>CM033714.1:26331745-27762072 GCA_019671005.1 Hibiscus mutabilis
GATTATGTAAAATCAAGCATCATCATCCACCATTTACTGCTTCACCCCAAAAATCAACAAACAATACTCCCATCATCCACAATTTAAGGCGCAATCTCATTTACTACCTCCGGGTACCCCACCGAAAAGGTAGTCCAGCGAAGATCCACCTCCAGGGGCAGAATGAACCTTGGTGGAAGGTCGATCCTGCATCCGTTAAAAATACATGTTAGCAAAGGAACTCGATTAAAAATAACCATTTCATAAGCCTAAAAACTTAAAACATAATTAGGGGCTATTTACTGTAATGAAATTGCCAGTGTTCTGGCCATCAGCATGCATGTAATTGTTTGCAGAAGTACTGTTAATTCTGGGAGGAATTTGTTTGTTAATATCTACTAGTTCAGGAGCACAGGCAGGTTTGGGGACTGCTGGAGCTTCGGTCGGAGCAGCTTGGGAGTTGATTTTCGCTGGTTTTGGAGCTTCTCCACTCCCAAACAGATAGCCCAGTGAGCTTTGTCCACCACCACTGCTAACTCCACGACCCATCTTTTCCAACTAACTAAGCCATGGAGGAGACAAACAGCAAAAAGTAAGAGTCTAAAATTCATCAAGTTCAAAAAAGTAGGGAGCAGTAGGAGCAGATGAAGATGGTATGGATAAAAGTCAATTGATATTATAAGCAGAAGCAGGAAGCGCAGCAAGCATATTTAGAGAACTCCCATTGCAAAGTTATTCCTAGACTTTGCACTTTTCACTTCTACAATGCAATCTTATGCTAGCCTGCTAGGCTTTAACAACACTGCCAAACAGGGTTCAATGAATTCCCAAATGCTAGCCTGCCAGCTTCTTTAATAGCACTTCCAAACAAGATTTAATAACACATATCACTTCTAGAATGCAATGCTAGCTTTCTAGGGTTTTATACCAATTACAGTGGGCTTTCCCTCAAGGGTAACACCCTGAGTAACAGAGTAAGACTCGATGAAATTTCTCAATGCTTGGCCATTAAAGATAGCACCACACATTGTGAAGTCCTGTAAACATTTGTTCCATTACAACATAACAGCTCTTACTCGTTTAGTCGTTTTAGATCATCTCCTTTTCTTTTCATAAATTGATTTGGAATTTAGCACACTTCACTCAAAATCAAGTGGAATTGGTGCAGGATAGCACAATTGCATCATATGCCATAGCTACTTTGAAAAGTAGCTCAACAAATCAAAACACAAAAGTTAAAATCCTAAACATCTAGGCGTGTTCCAAATGTGCATTGAAGAAACTAAAGGATTATCATACAAATCCTCAGTCAAATCAAAATAAGACACCAATTTTCCCCATAATTTCACTAATGTATGCCATTTATCATATAATTACCCTCTAACGATAAAATAAAGGCAGTAACTAATAGTTTCACAGAATTTCCAGTATAATAAGCATTAAAAAGAGCAAGAAAACCTAATCAGTTCCAGCTCCTCAAAAACGATCCAATAATATGATTATAACATCGACACAGTCAAACAAATCAGAAGAAAGCAAACGTCACAATCCAAAACCTTGCAACTTTCTGCTTGCACATCCAAAACAACAAGAATCAAGCAAATCAACGAAACATAAAAAAAATGAACAGCCAAAGAGAAAAACATAAAATCATATCAAGAAATTGACAGCTGGACTCAGTGAGTAGAACACGAAACCTCATAAACGCGAAGACGAAGGAGAGATCTACGGCTAGGGTTTTGAAACTACCTGAAAATGCCTTCGGAGACCAGATCTGGAGAAAAGAGAGTGGAAAGAACAGGTGAGAGTAACAACAGCTGCCTACTGAAGACGGAAAACGAATGCGAGCGTTTCTTATATAGAAGGATCGGAAAATTTACTATTTTATCCTTTTTCTAAATAAATAATACTATTAATATTTTTGAAATTTTAAATGAAAGTGATCAGTTCACCGCTAAGTTTCGCTAATTCGTTTTAATTACACTATAGATCCTCAAATTTTAGTTTATATTTTAAATCCAGAACATTTTAAGAAACCCTCAAAATATTAATAGTTATTCCGTACACATGCGATGTAAACAAAAAGTGTTCACAAGTGTCTTAGTTGTAGGGTTTATAGATTAGGGTTTTAGGTTTAGTGTTTCAAAATTAGTGTGTTGTAGTTAGAATGTAAGGTTTATAGGTTAAAACTTAAATATCTAACCGTACTATCATAAACTCTAAACCATAACCTCTAAAGCCTAAAATCTAACCAAAACCCAAAATTCTAAATCTCTAAACTCTAAATTATAACAATAAACTCTAAAAATAAGACGCTTGTAAAAACTTTTTGTTTTTACTGTCTGTGTATTGAATATAAATCATTCTAATATTATATTAATTTGATCAATTGGGTGTAGTTAGAATGTAAGGTTTGTAGTTTATTGACATTGTTTGTCCAAACGTCATCAATGTGATGTGTTGACAATATTTATAATTTGATTCATGTATTTTAAATAAGTTTCGTATCAAATTTGAGTTGACATCTAATATTTAAATTGATGTTTAATCTTTCAGAATAATCTAACTAATATAATATTAATATTTTGAGATTCTTATTAAAATATTTTAAGTTTTATATCAAATTCGAGTTGACATTTAATATCTGATTAATCTTTTAGAATAATCAAATTAAAACTTATATGATGACTTAAAATTAATTTAATACAATTAAATCAACTAGAAATGAAAAAAATAATACGAGTTCAGACACATATCCTTTGATATGTTATAATAATAATAATAATTTCAATCAAATTAAAATTTTGAAATTGTTTGGAATTAATTTAGCAACAAAAAAAAAGTGAGGGAGTGAAATTCTTAGGTTAGTTTATAGGCGATTGTTCAGCCGTTCAGGTGCGGCGTCGCGTGGGGTCCTAATATTGCAGAACATGTACAATCGCATTTCATGAAACAGTACGGCGTCGTTCCTACCTTTTGACAGGTTTAACCTTTAAAGTTAGTTGACCGTAATGAAATATTTAAAAGCTCGACGACCGTAATAAAATTGTCCTAAAAATTTGGTGACTCTAACTGTAGTTTACTCTAAAATTTAAATCGGAGTGAACTGAATTTACGTAACTTAAATTTATAGCCAACAGGCGTGTATAAATTTATTTAGAGATAAAATCAAACACAAATATTATATTGTATTTAAACAGAATTATAAAAAGGTTTAATGGTGTAAAAGACTCTTGAACTTTTTAAAAAAATCAATTAAGTTCCTGAGTTTTTTTTGCACCCAATTAAGCTCTTGAACTAAAAAATTTAATCAATTAAGACCTTGAACCAAGAAATTTAATCAATTAAGCCCTTTGACCAATTTTGACCATTAAATCTTGACAACTTTTTTTTATATATTACCGAAACATGATACACTACAGTTCTATCATATTGCATTTACAAAAAGTTTTCAAAAAGTATTTTTTTATAAATTTTATAAGTTTTTTATAGAATTTTTAGAACAATTAAATAATTTTTTAAATAAAATAAAATTTTTAAAAATTGTCAAGTGGAACACTATGACACAGCGCACTGTAATAATGGATTGAAAAAATGTTCAGATTTAATGATCAAAATTGGTCAAAGCGCTTAATTGATTTAATTTATTGATTTAAGAGCTTAATTAATTAAATTTTATAGTTTAAGGGCTTAATTGAGTACAAAACAATTTAAAATTTTAATTATTTTTTTTAAAATCCAATGGCTTCTTACACACTTAAACATTATGAAAAAGACTTGTCTTTAAACTTTCTTTAGAATTAAGAGACAAAACTTTGACGGTACATGGAGTTTTTTTTATTGGTATCTTAATTTTAAAGACAATAAATATTTTCCATGTTATAAATATGATATGTTCTATCGACAACCATAATACAGATTATTAGAAATTTAATTTTTAAGCAAACAAGTCGTAATTAAATACATTCAACTTCAAAAAATTATGGATGGCATTAAAATTTTAATTAGCATAAATATCACCAAACAATATAGTCGTCTCCGATATTTTAGGAGTTCTGAATGAAAACTGAAAAAAATGAGTCATTATAAAACGAATGCATATATATTATATTACTTTAAAGAATTAATTTAATATTTTTTAATAAATTATTATTTTCATGGGTAAACTACCGTAATGCTCACTTACGTTTGAGTTGTATACACTTTTGCTCACTGATTTTAAAAATTGAACTTTATGCTCATTTATGTTTTCGGGTTGTAAACTTATTCTCACTGAAATGTTTTTCACCGTTAACATTTAACGGGAAGCTGATTTGACAGATTAAAGGTTAATTAATAAAAAGCTTAATACCCAAATAGGTGCCCAAACTATGCTTGTAGATCACTTTTGGTGCCTAAACTATTTTTAGCTCTAAATAGGTGCCTAAAGTTTCAATTTTGGTTATTCTAGGTGCCTAACCGTTAACTACTATTATTTTTATTTAAAATATTTTTTTATTTTTATTTTTATTTTATTTCTTTTGTTAATTTAATTTATTTTAACTTAATTTTTTTTAATAAAAAGCCCTAAATTTCCCAAAACTCACAAAATTGCCCCAAATTCGAAATCCCTTACTTCCCCAACCGAATCCACAACCGATGGTTACGCCGCCACCCCTATATCCGCCGCCAGACTACCAAGATCGTTTCCCCCAACCACCCATCGCCGGTAAACGGCAGTAAGTGTATCGATTGGCTTCCTAACGTCGAAAGAAGCCAAAATCGCGAAAGGAAGTCGTCGGCACACCTACCATCGGTTATCAGCGATGGGTGGTTGGAGGAAATGGTCGTGGTGGTTCAGTGGTGATAGTGGTGGTCTCCGGTGAGGTAGTAAAAGGCGACGATGACGGTAATTTAGGGATTTGAGGTTTTGGGTTAGGGATTTGGGACTATTTTGTAAAGATTTAAAACTGTCAATTTTTTAAAAAATTGAATTTTGAATTTTATTTAAAAATTAATTAAAAGAAATTAAAAATTAAAAACACGCCACTTGTCACAATTTAATTGGCTAACGGATTTTTATTAACGGTTAGGCACCTAAAATGACTAAAATTGAAACTTTAGGCACCTATTTAGAGCTAAAAATAGTTTAGGCACCAAAAGTGATCTACAAGCATAGTTTGGGCACTTATTTGGGTATTAAGCCTTTTATTAATAAACCTTTAATCTGCCAAATCTGCTTCTCGTTAAATGTTAACGGTAAAAAATGTTTCAGTGAGGATAAGTTTACACCCGAAAACGTAAATGAGTATAAAGTTTAATTTTTAAAATCAATGAGCAAAAGTGTACACAACCCAAACGTAAGTGAGCATTACGGTAATTTACCATATTTTCATTGTTTTGTTTAAAAAACACCTTAAATACAATTAAAACAACATAGATCAACCATTAGCTTATAAAGTTACCACTTAAAAAATTATTGAAGTTTATTTCAAAAAAAATTATTGAAGTTATAAAGGCAGAAAGTTGTATCTTAAGCAGACACTCATGTTGCTCCTAAGCTAACTAAATTTCATCAATTTCATAATTCATAATAAATGAAGGGATTGAAGCTTTACGTGTTTTTTTTTGGTGAAAATGAAACTTTACGTTTTGTTAACCACTAGGGGCGTGCAAAATCGAGTTCAATTAACTGTTAATAAATTATTTCGGATAACCGATAAATTGAATTGCTCAATTCTTAACCTTAAATGTAACTATTAAACTGGTTAATCGATGGACCGGTTAATCGAAATATTCGATTCGGTTCGGTCGGATAATGATTTTTTACTTTTTTTATTAAAATTATAAAATTTAACAACATAGTCAAAGAAATATATATTTCAAAATTTTGACACAAAATGTTAATATCTTCTAAATACCAAAACAAATTCAATAAAACATAATTGTAACATATGCAAAAACTAGGACTAGTAACCTAAAAAAATATAATAAAATCATTAAACAACTATAAAATTCATTGAAAATAATAAACAATTAAAAAAATCAATGTATGACTCAAAGGGTAGTAAAAATCCTCTCGAAATAAATTACCTTTAATTATTTACTTCCCAAATCAATATTCTGCGGTAGAATACTTCTCAAATCAATATTATAATAAAAATATTTAAATATTTTGAGGGGAATAAATTAAAAATAACCCTAAAATTTTGCTAATATAAGGTATATATATTATATTATATAATCGGTCGGTTCGGTTACTCGTTTTTTTAAACTATAAACCGTATCTGAACTGAAATAATATATTTTAAAAAAAAAACTTCCGAAACTCTTTTTTTCCGGTTTGATTAACCGTATTTTCATATCAGTTTTTTCAGGTTTTGGTTTTGATTTCGAGTTGTCGAATTTTTTGCACAGCCCTAGATATTGGTTGATGTTATATTTTAAAAATGTTATTTAATATTTATTTAATTTAATAAAAAATATATTTTATACTGCATATAAACTATATATATATATGCCAACGGGGTTAGTTCAAGTGGTAAATAACTTGATATCACTTAAGCAGGTCTTAAGTTCGAGGCCTCGTGTATGTATAAAATCTCCGCTAAGAAACTTACCCACGAAAATTAAGTATGCGATATAAATCAGTTCAAATTAATTAAGACAAAGCCATGAAGCAACAAAAAAAATTATATATACAAACATGTGTATACGTGGAGAGAGATTTATATGGTAGGTTGGTAGGCGTGCTGGTACTTTCATTATTGAGAAATGTTAACTATTTAATGTGATATCAAATAAAGGTTAATTATTAATTAAATTATTTTTAATTAAATAAAAATAATATATAATGCAAAAGATTTTTCAACAAATATCCATTCAAGTCCGCTTCGATTTTTTAATAATTTTAAGGTGATTACAACGTAGTATATATTTATATTTTTTAAATTATTTGATAACGCACAAACATCTTGCATAAAAAGCTGGTTAAATCCGAGTCTCTAAGAATAAACATCCCCATCTTTTCTACTGCGACTACTCATTGAGTTCGAGTCAGCTTCCAATTTTAGAATCAATTCCGGTGGCAAAAATTGATCAACAAGTTTTACAACCCTTATCATTGGGCATTGATGGTGGTTGATGTAGATTCCAGTGAGCATTATGGCTGCATTATTAACTTGTTTCCACATAATTAAACAATTATGGTATACATAGTTGACCAATGCAGATAAGAAATAATTGGTATTTGCCTAACTCTTCAATGATGATGTTTAATCAGAGTTGGTTTCTGTATCTTGTAAAAATGGTTTCTAATAAAGGAAACGAAATAATTAAGTTTAGGCTTAAATGAAAAATCAACCCCTATACTATACCTTTAGTTTGCTTTTAGCCTTAAATTATTTTTTAGTCAAAATTGGTCCCTAAACTATCTGTTGGGATGATCAATCGATGACGAATGGCCAAGAGGGGGTGAGTTGGCAAATAAAAATTTGAAGGGAAGAAAAGCAAAAAGATAAAAATGATGGACAAAAGATTTATAGTGGTTCAAGTTTCTAACAAGCTCTACATCCACTACCTTAGCTTCCCACTAAGGATTTCAACACAATTCACTAAGAATTCTTCCCATTTTCTAGGCTAAGGAGGCAACCGTTACAGTCGATCAAAGCTTTCTACCCAAAGCTTGATCAAGGTTCACTCTTTTACAAGAAGTGGATAGCAAACTAAAAATGCCTCTCAAAGGTAATATGTTTGCCCAAATACAAATTCACACAAACCCCACACTTGAAACAAAGGATTACAATTTAGAATACACAAGTTGGATACAAGATATGACTCTAAAAGCTCAAAGGGTTGGATTTTTGCTTGAATGCTTGATAGTTGTTCAATGGATGTTCAATAGTTGTTGTTGCAGCTTTAGAGACTTGATTTTATACCCTCTCATTGATTTCTAACCGTTTGGGTGGTTGAGGTAATCAATAGATCTGTCGGAGACCATTTTTCCCCGCAATAAATGATGTTTGGTGACCAACCGTATCGGTACACAAAGGGCTGTATCGGTACCTGTCAAAAGAAGAAAGAGCCGTTGTGTAGAGGCATATCGATATACTTTAAAGCGTATCAAAACAAATATAGTGTAAAAGCAGGGGCGTATCTATACGGTATAGCCGTATCGGTACGGTATAGCCGTATCGGTACAATTTTAGCTCACTAGAATATGAGGAAAAAGTCTAGTGAAAAATGCATCGGTACGCCTAAGAGGCCTATCGATACGAGTTAACCAATTTTCAAAGTTTGGTGATTCTAATAACTGACAAAGGCAACAATAACAAAATTAAATACAAAGATTTGAAAATCTTAACACCCCGTATCGATACAGTGAAGGCCGTATCGATACTCGTAACCAAGAACATAAACCCAGATGAAGCCCGTATCGATACGGGGACAACTGTATCGGTACGTTTTTATGATTAAAATTCTAGTAGTGAAAAATCGTATCGAAACGCTAAGGAGCGTATCGATACGCCTAGGTGTAATTGGTTAATTTGAGTATGAAACACTTAGAAATTTTTTGGGGTTTTATGTTTTTGACTTAGAAACAATTTTAGGTTCAAGTCCTTGTCATTTTTGTGAGACTTTGAATACATAAAAATTTATTTACTTTTACAATTTGGTCCTTAAACAATTTGTTATATCAAAATCAATTATAAGTTTTACAATATCCCCCTTTTTGATATAACAAAACTAAAGTAAATTGTTAAATAGTTTTGAAAAATACTCCCCTCACTTTAGGATAGTTTCAAAACTTAAAAAATTTAAGTGCTTTTTACTTCTCCCCCTTTTTGTTAGATCAAAATCAATAGGATATAAAAAGAATAAGATATAAACATTATAGGTACTCCAAGCATTAAAGGAATCGACATAGATATCATTAAAGTTTAAAGCATAATTCAAAGTAACATAATCAAATCCAACTTAATTAAAAAAACATAAACCAAAAGAAAATAAACCAAAACATAGGAGTTCATAAACATAAAGACATAGGTGTATAAAACTAATCCTAATATGATGTGATATGATATGTAAGATGCCTAAGGATCATCTTCATCTTCATCATTGGCATGGGTTCCAAGAGATTGACGCCACTCACCATGAAAAGCAGTAAGAGAGATATCTATAGAATTTTGACGGTTTTCAATAAATGTCACTCTTTCCTCCAAGAGTGTCAATTGTGGCAAACCCGGAGGTCATGGTGGTATCCAAAGATGCAATATTGGTGCCCAAAGATGTAAATTACTCGTTGAGATAGGTCATGTGAGCATCAAGAGAAGGTTGAGCTACCGGAGCTTGAGGAGCTGCCACCAGATCGGGTTGAACTCCTTGAGGTAGATCGTTAAGTCGAACCCATTCTCCATTAAAGTATGTGAACTTGGCTCGGTCGAGAGAACGCTCATCGATTGTTTCGGTGAGAGGTTCAACAACATCATAAGAGCAATCAATTCCAATCTCGTGAAATAGATAGCTCAAACCGGTGCCATATGTGAAGGAAGAGACAAGAGTAGTATGGCGGTTTTGCACAAGAAAGACGATCTCCGCAAACATAATTTGAGCAAGGTTTGGATGCTTACCCTTACAAAAACAACAAATCCAAAAGTCGTCAACTTGTCGGATCATTGAGAATTTTCTACTGGATGGGCGAAACCACCAAGTGATCATAAGGTGAAGGATACGGTATTGAGCATCAAGCACGGTCACAGAGCCACCAAGAACATGTCCCAAGAAATCCTCATTATCAATTCTCACATCCTCAAAACCCAAAAAATTTGCTAAAATCGAAGAATCAATTCAAAGCTTTTTACCCATAAGATAAGATTCGATAGCAATAACTTCATATCTATATTCATTATAAATACACCGGGCATTTGAGTAAAAAATCAAAACAAGGTTTCGATATAAAATCCCGAGTAAAGCTAAAAATTGCACAAACTTCCATTATTGCATCAACTCAAGATATTTAAATTGAAATCTTTCGGAAGACAAGAAAGGGATCGAAACAGTACGTTCACAGTGGATTTTAAAAGCTTGATAATGCTTAAAACGATCCATAGCATTTGGATATTTTGGCTCATTAAAACAATTTTGGAAAATATGGGCGAGGTTGTGTAATATCCCGTTATTGGATTAGTGATCAAAACGTAAAGAATCAAAAGTTTGTGGTTCTAGTTCAGTGACTAAAATGAAAATTTTCAAAGTTTGGTGGCTAAAATAAAGAGTTAAGAAAAGTTTAAGGACCAACATGGTAATTTTCCCAATAAATATTTTTATGTCATAACTAAATAGATCACTTAAGGGTGTGGATCGAATATAAAAACCTTGGTTCTATCCGATATTTCTATTATTGGGAATTTATGGTTAAAGTTAAAATGGAAATCAGGTAACCGAAT
The DNA here is from genome assembly GCA_019671005.1 of Hibiscus mutabilis. NCBI lineage: Eukaryota > Viridiplantae > Streptophyta > Magnoliopsida > Malvales > Malvaceae > Hibiscus > Hibiscus mutabilis. The sequence goes on from CM033714.1 coordinate 26,342,149, forward strand.
GAGCTCGAAATCTTATGAAATTTTGAAGGGAGTCTTAGAAAGACTCGAGGAATATGACATTGAAATTTTGAATCTTTTCGAATCGATTTAGATTCGATTCTATCCAGTATTTTGTATAGTGATGAAATGGCATTTTGGTAGATATCTAGATTTATTAATGGTAATTTGGTCATTTCACCTATACTTTTAAGGTATAATTGATTATGGAAAAAGATAAATTATAGGTGTTGGATGGTAATTGGTTATAATCCAAGGGTAAAGTATTCATTTGACTATTTTAAAGATATTATTTTATTTAAGGATTTATAACCATTTGTCATCAAAATAAAAGAAAGAAAAAGTTGAAATATTTGGTCCATCTTCTACAAGCTTGTCGTGAACTCCATAGCTAGGTAAGAAGAAATTTTGATTCAATTTTTTTGGCTTGATTTAGTTGGTTTTTGGATTGAGACATGAAATAAGAAATTGACCTCCCTTGAATTCTCTTTCTTTTGATATAAGTTTTGCTTAGTTTCCATGTCTCTAAGTTGAGGTTTGAGATTAGGGTGGATAAAGGACATGTTTGTTTTTCATGTTTTAAGGTTCAAGCATGTAAGAAATGATGTTGTAATATTGTTATCATGCTTGAAATGATGAAAATCAATGAAGAAAGCAAGATGGATTGTTCGGCAATTAGAGGAAAATTAAGGGAAATTTTGTGAAAATTATTTTGATATTGGAAATGAGTAGAATGATGTTTTCTAAGTTAAATTATGTCATTAGAATGAAGAAAACATCATGTTGGGACCAATTTGTAAATTTTAAAAATTTGGTGAAATAGGTGAAAATTGTGAATTGTCCAAAAGTTGTAGCTATGTGGTTTGCTATTGCTCAAGGATCATTTTGATATTATAATTTTTGGATTTGGAGTTCAAATGTGAAAGTTCCTAAATTTTAGATTATAAACCCTAAGAGAGAGAATTTAGGGTTTGAGATGGAATTATTAATTTAGTGATTTCAATGTGCAATTCAAGACTAGAATCAAGTGTTGGAAGCATTGTTATTGTAAAATAGCCTTTAGTTGCAAAACTTGAATTTTCCAACTTGGGTTGTACATATGTTAGTAAGGCTTAAACATGTACTAAAGATTGCTTGTGTTATGTATTTAATGTACATACAGATAACAAGCAATTACGAGATCAACTGGGTGAAGAAAGAAGATCGAAAGTGTAAACCGAACTTAGTGAGGCTAGTAAAATTCTATTTCTGTAAAGTGTCAAGGTGAGTACAATTGCATACATATCATGGTATTATTTATGTTATTGATTATTTTATTATTACATTGGTGAGGATTGAAGGGTTATTTCGGGTATGAACTGCCCCATATTGATATAAAATGTTACATGTTGCCATTGATGATACATGTGATGATTATGATATAGAGATTTAAAAGTATAGTTGGATATCCATAGAGTCACAAACAGCTGTCTAAATATTTTAAGCACTTCGGTGTATAAATTTCAATAAGAAAGCACTTCGGGTGCTAAACACTTTGTGTAATATCATAAATTCTCATTGAGGAGGCACTTTGGGTGCTAAGCACTACGGTGCAAATAATACACATACTTAATAAAGGTTGGGTATGAGGGATGACTCGTGTACATAAAATTCTCTTAAATCGATACTTGGGCTAAATGAATTGAAAACAAGATGAAAAGTTTGAAAGCTCGATGATAAATATGGCAATGGTATTGGTAAGAATTAAAGTTATTACCATGTAATATGTTGTTATTATACATATCATGTCATATATGCTAGCAAGCATAAAATGAAACTGATTATATGCATTGTTATTTTATTATATTGATATCCATGTTAAGTCGTATTTGAATTAAATGTTGTTGCCTCACTAAGAATATGCTTAGCGTATGATGAATTTCATGCGTAGGTTTTAAAGGAGCTGCAAAGGAAGAGTAGCCGAGCATCACTTGCTTATTTTGGGAGGTATATCTCCATACTCATAGTAATGTATTGACATCCATCCATCCTTTTGGAAATGTACTAGATGACATGTATAATTAGTGGGGTTTGTAATAACTTATTACCAAATGTGGTTGGTTAATAGTTGTTATAATTTGGATAATGAACCTAGTGAGTCCTATTATGTCTATAAATGATAATGGACTAAGTTTTAGTGAATATGGGTTTTAAGATGGAAAGATTAAAAATCTGTCCAGAAAAATGTATGTAAAAGCAGTGTGTTTGAAAAATCAGCATAAATTCCACAATTGGAATTAGACAGTGAATCATATATGTATGAACTGGAAATTTTGTCTAGTTTCTTAAAAAAATTAACGGTGACTAATTTCGAGTTATATGTAAAAAGTTATGAATTTTTATTTGATGGAAGGTCAGAAAATAGGGCAGCAGAATTTCAGTATTTTGGGGCTGTGACGTGAATTCAAAGATTTATTTGAATTTTTATGTATTGAGTTTAGGTTAATAATTTATACGGTTAGAAAGCTTAATGAATCTAATTTAATTAGAAAATTTCAGAATGAACTTTTGATGTCTATAATTTTTTTTTATAAAATTTTAAGTAAAGTAGTGCAGACTGCCTATTTTCTTAAGGAAAAAAATAATAGGGTTTAAAATTGGTTAATAACATCACTGACTCGTATTTGGTGATAAATACGGGAAAGGGATGTTACAGGTTGGGTCTATTAACCTCGGGATTTTGATTAGAAGGATTGGAACTAGATGACATATCTTTTCTTTGTCTTTTCTGGCAATAATCTGAAATCAAAATCAAACCAAAAACAATGTATGCATAAATCAACACATTCTATCCAACAAACAATCTAATGATCAAAGTATTATTAAAAATATATATAATATAGTTTAAAAACATATACAAGTATAAAAATGGATTTTTGGTAAAATAAAATTTAAAAAACAGTGTTAAAAAATATATGGTATAATTTTATATTCGAACCAAAAAATTTCAAATTTGATTTTTTTTACAAAATCTCTGAAAAACATGTCATATACATACTAAATATATAAATTTGAAACAAAAACAATATATAAATATGAAAAAATTAAAAAAAAATAAAGAAAAGAGGTTTATACCTTGGATAAAGGATTATGGATGAATAAGGAGATGATGATGCACCAAACTTGATGATTTTTGTAGGGTTTGATGTGAAACTCAAAAGCCCTCAAAATATTTGTAGATATGTGTGAAAAACAAAGGGATTTGAGAAATTTTATAGGTGAAAACCGTATCTAGGGTTTGAGAGAAAAGTGGTGTTTGATTTAAGTTGAAAAACCCTCTTTTAATGCCCATTTAATTCTCCAGCAGCTACGCACATCAATACGCCACCTGTACATTACGAAACACTGTACCCAAATGGTTGTTACCATTTAGGTACGTGACCTCGTATTGGTACAGGTTAAACTGTACCTAAACGATCTTAAGATATTCGTACCGGTACACGTTACCCCATATAGATACCACTGAGCCAAAAATGTCATTTTTGATTGCAAGGTGCTCAAAAATTCGATTTTACTTGAATCAAAATGCATGCAAATAATATATGAACATCATGTATGATCTGAAGCAGATGCATACTCCCTCTAGCAACAAGCATAGATGCATATAGGAGCAAAAACACATAAGCAATGAGATCAACCAAATTCAAGGAAAATTTTTTTAGACACTAAAAGGCTCTAAGGTTCAAGAAAGGCTAGTTAAACGTAACTCTCTCCTAAGAGACCAAAAATGCTCTTTGTCTAAAGGTTTTGGTAAAGATATCCACTAATTGGTTCAAGGTATCTACATATTCTAGAACAACATCGTTTTTCAAGACATGATCTCTAATGAAATGATGTCTTATCTCTCTATGTTTGGTTCTAGAATGTTGGATGGGATTCTTAGTGAGACAAATGACACTAGTGTTGTCACACTCAAGAGGGATAGTACCTACATCAATTCCATAATCTAAAACTTGTTGCTTCATCCAAAGGACTTGAGCACAACAACTTCCGGCCGATATGTATTCCGCTTTGGTGGTAGAAAGTGCTGCACTATTTTGTTTCCTAGAGAACCAAGATATAAGCATACTACCTAGGACTTGACAAGTACCAGAGGTACTCTTTCTATCTATCTTACAACCTCTATAATTCGCATCCGAATAAGCATGCAAATCAAATGAGGAATCTCTAGGATACCAAAGGCTTAAACAAGGTGTGTCTTTAAGGTATCTAAAGATTCTCTTAACGGATATAAGGTGTGATTTTCTAGGACTAGCTTGAAATCTAGCACACAAGCAAACACTAAACATAATATCCGGTCTACTTGCGGTAAGATAAAGAAAAGATCCAATCATAGAGAGATAAAGTTTTAAATCAACACACTTACCTCCTTCATCTTTGTCAAGCTTTGTATAAGAGATCATTGGTGTGGCTTAAGGTTTCATATTCTCCAAGCCAAACTTCTTGAGCATGTCATTGATGTACTTATATTGGTTGATAAAGATGCCATCCTTTCTTTGTTTGATTTGGAGTCCCAAATAGAATGAGAGCTCCTCCATCATGCTCATTTCAATCTTACCTTGCATCAACTTAGCAAAATCTTGGCAAAACAATTTATTAGTAGAACCAAAAATTATATAATCAACATAAATTTGAACTACTAAAATGTCTTTGCCATATCTTTTAATAAAGAGTGTAGTATCCACCCTAAATTTAAACTACTAAAATGTCTTTGCCATTTCTTTTAATAAAGAGTGTAGTATCCACCTTTCCTTTGTCAAAATCTTTTTAATTAAAAAACTTGACAACCTTTCATACGAAGCTCTAGGGGCTTGTTTCAAACCATATAAAGCTTTTGAAAGTTTAAAAACATGGTTTGGATACTTTGGATCTTCAAAATCGGGTGGTTGTTCTATATACATTTCTTCATTAATAAAACTATTTAGAAAAGCACTTTTTACATCCACTTGAAAAAGCTTGAATTCATGATAACATGCAAATGCAAGAAGTATCCTAGTAGCTTCCATTCTAGCTAATGGTGCATAGGTTTCATCAAAACTGATTCATTTTTCTTGAGTGTAACCTTGAGCAACAAGTCTAGCATTGTTCCTCACTATGTTACCACTCTCATCTAGTTTGTTTCTAAAAACCCATTTAGTTCCTATGGTAGACTTATTACTAGGCCTATCAACTAATGTCCAAACTTGACTTCTCTCAAATTGATTTAATTCTTCTTACATAGCCAATATCCAATAATTATTTTTTAATGATTCTTTGATTTTTTAGGCTCAATGCATGAAATAAATGCAACATTACAAGAACTTTTAAGAGAAAGTCTAGTGGTTACCCCTTTGGATGAATCACCCGGAATCTCACCACCTTTGACATAGTTGAACTCCCTTGGGCAGCTCACTTCCTTCTACTCTAGAGTCATGTCCTTCAATGCTTCTAAAGGTGGATCCCGTGCTTCTTCTTCTTTGGATGGAACTTCATCTACCTTTGATGATTGCCTACCATCATTGGCTTCAAAAATTCCTACATCATCATTATTACAAGAATCCTTCCTCAGAAAGAGGTTATCATCGAAAACCACATATATAAACTCTTCAACTACCAAAGTCCTTTTTTATTAAATACACGATAGGCTATAGAGTTTAAAGAATACCCTAAGAAAATAACTTTATCACTTTTAGCATCAAATTTGCCCAAATTGTCTTTTCCATTATTTAAAGCAAAACGTTTACATCCAAAAGGATGAAAATAGCTAATGTTAGGATTTTTGGATTTTAAAATCTCATAAGGAGTTTTCTTTAAAATTGACCTAATCATTACTCGGTTGACAATATAGCAAGCGGTATTAGTGGCTTCCGCCCAAAAATACTTTTGCAAATTGTTTTCACAAATCATGGTTCTAGCCATTTCTTCTAAAGTTTGATTTTTCCTCTCAATAACCCTATTTTGTTGAGGAGTACGAGGACCGAAAAAATTGTGGCTTATACCATTTGAATTACAAAAATCCTCAAAACCTAAATTTTGAAATTCGGTACCATGGTCACTTCTAATATGAGAAATAGATTGACCAACATCATTTTGAGTAATTCTTGAAAACATGATAAATTTTTCTAAAGCCTCATCATTGGTACTTAAAAATAGAACCCAAGTGTATTTAGAGTAATCATCTATTAAAACTAATACATATGATTTCCACTCAAGCTCATAGTCCTAATAGGGCCAAAAAGATCCATGTGGATCAATTGTAAAACTCTATTAGTAGAAACATCATTAATAGGTTTAAAAGAAACTCTTTTATGTTTGCCTTTTGTACAAGCATCACAAATTTTATCAAGAGAAAACTTTATTTTTGGCAAACCTCTTACTAGATCTTTTGAAACCATTTTTTCTAAAACACTCATGCTTGCATGCCCTAGTTTTCTATGCCATAACCATAAGTCATGTTCATCTTTTGCAATAAAACATGCATTTGAAATATGAATGTCATCTAGATGCATCATGTAAATGTTTCCTATGTGATGATCAATAAGCATAATTTTGTTAGTTTCAATGTTTAAAATTTCGCAATCATTTAAAAAAAGAACATTGAAACCTTTATCACAAAGTTGGCTTATGCTTAAAAGGTTATGTTTTAAACCGCTGACATATAAAACATTGTCTATAAGGATAGAAGAGTGATTACCAATGGAACCAATTCCTTTAATGTAGCATTTGGAGTTGTCACCAAAAGTCACAACTCCTCCACTCTTTGGTTTTAGCTCCAAGAACCGACGCTTGTCATCAGTCATATGTCTCGAGCATCCACTATCAAGGTACCACGGATTTGTACATATAATTTTGGCCTTGTAGCAATGCTCCCCCTACAAACAAAGATTAAGTCTTGATTCTGGTACCCAAATCATTTTGGGTTCATGAGTATTAGCTCCCAAAATCTTGGTTCCCTTGGGAATCCAAGAAGCAATGGCACTAGTGTCATTAGATGTGATGATTTCTTTTGGAACTCAAACACTTCTAATCCTCTTTCCTGTAGAGGGCCTTGGGAAGCTTATTTGTTTGTAGCCATTGAAGTTTCTCTTCACATAGTTGGGTTTTGAAGAACTTCTTTTTTCAAAACCTTGTTTCCCAACTTTGTTTAGAGAAGCTTTGAGATCACCAACTTCTATTTGGTGATCATCATGAACTATGGAGAGAAAGTTGTTTAAATCATGATTTTTTTTTCAAAATCATTTTGTTTTTGTTGTAAATCAAAAACCACATTCTCAACTTTCGAGTTGGTTTTGGAAAGAGAATTATTTTGGTTTTTTAAATCGGAAATCATTTTCTTGTTTTTTAAAATCGATTCCTTAAATTTCTCAACCAACTCATCATATACCTCTTGTAACTCATCGTACTCTTCTTGAAGCTCTTCAAAAGATAAATCAAATGAAGATTAGTTAGGGGTTACCTTAGGATCTTCTTCAAGAGCCATGAGGCAAAGGTTGGCAACTTCTTGCTCCTCTTTATTGGATGATTCCTCATCACTCCAAGTAGCAACGTTTGCCTTGAGCTTCTTCTCTTCCCGAATCTCTTCCTTTTAAGTTGGGGACATTCAGTTCTTATGTGCCCCGGCTTCTTGCACTCAAAGAAAATGAGTTCATCATTCTCTTTCTCCTTGTTCTTATTCTTAAAATCCATTATTTGATGGAACTTTCTTCCTCGGATAAATTTTATGAATTGAATGAATCGTTTGGCTAGCATAGCCAATTCTCCATCTTCTTCCTCACTCGAATTGCTCTATTCTTTTGAAGCTTTGAGAGCAATTTCAATCTTCTTTTTCTCTATTTCATTCTTCTCGACCTTCTTCTTTTTTATCTTCTTTTCATCTTCTCTTTATTTCTTCATGATCTCATGAGTTAGGAGAGAACCCATAAGAGCATTGAGCTTCAAGGTTTTGAGATCCTTGGCCTTAATGATGGTGATCCTCTTTTCATCATATGACTCGGGAAGAGAGTAGATGAGCTTCCGAACAAGCTTGTCTTTAGGGATGATTTCTCCGAAGCCTTTGAGACCGTTAACGATGACGGAAAAACGATCGAACATCTTGGTGACGCTCTCATCAGGCTCTATCTTGAAATTCTTAAGTTGATGAGTCCAATCTTGGTCTTCTTTATATCGTTGGTGCCTTTATAGGTGATCTCGACCTTGTCCCATATCTCGTTTGCACTCGTGCAAGAAGACATCTTTGAGTACTCATCCGGTCTAAGCACACAAAAGAGTATGTGCATAGCTTTATCATTGACATGTAAGCACCTCTGTTCTTCATCTATCATCTCAAGCTTGGACTTTGGAACAAATTGATCTCATTCTCTCTTTATTGGTATGGTTGGTCCATCTTCCACTACATGCCGTAGGAGGTAGTCATTGGATTTGATGAAGAGCTTCATGTGATTCTTCCAATTGGGATAGTTATCCCTATTGAAATAAGGCAGTTTGGTGACAGATTGAGACTCATACAAGTTGTGGCCGGAAGTAGAAGCCATGGCTTTAATGTCGGTTGATTGAATTACCACTAGGATCATCTCAAATGGATGTTAATCCCTAAAATGAGCTAGGCTCCGATACCAATTGTTGGGATGATCAATCAATGACGAATGGCCAAAAGTGGGTGAATTGGCAAATAAATTTTGAAGGGAAGCAATGCAAAAAGATAAATATGATGTACAAGAGATTTATAGTGGTTCAAGCTTCTAGCAAGCTCTACATCCACTACCTTAGCTTCCCACTAAGGATTTCAACACAATTCACTGTGAATTCTTCCCATTTTCTAGGCTAATGAGGCAACCTTTACAATTGATCAAAGCTTTCTACCCAAAGCTTAATCAAGGTTTACTCTTTTACAAGAAGTGGATAGAAAACTAAAAGTTCCTCTCAAAGGTGATATGTTTGTCCAAATACAAATTCACACAAACCCCAAACTTGAAACAAAGGATTACAATTTAGAATACACAAGTTGGTACAAGATATGACTCTAAAAGCTCAAAGGGTTGGATTTTTGCTTGAATGTTTGATAGTTGTTCAATGGATGTTCAATAGTTGTTGTTGCAGCTTTGGTAACTTTATTTTATACCCTCGCATTGATTTCTAACCGTTTGGGTGGTTGAGGTAACCAATAGAGCCGTTGGAGACTATTTTTCCTGCAATAAATGTTGTTTGGTGATCAATCGTATCGGTACACGAAGAGTCATATCGATACTTGTCAAAAAAAGAAAGAGCCATTGTACAGAGGCGCATCGATACGCTTTAGAGCGTATCAAAACATATATAGTGTAAAAGCAGGGGCGTATCGATATGATATAGCCGTATCGGTACGGTTTTAGCTCACTAGAATTTGAGGAAAAATCTAATGAAAAATGCATCGGTACGCCTAAGGGGCGTATCGATACAGGTTAACCAATTTTCAAAGTTTGGTGATTCCAATAACTGACAAGACAACAGTAACAAAATTAAATGCAAAGATTTGAAAATCTCAATACCCCGTATCAATATGGTGAAGTCCGTATCGATACTCGTAACCAAGAACACAAACCCAGATGAAGCTTGTATCGATACGGGGACAACCGTATTGGTACATTTTTACGATTAAAATTCTAGTAGTGAAAAATCATATTGAAACGCTAAGGAGCGTATCGATACGCCTAGGCATAATTGGTTAATTTGAGTATGAAACACTTAGAAAATTTTTGGGGTTTTAAGTTTTTGACTTAGAAACAATTTTAGGTTCAAATCCTTGTTATTTTTGAGACTTTGAATACTTAAAAATTTATTTACTTTTACAATTTGGTCATTAAACAATTTGTTATATCAAAATCAATTATAGGTTTTACACTATCATTCTTGGTCACTTTAAGTCCAATAGTTATCTAAGGCAAAATAATTATTTTGGCTTGGCCAACAATATGTTGACACATCACAAAGTTTTTTTTCATCAATAGATAGTTTAAGGATTAAATGAAAAAACTGACATAGTTTAGGTACTTATTTTGACCAAAAAAATAGTTTAGGGGACTTAAAGTGACTAGAATTATAGTTTAGGGACTTATTTTGACCAAAAAATAGTTTAAGGGCTAAAACAAGCAAAAGGCATAGTTTAAGGGCTAGTTTTCCATTTAAGCACAGTCTTATACATGACCACAAACTAAACTATTTGTACTCATGTATCACTCCAATTTAATAACTTTTCTTAAACATGTCAAAAAGTAGGAACGACGCCTTATTGTTTCATGAAATACGATTGTACATATTCTGTCAAATAAGGACCATACGTGACACCGCACCTGAACCAATGCATTGCTTTTCAAATAAGGTTTTGGAGCCAAAAGTTAGTTTGATACCAAAAGCAATGAAAACAAGTAGCTTTTCAGGTCAAATGTGTTTTTTAATTTAGTTTGAAAAGTTCTTTTCAAAAGTTGAATTTTCTAGCTTTTAGCTTTTCTAAAAGCACTTTTAAGTAAAATTACTCGTACATTATCGTTTATATGCCAATCCTTTTATATTTTCAAAAAGAATGTATGAAATAGACATTTTATGTAACGACCCAATTTTCACGTTAGTAGATCGGGTCTCGGACCGGGTTGTAGGTCTTTATTTTAGAAGCCCAAGTTAAGGATATTAAGTTGGGCCCATTATAATGGAAATTGTTTGAATTTTAAATAGGGGAGGAAAGAGATAAAGTGGGAAGAAGGGAAAAAAAGGTGAAAGTAGATAAAGAGAGAGAGAGAAAAGAGAAAATGAGAGAAAAGAGAAAATAAGAGAAAAGTTAAGGGGGGATTTAATCTCCAATCTAATGAGAACCGGCCATCCGTAATATGGGTGAGAATTGTGTGGGGAATATTCGAAAACTATAGGGATCCGAACCGATGGGGATCCAAACTGACGGGGATGAGGAATAATCAAAATCTTCACATACGAGGACATGGACAGACGAAGTTTTATCACCAAAGCTCAAATGGGGATGAGGATGAGGATTGCTATATCCGGAACGTGGGGATAACCGAACCATAACCATATAGATAACCATGAGATCCCTAACAAATTTCCGTAAGGATCCCGATATTTTACAAGATTTTTAAAATATATGTTTATTTATCTAAATACCCCTTATACATATATCAATAAAAACTTTAATTTTATTATTATCACTTTAACTTTATCTTAAAACTAGCCACACTTAAGTTTCTCAACATGTTTCTATCTTAGTTTTTAGATATAAGCTAAAACCCTTGTTTAAATCTTCCGCAACACAACACCCTTTCAATCTTATCATTTCGTAATTGCTTCCAATTGAAGTATCCAAACTTTATATTTTAAATTGAATTGGCCATTTATTTTAGTTAGCAAAATAGTAATTTTGTTTAATTTTTTGGGATGAGGGTTCCCCAAAAATCATGGGGATCCGTGTGGGGAGGGTATGAGGACGAAAAAAATCTTTGAAGCATTTAATGGGGATTCCCTAAAACTGTAACCGCAAGTGTTGGGGACGAAATGAAGAAGGCAAATCCGTCCCTGCCCTACATGATTCCCACCCCTAGTCCGTTATTGACACCTCCACCACCATTTTGTTCATCTTGTCGAGATGAGTTTGCTGGTACCAGCGGCACCACCATCGGAGTCACCGTCGAAGAGGGTGAGAGAGATAGAGTTTTGGGTTTTCTAGTTGAGGAGGTTCAAGAGCTCGAAATGAGAAACCAAGGCCACCATCATGCTCACTGGCGTCGAGAGAGTTAGAATAGGGTTTTGTAGTCACTGTCTGACCACCAGAAGCCGCCGCATACGTTGTCAATGCGCGTGGGCTTCGTCTAGCGGAGATGACCAGTTTGATATAGCTGGGCTCCAGCCATTGGGCCGAGCCGAGCTGACTTTCCAAGCCGACCCAAGTCGGTCCATTGAAATGGCCTGCCAATCTGCCGCCGCCAGTCGCTGTTGACCATCGCCAGCCGTTGTTGACCGCCGATATTGACTTTTTTTGAGAGACCCTACCTGCAGGTTTTGTGATGTTCTGAGTCCGATGGCGTAGTCCATTTCATGAGATTCCAACTTGGTAAACTATTTTTACGTGTTTGACCTCGTGAATTGAATAGGGGATGCATGAAATTAATGTATTTTTGTATTCGTATATTGTGAGGATTGTTTAGGCTCGAATATCAGATCAATAGGAGTGTTGAGGAGCTCAATTAAGTATCAATCGTTAATCGCTTAAGGTTAGTATACCTCGAAATCCTATTGCTTCATGAGCATTATAAATGTGATTGCCTTGATTGTTAGTGTTTGCAAAATAGGTAGACGATGAATAAGCATATTGTGAGACCGGTATCATGAGACTTGATATATTTTTGAGATGCATGATGATGTTACGAATATGATGAGACTCATGGAGGCTTTAGAGACCGTGCAGGGTTGTTTAAGATGCTTGTATGATTATTTGATGATTGTCTAGTTGATTGAAATAATTGTGATGCCTTGTACGCTTGTTCTAATAAACTAATGAGATTTGATGGGAATTATGCTTAAGGGTTAAATACTTGATTTAATGATTATGAAACAAGTAATTAATAGTAATTGATTGAACGCGTTAGTAAACAAACTCTAATGACTTTTATAAACTTTAAGGATCGAATAAGCGTTGTAATATTGTAATTCGAGGAAATTGTATGAACCCATAAATAGGGTATTGATACGAGCTTTAGCCGTACTGGTACACGATTGTGGGTCGTATCGGTACGGGTCGACCCGTATCGATACTTGTGGGAATCTAGGATTTCCAGTAAGCAATTCCTGTATTGGTACGCTTCTGAGTACCGATACCCGAGGGACCCTATCGATACTCATGTTCAAGTACCGGTACCCAATACACTAAATAATCAATAAATGTAAATTAAGGGTTGAAATTGATGTGCATATTAATAATTGAATTATGCCTTGATAAACGAGATAATATGGATTAATGGAGACAATAAATGAGATTAATTATATACTTCTCCATAATGTATTAACAACTTCGTAATGTAAAAAAATAATGTGATGACATTTAGCGACAATAAGGAGATCCTTGGGGATCATGTTGCTTGTATGCTAGGTAGGCATTTGATTGGTTGAGTCCTTTGATTAATAGGATCTGAATACCAGTGAAAGAGTGTTGCAACACCATGGTTAGAGATACGAATCGAGGTTACTGATGCTATGTGACCCGAGCCTCATTCAAAGATAATTGATGGGGGATTCCGAGAATGGGTGTATGTTTCGATGCTAGGTGACATAGCCCCACCCAGAGTGTCTATGCTCGAGGAAGGATTATGAGAAAGGGTGTATTTTTTGATGCTATATGACCCGACCTCACCCGTGGTGTATGTTCCGATGCTAGGTGACCTGACCTTACCCAAAGTGTATGCTCCGATGCTATGTGACCCGGCCTCACTCCAGAATTGTTGTTGTTGATATGTGCTTTGGCCTAGAAGATCTGTTGAGATCTCGGGCTTGGTTGGGCCTTGTGTTGTAACATCCCAAATTTTAAGCTAAGGGAAAACTTCAGTATAACTTTTGTTTAATGGTAATTCAAATGATAGAATAGGTGACCATATTAAAAAGCTTGTAGGATCGGTTATTGGACTTGAGCAAATTAAGTGTTTAATTTGAAATGACCTATTTGATATAGTAGCAAACTATGTGTCTTGCATGCTAAATTGAAAATGGAAAAGAGAGTGATGATGTGGTTTAATGTGGAAGGGACACATGTGTGAAATGTTTCCATCTAGGTTTGGGACCAAACAAAGGGTCTTCATTTCTTCCCCTTCATTTCTCTTTTACCCGAAATGAAGCTTGGAAGGAAAAGAAGAGAGTTTGCACTTAGATGATAATTTTACTTGGATTTCCATCGGTTGGGACTCTATGTCACATGCATTGCTTGCTTGAAAGTAAGTTCTTCTTGATAATTCTATTTTCGATCATGAGTTAGAGATGATTGCTTTAGAAAATAGTTGTGGATTGTTAGTAGTTGAACTAATTGAACAAAGTAGTTCGTTAAATATAATGTATCATTAAGAATCAAGCTAAATTGAGGTATGAATTGATAATCCAAGTTAGATTGTGGTTATGAAAATGTGGTAATTAGATTCTGAAATTTACGTTTAGAGTACCTTACCTTGATGCACTAATTCATGTTCATTTAAGTCCCAAAATAAACAAAGTGAGTGGCCTAGTTGGCAACAATACTATCCAAAAAATTTTGTCCTGTTGCTTACTCTGTAAGCTGGAATTGCTTGCTGGAATTGTACAAAAACAGCAGCAAAAAAAACTGCTCTGTTAGTCATAAAATCTCATGTGCTTGTTTGTTCGATTGTGACTGTTTTTCTAGACTAGAAAACATTAGCTATTAATACATAAAAATACACGTAAAACAACCTTGTTTGATGAAGTAGAATTAAATATAGAGCATTCGATTGGTGTGCATATAACTCAAGAGAATCACTGTCTTAGAAACAAATTGTAATCTTGATTTGTAATATGCCCATTTGCAAGATTGTGACCACTTTATTTGGTTACTAACGAATTAAATGAATGGGAACATGTGTGTTCCTAATAGGGGCTGTTCTTATTAGCAATTTGGGGGTTGAACTTTAGATTAGAATGAAGTTTGTAAAAAAAAAAGGAAAGTTAGACTATATTGAAATCTTGAAATCTGGCTGAAACTGCCTAAGGGCTGCTCGGTATAAAAATGGAGCAATCGGAACTATTTTTGAGTAACTAATGTACCAGGGGAAATTGTGTTGTCAACTAAGGATTTGATTACATTGGATTAAGGTTCGAATAACAGTTGTGAATTAATCTTATAAAACATAAACAAGGTAGGGCTGATCGTTACTTTAGAGACTGTTTTGAGGTCTGGACAGTTTTAAAATCTGCATTTACTGTGACTTTGAAAAATTGTCATAAATTGTATTGGTGGAATTAGAACCTATAATTTATATGGTTGGAAAGCTTGTCATGTCTAGTTTCATTTAAAACAAGCGAAACTGAATTTTGAGTTTTATAACAGCTTGTAGAGACAATTATGCAAAGACAGTGTAATCTGCCTGGTGGCAGAATTAGGTGTATCCTTAGATTAAAAATTGTATTAATTCATAAGGATTAAGAATTCAAGGTCTATATGATTAGAAAGTTAGTTGAGTCAGCTTTCCAACGGTGTAAACGGTTCGAAATTCCGATATACGGAAAGAAAGATATGAAATTTTAACCAAGTGAGGCGCGGAATTAGAAAATATTATAGAAAAACAGTCTAGGTAAGGCTGGAAATTTAGTTAATTAATGCTAATTTGTACCCGAACGAATGCTAAAGGGGCTAGCTTGTGTAAGAATACAATTAGGAACAATTATGATTATATAAGGCATATTGGTAATTGTTTGAAACTGTTTTTGAATATAATCATGTGTGAATAGAAAACTTGGATTACCTTGCTTAAATTATATGGCCTTTCGGGGTTAAAAGGTTTATGAATAGATATGTAGATACCTGAAACTGTTTGATAAATGTATACATACATTGATAGGGCTGTTTGGTTACATTCGAACACATACATAGACTGTTTTGATCCATAAAGTTGTGCCTACACGAAAATGAAATTGTTTGTTATATATGTGATCAATTGAGGGGTGTTTTTGTGTATAAAAATATGACAAAGGAACTGTTTTATAGGTGAATAAGTATAGATAATTGGATGATGCCTTGAAGTGTTTTATGAAGTCAAATTACATGTTTAGCAAATGGGATTTCGAATAGTGTAGATTGATTAATTGAACAAATTGTAATAATCTATTGCTCTTGTTTGAGGTACATGTTGGGCATGAATGGGTAGAAGATAAGAGTAATTGGAAGCTAGAAGAGTTTGTGGAATTCAGGTATCCCATAATGTTGGGATAAAAGGTGAGTGTAGTCACATGAGTCTCGGGTAACATGGAGTTATCCCGATGTTTAATTTGTTATCATTAAGTATTAAATGTTCTGAATGAATTATATTATACATGTACATTGTGTGAAGGGCTTATATAGAGCTAATTGAAGATGAGCATACATTCATAGCATTGCATTCATGTTTAGAATTTGTTGAGGCTACATTTCTTATGTTAAACTGCCTTGCTACGCTTGAATGATTGATTATGGAATGTCTTTGGTTTTAAGATAAATGGTGTATTTGTTACTAAGCTTGACGTTGCTTACTGAATAATAAAACAATAAGGTCCTTATAAATGATCGAATGCTAATGTTATAAGTTCCTTAATACTAAAAGCTTAAGAAACAAGAAGACTTAACTTATGCAATAAGTTATTGAAAGAATGCAACAAGTAAGATTATTTGACTGATAAGACACACTCCAACTTCCAGTTATAAGATAAGATATCTAAGTTGCTTGGTCAATGGAAGTCCTTGGACACTCTGATATAATAGTTGGTCTTTTGGTCCATAAATGATGACTCAGGGGACGCCCCATTTACATATATATGAGTATATATTCTATTTCCGATATTAGCCACTGCTAGGTGCTTTGGACTAAGTATCGTCTGGACCTATATGGTCAAACTTAGACCAACATTAATTATGAACAAACATGTGATCCAAGGCAAACAAGTAAAAGACATGAACTCATTGGAGAATTAAATAAGAATTAAGAAAGAATATTGTAAGCACTCTGAAAGCTCTGAAAGTCCTGATAAGCCCGGTAAACTCTGAAAACTCTGAAAGCTTTGGAAGCCCCGATAAGCTCTAAAAAAATATGAATGTTTCGATAACTTTTGATAAAGAATCTAAAGCTAGTGAATAATTGCCAAATCTTGTGAAGACTCCAATGTGCCAGGTTGATCTTTGACAAGATCAATTAATTGTATAATGAAGCTTGGATAAGCTACTGTATAACCTAAAATCTATAAGCAAAATTAAGACAAAGATAAAATACGTAAATATATGATTTTATGCCTGGATGTGTGATTCTTTGAGATCCTTGTATGATATACTTTATCAATTGATGTTTCTACCTCGCTTAGGCTATATAAGCCTAATGCATTCCATTTCATATATTGCAGGTTAATCAAGTTTGCTTGTCTCTATTGTGGTTGAGAAATTACGAGTCTTGGTTCATAGTTCCTGTAGAGCTTGAAACTATCTTAGATAGTTTACTCCTAGGATGGTGGCATATTACTTGATTATTATCTGAAGTGTATTTCATGTATTGTATGATCTTTCTAATGCTTGATATTAGAATGTAAGTAATATTATAATTGTGTCATTTCGAATAAATATTTGGAGAACAAATTATGTATTATGGTAATCGACTCATGAGTCTTAGCTAAGCATTGTATAATTATTTGCAGATCAATCGAACTATAAATGAGCAGCCATGTATTATATAGATGGTGGTGAATTGACGCTATAAGTGTGGCTGGAACCATTAACATGTTAAAGAATAAAAATCTTATTTGAATAATGAGTTAGGGATGAATATGAACTGGAATGAATTTCAATAATTAAGTGGTGTTTGTAAATAGCTATTGATTGATTGGTAATTAAAGGTTTTGGGTACTAAGTTAAGGCCTTGAAAGAAAAGCAATTATAAAATAAGTATAGTAATATGAATGTTAGTTGTGAGTTAAATAATTTATGGGTGGAAATGATGTCATAGATATGAACTGAGGCTTTGAATTTAATAGTATTAAATTCATAATCATACAGTGGCCAAGACCTGACATGTTTCGAATTGAGTTTGTTAAATGACATGTGTTGTTAAAAAACTACAATTCAAATGGATTGTTATGAAAAGGTATACAAGTTTGGTAGCGTAACATGTGATTTATAGATTATTCTGCGAAGGAAGTAGAATCCAAGAAAGTTTATAAGAGATCAGAAACCATATTGTTAGTAGTAAAATTGTGTAACATGGTAAGTCACATGTTTGTGTTTGAAGACCATGTTGTCTTTGGTAAAACTTAAATTTTGAAAAATGAAAATGTTTTGCATTGAGAGAAATTGGTGATCCTTTGTGTATCTATGTTTGATCCAGAATATTTGAAATTTTCTGGCCCGTGTTTCCAGTTTTCTCTGTAGGAACATTCTCAACTCTAGGTTTTCTTCTAAGCCGGGTTGAGGACGTTACATGTGTGCCATGTATGATGTTTTGCTATGTTGAGAGCACGTGTTTATGCGACTAGTGGTAGTGTCATGTGTTTATTTATCTCTCTTTATTGCTCGTACTAGTTTGCATGCTTATGTTTATGATTAGCATAGAGTATAGTAGAGTAGATGTGTACCACTAAGCTTTGTAATCTCAGTGCTCGTAATCGTTGTTTCTGTGTATAGGTTGATTATTGGATCGTGGCATTGTGGAGCACTATCGGCATGGGATTTTAGCATGTGGTGATCTCTAGAGTACGATACTTGTGTTTAGTGGACTATGTATTCATATGACCTTACATGGTGGAGTCTATAATTCTTATTTTGCAAATTGTATTAACCAAATCGAATGTTCAAATATTTTAATTTAATTGGAGCTCCATTTGTAACATTTTAATTATATATATATAAATTTTAATCGTGGGCTTTAAATGTTTTTAGAATGTATTTTATTTTGGCTAAACTAAGTTGAGAATTTTTATGAAACGGTTTGGGCTTAAGGCCCAAATGTGACATTCAGGTTTAGAATGTTACATTTAGTGGTATTAAAGCTTAGGTTTAGCCGGTTCTAGGAAACCCTATGGTGGTATAGGTGTTCTAGTAAGGTGTCTAGTGAATACAAGACCTTAAATTAAGTTCGTACTCTTTAAGACTAGAATCCAAATGGCGCGTCCAAATTTGCAAAGCTAAGATGGTTACGATCATGGCCGTGATTTCCGAGTTAAGAGCTAAGTCGCTCATGGGAGCAATTCCAAGGGTGAAGCCGCCTTGGATTGTTGAGATGCGAGTTAGCTAAATGATGCTGGAGTCGAGGATATGTCCTTTTCCCACCACCTAAATGGTGTCTTTGTTGCGTGTTGAAGTCGTTCCGAAGCCTTTAGATACATTATGAGAGTTTTTGGCAAAAGATCTTCATTGTTATGCGTCAATAACATTTTATGAAGCGAGTATGGATATCTCACTTTCAAAATTGATCGCTAAATGCACATTGGTTGGAGGGCCTTTTGTTCGCTTAAAAGGAGTTTTGATAATACTTGGGAAGTATCATCGCCCTTCTTAAGGGCATTTCTTAGAGATAGTGGATTTAAGGTCTACTAGTTCATTAGAGTGTGATCGAAGTTAAACAATCTACAAGTTTGATGGAGCTACCTTATTGGGAGTTGTTGCACCTTGGAAATTGCTTTAGTTAATTAAGCGCAATGCTAGCCAGCAATGTCAAGAGTGGGCTAGGCTCCAAGATCTTGAGGGAACCAAACCTTTGGCAATGAGAATGTTGAAATATTGTCCCCCTACCATGATTTTCATTATGGTTGTTTAGAGAATGGCACGATAGGGTTTTGGGACATGTTTGACCGTTTGACGAGTGCCATGCTTGGGAGCTTTCAAACAGTTAGAGTGTTTGTTTATGTTTCTTGGATGAGTCTTCAGGACTTCCTCTCTGTCAAAAACGTGAGTAGATGTTGAGGTAAGGTCGAGTGGGACGTCGTTGCCCATCGCCCTTGTTAGAGGACACTGACCCAGTTGAGAAAGTTAAAGGTTCAGTTGCAAAGGCATAACCTGAATAAGGTTTCTTTTGTCTAAGTGTTTTACCTAAGGGAGAGCCAGGCTTATTCGCTAGTAAGAAGTTGGTTTTTTGAGGTGGTGCTTAAACCATTGACAGTTTGTTAAGTGATAGTGGGAGAACGTTACGTGTCTCCTAAGGTGGATGACTCGTTTAACCGATTGTAAAGTACCTATGTATTTTTTTAGGGATTGGTTCGAGAATGAGATTGTGATGGTTAACCTGTTGGAGGCTAGTAGCTTTGAAATGAATTTTGGAATGAAGATTTCTCTTTAAGGCGTGTCATGGTAACGTTTGATGTCTATAGTGATGTGGGAGGCGTTTCAACTATGATAAGGTGTGGGAAAGGTTAGTTACCGTGTAATCAGTTAATGAAGCAAGGATTTGAGACTTTGTAAATGCTTTTGATTTGTATCGCAGTTTCCTTGGAATAAGCCGAGGAACATTGGCGGAAATTCAAGCTATGTGATACCATTTTGTTGTGATAATGGTGCTGACTCGATTAGAGTCAAATAAGATTTTGAGATCTTCGAGGATGTTTTGTTGTATCGCCGGGGCTCCATTTTTGTGTTAGAAGTGGGAATGTTGTGTTCACCTCAACAACGTGAAGTTTTGGGTTCTCAATCTTTAAAGAATTTGAGAATTGGACAACGACGTGAGTTGAAGTAATTAAGAACCATTGATCGTGTGATCGATCACCTCCTTAGTAAAGTGAACTTGATAAGTGATGAGTTGTACGAAGTTAGTTCGAGTTATAGTATCATGTTGCCCATGTAGGGCGATCAAGGATCACAAGTGATGGTCATGTAAGGGATTATCGACGCTAGCTCAGTGCGGTACCAGTACACGATACATCCGGTGATAGTACTGATTGGTCTATACCGGTACACGTGCATTTTGTTAGTTAAGTTTCGAGTTAAGGATTGATTTTCCTTGGAAACCACAAGAAAAAAACATCTAATTGTTTTTCAATGAGTACAATGTTAATATTATATATAAGTTCGATGGCTTTTGATGACCTTGAGATCTTTTAAGTGTGCTTTAGAGATTGATGTATTAGTGTATAAGGTTCTCCGATGTCGTACAATGGTCAGTACATGGTGAATTTTGAGAGCAACAGTTTGTACCAAACCTTCGCTGTCTGTTTTGGGAAATATTGTGGGGTCGAGTACTTAAGATAATGATAAATGATTGACTTGCTGTTAGTAGGGAGTCTAACATTGAGTTCTTCAGAGTGGTTGTGATGCTTTGATGTTCCATTGTGAAAATTAATTAGATGATCACGAGTCTTGTAAGGGATTGTGAGTGACAGTTTCGATGGGATTTCTTTGAGTAATGGTATAGTCATTGGTATGTACCATTTGATATTTTCAGCAAAGGTGAGAGCCATATAGAAAGTCAGCTTGGTTTGATTATGGGTTGGGTTGTATGAAACTACGGTGTGTACATGCTACCTTTGGTACGAGATTCAAGGTTTGTGATGGAACCTTATCCCTTGGTGGGATCTCATGCTATGACAGATCCTAGTAAGGGAACAAATGATGTGGTTTCTAGACACGTTATAGTTGGGAGTGTAAGTCTCTCGCATGGACTGAGTTTTTGGGGCATGCTTTCGTTTTCGATATGAGTTATCATAACTGAGTTTAAGGTAAGTGGTTGAGGCAAGTTGAGACGCCGTTTATTTTCAGAAGTCTTGCATCGAGCCAACAATGATTTTGATAAGGTATGTCAACAAAGTTAGAGTCTCCTTTGGGGAGTCACCACTAGAGGGATTGCTTTGTTTTGGTTACAACGATTGTGTAGCCTCATGATCTTTTAGATCGCATGGAATTGTAAGAAGATTTTGTTGTACAGCAATCATTTGGCTTCTACAACATAAGTTAAGTTTCTTTGATGACGTATTCACGTGACAATTTTTTTGGGGTACCGTTGGGTTTGCTTGTCGTTTGTAATGGACCGAGAGAAGATGGATTCCTTTTAAGAAAAAGAATCAGTTGAGATTATTTTTGTATCGTTAGAAGACAAGGGCTATAATTAACAAGTGTTGTCATTGATAAGAGTAGTGCAACGGAAAATGTGTGAGGTCTTAGGAGAGTCCATAAGTTTCATCATCTTCCGTTGAGTATTGGGTACAAATTTCGAGGACAAAATTTCTTTCAAGGAGGTGAGAGTTGTAAAGACCTAATTTTTGGGTTAGTGGATAGGGTCTCAAACTCGGGTTGTGGGCCTTTATTTTAAAAGCCCAAGTCAAGGATATTAGGTCGGTCCTGTTATAATGGAAAATGTTTGAATTTTAAATAGGGGAGGAAAGAGATAAAGTGGGGAAAAAAGGAAAAAGGATGAAAGTGGATGGAAAGAGAGAAAATGAGAGAAAATTTAAAGGGAAAATTTAATCTCTGATCTATAGAGATTTGGCCGTCCGTTGTTAACACCTCTGTCGCCATGTGTTCATCTCGTCGAGACAAGTTTGTCGGTACTAGTGGTAACATCATCGAAGTCATCGTCGAAGGGTTTAGAGATAGAGAAAGTTTTGGGTTTTCCAGTTGAGGAGGTTCGAGAGCTCGAAACGATAAACTGAGGCCACCATCATGCTCATTGTTGTCGAGAGAGTTCAAGTATGGCTTCGTCATCGCCGTCCGACCACTGAAAGTCGCCGTAGGCATCACCATGCGTCGCCGACGCGCGTGGGCTTCGTTAGGCCGAGAGGAACAACTTGATATTGCTGGGTTTTAGTTGCTAGGGTCCAGGAATTGGGCTGAGCCGAGCTACAGCCGCCAATCGAGTCGCCGCTAGATGTTGTTGACCGTTGACCGCCTTCGTTGAATTTTTTTATGGGACCCTACCTAAGGGTTTCTCGACGTTCTAAGTCCAATAGCGCAGTCCGTTTCATGAGATTGAAACCCAATAAGATTTTTTTACGTGTTTGACCTCGTAAATTGAATAAGGGATTCATGAAATTAATGTATTTTCATACTCGTATCTTTGTGAGGATTGTTCAGGCTGGAATACTGGACCAAAAGGATTGTTGAGGAGCTCAGGTAAGGATCCATCGTTAATCGCTTACGGTTAGTATACCTCGAACTCCTATTACTTCATGATCATAATAAATGTGATTGCCTTGCTAGTTAGTGTTTGAAAAATAAGTAGACGATAATTAAACATGTTCTGAGACCGATATCATGAGACTTGATATATCTTTGAGATGCATGATGATGTTAAGAATATGATGAGACTCGTGGAGGCTTTAGAAACCGTGTAAGGTCGTTTGAGATGCTCGTATGATTATTTGATGATTGTTTGATTAATTGAAATAATTATGATGCCTTTTACGCTTGTTCGAATAAACTAATGTATTTGATGAGAATTATGCTTAAGGGTTAAATACTGGATTTAATGATTATGAAACCAGTAATTAGTATGAATTGATTTAACAAGTTAGAAAACAAACACTAATGACTTTCATAAGCATTAGGGATTGAATAAGCGTTGTAATATCATAATTCAAGGAAATTGTACGAACCTATGAATAGGGTCTCTGTACGAGCTTTAGCTATATTGGTACACGATTGGGGGCTGTATCGGTACGGGTCGACCCATACTGGTACTTATGGGAATCTAGTATTTCTAGTAAGCATTTCATGTATCAATGCGCGTGTGAACACCGATACCTGAGGGCACCGTATCGATACTCATGTTTGAGTACCAGTACCTGATACGCTAAATAATCAATAAATGTAAATTAAGGGTGGAAATTGATGTGTATATTAATAATTTGATTATGTCTTGATAAATGAGACAACATGGATTAATGGAGACAATAAATGAGATTTGTTAGTGTTGACGTAATATTGCATGGCAAAAGATTAAGTATTTAGTATAAATATGTAGCTAAATAATGCCAAGAATACATATTTTACGTGCAAGTATACACTATCAGCAAGTAATATATTAGTGAGTTGAGTATCGTCTCCACAAGGATTGTCCAGTAATTAAATGCCACAATCTTTACTTGTGATTTGAAACAAATGATTTTTATATGAAAGTAGGATTTAAGATTAATAAAAATAGCTAAGGAAAATATAGTAAAAGTTCAGGTAGTTTGGCAAATAAGTGTATTCAAATGGTGATGAGCGTTGGCAAGGGATGCATGAATTTTACGCTAGCTATGTCAGCTATTAATAACTTTAGCTTTTGTTTTATTACCAAGCAGATTTCAAGAGTAGCATTACCTCTGTCGATGATAATACCCTAAGTTAACCATGTTAAAACCCGTATATGTCTATAGTGAAGCTTTTCATTAATTAACTTGATTAATTTTCAATCCATACTCCTAAGGGGTTGATTTACTTTCGAAGTAAGCTCTTCTACTTGAACATCTTCTGTCAAAGTTTCTCTCCTTAGTACCTGGAAACTAATCGTCACCCCTCAAGTCTGTTAAGATATTAAGGAGTAATAAGCAAACAATGCCAACTATCGTATGACAAAGAATTTAGAAAATTGAAGTACGTGCCATATAGAAAACAATGCTAAGGAATTTAAAATTTTAAAAACCAAACATAAACAAAGCGTCAAACGCAAACATCCCCAACCAACTGAAAAAGCTTAGTTCATGGTTGGGGGTTCTATTCACACCAAATCATTTTCAAAAACATCACTACAAAAACAAAATTAAACCGAAAGAGAAATGGGCAATGAAGGAGATCCGTTGATGCAGCCCTTCAATGGCTCCAAAGACCTCGGTCTAGCCTGGTCGAACCACAAGTTTCCCTCTTCATCTTCAAGTTGTTGTTGATCGATCTCTTATATTCCTTGAGTACAATTGGATTAAAGTTCGGCCAACACTCAACTCAAGCTCAAACTCAATTCGAGTTTTTAACAATTCAAGTCGAACCCAACACTATTCAAGCTCGCTCGAGTTGAACAAGTTCGAACTCGACTCGAACTTTTAACGAATGTTACCTTACATTTCAAGCATCCTTTGCATAATATATGCCTAGTTTTTTATTATATTCAAATATTGTTGGATTGTTGTCTTTGAGTCTTTCACTTTCACTCTTTTGCATATAGGATTCATAAATTTTTGGAGTCTTTCGGATACAATCCATATCAAGTTATTATGACATGATAACTGTCAAGCATCCACCGATTGACTCTACTGCTTTAACAACCAGATTTACACTGCCAATCTATTGTTACATATCAACTCTAGACTAAAAACAAACTTAAGACTAATGTTTAATATTCCATCTTTTTCGGCCTACATTCATTTTCTCTCACTCCTTCCTTCTAATCGGCCACCACTACTTGTGACTCTCCACCTAAAATAGATAGATTAAACCATTTAAAATTAACATCATCTCATCCTTGACATTAATAAATACAAATTAATATGGTGTTCGATTTTAAATCTAATTAAATACGCGTACATCTGTAAATTAAACTATCAAATCTGAATCACCTAACTAAAACTAACAAACACCAGACTCACATGGCGCGTCCAACAAACCCAAAATTGGCATAATCATCACTTTCCATCTAGTCGCGTCTAAACTCGACCCCTACCAAACACACTTTGATTATAACTAAAATTAGATCACGACCGTCAAGATAAATCTGGGTCCACAATATGCAAAGGGACGGACCCACTTTCGAAAAAACAAAATCTCTCTATAATAGACACAGCCGGATATCGCCTCTTTCACTGTGCTTTCTAGGTTATTTTTTCAACCTCCTTTCATCTCGATTCTTGCCGGTGCCGCCAGGGCACTGTGTTGCTGTTTTCTAGGTAATTATTGATTTCTATCTACTTTTATATGATTTTGAATTGCTGGGTTTAAACGTGAATGGCTGAAGATTAAAGTTTTAATCTTGAATCTAATATCCGTCGCTATTTGTTCCTCTGTTTAGATTCTGGAATGCTATAACCCTATATAGCAATACTCGATTATTCAGGATTGAATTGTTGAATCCATTGTAGTTTTATTTACAATGCGCTTTTATTTTGGTAATTAATGGATTGGTTTTCTTTAACATATTGCATTCGGATATTATTATTGCCAATCATGTCTTGATTTTGAGATCTTATTATCTGCTTTTCGATTTTCGTTGGTATATACACATTATGTTAGATTCTTACATGTTTTGTGCTGTGACAGCTTATAGTTAAGTGTTTTTTTGGTTGGTAGAAGATGACAACGCAATCCGATTCTCCGTCTTCTGATCCCCAACAGATAGGGAATGCCTTTGTGGAACAGTACTACACCATTCTTCACAAAGACCCTTCAGTTGCCTATAAATTTTATCTCAACTCCAGTGTATTAAGCCGTCCCTGTCCCAATGGTACGGTGAAGTCCGTGACTACCTTGAAGGTATGGTTTTGTTTGCGAACAATGCACCGGGAATGAATGTGTTTTGTTTTGTTCATGTTATGACTATTTATTGTTATTTTCGATAATTGCTTGTTACAGGAGATAAATGAGTTGATTCTCTCATTGGACTACCAGAGCTATAGGGCTGAGATTTCCTGTGCCGATGCTCAATTCTCATTAGCAAACAGTGTGATTGTTTTGGTTACTGGCTCCTTGACCGGAACAGACAGTGTTAGGAGGAAGTTTACGCAGTCGTTCTTTCTAGCTCCGCAAGAGGGTGGTTATTATGTCCTAAATGATCTGTTTAGGTACGTTGATGAAAAAGAGTCGGTGGATGTGGCATATAACGATGTCGATGAGAGCAGTCAAGCTGCTTTGGCTCAAGATGTTGGTGAGTTTTTACGATTTATGCATCTGCTTTTACTTATGGATTCCTTCTTTAAACGGAACAATGTTTATCTAGTAGTGCTTGATTGCAGAGGTAATTCCAGTGCTAGAGAATGCTGTGGAAAATCACACCACTGCTCCTTCGGATAACGATGACAATAATGTTGAAGAAGTCAGTCATCCATTGGACAACGGCAAGCTTTCTGTTCCAGAGAATGGGAATGTTTCCGAGCAATTACCGCCTCCAGCTGAGAAAAGTCAGAAAGATTCTCATCCTGTGAGCCAGACTCCTCCCCCTATAGTTCAGGAAAATGCTCCTAAGAAATCATATCTATCAGTTGTGAGTTTATACACCGATACGAGCATTTATATCCCTATGTATCAGAAATGGGAAATAATGCTTTTGTTTTAAATGATTCTTTCAGGTACATGCATTGTCAAAGAATTCTGCTCCATTTAAAGCTCTGCCTCCAAAACCTAAGCCAGTCGAGCAGGCGCAAAAATCTGCAATACCTGAAGAATCAGCTCCTAAAAGGAACAATAAGACCCCGGAAAGGAACAATGAATCTTCAGGTCTTTGTTTATCATCCTTCAAATTTCATAAGTCGTTTCGTTTGAAAAATTGTCTCACTTTCACTTTTTTCCGTCCATTTTCCTTATCTCAGGTAAGAATGCTTCCATATTTGTTGCGAACTTGCCTATGAATGCAACTGAAGAAATGCTTAAGGAGGTTTTCCAAAAATTCGGACCAATTAAGCCCAATGGCATTCAAGTTAGAAGCTTTAAGGTCTGTTCTGTACTTCTATTTTGCATTAATGTTTTGCATGTTTGTTGGCATAATGTTTACGATCCTCACTTTGATCATACGTCTTCAGGACAACAAAAATTGCTTCGGCTTCGTAGAATTCGAGTCTGCTACTTCAGTGCAAAGTGCTGTTACGGTATTGTCATCAGCCTTTTATTTCACTCATTTGTTATTCCATAAATTTCTAGCATCTCACATACATAATTCGACGAGTTTTCATTTCGTTTTGCATGATGGCACTTATTATTTCTCATTTCAGGCTTCTCCTATTACGATCGGCGGCAGGCAAGCCAATATTGAAGAAAAGCGAGGCAAGTTGACATATTTCTCAAACATGTGCATTTTCTTGTTGATCTCTCCTTTATGGCTTGAAGGGCTGTCATAAATATGTTTAATCTCGGCATCGTGAAACTAAAAATTGAATAAAATAATCCCACTGTACAAGAAACTATACTGTATAAATTTAAAGCAAGTGATTATAATTTACTGTCAGCTACATAATAAATGAACCATTGAATACCATTGTATTTGCAGGACCCAACAACGGTGGGAGACCAGGGTGGGGTGGTTATAGAGATGAAAACGGCTACATAAACGACAACTTCAGAGGCCGTGGGAACTTTAACGGCAATCGTAACTTTAAAAGAAACGAAAGGAACGAGTTCTCGGGTCAAGCTCGGGGCAGTACCAGGCGAAATGGAGATGCCAACGGGAAAATAAATCAAAACGGAGGACTAGGAGTCGCTGCAAGTTAGAGTTAAAAGTTTTGAAGATTTGTAGTAATTACTTTTTATTACCAAATGAAGGGAAAACAAGAGAACAGTTTTTACTTTTTATTTCAAGTTTTGATGTCTACATATTTTACTTATTAGTGCTTTAATTTTAAAATTATTAATAATTCGTTTTATGCGGATATTGGCATGTTTTCATTCTATATTTAATTTCGTGTTGTGTTTTATATATATTCATAGTAATTCAAATTAGAGTAAAAGTTTTATTGGCAGGAGAAAAATAATATATCGGAAAAAGTTTTACCTGGCGACGAATGAAGAAAATATACGAGAAAAAATTGAAAGATTTTTTTATTTATAGATTTCGAGGCATTTTTGGACAAAAATGACGGTTGGGTATGAATTTAGAGACCGAGACGAAAAGACTGATGAAATTTAAGACCGAACAATCATTATCTACTATCATCGATGGTAAACGGTAGACGACGTCCATGTCATAGAACTGACAAAAAACATTTAATGTCTAAATTTCAGTAAGTAAATTGAACGTTTTGAAACTTTAATGACCAAAATACGTTTGGGAGTAAATTTCAATGACGATTTATCCTTCAAAGTATAGTCTAATTTGAATATAAGCTCGATTTTAAAATTATAAAATTATAAAATAAGACTTGTTTACTTGACTATCTTAAAATTGTTTAACTCGATTCGATCGAATACTCGTCCTTATCTACGGTCGTCTCTTAAGCCTCGTCACCCACTCGACATTTTTATACAAATATTTATTTTTTAATAATTAATTAAAAAAATAATTCCAAACTTGATTATTTAGAAAAATAACCCTCTTTCAATTCATATAAGGTAAAAGTTTGTTTTACCCAAAATAATTTTTGAACTCGTGTTTTGCACTTAGCGAATTCAATCCTACGTGGATGGGAAAGTTTATCCACGTAAGATTAAAACTCGCCAAGTGCAAGAGACAAGTTAAAATATTATTTTGTATAAAATATGAGTTTAACTTAAGTGAACTGAAAAAGAGTTTCTTTAAATAATTAAGTTTCAAAGTTATTTTTCTAATTAATTATTAAAAAGGGAAATTTGTATAAATTTGCCCGCTCGCCCGCCCGCCCACCCACTCACTCACTCTATGTATTTGTTGTATTCCGACACTGCCAACCACGTCCCACTCTTTTCCTTTTAGAAACCAACACGTGTCTTCTATTTTATGTCGGAGAATCTTCGCAACACATTTTGTGTATCTCACTAACGTGCCGCTCTATAATTTTTTTCATACATACTTAACCCATAAAAGCTGTCCCGGTTGATTTCAAGCTTAAATTAGAAAAAGAAAAAAAAGGGAAAACTACATGAATAGTAACAATCTATTCTTATGTTACTGTTTTGGTACTTCAACTATTATTTTTAATAAAATGGTATCTAATATTACATTTTTATTCTGTTTTGGTACTCTGACTGTTAAAAATTAACATAAATGATAATGTGGCTTGGTATAATCATAATTTTAGTTCAAAACACATATATATTATCAATTTAGCCCAAAACACTAATATATATTCTCGCAGAGAGAGATTTGCAAAGTTTGATCCCATGTTTTCCCAACTCTTTCCCACCCCTTGTATTCTTGACATTATCTCGATCGTGGAGTTTGGGTCCTCTAATGGACCCCATATTAGCCCCTCATTGATCTCCAAATCCTAAAGTTTTGATTGTCCTTAGCGTGTTTTTTAAAACCAAACAAGTATTCGACCGGAAGAAGAAGAAAAATGAGGAATTTACAATTTTAATCCAAAAATTAAAATAATGTTTAAATTGATAGAATTTTAGACTAAATTGATAGATTGTATAAATTTTTGGACTAAAACTGTTATTAATCTAAGCTACGTCACCATTTCCGTTAATTTTAAACAGAAAAAAATACCAAAACAGAAAAAAAACGTAATGTTAGACACCATTTTGCCAAAAACAATAGTTGTGGTATCAAAGCAGTAGCGCTAGAATAGGTGGAGTGCTATTTATGTAGTTTTCCCATAGAAAAAATAAATGAGTTTATAATTCAACAACAGCTCAGCAATGTCATCTTTTTATTATCTTAAACCTGTTTTTAAGTATTTGCTTAGTTTTACAATTAGTTTAAGCATCTCCCTATAGGATATTACTCTTTTGGCTTGCCCCGTTTCGACCAAGGAATTGATGTGTCCATGTTTATTGTGCTGTTTTAATGTACTGATATTTTTGTTTTAGATATCTTAAATCATTGCATACGTTGAAATTTAACTGAATATTAGATTCCTTACACGTGGATTTTATGTGCTGCATCTCCTAAATTCCTTCTTTATCAGTGCAATGCAACTAGTGGTATCTAATTATTTATAGTCTAGAAGCGGTTAAAAGGTTTATGAACTCTGTACAGTTTATTAAAATAAAATTATTTAATTTATAATTTTAAAGATATATAATTTTTTTTAAAATATTTTTTATTTTAATAAAAAATATATTATGGAACTTTCTTTGAAGATATATAATTTTTATTTTTTTTATAATTTATTAAACTAATTTTTTTGTTTTTCTTTATAAACATTTAATTCAATTCATTTGGCCTTTTTTTTGGGCAATGCGCGGTCGCTCATCTCACACATGTCCAAAACTCTCACTGATTGAGTCTAATAATTTTTTTGAATTAGTCGAGTTAATTAGTTCTGTTTTATAACTAAATTTTATTAATTTTTTTTATTCGAGTGTTCGAGTCTATGTCCAAATTTAATTATAAATATTTATAAAGTTATATTACTAATTTATTCCAATTTAAACTCTTATCACCACATATATATGTATGTGTATATATATAGTTAGGATCTACTTACTCATATAAAACTCATTTAATTTTATATCTTTTCTGGACCGTTGGATGAAAGTAAATGAATAGATGAGATTAAATTCTTATTTTTTCCCTTAAAACATCATCATCTCCTACCGTTAATCTCCCTTCATTCCTTCTTTACCAATACAATTGCATTTTATGAGTGGTATATCGAGTCTAATAAAAATATTCGACCGAGTTAATTAGTTCTATTTTATAACTAAATTTGTACTAGATTTTTTAGTAAAATTGTTCAAGTTTATGTTCATATTTAATTGTAAATATTTATAATGTTATGATATTAATTTGTTTTAATTTAATTTTTTATAACCACATATGTATATATGTATTTGTATATATAGTTAGGATCCACTCACCCATATAAAACTCATGTAATTTTACATTTTTTGAATAGTTGGATGAACGCAAATGAATGACTGAGATTAAATCTTTATTCCTCCTTAAAAATCTCTTCATTTCCTACCGTTAATCTAAACTATTCATTCACACTCATCCGCATGGTGTAAAAGGATCATATCTCATATACGTGTTACACCTATACCAGACAGAGTCGAAAGATTCGAATCAACTTGAAAATTGATCCACGAATTATAAATAATTTTAAGTTACTCGAATCTTATTTTATAACTCAAATTTTATTTAATTTTTTTAGTCGAATTTATAAAATTACATTTTAAATTAAATCGAGCTTTTTTATGTCGAATTATAAAACATTTTTCGAGTAAAGTTTACTCATCCCTAGTGATATTGTTGTTGGCTTACCTTTCCCTTGGGTGCAAAATACTATCCTCAGCGATAATGGTTGTGGTATGTGGAGACGTGGGGACTTGATTATAAATCTGGAAATGTTTTTAGAACCATAAAAGCAAAAATACCATTGAGGGGACCACGTACTTTTGGTTTATTTGTTTACCTCGTTCACTTGACAAATACGTGAACCCACGTGGCGATTTGTCAAACGCCTAAACCAACCGTGCCGGCTTTACCCAAAACAATAAATAAAAAAGGCATTATTCAAATACTAACGCACCACGTGCTACCGCCACTTGTCCCTTCACAGAAAAAGCTTTTCTATTTTCCTTATCATTTCCCAAGGGTATTTTCTCTAATCAAATACTTATCTCATTTTCATCATTTAATAAATCAAATTCTCTGATTTTATGCTTTCTTTATAGGTTAAATTATAATTTTTATCCTTTTATTTTCCTTAAATGTGAGATTTAGTCATTATACTTTAATTTGATATAATGTAATTCTCGTAAAATAATTAAGGCTTAACATACGATTTGTTACTCAAATTATGTGTCCAATTTGGTACATTTTTTTTCATTTTCTAATATTATGCGTGTATTTTAATCAGATTTAATATTTGAATTTAGTATTTTTTGAGGTAATTGACATTTTAACGTGTGATGACGTGATATTTTCATCATATGCCACAACTTCATTCGTTTTTATGTTTCATGTCATTATACGTTAAAAAATTCAAATTCAGACACTATTTGAATTGAATAAAAAATTGAAGATCTCATGTTAGAAAAATAAAAATTGAAGTACCAAATTGTATATTATTTAGCGGGACAAGATATTAGATCCCTCAAGCAACGTCAATGGTTTGAATTCTGACATTGTGAATGAAGAAAACTAAGTTGGGAGGGTTGTCCTCATAACGATCCTCTATAAAACCTAATCTAAATTAGTCAACTAATAAATCAGATAACGATAATTATATCAAAAATATCATTAACCATTTCGGTTTAAAATATTAACCTATGCTTTATTTTTTTCTCTTAAATAGTTTTTTTTATAGAAGGTGTAGACCATTTGAACTAACTCAAATTACAATGATCTAAAGTTAAGAGATTAAATTTAAAATTCAACAATAGTACATGGACCAAAACCAGAATTTGACCTTTTTCATATACATGGTTAAGGCTAACTCAGATCAAGAACTGGTTTTTCCTTCTGTTTCATAGGCAAAGACAATAGTTTTATTTCAGAAAAGAAAAAAAAAAGGAAGTAATTTTTGTTGGGTATTCTATTTTCTACCTAATGTTTCCATCAAAAATGGGGTCTCAAGCAAGTGAAAACACAAGCAGTAGTATCAGCAGCAGCAGAGAAATGGGGAATCTTTCCTTGCTAACACAGAATTACCCCAGAAATTTATTACAAAGATTCATCCCAAGGGAAACCCAAGTTTCTACAAGAAGTGAAGATGAACAAGAAGAACAAGTGGAGCTGAATCTTGGGTTATCATTAGGAGGAAGATTTGGGGTCGATAAGCATGGAAACAAGTTGAAAAGGTTATCGTCCATCGCTGGTACGATACCAGTTTTTAGAGAAATTGGTGGTGCTAATAGTAATACTACTCCACCATCTGTTCCTCGCCCAACTCTCATAAGAGCCTCTTCTTTGCCTACTGAGACCGAAGAAGAGTGGAGGAAGAGAAAAGAGTTGCAGTCCTTAAGAAGGATGGCAGCTAAGAGGAGAAGATGTGAGAAGCAAAGGGGTTCAAGGGAGGAAAATAGAGCACTTCAAGGTACTTTCTGCAGCATTATCTATGGGGGATTGTAGGTTTTTTTTGTTTTGATTTAAATTGCGATTGCGGACCTCTATTTAAATCTCTGGTAGACACGTAAAAGCATTTGGTGTAGTTTCTTTTGGTTGAGGATTGATAACATTTTGCTGCATCATAAACATTGCTTCTTCTTGTCACTGAACTTGTTTGATGTTCCTAAATATCTGCTAAACTTGTTGCTAAATCCTTATTTTTAAGCTATTGTATGTATGCATTCTTCTTTATCAGAAAGCAAAATGGTGCTCAGCACAAATTACTGGTTACACTGTGAGTCATCATTAGAAGAGAGATTAGTGCACTAGATTGAGGTTTAATCGATGTTGTGAGGTGAACAATTATCCTTGGCTATTAGATAGGAGTGTGTTTACAGTTGTAATCATCCTTGATCGGATTTGCTTTCAATGCTCTTTGGATTTCTGGTGAATTTCTTCAGAGTGATTGCATGGTTTTAGTTGATGTATGGTAATAAAATGTGGAAGATTTTTAAATCCAACTCGCAAGTGTTGAACTTGTTTCGATTGCTTCGATGCCTAGCCTTTTGGCATGTCGGACATTGGTGTTGAGAATCTATGATGAAAATGCTGAGTACTCATTAGGTAAGGAGCAGCTGGTTTTAATGTTTTCTATGATCACATTCATTGCAGGAGGTAGAAGTAGTGCTGAAGCAAGAAGCTCCGGTAGTTCCCTATCCTCGCAAGATCCAGGCAATCGAGAGCTTACCAGTTCTTCGGGGACAGAGACGGGCGAAACTCTACATAAGACGATCGAAAATAAGGGGAAAGAACGAGGGAATGCGATGGAAGATATGCCTTGTGTTTTCACAAAGGGTGAAGGCCCTAATGGGAAAAGAATAGATGGTATTTTATACAAGTATGGAAAGGGAGAGGAAGTGAGGATAATGTGTGTATGCCACGGCAGTTTTCTGTCTCCGGCCGAGTTTGTCAAGCATGCGGGTGGTGGTGATGTGGATCACCCTCTTAGGCATATAGTTATAAACCCTTCCTCTGCTTCCCTTTAGTAATGTCTGCAATAGTTGATTTATTATTGCTGATGTTTCGTAGGATCAATTTTCGACTGCTCCTCTTCGGATTCTGTTGTTTACTAGAAAAAAACATATTTATTGCAAATAAGGAAAAGAGATATTGCAATAGTAAACCTGCCTCAGTCAACATTACAAATGCAAAGTTTGTTATGATTTGTACACTTGAGCTGTTCCTTCTAGATCAAGTCATGCACCTAGAAACTATATTATCTTACTGAAGAAGGTTGAATTTGCTTCAGCGTTCGGACAACTCACCTCGTAGTTGGCTTGTTTGTGAGACTATGGACTGCACATGCGATGGCCAAGGACACCTGTTCTATCAAATTATCATGAGAATCCTGTTGCAGAGAATGCAGGCCTATGAGACGATATTGAAACCGTTTGAATGCGAGGAGAATGAAGGATCGGAAGCTTTCTTATCTGATATCAACTCAGGCAACACATGAAATAGCTGTAAACATCAGCCTTCTCCGATGCACGGCAGGTCATAGCATACTCGGGTGCAACATATCCGAACATGCCGGTGATAAGCAAGCGTGTGGGCCTATATTGGATTTTTGATCTTTTGAGAGGGTCAAAATGTAGTTTTACCATTGTACTAACTTATAATATAATGATTTTCAAATGGATCAAGTAGCAAAAATATCTTTGCCTCGTCACCCACACTTTGTTTTTGTCTTATTTCCGACATTGCCAATCATGTCTCACTCTTTCCTTTTAACAACCAACACGTGTCATCTCTTTTTTTCAATTCTGTCTCTCAATACTTCATACATTTTATTGAATATTAAACACGTGTCTTTTATCTGCTCCATCTCCTTAACTGCTTTTCAATCAGTGCATTTCACGTGTCAGGTGATTCTAGTGTAAAAATAAATATTGTGATCCGAGACTCGGATTTAAGGTACCGCTATAGCTGGCTGCAACACACTTTGATTTCTTGTCATGTTTGGTTATGCCATATCCCTCGTTTTTTGTTGTCCTTTATTTTCACATTAAACGGCCATCGATTTGCTCCCCAACATTCGTTTGTCCACTATTTTTTCGCTCAAAAAGGCGTTTGATGGTAGTTAAATCTAACTTTTGGCTAACCGTGTGCACCCTAACGTTGGTTTACAAGAGCAATGGCAAAGAAGGCCATATATGGTATTAACTACTAATGTACATTATTAAAAGTCAAGATTAATTAACAAATATATATTATTTGTAAGTTTTCCCAGGATCGATTTTCGATCTCCTTTTTTGGCTTCGAGTTTTAATTAGGTTATAAGGAAATCATAGAGAAATCTCAGCAACAGTAAACTTGCCTCAGCCAACATTACAAATGCAAAGTTCGTTATGATTTGTACACTTGAGCTTTTCCTTCATGATCAAGTCATGCACCTAGAAACTATATTATCTTACTGAAGAAATTTGAATTCGTTTCAGCTTTCGGACAACTCGACTCATGGTCGGCCTGTTTGTGAGACTGTCGACCGTACACGTGATGGCTAAGTGCAGCAGTTCTACCAAATGATCACGAGGACCTGTTTCCCATAACCTTGTAGTGAACACATCCTTTGCCTGACCTTGTCGCAGCAGCATGCAGGCCCAGGAGACGATATTGAAACCGTTTGCATGAGAGGAGAATGAAGGATCGAAAGCCTTCTTATCTGATACCAACTCAAGCAGCACGATGCCGTAGCTGTAAACATCAGCCTTCTCGGATACACGACAGGTCATAGCGTACTCGGGTGCAACGTATCCGAATGTGCCAGCTACACCGGTTGTTGCATGGGTTTCAGAGGTACCCAAAAGCCTTGATAATCCGAAGTCGGACAGATAAGCATTACAATCATTGTCCAACAATATGTTGCTTGGCTTAACATCCCGGTGCAGCACCTTCGGGATGCATTCGTCATGTAGATAAGCAAGCGCGTGGGCTATATCGAGAGCAATCTTGTGAATGATCTTCCAATCTACAGCTCTTGTGGACCTTTCCTTGATAAAATTTTCTAAGTTACCACCTGGTAAATAATTATATAAAAGGAACATCTCCGTTTCACTGGCATGATACCCTATTAGTGTTACGAGATTAGGGTGCCTCATTGTTTCGAGTGTTTTTATCTCGGCATGGAACTGCTGAATACCTTGGAACCTTCCGACAGCAAGCCTTTTCACTGCCACTAGGGTTCCTGGAGCTACTTCAGCCACATAAGTCGCACCGAAACCTCCATTTCCAATGCGTTTGCCGACACCGAAATTCCCAGTCGCCTGGACAATAGTTTCGTATGTAAATGGAACCCCAATGTCGACAAAAACTGTAATTTCCCTTGATTCCGACACTTGAACCCTGGACTTCGGGACCCATTTCCTGGCGTAAAAGAAGAGGATGACTAGAACTAGAAGAACCGAAACAATGGCAGAGGCAGATGCTATGGATGCAATCTCAATGGGATCCAAACTTCTATTGACAGTTGTGTTACCCAAAGGAGGAGCTTCTGCATTTTGTGAATCTTCAGTGTTTGTTGATGAAAGTTCCGACTCTTCAAGGGAACGAAACCGTCCAAAGCTAGAAGGAACAGAACCACTCAGGTTGTTGCCTCCCAAGGAGAGGTGTTTGAGATGTTTCAACTGATAGAGCCCTTCGGGAACCGGACCTCTAAGTTTGTTTCTACTTAGGTCAAGTAAAACAAGGGACTTCAAGTCCCTGAAACTTCGGGGAATCACTCCTTCAATCTGATTCTCGGAGACGTCCAAAAATCTAAGGGATCTGCAGATTGCACCAATTCGTGATGGAATATGTCCAGACAATCTGTTGTTGCTGACATTAACGATCACGCCATGGAGCTTATTACAGTTTCCAAATAAACTTCCCGGGAATGATCCAGTGAGATTGTTTCCACCAGCAAGAAATGAATAGTCAATCTGCTTAACCAGTCTCGTCGGTGCAATTAGTAGCCATGGGAGTGAACCAGAGAAGTTATTTCCACCAAAATTGTGAACCATCGCAGCTTTTGAACCAGAAAATGGCAAAACCGTTTCGAGATGTGTTTTATAGTTTAAGTATGACAGAGAAGCAGGTGCTGGATCACAGGTTTGGAGAAGTTCATTGTTCAAGGACAAAACACCGGGGCAGACACGGAAATTAAACCTGGGGATCGATCCTGACATGAGGTTCCCACTGATATCAAAAAGAGTCATACAGGGGACTCGAAGTTTCTTATCAAGCTCTCCAGTTAGCCTGTTTGAGCTCAAATCTAGATGGCGTAGTTTCTTGCATCTATTGAACACTCCAAAGATATCTCCATCGAAGTTGTTCTGAGCTAGATTTACGATTTCCAGGTTCTCACAACCACCCCAATCTCTCGGTAACTTCCCCTCAAGATTCGCCCTGGGCACCCAGAGTAGTTTAAGCTTTGGGAGGGTTGTGATTCCCATCGGAATGGAGCCTTGAAAACGATTATACTCGTCAGTTTTAGGATGCGGCAACCTAAACGACAGCTCTTCACTTGAATCCCGCCCTCTCAGCATGGGATCAAAGAGATTAGATAGCACAAGAACGGACAACCGAGCACAATTTCCAATCTCCGTGGGGATAACACCACTGAGATTATTTCTAGAAACATCAAGAATCTCAAGCTTATGCAGCAGGCCAAGCTCACTAGGAATAACACCATCCAACATGTTGGAAAACAATAAAAGATTCCGTAACTGCCGACAATTCCCCAAACTACCAGGAATCCTCCCAACTAGGAAATTTCCAGACAGATCAAGATGCTCTAGATACCGACAATTACTTCCATAACGATCATGAATCGACCCGTTTAGCTGGTTATTAGACAAATGAAGCCCTTTTAACTTATGAAAACAATCAAAGTAGTCAGGTATAGACCCCTTCAGCTTATTCGCAGCTAAATTCAAAACCTCGAAGTCCACAAGTTTCGACAAAGACCCCGGAATCTCCCCTTCGAGTTCATTAAACCCGAGATTCAAAACCTTCAAATTTCTCAACCCCACAAATTCATCAGGCAACTTCCCAGTAAATGAATTCCCTTCAAGATCAAGTTCTTCTAATTTCTCCAAACCCCAGATTTCTAATGGAATTTCACCACCAAACTCATTAAAAGCAAGAGATAGAACTCTAAGTTCAGTAAGTTTTCCAATCAAAGGTGACAAGTTCCCCACCAATTTTCCCTTTGAACATGCTTTTCTACTCAATCCAAAACCATAAAATGGAAATTCAGACAGCTTTGAAGAACTAGAACAAACTCGAGTTAAGTTACCTTCACAACAACCACCACCGGATATGTCGATGGAGATGACCCGAGACCTTGAATTGCATGAAACACCAAACCAAGAGCAGTGATTCGGATTCTTTGAAAAATCCCAGCTTGAAAGTATCCCAGACGGGTCAAAAACAGAGCTTTTGAACTCCAACAAGATCCTTCCCTCAGGAACCAGCTTCCCTGAAACCAAGCAGAAGACGGCAAACAACCGAAACAAAAACAAAACCAAACCTTTACACAACAGATGACATCTCATGTTTGTTTCCCAAGAAAAAAACAAAAACAACCCAACAAAGAAAGGATCCCTCTGTGCTTGAACCAGTCCACCAAAGTCCCCAAAAACCACTCTTTTTGCTTCCCGGAGGAAGAATTTTTTTGATTTTTTTCCTGGAAACAAACAACAAAAATATTGAGAGGGTCTTTGGAGATTAAAAAAACTCGTTTCTTTATTTAATTTTTGCTTTATGAGGTTGTGGAAAGTCTGGGTCTTTGAGAGCTTTTGCTATGGAGTAAAGAGGGAGACGGGGCCACGTAGAGTAAACGGGTGAGGGGAAGGGGTGGTGGGGGTCCATTTGCCTGTCAATTAATGCATCAGAACCGTCAATGAACGGCGGCTCCGGGGAAGACTAGATGGAAACTTGTGGGGTCCTTTTTTGTTTTTCACGTGGAATATCTTTCCAGTCACTTTACAAGCCTGTGTCGTGTTTGTTTCACGGGAAAAAAGGAAAAGCCAAAAGGAAAAAGGAGGTGAAAGTGAAAATTACGTGGGAACTTGACTATATTATGCTGACGCTATCCTATCGCCAACATGACGCCTGAAATGGATAGTGCTTAATTTTTTTATTCGACTCGATTAACTTATAACAGCATCGAATAAAAAGTCAAATCAATTGAATCCAATAAGAAATTTTAGTAAAAAAAGATAATGTCATATTAAAAGATAAAAGTTCGAGCAACTTTATATGTGAGGTACATATTTAACGAAGGATTAAACAAATGTGATAATATTAAACAATTATTAAATATTATCATATCAAGTGCTTGAATTCTGTTGATTTAAAATGATAATTTCATTGAACCTAATAAGTGTTTTAGTGATAAAGCGAATGATGTTCATTTTAGGAGATACGGTTCAAATCGTTTTGTCTCAATATGTATGTGCATTGTCAAGGAGTTAAGAATATGTATGAACAAATCTTACTCATTTATGGGTAAGGTTACATTTGGGTTGCTCAATTATAGGTAATGTAACATTTGAGTCACATTTCATATTTAAAAATATATAAATCAATTTTTAAATCATTAATTAATCTAATACATAAATTGATATATTTTTTAAATATGAAGGGTGACCCAAATGTGACGTTACTTATAATTGAGTGACCCAAATATAACATTTAATAATTAAGTGATCCAAGTATAACTTTTAATAATCGAGTGACTTAAAAATAACTTTACCTATAATTGCGTGACTTCTGTTGTAATTTACCTATTAAAAATTCAAAGATCAAATCTTAATAATGCAGGAGAAAATTTTAAAACTTCTTTATAAAATTATTTTTTATTCACAATTTTTTATTATTTTGTTGGGATTTTTTTTCTTCTATAAATAATGTTGCAATTATTATAATGTAAAATTAGGCTGTAACCATGTGAAGATGGGATGGGCAAATGAATTTCTTTCAATAATTAAAACAAAAGAAATCGCACACCATTACAGCTAACTCTTATCTTATGACATTAAATGTTTGATTGGGTCATCTCATCTTTTATTGGTGGACCAAAAGCCTTTGATGTAGACTTCTCCTATCCTCACCTCAAGCTTTTCTTTCTTGGTTCATCCAAACAAACAACCCCAAACCATGATTTATTTTAATCGAGTAAACTATCGATATCTTATCAATTAAGTTCTTCCTTTTATCTAATCGTCTACGATGTCAATGCATTTGAATCTAACATAGAACATACTTAAATACACGAATCAAGTCACAAACATGTCTATACTTACCATGCA
The DNA here is from genome assembly GCA_019671005.1 of Hibiscus mutabilis. Lineage (NCBI taxonomy): Eukaryota > Viridiplantae > Streptophyta > Magnoliopsida > Malvales > Malvaceae > Hibiscus > Hibiscus mutabilis. The sequence continues at coordinate 26,383,019 of CM033714.1, forward strand.
AATAGTTTGAATTTTAACGTGTTAAAAGAGACGAACATCGTCAATAAATCTGTGAAGATTAATTTTCTCTTTTAATATGTCAGATCCAAATAGTTCATATCGTTAAATAAAAAGATCTAATTGACATAATATTGGTACTTTAGTAATTCAGTCAGAACGTTTTGAAGTTTGAAGACCAATTTATAATCTAGATATTTTTAGCATTCATTAAATCTGCATTCGAAAAACCACAATTAGGCAACATTAATGTGAAGTTAAAACAGTTAGTGGAAATAAATATAATGTTTAATGAACTACAGATGAAATTACAGAGCTATAAATTCAACGTAAAAAACTACCTAAAAATCAGTAACCCTTCTTGAAAATCATGTGTATAGGAGAATCTGATTTTCCCCTTCCCAGCCATTGCCTCATCAGGCATTTCCCTTTGTTTTCATTGGCAAAGGACTCAATTTGATTAAATCAGGCTATGCTATATAAACTATATGTGGAAGTTCATGGTGAGAGAGCCTTTTCAGTTATGGAGATGTTATGATTTGATTAAATCAGGCAACAGATCATTGCAGACATCCTGTAATAAAATGACAGTTTTCGGGAAGGCGTTTTTTCTTACGGAGTTTTTTCATCGGCATTTTCCTTGACAAAAACGGTGACAAGTGCCAGGCCAATGCCAATTGCAGCATTGCCATTTCTGTTGACAGTTAGGAAAACACGAATAGTTGTTGCAGCAAGATGACGATTTCGAGGGTACCACAGATTCCGAGGGCCCTTGTTGTTGTTGCTGGCGGCGGTGGTGCTGTTTCTGCCGATGTTGGTTCCCTTTTTCTTCCTTAGAAACAAAATTTATGCCACCTTCCAAACTGCAATGGTCCAATACAAGTTAAGTTGACAAGTTCCCTGCAACATCTAAAATGGAGTGTATATTGTTTATGATTATGACAGTCCAAACATATGGCATTCATGGGCCAATACGGGTGCATTGAGTACAATATGCAGCAAAAATGAACGGAAATTTTCCGAAAGAAAGATATTTTTCTCATAGATCAGGTTATTTCTAATACTTCATACATAGCATAGAGGTAATGAGAAGCATACACGGAACAAGAGTGACGTACGGTACCATACGATGGCTGTGCATCTTTCTCCTGCAAAGGAAACCGGACTTTCTATATGATTATACATACTTGTAAAAGTTATACATGTATGGTCACGGGCAGGGACGGAGCTATATACTCTCACCCTCAAGATTTTTTTTTATCTTTGTCCTCTTATATAATTTTTTTTAAAATTAATTTATTTATGAAATTTTCGGACTTTCAAACATTTATGTTTTGTCCCAAACCCCAAATCATGGCTCCGTCTCTAGTCACGGGCCGTAAGTTCAGGTCCGAGTCACACGCAGAACAAGCTTTCCAAGAGGTTCTTGAAGAGATTTTGTGTTTGGAGAAACCACCAGACTTAGCCCGATCCATAAGAATTCTAAAAAAATTATCCATCCACACCCATGTGAACATAAGATATTAAATAGAAATAGAAATATATAGAATATTTGATTTTGTATCATTTGTGGTCGGTAGGTTTTGATATTAGCCGTCAATGTAAATTACTAAAAACCATCATATATAGAGGAATTCAACTATAAATAAGGACTTACCTAGCTCATTTGTACGAACTCTTGAATAATACAAGACATTTACTTTAAATCCTCTCTTGTGTTCTTGAATGTTCTTTGTTCTTTGTAGTCATTCTCGTTAGTTTGTTTCCGATTAGAAAGTTTTTGGCTTTTCAATGCCTATGAAGAGTTTGATCTTTCGAAGAGAGTAATCAGGCTGACTTAAGCATTTGTCTCATGAACATCGTCTAAGGCCACATGGTTATCTAGCCTCGTGACATATGCATGGCGAATAAGTAACCATATTAGGTTATGTAGCGACTAAAAAATCTGAGGTATCCCACTTTTCTTAAAATTTTGATTTTTTGGGATTTCTTTAAAAATTCATATTTTGGAATAAAACTGGACTCACTACCGGTCACTTGAGTTTGGTAGTCTGGAAACCAAAAAATAAACCAGAGATACCTTTCGTTTTGGGTTCGAGAGTCGATTATGTGTGGGGAAGAGTTCACACCCCCACCACGCCCAAACTTGGTACTAAATCAATAACCATTTTATTAATATCGAATTTTGCGAGTTAAAGTGACATTTAAATTAAAATTTGGTTATACATGTGAGTAAATTTTAAGGGCCCCGTTATTCGAGAAAAAACGAAAATAACCACCACTACGCTTGGTACTAGCCAAGTTTAATTTCGAATAAAAAAGCATCACATTAACAGTTTATATCTCAGATGCAACATAAATAATGGCATGACAAAATATATGAAGGCATAAATGAAAGCATAAGGCATGAACAATTAAAATTCTAACAATGAATGTAAAGGGGCGTGAAAATAAGATTTAAAAAAACAACTATAAAACCAGGACCACATTGAGCAGAAACAAGGATTAAGGTGCATATGTGTAGATAAAAATGAGAAATCAGACCCAATAGCATAACATTGAGGAAACGAAGCCTTATGTAACAATTAACCCATCATTTGAAAAGCTTGTGGATCATTTCTGTGTAAAACGCAGTGTAGGCATTGACATATGTACTAAAACAAAGCCAACAACTTTGAAACTTCATTTTCCATTCATTTGAAATTTTCAAATACAAAACCATAGAGAAAACAGTGGTTTATCTGAAAATTCCAAAACCAAATCCCAAAACAAATAAAAAACAATACTTTTAAATCTGTAACAGTTCAAACTAAGAAGAAAAAGAAGTAATAAAGAAATAAGAATTAGAAGAGTAAAGGGAGACCAAAAATAAAAAATTCAGAGAAAGACAAAGTTTCATTGATTCTTTCGATAAAATGAAAACTTACAGACTTTATCCCAAAAAGCAAAACGACAACCCTTAATAAAAATTAAAACATAAGAAAATGACACCGTTTTGTTAAAGTCAAAACAGCGCGTTACAATACTCCCTGCTCAAATTAATCATTATCCTCAAGGATTCGAATATGATCTTCTTTTTCCGATGATTAAACCAAATGTGTCCCCATTCTCTCTTAGCCTTAATCGAAAATGAAGTATGAACCAACAATTGTAACACTCCGGCCCGAATGTCACAATTTGGGCCTCAAGCTCAAACCAAAACCATGAAATTCCTCAAAATGGGTTTAGCCCAAACAAGTTATTTTCCAAAACATTTAAATCTAACAGTTGAAAACATAGATAAGCAATTAAACCATTGCAAAGGAGCTCCAATTTAAATCAAAACATTTAACATTCTACTTGATAAATACAATTTCAAAAGTAAGAATTACAGTCTCGACCACTTAAGGTCCTATTAATACATATTCCACTAAACACATGACAAACCTCCACATGCTGGAATCTTGTATTGATAATGCTCATCGAACCCACGATCCGACGATTAACCTATGCACGGAAACAACGATTCCGAGCGATGAGCTTACAAAGCTCAATGATACACATCTACTCTACTATACTTCATACTAATCATAAACATAAGCATGCAAGCTAGTACGAGTAATAAGGATAGATAAATAAACATGTGGCACTACCACTAGTCGCCTAAACCCATGCTCTTAACATAACAACACATCATATATGGCACACAAGGCTCAACCATACTCAGGACCCCACCAGATTATCTGAGCGAAACACACAAGTCATACCATAAACTTGAAGTGAGGCCCAGTGTTACAAAACCTCGGGAACGTACACACCCTCTTTCTAGGTGAGGCCTGATGTCACACAATTTTGAGAACGTACAACCATACTCGGCATCTTTCCTCGAGTATCATCGGATGAGGCCCAATGTTACACAACATCGGGAACGTACATCCGACATCATCAACCATGGTGTTCCAATACTTTTTCTCTTGGTATCCGGATCCCATCAACAAAGTGACTCAAACCATATAAGTGCCCATACTTGGCACGTAACAACACACGATCCACCAAGGATCCCTATGGTTTGCTATTACAAACAAGTCACCCAACAATTACCAAGTTATTACTCATTATTGAAGTGTACATTAATCATCTTCCTTAATTATCTCTATTAATCCATATTATCTCATTAATATTCCACGTCAATTTCTAAATTTTTATTATCCTTAGAGATTATTATTTCAATCAATGGGTACTGATACTCGAATACGAGTATCGATACGGTACCCTTGGGTACCAATACTCACACGCATACCAATGCCAATATTACTTACTGGAAATCCTAGATTTCCACAAGTATCGAACGAATCGACCCGTATCGATACGACCTTCAATCGTGTATCAGTATGGCTAGAGCTCGTACCAATACCCTAAACACGGGTTTGTACCATTTCCTTGAATTACGATTTTACAACTCTTACTTGATCCCTAAAGTTTATGAAAGTCATTAGAGTTTGTTTACTAAGGCATTTAATAAATTAATATTAGAGTTTGTTTACTAAGGCATTTAATCAATTAATATTTGTTATCAACTTCATGATCATTTATTCGAATATTTAACCCTTAAGCATAATTCCCATCAATCTATTCGAGCAAGCACAGAAAACATCACAATTATCAACCAATCAAGAAATCATATGAGCCTCTCAAAACGACTCTACACGGTCTCTAAAGCCTCCACAAGTCTCATCATATTCATAGCATCATCATGCATCTCATAGATATCAAGTCTCATAGTATCAGTCTCAACACATGCTTATTTATCGTCTACGTATTTTGTAGATACTAACACGCAAGGCAATCACATTTATGATGCTCATAAAGCAATATGAGTTCGAGGTGTACTAACCTTAAGCCGTTATCGCTAAAATTCTCATCCGAGCTTCCTGAATATTCCACTTGATCCGACATCAGATCCTGAATAATCCTCGTATATCAAATAATACCATAAGTATAACTTAATCACATACTTTAATGAATTTGAAGGGTCAAATGCGTAAAACCAACTTATCGGGTTTGAATTTGGTGAAACGGACTGTGCCAACAGGCTCAAAACGTCGAGAAACCCCCAGGTAGGGTCCCTTAGAAAAAGTCAATGCCCGGTCAACTAGGGATGGCAAAATTACCCAACCCCGACCTGACCCGGTGTACCCCGAACTGACCCAGTCGGGGTTTTAGCCTTGTATTTCAGGGATCAAGGTGAGTTTTTGAAAGTGCTGAGTCGGGGCGGGGCGGGTTCGGGTATATGCTAGAAATTCCCCACCCCGCCCCGATATATATTTAAATAAATATATATTTTTATTATATTTTTTTAAAATACCACTATACATAAAAACTTTTATGGTTGTTAAGCTATCTTTATTTTATTTTGTTGGGTTTGTGCTTATCGTAATTTTTTAGATGTTGTTCAAGTTTTGATATATTTGATTCTGACTGTGAATGAATCAAGTTTATTCTTTTAAATATGTAATTTTTCATGTGGCAATTTAAAATTGGTATTATTTTATTTTTATATAGATTTAAAGTCATTTGAAACTATATTTTGTGATTGTGATGGTGGATTAATCGAATCTAACTTTTATTGTCGGTGAAGATTAATTTTTTTGGGTCGGGGTCGAGGTCAGGTTTAAGAGTTGTTACATCAAGGCAGGGCGGGGCAGATAATTAATATTTTAATTTAGTGTATGGGGTCAGGTTTAGGGATTTCTAGATTGGGGCAGGTTTGGGGCGGCCAAAAACCCGCCTGCCTCGTTGCCATCCCTACGGTCAGGGGTCAATCAACACCGGTCAACCATGGTCAACGACCAGACGATCTGGTGTGGCAGGGTGCAGGGTAACTAGGGTGCACCCGTAGGCAGTTATCCAGTGCAACAAGGAGTAGGTGCACCTGACCGAGTGGAATCCTATGCGTGCATGCGCATGATGGCTGTGGTGCACCCATGAGACGTTATCCAGTGCGAGCAAGCCCACATGCACCCGATCGAGCGGGTTTTGGTATACCGCGGTGCATCGAAGCTTGTGCACCCTTTTGGGCATGCACATGCCTACTTGATGGGGTGGCACGTGATGGTGTATGATAGGTCTTCCTGCGTTTAGACAAATGCGGCGAGCTTCAGATCTGCTCTTCTCTAGCCGATGATCCATGTGGCGGCGTCAATTTTGTAGGAGGACGACAAAGCATGGCATTTCAAGCTAAGTTGAACCTTCTTTCCCCTCACCTCTACGAACGGCGACAACACTGGCGATGCGAGGACCACTTTCAGACTCCTATTGATGATCTGAAGACGATGGCAGCGACGATAAGACGAATGAAGGTCTGAGGAGCGAAAGATAGAAGTTTAAAAATCCCCTCCCTACTTTTTTTCTCTTTTCCAAATTTTTTTCTCTCTCCCATAATATCTTCTTTTTCTTTCTCCCATTTTTTCTCTCTCTTCATCAATCACCACCCACCTTTTTAATCAATCTTCCACTCATTTCTTTTCTTTCTATTTTTTGCTATAAGGCCCAAACCTGTGCTCCCCCCATAAAGGCCCAATACCCGGGTCTAAAACCCGATTTGCTAACCTAGAGTTCGGGTCATTACAACAGTAGTTCCTGAGTATCGACAATGGTTAAAAACCAAAGATCAACCAACAATACAATTTCTATGTCGATGTTGGCAAGTTTAATACCTCCGGGATCAAAAACGTCTCTAATTTGCTCACCATAGAAGAACTGAAAAACTGATCCAAATTGAAAACATTGAACTGGTTTGGATGGAACAATGTGGCTCGCTTGGTTAATTCCATCCATGTCCTAACTTCGTTCCAAAAACAAATGCTCAGCAAATCACATTGACCAACCCATGTCCAACAAAAACTTTGATGATTTCTTCATTACAGCTAATGTGCTACCAAAACAACCTGATCGTTGTGCTAAAACTCATCTGACCAGCCAATCGACATCACTTCTATGATTGCATATGACAAGGGCATGTTGTTGGGTCATGCCGGTACACCCCATAGCGTAGCAGAAAAATTATCCGACGTTTACCACCAAAGATCCATGTACGAGGAACGAATCGAGGTGAATAAGGGTGAAGAATTACCTGTTTAAAATCTGGAATTTTGAATTTGGAGGAGATAGATATTCAATCACGATTCTACGATGTCGATTCCTAAGTCGCAACGATGACTCTCCGACCTCTACGTAGTTCACGCAATTGAAACGAGCATATAAAACTCTCTAAACTATTTAGAGGGTTTTCCCCCAAAACATTAATGATTGCTAGATCTCTCATGCCTTTATATAGCCTTTGAAATCCTAATTCAACTCATATTAGGATTAATATATATATATTAATATATATAATCCTAACTTAACTTTAATTAGGATTTCAATAAATATTAAATATATATAATCCCAATTCAACTTAATTAGGATTTCAATATATATATTATATATAATCCCAATTCAACTTAACTAGATTGGACACAAGTCATGGAACGTTAGTAGTAAATATTAGAACATTTCTAATATTACTAACAATGAGTGACATCTAGCAATATGTCATCGTCACCTAAGTTACAAGAAATCATGATTCAACATAACTTTTTCGTGATTAACTATTTTTCATGTATTACATCCTTTTGTCCTTTATATCTAGATTGGACACAAGTCATGGAACAGTCACACTTGTATAGTCCATCTAATATTTCTTGATATCTTGAGTAGACTATTATAAAAAAATAACTATGATATCTCATATTAACTTATTCGAGCATGGCCATGAATTTCTAGTCTCACTCAATCAAGTGGCCTATGATATTACTCCTATTATGTAAGAGGGACAAATCCTATCTTGATCAACCATATCCCACTACATAGATTGTGATATATCCAATATCAGTCTTTATAGAGTAGTCAGTTACGACATACGTTTAACTGTATCAAAATATGTCACTCACGATGTTGAAATAATGGTGATCTCAAGTATGAGGATCATAAATGTAGTTATCACTATGAGCAATGTTGTGATTGTCACATAATAATCCAAGAAACATGCTCATAGTGGGTCAGTCCAGTATGTCGTTCTCTAACACATACTTATGTATTGATTTTGACATCTCCATGTCAATGACAACACTTTGTCATCACTGAACTACATATTAGTATTAATGCATTATTGTTGTCTATTCCCACAATAATACTCGACTAAGAACATTTAAGAATAATCATATTATTCTAAGGACTTTATAATTTAGTTTATTTATGCACGTAGAATTGTAACTGAAAATAATAATGGCAACGCCTCTTTTTTAATGAACAAGGTAAAAACAAATGTCATTTACAATCATCTTATGATTGGTCTTTGGGCATACTCTAACAATCTCCCACTAGCACTAAGACCAATCACTCATGTATCTAATACCAAGTGACTTAGTGTAACGATCATGCTTCTGCTATGTCAGAGGCTTTGTTAGTGGATCGACAATGTTATCATCTGTCAGTACTATACATATTTTCACATCTCTTTGATCTATAATTTCTCGAATGAGATGGTAACGCCTAAGTATATGTTTAGATCGTTGGTGAGATATGGGTTCTTTTGCTTGTGCGATGGCTCCTTTGTTATCACAACGTAGATCTATAGCATTCAAAATGTTTGGCACAACCCCTAGTTCAGATATAAACTTCTTGATCTTAACACCATCTTTTTCAGCATTGCATGCTACAATATACTCGGCTTTTGTTGTAGAATTAGCTACTATATCTTTCTTTAAACCTTTCTAGCTCACAGCGCCTCCATTAAGGCAGAACATAACACTCGACTGCGATCGTGAATCATCCTACTCGATTTGAAAGCTGACATTAGTATAACCTTTATACTTAGCTTTTCCTCACCTCCTTATATAAGGAATATATTCTTAGTTCTTCTTAAGTACTTAAGGATGTTTTTAACTGCGACCCAGTAACCTTCACCAAGATCTACCTGGTATCGACATGTCATACTTAAAGTGTATGATACATTTGGATGAGTACATAGCATGACATACATGATAGATCCAATTGCTGAAGCATATGGAATTTTATTCATTCGCTCTCTTTTTTGAGGTGTTGAAGGATACATTTCCTTCGAGAGTGAAATTTCATGTATCATAGGTAAGAACCCCCTTTTAGATTCTTCCATACTGAATCTTTTCAGTACTTCTTCTATGTATGTTTTTTTGACTCAGTCCTAGCAGTCGTCTTGATCTATCTCTATAAATCTTGACTCCTAATATGTATGTTGCCTTACCCAAGTCTTTCATGGAAAAACATTTTTCCTAACCAAGTTTTCATAGTCTGTAAGCTAGATATGTCATTTCTTATTATTAGTATGTCATCCACATACAATACTAAGAATATGACAATGCTCCTACTAGTTTTCTTGAAAACACATGACTCATCTTCATTTTTGACAAAATCAAACTCTTTGATTGCATCGTTAAAACGAAGATTCCAATTTTGAGAAGCTTGTTTCAATCCATAAATGGACCTTTGTAGCTTGCATATTTTTGGCATCTTTTAGATCGACAAAACTTCAGGTTGTGTCATGTACACATCCTCATCTAGTTTTCCATTAAGGAAAACGGTTTTAATATCCATTCGCCTTATCTCATAATCATAAAATGCAGCTATCGCAAGTAAGATTCAGATGGATTTAAACATAACAACATGTGAAAAGGTTTCATCATAGTCTATACCATGAATTTGACCAAAACCCTTAGTGATTAATCGCACTTTGTATGTTTGTACATTACCATCTATTTCAGTTTTCTTTTTGAAAACCCATTTGCACCCTATGGGCTTAATCCCTAGAGGTATGTCAACCAAGGTCCAAACTTGGTTTTTTTTTTGACATGGAATCCATCTCAAATTTCACGACCTCTAGCCATTTCTAAAAGTCTAGGCCCGTCACCACTTCTTGATAAGTCCTAGGCTCATCTTGATCCATAAAGAGAACATCACCATGCAATGTGATAAGAAATCCATATTTCTCAGGCGTGTTGCATTCTCTCAAAGATCTTCGCAGTGGTTGTGTTTACAAAACTATTGAATGTTCCTCAACAACTTGTGGAACTTGTTGTTGTTCAATCTCTTGTTCAATGATATATGGTTGATCTCGAATTTCATTGAGTTTAATATTTCTTTCACTTCTTTTCCGGAAAACAAATTATCTTTCTAGGAAGATTCATGTTTGAGCAGCAAACATTTTTTCTCTCGGTAGGATTGAAGAAATAATATCCTTTAGTTTCTTTAGGATAACCCAAAAAATTATATTTATGAGATTTTGGTTCGAGCTTTGTAGACATCTTATGTTTAACATAAGCTTCACATCCCCAAATTTTCATAAAAGACATACTACGACGTTTCCCAGTCCATATCATATATGGAGTCTTTTGAACTAATTTAGATGGAACACCATTTTGTGTGAAAGTAGATATTTTTAGCGCATGTCCCCAAAAAGAAACTGGAAGATCAGTGTGACTCATCATTGATTGAACCATGTCTAACAATGTTCGATTTCTTTTTTTTAGAAACTCCATTCCATTGTGGAGTACCAAGAGGTGTGAGACAATCCCGCATTACTTAAGCATGTCACCAAACTCTAAGCTTAAGTATTCTCCTCCTCGATCTGATCGAAGAGCCTTAATATTTTTCCTAGTCGGTTTTGAACTTCATTTTTAAATTCCTTGAACTTTTAAGGGATTTAGACTTATGATGTATTAGGTAAATGTACCCATATCTACTGAAGTCATATGTGAAAGTAATGAAGTATTGAAAACCATGTTCTGGCTTGTGTATTCATTGGTCCACATACATCATTATGTATTAATCCCAATAAATCACTTGCTCGCTCACTTTTACCATTAGAATAAGCTTTGGTCATCTTTCCCAATAAGCAAGGCTCACATACTTCAAGTTTTTCGAAAACAAATGAATCCAAAAATCCATCTTTATGAAGTTTTGAAATGTGTTTTCACTTATGTGGCCCAAGTGACAATGCCAAAGATGAGTTTGATTAGAGTCATTTGTTTTGATCTTTTCGTATTTATGTTGTAAATGGAATTCTCTTGATCCAAAATGTAGAGGCCATTTATTAATTGTGTCACACCATAGAAAATATTATCGAGATAAAAGAACAACAATTATTCTTAATAATTATCTCAAAACCAATCTTGTCTAAACAAGAAATCAAAATGATGTTTTTAGTCAAACTATACACAAAATAACAATCCTCTAAACATTAGGCAATGAAAAGTATATGTTCTTATAGCTAATGCAACTACTCTTGCTCTATTACCAACCCGTAGGTTCACCTTTCTTTTTTCTCAAATTTCTACTCTTTTGTAGTCCTTATACAAATGTACAAATATGAGAACCACAACTGGCATCCAATACCTAAGAAGTAGGTGTTAATAAATTAATATCAATAACATAAATATTCGAGGTGGACGCTCCACTTTCATTTGTCTTCTTGACTTTTCAAGATAAATGGGGCAGTTCCTTTTACAATGACATGTCTTATTACAAATGGAAACATTTTCCTTCCAGTGACTAGTTAAGGTAGTTTACGTCGTTCAACTTGTCCTTCTCAAGGACCGATCGCAATGATAGCAAATTTGTATAATAAGTCTACAACAATAAAATATGAATTTTGAGTACGTTTACCATGTTTGCTTATAAAAGGACTTGATACTCCCACTATTTTTATTAAAATTAATAACCCTCAAATATTAATGTTAAAAATACTTTCTGTAAGGTTTTTCTAGTGTGCAAGGATCCAAATTTCACATTCTCTTAAGTTAGCTTTGGCTTTTCTCTTAAGATTATGGTCTATCTAGGTAAGCAACACTTGCTAATTACATCTCATGTAACTCCTTCATTTGGTGAACAATTCTTGTTCATAACCATCCTATGATTATCCAAATAACTAACATTTAGGTTTCTAATCCTATTAGAGTAACCTAGTTAAGTCTTTAACCAATGTTACAACCAACAAATATCACTTGCTTATTCTTTGCGTTTGGCCAAGATAGATACAAGTACCTCGTTTTAGCAGAACCTACATTGTATTGATCTAGACTTAACGAGGGTTAACATTGGGAATTAATAAAAGACTTAATATTTTATTGAGGGGTTTTGTGAATATTATCTCACCATTTAATATTTGATCTTATCAATTAACTATCATGCATCTCATACATTCATTTTATCACATATATGAAAAGCAATAAATATGAATGCAATAGTTATATCCCATATCCTAAGGTGGCACGTCCCAAGCCAATGGGAGAACCAAATTATTCTAAGGATAAAAACACTTTTCAAGCATCTTTCTGTCGGTCCACACTTCTGTTCCTCTGGTCCATGCTTCTTCGTATAGATTACAATTTCAGAAACTCGTTTTACACACGAGAGAGTAAGATGAGAAGAGAATTACAATAGAAGTAGAGAAAGGTACGAGATACATGCCGTATTTATAAAACCTTATAAATAAAACTAAATGGGCTATTGGGCTATAACCATGCATTCCAAACACCGTGCATATTAAACATAATAACGATACAGTTTGTTATTAAAGTCTTACCAGATAGTTCATACGCATTTGTCAAGCACCTTGCGAGGTTTCGACGGCCTCGTAACCATTGGCGAGGTTGCCGCTACTTGGTTAGTAGTAGGGAAATTTTTAAAGATTAGCATCTTAATTGCTGTTTAAAAACCTTACGATTTGATAACTTTTTATCAACATTATCGTGTTTTTCAAGATTTTAAAATCCACGAGGTTTTTACTAAAACAACTCTTGTTACTTTCCATCACGAAATCTATAGACTAACCATTAGTCTAATATATAACTATAATTCGCCTTAACACTTAACATCTAAAAACTTAAAACTATATTTTGAATATGTTAAAAATTAACATATAATATTTCAAACCCTATCAACAAAGATCCTGATGATTAACTCTTAATCATCGATCTTAGGAATATCTTTTAACTAGATTAACAGATTAACCGTAATTGAATAGATTTGCTCAAAAAATATCATAAATTCGCTAAATAAATAAAAAATAACATGTATCTCATGCAATTACACCACTCAAGTAATTAAAACCCGAATCCGTATCATACAAGTGGCTCTGATACCATTGTTGGGTCAGCCGGTACACCCCATGACGCAACGAAAAAATTATCCAGCAAGTACCACCAAAATCCATGTACGATGAACGAATCGGGGTGAATAAGGGTGAAGAATTACCTATTTAAAATATAGAATTCTAAATTTGGAAGAGATAGATATCCAATCACGATTCCACGATGTCAATTCCTAAGCCACAACGATAATGCTCCGACCTCTACGTAGTTCACCCAATTGAAACGAGTATATAAAATTCTCTAAACTATTTAGAGGGTTTTTCCAAAAGCATTAATGGTTGCTAGATCTCTCATGCCTTTATATAGCCTTTAAAATCCTAATTCAACTCATATTAGGATTTCAATTTATATATTAATATATATAATCCTAATTTAACTTTAATTAGGATTTTAATATATATATATTAAATATATATAATCCTAATTCAACTTAATTAGGATTTCGATACATATATTAAATATATATAATCCTAATTCAACTTTAATTAGGATTTCAATATATATATATTAAATATATAAAATCCCAATTTAACTTAATTAGGATTTCAATATATATTAATATATATAATCCCAATTCAACTAATTAGAATTTTAATATGTATATATATAATCCCACTTTAACTTTAATTAGAATTTCAATATATATATTAATTTAAATCGAATTATATTATTTATATATATTAAAAGAGTCACAATTACAATAATTATTTTCTTTTAATATTTATCCAATAGTTAAATTATATATATCAAATATATATTAATTTAACTAAATTTGTGTACAAAAAATTTGTATATATATAATTCGTTTAATATATGTTCATTTCAACTGTGAGTGCGACCATGTAGGTTCATGTAACATTAGTAGTAAATATTAGAACATTTCTAATATTACAAACAATGAGTGACATCTATCAATATGTCATTGTCAAATAAATTACAAGAAATCATGATTCGACATAACTTTTTCGTGATTAACTCTTTTACATGTATTACATCCTTTTGTCTTTTATATCTAGATTGGACACAAGTCATGGAACAATCACACTTGTATACTCCATCTAATATTTCTTGATATCATGAGTAGACTATTATAAACGAATAACTATGATATCTCATATCAACTTATTCGAGCATGGCCATGCATTTCTAGTCTCACTCAATCAAGTGGCATACGACATTACTCCTATTATGTAGGAGGGACAAATCCTATCTTGATCAACCATATTCCACTACATAGATTGTGACATATCCAATATCAGTCTTTATAGTGTAGTCAGTTACGAGACACGTTTGATCGTATCAAAATATGTCACTCACGATGTTGAAATAATGATGATCTCAAGTCTGAGGATTATACATATAGTTATCACTATGAGCAATGTTGTGACTGTCATATAATAATCCAAGAAACATGCTCATAGCGGGTTAGTCCAGTATATCGTTCTCTAACACGTACTTATGTATTGATTTTGACATCTCCACGTCAATGACAACACTTTGTCATCAATCAACTATATATTAGTCTTAATGTATTATTGTTGTCCATTCCCACAATAATACTCGACTAAGAACATTTAAGAATAATCATATTATTCTAAGGACTTTATTATAATTCAGTTTATTTATGCACGCAGAATTGTAATTGAAAATAATAATGACAATGCCTCTTTATAAATGAACAAGCTAAAAATAAATGCCATTTACAATTATCTTATGATCGGTCATTGGGCATACTCTAACACATGTACCTTACCCATTAAATTGAAGCTTTCACGAACCACGAACACTTTAATCTTAACTCCTGCCCACCAATCAACAAGCTAAACTAGTTGCAGCCACAACTCTGCCAACACCCTATTGATCTTTCTATATGTGTACATGGACAGTGGTCAAATGAGAATAAAACATGCTGCCTTTTCAAGAATTTCATTTGGATATTCAACGCATTAAAATATCACATTCAATGCAAAGATTGCGACCATGTTCCTGTCATTGGTAACAAAACTCCCATGCTCGAATGAATTCTTGTCCTCAAGAATTAAAGAAAATTTTCTATGGTAACGCCCCTTGAAGATCAGTCCTTGATCAACCTTATCCATATCCCATATTTTAATAACACAGTCATCAACTGCCACCAAGAACTTGTCTTTAATTGATCTAAACGGTATAACCGTTGAAGAATTTTTGCAAAGTCCTTGGTAAGTTCTTTCTGCATCACCTTCACTTTCATTCCATTCAACAAGAGACGACTCTCCGCTTTTATTAGTCCCACATAAAACAACCTTTTATTATCAACATTGTATGCCGTTGTTGTGTTAGAGTATGCCCAAAGACCAATCATAAGATGACTGTAAATGACATTTGTTTTACCTTGCTTATTCATAAATGACATTGCTGTAGCGATGTTCCCTTTCGCTAGAAAAACGAAGTTTCGAAGTGTTTAGGGTTTTTCAGATATTAAAATGTTTATTCCGCAGGGGTTTTAAAAAACCACGTTTTATTTAAGAAAATGGAGTCGCCACCGGCCACTTAGGTAGGCCGGACACCATAAAACCAGAGATTCAAAACTTTAGGTTCAGGAGTCGGTTACGGATGGGGAAGGATTAGCACCCCCACACAGCCCAAAATTGGTACTTTAATAATTACCGCTTTATTAAAATTACTTTCCGGATTAAAATGACGATTAACTTAAAATTTGGTTATAAGTGCGGGTAAATTTTAAAGGCCCCGTTATCCGAGAGTAAACGCCCAACCACCATCACTACGCCTGATACTGGCCCCATTTACGCTCGGATAAAAGGACACCTCACTGACAATTTTTATACCATTATGCAATCTTAGAAAAAAAACATACATGCAATCTTAGAAAACAAAAAAAAACATAAAAAACATCCATATTGACTTGGTATTAAAACATGAATACTATAATATTAATAATTAAAATGCATGAACATAACATATCATGATGGTAAAAACAAAACAAAATAAAATATGAACAAGAGAAGGCATGCTTCAAAATTTAGACTAATTAGTCTTAACATGCTTAAACACAATAAAACGAACCGCAACTATAACGTGCACGACATAAACCTAAAAAGGGTACGAAATTAACAAATCAACAACACCACAAAATACACTAAAACCCTTATCATGCGGTACACTTTACATGCATCAATTATGACACGTCATGATATTAATATGTAACAAAAAAATAACCCATTTTTAATATGTAACCCAAAATGCAAAACACAAATAAACGTGTTAGAATTCATATCTACATGATAAATAAATAAGCTAAACATGATCACTTAATAAAAGAAAAGTATATGACATGAACAAATAAACTAAAAGATATACAAGAGTGACAATACATACATTATAAAAATATAAATAAAGACACATAATATGCCAACCAACATACATAAAACACATGAAGAAATATATAACAAGATGTGCAAACGAAACTAGACGTAATATATAAAATACATGTGTACATAATACGAACGAAATAAATTAAATGCTAAAGCACATGATAAATATATATTACATAAAAACATAGATAAATATGATACAAGGACATAGATAAAAACATTGAGAGAAAAATTATCGTACCACAAAACCTAATAATAAACAAATAACCACAATTATTTGACATAAAATAAAGGACTGAAATTGAGTAAAAAGAGAACCAAAATACTCGAAACAAAAGAAGAAAAAAACATAATTTGGGACCTAATTATAATCCGAAATAAACATGTGGGGACTAGAGATGCAAATAAACCAAGGGGCAAGCTCGAAGTGAAAATTTTCAAAACGCGGTGGGACTTAGAACGTAATTTCACCATTTACACGCTGATTCTGGTTAATTTCAGGACGAAATTAAAAAATTAAACGATAAGAGGGACCAGGCTTGTGATTATACCAAGGGGGATGCTCAATTTGAAAAGATCAGAAACGTGGGAGTCCTTAAGCCCAAATTAACCCATTTTGAAAATACTAGGACTCTATATATCACATTTATCAGGTTGAAATTCGACCCTTTCACCATTTTTTTACCCTTAAGAGCAAAGCTCTTATTTCTCTCTGAATCCACGAAGCCAAACCTTGATGAACCCAAAAATCGGCAGACCACCGCTGTCTCTTCCACCGACGGCCGCCGCTAGTCGGCGCCGGCAAACCAAAAAAACCCTCCAAAATGACCCTTGTTTCAGCCCGAACTCGAACCCAAACTTAGATTTAAACGAAAACTCCCCTTTTTATCTAGATCTAAAAAAACCCGGAATAGAAAACCACCCTTTTTAAGAAAACCGAGACCGAAAGAACGTCCCCCTCTTTGACCGGCTCACCATATTTAGGCTTGTTGCTGGTGGGGGAACTAACGACCGAAGGTAAAATCTCCTACTCCTTATGCTTTTTTATTCCATTTATTTTGCATGCAAGTAAGAAATGAAGCAAAGAAAATATTTTTACCACTAGAAACTTTGAGTCTCTTTTTTATTTTCCGAAACATGGAGAGCCTCCTTTACACTTTTGGTTCGTTTACATGTATTGTTCTGATCTCTGACCGTTTAGCATATAGAAATACATATTTTTGGCCCAGTCTTGTACTGACAGTCCTTGGTTTCTTGTTCTTGCACGACCTTGCACGGTGGTTGGAGCCGGTGGTACGGCCGACGTGGGGAGAGTATGGTAGCGTTATCGTCTTGGGTGGCCTCATTCTTGGCTGTTGGATCAGATATGATCCAACGGCTGTGATGGTTTGATGACGGACATCCCAGATGAAATCTTGAAACTGGTGTAGCGGTCTGGGATCATGCCACGTGGTGCACGACAATCAAGGGGTCAAAGGCGTGATATGTACGCGCGCGTGGGAGGCTGAACGGTCTGCGCGTGGACCACACGCGGCATTTGAATGGTTTCTCTCCTTTCAATCGTAGCCGTTGGATCAAATCTTGATCCAACGGCCCATGATCGGCTGCGCACAATAAAGAGAGGATGTTAGGGTTATTAAATCTGATATGGATTAGGGTTTTAGGCCATTGGGTTAGGGTTTGGGCCGAACGAACTTGTAAAATTTTTGGATTTTGTAATTGATGGACGAGACAGTTATTATAAATGGGTTTTATATTTTAGATCTGTTATTTTAATTTAAACCCAATAGTAACAGTAATAATAATAATAATATAATGATAATATAATAACGTATACAAATATACTTTATGTACATACAATCATACATGCAAATTAACATATATATCATATAACATTCAAACACACATATACATATATTTGCTCACACACCTAATTAATATAAGTATACACACATTATACATACAAACAATTAAGGCATACACAATATGCAGACATACACGCGACACACACATACCACATACACATTAGTCACACGTACATAATACGCACCCAATAATATTATATGTGTATACATGCAATAATATTATATTAATTATTAAACTAATATTAACGTACTATTTACAAACCGGATAAAAATGAGTGATTACAGTTGCCCCTCTTTGCTTGTTCTTGTGAAACGAGAACAAAGCAAAGACCAAAAAGCACTCATTTTTATCCGACTTCCCTGTTGGTGGCTTCAGAATCACGTGTTCTTTTGGAACTCTTCACTTTTCCTCGGCCGGATCTTAAGGCTCGTAAGTTCTCCCTATATAGAACTACTTCACCTTTGGTTCTTTTTTGAGACTCCGGAGTTAGGGCTCTTCCTATATAGAGCCTTTCATTGGGGGTTCGAAAACGTAGGCTTCTCCTTTATATAACCTTTGTCTTCGATTGTTCTTTCATTTTTTTCTTTTTCTTCTTTTTTCCACGTTTCTTATTTTTCCTTCTTTCCTTTTTTCTTTTTCTCTTCTTTTCTACTTTTTCTTTTTTTTCTTTTTCTCTTCTTTTTCTACTTTTTCCTTTTTTGTCTGTTCTTTTTCCTTTTTTCTTTTCTTCTTTTTCTCTTTTTCTTCTTCTTCTGTTTTTTCTTTTTCTTTTTTTCTCCCATTCTCTTTTTTTTCTCTTCTCTCTTCTTTCTTTTTTTCTCTTTCCCCTTTTTCTTCTTTTTCTTTTTTTCCCTTTTTTACGAGGCTGTTGACTCTTTTGGACCTACGCTACTAAGGCTGCTGCATCATGCCCGAAGGACTTATTGATGGCCCAAAGGACTTATCACCATGCTCGAAAGACTTACTGGTGGCCCGGAGGACTTAACATCGTGCCCGGAGGGCTTACCGATGACCCGAAGGATTTAACATCTGGGCCTCATGCCGCTATGGCTGCCGATCTTTCTGGACTCACGCTACTAATGCTACCGCATCATGCCCGAAGGACTTACTGATGGCCCGATGGAATTATCACCATGCTCGAAAGACTTATTGGTGGCCCGAAAGACTTAACATCGTGCCCGAAGGACTTACCGATGGCCCAAAAGATTTAACATCTGGGCCTCATACCGCTATGGTTGCCGATCTTTCTGGACTCACGCTACTAATGCTGCTGCATCATGCCCGAAGGACTTACTGATGGCCCGAAGGACTTATCACCATGCTCGAAAGACTTACTGGTGGCCCGAAGGACTTAACATCGTGTCTGACGGACTTACCGATGATCCGAAGGATTTAACATCTGGCCTCACGCCGCTATGGCTGCCGATATTTCTGGACTCACGCTACTAATGCTGTCACATCATGCCCGAAGGACTTACTAATGGCCCGAATGACTTATTACCATGCTCGAAAAACTTACTGATGGCCCGAATGACTTAACATCATGCCCGAAGGGCTTACCGATGACTCGAAGGATTTAACATCTGGGCCTCATGCCGCTATGGCTGTCGATCTTTCTGGACTCACGCTACTAATACTGCCGCATCATGCCCGAAGGACTTACTGATAGCCCGAAGGACTTATCACCATGCTCGAAAGACTTACTGGTGGCCCGAAGGACTTAACATCGTGCCCGAAGGGCTTACCGATGACCCGAAGGATTTAACATCTGGGCCTCATGCCGCTATGGTTGCCGATCTTTCTGGACTCACGCTACTAATGCTGCCGCATCATGCCCGAAGGACTTATCACCATGCTTGAAAGACTTATTGGTGGCCCGAAGGACTTAACATCGTGCCCGAAAGGCTTACTGATGACCCGAAGGATTTAACATCTGGGCCTCATGCCGCTATGGCTGCCGATCTTTCTGGACTCACGCTACTAATACTGCAGCATCATGCCCGAAGGACTTACTGATGTCGTGAAGGACTTATCACCATGCTCGAAAGACTTACTGATGGCCCGAAAGACTTAACATCGTGCCTGAAAGGCTTACCGATGACCTGAAGGATTTAACATCTGGGCTTTATGCCGCTATGGCTGTCGATCTTTCTGGACTCACGCTACTAATGCTGCCGCATCATGCCCGAAGGACTTACTGATGGCCCGAAGGACTTATCACCATGCTCCAAAGACCTACTTGTGGCTCGAAGGACTTAACATCGTGCCCGAATGACTTATCGATGACCTGAAGGATTCAACATCTGGGTCTCACGACGCTATGGCTACCGATCTTTCTTTTCTTTAGTAAATTCTTTGACAATTCTTCAAATACCTGTCTAGGAACAAGCAAAAATTGACATGCCTCTATCTATATGATGCATGCAATGTCGTGCTTTCTTCTTCTTCTCTTTTTCTTGATTCTTTCTTTTTCTTCTTTTTTATTTTTCTTTTTTCTTTTTCTTCGTTTTCTTTTCTTTTTATCATTATTTTCTCTTACTCTATTTTCTTTCATTTCTTATTTCTTATTCTTTTTCTTCTTTTTTCTTTTCTTTTTATCATCATTTTCTCTTACTCTCTTTTCTTATTTCTTTTTCTTTTTATTTTTAGACCTGTTTTAAAATCTTATGCCCTGAAAAGTCATTCTTCGAATTTGTCTGTTTCCTTTCTTTTTGCAGTATGCTCAGTTTTGATCTTCATTTCTGGCAATTTTTGTTAAATGAGTACCCGCTCTCGTTCTTTTGCACGAGCACTTGCCATTTTTCTTCGGGGTCTCTGCCCGCTTCACAAACAAGCTCTATATCATGCATGTGCAGAGATTCTTACCATTCTTCCAGTTCTGCATTGCCCCCACTCGATCATGAGCTCAGCCACCTTCCAACTCCTTTGACCCAACATTCTGAGTATTTGTTAGTTTCGTCATCGGGGTGAGCAAAATGCTTTTATATTCTGAACTTAACCTCAATCTTCTTGTTGCCTCTTGACAAGAACCATTTGTCGATCTCTGTGCTTTAATTCTTAGGAGACTCGATGTTTACCTCTTACCGTCTCCCGTATTTTATAATCTCATTCTTGCCCTGTTTCGTCCTTCATTTTCTTGAACCAACCAAGGCATCATGGCTGAAACCCGTTTCTTGTTCTTGAGCTATCTGACACCTATGCTCCTGTCATCATCTTCATTCTATGCATTGTGGGGTCGTTTCTGGTTAGGTGCTCCAATAATACCCGTAACCTTGTGTTCTGGATCTTATCCAGGATCTTGAAAACACAACATAGGAGCTCTGGATATCAAGTGCAAGAGCGGCTTAGATTCAACCATTCAGTAATCTAAGGCTGTGAAATCTTCCCAGGTGACTCAGTTCATCCTCATGATTGCCGCCTTGTTGCAGAATACTACTCTTTCTCAATTCTCATTATCTACTCCGCCCCCAAAAAGGGTGGGCTTGTATGACCACTCGAGCGCAGAAATATTACTCTAGGAATAGAGTTCTAGGTGGTGCGAGATTTAATTTTACCTATGCCATCATCTATTTTTCTCTATTTTCTTTTCTCTTCCTTTCTCCTCCTTTTTCTTTTTTTTTTCTTCATTTTCTCTTTTTCTTTTCTTTTCCTTTCTTTCTCCTCCTTTCCCCCCCTTTTCTTCATTTTTTCTTTTTCTTTCTTTTTTTGTTTTTTTGTTTTTCATCTTTTTCATCTTTTTTATTTTTTTTCGCTTTTATCATTATTTGAGGAAATCAATTCGTCACATTCCTTTGTCTTGAGGACAACGATGGAGCAAAAAACACTGCCCCAAGTTACTCGGCATAGTCACGATTTGAAAATATTACCATCACTCATGAAGCTAAGGTTTCTTGAATTGGATGATGTATCTCCACCTTATCGCTTCAGCGGAATGCCCCAAAATTCCCACACTCTTATCCGAACAAGCCTATTACCAGGTTTCGGACATAGAAGTGCTTTTTATTATTCTTTTCTTTTTCTTTCTTTCTTTTCCTTTCTTCTTCTTCTTTTTTCTTCAATTCTTCCCCCTTTTTAATTCTTATTTTTAGTTCTTTACTACCTAGAAGATTATGCCCATAGTTTCAATTTCAAGCAACTCTACATGGTTGACATTTGGAGTTTTTCGTCCTTAAACATCATCGAAAGAGTAGTAATCTCGCTTTGCTAACCAGAGTCTGGTAGGGAAGATTACACCACATCATTGTCACAACATCCATCTAATGTCACATCTTGCAATTGATATCCAGTGTCCTATAACGGCGAGAAAATATACATCTATGTGCTTTCAAGAACATTATATGGTAAGCGAAATGTGTTATTCATTGGAATAAAAATCAACAAACATGCCCCTTCACAAAAGATCTTTACCACATGTGAGCTACATGTGGTAAAGTTGATTCATTGTATTACTTTAGGGAAGTCTTTTAATGTAAAGATATCTCTGGCTTCCTTAGTACTATGTAGACTTGCCCCTCATCCTTGGTCTTCCACTGCTGGATCAGCTCTTGCGTCACGGTTCCATCATTGATCAGTTTCTTGATTTCTTCCAATAAAGGTCTACATTTTCTGGTGGGATGCCCCGGTGCCCCCATATGGATTTCGCATGTGCTACTCGAGTCAAAACTATGGGCAGACGGATCAGGTGCAATCTTCATCGGCCTAGGAGCAAGATAGTGACCCCTTACAAAATGAGGCCAAATGTCTGAGATAGATGTTCCAAACACTTCCAAATTTGCGCTCATCCGAAGAATTTTCCTTGATGACCCCGATGTGTCAGTCTGTCTTCTTCTTTTACAGCCACGCAAACCTTGGAGATGACACTCATTTACCTCTCCGTCTTTATCTATCTTTTCTTCGATTCGATCCTTAGACTTAGACCCCAATTTTCCTTCTTTGATTGCGTATTCTATCCTCTCTCCAATCGTCATGAAATCTTCGAATCCGTTTCTCGATTTCTCCAACATCACATCGAAGAAAAGAGAGGGAAGCGGTGCATGGAACAGGGGAGTCAACTCTTCTTCCACTATAGGAGGCTGGACTTGGGTCGCCAAACATCACCACCTTAGTGCATATTCCCTGAAGCTTTCACTTGGTCTCATTTTCTCATTCTGAAGAAACTGACGATAGGGTGTTAAATCTAAAGCATATTTGTATTGACTCAAGAAAGCATTAGCGAGGTCATCCCATAACCTAACTTGGTTTCTGTTCAAACGGTTATACCACACTACTGCAGGTCCCGTCAGGCTATCATGGAAGTGGTGGATCAACAACTCCTCATTCTTCATGTATCCTTCTATTTTTCTACAGAACATGGTTAAGTGAATCTTCGGGCAGCTGGTTCCGTCATACTGCGCAAATCTGGGAACCTTGAAATCCAGAGGAATGACCAAATCAGGGACTGGGCAGAGTTCCCTCGTATTGAAAACATTTATCTTTTCTTTCTTCTTCAGCTCTTTCTCGATTCTTTCTTCTAGCTGGTCAAGCCTCGACTATTTGGTTCGTTCCATTTTTCAACTAATTCTGCCATCGAACCCTAAGTATTAAATGATGAAGTGCCATGCGATGATAAAATTATTAAACAATGCAAAGGACGTGATGCAAATGTAATGCATGAATGCAATAAGGCATTGATTTCGCAAGTGATTTGTCCTTATAGGACATCTTTTATTCAGACCAAAAGGTTTCATTATGTTCGGTATTAAGGGTTTACAGATAGCGGTGAACCCTGGCACCTAATTTCTTAATCTCATTTAATAGTCCTATCAACTTTCCTGCGCGGTCCAACGCTGGATCCATATTCTGGCTTATCGGCACTGCTGCATCAGCTAAGTGTGCTACCTGTTGAGCTACTTGTCGGGCTTGAATCGTAACCATCTTCATGTCTCGGTCTTTCTCCTGTATTGTTTGCTTGGCCTTTTGTAGCTTAATGGTTACTGCCTCAGCACGGATCCCGCTGATACGTAAAGAAGTCTCGAGCATCGCTATCTGTTCTTTGAGTGTTGCATTTTCCATTTGAAAGGCTTGTGATTCATTCCTTTCCTGCTGCAGACTTCATTTCAGGATATCGTCCATGGCCAGACTGCTTTCCAACTCATTTTGGAGGATGTCGCGTTGGCTCTCAGCTTCTTTCAGCTTCTGTGATAATGATCTGACTTTATTCTTACTATTCTTGCATTTCTGTTTCCAGCGTTCTGAATCGTTCCTCAACCGAATCATACCATTAATCCATTCTTCAGCAGTGTTACCCAGACCGACATTTTTGAATTCAAAGTGCAGCTTCTGGTATTCGTCTTGTACACTATTCAATTTCATGCTCAGATCGTGCCTCTCATGTTTGAGCTGGTCGTACTTGCGTGCAAGTTCATCTTCTGAGACACTTTTATTCTTGACTCCTAAATTTATCCCGCTTGAGTGACCCACTTCTGTGTTACCCGAACCTTGGGCTGGGTATTGACCCTCTTTCGACTTTGTCACTCGGGCAATGACTGGCTCGCTGTAGAATCGGGGTTGTCCGTCTTCGAAACCCAAAACTCCCATTCTGATAAGATTTTGAACTCTTTCCTTCAGGGCCCTACAATTTTCATTGTGATGACTCGAATCGCCTATGTGGTAGCTGCACCAGACACGACTGTTGTAACCCTTTGGATAAGGAGGTTTCCTTGGCACAGACTTCACTGGTATGATAAGGCTCCTTTCGACAAGCAACGGAAGTAACTCGGTGTATCTCATGGGTATAGGATAATGCCTTCTGATGTCATTGGATTCTCGAGCTTCCCCTGGTTTTGCCTCCGTTCCCTTGGTATCTACCCCAGATATGCTGCTTGTCTGCTTCTTGAGATTGATTACAAAGGGATTCGATTTGTCGTATTTAATGGTGTTGTCTGTCTCGACATTCTGACCATTCTGTTCCACCTTCTGATCCTCGATCGAAATATTTTTGAGTTCGACATGCTGCTTGCCTTTCATTATAGCATTCATCTGGTCCATCATCTCGGGCATCTGCTTCTTTAGTTCTTGTATTTCATCTTGCTTGTTACCAGAACTGACACTGCTTACTGAATTTTTTCTGGAGTCCTTGAACGATTCTTCTTCGGCTGTCCCTGGCCTAGTCTCAGGATGGAACTCTGGAACTGGACCCCCTTCCTTCAGGTCGAAGAACCTTTGGTCCATCATGAACAATCTTCTATTATGGGAGAAACCACTCGGGAATCAATGCCCTGTGTAATACGAATGCGATGATATGCAAAAAAAACAAACAAAAAGAAAACAAGTCAGTATCGGACAAAAATGATAAATACATAATAAAAGGGCAAATTAAATGTGATAAAAAACAAGGAAATCCTATTTACATTCTATCTAAGACACCTAGGTTATCCGCATGGCTTTAACAGGGTGGGTTTCTATGTGTTCTCTACATACAGTTTTGGTTCTAGGAGGTACCCGAATTGTCCTCGCTGTCCTCTACTAAGAGTAGCAAGGCCCCCGATCATCACCCATTATAGGCTCATTTCAACCGAGTTCAATTCAGGGGGACCCATTCGCTTATGCCTGAACGGAGGAACAATATCCTTACGAAAGCATAAGGTACTCGAGCCCCGAAGGTACTTGCTAAGCCTACACGGGAGAACGATATCTCCACGAAAGCACTAGCGTTTTCTCCCCACTTAAAAAAATGGGTTTATATGCCAAATTTTAAATGCGTTAAAATAAACGCGCACTTATAACCAAAATTTAATTTAATAGTTGCTTTAATCTATAACTTCTAATACTAATAAAGCGGTAATTATTTGAAAAAAGTTTGACTCTCATTTTGTTTTTGAAAAAACAAAAATAGTCCCCAGCGGAGTCGCCATCTGTACCGATGTCCCCTTTCACTAGAAAAACGAAGTTTCGAAGTGTTTAGGGTTTTCCGAATATTAAAATATTTATTCCGTAGGGGTTTTAAAAAAACTGCGTTTTATTTAAGAAAATGGAGTCACCACCGGCCACTTAGGTAGGCCGGACACCATAAAACCAGAGATTCAAAAACTTTGGGTTCGGGAGTCGGTTACGGATGGGGAAGGATTAGCACCCCCACACCGCCCAAAATTGGTACTTTAATAATTACCGCTTTATTAAAATTAAACTTTCTGGATTAAAGTGACGATTAACTTAAAATTTGGTTATAAGTGCGGGTAAATTTTAAAGGCCTCGTTATCTGAGAGTAAACGCCCAACCACCATCACTACGCCTGATATTGACCCCATTTACGCTCGGATAAAAGGACACCTCACTGACAATTTTTATACCATTATGCAATCTTAGAAAAAAAACATACATGCAATCTTAGAAAACAAAAAAAAAACATAAAAAACATTCATATTGACTTGGTATTAAAACATGAATACTATAATATTAATAATTAAAATGCATGAACATAACATATCATGATGGTAAAAACAAAACAAAATAAAATATGAACAAGAGAAGGCATGCTTCCAAATTTAGACTAATTAGTCTTAACATGCTTAAACACAATAAAACGAACCGCCACTATAACGTGCACGACATAAACCTAAAAAGTACGAAATTAACAAATCAACAACACCACAAAAATACACTAAAACCCTTATCATGCGGTACACTTTACATGCATGAATTATGACACGTCATGATATTAATATGTAACAAAAAAATCACCCATTTTTAATATGTAACCCAAAATGCAAAACACAAATAAACGTGTTAGAATTCATATCTACATGATAAATAAATAAGCTAAACATGATCACTTAATAAAAGAAAAGTATATGACATGAAAAAATAAACTAAAAGATATACAAGAGTGACAATACATACATTATAAAAATACAAATAAAGACACATAATATGCCAACCAGCATACATAAAACACATGAAGAAATATATAAACAAGATGTGCAAACGAAACTAGACGTAACATATAAAATAGATGTGTACATAATACGAACGAAATAAATTAAACGCTAAAGCACATGATAAATATATATTACATAAAAACATAGATAAATATGATACAAGGACATAGATAAAAACATTGAGAGCAAAATTACCGTACCACAAAACCTAATAATAAACAAATAACCACAATTATTTGACATAAAATAAAGGGCTGAAATTGAGTAAAAAGAGAACCAAAATACTCTAAACAAAAGAAGAAAAAAAACATAATTTGGGACCTAATTATAATCCGAAATAAACACGTGGGGACTAGAGATGCAAATAAACCAAGGGGCAAGCTCGAAGTGAAAATTTTTAAAACACGGTGGGACTTAGAACGTAATTTCACCATTTACACGCTGATTCTTGTTTGTTTACATATATTGTTCTGATCTCTGACCGTTTTTGGTAGAAATAGCATATAGAAATACATATTTTTGGCCCAGTCTTGTACTGACAGTCCTTGGTTTCTTGTTCTTGCACGCCCCTGCACAGTGGTTGGAGCTGGTGGTACGGTCGACGTGGGGAGAGTATGGTGGCGTTATCGTCTTGGGTGGCTTCATTCTTGGCCGTTGGATTAGATATGATCCAACGGCTGAGATGGTTAGATGACAGACAGCCCATTGAAATCTTGAAACTGGTGTAGCGGTCTGGGATCATGTCACGTGGTGCACGACAGTCAAGGGGTCAGAGGCGTGAGATGTACGCGCGCGTGGGAGGCTGAACGGTCCGCACGTGGACCACACACGGCACCTGAATGGTTTCTCTCCTTTCAATCGTAGCCGTTGGATCAAGATTTGGTCCAACGGCCCAGGATCGGCTGCGCACAATAAAGAGAGGATGTTAGGGTTATTAAATCTGATATGGATTAAGGTTTTAGGCCATTGGGTTAGGGTTTGGGCTGAACGGCCTTGTAAAATTTTTGGGTTTTGTAAATGATAGACTGAACAGTTATTATAAATGGGTTTTATATTTTAGATATGTTTTTTAATTTAAACCCAATAGTAATAGTAATAATAATAATAATATAATGATAATATAATAACGTATACACATATACTTTATGTACATACAATCATACACGCAAATTAACATAAATATCATATAACATTCAAACACACATATACATATATTTGCTCACACACCTAATTAATATAAGTATACACACATTATACATACAAACAATTAAGGCATACGCAATATGCAGACATACACGCGACACACATACCACATACACATTAGTCACATGTACATAATACTCACCCAATAATATTATATGTGTATACATGCAATAATATTATATTAATTATTAAACTAATATTAATGTACTATTTAAAAACCGGATAAAAATGAGTGATTACAGTTGCCATTATTATTTTCAGTTACAATTCTACGTGCATAAATAAACTAAATTATAATAAAGTCCTTAGAGTAATATGGTTATTCTAAAATGCCCTTAGTCGAGTATTATTGTGAGCATGAACAACAATAATGCATTAAGACTAATATGTAGTTGATTGATGACAAAGTGTTGTCATTGACATGGAGATGTCAAAATCAATACATAAGTATGTGTTAGAGAACGACATACTGGATTGACCCGCTATGAGCATGTTTCTTGGATTATTATGTGATAGTCATAACATTGCTCATAATGATAACTACATGTATGATCCTCAGACTTGATATCATCATTATTTCAACATCGTGAGTGAAATATTTTGATACGATCAAACGTGTGTCGTAACTGACTACACTATAAATACTGATATTGGATATGTCACAATCTATGTAGTGGAATATGGTTGATCAAGATAGGATTTGTCCCTCTTATATAATAGAAGTAATATCGTAGGCCACTTGATTGAGTGGGACAAGAAATGCATGGCCATGCTCGAATAAGTTGATATGAAATATCATAGCTATTTATTTATAATAGTCTACTCAAGATATCAAGAAACATTAGATGGACTATACAAGTGTGACTGTTCCATGACTTGTGTCCAATCTAGAAATAAAGGAAAAAAAGATGTAATACATAAATAGAGTTAATCACGAAAATGTTATGTCGAATCATGATTTCTTGTAACTTATGTGACAATGACATATTGCTAGATGTCACTCATTGTTTGTAATATTAGAAATGTTCTAATATTTACTACTAACGTTACATGAACCTACAGGGTCACACCACAGTTGAAATGAGCATATATTAAATGAATTATATATGTACAAATTTGTTGTACACGGATTTAGTTAAATTAATATATATTTGATATATATAATTTAACTATTGGGTAAATATTAAAAGAAAAATAATTATTGTAATTATGACTCTTTTAATATATAAATAATATAATTCGATTTAAATCAATATATATATATATATATTGAAATCCTAGTTAAGTTGAATTAGGATTATATATATTTAATATATATATATATATATATTGAAATCCTAATTAAAGTTGAATTGAGATTATATATATTTAATATATATATTTAAATCCTAATTAAAATTGAATTGAGATTATATATATTTAATTTATATATTGAAATCCTAATTAAGTTGAATTGGGATTATATATATATATATATATTGAAATCCTAATTAAGTTGAATTGGGATTATATATATATTTAATATATATATATATATTAAAATCCTAATTAAAGTTAAATTGGCATTATATATATTTAATATATATATTGAAATCCTAATCTGAGTTGAATTAGGATTACAAAGGCTATATAAAGGCATGAGAGATCTAACAGTCATTAATGCTTTTTAGGAAAAACCCTCTAAATATTTTAGAGAGTTTTTATATGCTCGTTCCCTTCTAAATGGTTTAGAGAGTTTTTATATACCCGTTTCAATTGGGTGAACTACGTAGAGGTCAGAGCATTATTGTTGCGGCTTAAAAATCGACATCGTGGAATCGTTATTGAGTATTTATCTCCTCTAAACTCAAAATTCCAGTTTTTAAACAGGTAATTCTTCACCCTTATTCACCCCGATTCGTTCCTCGTACATGGATCTCTGGTGGTAATCATCGGATTATTTTTACGCTGCGCCATGGGGTGTACTGGCGTGACCCAACAGTGGTATCAGTGCCACTTGTATGATACAGATTCGAGTTTTAATTACTTGGGTGATGTAATTGTATGAGATACATGTTATTTTTCAATTTATTTAGCGAATATATGTTGTTTGTACGAGCAAATCTATTCAATCACGATTAATCTGTTAATCCAATTAAAATATGTTCCTAAGATTGATGATTAAGAGTTAATCATCAGGATCTTTGTCGATAGGGTTTGAAATATTATATGTTAATTGTTAACATATTCAATATGGAGTTTTAAGGTTTTAGATGTTAAGCGTTAACATACGCGGGTTATAGTTATATATTAGACTAATGGTTAGTGCAACCCCATTCCCGGTCTTGTAGAAAACCAGGTCGGAAGTGTCATCGGAAGGTGGAATTGGAGATCGAAATCAGAATTGGGGCTGTTTTAAAACTTTTCAAACTAAAGGGACAAAACTATAAACGTTACAAATTAGTGACCCTAACCCAGATTCTTATTACCGACTTGTAATTAGACTTTCCAATTATTAACATGTGAAGTTTTGTTTTTATCGGATACCTTTTACCTATCCAATTAAGCCGTATAACTATTAGTGGCCAATTTGTAATTCTTTTAAATATGTTCCTTAAGTCTTTTAACAGCATTAACTGACACCGTACTGATACGCTGTGGTCCGTATCGATACCTATGTTGAATTTCATAATTCTGGGTTCGAGGTCAACGACCTCGTATTGATACGTCTATGCCCGTATCGATACTCTCTAACTTGGGTTGACTCGTATCGGTATGCCTGAGGCCGTATCGATGCAATTAAATTTTCAGACCTTACTGTCCAAACCCGTATTGGTACGCTCCCTAGGGTATCGATACCAACTGCTTCATCTAAGGCCAAATATACAAGGCCGTATTGGTACATGCTTCCTCGTATCGATACGCCTGGCCTATACTAACAGATTTTATCTAGTTTTTACCTAATTCGACTCCTCAATTTTGGTCCAATTATTACCAAATTTTACCAGCATGCCTAAAATCCATTAATCTACCGTCCTACCAAATTTTATAGCATTTCGAATCCGTTTACCTAGTTTTCGCTTTAGGCTCGTTTTAGGCTCTTTTTGACAAACTTAACATTCTCAAATCATACCATTTCATGCATACAACACTAGGTCATCTTAGGGCTATTACACAAGTATCAAGATGCCCATACAAAACATGTTCGGACCATATGCCACTTCACTAGGAGTTTATTGCAAAGGATAACATACATATATGGTGAAGATGTGACTTGCAACCGCAACAACACGATCGTAACTCGAAATTGTTTAAGGTCCTGAAAAATGCATGAGACACACATGTTAGGCTTACATAGCCTAGTGAGGTAGTTATAACGAATACAATGATTAATCTATATTTAGCATGACATGATGAACAAGTAACCTACATAGTCATGGTTTCATGTACACATTTTCATGCTTATTCCATACAATCATATATTTTCATATTTCCATACCAAAGTTCATAAACACATAGAATTTCCATTAGGTACCATTGGATACACGGATTCCCCTTTACACCACATATCAAAAATAGGCTGTAGCCTTGAGCCGTAGCTTCGGAAACATATCCCTTACACAATCCATCCTTATTTCCCCCACATATAGGCTGTAGCCCCAGACTGTAGTCCTCCCTTACTTAACCGAGCTCAATAATCCTATGGCATTCCAATTGTATCCAATGTCCATCATTTCACAAAGATCACATATTTCATATTTTCTTTCAATTCATATCATATCAAACTTCAAACGAGCCTTAGCTCCATATCACATATCATATTCACATCGAATCTATGAACCACATACTTAGCATATCATAGCCATATTTTCACATATCAAAATAGTACAAGGTACTTACCGGATTTACCAATCGAATCCAACATAGTAACTCTACGTGAACCTTTGATCAAATGCAACATAATCACAAATAATGAAAAAGGGATGGCACCTTGCCTATCCCTTGACACAACTTCACCCACCTTAAGATTCGAAGGCTCTAGGATTCTCAAATGTTGATTTCTTTGTTCCTAGCTTCGATTGGGGCTGATGGATTGTTTTCCTCCTGGTTTTGAGCTAGGAAAACAATAGGAATCATTATAAACAGATTGACAATATAGCTTAGGCCTAATTTAGGATTTCGAATCGAAATTAAGCTCCCATCCTACATGGAATTCAATAATCGAAAGAGGGCTTTGCCTTACCTGATAGATAGCTTTAATATGATGCCTTTAGATTGAAGAGGAGATGAACTTAAGGTGACTAGAGAGAGAGAGAGAGGTGTATGCTTAGCTTGAGGTAGAGCAACAATAGAGGTGTTAGCTTGGTAGAAGACAATGAATGGCTATTTTAGCTTTTGAGAGTTAATGAGCAATTCAATGAAGTTTATGCCTTTTGTTTAGCTTATGACCAGAACACCCTAATCATTTTGCCACCACCCATTGAGCCAATAGGAGCATTTCCCACACTTGAGGGTTTGCTAAGATCAAGGGTTTGTAATCCCTTAAATTAACTTTTGACTTTACTGGGTCATGATTTCTGATGAATTCACGTGGGGTTGGGCAAACATAGAGGTGACTCACCACCTTACATCATTCCCTTATCAAAACGACATCAGATTTGCTCAAAATAGGGGACCCGTGTTGATACGCGTATGTCCGTATCGGTACGCCTACGTCAAAATAAGGAAGTTAGCTATTGACAGTTAGACCGTATTGATACGACTAGCCTAGACTTACACTTTGGGCTTCGGGTTTCACACAAGGGGTCCATTTACTCACATAGGGCCAAAATTGTAATTCTATTACAACAAGACGGGTATAATGGTCATTCATTACAACATTATACACATCGGATTCAAAATTTTTCAACTAGGCTAGTTTTCGGGATGTGACAGTTAGTTTATAGATTTCATGTGGGGAAGTAACAAGAATTGTTCCAGTAAAAACCTCATAGATTTTAAAATCCTGAAAAAATGCGATAATGTTGATAAAAGTTATCAAATCGTGAGGTTTTTACACAACAATTAAGATGTTGATCTTAAAAAAATCCCCGTCCCTGACCAGGCAGGGTAACCATGCCTGCAGCTACAAGCCCGCCAAAACCCCGCAAGGGGCTTGACCCCTGCGTAGGAACAATCTAGAAAGACCTCAATTACAAACCTCGTCATTACTATGTTTGTTTATGCATGGTGTTTGGAATGCATGGTTATAGCCCAATAGTGTCTTTTTTTTCTCTACTTCTATTGTAATTCTCTTCTCATCTTACTCCCTCGTATGTAAAACGAGTTTCTAAAATTGTAATCTATACAAAGAAGCATGGGCCAAAGGAATAGAAGTGCGGGCCGACAGAAAGATGCTTGAGAAGTGTTTTTATCCTTAGAATAATTTGGTTCTCCCATTGGCTTGGGACGGACCACCTCAGCATATGGGCTATAACTATTGCATTCATATTTACTGCTTTTCATGTATATGATAAAATGGATGTATGAGATGCATGTTAGTTAATTGATAATATCAAATGTTAATTGGTGAGATAATATTCACAAAACCCTCCATATTTAATTAAAATTAGTCATCCAATATTAGCCCTCGTTAAAACATCAATCGGTACTATGTAGGTTTTGCCAAAGCAAAATACATAGATCTATCTTGGTTAAACACGCAAAATAAGCAAGTGATATTCAGTGGTAGTAATATTGGTTAAACTAGGTTGTTATAATAAGATTAGAAACCTAAAGACTAATGATTGTTCAAGAACATTGGTGATTGAAAAACAATACGAAAATGCATGTCTAGGATTGGTTCTTTGAAAGACTTGGTATTTAAGCGTGCCCGGTACACCACCTCTCTTTTCATAAGTTACCTACTTGGTACACTGTTCATTATTGTTCTTTCTATTAGACTATATGAACTTTTGTTTTGGAAAAATAGTTGTTCATTAAATATAGGAATTACATGAGATATAATTAGCAAATGTTTTTTACCTAAATAATTGAATTCTAGGAGTAAAGCCAAAGCTGACTTAGAATGAAATGAAATATGGATCTTTACCCACTAGAAATACTTTTAGCAAGTTTTTCGATTTTGAGGGTTTTTAATAGTGGGAATGTTATTACTTTATAAACATGATAAATAGGTACTTATAAAACATATTTTATTGTTGTAGACTTATTATACAAATTTGTTATCATTGCGATCGGTCCTTGAGAAAGACAAGTTGAATGACGTAAACTACCTTGACTGGTCACTAGAAGGAAAAATGTTTCCATTAGTAATAAGACATGTCATTATAAAAGGAACTGCCCTATTTATCTTGTAAAGTCAAGAAGACAAATGAAAGTGGAGCGTCCGCCTCGAATATTTATGTTATTGATATTAATTTATCAACACCTACTTCTTGGGTATTGGATGCTAGTTGTGGTTCTCATATTTGTATAAGGACTACAAAAGAGTAGAAATCTGAGAAAGGCAGAGGTGGACCTATGGTTTGGTAATAGAGCAAGAGTTGTTGCTTTAGTTATAGGAACATATACTTTATCGTTGCCTAGTGGACTTAATTTATGTTTAGAAGATTACTATTTTATGTCTAGTTTGACTAAAAAATATCATTTCGATTTCTTGTTTAGACAAGATTGGTTTTGATATAATCATTAAGAATAATTGTTGTTCTTTTATCTCGAATCAAGAGAATTCCATTTACAACATAAATACAAAAAGATCAAAACAAATGACTCTAATCAAACTCATCTTTGGCATTGCCACTTGGATCACATAAGTGAAAAACACATTTCAAAACTTCATAAAGATAAATTTTTGGATTCATTTGTTTTCGAACAACTTGATGTATGAGAGCCTTGCTTATTGGGAAAGATGACCAAAGCTCTTTTTAATGGTAAAAGTAAGTGATCAAATGATTTATTGGGATTAATACATAGTGATGTATGCGGACCAATGAATACACAAGCTAGAAAAAGGTTTTCAATACTTTATTACTTTCACAGATGACTTCAGTAGATAGGGATACATTTACCTAATGCATCATAAATCCGAAGCCCTTGAAAAGTTCAAGGAATTTAAAAATGAAGTATAAAACCAACTAGGAAAAAGCATTAAGGCTCTTCGATCAGATCGAAGAGGAGAATTCTTAAGCTTGGAGTTTGGTGACCTTCTTAAGGAATGTGGGATTGACTCACACCTCTTGGTACTCCATAATGTAATGGAGTTCCTAAAAAGAAGAAATCGAACACTGTTAGACATGGTTCGATCAATGATGAGTCATGATAATCTTCCATCTTCTTTTTGGGGACATGCGCTAAAAAATATCTGCTTTCGCACTAAATCGTGTTCAATCTAAATCAGTTCAAAAGACACCATATGGGATATGGATTGAGAAACGTCCTAGTATGTCTTTTATGAAAAATTTGGGATGCGAAACTTATGTTAAACATAAGATGTCTACAAAGCTCAAACCCAAATCTCATAAATGTAATTTTTTGGGTTATCCTAAAGAGACTAAAGGGTATTATTTCTACAATCCTACCGAGAACAAAGTGTTTGTCGCTCAAACATGAATCTTCAAAGAAAGATAATTTGTTTTCCGAAAAGGAAGTGGGAGAAATATTAAACTCAATAAAATTTGAGATCAGCCACACATCATTGAATAAGAGATTGAACAACAACAAATTTCACAAGTTGTTGAGGAACATTCAACAGTTTTGGAAACACAACCACTGTGAAGATCTTTGAGAGAATGCAATACGCCTGAGAAATATGGATTTCTTGTCACATTGCATGGTGATGTTCTCTTCATAGATCAAGATGAGTCTAGGACTTATCAAGAAGCAGTGACGGGCCCAGGCTCTGAGAAATGGCTAGAGGCCATGAAATTCGAGATGGATTCCATGTTAGAAACCTAAGTTTGGACCTTGGTAGACCCACCTCTAGGGGTTAAGCCCATAGGGTACAAATGGGTTTTCAAGAGGAAAAATCGACATGGATGGTAATGTATAGACATACAAAGTGCGATTAGTCACTAAAGGTTTTGGTCAAATTCATGGTATAGACTATGATGAAACCTTTCCACCTGTTGCTATGTTTAAATCCATCCGGATCTTACTTGCGATAGCTGCATCTTATGATTATGTGATATGGCAAATGGATGATAAAACTTTCCTTAATAGAAAACTAGATGAGGATGTGTACATGACACAACCTGAAGGTTTTGTCGATCCAAAAGATGGAAAAAAAATATGCAAGCTACAAAGCTCCATTAATGGATCGAAGCAAGCTTCTCGAAGTTGGAATATTTGTTTTAACGATGCAATTAAAGAGTTTGATTTTATCAAAAATGAAGATGTCATGTGTTTTCAAGAAAATTAGTGGGATCACTTTCATATTCTTGGTAATGTATGTGGATGACATACTAATAATAAGAAATGACATATCTAGCTTACAGTCTATGAAAACTTGGTTAGGAAAATGTTTTTCCATGAAAGACTTGGGTGAGGCAACATACATATTAGGAGTCAAGATCTATAAAGATATATCAAGATGACTTCTAGGACTGGGTCAAAATACATACATAGAAGAAGTATTAAAAAGATTCAGTATGGAAGAATCCAAAAGAAAAGAGTTCTTACCTATGAGACATGAAATTTCACTCTCAAAGGGAATGTGTCCTTCAACATCTTAAGAAAGAGAGCAAATGAGTAAGATTCCATATGTTTCAACAATTGAATCTATCATGTATGCCATGTTATGTACTCGTCTAAATGTATCATAGCTTTAAGTATGACAAGTCGATACCAGGTAGATCCCGATGAAGATCACTGGGCCGCAGTTAAAAACGTCCTTAAGTACTTAAGAAGAACTAAGGATACATTCCTTATATATGGAGGTGATGAAGAGCTAAGTATAAAAGGTTATACTGATGTCATCTTTCAAACTGATAAAGATGATTCACGATCACAATCGAGTTTTGTGTTATGCCTTAATGGAGGCGCTATGAGATGGAAAGGTTCAAAGCAAGATACAATAACTGATTCTACAACAAAAGTTGAGTATATTGTAGCATGCGATGCTGCAAAAGAGGGTGTTAGGATTAAGAAGTTCATATCTGAACTAGGGGTTGTGCCAAGCATTTTGAATGCTATAGATCTATATTGTGATAACAACGGAGCCATCGCACAAGCAAAGGAACCCAGATCCCAGCAACGATCCAAACACATACTTAGGCATTGCCATCTCATTCGAGAAATCATAGATCAAGGAGATGTGGAAATATGTAGGGTACCAACAAATAACAACATTGTCGATCCACTGACAAAGCCTCTGACGCAACATAAGCATGATCGTCACACTAAGTCATTTGGTATTAGATACATGAGTGATTGGTCTTAATGCTAGTGGGAGATTGTTAGAGTATGCCCAAAGACCAATCATAAGATGATTGTAAATGACATTTGTTTTACCTTGTTTATTCATAAAGAGGCATTGCCATTATTATTTTAAGTTACAATTCTGCGTGCATAAATAAATTGAATTATAATAAAATCCTTATAATAATATGGTTATTCTAAAATGTCCTTAGCCGAGTATTATTGTGAGTATGGACAACAATAATGCATTAAGACTAATATGTAGTTGATTGATGACAAAGTGTTGTCATTGACATGGAGATGTCAAAATCAATACATAAGTATGTGTTAGAAAATGACATACTAGACTGACCCGTTATGAGCATGTTTCTTGGATTATTATGTGACAGTCATAACATTGCTCATAGTGATAACTACATGTATGATCCTCAGACTTGAGATCATTATTATTTCAACATTGTGAGTGTCATATTTTGATGCGGTCAAACGTGTGTCGTAACTGACTACACTATAAAGACTGATATTGGATATGTCACAATCTATGTAGTGGAATATGGTTGATCAAGATAAGAGTTGTCCCTCCTACATAATATGAGTAATATCGTAGGCCACTTGATTGATTCAGACTAGAAATGCATGGCCATGCTCGAATAAGTTGATATGAGATATCATAGTTATTC
This sequence comes from Hibiscus mutabilis, assembly GCA_019671005.1. Classification (NCBI taxonomy): domain Eukaryota; kingdom Viridiplantae; phylum Streptophyta; class Magnoliopsida; order Malvales; family Malvaceae; genus Hibiscus; species Hibiscus mutabilis. Next base: position 26,421,652 of record CM033714.1, read on the forward strand.
GTTTATAATAGTCTACTCAAGATATCAAGAAATATTAGATGGACTATACAAGTGTGACTGTTCCATGACTTGTGTCCAATCTAGATATAAAAGGACAAAAGGATGTAATACATAAATAGAGTTAATCACGAAAAGATTATGTTGAATCATGATTTCTTGTAACTTAGGTGACAATGACATATTGCTAGATGTCACTCATTGTTTGTAATATTAAAAATGTTCTGATATTTACTACTAACGTTACATGAACCTACAAGGTCAAACCCACAGTTGAGATGAGCATATATTAAACGAATTATATATGTACAAATTTATTGTACACGGATTTAGTTAAATTAATATATATTTGATATATATAATTTAACTATTGGGTAAATATTAAAAGAAAAATAATTATTGTAATTATGACTCTTTTAATATATAAATAATATAATTTGTTTTAAATCAATATATATATTGAAATCCTAGTTAAGTTGAATTGAGATTATATATGTTTAATATATATATTGAAAACCAAATTAAAGTTGAATTGGGATTATATATATTTAATATATATATTGAAATCCTAATTAAAATTGAATTGGGATTATATATATTTAATTTATATATATATATATTGAAATCCTAATTAAGTTGAATTGGGATTATATATATATTTAATATACATTAAAATCCTAATTAAAATTAAATTGCGATTATATATATTTAATATATATATTGAAACCCTAATCTGAGTTGAATTAGGATTACAAAGGCTATATAAAGGCATGAGAGATCTAGCAGTCATTAATGTTTTTTTGGAAAAACCCTCTAAATAGTTTAGAGAGTTTTATATGCTCATTCCCTTCTAAATGGTTTATAGAGTTTTTATATACTCGTTTCAACTGGGTGAACTACGTAGAGGTCGGAGTGTTATTGTTGCGGCTTAAGAATCGACATCGTAGAATCGTGATTGAATATCTATCTCCTCTAAACTCATAATTCCAGATTTTAATCAGGTAATTATTCACCCTTATTCACCCCGATTCGTTCCTCGTACATAGATCTCTGATGGTAATCATTGGATAATTTTTCCATTGCGCCATGTGGTGTACCGGCGTGACCCAACATGTTGTGCATGTTAACGTGTGGCATCAATATGAACTCCGACTCTTATGTTATCACATAACCATGCTTTAATTTTACCATTCAACCATGTTGAAAAGATAAAATTGATACCATCCTTAATTAGCTTGTTCACACCACCCATAATGGCCACATGTTGCTTGCTAGGTGTGGCAAATGCTAAAGCATTATCACCACCAACATGAGCCTCAATCTCCAACTTCTGCTGAACATTAGAACCACCATGGTAGGAATATAATTACAAAATATATTTTGAATAACAAACCCCAAAGAAAGAACCATTTGGGCTACAAGTAACACAATTAACAAACATACATAGGTCTTTCATCATGGTTGTCTTGAACATCGTGGACCCTGCTCCAATATTCCAAACTGTAAAGTTTCTTGAAAGCCTTTTTACCTCTGAATTAACAGTCATTAGTGCCATTGAACACCTTTTCCTCTAGATCCATTAATAACAATCTAAATCCATAAGGGTCATCCTGCAATTGAGTACAAAATGCCAGGTCCCACACTTTTTCAGCAGAAAATTATCTGAATTACTATGAAATTTAACATATTTTCCATCCAAGCCAATGTAATTCAGATCAGCTTTGGCAGCTGCGATGTCTATGGTTATTTCACTTGAGCAGTCATGTAAAGATAAAATGACACATGTTGTTTCCATATTCACCGCATCATGCTTAGCCAATGTATAAATATAACCAGCACCAATGACCAACTTTAGTACTAAACTGCCGTGAGCAACCCATTCTCCAAGCTTATTACCATCAAAGTCTAAAGCATGGAAAATACCACTTGCAAATTCTCTTTTTGCTACAATTCGTGAACAACATCAGCTGCTATCATGATAGCATTATATCACGACCCACCAACTTCCCCAGGTTTTGAACCGAGGTTAAACCAAGCTCCTTGGGCGTTTTGAGGCAAGCTTGCACCAAGGAAGCACCAAGAATGGCCTAGAACAACCTACGTACATCTTAACGTGTACCACAACGTTCTAGAATGTTCCGGGACGTTCTACCCAAGTCTAGACTCATCCGGGAGGCCCTAGAAGGCCCAGGAAAGTTCGGGACTACTCCAGAAGACTTTGGAACTCTCCAGAACATTATAGATACTTATAGACATGTGTAGATAGTTGTAGAAATATCTAGATCCCTCTAGCATATGTAATTATCTCCATAACTCTAGGAAATTCTAGAATTATCTACCAAGGTCTTGGGAGGCCTATAAATAGGACCACCCCCCTCATTTTGCAACTCACTCAAGAGTTGAAGCCTTCAAGCCTTGTAAAGCATCCTACAAACACTCTTGTAAGCTTTATTTCTCAAGCTAATACAAGTTCCTTCCTCTTGTAAGTTCTTGCCTTCTCTAGCTTCTTGTCTAGCCATCGCGTTGTGTGAGAAGAAAGGCTTGTTAGCATTAAGTCGGGAGTGCTAATGCTGTATGGATAAGTTTGGAGAAGTTAAGTTCGGAGAAGTTAAGTTCGTGACAGTTGGTATCCGAGCCAAGTTCGAGACATGGAGAAGACCGGGAAGAACCAAGTGGTTAGCTCGTCCGAGACGGAGATCACGTATGAGCAACATGGGCGCGAGGTGACCGTTGATCCTAGTGTGGCAAGGCCACGAACCAAGTCCAAGGATCTAATCTCTAGCTTGGAGTCACGTATTACTCATGTCGAGGAGAACGTGGGGGGCATGTATGCCTAAGTGGATGACCTTCACCAATGGGTCGAAGGCCTTGAGGTAGAGGATACCGAGATCCACACGACCGTGAAGTCCATAAGGATCAAGCTAGAGGAGACCTTGCGAGCGGAGATGGGTGAGATCCGCGACCTACTCATAGGGGAGCTCTCAAAGGTGCGTGAATCCTTCCAACATGAGCTTGCCAATACTCATGCCCAACTAGAGGCATTACAAGGTAACCTTGCATTGTGCAAGCACGCCATGGCCATAGGGCCTAGCACCACGGTTGAAAGGTCGAGGTGATAAAGCCCAAGACCTTTGCGGGGTCACGCAACGCAAAAGAAGTAAACAACTTCTTATATGGCCTAGAGGAATACCTTGCAGCGGTTGGCATCATGGAGGAGGCCTCCAAGATTCAAACCGCAACACTTTATCTCACTGACACTGCCATGTTTTGTTGGAGGAGAAGGCGCCTACACATCGAAAAAGGTACGTGCACTGTCGCTACCTTCGATGAATTTAAAAAGGAACTCAAACGACAATTCTATCCGGAGAATGCCGATGATGAAGCAAGAGCCCGTCTGCGAAGGCTAAAGCAATCAGGGAGCATTCGTGACTATATCAAAGAGTTCACGAACTTGGTGCTCAAAATCCCTGATCTCTCTGAGAAGGACTCGCTCTTCAATTTCATGGATGGACTCCAATAGTGGGCCAAAGCTGAGCTAAGGTGACGGGGGGGGGGGGTACAAAACCTTACCGATGCCATAGTCGTGGCCGAGAGTCACATTGACTAATTTAGTCACAAGGAGTCCAACACTAAGTTGAATGATAAGAAGGGCAGTCAAGCCAAAGGTGGGGGAGATAAGAGCCATCGCAGGGAGAGCCAACAAGAGGACAACTCGTCCAAACACAAGGACTCGTCCTCATGAAAGAGCAAAGATAAAGGCAAAGCCAAAGACTCTCGTGGCATGAGACGACCACCATCCAACAAGTGCTTCATCTATGACGGTGACCATTGGGTCCGAGAGTGCCCACAAAGGCAAGCCCTCAACTCACTCCTAGCAAAGCATCAAGGGGGCAGCGACACCGATAGAAGCGAAAAAGGTGTCCAAATGGGATCCTTGCAACTACTCAACGTTCTTCAATCCACTCCAAAGACTGAAGCTGAAGGGTTGCTATACGTGGACGTCACCATCAATGGGAAAGCATCGAGAGCCATGCTAGACACAGGTGCGTCCCATAATTTTGTCTCCCTCGAAGAAGTCAAGAGGCTTGGTTTTAGAGTAATAGGGGGAAGTGGATCTATCAAGGCAGTGAACTCTACCACATGACCCATCCATGGCATTGCTCATGGAGTCAAGACCAATATGGGAACATGGTCGGATCACATTGATTTCTCAATGCCAATGGACGATTTCAAGCTCATCCCAGGACTCGAGTTCCTAGATCGAGTTAAGGTGTTCCCAGTGCCGTTCGCCAATAGTATGTGTATTATGGATGGCAACCAAGCTTGCGTGGTGCCAACAACTAGGGCCACCAAGCGAGGAGCTAAAGTTCTCTCGGCACTACAATTCAAAAAGGGTATCAAGAGGAACGAGGAAAGCTACTTGGCTATCCTTAGTGAATATGATGACAAGGAGATAAAGCCCGATGAAGATTTGCCAAAGGAGGTCGCCCAAGTGCTAGAAGAGTTCAAGGATGTTGCACCTTATGAGTTGCCTAGAAGACTACCACCAAGGAGAGAGGTGGACCATGAAATCGAGTTGGAGCCAGACACTAAGCCACCGGCCATGAGTGCCTATCACATGGCACCACCTGAGTTGGAGGAACTAAGGAAGCAACTCAAGAAACTACTCGATGCAGGGTTCATCTGTCCTTCTAAAGCACTATTTGGAGCACCAGTCCTATTCCAAAAGAAGAAGGACGGGTCACTACGAATGTGAATCGATTACAGAGCACTTAACAAGATCACCATCAAGAACAAGTATCCGATCCCTCTAATTTTGGATCTCTTTGACCAGCTCGGCCATGTACATTACTTCTCAAAGTTGGATCTTCGCGCGGGGTACTACCAAGTGTGCATCGCGGAAGGAGATGAGCTGAAGACCATGTGCATCATGAGGTACGAAACTTATGAGTTCTTAGTCATGCCCTTCGGACTAACAAATGCCCAAGCAACATTTTGCACTTTGATGAACAAGTTGTTCCACCCCTATCTCGATCGCTTTGTGGCCGTCTACCTCGATGACATTGTGGTGTATAGCAATACCTTAGAGGAGCATGTTGAGCATCTAAGGGAAGTGCTCAAGGTTCTACGAGAGAACCAACTATACATCAAGAAGGAAAAGTGTTCCTTCGCCAAGCCTGAAGTAATGTTCTTGGGCCACAAGATTAGGGATGGACAACTCATGATGGAGGATGGCAAGGTGCGTGCCATTCAACAATGAGAGCCACCCACTAAGGTACATGAACTAAGATCATTTTTGGGGTTGGTAAACTATTACCAGTGCTTCATCAAAGGCTACTCGGTAAGGGCTACACTGCTCACAGAGCTCTTAAAGAAAAATAAGCCATGGGAATAGACACCAAGGTGTCAAGAGGCCTTTGAGGACTTGAAAAAGGCCATTAACGGGGAGTCGGTGCTCAGCCTACTTGACCACACCAAGCTCTATGAAGTACATACCGATGCTTCAGACTTTGCCATCAGAGGGGTTCTTATGCATGATGGGCATCTGATTGCTTATGAGAGTCAGAAGCTCAATGATACCGAAAGACGCTACACCGTGAAAGAAAAGGAGATGAGCGCCATCATCCATTACCTTAGATTGTGGTGACACTATCTCCTTAGGTCTAGGTTCTTAATCATGACCGACAACGTGGCAACAATTACTTCTAAACCTAGAAGAAGCTAAGTCCCAAGCAAGCTCGGTGGCAAGATTTCTTGGCCGAATTTGACTATGTCCTACAATATAAGCCGGGAAAGGCAAACGTTGTCACCGGTGCACTTAGTCGAAAGGCGGAGTTTGCAGCCATAAGCTAAGTCACTAGCCTACTGCTCGACAGGATCAAAGAAGGCTTACAACAAGAGCCACTTGTCCAAAGTATCATTGCCTTGGTAAAAGAGGGCAAGACAAGACGGTTTTGGCTAGTTGATGGCCTACTCTACACCAAGGGCAACCGTCTTTATGTACCAAAGTGGGGCAACTTGTGAAAAGAACTCATCAAGGAGTGTCATGACTCTTTATGGGCGGGCCACCCAGGTATGCGATGAACGCTTGCACTTTTAAAGTCCACTTACTACTGGCCCCAATGCAAGATGCAATCGAGGAGTATGTACGGAAATGTCTTGTATGTCAACAAGACAAGGTGGTCCAACATCAACCAGGTGGGCTCCTAGACCCTTTGCCCATACCAGAGAAGCCTTGGGAGAGTGTCTCCATGGACTTCATCACTTGCTTACCAAAGTCAGACGGATTTGGAAGCATTATAGTTGTGGTGGACCGATTTAGCAAGTATGCTATATTGATCACCACACCAACTGACTGCACTGCACAAGAGGCAGCAAGACTATTCCTCCGCAATGTGGTCAAGCTTTAGGGCATCCCAACAAGCATCGTTAGTGATCGTGACCCGCGCTTCACCGAGAGGTTTTGGACAGAATTATTTAAAATGCTCGGGTCCGACCTAAACTTTTCAACAAGTTTTCATCCCCAGAGCGATGGGCAAACCGAGCAGGTTAATGCACTCTTAGAGATATACTTTAGGCACTATGTAAGTGCCAACCAACGGGATTGGGCCAAGCTCTTAGATGTGGCACAATTCTCCTACAACTTACAACAAAGTGAGGCCACCAACCGAAGTCCCTTTGAGATCATCATTGGATATCAACCAACCACCCCACTTTCCCTTTCCATACGCTACGAAGGGAAGAGTCCAATAGCCTTCAAGTTTTCCAAGTCTTGGCATGAACAAAATGAGTTAGCCCGGGTGGCACTTCACAAGGCTGCCAAGAGAATGAAGAAGTGGACAGACTCCAAACGATGGCACTTGGAGTTCAAGGAAGGCGATCTTGTCATGCTAAAACTTTTGCCCCAATAATTCAAGACATTGTGGAAGGTGCGAAAGGGCTTAGTACGCAAGTACGAAGGACCCTTTCCAGTTATCAAGCGAGTGGGCAAAGTGTCTTACAAACTCCAACTGCCTCCAAGACTTAAGATCCATCCCGTCTTCCATGTGAGTTTGTTGAAGACATATCATGGAGATATGGAAGATCCATCGCGGGGGGTGTCCAATAGAGCACCCACAGCCGTAGTCACTTCCTTCGACAAAGAAGTTGAAGAAGTGCTAGCGGACCAGGTCATTCGAAGGTGGGGCGTGCCAAGCTACAAGGAGTACTTCATCAAATGGAGGGGACTACCCATCACCGAAACAAGCTGGGAGTCCGAGGATGCCCTTTGGCAATTCAAGGACCAACTCTAACAGTTCAATGAAGGCGCGATGAGGGCATCGAGGGCTTAGGTGGGGGAGAGTGTCACGACCCACCAACTTCCCCACGTTTTGAACCGAGGTTAAACCAAGCTCCTTGGGCGTTTTTGAGGAAAACTTAAACCAAGGAAGCACCAAGAATGGCCTACATACATCATAAAGTGTACCACAACATTCTAGAATGTTCCGGGACGTTCTACCCAAGTCTAGACTCACCCGAGAGGCCCTGGAAGACCCAAGAAAGTTCAGGACTACTCCGGAAGACTTTGGAACTCTCCAGAACATTATTGACACGTATAAACATGTGTAGATAGTTGTAGAAATATCTAGATCCATCTAGCATATGTAATTATCTCCATAATTCTCGGAAATTCTAGAATTATCTACCATGGTCTTGGAAGGCCTATAAATATGACCATCCCTCTCATTTTGCAACTCACTCAAGAGTTGAAGCCATCACGTTGTGTGAGAAGAAAGGCTTGTTAGCATTAATTCAGGAGTGCTAACGCTGCACAGATAAGTTTGGGGAAGTTAAGTCCGTGACAATTAGGTGGCTTCTGAGAAGAAGCAAAATAACTTTGTGCTTTTTTCACCCTAACAGAAAAATATGATAGTTGGGCAACGGGTAGCAAAATGAAACTTGTCGTAGAGTGTTGAGCACCTAAATATTCTTCAACCTCTTTAGTTTGAGCAAAGTAAGTGAGATTCTTAAACCATGTGATTTTTGTAGAGCCCTAAAAAATCAAGCATGCAATTTTTTTTTGAAGATTCAAGGTAACAGTTTTTTATTTTTTATTTTGTGGTGTTTATGAGTTTTTTGGTAAAAATATTTGTTATTCAATTATGTTGTTACGGTTTAACATTTATTGCCGTAGAGTTATTAGAAAAAAAATGGCGTTGTTAAGACAGGAAGAAGATCACATCACGAACAACATGAACTTATTGGTAAATATTAATTAATTGTTTTTCTTAGAATTTAATTTGTTGCTATGGAACGAGCCGCCATGCGTGAAAATCTGTGGATTTCTTGAGATAGCCAAATTTAATTATGCGACAAAGATTCATGATTTTGACCTCGTGCCACAGTTGATTAGTGGGTTGGTGGAGCATTGGAGACCGGAGACGTACACCTTCCACATGCTGTGCAAGGAGTGCACAATCACCCTAGAATATGTTGCTATGCATCTTGGTGTTCCAATTTTTGGCTTTCATGTCATTGCATGCAACAACTATATCCAGAATTTCTATGTGTGCATTATTTAGGGAAGGCACCAGAGGGGTAGGAAATAAGTGAAAAACGGGTGAGGATGATGTGGCATATATTGCTCGGGTGTATATATTGCACCTTATCGGTGGGATGCTAATACCGGACAAATCGACTTCCCATGTGCACATGCAATACCTCCCGTTCTTAAATACTTCATTTGAAGTAGGAAGATTCAGTTGGGAATCTACAATATTAGCTTTCCTCTACCGAAAGTTGTGCAAGGAAGCAACCTGGATAGTCGTCAATGAGAGATTTGTGCATACAGATATTGGTGGGTGTTTGGTGCTGCTTCAAACATGGGCCTGGTATAGGCTTCCATTCATGGCACCAATTTGCGATGCTCCCTATGAATTCTCACTCGCTTTAAGGTAATAATGTTTATTCCTATAATTATTTTTAATATTTTTAGGGAAACCATGACATATGTATGATTTTTTATTATGCAGATGGGGAAAAAATCAAAAAGGATTCGTACGATTTAAATTAATGCTTGAAGTGAGAATGAAGATTGACTTTTACTGCCAAGATCAAGTAATGCAAATTTGTTACTTGAAATTTCTATCCCATATTTGGTTTTCGTTGGTAGTTGCAGAATTATATTAATTTATTTGTGAATGATTTTCTTTAATGGACGAATTGTTACAATTCATATGGATGCCATATTTAGATGTTGATTGTCAAGTGGTGATTCTGAACAGTGCGTATGATGATGCTGACAACTGGTTTTTCATAATGTCGTTGCTACATTTTGCGATTGTTAAGATGTTTTATGGCAATCGGGTCCTCAGGTATTTCAGATACCATTGGCTTGTGTCGATTGATTCGCTCATCATGGATGAATTTGGAGTGTTGGACGGACGTGGTAAGAGTGAATCGGATTGGCCAACCAAACATTCGTCATACATAGAAGAGTGGCATGGAAGGTCAAACATGTTTCCTCCTATTGTTCCCATACGAGGGGATGATTTTGATTTCTCGATTTTAGAGTACCATCAGTGGTTTGCCGTAAAAAGTAAATTGTACTTGACTACTCAAGCCCAGCAGGTGCGGGGTCATCAAGAGGCAGATCCAGGGAGAGGAGAGTTAGAGGTAGAGGTAGACGCGGCAGAAGAGAGGTTGTACTAGAATTAGAACTAGAACCAAAACTTATATTGCAAGCATTTGATGTCAACAGTTTTTCGCTGTCATATGGGTCCCTAAGTTGGGATCAAGCTGTTTCCATGACACAAGGTTCATGGAATCTGCATATTCCATATGAAGTAGGCGTGTGGAGAGGAACTCCTAGTAATTGGGCCAGTCATGGACACAGATTTGCAACATAAGTGCAAGGTTCTACAGGTAATTTTGAAGGTGTTTATGTGCTTGAGTTTGTGGTCTCACAAGCTCAATATCATGATATGCAATATCTTGATATAGTGTACATGACACCATTATTTTCAACAATGTCCATATTAGGTTCTATATTCTCGAGCGATATGGGGGGAGTTGGTCCGAGTATGTTCAGTCAACTGCGTCGTATGACTCCAGATCATGAAGATTAGACAGATGAGGAGGAGAGTGGGAATGCCAGTGGAGGAGGTGTCAATTATCATGATGATGATGACGACAACAATGAAGAAACCTGATTCAGTTGTGAGTTCAACATGGGCCGTATTTCTATGGCCATACACACTTGAAACATTGACAAACCCTAAGGCCTAAGAGAGGAAGAGACCAAGAAGACGAAGATAGATTTGTTGTTCTATTTTTAATTAAATTATTTTGAAGCAGTTGTTTTTGATGAAATAATTATGAAAAAATTTAATAGATAGTTTTTACATATTGATTTCATTGATTTTGAAAGAACTTAAATTTAGAACCAATTAATTTTGCAATCCTGTTGAGGACATACAAACCCAACATATATTTATTTTAACATTTCAAATAAATTGACCTTTTAAATTTAAGTAATTGAAAATATTAGTTTCATAAAAGTAATTGACATTTATCGTTAAGAAAGGTTATAAATAAATGTAATACATCCGTGCAGAAACTCTACCGTACACCCATACAGAAGTCATCTTCGTAAAAACCCCTACGTAAGTACATATGAAATTGAATACATGTAATCATTAACCATAACACAAAACAATTGAATTTTTTTCTCATGATATAACTACATAAGAAATTAATGAACTCAATCATTTACACATGGAATAACCATGGAACTGTTGACCATGATTAGCTACATCTTTATGAAGTTGTGTACTGCTTCATCGCGATAAGAAGACCATGTCAAGGCTCACATTGAAATCAGTACGCTGAGACTTACTCAACATACCTAATGTTGTAAGAAGAGCTTTGTTGGTAGAACTTACTTCATTGGTGTCTTATACGTATGATAATAGTAAAACAAATGCAGATAGCAGTGAGACTGTTGATATGGTAGGCGTGATAAACGAAAAAATATTAGGAATTCGTGATATTGTTAGTTCAAAAGTTTCGAAGCTGAAGTTCAATAAACAAAGCTGCAACAGAAACACTGGTTTTCGAATGCGCGAACGAACGACGGACACGTTGTCCCATACATAGACACATGTACGTAACGATGGCAAAAATACATCTAGCACGGTGAAAATTTTGCCTAAAGACCCATATAGAAGTCATTATGGTAGGCTTTTCAAGGCAAGATTTGGACCATTTTTCAAATCTACGAATGAACGGTTGACACGCCATTCCATACATAAACACATATACGTAACGGTGGTGGAAAACGCAACAAAAAAACATTCTAATACAACGAAAAATATGCCTAAGGACCCTTATGGAAGTCATCATTGTAGGTTTTTCAAGGCAAGATTCTGCGCACTTTTCGAATGCACGGACAAACGACAGACATTTTATTATTGTGATTTGGAAAGTAGTTATGTTAGTAGACTACGTAGAGGTCGGAGCATTATTGTTGCGGCTTAAGAATCGACATCGTGGAATCTTAATATTTATTAGAAATTTTATAATTGTGATTTGGAAACTAGTTATATTAGTAGACTAGTAAGACAATAGTAGTTTATGTAAGGATAATTTATTTGTTGTTGAGTTTTTTTAGTTGAAGTTTAAGTTGTTACTTTAATTTGTTTTATATTGGATTGTAATATTTGTTGAGATTTGTTTGTGCTATTAGTTTAAATATATTTCTTTGATGAAAATTATTTTTATTTAAATATATTTGTTTGAGTTGTTACTTTAAATATATTTCTTTGACATATTTCGGATTTGGATTTTAGATATTTTATTAGATCGAACTCGAATTTATGTAATCAGACTTGGATTCGGACTTGCATTTATTTAGAGGTATGATTATTAATTGGATTGGACTTTATAAAGTCTGATCCAAGTCCGATCCATTGCCATCCCTACCGATCAGTGGTGTCGACAGTGAAGAAAAATGATGCGGACACATATGTTGTTGAATTTGTCCATAAACATTAGGGATGTAAATGGAGGATTCGTGTACCATGATTAGAGAGGATGAACAACGTATGGAAGGTAACAAAATACGTCGAACCTCACACATGCTCTGTGCAAAGCTTAAGTCCAGATTATCCTAACTTGGATGTGCAGTACAACAAGTAAAATCCAATCCAATAAGTGAGTTCCGTCATACCAATGATTGTTCTTTTCATTGTACCGTCTTTCTAATTAATATAAATTGTCTTTTAAGCATCCAATATATGATGATAATATTTATCTATCTTAGTTTACAATTAAGTTAATTATTTAATTACATTACTTTTTCAAATGCGTGAACGAACATACCATAGATAAATCACAGATTTTTTATTATAAACACATTGATGAATATTTCACCCATGATATTTTTAAAATTAACAAAATAGGTTCCTAAATTTATGAAATTTTATTTTTTAGTCCCTGCATGTCAAAATATTGTTTACTCCCTTCATGTCAAAAATATTACATTTAAGTAGAAAATCCTCCTAAAGATATAACTCGGCGGTGGAATGCACAGTTTTTTCCTGGAGGCAACATTTGAGTTTCATTGTCTTTGCGGTAGAGGGCGTCGAGTTTGATGTTTAGTGAGGCAACTGACAATTGTTCTACCACGTCTTCTAAAGTGATTGTGCATTCCCCGCACGATAGCTAGAGCGTTAATCATGTTGTAAGAAGAACTTCAGAAAAGTGAATAGGCAGACTACTCTACAGTACTCCAAGAACACCATCGATGCTGCCACCATTTAGTGTTCATTTATTCGGCTAAGCCTTACATGACTGACTGCAATACTTTAAGGCACCAGGCAATCTGCATGGCATACAATAATCTCGGAGCCTTACACCATTCACAAAGTCGAGGCAACACTAGCATCATTGGTGTCCAACAATGCCATGGACGCGTTTGGCAAAGATGAATTAGGAAAAGAAGCTCCAAACGATATAGCTATATGGCTGACTGTATAGCGTAATTAATGTTGTAAGAAGAACTTCGTAAAGTTAATTGATAGAAACATGTGGAACAAAATCGACATATGGTATATTGTATGTAAAATAAGTTTTAACATTTGTGAGCTTTTCTTGTATACTAGAACACTACTTCTGGCGGTTATTTATAGGGAATGATGATTAGTGCATGCAGCACGAGTTAGGCATGCATATATTCGTTTAAAACCTATCGTCGTGTATAGAGGGCGAGTTACACCAATCATTTCCATTTTTTGCAGGTACCACAGATGTAATTTTCAGACGAATATATGCATGCATTTCAAAGAAACAAGCAGAACGTTTTTTGAATGTGCGAATGAATGACGGACATGCCATCCTATACATAAACACATGTACGTAACGATGCAGAACAATGCAAAAAAGACAACCGAACACGGTGAAAAATTTGTGTAAACACCCCTATAGAAGTAATCTTTGGTAGGTTTTTAAATGCAAGATTCACAACGTTTTTTCAAATGTGCAAGGAGAGCTGGTTTGGTAGAAATTATCGAATAATTTGCGTTAACACCTGTACGAAATATATTTCTCACAATGTGATTCCAGGGAACACTAATGTTTACAAATAAATATAAATCTAAGTTATTTTATTACGAAACTTAATACATTTCTTATACTACAAAAATGGTTACAAATAAATGATATATACTTCTCACAATGTGATTTCACGGAACAATAATGTTGTAAGAAGAACTTCTATTACAATTACGACTGACAAAATGACTTTTGGCAGCCCCATTACGAGTAATGCACCGCCTCCTCATCTGCATCAGAATCTGTAAAGATAAACTTCACCTTGGTCCTCTTTACTAGACCAAAAGAGAGTACCAAACATTGCATATGTAGTTATCTGGCGCGTCATTACTTGAGAGAGTGATGTAAATTGGCGTACAATTGGGCAAAAAATATAAATTCTGACTGGCCTATTATGAGCAATGCACGCCCTCCTTATCTGCCTCAGAATCTGGAGAGATTCAATTTGCTCCAACCCTCTTCACTTAACCGAAATAGAAAATTGGTCTTGTGATTTGCATGCTACACAGAGTCAGCCAACATGGCATATTCAACTGTCAAGGCTGAGTTGTTGAAAGGAGAACTTCGTACATCAAACTAAGCTTCACCAACACATGATACAACCAATGTTTTGATTGAATGCATTACGAGACAACAAAATTTCATTTTTTCTTATGTTTTATGCAATCGAACATCATGTTAGCAAGCTATTTATAGTAGATCTTTTGACTCTAAACTCGCTATGTATGTACATCGAGTTACAAACGTACTGTACCATTATAGTCTGAACCCTCTTTCAAAAAATCTAAAGATTCTCTAGGCTGCAAAAAAACATGCAGGAGGGATGACATGATAAGTGGAACTTGCCATGCATAGACGGTGCACGAAGAGTTCCACTTATCATGGCATCCCTCATGCATAGTTTTGTAGGTAAAAGATTCATCAAAATACCTATAAATTCCAAAATTTTACCTACATTATATTCCTTTGGAACCCACCATGTTAATATTTATTTGGTAGCTACATTATTCCAAAGAGATAAGCTTGTTATTCTCGTCAATTCCAAATGAACCAATAATATTATAAGCACCATGGATTCAGACAAGTTACACAAAGTTCTCCTTATACCATGACGCATCGCTATTCTTTTTTTCTCAAAGGTATTGCGAAAATTCATGTTGTAAGGAGAAATTTGAGTAATGAGTCCAAATCCATGATCTTGATTCATTTGGAATTTATGGGTTTACCAAGCATGACAAAGCGATGTACTCATAGACAATGGTAACCGAAATAATCCAACATCAAACTGCAATGACATTGAAATAAGTGTAATGACGACTTTATGTTTAGTATTTCTAAATTTGATTATTTTTTCATTTACACTTATTGAAAATACTTATTGTAAATAATGTGAATTTCAATTGCATAGTATTGAATAACTCCGTTGTATTTACTAATTTACGCATGCGATTTTATTTCTTCTGCAATAAATTAAATATGAGGAATTTTGAAACTCACCTTTCATGATTGGCGAGTTTCACGTGATTTTTCGTTGCTATAAAACCCAGGCACAAATTGTGTCTATTTCACTAGTACACCCAACACTTTCCTCCCCTCATGGCTAAGTTTTTTGCAACATTTTATTTTCTTGGTACCTATTTCGACTCAACAATTACCAACAACATGTCACTCCACGATTTGTTATATTTGATATCAACAGATGGCAGCTGAACCGCACTACATTATAAGGCTTACCAATGAAAGTGACGTATGCAAGATGTTTGACCAACTCAATTCTGTAGGAGCTAAATACACCCACTTAAATTTAAGATCCATGAGGTCGATGTCGACGAAGGTAGTTCGTTTGTACCTAGAGAAGCTGGTCCGTCCGTACTCACAACGGCCATTGAACAAGCTCCATCTTCACCGAATGTTGATGTAGCTGCTGATGCGCTGCAACTTTTTATGTACAGGCGCAGACAAGAGAAACAACAACTGATTGAATAATTGAACTTAACTTAAGACGTCTCAGCTAACTACGATGATACCAAGCCATAATTCGATTAAGCTTCCACTGTTGAAAACATTGTAGTTTCATGTTTATGCGACGGTTTTTCTTCTGATGTTCTAAGTATGTGCTACGTTGCAGTCCTACTTTATGCTTTATTTATGTGAAATATTTTTTTCAGTACAAATCATCCTCAAGTATCATTTTCAGCTCGTTAAGGTAGGGAGATTAAATTTTCCTACTTATTATAACAACATTGACTAACATTAACATACATATAAATAATTTACTGATCCAAATCGAACAAAGTTCGAATTTTTCCATCTATGCGTCAACTATTTATTAAAAGTTCTTTATTCACAAATGGTACAAACTTACTTTTTTATTTTTTTCTTCCGAACTATATTTTTTTTATAAACTCACCATGTAGCCACGACGAGTTCTATATTTTCCCAAACGGTGTTATGTTGAAATGTCACGGCCGTTAAATAAGAGGAAACTTGCCGTCTTACTATGACGAGTTCGTTTCAAGATTAGGTTAATCACCTGATTAAGATTTAAATCGAATATCTAAAAAAATTTCTGAACTCGCATTTCTTATACGGCGAGTTTGAATAAAAAATAATATTTTTATACACGTCGAGTTCACTATAAGAATGCTACTCTTGGAAATATAGGATTTAGGATAGTACTTTGATCAAAATAGGACCTAGGGTCCTACAAATGACTTTAAGCCATGGTGAAGGTGTAGAGGATTAAGAATGGATGACGTGAGCTAGTAGGAGGTGAGGCATAGGACATGGGCAGTGGCGTGGGTGTTGAAATGGTTGTGGAAGATGGAATGCTTGTTGCAGTGAGCTAAAGAAATGAGGTACATTGATTAATAATAATAATAATAATAATAATAATAATAATAATAATAAATAGTTAAATAAATAAATATCAGGTCAAGAGACTCAGATAAAATTAGGGATTACAAGTTATACATCTTGTTTTGCATGGAAAAAGCGTAATATTTTGTACAGTGCAAAGAATTTTTAAATAGTAAGATTTCTTTATCATAGTTATATTTATATCTAATAATCCATACATGGTAGGTGTAAGGACAAAACAAGCATACACGGAACAAGAGTGACGGTATCATCTTTTATGCTACAGTTCCATGCTAGGCTGCTGCAATAGGAATAATAGCACGACGGTCATGCACCCTTATTCTTCTTGTATATTGATCAGTGTGAAAACGTTACACTATTAGTGCAAGTTACACTATCGATGCAAGAATAGAAACAAGGTAATCTTGTTTGAATATCGATCCCACGAGGATGGTGTATTACGCTTATGACACAAGTATAACAATCCGAGACGAAAGAAAAATAAAAAGAACTTTATTAAGTGAACAAAAAGAAATACAATATAGAAATAAATACTTGAAATTTGACAGAAAACAACTGGAATCGGTTGAGGCCTGCAATTAAGCAGTTTCCTTAAGAAAGATTTTCGGCCACTTCGAGGTGCTTGAGATCTTTGGTCGTCTGTCTCCCAGGATACAACAACGAGATAATCAGCTACAGTTGCACTACTGCAGAGATCACGAACTATACTCTTGCCTTCGTCTATCACCGAAAATTTGAGGAGAAGAAAAATTTTCCAAGTTGTGTTTTAACCTAGTAGGTTTACACGATATTTACAGGAGTTTCACATAGAATAATAATTAGAAATAATATATTTGGAATATAATGGTCATTTATACTGTATCCGAAAAAGAAGTCATTAATACCACAAATATCGAATATATTTTCATAAATCACAAGTAATATCAAAATAATATTTGAATGAAAAGATACAATATCTTTCTATATATTTATCCTCTTAATTCTAAATATTCAAAAAGATATGCCACATTTAAGAAAAAATTTAATTCATAGTGGGTAAAATTTCCCTAGGCCAACGATGGGCTCGACCGGCCTGGACATTCGCGTCACCCTCATCGTGCGAGTGCACCCCCAACCCGAATAGGTTTGACGAGCTTCGATTTGCACCCCCTACGCTTGCGCGCGAGGCATAGTTTCAAATCAAGTCATTCAATGAAAAGCAAGTGGGTTAGTGTATATAAACACATCCCATACTTGATATCCTATCGATGTGGGATATCGGTTCATTATTGTTTTTCCTTACACAATTCACAAGTACCCTACTTTGAGCATCAATTTCTCATTCATCACTCAACCATTTTGAACATATAAGATACCGTTGTAAAGATATCATGGAGTAGAATATGAGTCCTAAGATTCATCATCCGAATCTACATCTTTACCCATAGAAAATATTCCTCAAAGTTTCCAATTTATCACGTTTTTCCAACATCTTATACTTATGTGACTACAATACAATACTATAATAGTGGTAGTTGTGGATGCAATGGTGGTTGCAATAACAAAATAAAATGTGAGAAATTGATTCAATGTGGTAGCAATAACAGAGTGAAATAAAAGATAGAGAAATATGAGAATAAAACCTGAATCTCTGTGGTTTAGCTTGGCAGAAAGATCGAGTACACTTCGAGGGAAAAATTGGTTTAATCAGAAATAAGGTGGTCAACGTGAGTATCAGCTTCCATTTAACCTTCAACCATTGACCATTGACTCGGGGATGTAGATCGGCTTCAACTTTCATCGTAAGTCGAGGCTATAGCCCTTTGAACGAGCGGACCAACTTTCGTTGTAAAACTCATTAATCTGACTTGACACTACATCTGTCGATATCAGTGGCTAGTTTAACACTCTCATGCAAAACGTAAATTAGATCCAATAATTAAAGCTTAAGAAAAAGCTAACACAGATATATATTACACTAAGAAATAGTTTAAACAAGTTCATCAAGCTCCAGAAATTAAACCAACGTCAAGATGAGCACAAACACAAAGTAAAAGTCCAAAAAAACGTCATAATAGAAAAGATTTTAAGAAGATAACAATATATTTCCTTGATTCAGTACTTGAATCCTCATTTCCTTGGATAGATCTGCCTCACTTCACCTCAGATCTATAGAAATAAGCTTAAGCCACCATGGATGGAGGGAGAAAGCTCAGAGGTTGAAGATGATATAAAAAATGGGAATAGCGTGACTCTTTCTCTCTTCCCTCCGAAATAGTCCTTTTATAGGCCACCCAAGGAAGTAAACATGTCCTACAGGTTATTTGCGTGCTTAGCGTTGTACAAAGTTTGTTGTAACAAACTGGACATTTGACATATTCGTCCTTATCCTCAAGCAGGCTGGACAATTGGTAGATGCAGTGTTGAAATGGCAGCAGTGGTGAAAACTACCTCTGTAGGAACATTAGCAATGCAACCACAACAAGGCAAAAATAGGCAGAAATATACAAAACACTAGCCACTAGAACTAATTTAGAAAATTTGCAGAAATAAACATGAAAATGCAGAAATGGATACCAATGTGGGGACAATAAGGCCTACAAATCAAGGGAAATTACATGTTCTTTAAAGAACTATCATATATATTCCTCGTTGAGCAATCATTAGCAATGAAATTTCTATATGATTATACATACATGTTTAAGGTTAATGTTAACAACTACATAGTTATCTTGTTTAAAACATATATAACAAAATGAGCACATGATAGTCAAAAGTGGGATAATTTCTGGTAGAGAATATTATTAACTTACACTAGAAAGGCAAAGGAATGTCCACATATTTCAATTTCATCAGAACGATGAGAAGTGATAGGTGAGTTCCATAACATCATATGATGTGTTGGCCTTTTTGCTGGTTGATTCTTCATCACTTGGTGTGTTTTGTCCTTTACGATATAATTTGATATCTTGTAAAATTCAAAACTCTTTTTGTCAGGGTCCGCACAGATGCAATCAGTGAAGTACTTATTGTAAATAACTTATCTCTGTAGAAACTAGTGTTTCCTATTTGGATGCAAAACAAAGAGTCGTTAAAGGTAGTACCCCAATATGTAGAGTTTGATGATTTACTTCTATCAAAGATTGAAGAAGGAATCCTATAAGGATCGAATCCTTCTAGGACTCGTTCCACCAGTTGAATTGGAGGAGAATGTGTCTAGGGGCGGAACTAGAAATTTATAAAGAGAGGGACCATAATGAGACTAAAATTTTTGAAGAGGGCCAAAATAAGATTTTAAAAAGATTGAAGTGATTATAGAACTAATTTTTCTTTTTTTTCTAAAAAAACTATTCTATTACCATTAGAAAAAGAAAATTGGCAGGGGCCCAAGCCCCAAAACCCCATGCCTAGTTCCGCCCCTGAATGTGTTAGTGATGATTCATGCATATGACTAGGAACTTGAGAGTTGAGATTTAGATGTTGAATCACTAGATTCATGATGTTCATCATCAGGTTCACCATAAAAATTCGAAGCTATGCATGATCTGGGCTCTGATAGTTTTCTATTAGCTTGAAAGTGATCATCCATAGATGAGTCAGTGAGGATGAAGATGAAGAGGACGACAACACCCGCCATCTGAATGAGACTTCTAGAAAAATAGCCAGCAAGTTGGGACAGCTGGACTCCTGAGTTAACAATCGTTAGTAGACATTTGTTAGATTATTTATTATTGGTTTTAAAGGATTATATAAGTTTAACATGAAGTCTTTGATAATTATCAAATGAATGAAATCCATATTTATCTTTTCTATAATTCTTCTATTCTTTTCTCTTTTCTTCTTTCAATTATAAATTTCAACAATCAAGTTAGTAAACCTGACATTGGTGCTCTCGCTCAGAGTGAAAGAAATGGTGATCGATGTCGAAGTTATCAAAACATTGCAAGGTGAGTTTCTGTTTCCCCCAAAATCATTTTATTTCTAGTTATCCAAATTTGATGGCAAAGATCCAGAATCATAGATTACCCATGTTGAAACGTTCTTCAAGTTTCACCAATGTAACACCCCAAGCCCAGATGTCACATTTGGGCCTTAAGCACAAACTCATTACTTTAAAAACTCAACCTAGTTTAGTCCAAAAAGTGTTTCATACCATAAAACATTCAAATCCAAAAGTTAAAACATTGCTAAACGGTTTAAAATGTTTATATCAGGAGCTCCAATTAGTTAAAATAATAAAAAATTCGCTTGCTTAAAACAATCCCAAAATAAGAGTTATAATATTACATTAAGGTTCTACGAATACATAGTCTAATAAGACCTAAATGTTGTACTATGAATAACAATGTGCTAAAACCTACTTAGATGGTGCTCCTCTGATGAACGTGCCACCCTAGAAACTTGTGAACGGAAACATCAATTCCTAATGCTGAGCTAACAAAGCTCAGTGGGTACATTACCACTCTACTATGCTTTATGCAAATCATAAATATAAACATGTATATAGAAATGATGACAAGATATAAGGATCACACACGCATCCAACATCCAACAAGAAATATCAACAATCAATACACAAACCTGGAGTGAAGCCCGGGACACAAAGCATTAAGACTCCACACCTCACACTCAAAATTACCCCTCGAGTATCTCCGAAAGAGGCCTGGGAACACAAAGCATCGGGAATACCCCATTTGATTCTTACTATTATGTTGCAACACGTTACCTAAGTATCTGGATCCCACCAAGCAAGTGCCCTCATGGAACGCAATAGCATCAAGGAACCAATACAATTATAAGGTTGCTATATCAACAATGTACTGAAACCAGTACAACTAATAAGAGCTAAATGTTGTACTATAAACAACGATGTGCTGAAACGTACTCTGATGGTGCTCATCCGACGAATGTTCCACCCTAGAAACTTGCGAACGGAAACATTGATTCCAAATACTGAGCTAACAAAGCTCAGAGGGTACAATACCACTCTACTATACTCCATGCAAATCATAAATATAAACATGTATATAGAAATAATAAGGTATAAGGATCATACACGCATCCAACATCCAACAAGCAATATCAAAAACCAATACACAAGCCTGGAGTGAAGTCCGGGGATACAAAGCATCGAGACTCCACACCTCACACTCAGAATTACCCCTCGAGTATCTTCAAATGAGGCTTGAGAAAACAAAGCATCAGGAATCACCCGTTCGATTCTTACCATTATGTTGCAACACGTTACCTAGGTATCCGAATCCTACCAAACAAGTGCCCTCATGGCATGCAATAACATTAAGGAACCAATACAACTATAAGGTTGCTATATCACCCAAATAATCAAGCAAATTACCAAGTTCATTACACATTATGGTTGAATAAGAGGTTGGTTTCTCGGTTTTTTAGTTTTACAATTTATTTTTCCACCTTAAAGACTCATTAGATCATATTTCTCGAATTATCAATCCCTCGAACTTGAAATCAAAGTTTTCGGGCAGAATGCCCAATAGGTATCAATACCCTAACTCGTATATCGATACGGTAGAACACGAACATAGGGTACCGATATGGGTCGACCTGTACCGGTACAAAATTTTCTCTTTAGAATACCAAAGGGCCAGAGGGTACCAATATGCCCTATCGCGTACCGGTACCAAATTTGGTCACTGGAATCCCAATAACCTAAGGGCATTGGGGAGGTACCGATACAAGACAACCCGTACTGGTACACCTTTGAAATCCTATACCGGTATGCCCTTCATAAAACCCAGGTGTTCGTCATCGTTTACTAAGGGTGTCGATACGAGTTCATCCTATACTGGTACTCAAGCCCAGAACTTTGAGTCTGCAACTCGAAAATCATATTAAAGGTCCCCAAACGAACCTTAAACACCTCCAAATAAATCTTACACATTATGAGAGTGAATTTAGGTGGGTTTTTTCTCCAGTTTTACACATTTTTAACATAAAATCTAGATTTTACCATTAACAAGGCTTGAGCAACCAAGAACACCAAAATCATCAAATAACATACAAGGCGTCATTTTTTATGATATCCATGAAGACAAAGGAGTTAGAGGTGTACTAACCTTACTCCTACAATTGAGAAAGAAGCTCATAGCCCAACCTTAAGCCTTCATCTTCTCTTGAGCCTTGGAAGATTCTTTAACCTCTTCCACTACAAAGAGATATTGCAAAACAAGTTAAAATATTTTTGAAAGGTTAAGGAACATAAAAGAAAGAGCTTAAAAACAAGAAACAAAGCTAAATCTTCAATTCCCGTTCTTTTGCCCAACCCCACCAAAACCTATTTTCTCAAAACTCCACCATTATCATTCATTTTTACCTTGATAGATAGATCCTTAGATGATGATAAACTTTCCCTCCATCAAAAATTCGAGATTCACACAAAAAGGTAAAGATTGCACATTTTGTTGGTTTCTTGAGGAGAAGATAAGGAAGGGGATGAAGGGGCACAAAAGGGGACAAGGTGAGATTATTTCCCTCAAAATTCTGCAGAGAGAATTAAGAGGGAGCAACCTTCCTTCTTTTAAAAGAGGTAAATTTCTTTTCCCCCTCTATCATTCCTCTAACTCATAACCAAATCCAAACCCATGCCCAAGAATAAGAGAATGGCCCAAAAATGCACCTTTGAGCCACTCACAGCCCAATAACATGGTCCACTCAACGAGACTTGAGGCTCAAGTGTATTCTTCCCACGGATTCTGAAATTCAGATCATTACATCTTTCCCCTCCTTAAAGAAAATTTCGTCCTCAAAATTTACCTTTTGGAAACAAATGCGGGTAAAGCAATTTCATATCTTCCTCAACTTCCCACGTGGCTTCCTCAACACCATGGTTCCTCCATAACATTTTCACTAGGGGTATGCACTTGTTACAAAGCTCTTTAACCTCCTTGTCAAGGACTCTTATCGGCTTTTCTTCATAGGTTAAATCATTGTTGATTTCAATCTCCTCAATCAAGATAACATGCGAAGAATCAGAACGGTAACATCTTAACATGGAAACATGAAAACACGTTACGGATACGAGCCATCTAGTCCAATAAACCTTAGGCTCAACTTGTTATTCCATCCAAAATGGATTACTCTTTTCCATGAGGACACCTTGAGGAACACTCTATCACCCACCTTATACTTAATGTGTCTACGCTTCACATTCGCGTAAGCTTTTTATCGATCGAATATGGCTTGTGATCTTTCATTTATAATATAAAATTTTTCTTCAGTTTGCTTGATCAAATTAAATCATACTATCCTTCTCATTGAGTTTTGTCTAACACAAGGGTGTCATACACTTGCGCCTATACAAGGCCTCAAGAAGAGCCATTTTAATGCTTGACTGATAACTATTGTTGTAAGCGGACTCAACTAGCAGAAGGTGTTCCTCCCAACTTCCCTCTAAATCAATGATGCAACAACGCAACATGTCCTCCAAAATCTGGATAACATGCTCAAACTGACCATCAGTCTAAGGATGAAAGTTGGTACCAAAATGCAATTTAGTATCCAAAGCCTCATGAATCTTTTTCCAAAGCCTGGCTGTAAACTGAAGATCTATATTAGAGATGATTAAAGACAGTAACCCATGCAACCTCACAATCTCCTAGATGTATAAACGGGCTAACCTCTCAAGAGTAAAATCTATACTCACAAGCAAGAAATATGTGGTCTTAGCCAAGCAATCAACAATCACCCAAATAATGTCATGCTTTCTCTAGGTCAAAGGCAAAATCGTCATGAAATCCATGGTTACCTGATCCCATTTCCATTATGGAATATGAATGGGCTGAAGCAAACCCGAAGGAACCTGATGCTCAGCCTTAACTTGCTATCAAGCTAGGTATCTGATCACAAATTCTGACACATATCTCTTCATGTTGGGCTACCAATAAAAGGGATGAAGTTCTTGTTACATCTTGTTACTACCTGGATGCATAGTAAACGAGCTGCGGTGAGCCTCTCGAAGAATCTGATCTCTCAAATCCTCCAAGGCCGGAACATATAATCAGCTTTTGAAATACAAAACCCCACTATCTTACACCTTAAAACTAGACGTCTCGCCTCCTTGGACCATCTCTATCTTTATCACTAACTCTTCATCTAACACTTGTGTTCTCTTAATGTCTTGTACCAAGGTAGGTTCCACATGAAGCTTAGCCAACAAACCCCTGTCTTCGATCATCCTCAGCCGAGAAAAAATTATTTCAAACCTTCAATGGACTTCCTACTCAACACGTCATCCACTACATTAGCTTTACCGGGATGATACTCAATAATAAAATCATAATCCTTGAGCATCTTGATCCACCTCCTTTGTCTTAGGTTTAACTTTTTTTGGGTAAGCAGACACTTTAAACTATTATGGTCGGTATAGATGTAACAATTTTCCCGTATAGATGGTGCCTCCAAATCTTCAATACTAAGATAACTATGAGTAGGATAGTTTCTTTCAGGGGATTTGAGTTGTCTCTAGGCGTAAACAATCACCTTACCCTATTGCATGAGAACACAACCTTGCCCATTCAATGAAGTATCACGAAACACCACATAATCCTTACTCAGTTCAGGACAAAACTAGGGCTTATGTCAATAAGGCTTTCAACTAATCAAAACTTTGTTTTCTTCTTTCGTTCCACTCAAATGAAACTCCATTTTGCAATAACTTAGTCAAAAATGCCGCAATGATAGAGAAACCTTTGACAAAACGATGGTAGTAACCAGCAAGCCCAAGAAAACTTTAGAGTTCTGAAATATTTCTAGGTGGTTTCCATTCCACCACTGCCTAAATCTTCTGTGGTTCCACAAGGATCCTATCTGCTGCAGCAACGTGGCCTAAAAATTCCACCTAGGAGAGCCAAAACTCGCACTTATTGAATTTGGCATAAAGTTGTCTATCTCTCAAGATTTAAAGGATAACACGAAGGTGATAGTCATGTTTGTAACACCCCAGTTTTGGGCCTAGTGGTTTTGAAGGTTAGATTAGACGGTTCCGTGGATCGGGTTAGAGATTCGAGTCGATTTCGTATATTTTTACAAGGGATAAAAATATAGAAAAATCCTCTAAAATATTTATTAAATATATATTGATTTTTGGTAAAGTCGACTTCGGAATATAAGATTTAGAAATTGGACATTTTGGGTTAGTGACCAAAATGTAAAAAGTGAAAACAGTTTTTAGTGACTATTTTGTAAAAGGGTTAAAACTTAGAATCTCTAAGGAGTTATTAAGCCTAAATGTTTTTATCAGATTTCTCTCTTAATTGGATTAATTTTAAAGTTTTTTAATTAAATGATTAAAGAGGATTTATTAAAAGGATGTAGTTATTTCTTAAAAATAAACTTTGACGTAACTTTTCTCTCTTGATTTCTCTCAAAATATCTTCAGCCAAAAATCTATTTTCTCACCAAAGATTTGAAGTAATGATTTCATTTTTAAGCTAATGATTTCTAAAGGATTTCTCAACTTGTTTCCTCAAAATCTCATTGATTTTCCTTTGTATCCTTAGTGTAAAAATCATTCAATTGAGAGAGTTTTCAATCTTTGGAGGTGAGTTTTGCTCTTCTCCTTTAATGATAGGTCTCTATTGAAAGTCCCAAGTTCTTAATCCTTTACAAATGATTTCTAATTAGTGTTGTGGATTTAATTAAAGAGAAATGGTTTAATTGAGATTTAATTGAGGTAATTATGAGATCTTTGTTTTAGATCTATTTTGTTGACTTTACAATGAGGTTATATCATGATTTTGATGTCTTGTGATGATAAGGGATTGGTTTTATCAATAGAATCCAGAAATCAAATGAATCTCTAGTTGTTTGAGTTGTTAGTTATAAGTTTTTGAAGTGTTGTGGGTGTTTATTGGTTGCTAGAGGTATAAGGATGTTATGAGATGGTTTTTGGATGTCTTTTGATGTTAATTGATGTTTGGAAGTGTTAGGTTATGGCTGGTTTAAGTTTTGGATGTGAATCGAAGTTGTTTCGGTTGTTTCAAATAGGTGTTTTGATGGTTTTAAGCAAGGCAATGTTGAGGAATTGCTTGCTGGGGTTTTGAATGCATTAATCCTCTGTTATAATGTGGTTAAAATAAAGAACTTTTCAGAAGCTACTGGTGAAGCTTTGGAGGCTTCAGACGCTTAATTTCACATCATCGAATCGAGGTTTCGCGTGTCGGTGAGTGAGAACGTGTTTTCCAGCTTTGGATTGGTTTAAAAGGTGGTTTAAAGGAGTTTAAATCTCGTTTGAAATGCTTGTTTAAAATCAGAAGTAAGTACAAAGTTTTTCTCTCTCGGTCGTGCTTGTCTTACGAAATGATTTATGCATTTGTTTTGTTTTACATGATTTTCACTATTGAAGCATGATTTCAAATATGATGTCTACTGTTTTTGATAAAGTGTTGATGAAGGATGCATTGGTGAATGATCCTTGTAAGTATGATTTATACTTGTGAAAGCATGGTTTAATGCTTGGCTATGTTTTGGTAAATTCCTTTAAAAACCAATAAGGTTCATGGCTAATTGTGAATTATATTGGCAAGTGATGGTATGGAAAAGGTTTTAAAACGTAATCGGATATAGTTAGCCGGCTATAGGATTAAGTGCACCATAAAATAAGTTGCCTTGGTCGTAGAGGGGTTGATATGGGTACCGAATACTCTGTCCAAGTACCCTAACGATTGTGGATTTTATGGTATCAAAAACTCTTGTTAGTAGGTTATGCATCTACCGATGAGTGGTATTGAGGGGTTGATATGGGTACCGAATACTCCACCATGGGTGTCACAACGGTTGAGGGGTTTATATTGTATACCGAATACTCATGTGTGTGAACATTGTGTTGCCGGTGAGAATGTATGAAGTGTTGGAAGAACACTTGTGAATCCGCATATCCGATGTTGTGTTTTGTAAATGAAACTTGTTGACGATCACTTGTGAGACAATATAATTGTTAATGTATCATGTGTTGTATAATTGATTTATACATGTTTACTCTTTAAGCTTTGCATATGGTATGTTATGCATGGGAAGGTTTAAATTGAGGTTAGCAATGTGAGTTGTTGTTGGTTTAATGATAAATGTTGCATATGATTTAATATGCTGGTTTTTGAAATGTTAAAGTGCATGGTTTTGAAGGTATGATGTTTTTAAATGATGATTTAATCATGAATTAAAAAGTTATTTCAATGTGGTATAGAATTCGGTTTTAAAATACATTGATGGCGTGTTGTTTTTTAGCACTCCTCACTAAGCCTAGTGTGCTTACGTTCTCTTTGTCCATCAATGCAGAGAATTAAAGGTTCGGAGGTAGCAAGCAAGTGAAGGCGATCCAAGGACTTCTTATACAAACGTATGTTTCCAAAGTAAATTATGTTTAATAAGGGCAATGGGGATTCCTTATGGTTTTGGGAGATGTTGTTGAACTCAATGTTTGAGCAAGTTTATATTACTGTTTTGGTCTTGTAAATGGCCTGTTATATTTGGTTTATGTCTTGGTATGGTTTTTAGTATCTCATTTGGCTTGGTACGTAGGTTGTATGCCTATTGTTTCTTTTTGGATGCAAGATAACACGTATGGTTGATATTTCTTGTGTTTTGGCTGAGGTTTGATCCTGGTTTATGTTGCTTATGTCCTAGAAGCATGATTAAGTGGTTTGCTTAGCTTAATTGTATGTTAAACCAGCAAAAGATGTTATTATGGGTCCAGGCGTATCAATACGTAACCCAACATATCGATACGGTTAAGCTTAGACAGGCTCAGCGTATCGGTACGAGTTGGTGCATATCGGTACGGGCCAAGGCCAAATTGGTTAGGCGTTTCAGTACACAGGATCGTATCGGTACGGTTTTGTGCCACATGAATTTGGGAATTATGAACCATCAAGGGCATATCGATACAGTGCCCAAGTGTACCGATATTGTGTTTGGTAAGTTGGTTATTTGGAATCTTCTGATGTTTCATACCTTTACGTTTTGGTCCCTAATTAATGTGAATGCAATTGAGTGAGTTTGGATGATCAATTTGAGCTGAAATTTGACATGTGAGTATGAAACCTGACTAGTTGAATATTGGTAACTTTAATTTCACAATAAGTCCATCTAATTTGTCAAATTCATAAATCGGTCCCTAAATGCAAGTCGTTGCAATTGGATGTCAAATTGACTCCCGATTGAGTTGTAGGTTAACATGCTGCCAGTATGTACACTTAGGTTAATAATTTTGCATCTAGAAAAGATAAAAAGAAAAAAAATGGGCCGTTTACCGAATCAAACCTTAATAAGTTTTCTTCCGTAAACCCTGTGTAACCGTTTAGTCCGGTCTTACGACTATGCCAGGTCAAGGGGGTTACATTTGGTGGTATCAGGGCCAGGTTATGCGATAAATAGGGTAAGGTTGGTAAGATGTTGTGATGTTGTTGTGAGTTATATCTACTGTTGCTATGCATGGTGTTTGAGATATGTACATTCTTTGTTTTATGCCATGTTGTGGGGGATTTGGGAAACCCATTGACTTATTATCATAGTCTGAAATATTTTGATTTTTAAATAGAAGTCTTGGATCCTTGCTTGGAGCTGGCCTAATTATTTTGTTTTCGTTTGTTATCATGCCTTAATTGTTTTAGCACGATAAGACCGAGGAGAAAGTTGCGATTCGGTGTAATTGCTACTGTCGTTGGGCAGGGACGTTAGGAGGATATTGTTCCTCCTGGACGGATACCA
The DNA here is from genome assembly GCA_019671005.1 of Hibiscus mutabilis. Lineage (NCBI taxonomy): Eukaryota > Viridiplantae > Streptophyta > Magnoliopsida > Malvales > Malvaceae > Hibiscus > Hibiscus mutabilis. Next base: position 26,450,836 of record CM033714.1, read on the forward strand.
CCCCTCCGCCTTCTCCACCATTGGATGGGGAGCAGGTGCCACATGGGCAAGCTAGGCCAGGGTTGGGCAATATGGCGCCTTTGATTGAGGCGATGACTGGAGCTTTCCATGCCGGTGCTACTAGAGTGCAAGTGCAAGCACCAACTGCTGGGCAAAAGGGTTTGCCGTTGGAACGTTTGCATAGTTTGGGTGGTACTAAGTATTGTGGTTTGTCAACTGAGGCATCCAAGGCTTGGATGGCCAGTATAATCCAGATATTAGATTAGATGGAGTATAATGATGCCCGTAAGTTGGGATGTGCAGTGTCCCTGTTGCAAGGTGATACTTACAGTTGGTGGACGACTATAACTGCCGGAATGGAAGCCGAAGATGTGAATTGGGAGTTTTTCCAAGCTGCCTTTAAGAAGAAGTATCTGGGAGTTAGATACTTGGATGACAAGAAATGTGAGTTCATGTCTTTGGTTCAAGGTAACATGACTATGGTCGAGTATGAGGCTCAGTGTGTTCATTTGAGCCAATATGCTCCTAAGTTAGTGACGAGTGATAGACATCATTGTGATCTTTTTTGCTATGGTTTGGTGCAAGAAGTGAATACGTACATGTTGGCTTTCGTTTACACAGATTTTGACGTATTAGTTACACATACGAAGGATATCAAGCAGAACTTGGGTTTGTTTTCTCGTTTGAGTGGTTTTGGCTTAGGTAAGAGATTTGTGGACTCTATATCTAGTGGTGGTCAATATAAGAGGTACTGTGATAAGAGGTATTACTCTGATGTGAGACATGGCGGCGGTACGGGACGTGGAACGCAAGGTCAGGGTAATCGAGTTAGATCTAAGCTTAATCCTTGTTGGGTTTGTGGATCACGTGAGCATTTGAGGCGAGATTGCCCGCATTTGAACCATAAGGGGCAGGCTTCTGTTGTTGTGGGTGCTAATGTTTACTGGAGTTGTGAATCGAGTGGTCATCTGAGACGCGATTGTCCGTTGTTGGCTGGTGGTAGACAAGCTAGGGCACCCGATGTTGCACCGCAAAGAGGTTGTTGTCATGGCCATGGACAGTTTCAGCATAGAGATGAGGGTCCGAGGATGGTTTCTCATGCTTTTGCGATTCAACCTGAAGGTGGGGGTCCCGCGAGGGTGTATGCATATCGCGAGGGACGTAACGACACCAATGTGATTTCAATTACATTTGCTTTGTAGTCGTTGTTTTCTTTGGTTGATTCTAATTCTACCTATTTATACATCTTGCGTAAGCTTGCATTATTGCTTGATATACCTGTTGAGGTGTTAGATGTTAGAATGAAATAACGAGTTCTTTTGGTGAAATGGTTGTCACAAGAAAAGTGTTTAGGAGATGTCCTTTGTCTGTTCAAGGACTTGTGTTTACGGTTAATTTAATGGAGTTGCCTTTTCATTGTTTTGATGTAATCCTGGGTATGGATTGGTTGCCTGAGCATAGAGCTGTGGTTGATTTTGAGACCAAGTGAGTTACCTTGAAACTTGCTGATGATTACGAAGTGGTAATCGTGGGCGAGAATGTGAAGTTCTTGTCTAATGTTGTTTCGACTTTGAAAGCGAGTAGGTTGATGGATTCTAGATGTGAATCTTACCTAGCTTATTTTATGAATCCTGGTTTGAAGGAGGTACGTGTGCAGGACATACATACAGTATGTGAGCTTTTAGGTGTTTTTTTTGAAAGAGTTGTCGAGTTTGCCATCGAATTGAGAGGTTGAGTTTGGCATTGGCTTGTATGAAAATACAGCTTTGATGTCAATTAGTCCCTACTATATGGCCCCAAAAGAGTTGAAGGAGTTGAAGACGCAACTTCAGGAGTTGCTTGATCAAGGGTTTATTAGGACTAGTGTTTCACCTTGGAGTGCACCGGTGTTGTTTGTGAAATAGAAAGATGGCACAATGCGGATGTGCATCGATTACTGGCAACTGAACAAGTTGACAGTTAAGAACAAGTATCCTTTGCCAAGGATTAATGATTTGTTTGATAAGTTTTGAGGTGCTTCGGGATTTTCTAAGATTAATTTGAGATTTGGGTACTATTAGTTAAAGGTGAAAGATGTGGATGTACCTGAGATAGCTTTCCGTACAAGGTACGGGCATTATGAGTTCTTAGTGATGCTGTTTGGTTTGACTAATGCCCCTATTGTGTTCATGGACATGATGAATTGGGTGTTTCACGAGTTTTTGGATCAATTTGTGGTTGTGTTTATCGATGATATCCTTGTGTACTCTCGTACCGAGGAGGATCATAATCAACATTTGCGAATTTTTTGTTGCAAGCTTTGTTGGATAATCAATTGTATGCTAAGTTGAGCAAGTGTGAGTTTTGTCTTAGGGAGGTTGTTTTCCTTGGACATGTGGTGTCAGCCGAAGGAATTCGGGTTGATCCTCATAAGATTGAGGTGGTAAGGAATCGGGAGTCACCTAAGTCGGTGCAAGAGGCTCGTAGTTTCCTTGGTTTGGCGGGATACTACTGTAGGTTTGTGGATGGTTTTTCAAAGGTTCCTGCTCCTTTGACGAAGTTGTTGCAAAAGATTGTTCATTTTGAGTGGACAGAGGAAAGGCAACAAGAGGAAAGGCAACAAGCTTTTAAAAGAAGCTTTGACCCGAGCCCATGTCTTGATTCAACCTGAGTCGGGTAAGGAGTTTGTGGTTTATAGTGATGCATCTTACATTGGGTTGTGTGTTGATGCAAAAAGGGAAAGTTGTGGCTTATACATCTAGGCAATTGAAGGTGCACGAGAATAATTACCCTACCCATGATCTTGAGCTTGTTGCGGTAGTGTTTGCTTTAAAAATTTGGATACATTACCTTTATGGTGAGAAGTGTTTTGTGTATACGGATTATAAGAGTTGAAGTTGCTTTAAATATTTGATGACTCAAAAGGATTTGAATCTTAGGCAATGTAGATGGTTGAGGCTGCTTAAGGATTATGATTTGATGATTAAGTATCATCCGGGGAAGGTTAATGTGGTAGCCGATGCCTTGAGTAGAAAGGTTGCGATGGAGTTGCGGGCGATGGTTGCACGGTTGAGCGTGATGCGAGATGGCAGTTTGTTGGTTGAGTTGCAAGTTAAACCATCTTTATCACAGTTGATTAATGAGAAGTAGTTGTTTGATGATACCACATGATTTTGACATTACGGAAGGTAATTTGACGGACTTTTGTTTCAATGAAGAAGGTGTTTTGTGCTTTAAGGATCGGATTGTGGTACCTAATGATGGCGAGTTGAGGCGCATGATTTTGACCGAAGCGTATAGTAGCCCATTTTCTATGCATCCTAGTAGTACTAAGATGTATCGAGGGTTGAAGGATGATTACTATTGGGTTGGTTTAAAGAAGGATGTAGCTGAGTTTGTTGCTAAGTGTATGGTATGTCAGCGAGTAAAAGCTGAGCATCAGTTTCCTTTCGGGTTGTTGCAACCGTTAAAGATACTGGAGTGGAAATGTGAGATAATCACCATGGATTTTGTGTTAGGGTTACCCTTAACACGACTAAAAAGGATTCCATTTGGTTGATTGTTGATTGGTTCACGAAGTGTGCACATTTTGTGCCAGTGCATACGACATATACCTTGGATAAGTTACCCTTAACACTGACTAAAAAGGATTCCATTTGGGTGATTATTGATTGGTTTACAAAGTGTGCACATTTTTTGCCGGTGCATACGACGTATACCTTGGATAAGTTGGTGGATTTGTACATCGCCGAGATTGTGCGTTTGCACGGTGTGCCTAAGTCCATAGTTTCAGATAGAGATCCGCGGTTTACATCGAGGTTTTAGGAGTGTTTCCATCGAGCTTTGGGTACACGGTTAAGTTTCAGTACTTCGTATCATCCTCAAATGGATGCTCAGTTTGAACATGTGATTTAGGTCTTGGAGGATATGTTGAGATTTTGTGCTATTGAGTTCTAGGGAACCTGGGAGAAACCTTTACCTTTGGTGGAGTTTGCTTAAAATAACAGTTATCAAGCGAGTATACAAATGACACTGTATGAAGCTTTATATGGTAGGAGGTGTAGAATGTCTCTTTGTTGGGCGGAGGCGGGAGAAAAGTTAGTTACCTTGCCTAATGTGCTTAAAGGGAACATAGAGAAAGTAAAGCTTATTAGTGATCGGTTGAAAGCAGCTTCAGATAGGCAAAAGTCTTATGCGGATTTGAAGCGCAGAGAAATAGAGTTCGCGGTTGGTGACCGTGTGTTTCTAAAAGTTTTGCCTTGGAAGAAGGTGATGAGGTTTGGTAAGAAGAGCAAGTTGAGCCCGAGATTCATTAGACCTTACAAGGTGTTGGAACGCGTTGGTCCGGTGGCTTATAGATTGAGGTTGCCACTGGAGCTTGATTCCATGTATCGATGCTCCGGAGGTATAGATCGGATTCTTCTCATGTGATGCATGTTAAGGAGATTGAGTTGAATCCAGATTTGAGCTATGATGAGGAACCAGCAAGGATCTTGGATGAGGAAAGTAAGGTTCTTTGCAGTAAGACCATAGAGTTGGTCAAAGTGTTGTGGCGACATCGAGGAGTTGAGGAGGCCAAGTGGGAGAGGAAGGATGCCATGAAGAAGTAGTTTCCTTAACTTTTTTTCGCCAGGTAAAAATTTCGAGGACAAAATTTCCTAAGTGAGCGAGAGTTGTAATACCCTGGTTTTGGGCCTAGTGGTTTTGAGGGTTAGATTAGACGGTCTGGTGAACCAGGTTAGAGTTGTGATGCCCTTATTAAACACTTACGTTAATAATTTTGCTTCTAGAAAAGATAAAAATAAAAAGGTCATTTACCGAAGTAAACTTTCACGGGTTTTCTTCAGTAAACCTTGTATAACCGTTCGGTCCAGTATTGCGACTAGGCCGGGTCGAGGGGGTTACAGTGTTCGTCCTCCGAATTTGAGTAAACCAAGATATCATGTATAAAGACAACAAAAAAATGATCGAGGTAGGGCTGAAAAATCAAGTTCATCAAATCCATGAAAGCTACAGGTGTATTCGTAAACCCAAATGGCATAACCAAGAATTCATGGTGGTCATACCACGTTCGAAAAAAAGGTCTTTTGAACATATTCTTCCTTGACTTACAACTAATAATATCTCGTCCTCAAATCGATCTTTGAAAACACACGTGCACCTCTCAACTAATCAAATATGTCATCTATCATGGGTAGAGGATAACAATTCATTAATGTCACATTATTAAGCTAGCGATAATCAATGTACATCCTCATCGATCCATTTTTTTCTTGAAAAACAAGACTGAAGCACCCCAATAGGAGATACTTGGTCGGATGAATCATCTCTCTAACAACTCTTGAATCTAATCCTTTAACTCTCTCAATTCTATTGGCGCCATGCAATAAGGGGTAGTGGACATTGGTGCTATCCCAGCATCACCTCAATCTGAAACTCTAACTCGCGATTCGGGGGTAGACTTGGCAATTCTTCTGAAAACACATTGGCAAACTCTCTTATAGTTTGAAGGTTCTCTAACATCAGATTCTCAACCTTCAAATCAACGCGTCAGCTAAAAAGGCCTCACAACCTTGTCGGATCATCTTTTGTACCGCCATAATCGACACCATGTTTATTAGGCAATGGTTCTTTTCACCCTATATGACCAATCTAGTCTCATCCAAACCTCTAAGCTTAAGGAACTTCAGCCTACATCTCAAACTCATATTGTGCTCAAACAAGCAATCCATCCCTAAGATAACATCAAATTATTGGAACGACAATACCATAAGATTGGCTGAGAAAATCGAGCCTTAAACTTCAATCGGACACCTCTTAAACACCTTATACACCAAAACATCATACCCCAAAGGACTACTCACCAAAACCCCAACCTCAAGGTCCTCAGTAACAATGCCCCACTAATGGGAAATCCCATTATGAGTATAGGAATGGGTAGACCCAGAGTCTACTAAAGCAACAATGGGAACAGAGAATAAGGTAAAGGTACCTGAGATGATGTCGGTAGGCTCGCACTCTTCATGAGCCTTAACAACATACTGCATCGCTAGCGCCCTAGCCGTGGACTGGATTGTGCCTCCATTCTGATGTTCGGACACATGACTCGCTCCTCCTCTAGCATAACTTTGACCCCCCTATGGGCTATATAGGGAGCTTTTTAGTCTGAACTGGGGTAGTGTCAACAACAGCATGGCAATCCCTCAAAAAGTGGTTCGATGAACCACAGCCATAGAATAACTTGACGTATCCATAACATTTTCCATGATGCTTTCGCCCACACTGATTACACATGGGTGCACTAGAACCTCTTGATTAACCTCTAGAACTCATCATAGAAGAAGAAGATCGATTAATACGACCAACAAACTCTGATCTACGATTTGATCTCGTACTTTGATTCGATGATCCCCTATTATGATTCTAATGACCCCTACTTCCCCGAGAGTGAGGTTGTGTCTATTTAGAGTGGGTATGATTTCCTCCACTCGAGCCTCCTTACCCACCAACTCGGCTATATGTCATGCTCTGAACTTGCTCAAGATATTTGACACTAGTGGTCAAATCTAAAAACACCTTTTGTGGGTTAGTAGTTAAATACACTTGAATTTCCTTTCTCAACCCCATTAGAAACCTATTGCACCTCATCTTTTTCGTAACCACCAACTCTGAGCCATACCAGCTATAGAAACTCTTGTTCATATTCAAAAGTAGACTGGTTCCCTTGGACCAGGTAAGTGAACCAATCTCTCAAACTATCAATATGGCCTTCACCCACATACATTATATCGAACTCGTCTAAGAAATCATCCCATGTGGGCTAGTTAGGGTACCATTCCTACTCCACGGTTTCCCACCATTCTCTAGCATTCTCCTTTAACAAAGAGAGGATACATGCTAACTTGTCCTCAAGTTCCAAACGCATCTGTCACATGATCCATCGAGTGTCCCTCAACCACTGATCCGCCTTAACCAAATTGTCTTGACCTGAACCAAAGAAATCTGTAGCACCATGATGGCGAACCCTCTCAATCGGCTTCTCGAAGAGTAGCTGAAGGCCTAGGAATGACTCTTACAATACGGTGAAAGGCCCGATGCAGGTGCGAGAAGTAGTTGGCCCCTCGACCCCTCTTATCCTTCGACATCTCCTTAGTGTCGAAAATGTAATCTTCATCATAACTCCCTTTACGTGAGCCCTAACTCTTCTCCTAGTCACGTGCTCTCCTAGGCATGATAGATTCTACATAAAAAAATAAAACAAGGTTACACCATCAAATTTCAGCTTAACCAAGTATGACTTCGACTTATGGGCATGTATTTATTAGACACCTATTCACAGCACTACTACTACCCCGAGCTTCCTAGAACCGACTAAACCTAAGCTCTAATACCATTAAATGTAACACCACAAGCTTGGATGTCACATTTAGGCCTTAAGCCCAAACTCATTACTTCAAAAATTCAACCTAGTTTAGTCCAAAAAGAGTTTCATACCATAAAACATTTAAATCCAAAAGTTAAAACATTGTTAAATGGTTTAAAATGTTTATTTAGGGAGCTCCAATTAGTTAAAATAATAAAGCATTCGCTTGCTTAATACAATCCCAAAATAAGAGTTACAACATTATATTAGGGTCCTACAAATACATAGCCCAATAAGACCTTAGTGCTATACTCTAAACAACGATGTGCTAAAACCTAGTCCGATGGTGCTCCTTCGATACACGTACCACCATTGAAACATGCGAACGAAAACATTAATTCTGAACATTGAGCTAACAAAGCTCAATGGGCTCACTACCACTCTACTATGCTTCATGCAAATCATAAATATAAACAAGTATATAGAAATGATAAAAAGGTATAAGGATCACACAAGCATCCAACAAGCAATATCAACAATCAATACACAAACCTGGAGTAAAGCCCAGGGACACAGTATCGGGACACAATCACTCTGAGGGTGGCATGGGGACACAACGCATTAGGAACCCACACCTCACACTTAGAGTTACCCCTCGAGTATCTTCGAATGAGGACCAGGTACACAAAGCATCGAGAATCCTCCATTCGGTTCTTACCACTATGTTGCAACACGTTACCTGGGTATCTGGATCCCACTAAACAAGTGCCCTCATGGCACGCAATAGCATCAAGAAACCAATACAAGTCTAAGGTTGCTATATCACCCAAGTAATCAAGCGAATTACCAAGTTCACTACACATTATGGTTGATAAGAGGTTGGTTTCTCGATTTTTCAATTTTACAATTCATTTTACCACCTTAGAGACCTATTGGATCATAGTCCTCGAATTATCAATCCCTAAAACATAAAATCAAAGTTTTCAGGTAGAATACCCAATGGTTACCAATACCCTAACTCGTGTATTGATATGACATAACAAGGCACGAAATTCGCTCTTTAAAATCTCAAAGGGCCAGAGGGTACCGATACGCCCTCTCACGTACCGGTACAAAATTTGGTCACTTGAATCCTAATAACCTAAGGGCATTGGGGAGGTACAGATACAGTACAACCTATACCGGTACACCTTTGAATCTCGTACTGGTACAGATTGAAGCACGTACCGGTACTCCCTTCATAAAACCTAAGTGTTTATCATTGTTTACAAAGGGTACCGATACGAGTTTATCCTATACTGGTACTCAAGCCTAGAATTTCAAGTCTGCAGCTCGAAAATCATATTAAGGGTCCCCAAATGACCCTTAAACACCTCCGAATAAATCTTACACTTTCCGAGAGTGACTTTAGGTGTTTTTTTTCAGTTTTACACATTTTTACGCCGATTTTAGATTTTACCATTAACAAGGCTTGAGCAACCAAGAACACCAAAATCATCAAATAACATACAAGGCATCATTTTTTATGATGTACAAGAAGACAAATGAGTTAGAGATGTACTAACTGTTGGGCTCGATAATCACAACTGAATTGCTTGCCAAGTGGTGGAGAAAATGTATTTTGGGTGTTTGGAGTGGAAGCAAAAAGATAGAAAAATATGGACAAGGATTTAGAGTGGTTCAGCTTTCTAACCAAAGCCTACATCCACTACCTTAGCTTCCTACTAAGGATTTCAACCAATTCACTAAGAATTTTTTCCCTTTTATAGGCTAAGGAGGCAACCATTTACAACCTAGACTCACTCACCAAGTCTAGCATCCAAAACATACAAACCGAGCTTTGGGAACACTCTCTAACAAGAGAAAACTTAGAAAACTAGAAATCCCTCCAAATCCTAATACACTTGAGCATACATTGACATTTTGGCTCAACAAGTGTAGCCTATACAAAGAATGGGAAATTAAGCACTAAGACAAATTTTCATAATAATGTTGTTGACTTGTGGATCATTACTCTTTTATAGATTCTTTGAGGTCCCTTTTATACTCTCAATTGAGTTCCTAGCCGTTGGAGACCGTTAGGATTGAATTGGAGTCATTGGGGCCTTTATTTCCTACAATAATTACAGTTCTGAAGCTATCCATATCGATATGTGAGTAGCCGTAATGGTACCGGTTCTTCAAGAACTAGCTGTTATGCTCTCCACAGCTGATGCGTATCGATACGCGTAGGAGGGGATCGGTACGGCCTGTAATTTAAAAGATCGTTGGGAAATAGCCATTTGTGGGTTTTGGCCGTTGGGATTTTTGCCACGTAGGTGTATCAAAATGCTAAGAGGCGTATCGAAATGACCCCTCTCCGTATCGATATGGGAAGGACCTGTATCAGTGCTGGTTTTGACAATTTCAAATAAACTGTAGCTAAAACCCTAAGGTGTATCAATACGGGAAATACCGTATCGGTACGGTTACTTGAAAAACTCAGGTTTGGCTACTTTAAAGACATTTAAATCATTTCAAAACCTTTTTAAACCTTCTCAAACATATTTTCAAGTTGTTTGGACTTAAGATCATTTTTTAAATCTTTTCAATTTAGTCCAAAACTATTTTTCAATTATTATATCAAAACAAATATCCTAACAATCTCCCTTTTTTTGATATAATAAAACCAACTTGAAAATTGTGTTTGGGATTCTCCCCCTTTTTCAATTGAAAATTCAATTTTTCAAAACATTCTCCCCCTTTTTGTTATATCAAAAATGGTTCAAACCAAAGTTTGAAAACTTCTAAGTTTATAACAATGAAGAGTTTAAAAAATTGACAAAATAAGAGTTTTGTTTTAAAATTTGGCTCCCTCTTACTCAAAGCATCATCAAATGTTAGTCCAACAAATATATGATAACCTAGTTGAATTGAAATAAATAAAACAAAATGAGGAAATGAATTCAGCTAGAATTTACCATTTGAACGAAGGGGAGGATTTGAAGCCTTCTTTTTTCAAGTGTTCTTCTTTGTGTGAATGGATCTCCCCCTCAATGTTGTACTTTTTTTTATCATTCTCCATCACACCTAAAATAAGACAATTAAGTAATTTTTAGTATCCAAATTTGTTTGATCCATAGACGCTAGTAGCACAAACTTTAGTCCCATTGGGAATCTATTTTGCAATTTCATCCTTTTTAGTTGAAGTAATTAGTCCTTTTGGAACCCAAATACTTCTAAAACATTTTCCACTCAAAAATATAGGGGCACTAGATTGTCTTTGGTAAAAAATTTATTTTTCAAAATTGGTTTTCTTTTCAAGCTCTTTGGAAATCAAATCTTTTTTTCTTCTTGAACTTTATGAAGATTTTTTTTAAAATCTATGCACTTTTCTAAAACTCATTGAGTTTTGCTTCAAGTTCAATTTTGGTATTAGAAATAAAATCATTTTGAATTTTCAAATTTGAAATCACTTTCTTGTTTTTCAAAATGTGATTTTTAAACTCTAAAACCAAATCGTCATAGGCATCTTGTAATTCATCAAAAGAATATGAACTAAAAGTAGATGAATTAGAAGTTACCCTTGAATCTTTTTCGATGGCCATAAGACAAAGGTTGGCTTGTTCATCTTCGGTGGAGTCGTCATCACTCCAAGTAACCACATAAGCCTTTTTCTTATGGCTTGAAGAGCTTGGCTCCTTCTTCTTCATCCTTGATTCTTGTCTTAGTTCTTCCTTTTCTTTCTTCATGAATCAGATGAATTTGTTGAAGAGCTTGGCCACCTCTTCATCTTCACTTTCCTCATCACTTGAATTTACATGTTGGCATGTGGAGGTTGGAAGAGCAATGACATTCACATCAACGCCTTACACTTTGATCTTCTTTTCCTTCTCTCTCTTCAAGGGTTGAGACATCATCTCATGGGTGAGCAAAGATCCCACGAGCTCGTTAAGCTTAAGCTCCTTCAAGTTCTTTGCTTCTACAATGGCTGTGTTTTTGGACTCCCATGATTCGAGAAGTGAGTAGATCAACTTCCAAACGAGTTTTTCTTCTAAAATCTCCTCTCCAAGACCTTTGAGTTGATTGGTGATTATGGAGAAATGGTTGAACATCCTCGTGATGTCTTCATCTGGGTCCATCTTGAAGTTCTCATACTCAAGGTTAAGAAGGTAGATCTTGGTCTCCTTTATGTCGTTGGTTCCCTCGTATATGACTTCAATCTTGTCTCATACTTCCTTGGCACTCTTGCAAGAAGACATTTTCGCGTAGATGTATGGGCTAAAAGCATAAAAGAGAATGTGCAAAGCCTTGCAATTTAGCTTCAACTTCCTGCGATCATCTGCACTTCATTCTGCCTTGCTTCGTTGTGGCACGAACGGACCATCTTCAACAATGTCCCAAAGATGATAATCATTGGCTCTCATGAAATACATTGTAACCCCCTTAATCCGGTTTAGTCCCAAAACTGAGCCGAGCGAGTCACACAGGGAAAACCAGAGCGAATCGGGGAAGATTCACTTCAATTTACGACCCTTTTTTTCTTTTTATCTTGTCTAGATGCAACATTGTTAACCTAAGTGTACATGCTGACAACGAAAGAAATTACAACTTGATCAGACATTGATTTGACATCCAAATGTCTCGTTTAACAACTAGGGACCATTATATAAAATTTATAAAATTTAGGGACCAATTGCAAAATTAAAGTTAGCGATAGTCAATTAGTCAAGTTTCATGCTTCCATATCAAATTTTAGCTAATTACGATCACCCAAACTCATTTAATTTAACATTCATATAACCAATGACTTAAACGTAAGAAATCAGAACTTCAAAAAGCCTCAATTAACTAACTTAATAGTCAAGTGTATCGATACACCTATGCCCGTATCGATACGCCTATATCTGATCAAAATATCAGATTTCTAGTAGTACAAAAGGGTATCGATACGGTCCCGTGTACCGATATGGTACTCCAAAATTGCCTCTAACCATATGGATACGGCCTACCCTGTACCGATACGGTATGCATGAATTGGCTATACTGTACCGATACGATAGCCTGCGTATCGATATGCTTGGGCCTGTAATGTCACAAAATGCCGGTTTTTCAAGCTTAAACACATTCGAAAACATTCCAACACATTACTAAGATATATACATCCACTTAGAGCATAAAATCCTAACATTAAGCACCAAAACATGCTTTCAACATCAACCCTATAATGATTTTCAATCTATAGGCATGCTTCCTATGCAAAGTAACCATTCAAGCACCAAAATGCAAATCAAACCATAAACCAGCAATTAAAGGCCATTTACAAGTCCAAAACCATTAAAGAAACTTGCAGCAATCAAGGGAGTTTAAAACATTCTCTCCCAAAAACACTTGGCAAACCCCATTGCCATTATTAGCTATGTTTTAAACTATCAAACCATACTTGAGTTTATAATCGCAACTTGGATCGAATCTTTGCTTCCTTGCTGCCACCAACACTCTATTGATCTGCAATGTTGTAAAAGAGAGCGCAAGCATAAATGCCTAGTGAGTGTCGCTCAAAACAAAAACACCACAATAATACATTTAAAACTATTTTAGTCCATAAATCTCTAATATCGTGCTCAAATCAAATCTCATGCTTGAAACCACTTTTTCAAGCAAAACACATTTCATTTCTCAACATGTATCATTATTCTCATGCATCTCAATGCAAAATCTCAAGTCTTACATGCTTAGACAACAAGCAAAGCTTCCATTTTAAATCTCATGCATAGTCTCACCTTATGCAAAGTTCATGTATAAACCACATTATACAAATCATCATTTAAAAACATGATACATGTTTAGCACATGCATTGGCAATACAAGTGATCTGGATAGAACTACCCATATCCTTTGGATGGCACTAACCCTATCCTTTCATGTTCGGATATGTGAACACCTTGATGGCACTACCCCCATCAAGTCTCATGGTGAAACTACCCTCACCAAAATCTCACTTCGGTCAGGTTGCCACTACCCGCATTTCCCGTTGGTGATAGAACTACCCCTATCACTCGCAACACAATAGCACTACCCCTATTGTGTAACCGAAAAATTTAGCACACGCGCGGATTCTGTATACTATAGTGCACTCACATCCTATTGGTCGACCAATTATATCTGACATAGTTTAACAATCATCATCACTTGCCAATATACAATTTAAAACCATGTTAACCTGTTGTTTTTACCAAAGCATCATCAAATCTATTTCCATATCCCAAATCTCATGCATTAAACCATGCAAAGCTTTTCAAAAGCATAAAATATCTCATTGCCATAGCAATTCAAACTCATGGGATAAACCTTATCATATTTCACATATGAAAACATGCATTTAAACAGTAGGTAACAAACCATAATCAAAATATGAGCATGATATCATTATAAACATAAAAAATCGAAATCCTAGAGTAAATGTCACCATACTTACTTCTGAGCCTAGATTGGCGTTTCAAGCTCAATCTAAACTCCCATAAACCACTTTCAAACCTTTTTAAATCTGTAAACCACGTTTCCACTCACCAACTTCGCTTTGCTTGCAAGCCGAAGCGTCAATCAAGCATCTATTGCAATCGTAGCACCTCCAAACAATTCCGGATTGATCTCCCCTGTTTTTACCCAACCAAAACAGAGAATTAAAGCACACTCCACTTCTAAACTCGCAGCCCAAAACCTCCCCAACATTCTAGCACAATTAACAACACAACACCAACCGAAAACTATCAAAAACAAAGGCGAAATCAACCTAAATGATCTCCAGCCCTTACCCAACGGAATCAACACTCAAACATCATCAAAATACATCAATTAAACACTTCCCAACATCCTTGAACTTCCAGCAAGCATTAAACTCAATTATCAAGCCAAAAACCAAGCATAACAACCTAGATCCATAGCAACCTAACTAGTTTCAGGTTTACATTGATCAAAAACACTTACCCACAATCTTTAACATCAACTTAATGATTAAAATCATCATAATACTCAGCCTTTTCAGACCCGTGTGAATTTAAACCAATCTCTTCATTTATTAACTCAAAAACCTCAATTAAGCCAATTTCCCTTAATCATCACAAGAAAACTCATTAGAAAACATTGATAAAAGATCAAGAACTTGTGAATTTCAGTAAAGAATGTTTCATTAGAGGAGGAAAACGAAATCTTACCTCTAATGGCAGCTTTCCCCTTAGTTGGTTGATTTACATGAGAAAACAAAGTTTAAACAATATGATTTTGGTAGGAAAACATTAGAAAATCACTTAGAAATCAAATATCAATTAAAATAAGAGCTTACCTTAAGATTTTGAAGAGAAGAATGGTGTTTGGATGGAGGGAAAATTGAGAGAATTGTTGGGAGAAGAAAAGTTACGTCAAATTTGTTTTAAAGGAAATAACTCTCAATTAACTCTCCTAACCAACTTTAATTAATTAAAACACTTTAAAATAAGTCAATTAAGGGATAAAGTCTGGTATTAGACTTTAGGGTTATTAGCTCCTTAAATATTCTAAGTTCTCATCCCTTTACAAAACAGTTACTAAAACAGTTTTGATTTCTTTACAAAACAGTCACCATTTCCAAAATGTCACCCTTACTCAATTTATTTTGCCAAATTAAGTTCAACATTATTCTCAAAGCATATTTAAATGTTTAAGATAATTTTTCCATATTTTATTTTGGCCAAAATGTATTTTTAAATTAAAACCTGAAACTAGTCTAGACCGCTACTCCGGTTCACCAGAACTATCCGAACTAATTGGATAACTTCTAGGCCCAAAATCGGGGCGTTACATACATCATCCTATTCTTACAATAGGAGTAGTTGGTTCCGTCAAAGAATGGTGGTCAGTCAATAGATTGAGCCATGGCTTCGGTTGATTGTTTGTCGGTCTAGCTTGCCGAGATCGCCTCAATAGGATGTAAGTCCTCTCGAATTGAACCTCGCTCTGATACCAATTTTTGGGCTCGATAATCACAACCTAATTGCTTGCCAAGTGGTGGAGAAGAAGTATTTTGGGTGTTTGGAGTCGAAGCAAAAAGATAAAAAAAAATATGGACAAGGATTTAGAGTGGTTCGGCTTTCTAACCAAAGCCTACATCCACTACCTTAGCTTCCTACTAAGGATTTCAACCAATTCAATAAGAATTCTTTCCTTTTTCTAGGCTAATGAGGCAACCATTTACAGCCTAGACTCACTCACCAATTCTAGCATCCAAAACTCACAAACCGAGCTTTGGGAACACTCTCTAACAAGAGAAAACTTAGCAAACTAGAAATCCCTATAAATGGTGATTGTTTGCACTCTTAAGCTCTCACCCAAATCCTAATGTACTTGAGCATACATTGACATTTTGGTTCAACAAGTGTAGTCTATACAAAGAATGGGAAATTAAGCACTAAGATAAATTTTTATCATAATGTTGTTGACTTGTGGATCATTACTCTTCTATAGATGCTTGGAGGTCCCTTTTATACTCCCAATCGAGTTCCTAGCCGTTGGAGACCGTTGGGGTTGAATTGGAGCCGTTGGGGCTTTTATTTCCCGCAATAATTGTAGTTCTGAAGCTATCTATATCGGTACGCGGGTAGCCGTATCGATACCGGTTCTTCAAGAACTAGCCATTATGCTCTTCACATCTGATGCGTATCGATACATGTAGGAGCATATCGGCACGACCTGCAATTTAAAAGACCGTTGAGAAATAGCTGTTGGGGGGTTTTGGCCGTTGAGATTTTTGCCACGTAGGCGTATCGAAATGACCCCTCTCCGTATCTGTAACACCCCTAAATAGGGCTTAGAATGTTACCACTATTTAGAATTCCTAAGTAGTTAAATCATCTTGAATTAAGTAAAGTTAATTAAGGGTTGAATTGAATAATTAACAAATATGAATGCCAAATTAAAGGACTTAATTAGAAGAATGAATGAAATAAGTGACCAATTTAAAGTAACTAAATTGAATTAAATGAGAAAGATGAAGAGTGCATGGTAAATTCTTTGATTCCCTTAATGCCCTTGATTAAGTTAAGAATAAGGATTAATTAAAAGACATTTTAGACATTTCATAAATCCATTAAGATGGATGTCATCTTCATCCATTCTCTCATTTTGCCAAAATTGAAGAGGAAATTAGGGAGAGAGGGAAATTGAGAGATCATCCATTTTTGAAGGGAAATTAAGCTTTCATGCATAGGATTTTGTAAGGAAATTAAATCTAGAAGCAAAGTAAGTATGATTCCATTCTTGTTCAATCGAATAGGTAGCTATACTTATTGACTTGGGCTGTTTTGATGATTGTAGATGAAATTAACTATTGAATATGTTGTTAGATGATTGAATTGTTGTAGGATTATGTAAATTTGGAGAATGAACACTAGGTATTATGCTGGAATTTATGTCTAAGTGATGGTGTAACAAAATTAGGTTACTGGAAATTTGAAATGAAATGTTGTAGTAAGAATTGAATTGTTAGAACATGTAATTGAGCTATGGAACTAATGAATTGAACATGATCATGATTAGGTAATGTAACTAAGGTGTTAAACAAGCTAAATTGTTAGTAACCAATGCTGGAAATGAAAGATAAAAGTATGAACAAAGTCATATAGCCTAGAAACTGTTTTAGTAAGAACAAATTGTGTAAACATGCAAAATTAAGCAACTTAGCCAACTTACTCTATTTTGGCCACCTTGAAAAATGAACTAAAGTTGACTAAACATGTTTAGGATTTCATATGAAATGAATTATAGGGCCAAAAACATTGGTTAAAATGAATTTAAGGAATTGAAATGTGAATAGGTGCAATCTGCCCAGAATTGCTTTGTTATGGGCAGTAACTTTGAAAATTCACCAAATTTTGTATAGATCAAATTCAGGGATGAAATTTTAGTGACATGATCCTTAGTATGTCTAATTTCATTAGGTGAAAGCATAACTGAATTCTGGGTTCCATGCTGGAAACTGTAATTAGAAATAGCTTGACAGTGCAAAATGTCCAGACAGTGTAAATGCCCTGTCTTTAAGCAATAAACTGTATTAATTGGATAATAAATAAAATACAAGTATTATATGGTCATATATAAAAAATTTTTAGATTTCTAATTCTGTAAATTAATCGAAATTCTGACGTACGGATTAAAAGATATGATCATTTAAAGGGATAGTGTGCAAACTGCCAGGCAACAGTGCTCTGGGCAGTTTGGGACTGTTTTTGCACCTATAAGCAAACTGTTTCCAAAACAGTTTTGGGACATTGTAATCTGTCAAGTTATGTCCTAAAATGATGTAATAACAATATAGAGATGAACAAGTAAGAAATGCTTAAAAGAAAGCATAAAAACAGTAGCTAAATGTTAAGTACAAATGTGGTAACATTGTTACTATATATGTGTGACATTATGTGCATGTTTTGATGAATTGTATGTGTTATGCTTCTAGACCAAGGGCAACAAATTGTGGAAGAGGAAGAAAAGAGTGAACATCCCGAAGCAAGAGGCAAAGGGATTTGGATACAAGACAAGTGATTAGCTAGGAGTATTGTGAGTGTAACTATCCTTAGGGTTAGGACTTACGTCCTAACCAATCTTGCTATTGTGTTAATTCAATGATATTGCTATGTAACATGACCTAATATGTATTTGGATAATTAAGGGTAGAATGCTATGAATGAAAACTTGTTTGATGCCATGTTCTGCTTGTTTTCTTTATTGTTAGGCAAATGAAATGAAATGCTTGACATGTTGCATTGCTTATGCCAAAGGTAAGAAATGGCATGCTTGCTTGGAGAATAAGGTACGCACATTGCATACATATGAATGTGTTTGTGATTGATGTGCATAAATGGTTTGAAATGAAATGAACAATGGTACCACCTTGTGTTCATGCAATCGAATGGCATGGATAAACTTGTCTTGGGAGTTAAGACTCCATAAGCCTAAGGGCTTGGCCTTTGAATGGCATAATCATGTCTTGATTAATGAATTGTATAAAGCTTGAATGAAATTGATAATCAAACAACCTTGGTAGCTAGTTTGGATAGATAGGAGGGCATGCCTTAGAATCTTGAGCTTGTATTGGCACGACGGTGCTATTGGCACTTCGGTGCATATTGTTGAAGATTTGATTATCTAGTGAACTACTTACCAAGGGTGTTACAAGATGAATTGATAACTTGAAATGAACATTGTTTGTCTTGAATGTGTGATGTGAACATTACTTGTTTTGTAAGATTCTTGAATGAACATCATTGCCTTGAAAGATAACACGTGAATTATTGTATAACTTGTTACTTTCCATGAAAGAAATGTACAGATGATGTTGTTGTGCAAGAATGTCTACTTGGTACTTGGTGTTTTTTATTGCTTGTCTCCTATGCAAAAACTCGAATAACATGATATGTATACATGATGGATGTTGCTATGTTTAATGTGTGATATGTGAAGCTTGCCTATGTTTACCCTATTCATTCAAATAGAATATGACATGTAGTGATGATCTTGGTGCGTCGAAATACTTGTAGACTTGGATGTGTATACTTGAAATTAGTTAGCTTA
Source organism: Hibiscus mutabilis (assembly GCA_019671005.1). Classification (NCBI taxonomy): domain Eukaryota; kingdom Viridiplantae; phylum Streptophyta; class Magnoliopsida; order Malvales; family Malvaceae; genus Hibiscus; species Hibiscus mutabilis. The sequence goes on from CM033714.1 coordinate 26,469,758, forward strand.
GTGTTACCTCACTAAGTACATAACTTGTACTTACCACTCTACTCTTCATTCTTCCCATAGCAGATTAAAGACACATTCAAGAGGATATCTTGAGCTCGAAGCAACGTTTTGAAGCAAGCTTGAAAGTATGATTTCATACTCTTTGTATGCTCCTAGTTTGGTGGCACTAGAACTTGTAATATTTAGCCTTGATCATGCATTTTGTTGTGTATATATATGACTAGTATATGTATAACTTGTATGGGCCTATCATGTAACCAACATGGGTGACTTAAACTATGTATATAACTATCTTGATATGTATATATAAGTATGTTGCTGCGCAAATCTTGTAACTGATTCAATGTTGTGGTGACTTATTTATAGTGTCACTTGAATGCTAGATTAAAATGTATGTTCATGCATAATTGTTCTTGTTGTCATTGGTAAGAATTGACAATGCTTATGAATTGGAGTTAAGGTATGTACAAGCATGCATTAACAATGTTACTAGCTAAGGATGCCATGAAATAGTATGACTTGTTTGAAAAAGAAACAAATGAAATGTGTTAAGTGACTACCTAGTTATTCGAATATGGTATATGAACATGAAATGAGGTTGTAAGTTAGGTCATGTCTAATAGAAACCTATTGTGAAGTATGCCAAACTTGACATTGTTTTTCGAATGGTGTATGTATATTGAAATGGAATGGTGAATTGTAATATGATAGTAGTAACTTAGGATACAAGTACGAAATGAAACAAATTGGTACCTAAATTAGCATGCTAAGTGTATTTATTTTGATTAATGTGGATTACTTGTATGTCTTGTATGGTTGTGTTTAGGTTACTTGCGTTGCAAATTATCTATATCGAGGTTACTTGTTTGACAAGTAACCTATCTCTTGCTTTGTTTTTGCCTCGGTAACGCTCTAGAACTAGATTACGGCTAACCCGAGCATGGGTGTTACATTTATTGGTATCAGAGCTTTTTAGTCAGTTCTAGGACTAAACTAAGCTCACTTGCATCATATAGGATATTGTGCCACCTATGAGACTTGATATAAGCTTGTATTGTTGCTTAAATGTGAAAAATAAAACTCTTATTGTCTTGATTGAACTAAAATGTCAGAAACGAGACCTGTTCGGGATGACGAGAGTCTCGTAGGCTCCTTGAATGAAGGAGATAGTCTTTCGAGATTAAACCTAAAATCGTAAAGAAAAACCTTGTAGTTTCGAACCCAATAGGGGGAATTACATCCATTAACTTCCTTTGCAAGGAATGTTCTATAGTCATTCGAAACATACCCTTTCCTATTGATTTATATATATTTCCAAATTGTGAGCACGATCTAGTGTTAAGACTAGATTGGTTAAGAAAACATGAAGCCTGGATAGATTGCCTAAATAAGAGACTGTATCTCCGGGGCTTAGGAAAGGAATCAATCCTCCTAATTGATAGAAAACCGACCTCAATCTTTGCTGTCATGATTATACAAGATGAACTTGAATTCAGGATTGAAGTTTAACCTGGAACAACTCCGGTGTCCATCACACCCTATCGAATGGCACTTGTTGAATTGAAAGAACTCAAGAAGCAACTCCAAGAGCTACAAGATAAAGGCTTCATACGGCCTAGCATTTCCTCATGGGGTGCTCCAGTCATGTTCGTGAAAAAAAAAGACGGGTGTCGCGACCTTTTTTCAGAAAGGTTTTGACGTTTTGGAAAACTTTATAAAATCACAGAGTCGCCACCAATCTTTTTTGAAAAAAAGTGTGATTAGATCACTTTTTAAAACAACGTTTATTTTAATAAAACATTTTATTTATCAAAATAACATCTTTGGTCCATGAAAACAAGAGAAAACATGTTCGGGGGTCGGTTACGTATGGGGAAGGGTTAGCGCCCCCATAACGCCAAAAAATTAGTACCTAATTGATTTCAAAAAGACATTTTAAAACTGGAATTTGCAAGTTCATAAAATTTCGATTTATTTGTCCGCAAAATGAATGTAAATCTATTTTAAAGGTCTTATCGCCCGGGAAATGAACTTTAATCATCGCTAGCACTCCTGGCGCTAAACTGTCATTCCCGTTTGATAAGACACCGCATCAATTAAGTTTTCACTTTTTTAATAAATCAACAAGAAAATTAAATGTGTTAAAGTTTTTGAAATTAAAATCTAATTAGTGATTAATACCTAAAGAAACATCTACTTTCATTTTAACTGTTAAGGTTTAAATGTAATTAAGTGTGTTTTATTAAAAATAAAGAATGTTTTACAACATACATGTCTCTAATCTATGTTCTAAGTCCATATTCCTAAAGTTTAACACAAAAATATTTGCATAAAAAGACAAAAAAGAAGTAATTAATTAACTAAATAAATAAATAAGTAATTACTTAAAATTAAATAAAGAAAAGGGTTTTTTTATATTTCTTAAATAGAAAATCTGAATCAAGGACTAATTTAAAAGAAAGTAAAATGTGGAGGTTAATTTGAAAACAATTTAAACTTAAGTGCCGAATTGAAAAGAAAAAGGATAAAATTGAAACAATTGAAAAATGAAGAGCTACGGAGCGAGATCCGGGAAAAAAAGGTGTGGGTTATATCTGGGTTCGTGTCGGGTCAAACGGGTCACTATAAATAGCAAAAATTATAACAAATTTCATTTTATCCTTATTCATCAAAACAGATCAAAACCAGCCTTTGAAATTTTCTCTGTCGTGTTCATCGTGTTCTTCATTTTATGAAGAACACGACGAACATCCTCCGTGCCAACCGCCATCCACTGGTGGTGAAATTCCCAGATTTCGATCAATTTTTCAGATGCCGATGACCTCGAAATTGCATTTTTTTTCACCGGATTTTACATCAAAACAAAGTTCCTCAGCGTTTCAAACAAAAACAAGGTAAAAAAACTCATTTCTTCTTTATTTAATCTGAAACAGAAAGTAAATAGATAGGAAAATTACCAGAACTTGCTTCTATTTATTGCTTCTGAACGCTGAGTGCAAATTGCTTGCTCCAACAAATTTCGAATGCTAGTATGTCTACTGTAATTGCTATGTGTAATTCTTGTGAAATTGTTCTTGTTCGGTTACATGAATTACAAAGGGTTTATATAGTACAAGAATTGCTTGAATTGAATCCGTAATTTCTTCCCTAGATTATCTTGAATTGCTTGATCTTTGCCAGAGGCATCAATTTAGGGATTAACCATTTCCCTTTCGGTTCTAATTTTGCCTTTTGCATATCCAATTGTAGCTTGATTCTTGCTAGGGCTTCGAATTAGGGATTAACCCTTCCCGTTTTGCTTCTAATCTTTCCAGGTAAGGCTTTGATTTATGGATTTTAATTCCCTTTTGTCTTTATCTTGGATTGTTGGGCTCTGATTTAGGGATTTAACCCTTTTGCTCCTTTATTTACATGTTTCTGATGATTCGGATGGTGCCGGTGAGGAACAATCAGAGTGAGTGAAGCGCCAGAGAATATGAAGTGATCGGCCAGAGTTGAAACGTTGTGCGCGTGGCTGCCACGCGCGAGTTGTGATCCGCGTGAACACCCTGAAGCGATCTGAGCCATTGGATTGCATCCTGATCGAACGGCTGAGGAGTTGAGGCGCTATATCATCCCCAGCTGGCATGATTTGCACCATTGGATCATCCCCTTGATCCAACGGTCCGGCTTCAGCTACGTAAAAAGATGACGAGATTAGGGTTTTTGGGTTATAATTGGGCTAGCCGACCCTTTGTATAATGTATAGGCATGTTGTATATTTTTATAAGTTAATGGATTTAATCTAATGGATCTTTTTATTTAAATGGGCTATCTATATATTATTTTTTGGGTTTTGATAGCTTATTATATTAACTGCTAACTAGGATACTAATATACAACCTAAATTAATTCTAGCTATCACAATATACTAACAATTATATTATACGAGACCTAAACTATTCTAACATTAATATTTACCGCTATAGCTAAGTTATCAATACTGTACCTAACTACATTATCAATAACATTTACAACTATAATGTTATCAATATTATATAACTACAATACACTAATACTAAATTAACATAACAACTACAACAAAGGTGAAAATCTAGTGACAACAGCTGCCCCTCTTTGGTTATTCTGGTGGAACAAGAATAAAGCAAAGAAAAGAATACACTGACTTTCACAAATTACCAAACTGTTAATGCCTGGAAAAAAACAGGCGGGTTCTATTCTCCTTGTGCTCGAATAGATAATCAGGTTATATTCTCAAAGTGCCCGAATAGATAGGCGAGTTCTATTCTCCTCATGCTCGAATAGATAAGCAGATTATGTTCTCCAAATGCCCGAACGAATGAGCAGGTTCTATTCTCCTTGTGCTCGAATAGATAAGCAGGTTCCATTCTCCAAATGCCTGAACGAGTTGGCGGGTTCTATTCTCCTCATGCTCGAATAGATAAGCAAGTTCCATTCTCTAAATGCCCAAACGGATAGGCAAGTTCTATTCTATTCGTTCGAATAGATGAGCAGGTTCCATTCTCCAAATGCCCGAACGGATGAGCAGATTCTATTCTCCAAATTCCTGAATAGATAGGCGGGTTCTATTCTCCTCATGCCTGAATAGATAGGCGGGTTCCATTCTCCAAATGCCCGAATGGATGAGCGGGTTCTATTCTCCAAATGCCTGAATAGATAGGCGGGTTCCATTCTCCAAATGCCTGAATAGATAGGCGGGTTCCATTCTCCAAATGCCTGAACGGATGAGGGGTTCTATTCTCCAAATGCCTGAATAGATAGGCGGGTTTTATTCTCCTCATTCCTGAATAGATAGGCGGGTTCTATTCTCCTCGTGCTCGAATAGATAAGCAAATTCCATTCTCCAAATGCCCGAACGGATGAGCGGGTTCTATTCTCCAAATGCCTGAATAGATAGGCGGGTTCTATTCTCCTCATGCTCGAATAGATAAGCAGGTTCAAAAGATGACTTCATCTTTCATACTTGGATGAATAAGCATGTTCTAAAACCTGTCAAAACAACTGCAAATGATTCAATCAAGATGCATATGCCCCTAGGGATGCCTAGTCATGAATGAATTGTCTTATTTCTTTTGCTTTTTTTCTTAACAATTTTCCTAATAAACACAGAAGAAAACTGTGAAGCTCCGGGAAACTCAGATTATATCATCTCAAACATTTTCTCAACTTTGGCAACAGATGGTGAGTGTCGGTTTTGGCACATTCATCAGCAAAAAACAATATGACTTATTTTCATTTATCTACACTGAATGGCTTTGCACTAAGAAAGTTTGCAATAGCTCATCCTTCAATACTAGTTGGCTTCACCAATTTCTTGTTGTTAAAATTCCATCGTCTTTTCCTTGGAAAATAATCTTTACCATTGTCCACTCTTAACCCCTTCATTAGCCATGCCACATCATGGATTCAACATTACTTTAGATAATACATGCATCATTTCCTACGACTTCTGCCTTGATTTTTCAAATAGGGAAGTTCTTTGTTGCTAGAACAATTAAGAGTGAAACTCTATGGGGATATGGGGAATGCATTGGTTTTCCATCATTAATGCATGAGAAATCATCTGAAACTTGCGACTGTATGCTTCGATGATAGACTAAATAATCATAGATAGTCATCACCATCACTTTTGTTTTACCATTTTCATTCTTAGCACTTCCTTACTTCATATAATCTTTGCATATTTGCTCACTCAATCCAGTTATCTTGTACTCCTAGTTGGAAGGACTGACTTTATCCTCATATTCTTCAACACTCTTTTAGCCTTTGTCAAGTTGTCACTGTAGTTGATACATCAATGTTCAGTGACAGGCTTCCTAGAATCCCGCTATTCTTCCAATGTCTCATATCCTTGGTTATTTCCTCCATTGTCTGTAAAATTGTTCTCATTGTTGTAGAAGACAAGTTATCTTGTGTAAGCATCTCTGTTTTGCAACATGCTGCCTTAAAGTAATGTCAAGGCATCTCTTGAGGATTTTCCGCAGAGGTTTGTAGAAAAACCTATTTCCATCTTGAATTTCCTTATAAGTTTTGCTGTTTTTTTACGTCCTAAGCTCTAAATTTGACCATTGTATACCTCATAGTTCCAATACCCTTCTAGACAAATTTCAAAGTAATGCTAAAAAATCTTATGTGTATTTCAAGTAATGTCAAATTTTAATTCTTATTTCAATGTAAGATGCTTTATGGAAGGATGCCAAAAGAGGAAAGAATAGGTCTATACAACCAAAATTTTATTAGTTTGGTGGCAAACACAAAAAGAAATTACAAGGAAAGGAATAGGTGTTCAGATATCAGAAACCAAAAATCCTCATGTCATGACTTCATAAGATGCCTTGAATGTCAACTACGCTGAGCAAACCCTGGAAATAATGATTATGTGGAAATATATGAAGCTTCCAGGTGCCAAACCCCAAGATCAATTTGTGGAAAGGCTACATTTGCAAATTATCTGAGCTACCCTTTACGAGTTTTCAACTCATATCCTCATTTGGTTTCAAAATGCCCTTTGAGGGTTTTCATTTTGAACCCCCCTTTTCTTTTTCTTTATACTATTTTTTCTTTTTTTCTTTTTTATCTTTTCTTATTTTTCTATTTTTTTCCTTTTTTCTTTTCTTCTTCAAACATAATACTTTTAAACTGAATCTGAATTTATCGGGTTCTGGAGTTCGTCTCCATCCATTTTGGCTAAAATTAACGCTCCTCCTAAGAAAACCTTTGTTACAATATAAGGTCCTTCCCAATTCGGTGCCCATTTTCCTCGAGAATCACTTTGGATTGGCAACTTTTTTCTTAACACTAGATCCCCCTCTTTGAATTCTCCTGGGTGAACTTTCTTCTCATGGGCCCTTATCATCCTTCTCTGGTATATTTTCCTGTGACACAACGCCTTTAACCTCTTTCAATCAGATTAAGCTGGTCATATCTTGTCTGCATCCATTCTGCCTCTTCTAGTTTTGCTTCCATTAAGATACGGAGCGATGGTATCTCAACCTCAAAGGGTAGCACAACTTCTACTCCATATACCAATGAAAAAGGTGTTGCCCCAGTAGAAGTTCTTACCGCGGTTCAATAAGCGTATAAGGAAAAAGACAGCTTCTCATGCTAATCTTTATAGGTATCAGTCATTTTTGCAATTATCTTCTTAATGTTCTTATTCGCAGCTTCCACTTCCTCATTCATCTTTGGGCGATATACCACCGAATTATGATGCTTGACATTGAACTGCTCACAAACTCCACTTATCATCCTGTTGTTCAAATTTGAAGCATTATGGTGATGATACTTTCAGGCAAGCTGTATCAACAAATAATTTCCTTTTTCAAAAACTTACAAACCGTGGATCTAGTAACATTTGCATACGAGGTTGCTTCTACCCATTTCATGAAATAATCAATGGCTACCAGGATAAAACGATGCTTGTTTGATGCCTTAGGGTGAATCAGACCGATGACATCAATGCCCCACATGGAAAATGGCCAAGGGGCTGTCATAACATGAAGAGGTTTAGGTGGCGTATGAACCTTGTCAGCATAAATTTGGCACTTGTGGCATTTGCGAGAATAGTTGATGCAATCACCTTCCATGGTTGACCAATAATACCCAAGATGCATGATTCTCCTGGCCATGGTGAAACCACTAGGATAAGTTCTGCAGACTCCTTCATGAACTTCTTCCACAATTAATTGTGCCTCTTTTGCCCCCACACATCTTAGAAGCACTTGATCACGACTTCTCTTGTATAAAATCTCTTTATCAATGACATACCCTGATGTTATCTTCCTTATCATTTTCTTTTCATTCTCTGTAGCTTGAGGCGTGTATTTCTGGGATTTTACATATTGTAATATGTCATGATACCATGGCAATCCATCCATTTCTTCTTCCATATCATAATAATGAGCTGGAGCGTCAAGCATATATAACCTGATGGGTATCATCTCAGAACCTTCATTTACCTTAAACATGGCGGCTAAGGTGGCTAAAGCATCAACCATTTGGTTGTCTTCTCTAGGGAGATATTTGAAAATGATCTCATCAAATTCCTTGGTCAACTCAAGGACTAGCTTGTGGTATTCCATCAACTTTGTATCTTTTGTTTCCCATTCGCCACGTATATGATAAATGACTAATGTAGAGTCCCCAAAAACTCTTAAAGTATGAATTTTCTTCTTTATGGCTTCTCTTAGTCGCATTATACAAGCTTCATACTTTGCCATGTTATTAGTGCAGAAGAATTTCAAACGACTGGTAAAAGGGTAATAATCTCCCTCCGGTGAGATCTGAACTGCCTCTATACCTCTTCCTAATGCATTTGTTGCACCATCAAAGTTCATAACCCAAGATTCCATGGGAGCCTCCTCATCTTCTAAGATACACATCAAGTTTTCATTAGAAAAATTGAAGTTTAATGCTTCATAGTCATCACAAGCGCGACTTTCCAAAAAGTCTGCTATGGCACTCCCTTTTATTGCTTTTTGGCTCACATACTAAATATCAAATTCTGATAATAACATTTGCCAGCACGCTAACCTTCCTGATAAGCTGGAGCTTCCATCATGAACTTTAGTAGGTCTAACTTTGAGATTAACCATGTAACGTGATAAAGCATATATTGCCTGAGCCTTCTAGCTGTCCACGCCAAAGCACAACTTAGTTTTTCAATTGATGAATATCTGGTTTCACAATCAGTGAATTTCTTGCTCAGATAATATATCGCTTTTTCTTTTCTTCCTGTATCGTCATGTTGGCCCAACACACAGCCCATGGAATTTTCATAGAGCGTTAAGTACAAGATTAGTGGTCTTTATGAAACAGGTCTTACTAAAACTGGAAGATTGCTTAGCTGTTCTTTGATCTTTTCCAAAGCCATTTGACATTCCTCATCCCAAGTCCCCGGTTATTCTTCATGAGTAACCTAAACATTGGATCACACTTATCAGTTAGCTAAGAAATGAAGTGATCGATGTAATTTAATCATCCCAAGAAACCTCGAACTTCCTTTTGTGTTTGAGGTGGGGGAAGTTCCTGTATGGCTTTTATCTTATCTAGATCAATCTCAATTCCTCTTCTGCTTACAACAAAACCTAATAATTTCCCAGATGTGACTCCAAATGTGCACTTAGTCGGGTTGAGCTTCAACTGGAACTTTCTCAATCTTAGGAAGAGCTTTTCTAAATTGACCAAATATTCCTCCTCGGATCGAGATTTGGCAATCATATCGTCGACATATACCTCTATTTCTTTGTGTATCATATCATGGAAAAGGGTGACCATGGCCCTTTGATAGGTTGCCCCTACATTCTTAAGTCCAAAAGGCATCACTTTATAGCAAAAAGTTCCCTATAGTGTCACAAAAGTTGTATTTTCCATGTCTTCTGGGCACATCTTAATCTGGTTATACCCGGAGAAACCGTCCATGAAAGAGAATAGTGAATGACCAGCTGTGTTGTTGACTAAATTGTCAATATGTGGGAGCGGGAAATTATCTTTAGGGCTTTCCTTATTGAGGTCCCTGTAGTCAACAGACATTCATACTTTTCCATCCTTCTTCGGTACTGGGACAATATTCGCCACCCATTCCGGATGTTTGGCTACCTCAAGGAATCCTACATGGTATTGCTTCTTTACCCCATCCCTGATCTTGAGGAGTGTTTCAGCCTTCATTCTTCTTTTATAGGGAGCCTATGCATGACAATGTCAGTGTCCAAACCGGGCATATCTTGATACGACCACGTGAAAATATCTTTAAATTCTTTCAAGAGCTCAACAAACTTTGTCTGGTTTTGGCCGTGATGGTAGTACCAATCTTCACCTCTTGCTGCTCTTCTGCGGTTCCAAGGTTTAATATTTCTAGTGTGGTAGAATCTTCTTTTTCTCTTCTTCTACTATTCTAAGCATATCACTGGGTACATCATATTCCTCCTCATCGTCAATATTTCCAACTTCTTCCCAGCACAGAGGCAATTCAAAGTCAACCTTAAAGTCAGATACAGATTCATTTATGCTAATGATATCTGAATACCTGGAAAAGTTATAGGCAAAAGATAAATACAAAGAGAAGAAACAAAATGAATGGAATGTTTTTTTATGCTTTTAACTTTATGGTTTTCATTTGGTTTTGGTTTATTTATGAAAAGTTTTCCACACAAAATTTAAGGGAATGCATCTTTTATTGAATTAAAATTAAAAGTTTAACATAGCCCTTTACATAAGATCCCCTATTGTCTTCGGGCCTAGAGCAAAGGGGTTGGTTTTGAGAATTACTCTGAACATGTCTTAAAGACTACATGAATTTCTTTAGCAGTCCAATTGTCAAGCTCAAAGCAAGGGCGGATAATTGACAGGTACTGGCTCTCTTCCTTCTCTTCAGTCACAGCATTGATACTCAGCTTTTCAAACGCTTCACATAGATCACTTTCTCCTTTTCCTTCATCACTAATTAGGGCACTTGGATCCAAAATGCCTCCCGATATAAAGTTATGGTTCAAGGAAGGGAAATTCATCGGTTCCCATTCAATTTCCTCTCCCTTCAATCAGCTCTTCTCCTTTCATGATGCTTTCTGATTTCGGCTCTTCTTTGCCATTTGTTGGGCTTGAAGCCCAAACCGAACTGATCCTTTTTCGCTAGGATTACTATAGGATACAACCTTCTTTGATTTTTCTTTCCAAATCCTTTTCCAATTTTAGCTCCTTTCCCAAGTGTTTGTTTTACCTGCATCTTTGCACAGCTTGATAATTCAAGTTCTGGCACCTCATTCCCTTCAGTGACAAAGTTTGCATTGACTAGCTCTAATGTCCTGAGATGACACTCGAGCGCACCCTCATCGATCTCGATAAAGGGTGCATCAGTGGTTACTGATGCAATGATTTCTTCCTCTGCACCGACAGTTATTAATTGACCATCGATCACAAACTTCAGCTTCTGGTGTAAAGTAGATAGGACCGCTCCTACTGCATGAATCCATGGGCACCCAAGCAAGCAGCTATAACTAGGTCTTATATCCATGACCACAAATTCAACATCAAAGGTCGTTGGTCCAATTTGCAAAGGCGCCTCAATTTTCCCTAACACATCCTTCCGAGTTCCATCAAATGCTCTAACCGTATTTTGATAAATTCTCATATGAGAACTGTCTATTGGTAGCTTTTTCAGTATGGCTAACAGTAGAACATTTAGTGTCGAACCATTGTCAATAAGGACACCTGGCAACATATGTCCTTTACATCTGGTAGTGATGTGTAAATCTTTGCAAGATCTCATTCCTTCACCTGGATTTCTTCATCATTGAATGAGTAAAGTTGTTGACAGCAATGCTACTGACTAACATATCAATCTTACTAGTTCTGATCTCTTTTGGCACAAATGTCCAGTTCAAAATCTTTAACAAGGCCTCAACGTGGCCCTCAAAACTTAGTAGCAACAAAAGCATAAAAGTTCGAGCTGGAAGCTTGTGGATTCGCTCCACGACAATGTATTCGCTATGTTTTAAGATCTTCAAGAACTCTTGAGCCTTTGATTCCTTTACAGGCTCGTGATATGTCATCGGTTTTTCCTTAAATAAATCTATGTTATCTTCTTTTCCAGGCTCTTTAGCAGTAGCTTTCCTCTGCGCTGCATCTCTATCCTCTGCTATTGGTTGATAGTAGAGCCTTTCACTCCTCCTGAAATGGCTCACCTCATTGACCGGTTCTCTTTTCTCTTGGATAATATTTCTCCTGGGCTGTCACCTCACAAGTGTAATTCTAAGGGACCTGCTTGCTATCCTTGTATGGAAACGGTGTTGGTGCCTTAATTATGAACCGAGGGGTTACACTCCTTGCCAGCTCACCAACTCTTATTTTAGCCTTAATAACTAAATTATTCATTCCGGTGTAGTCCCTTTTGGTAGATGACTCTTCAGATACACATACATCCAGCAAACATTCTTTGTCTTCTTTCTCAAAGAACTCAAGTTCTTTTTCATTCATCTTGTTTTGAACTAGTTTCCTAAACTCTAAGCAACAATCAATCTCATGTCCTCCCTTCATGTGGTACTCACAGTACAATTCATTCTCAATCTTCAATTTATGGGCTCCTTCTTCCAGCATCCCTACTGCCACCATTTGAGCCCATACCCACTTCATGGGAGCTCTAACTTCAGCAACATATTCTTTAACCACCTTATCATCTTCCTCAATGATTGCATTCACACTACCTTCTGATGATTTGGCAGAGGGTTCCCTTATCTTCTAACGTATCGAATGATAACATCCCTGATTTTCTTAAATCATCTACCACCCTTTTGAATGCAGTACAATTTTCAATGGTATGCCCCCTAACTCCTGCATGATATTCACATTGTGCCTTCTCAACGTACCATGTTGGGTATGGTGGTGAGAATGGAGGAACATGCCTTGGCAGCACCATCTGGGATTTGATCAACTCAACAAATAATTTTGCGTATGTCATTGGGATATGAGGAAAATATGGTTTCGAGCTCCCTTGATATCTTCGTTCTTCCTTTGGCGGGTTTTTGACTGTTGGAGCTGTGGTTGAGACATTGGGTTTGTTGAAGACTACCCCCTTCGAGTAACTAGGGTTATAGACATTAGTGGCATTAACTTCATTGTCTCTCTTTTTGTAGGGTTTCCTAGTTTCCTCATTATCCAACTTTCCATTTTTCATTGCCGCAAGTATTAATTCTCCATTTATTAGCATGTCCGCAAAACTCTTTGTGGCATGAATGAGCATACGATCATAGAAAAATCATTTTAATGTCTCCACGAACATTGGGGTGATCTCACTTTCCAACAATGGTGGCTGAACTTGGGCAGCTCCATCTCTGCGCGTACTGACGAAAGCTTTCATGATGCTTTTGCTTTAATCCTTGCAGAACTAAGCGGGTTGGAACCATGTCTGAAACATGCTTGTATTGTTCACTAAAGAGTCTGGATAGATCTTTCCATGATCTAATGTTAATTCGACTTAGTTGTGTATACCAGTGCGCAGCTGACCCTACTAGACGTCTTGGAAGCAATGGATAAGCAGCTTCTCGTTCTCCATATACATTGACATTTTCCTGCAATACATAGTCAGATGTGCTGCAGGGAATGTCGTTCCATTGTATTTTTCAAAGTCAGAAACTTTGAACTTTGGTGGTATTATCAGATCAGTCACTAAGCTTAAATCCTTGGCATCCATTCCTCCATATATACCTCATTCTTGGAAAGATTTAATCATTTCTTCCAATTTCTCATAGCGATCCTCCCATTTCTTCTCAGCTTTTACTTTGTCAGCAATTTCATCGAGATCAGGCACCTCAATGACTTCCTCAGAACTTATCTTCCTATCATTCTGCGTTGACTCCTCAGCAACATGTGGGGAAATTTTAACCTTAGACGATTGAGCTTCCCTTTGTATGCTCGGATGAACAAAGGCCATCCCCTGAAATTTTGGCACAACATTTGCTTCTTCACCAGTTTCCACTGCATCAGGGTCCTTAAAATCTAGCATGGTTGCAATTGAACCAATCATCTTTTGGGGAACCAACTCCATCTGTTGCTTCAGATCTGTCTCCAGTTTGTCTAACCTATCTTGGGTACTTTTATGGTTGTTTTCTAAGGCCATCACTCTGTCTTCCATTTCTCTAACTTGAGACCGAGTACGTGATTTGTTTTTGCTATTTTGATTTTCTGTCATTTTATTTAAGTTAGATTCTTATTATGTCATGTATGCATGGAATGCAATGCGAAGCAAAGAGCAAAACAACCAAACAAACAGAAGAATGATGCAAATGCATGAATGCAAACAAAAGAACATTGGTTTAATAAAATATTTACTTTTATAAATAGCTTTATTGAATGTCAAAACCCAATGAAATGGAATGATGATGCATGAATGAATATGCAAAACAACAAGACAAAAAAAGAAAAAAATAGAATAAAGAGACCAAAATAATTTCATGAATAATTATGGGTAGCGCATTCCAACAATCCAGGACATGTCTCTACGGATTATCCGCAATGATTTTGACCAGACTCAAAACCCTAGGTTTTCCATATGTCTCCATTGGGGTGGGCTCTAAGTTCTCAAACAGTTGGGTTCTAAAAGGTACCTGAGTTGTCCTTGCTGTCCCCTACTAAGGGTAGCAAGGCCCTTGATTCTCACCCATTATAGGCTTTAAACAAACCAAGTTCAACTTAGGGGGACTCACTTCCTATGCCTTCCCGAAGAATCAGATTCTTACGAAGACATGAGGCATATGAGTCTCGAATGTACTTGCTAGGCTCATACGGAGAATCAATATTCTGACATGAGCAAAACATTTTCCCCTCTCTTAACAATTGGGTAGAGCCCGGGAATAGAGCTTTCTACAACAATTTTTTTAAAATGCGTAAAATAGAATTATATTCATTAAGCAGACGAATAAATTGAAACCTTTGTGAACTTGCAAATTCCTTTTAAAAAAACACTTTGAAAACAATTTGTGGTCTGACCCTCTTTGTTTTAAAAAAAACAAATATCCCCAGCGGAGTCGCCAAGCTGTCGCAACCCTTTTTCAGAAAGGTTTTGACGTTTTGGAAAACTTTATAAAATCACAGAGTCGCCACCAATCTTTTTAAAAAAAAAGTGTGATTGGATCACTTTTTTAAAACAATGGTTATTTTAATAAAACATTTTATTTATCAAAATAACATATTTGGTCCACGAAAACAAGAGAAAGCAGGTTCGGGGGTCGGTTATGCATGGGGAAGGGTTAGCACCCCCGGCCCAAAAATTAGTACCTAATTTATTTCAAAAAGACATTTTTAAAACTGGAATTTGCAAGTTCACAAAATTTTGATTTATTTGTCCGCAAAATGAATGTAAATCTATTTTAAAGGTCTTATTGCCCGGGAAATGAACTTTAATCACCGCCAACACTCCTGGCACTAACCTGTCATTCCCGTTTGATAAGACACTGCATCAATTAAGTTTTCACTTTTTTAATAAATCAACAAGAAAATTAAATGTGTTAAAGTTTTTGAAATTAAAATCTAATTAGTGATTAATACCTAAAGATACATCTACTTTCATTTTAATTGTTAAGGTTTAAATGTAATTAAGTGTGTTTTATTGAAAATAAAGAATGTTTTACAACATACATGTCTCTAATCTATGTTCTAAGTCCATATTCCTAAAGTTTAACACACAAATATTTGCATAAAAAGACAGAAAAGAAGTAATTAATTCATTAAATAAATAAATAATTACTTAAAATTAAATAAAGAAAAAGGATTTGTTTTTCTATATTTTTTAAATAGAAAATTTGAATTAGGGACTAATTTAAAAGAAAGTAAAATGTGGAGGATAATTTGAAAACAATTTAAAATTAGATGCCAAATTGAAAAGAAAAAGGACGAAATTGAAACAATTGAAAAATGAAGAGCTGCAGAGCGAGAACCGAGAAAGAAAGGTGCGGGTTATATCCGGGTTCGGGTCAAACGGGTCACTATAAATAGCAAAAATTATAACAGATTTCATTTTATCCTTATTCATCAAAATAGATCAAAACCAGCCTTTGAAATTTTCTCTGTCGTGTTCATCGTGTTCTTCATTTTATAAAGAACACGACGAACATTCGTCGTGCCGACCGCCATCCACCAACGGCGAAATTCCCAAATTTTGATCAATTTTTCAGATGTCGACGACCTCGAAATTGCATTTTACATCAAAACCAAGTTCCTCAGCGTTTCAAACAAAAACAAGGTAAAAAAAACTCATTTCTTCTTTATTTAATCCGAAACAGAAAGTAAATAGATAGGAAAGTTACCAGAACTTGCTTCTCTTTATTGCTTCTGAACGCTGATTACAAATTGCTTGCTCCTACAAATTCTGAATGCTAGTATGTCTACTGTAATTCTTTTGTGTAATTCTTGTGAAATTGTTCGATCCCAGACCAGTGAATTCTTCAGTGTTGTGTTGATGATGGAAAAAATATGATTATTTAGTCAATCATCAAAGCATACAATGACTCTGAGTTGATGATGGAAAACTGATGCATTTCCCATATCCCCAGCGGAGTCGCCAAGTTGTCGCAACCCTTTTGAGTCTGACATTTTTGAAAATTTTAAATCACGGAGTCGCCACCAATCTTTTTAAAAAGTGTGATTGGGTCACTTTGAAAAACATGACTATTTTAATAAAATAGTTCATTTATTAAAATAACGTTTTTAGCTTTTGAAAACCAGAAAACAAGTTCGGGGTCGGTTACTTGTGGGGAAGGTTAGTACCCCATAACGTCCAAAAATTGGTACCTAGCCGATTACAAAATGTTTTGATGTCGGATTTTGCGAATTCATGTAAAATTTAAATTATTGTACATTTATGAATTTGATTCCATTTTAACGGCCTTACTATTCGGAAAATGAACTCCAATCATTCTCTATCATTAAGGTAAAAGAATTCTTTGTCTATTGTTGTTGTGATCATGTTCTCCTTCGACAATGGTTGTCAATCATTCTCCATCGGTTTTCTTTATAGCCTATGCATAACCAGAGATTCTGGGTTCGATCCCCAGTAGAGTCGCCAAGTTGTCGCAACCCTTTTTTTCTTTCAAAAAGTGGTCTCAACGTTTAAAAATAAAAGAACAAAGTCGCCACCAATCTTTTTTAAAAAAGGTGTGATTGGATCACCTAAAAATCGAGTTATTTTAATAAAAAACATTTTATTTTATTAAAACAACGGTTTTGGTCTGCGAAAACAAAAACGGGTTCAGGAGTCGATTACACGTTGGGAAGGATTAGCACCCCCACAGCGCCAAAAAATTGGTACCTAACTGATTACAAAATGTTTTGATGTCGAATTTTGAGAATTCACGTAAAATTTAAATTACTGTCCATTTATGAATTTAATTCCATTTTAACGGCCTTACTATTCGGAAAATAAACTCCAATCATCGCCAACACTTCTGGTGCTAACCCGTCATTCCTGTTTAGTAAGGCACCGCATTAATTATATTATTAAACATTACAACCACAAAAAATGATCTACAAAATAATATAAAAGCATACAAGATAAAAAAAAAATATAAGTAAATAAACAAACAAATAAAAAAGAAAAAAAATAATTGTTAAAATAGGCTGGTTTTATTTAAATTAAATGAATATATTTTTTTATATAAGTCGATTTATAAAAATATACTCATTATAAAATATTTAAAAAAAAAAAGTGAATTTATTTAAAAAAAATTAAAGAAATTTAATGACCGAATTAAAAACAAAATAAAACTATAAACCAAATTTAAAAGAAAATAGTGACCAAATCGAGAAATTAGAAAACTCGGTTACCCGCGGGGTAAAAATAAATAGGAATGGGAGATTTAATGAGTGAACATGACCCTTTTGTTTCGGGTATAAAACCCAATTTAAAAAAACACTTCTTCCTTTTATTTTTTCACTTAAAATGGATCAAAACCAATTTCTAACAAAATCTTTCAAATTGTTCTTGATGCTTTTTAATGAATTGAAGAACACCATGAACAAACCTTTTTGAAAACCCGATTCAAATCCAATTAAAAAAATCTCAAAACAAGAAAAATATTGTCCCCCCTTTTAAAAAAATCGAAACTTCCTTCTCTTTTTTAAAACTTCAACTTTCAACCATCCCTTCACTTGAATCCGGGTTACGGTGATAGTGATTTAAAATTCGAACAAGAAATAAGAAGATAAATTTTATACAAACATTCGAAAAACAAGAACGCATAAAAGAAAGTAAATGAATGCCTCAAAAGATGCTTCAAACTTCTATTCCAATTTCGAATCCACGTACAAGAGCTCGAGCATAAACTGTATAAAATTCTCTCAAAAAAACTCCCAAACTCTCTAAAATCAACTATGTTTCTCTCTAGTGAATTGTATGAATTGTGTGTGTGAATGAGTGGTGGATGTTGATTGTGTGTTGTGTAAATTACAAAGGAAGAGGGGTGTTTATATAGGCTTTTTGGTTGTCAAAATTACAAGAAAAAAATCAAAATTCAAATCTCTAAAATCCGGTTGATCTTTCTTTCATATTTTCTTGATTCAGATTTGACCTTCCCTTTTTGATTCGATTTGCTATGATTTGGGATGATTTTTCCCCTAATTTTCGTATTCGATTCGCGGATCCATTTTATGCATGTGTTGTCTTCAGTAAAACGAGCATATCTTGAGCTCCCGATGTCCGATTGAGGCGTTTCAAAGATGCATTCGAAAGGTAACTGAAAGACGGTCAATACTTAAGAAGACATCCTGGCCTGAAAATGCTTGGATCCTATCGAAAATTTGCCATAAGTCCGTAGTGAGGAATCCTTTGCACATAACTTGACTTTCCATGTTTGTCATGATTATGCTTGATCCCTTGCCTTACTTGAATTATCCAAATTTCCTTTTGATTTTGGTCTGATTTGCACTGAATTGGGATTTATTTTCCCATTTTCCATATTTGATGTGATCTCTTCCCTTATTTTTTATGTTAGGCTAAAAATCAGTGACAACAACGGGACTATGCAGCTTTGTATTGACTATCGTCAGTTAAACAAGGTCACTATCAAGAATCGGTATCCCCTGCCCAGAATTAAAGATCTTTATGATCAACTCAAGGATGCTTTCGTATTCTCTAAGATCGACCTTCGATCGGGGTACTATCAAATGAAAGTGAAAGAACAAGACATGCCTAAGACAGACTTTCGTACTCGATATGGCCACTTCGAATTCCTCGTAATGACATTCGGGTTAATGAATGCTCTGGCTACTTTCATGGATCTCATGAATTGGGTATTCAAGCCATATCTCGACAAATTCATAGTTGTCTTCATCGACGACATCTTGGTGTACTCTCGGAATAAGAAGGAACATGTTGAACACCTCTGAATTATCTTGCAAACACTCCGAGAACATCAATTGTATGCCAAGTTCTCCAAATGTGAATTCTGGTTACCAGAAGTTTCTTTCCTCGACCACGTTATTTCAGCTGAAGGAATCAAAGTCGATCCAAGCAAGATTCGCTCTATTCTAAATTGGAGACCTCCGAAGAATGTAAACGAGGTCCGAAGCTTTCTCGGTTTAGCCGGGTATTACAGAAAGTTTGTTAAGGGCTTTTCCTCCATTGCTACAAGCCTTACTAAGCTTACCCGCAAAGATACACCTTTTGTTTGGTCGGAGAACCAACAACGAAGCTTTGATCAACTTAAGCAAGCTCTGACTCATGCCCCGGTACTCATCCAACCAGAATCGGGCAAATAATTCACTGTTTACAGTGATGCTTCTCATCTAGGACTTGGTTGTGTCCTTATGCAAGATGGGAACATAATTGCTTACGCTTCAAGGCAACTGAAGCCACATGAGTCTAATTATCCAACACACGATCTAGAACTAGCAGCTATCGTGTTTGCTCTTAAGATATGGAGACACTATCTATACGGAGAGAAATGCAATCTATTTACCGAGCACAAAAGTCACAAATACCTCCTAACTCAGAAGGACTTGAATCTGAGGCAAAGGAGATGGCTTGAATTACTTAAGGATTACGACTTGGTTATCGACTACCATCCGGGGAAAGCAAACGTAGTTGCTGACGCCCTTAGTCGCAGACCATACTGGGGTAACTCCTAAATCTAGAATTCTGACTAAATTCATTTGAATCGTGTCTTCTCTTGTTTTGCAAACAATGAATTTAGAGCTTCTTTAAGCTACAAGTTACCATTCGAACACTCCTTGAAAAGTAAACTACCAGTTGAATAAGAATTGTGTATAAAATACATGTAACCATTGAAAATTGAGTCTTTCTTAGCTTGTAAGAAAGCATTCAAATAATGCATTGTTCTTTAAGAAACAATTTGAACAGTGCCTTGCATTGCAAGAAATCTATTGAAAATCATTCTAATGACCTTGTTAATTCTTTCGTAGCTACTATGGCTATCAATGCTTATTTCCGACTATCCAAGGGCTGGAAATTCTTGTCTGAACTTCAAGTTCAATCTAATCTAGTCTCGAGGATCAAAGAACTTCAACAAATTGATCCAGATCTTCAGAAGATCATATCTAAGGTTGTTTCTGAGTCTAGCTATGACTTCCCCCTTAAGTCAAATGGACTCCTCTATTTCAAAGATAGAGTCTGTGTTCCTAACAACGAACAATTGAAGTGGGAAATGTTGCAAGAAGCACATCAAAGTTCTTTCTCGATCCGCCCTGGATCAGTTAAGATGTATAAGGACCTAAAGCCACTATACTGGTGGCCATGCATGAAATCTGCAATAACAGACTTCGTATCCAAGTGCTTAACTTGTCAAAGAGTCAAAACCGAACATCAAGTCCCTACTGGATTGCTCCAACCTATTGAACTTCCCCAGTGGAAGTGGGATCGAATTACTATGGACTTTGTCACCGATCTTCCTTCTACTCTAAGAAAGAATGATGTTGTATGGGTGATTGTTGATAGATTCACTAAATTTACTCACTTCATCCCTGATCGTATGAACATGAGCTTGGAAACCCTTGTCGAGCTGTACATTTGTGAAGTGATTCGGTTACATGGTGTACCTACAACAATCATCTCTGATCGTGACCCTCAATTCGGTTCTCAATTCTGGAATTCTCTGCAGAAATCTCTAGAAGCTAAAGTACATCTTAGTACGTCCTTTCATCCTCAATCGAATGGCCAATCTGAGAGAATCATTCAAGTGCTAGAAGATATGCTACGAGCCTGTGTTATCGACTTCGGGAAGAATTGGGAGAAATCCCTACCTCTTGTAGAGTTTGCCTACAACAATAGCTATCAATCTTCTATTCAAATGGCACCATTCGAAGCTCTGTATGGTAGAAGATGCAGAACTCTTCTATACTGGTCCGAATTGGGAGAGAACAAGATTCTAGGACCTCAATTGCTTCGGGAAACTGAAGAACAAATCAAGATTATTCACGATCGATTGAAGGCAGCTTTCGATAGACAGAAAGCGTATGCTGACTTGAAAATGAGAGATATCCAGTATGCTATTGGAGACAAAGTCTTCCTAAAGGTCTCACCTTGGAAGAAAGTGTTCAGATTTGGAAGAAAATGGAAACTCAGTCTCCGATACATTAGACCATTTGAAGTTATTGAAAGAATTGGTCCAGTGGCCTATCGACTAGCTCTTCCTAGAGAGTTCGATAGAATACACAATGTCTTCCACGTTTCAATGCTCAGAAGGTACCGATCTGATCCTTCACACATCCTTAAGCCCAAAGAAGTATAATTAAATCCTGATTTGTCCTACGAAGAAGAACCTATTCAAATTCTTGACCGGGAAGTAAGGAAGCTTCGAAACAAGATTGTTTCCCTTGTTAAAATCTTACGGAGAAATCATAAGGTGGAAGAAGCTACATGGGAATCTGAAGAAGTCATGAGGAAGCAATATCCTCACCTATTTGATTCAGGTAAATTCGAGGACGAATTTAATTTAAGGGGGGAGAATTGTAACACCCCTAAATAGGGCTTAGAATGTTACCACTATTTAGAATTCCTAAATAGTTAAATCATCTTGAATTAAGTAAAGTTAATTAATGGTTGAATTGAATAATTAACAAATATGAATGCCAAATTAAAGGATTTAATTAGAAGAATGAATGAAAAAAATGACCAATTTAAAGTGACTAAATTGAATTAAATGAGAAAGATGAAGAGTGCATGCTAAATTCTTTGATTCCCTTAATGCCCTTGATTAAGTTAAGAATAAGGATTAATTAACGGACATTTTAGACATTTCATAAATCCATTAAGATGGATTTCATCTTCATCTATTCTCTCATTTTGCCGAAATTGAAGAGGAAATTAGGGAGAGAGGGAAATTGAGAGATCAGCCATTGTTGAAGGGAAATTAAGCTTGCATGCATATGATTTTGTAAGGAAATTAAAGCTAGAAGCAAAGTAAGTATGATTCTATTCTTGTTCAATCGAATAGGCAGCTATACTTATTGACTTGGGCTGTTTTGATGATTGTAGATGAAATTAACTATTGAATATGTTGTTAGATGATTGAATTGTTGTAGGATTATGTAAATTTGGAGAATGAACACTAGGTATTGTGATGGAATTTATGTGTAAGTGATGGAGTAACAAAATTAGGTTGCTGTAAATTTGAAATGAAATGTTGTAGTAAGAATTGAATTATTAGAACATGTAATTGAGCTATGGAACTAATGAATTGAACATGATCATGATTAGGTAATGTAACTAAGGTGTTAAACAAGCTAAATTGTTAGTAACCAATGCTGGAAATGAAAGATAAAAGCATGAACAAAGTCATATAGCCTAGAAATTGTTTTAGTAAGAACAAATTGTGTAAACATGCAAAATTAAGCAACTTAGCCAACTTACTCTATTTTGGACACCTTGAAAAATGAATTAACATTGACTAAACATGTTTAGGATTTCATATGAAATGAGTTATAGGGCCAAAAACATTGGTTAAAATGAATTTAAGGAATTAAAATGTGAATATGTGCAATCTGCCCAGAATTGCTATGTTCTGGGCAGTAACTTTGAAAATTCACCAAAATTTGTATAGATCAAATTCAGGGATGAAATTTTAGTGACATGATCCTTAGTATGTCTAATTTCATTAGGTGAAAGCAGAACTGAATTCTGGGTTCTATGCTGGAAACTGTAATTAGAAATAGCTGGACAGTGCAAACCGTCCAGACAGTGTAATTGCCCTGTCTTTGAGTAATAAACTGTATTAATTGGATAAGAAATAAAATGCAAGTCTTATATGGTCATAAATAAAAAAAATTATCTTTCCAACGGTGTAAATTAATCAAAATTTCGACGTACGGATTAAAAAGATATGATTATTTAAAGAGACAGTGTGCAAACTGCCAGGCAGCAGTGTCCTAGGCAATTTGGGACTGTTTTTGCACCTAGAAGCAAACTGTTTCCAAAACAGTTTTGGGACATTGTAATCTGTCCAGTTATGTCCTAAAATGAAGTAATAACGATATAGAGATGAACAAGTAAGAAATGCTTAAAAGAAAGCATAAAATAGTAGCTAAATGTTAGGTACAAATGTGGTAACATTATTACTATATATGTGTGACATTATGTGCATGTTTTGATGAATTGTATGTGTTATTCTTGCTAGACCATGGGCAGCAAATTGTGGAAGAGGAAGAAAAGAGTGAACATCCCAAAGCAAGAGGCAAAGGGATTTGGATACAAGACAAGTGATTAGCTAGGAGTATTGTGAGTGTAACTATCCTTAGGGTTAGGACTTAGGTCCTAACCAATCTTGCTATTGTGTTAATTCAATGATATTGCTATGTAACATGACCTAATATGTATTTGGCTAATTAAGGGAAGAATGATATGAATGACAACTTGTTTGATGCCATGTTCTACTTGTTTACTTGATTGTTAGGCAAATGAAATGAAATGCTTGACATGTTGCATTGCTTATGCCAAAGGTAAGAAATGGCATGCTTGCTTGGAGAATAAGGTACGCACATTGCATACATATGAAGTGTTTTTGATTGATATGCATGAATGGTTTGTGATTGATATGAACAATGGTACCACCTTGTGTTCATGCCATTCGAATGGCATGGATAAACTTGTCTTGGGAGTTAAGACTCCATAAGCCTAAGGGCTTGGCCTTTGAATGGCATAATCATGTCTTGATTAATGAATTGTATAAAGCTTGAATGAAATTGATAATCAAACAACCTTGGTAGCTAGTTTGGATAGATAGGAGGGCATGCCTTAGAATCTTGAGCTCATATTGGCACTACGGTGCATATTGGCACTTCGGTGCATATTTTTGAAGATTTGATTATCTAGTGAACTACTTACCAAGGGTGTTACAAGATGAATTAATAACTTGAAATGAACATTGTTTGTCATGAATGTGTGATGTGAACATTACTTGTTTTGTAAGATTCTTGAATGAACATCATTGCCTTGAAAGATAACACATGAATGATTGTATAACTTGTTACTTTCCATGAAAGAAATTTATAGATGATGTTGTTGTGCAAGAATGTCTACTTGGTACTTGGTGTTTTTGATTGCTTGTCTCCTAAGAAAAAACTCGAATAACATGATATGTATACATGATGGATGTTGCTATGTTGAATGTGTGATATGTGAAGCTTGCCTATGTTTACCCTATTCATTCGAATAGAATATGACATGTAGTGATGATCTTGATGCTTTGAAATACTTGTAGACTTGGATGTGTATACTTGAAATTGGTTAGCTTAGTGTTACCTCACTAAGTACATAACTTGTACTTACCACTCTACTCTTCATTCTTCCCATAACAGATTAAAGACACTTTCAAGAAGATAACTTGAGCTCGAAGCAACATTTTGAAGCAAGCTTGAATGTATGATTTCATACTCGTTGTATGCTCCTAGTTTGGTGGCACTAGAACTTGTAATATTTAGCCTTGATCATGCATTTTGTTGTGTATATATATGACTAGTATATGTATAACTTGTATGGGCCTATCATGTAACCAACAGGGGTGACTTAAACTATGTATATAACTATCTTGATATGTATATATAAGCATGTTGCTGCGCAAATCTTGTAAATGATTCAATGTTGTGGTGACTTATTTATAGTGTCACTTGAATGCTAGATTAAAATGTATGTCAATGCATAATTGTTCTTGTTGCCATTGGTAAGAATCGGCAATGCTTATGAATTGGAGTTAAGGTATGTACAAGCATGCATTAACAATGTTACTAGCTAAGGATGCCATGAAATAGTATGACTTGTTTGAAAAAGAAACAAATGAAATGTGTTAAGTGACCACCTAGTTATTTGAATAGGGTATATGAACATGAAATGAGGTTGTAAGTTGGGCCATGTCTAATAGAAACCTATTGTGAAGTATGCCATACTTGACATTGTTGTTCGAATGGTGAATTGTAATATGATAGTAGTAACTTAGGATATAAGTATGAAATAAAACAATTTGGTACCTAAATTAGCATGCTAAGTGTGTTTGTTTTGATTAATGTGGATTAATTGTATGTCTTGTATGGTTGTGTTTAGGTTACTTGTGTTGCAAGTTATCTATATCGAGGTTACTTGTTCGACAAGTAACCTATCTCTTGCTTTATTTTTGCCTCGGTAACACTCCAGAACTGGATTACGGCTAACCCGGGGATGGGGTGTTACAGTATCGATACGGGCAAGACCTGTATTAGTATTGACAGTTTCAAATAGACTGTAGCTGAAACCCTAAGGCGTATCGATACGGGGAATACCGTATCGGTACGGTTACTTGAAATACTCAGGTTTGGCTACTTTAAAGACATTTAAATCATTTCAAAACCTTATAGACCTTCTCAAACATATTTTCAAGTTGTTTGGACTTAAGATCATTTTTGAAATCTTTTCAATTTAGTTCAAAACTTTTTTCAATTATTATATCAAAACAAATATCCTAACACTAACCTTACTCCTATAACTAAGAAAGAAGATCCTAGCCCAACCTCAAGTCTTCATCTTCTCTTGATCCTTGGAAGCTTCTCCAACCTCTTTCACTACAAAGAGATGTTGCAAAACAAGTTACAACATTGCTGGAAGGTTAAGGAATATAAAAGAAAGAGCTTAAAAGAAAGAAATTAAGCTAAATCTTCAATTCTTGTTCTTCCTCGTCAACCCCTCACCAAAACTCATTTTCTTCAAACTCCATCATTATCATTCATTTTTACCTTGATAGATAGATCCTTGAATGATGAGAAATTTTCCCTCCACCACAAATTCGAGATTCACACAAAAGAAAGTAAAGATTGCCCATTTTGTTGTTTTCTTGGGGAGGAGATGAAAAAGGGGTGAAGGGGTGCAAAAGGGGACAACATTAGATCATCTCCCTCAAAATTCTGCAGAAAGAATTAAGAGAGAGCAACCTTTCTTCTTTCAAAAGAGAGAAAATACTCTTTGTCCCTCTATTCTTCCTCTAACTCATAAACAAACTCAAACTCAAGCCCAAAAACAAGAAAAAGGCCCAAAGATGCCCCTTTGAGCCACTCACGACCTAACAAAATAGCCCACTCAACGAGACTCGAGGCTCGAGTGTATTCGTCCCATGGATTTTGAAATACGGGTCATTGCAATCAAACTGAGGATGTTCTCCGAATTACAATGGTTGCGTATCATTTTGAAAGAATAGCCCGTCGATGGTATCAATGGATGAAGCGATATCATCAATTATCATGTTGGGAAAATTTTACCAAAGCAATTATCGCAAGATTTCAGTGCATTGATCAAGACAACCCAAGGACAATGGACGAGCAAAAGCTATCGGCAGAGACCTTTCAAAAGATGTTACAAGACGTGGTCTGACAATTGGCTTTATTGACTGATCAGGTGAACCAGCTTAATAAAACATATGGAGAGACCGGCCAGTTAGGGAAGGT
Organism: Hibiscus mutabilis; assembly: GCA_019671005.1. Taxonomy (NCBI): domain Eukaryota; kingdom Viridiplantae; phylum Streptophyta; class Magnoliopsida; order Malvales; family Malvaceae; genus Hibiscus; species Hibiscus mutabilis. The sequence goes on from CM033714.1 coordinate 26,496,182, forward strand.
GGTGGCTAATCGAGACGGCCCAAGCATAAATGATCACTATGTGTTTGACGAAATGTTAAAGCCGAAGGAAAATGACATCGAAGACCAAACAATACAGGGTGGTGAAGGACTTAATTTTCAAAATGATGAATTGTCTATAACCACAGATGAGGAACTTGCAAGGAACATAGGTGTCAACAGTACCAATCAGGCTGAAAATCAAACACATACATATAAATCTAAGAAAATGAGTCTCTATGACCATAATGATATTTTCCCGGGTGTAACGGATGTTGTAAACAAGGAAGGTAATGAAGGTGTGGTGAAGGGTAAAGCACCGATCATAGTTTCCGCTGACTATGATGACCAACTTCAAGCGAGTCAGTTGATGGGGCAACCTTTTGATCTCAGGTATTCCAATATGATATTTGGGGATAGTGCTGATTCAATTTAGGGTAATTTGATGAATCCATTCGTGGTCACTGTCTATAAACTAATGGTAGAGAAATCACCAAAGTTGTGAAATATGCTATTGTGGATGATCATGGAGCACCACCGACATACCTTTTAAGTAAGTTTGCATCCATTGATTGTTTAAATAGCTGGTCAAAGAAAGAGATTAACGAAAAGGAAGTAGCAAAGGTGAATGACCCTTCCATACTTCGACTTTTGGTGGAGAAGAGAGCGGTAAAATGGCATGAAAAGAACTCAAAAGTAGGGGTTAATAAGATTAAAATGTCGGCTGCAAATGGAGTAAGACACGTATGGGTTTGTCAAAATGACTGCTTCCAATTTTTGGTGTATCATCAGTAATACATGAAAGAGTTGGTGTGGATGGATCCAAAACAAGTTGTGCCTTTATTTTGACAGCTAGTCATAATTTAGGTGGTCGTAACGAGGATTTTGGAAGTTCTAGAAGAGTCAAAAAACTTTAGAGATGTTGTACTGCACGAGCTGCACAAGAAAATGAAGGACTTGCGTGTTGGCTTCCGACAAGCTTATGAAATGGGTGGGAGGTGAAGAATCGAAAGGATAAGATTAAGCAAGAATGGAATCTGGCTCTAATGAATGTCCTCACAGTAGCAGCTTGCAATGCTCTTGTAGTTTGGTCTGCTGCTCCGTGTCCTTCTTATGCAACATCTTTCGATTCGACTCGCAAAACACATTGCAGAAGCTTCCAAACAATATATTTGAACATAGTTACCCACTTGGAGAATTCAACTTGCAAAAGAGAATCCATTCTCTTTTCTACAAGGCTGTATAGTTGAGTATTATTGGTGTGGTGAACGTTGAAATTGACCTTGACCCAACTCTCACATCTCTTTATGTGACAGAGGTTTCTCCGGCTTATGTAAGAGGCACATATGGAAGATTTCTTCAAATTGCAACAACCTTTGGATTGATGGGTGCTTATTTGATTGGATTTCATTTTAAGAAAATTAAGGGTTGTTGGCGCATATGTTGTTCCTGCTGCTTTACTTCCAGAAAGTTTCCAATGATTTTTCAAGAAAGAAAGAGTTGCTCGATGCTCCATATGTCAAGGGTACAATGTTTGAATTGTCAAAGTCGGAGGTAGAAGCAATCAAGTTGCAAGAGCTACTTTATGGCCATCATCGTAAAGTTATTTTCATTGGGTCAATTATTTTTTCTTTACAACTTTCTGATATAAATGCTAGTTCCTCTACCACCTTTAAGAGTGCCGGAGTATCCTCACAGTCTGCAAACATATGTGTGGGAATAGCCAATTGGTTAGGATCGACTGCTGCATTGTTTTTTGATGGATAAACTGGAAAGGAAGGCACTTGTCATCACAAGTTTTTCAGGTATGGCAGTAACAATGGATCTTCAGGTTATTTCAGCTAGCTCTTTAGTTTTGAGCAGCAATGAAGTTTACCTCTCTGTTTGTCTTGACCTTTGCTGTTGATGCTGGACCAGCCCCTAGTTTCCTCCTGTTAGAAATGTTTCCCGATCAGACAAGGGCAAAGACAATGTCGATTTACATGAGCATGCATTGGGTGATAAATTTCTGTGGGACTGATGTTTCTGCGGTTAGTTATTGCTCGAGCTGGTCGAATTCCCTCGATCCCCTTGAGGGATAGCCAGCAAGGTGGGACAGCTGAGTCAACAAGCGTTAGTAGAGATTTGTTAGCTTATCTATTATTGGTTTTAAAGGATTATATAAGTCTAACATGGAGTCTGTAATGATTATCAGAGGAATGAAATCCATATTTACCTCTTCTCTCTTTTCTTCTGTCAATTCTAAATTTCTACAATCAGGTTAGTAAACCTGACAGACGCGTTTGCTACTTTCGGTTGCATAAGACAACCGGGTTCAAGTAAAAAAGGTCACTTTCAATTCCTCCTGAATAAGCTTATAAAAAGTTTACTTCCCGTTTAAACACCAAGTTCTAGTTGTTTTTCTGATTGATCACTAGTTCCAGTACTGTCACTCAAATCCCTCATATTTCTATTTTCGACAACAAGTTTCGGTTGTCTCACTGGTTCCACTCCCATCGCTTTCTTCTATGTCTGTTTCTGAACTCTTATCCATGAAGAGTTAAGAGAATGACATTTCAACAGCTCCAACTCGTATCCAAATGAACCCTAACTTATATAAATCAATATAAGGGCTCATTTAAATACAAATCAAAATACAAAAGCTTATTTGGGCCAAACAAACAAAAAAATTATAAGGACTTATTTAATATTAATAAATAGTTCAAGGCTCTTTTAGTAGTTTACATTGGATTATGAAGCAAGGGTAGTACTAGGGCAATTATCAACCGTGCAAGCCAAGATGTCCCCATAATCCCTGGATATTGTGAAAGAATCATAAACTTTTCCATCACTGCTCTTCTTGTATTCAAATAAGAGGTTCGAATGGTCGAACGCCGTGAGTTTTACGAATCCATAGTCGTAGTCTTTGAAGAAACTCCATTTGGTGTTTAGGGTAGTGAATTCTGCAAGGCCTGCTCCTCCCCCGCCGGCAACCACGTGTATCGTCCCGTTCATGGGGCCTGTGTAGTGTTGTTTCTCCTTGTTGGTGCATATATTCTGCAGCAGCGATTATCGGTTGAACGGTGAGCAATCATTGCATGCTGAAAGTTGTACATAAATGGTAGGTATATGTATTCTCTAAGCTACTAATACAAGACTAAAAGATACTAATTCAGAACACTTGAGCAGAACATTAACGAAGATGACCGCATCTGGTGCTGTAAAAGGCGATCGGTATGCAGACTACATTGCTGGGCACATACATTCACAAAACTGGACTCGGCATGAATCTATAGGTGAAGGTAAAGGAACAACACTTATAGTTGTCCATGATTCGAAGTTTCAAGTCAATTAACAGCTGAAGAAATGCATGCTTAACAGTTTCATCACTGTGAGAGGACGACGCACCTGGTAAATCGGACATGTCCGTTCATAGTGGTGTGCATGGCCATAGATGGCAATGTCAACTTTGTGCTTCTGCCAAAGTTTTTGAAGGCTCTCTCTTCCCATAGGTTCCCCGAAAGATCCCGTATCAGCATAAAAGGTAGCAGAGGAATAGCCCAGCACTCGATGTGCAAGGAAAATCAGCCACGGTTGCTTTTGCCTATCAACCGATGCAAGGCAGTGCTCAATGAATTTGTATTGTTCGGTCCCTTTCCTCCAGTCATGTTCCGTGTCAGCTACGCAGAACCGGAACATGCCGTAGTCAGTGGAGTACCTGATAGAATCAACAACTTTTAGATCAATCCCCCGGCACGTCTTCAAACATAATACACAAACCGTATTACTAAGACGCTTCTCTTTCGATTCTCGACGGGGCGTAAATTTCAGATGTATCTCAAAGAAACTGTTTACAGATGGAATTAAGGAAGAGGGAAACTAAACATATATGATATTGTAAGAAAATTCTTGTACCAGAATTTAGCCCTGTTTTCATTCGGGACATAAAACATAGTCTCCGCCAACACGCCGCATTCTCCACCGGAATCCTTGTTTCCATAGAAGGATCCAGATCCCGGCCAATCACGCTCATGGTTACCGCTGAGAGGAAAAACCATCCATTTCCGTTTAAGAAGCCAAGAACACATCACTATATAAATATATACATATGGTCAAAACAAGTAGACCAGGTAAGTAATGGCAGACCTTGCAATCATGAAAGGAACAATTGATGCAATCGGCTCGACTTGTGCAGTGAACTGGTCCCATTGTGAAAGGTATCCGTTCGCATAACATATGTCTCCGATTAGGAAGATTAAATCGATGTTATTCAAGTCTCTAATAAGCTGCTTTGTAGTGTTAAGAGAACCATGCTGGAAATCATTGTACTCATTGGAACCATCAACTTCATCCTGCAGTTTATGACGGTAACCGTTTACCGGAGACACTTGAGTAAAAATTTATGCACTTTTAGCAGCATAAGTGATGGATTGTAAAATTCGAGTCATCGGAGACACTTGAGTAAAAATTTATGCACTTTTAGCAGCATAAGTGATGGATTGTAAAATTCGAGTCATAGATTGATACAACAACAAAAATCAGCTTTCTTTACATTCACTTAAAGTTTACAAGAAAAGTTCAAACCTTTCCCATGTCTCCGAAAATGACGACCCGTTGCAACGAATTTTGACCGGGATAAGGAGATGCTCTAAACTTGTATTCTTGACTCCAAACATATGTTCCATTGGATAAAATATGTGCAAGCTTATAGGTGTACCTGCAAGTTCGATTAGTGAAGTTTAAGCAACATGTGGAACACAAGTTGTTCGTTTGTTTACGCATTAAGCTATACATATTAAGATGCAAGGAAATGTTACATACAGTGTATTTGGCCACAATTCCTTCAGGAAACTGGTGTGTATGAATCCGGGATCTCGCCATCCTACTGTTCTTGCTGGCTCACCTGAGCACATTAATATGATAACACCAATCATATGCCTTTTCAACTTGAGGAACAACTAAGGCAAATTTTTTGGGTTTACAACAAATAAGGAAACATATAAACATGGAATTATGTTAGCTTATCGTGCAAGAATTTCATGAAGAAGCCTAAAAGGATCCACATAAGAAACAGATAACAAATCATGTCTTGCAAAGCAAACCTCGGGTAAGTGGGTTACATACCACACATGCTGTTCCTATCAAAAGTAAGTGTTCCGGCTGGTGAACGCATCGGCGGCCCTCCTTTTGGACTCCATTCAACAAAAGGTACAGCTTCACCGATCCCGTATCCACTGGTCCACGTAACAGTCATCTGTGAATCAACTTTCATTTGTGTTAGTGTTAGCTCAAAAACAAAATAGTAATATGCCAGATATCAGACAAATTGTTCACAGTACTATGGAAAGAACTAAGAGTGCAATGCAATACAATGATAAACTTTTATGTCGGTATCCGAACACATACAAACTAGGCTGAAAATCAAGAGAAATCGGACTTACTTCATTCCATACTTTTCCTTGAGCTAATCGCGGGTAAACCGGTGCTTTTGGATTTGAGAAAGCAACTTTATTCGACACTGCCATGACCTTTGGCTATTATATAATCAAGAAAAGGGAAATATGTATGTAAAACAGTTGATAGGATGATCAAGATTGGAATATATTAAGCAGCCCTAGTTTTTCATATAGGATGATAATTACAATTTACAAGCATACATTTAACAAACCGCCAGAAAACAATGCGAAAGAGAAGTCGGATCTCTGGTTAATCAACTGAAGCTTCAATGTCCCTTTTCCGGTTTCTTTATACTTAGGAGAACTGTAGTTTGCATACTGATACTGCAAGGGGGAATTACAAGTTTTAATTTCACATCACACTGATATCTCCCAACTTAAACAAGGAGCAGGCATTTCATCAAAGTCAAAAACAAAACAATCAGTGGACGAACCTTAATAGGTGCTGAACACAACAATGGAGGCGTCACCCATGGATTATCAGCTGGAGCAGGACAGGAATAATCACTAGAAATTCAGAAACAGGTTAGTTTTTGAAATCGAACGACACATATAGTCCCACGGAAAACAAGATTCGGATCATATATTATACCTGAAATTGGAAGGAGAAAACACTCCAATCCAATCATCAACTGATGGATGTGGAGAAATGAACTCCACTATCACCCAATCAACATTTTCACCCTGCAACACCCATGAATGTTACATAAACAGATTTGCAACAAACAGTATCCTTAATGTCCATTTGGCGTTTGTTCTTTTTTCTTACAAAAGCTTTACCTTCAACCCAAGAACTGTAGGAGAAACTTTTATGTAAGCTTGATGATTGAGGGCAAAAGTTGCCTTTTGAACAGCAATAGTTGAAAGAGGCTGATCTCCATGTGAAGCAACCTCTTCAAGTGTTGCAAGAATTAACACGATGGACAATAAAATCAAGCCCAATTCCCTCATTCTACCAAATGTCTGAAACAAATCACCAAAACAAAAGATCTTGCTTTTGAATTAGAACTGTGATGAATCAGATCAGATCCCTTAAAAGGCGCACATAAAACAGATTAAAATAACAAATAAAATAAACAAGTAATGGCCTACTTGCCGTTATATCGAAAACAAGATAAATGCATCCCTTTATATAGAAGTCTCAATGGGGTACCTTAGAAAACACGACAGAGAAAAAAATGGAACTTTTTTTCTGTGCTTGCTGTTTGTGATCAACCAAGAGGAGGAAGCAAGTAGAAGGGGAAAACAATAGAAAATGGCAACTTTTTTTTTCTTTTTAAGACACGGAACATCGAATCGGTGATGGGAAGATTCGAAACGTTAAAGATTAAAGCTTTTCCATGTTCAGCGTTGAACTTGGATATGGCGGAAAGTTGCAGCAGGGCACGTGGTACGAGGATAATGGGCTCTAAAGATTCTGTTTTTATTGTGACTGTTAAGACATGGGCTTTTTCGGAGCAGTTTGTGCTAACTTGGAATGTGGATCTTCCAAGGCAGCTACATAAGAGGCCCAAGGGCAACAGATGCGAGTTCAAACAACTGTTGGCGAAAGAAAGATTAGCTTCATCACTGGACTAGATGAGTCGAGTTGTCTAGCTGGAATACGTTCGATTCATATTTTGAATTGAACTGTTTTTAGATTTAGGTTAATTAAGAATTTCATGTGTGAATCCAAAACTTGGATGTAATGTCAACTCTGGTTATCATAGGTCGATATAAAACCTCAATATTAGAGCATTCTTCCAAGCGCAAAGAACTAGATTAAGTTAACACAAGATTAGCCCACATATAGGTGTTGTGGTTGCCTAGATTGAGAAAATTGGATTGAGAGGATCAACACATAATAAGCCTATACGATATTCTATCTGAATTAATCGGCTGATGAGGTCAAATACTGGTGGTTATACAATAAAAACACCAATGCATATCCGAATATCCGATAATACTTTCAACCAGAAAAGTAGACATGAAAGCTGTCGCCCAAAATTTGATCTAATGACAAATTGTTACATTGATGGAAAGAATATTCATAAATCTCGAACAAATAAAGGAACCTTAGATTACATGAGATATACAAAGGCAAAACAGCATATGATCTTCTTAGAGAAGCTTTCCAGCAACACGCCACAAAATGATCACTTTCTTCTTCAATCTAGAAGCAAAATCAGCAACAGTACATATACTGGGATGCAGAAGATGAAATAATTGTCACTTCTTTGTAATGTGTACGGCTTGTAATAATAGACTCAAGAAATAATCTGAAAGATTTCATAAGAGAACCAGCGACCATGTGATAGTTGTCCAGTGCCTACTTGGCTACTGTGGAAGAGTATGTCTAATATTCAGGCACCGATGTCCGATCAGATCCTCTCTCAAACCCAAGAGTCAAGTCTGCTCAGATCCTCTCTCAAACCCGAGATTGAGCTTAAGGGACATCGAGTTCATTGTCACTAGACCTAAGTGAAGAAAAAGTATTGGAAAACACTATTCTACTGCAAAAAGGGTGAGTTTGCCGCTAAAAAACGTTAAGTTTCCAACAACCTAAAATGTTAGACTTTTAGATAACATTTTAGGTGGGTTTTGTCGTGATTTTTGACAGGTTTCGATACTTTGTCAAGAACCTAAAATGTTATTAAAAAAAATAAGTACCAAAACTTGTCAAAAATCATGAAAAAGTCAACCTAAAATGTTATAAAAAAGTCTTAACATTTTAAATTTTTAGACAAATTTTAAAACTTGTCATTTTTTAGCTGCACCCTATACTCGCCCATCACAAAAAGTCCTGCATAAGTAAGACTTTTGGGGTAAAAAAAGTTGATGAAAATAAAGTAAAAAGATATGGCCATGTCATTTACATACCTCCAATAATAGTCTTGGTTTGAATTTTGGGCTCCCATGTTCCACTCCAGGTATACCCTAAAAACACATTAAAGAGATATGTGCAATAGTGAAAGTTGAATTTGTAGTTACTCTTGAACTATTACCATGGCCAAAGCAATTTGTGGTCGTGCTCACACCATCTCGACAAATGCAAGAAAATGACCCATCCAGACCAGCAAATCCACACAAACCTCCACTGGTTTCACAGTCCTTACATGCAGGAGTATAATAAGAATCATTATACTGCAAAGATACACCGAATTTCCACTTCATGGGATCCCCTTCATCTCCGAACTCGTATATTGACGTGTACAATGAGCACTGGAGTTTCGGAAGAACCAAAGAATAGCCTGAGCCTATTCCCATCAATGAATCATAAACACAACAGGTGGATGCGGATGCATCTTGCGGCAACCCTATTCCATTCACTCCTTTGCAAGAATACAAACCGCTACAAACACGAGAACCGGATCCGGTATCGCACAAATATTCGCTTGGATCAAACACAGGAGATGTTGTGGAGCAACCGAGCAGGACAAAGATATTGGAACCTGTTAGAGTGAACGGGCTCGTTCGATCCAAGCTAGAGCTTCCAGAATTCTGCATTGAAGAGCAAGTTGACATGAGAGGGTCTTCAACAACAATAGTGCTGGTCGGGTAGTCGATGGAAGATACTGTGTAAATTCCAGTTCTGGTTGAGAACTGTAGAGTATCTGCATTAGACTTTCTGTATCTAGCAAAGTATGGATGGCCACATCCAAATCCAGTGCCAAAGGGAAACATAACCGGGACTGTACCACAAGTGTTGTTACATGTAGCACAGGTCGGGATGGTGCGGCTGGCAGCAGAAACTTTATCTAGTCGAGGAAGGAAGAAGAGAACGCCGAGGAAGAGAGAAGCAGCTGGTAGAGGTGACATGGATAAAATGGTTTACATGAAGAGAGAATTACAGGTGCAACTAATGATGAGCTAACAGTTAAAATGATATGAGAAAGAGAAAATGGCATTCATTTCGGTGGAAGTAATCAAATTCCAACATTATTCCCCTATTCCTTCCTAAAAAGAAGAGCATGTCTTTATGTTCAATCTAGCTATATAGCACCATGGATTTTCATTACTATTTTGTATAAAAAGAAGGGGGTAAATAAGGATTTTGAAGTTTATTCATGTGAAAAACAAATTTTACTTTTTCATTGCATTTTACAATAAATAAAAAGAAAATGTAGATTGCTCTTTCAAACTGATTACACCTAGGGATATAAAAACAGGTAATCGGATGGGTTTTAGGTCAGGTTCTGTCAGGTCGGGTCAAATCGGATACAGGTCGATTTAATGTTTTGACTCGATTCGGGTCGGGTGCGGGTCAGTTTCAGGTCGGGTTCATTTCAGGTCGGGTTCATTTCGGGTCAGGTCAAAACAATTCGGGTCTGAATCAGATAATTGATGGGTTAATTCGGGTTTGGGTAGACTTCTGGTCGGCTTCATTTCAGGTTGGGTTAATTCAGGTTTCGAATTCGTATTAAGTTTGAGTTTGGTACAAATAGTCGATAAACTTTGAGTTGGTCATTCATTTCGAATTAATTATTGAACGCCTTTCACGAATACGAATCACATTAAAAATAAATGTTAGGCACTAGAATGAATAAAAATATCATCAAATGATTCATATCTAAAATATTAGGGTAAATTACAAAAAATATAAATTAATAAGGGTCAATTTTGGTGAAAAATAAAATTTTAGGGACTAACATGAATAAAAATATCATCATATTAAAAGCACTTTGACTAAATTACAAAAAAAATGAATAGGGGTTAATTTGGAATAAGAATATAGTTTTAGCCTTTTAGGGACTATAATGAACAAAAATATTACATTAAAATTATAAACATTAGACTAAATTACAAAAAAAATGAATAGGGGTCAAATTGAACTGAAAATAAAGTATATGTATGTATCATGTATGTAAGTTTTACTATATGTATATGTATAATGTGTGTGTATATATATACATATATATGTATGTATATATAAAGTATATGTATGTATGTAAGTTTTACTATATGTAAATGTATAGTGTATATATATATATAATTATATATATTTATGTATATATACATACATATACATATGTATATGTATATACATATACATATATATGTATGTATGTATGTATGTAAGTTTTAGTATCTATATGTATATGTATATTATATACATACATATATATGTATATGTATATTGTGTGTATATATATATTAATACATATATATATGTATATAGAAATAAAAATATAGGTAAGTATGTTATATATACATTAATACATATATATATATACATTAATAAATATACATACATATATATATATTAATACGTATACATATATATACATTAATACATACACATATATATACATATACATATATATACATATACATTAATACCTACACATTAATACATATATACATTGGACTAAACTCATATACACATATATATACATATACATATACATATACATATACATATATACATTGGACTAAATGCATATACAATTATACATATATATACATTAATACATATATGTACATATACATTAATACATATATATACATACATATACATATACATATATACATTAATACATATATATACATATATATACATATATATACATTAATACATATACATACATATACATATACATATACATATACATATACATATACATATACATATACATATACATATACATATACATTAATACATATACATATATATATACATTAATACATATAATTGATCTAAATTAAAACCTAGAAGCATAAATTAATACATAAATTCATATACATATATATACATTGGACTAAATGTATGTGGGTCAATTTCGACTAAAAATAAAATTTTAGGGACTAGAATGAACAAAAATATCATCATATTAAAAATATTAGACTGGATTACAAAAATTTAAAATAAATAGGGGTCAATTTCGGTTAAAAATTATCTAATTGATCTAAATTAAAATCTAGAAGCATAAATTACATACCTAATTAAAATAACTCTAACATTAAATGCTGAATCTTAATTAAATTAACCTAAATTGAGACTCAGTTGAATTAAACTAAAACCTAAAAGTGAACATTAAGGGCTTAAACGAAAAACATCTAAAGTTGAAAGGGCTAAAAAAGTAATTTTCCCAACCCATAAATTTGGACGGGTTCTTTCCCTTCCTCCCGCCATTAATTGTAATTAAAAAAAGTTGGTTTAAAAAAAGGGAATGGGAGAATTTTGGAGGGGAATGTGGGGCTATTTTTGGGTTAGAGATTAATTACCTTTTAAGAGTTGTTGCGTTTAAAATGTTACATTTTAGTCTTAATATTCACTTTTAGGTTTTATTTTAATTCAATTTAGTCACAAGTATCCCCACAGTTTGGACTTCTGATATAGTAATCCTCTCCTCATGGTGATATTTAGTCCTTAAAAAATTACTTTTATATGAAATTGAACCCTCTTTATTTCAAAATTTTATAATTTAGTATAATAATTTCAATATACTTTAAATTGATTTAAAAAATTAATAGTTTACCTTTATCAACACCTTAAATTGATTATATATATATATATATATATTCTTATATATAATTTAATAAATTAATAGTCAATAATTTAATTATTTAACAAAAAAAAATAAATACAAAAATTAATAATTTAAAAGGTGAAAATTAGTTTATCATATTATAATATAATAAATTTATAATTTCTCAAATACTTTATTTTTCTGTTGAAAATCATCAAATCATAGGCTTCCTCAATTACATGTCAGGTAAATATCAAACCAGGTCAATATCAGTTCAGGTCAACAACAAGTCGGGTTCAAAACAAGTCGGGTCAATTAACAGGTCGGGTTCAAAATAGGTTGGGTAAAATCGAATCTCAGGTCGATTCAGTCGGGTAATATCGGTTATCTGCCAGGTCAGTCTCAGGTTCATTTCAGTCGAGTGCAGGTCGGGTTTCGGGTCCACAGTAACATGTCCAATTTAGGTTCGGGTCGTTCTCGGTCGGGTGTAGGTCGATTCGGTTACTACAGTAACAGGTCTAATTTGGGTTCGAGTCAACAAAAGTCGGTTACAGATCGGGTTCGGGTCATCGAATCCTCGGGTCAAACCAGGTTCTGACTCTAGCAGGTTTTAGTCGGGTTTTCAGGTCGGGTCAGCTTTTTACATCCCTAATTACACCAAGTCAGGGCTTCCAAATTCTCTGTCAGTATAGAGCAAACTGTTGAGTGGATCAAATAATAGTGATTTGGTCAAGAGAGGGTGAATTGGCTATTTAAAATTTGAGGGAGCAAAAAGGAAATTGAAAAATGAAGGACAAAGGCAATTATAGTGGTTCAAGCTCTACATCCACTACATTAGCTCCCACTAAGGATTTTCAACAAAATCCACTAGATTTTCTTCCCCTTTTCTAGGCTTATGAGGTAACCTTTACAATCGGTCAATCTTTCTACCCAAAGATTGACCCAAGAAATCTCTCAATGCAAAGAAGAAGTTGGCAATCTAAAAATATCTCTCACAAGATGGATATTGCCCTATTACAATCAAAACACACCCCAAACTCTAAATAAATATTTACAGTAAAAAACTCCAATGTGTTGGGTACAAACATATGACTCTATAAGGCACAAAGGATTAGATTAATGCTTGGATGTTGCTTGATGGTTTAATAGTTGTTGTTGGTGCTTTAGGAGCTTGCTTTTATACCCTTGCATTGATTTCTAGCCGTTTGGGTGGTTAAGATCATTAATGTAGCCTTTGGGTTGCATTTTTCGCGCAATTAATGCTCTTGATCAATCATCTGTATCGGTACACGAAGGCCCGTATCGTTACCTATCTATAAGAAGAAAGAGCCATTGTGCAAAAAATAATAGGGGTGTCTCGATACGCGGGGAAGCGTATCGATACGGGAGAAGTCGTATCGATGCAATTTTGCTCGCTTGAGCTACTGACTGAACCTGTATCGGTACATCTTGAGGTGTATCGATACGTGTCCAACGACATTTTAAAATTGGTCTTTCCCAATAACTGACTCTAACGACTAAATCATTAAATGCTGATATTTGAGAAAATCTTTGAGGCGTATCAAAACACCTAGTGGCGTATCAGTACGCTATACTTAAAACTTAAACCCGGTATGAAGGCCGTATCGATACAAATGTAATCGTATCGAAACAGCTGAGGAAAAATACCTAGCCCATTTGAAGGCCGTATCGATACGAGCAGAGCCGTATCGAAATGGATGCTTACAGTGGCCAATGTTTCAAAAATTATATCGATACGCTTAGAGGCGTATCTATACGCCTTGGGGTATTTTAATAGTTTGGCCTTTAAAACACTTAGAAAAATTTAGGGTTTTATGTTTTTGACTTAGAATCAAAAATGCTTTAAAATATTTGTCAGTTTGGGACACTTTAAAAAATTGTTTGCTTTACAATTAAGTCTTTGAAAAATATTTGTTATATCAAAATCATCAAAGGTTTTACAATCTCCCCATTTTTGATATAACAAAACCAAGGCAAATTTTTAAGTGTTTTGAAATTACCCCTTTAAAGTAAGCTAGGTTTTGAAAAAATTAAAAATTTTAGCTTATACATATTCTCCCCTTTTTGTTAGATCAAAATCAATGATAGTAAAGGATAATTCAAAGCAACATACTTAGCATAATCGAAGCAACATAAGTATCATTAAGGCAACATAATCCAAATCCAAACAAAGCTAAAAGTAAAACATAGGTTCATAGAGTAAATATCATAGGTGCATAAAAAGAAAAGTCTAATATGACATGCAATTAAATGAAGGTCTAAGGAGCATCATCTTCATCCTCGTCTTGATCTTCATCTTCATCATGGGTTTGAGTAGCTTGAGATTGTCGTCATTCTCCATGAAAAGCCGTAAGTGATATGTCCATCGAACTTTGTTGGCTTTCTATGGCTTGAACTCGGTCCTCTAAGGAAGTAAATCGATTACCAATAGGCGAAAACCCTTCGCCATGGTTGTCCTCAATGAAGTGAATTGCTCATTGAGATAAGCCATGAGAATGTCCATAACTTGTGGAGCAATCGGAGCTTGAGGGGCGGCTGGAGGAGGAACTTTCGGTATTTCAGGAATCGCATCGTGTGGAAGCTCGAAAAGACGTAACCACTCACCATTAAAATAGTGGAACTTTGAACGAACAAGAGATCGCTCATCAATAGGATCGATAAGAGGCTCAGAAAAATATGGCGAGCAATCAATCTCCAATTGAGTGAACATGTAACTCAAAGCTGTCCCATAAGTGAATGATGCAACAAGAGAGGTGTGTCGATGTTGGATAAGGTAGAATAGCTCCGCAAACATAATTCAAGCAAGATTGGGCTGCTTCTCTTCACGAAAGTATCGAATCCAAAAGTCATCCACTTAGCGAATAGTGGAAAACTTTCCACCGGATGGCCGAAACCACCAAATGATCATGAGATGCAAGAAATGATCATGGGCATCTAGAACCGTAACAGAACCGCCAAGAACATGTCCCAATGAGTCTTCATCATCGATTCCTTCATCTTCGAACCCAAAAATATTAACAATAGTTTGAACATCAATCCGAAATTTCTTCCCCATTAAGAATGACTCAATAGCAATAACTTTAGTACGGTCTTGGTTGGGGATGCACTGAGCATTGGTAAAGAAAATCAAAACAAGATTGCGGTACAAAAACCCTGGGATTGACAAAAAAGACATAAAGTTCCAACGGTGTAAAAGAGGAAGGTATTTGAACTTGAAACGTTCAGAATTTAAAAAAGGGATAGATGTTACTCTTTCGCGATGAATTTTATAATTTTGGTGTTGCTTGAAGTTGTTTAGAGCCGCCGAGGTTGCAAAACTCTTTTGATAAATGACACTGAGATTAGGACGAGTCGAATTATCTTCAGTAGAAGACTTGCCAACCTTGTTTGTTCGACTTCTTTTTCGTGGTGCCATATTGAATCTAAAAAAAAGTTAAGGCACAAAACATATGTGTGCATAAATCATCAAATTCAATCCAATATGTAATCCAAATTCAAGGTATTAATGAAAAACTATACAACATAATTTTAGAAAGATTTTGGTAAAAAGAAATCTAGAAAAACGGATTTAAAAATATACGGTATAATTTTTATATTCGAATAAAAAATCAAATTTTTGAAAAAAAATTGCAAATACATTAAAACCCATACTATTAGTATATTTTCTGTACAAAAAATTATTAAAACAATATATTAAACTAAACGAAAAGAAAAAGAAAAAAGAAAGAGTTTATACCTTCATTTGAGGAAATTGGAAGAATGGATGGATGATAATGCACAATTTGATGAGAGATCTTAGACTTGGTTTGTTGAAAAAACCCTCAAAAATTTGTGTGAAAAACTAGAGGATTTGAAGGGTATTTATAGTTGAAAAAGTTAGAGTTTCGAATGAAAAAGGGTTTATAGAGATTGATTTAAAGTTGGATTCTCATTAAAGGCTCATTTAAAAACTCAGCGCCGCGCATACCGATACGCCAGATGGCGTATCGATACAGGTGTGTCGAAACACATAGACTGTTTTGATACAGACTTACCTGTATCGAAACATGTTCTTGATCCCGTATCAATACGTTTGGACGCGTATCGAAACACTTGTGTTGAGAAATGCAATCTGGGTTGAGTCAAGAATGGTGTACTGATACACTTTAACCTGTTTCGATACGAATAACTCAGAAAATGTATTTTGGGCCACAAGTTGCTCAAAAGTTCAATTTTACTTGAACCGAAATGCATGTATATGATGAATGAACAGGATAAAGGTTAAGAATAGAGACAAGCTCCCCCTAACTAAAGGCATAGATATATCAAGAGGCACAAATTACATAAACATGGCAATCAAATCAATTCAAGCAAATTCTTGGTCTTTTGGGACTCTAAAAGGTCAAAAAATGCTTGTTAAACCTAACTCTCTCGTAAGGGTCCAAAAATGTTCTTTATCTAATGGTTTAGTAAAAATATCCGTTAATTGGTTTAAGGTTTCGACATAATTTAGAGCTACGTCATTCTTTAAGACATGATCCCTAATGAAATGATGTCTTATTTTTATGTGCTTGGTTCTAGAGTGTTGGATGGGATTCTTAGTGAGACAAATGACACTAGTATTGTCACATTTAAGGGGTATGGTATCTATTTCAACACCATAATCTAAGAGTTGTTGCTTCACACAAAGGACTTGAGCATAACAACTCCCTAAGGATATGTACTCCGCTTCGGTGGTAGATAAGGCTACGCTATTTTGTTTCTTAGAGAACCAAGATACGAGCATACTACCTAGGAATTGACATGTTCCGGAGGTACTTTTCTTATCGAACTTACACCCCCCATAATCCGCATCCGCATAAGCATGAAGGTTGAAGGAAGACTCTTCAGGATACCAAAGACCTAAACTAGATGTATCTCTAAGGTATCTAAAGATCCTTTTAATGGCTACTAGGTGCGATTATCTAGGGCTAGCTTGAAACCTAGCACACAAGCAAACACTAAACATGATATCGGGTCTACTTGCGATAAGGTAAAGCAAAGAGGCAATCATTGAACGATAAAGCTTAGAATCAACACACTTACCTCCTTCATGTTTGTCAAGCTTAATAGATGAGCTCATTGGAGTGGCTTGAGGCTTTACGTTCTCCAAGCCGAACTTCTTGAGCATATCCTTGATGTACTTAGCTTGATTAATGAATGTGCCATCCTTCTTTTTCTTGATTTGGAGCCCCGAAAAAATGAGAGCTCCCTTATCATGCTCATCTCGAACTCACTTTGCATTAGCTTAGAAAATTCTTGGCAATAAACCTCATTAGTAAAACCAAAAATAATATAATCAACGTATATTTGAACTACTAAGATGTCATTGCCATATTTTTTAATGAAAACGTAGTGTCCACCTCGCCTTTTCAAAACCTTTTTCAATTAAAAAGTTTGAAAGCCTTTGATAAGTAGCTAAAATGGTCATTGTTTCGTTTTTAATTATGCCTCTAATGATTCGAATATGATGCTAATATGCGCTTTATTATGTGTTTTTCATACAAGTCTTTAATTCTGGAAAACACACTAAAAAGGCAGAATTCTGCAAATTTTAGCTGGAGTCAAGACTGGACGCCACGTCAGCAATTTTAGAAGATGACATCAGCAACGTTGATAGCTTATTAGCCGCAAGCCAATAGCTTATCAATCGGATTTAAAATTTAAACTTGGGATTATCTTTTGTTTAGGATTAAAGTTTGAATTTTATTTTGAGATTTATCTTTTATCTTTTTAGGTAATTTTTAGGGTTTTTAGAAACTATAAATACCCCATTTGGGGTATGCTATCAATCATTTCTTGTTCTTAGCTTGTTTTTACTTTTAAAGCATATAAATTTTCCTTTCACTTTTACGTTCTTATTCTTTTAGTTTTTTTACTTTATTTTAAATTATGCTAAGTATGATTTCTTCCATAATCATGCTGAGCTAAATTTTCTTATTAGCCAAAGGCTTAAAGCGAAGCTTCAATTCACCTTGTGAGAATTAAAAGCACTCAACAACTTCATTTTACAATCTCAATTTTCTGAAAACTTAGATCGACAATCGGCCTTTCTATTAAAATCTTTTCGCTTTCATTTCAAAAAGTGCACGTTGACTTGATTGTTGTTCAGATTTATAGTTGGGATGAATGATCGGTTTGTAGCAAATTCGACTTCCTATGAACACACTAGCGACGGATTCGCTAAGGGGAATTGAGATCGGATTCGATTCTTATCGAGATAACATAATCCGAGTCAGTTTTTCCAAATTCTAAAACTATTTTATTCTAACAGTGATAGTCGTGGTTAGTCTAACCAGAAAACTGGAATCTAAAAATTGATTTTAGATTTTCGGTTTACCGGAGAGAAAAGGGTTGGGCCTTGTAGACTGTAACTGGCATATATTCGGAGTAAAAATCATTTTTCAATGATCATTTTGAATTGAAGCAGAGCAAAGCTTGAGGCTAATTAATTAAATTAATTTACTCTTCAAAGTTTACTTCCATCGTTTTCACTTTTACTCTACAGTTATTTTTTAGCTTTCTTGCTCAAACCCCCCATTCACTATATTGCCTCGCAACAGTCAGAATCAGAACAATCGCATATTAGAAACTCCTTAGTCGCTGTGGACCGACACCTTCTTCTCTATACTACGTCTTTATTTAATTTGAGATTAAGGCTTAAATTATTTGACAAAATATGATGCTTGTCAAATTGGCACTGTTGCCAGGGACTTCGGCAAAGTTACTAATATTGTTTGCTTTGATTTATGACCGAGAAGAATCTGGGTGAATTTGCATATTTTAAACCAGAGATCGAAGCATTAGCCCAAAGATTACACGGACGCACACTTCAGGAAAGAAGACAGCGACAACAACGATTCCAACAAGAACTAGAATCATCATCCACAGTTGAAACGCACTTTGAGAACACCGACAACGAACAAATTCCAATGGCTGACGAAGACCAAACCATTCGTCAACTTGTCGCGACACCACACAATCAACAACCGTCGTGCATTACGTTCCCAAATAGAGAAACACCATTCACACTTAAGACATGCTTGATACATCTTCTACCCACCTATCATGGTTTGCCGAGCGAAAATCCGTATAAACATCTAAAGGAATTTAATATGGTTTGTTTGAGTACAAAACCACAGGGAGTATCTAAAGATCAAATAAAACTTTGCGTTTTTCCATTTTCTTTAGCTAATATTGTGAAAGATTGGTTATTTGACTTACCTTCAAATTCTGTTACAACTTGGACTGACATGGCGCGGCTTTTTCTTGACAAGTTTTTCCCTGCGGCTAAGGCAAGCAAACTAAGGCGGAGCATATTGAGTATCTTACAAAAGGATATTGAGTCGTTATACGACTACTGGAGAGATTCAAGAAGTTGTGCGCAAATTGCCCACAACATGGGCTATTAGAACAAACGCTTCTCCAGTATTTCTACGAAGGTCTATCTCCTATGGAAATGAAGATGATCGACGAAGCAAGTGGAGGGGCACTTGTTAACATGACCCCAAAAGCGGAAAGAACTCTAATCTCTACGATGGCCGCTAATTCTCAGCAATTTCGCCCTTCTAGTGAACCCTCTCGGCGAGTTCACGAGGTAAGTAACGTTTCATTAGAACATAAAATTGACAAATTGGCTGAAATTGTTCAATCCCTTGTTGCAGATAAAAAAAGTCGTGACTAGACTTTTCAAGATATGCACGAGTCCAGAACATCCAACAGATTGCTGCCCGATGATACAGGAGGAGGATGCTGGGCAAGAAAATGCCATGGGTAATTTTTCCGGACCTCCCCGGAGACAATACAATCTCAATGCTAATACATACAACTCGGGATGGAAAGATCATCTGAACTTCAATTACACGCAAAACCAAAGACCAAATCAAGCTTATCAACCACACGCACCACAGCCGCAAAAACCATCATTGAAGTCAATTGTTGAAAGGTTGACGCTAGCCTAGGAAAAGTTTCAACTAAAGACCGAAGCGTATTTTCAAGAAATTGACAAACAAATGAGTCAACTAACTTTAGCGGTGAGTCGTTTAGAATCCAGAGGGAAGCTGTCCTCTCAAACTGAGCCAAACCCAAGAGAAAATGTCAATGCCATCACACTCTGAAGTGGCACTATCGTCGAACCAAAAGCCACGAAGGAAGACAGCCAAAACAAAAATAAGAAGAAAGCGCAATCCCCCACCCAGCATGGTACATCAGGTTCATCCTCTACTCCTTCTCCTTATGCCATGCCATCTCTTTTCCCATCGAGGTTGGTAAAGCGAGACAAACAAGCTGAAGAAAATGAGATCTTGGATGTATTTTGGAAAGTAGAAATTAATATTCCACTGCTAGAGGTAATCCGAAAAGTACCAAGGTATGCTAAATTTTTAAAAGATTTATGTACTAACAAAAAACGACTTACCGGATTGAGAAAGTGAACCTAGGAGAACACGTCTCAGCAGTCTTTCAGCGAAGGCTACCGCCAAAGTTGAAGAACCAAGGTATGTTTGTCATTCCCTGCAAAATTGGTAACGTTGGTATAAAATGTGCAATGTGCGATTTGGGGGTTTCTATTAACGTTATGCCCCTTACTTTGTACAACTCATTTTCTGCTGAGCCTTTGAAGGAAACGAAAATGATGATCCAACTAGCAGACCGGTCTGTGATATACCCAGAAAGGACTCCTTGAAAACGTTTTGGTGAAGATAAATGAACTTATTTCTCCGACAGATTTTTATGTAATTGACATGGAAAATGACCGATCAAACACCTCTTCCGAAGTCCTTCTTGGTCGTCTCTTCCTTCGTACATCAAATACAAAAATAGATGTAAGAAGCGGAATTCTTACAATGGAGTTTGACGGTGAGATCGTTAAGTTTGACGTTTATAAAGCAATGCGACATCCAGATAATGTTGCTAGTATTAATTTCATCGATGTCTTTAAACCTGCTTCTGAAAAGTTTATAGAATCTAACTTATCTGAAAAATTGTGCAAGGAATTGGAAGGCCACAACAAAGAAATTAGGGAGTTAGAAAATATTTTTTCTGATCATTCTGATTTTTGCCTAACTCCTTTGAGAACTAAAATGTTTCCTTCCATTTTGCAGGCACCAAATTTGGAGTTAAAATTACAGCCGAATAAATTGAAGAGTAAATGAGATATTTTGTCAAGAAAAGTTAAGAAACGCCATGATCGTAAAATTCCTCGTAGGGAGATTCTAAGTTGGACAAAGCATATGAACTGGAGCAAATATTTGCACAGTACCTGTAGTCTAAATCAGGTCGTCGAGCTAACGACTTTAAATAAAGCGCTAAATGGGAGGCAACCTATTTTTTTTTACATTTTCATTTCTTTTATTTATTTTATTTGCTTTTTCATTTATTTATTTCTTTCATTATGTGATTATTTGTTTAATTTTTATTCATAAAAAAGACAAAAAAAAAACAAAAAGTGTATAGATTTTGCAAAGATCGAGCAGTGGAGAAATAACAAAGGATGGGGGGATTTGAAGGCATTCTAGACCTTTTGCACCCAAGTCCAAGGGAGGTAATAACACAACAATTGAAGGGGCATTTTTTGATCTTTCAACTAAAACCTACTTTCCCCAAAAATATTTCCCTCCCCCTAACCCGCCATTTTCATTCTTTCAACCCCACCCAATTTTTTTTCCTAGTCTAAAGGATTAAAACACGCATTCCCCAAAGCCAACCACCAAGCCTTTGCACCGCAACAAAACTCACACTACGAACGCGCGTTGACAGCGATTCTGAGCAACCACGAGAGCCGCGCGACACCCCTGAACAAGACCCAATGTCCACTGCCGAAACAAATTCTTTTGCTCCGGTAAGTGATGAACTAAATTTGGTTACACTTTACTGATGTACCATCCGACTTTTGGTTTTTCAGGGAACTTCGGTGTTGATCCACATTTTGACAACTTCTGTTTCGAATAGCCAAACCAATCACAGAGGCATGACCATGCAGTCATCACACCGAACTTGCAACGATAAACATGGGGAGTATCTTTATTACTTTTCTTATGCTTTAATTTTCGTATTGGGACAATAAGCTTTTAAGTGGGGGTGGAAATTGCATCTAATTTCACTTTGCTTATTTAATTGGATGGAATTAAGTTTTTTTTTTGAATTGATGTGTTGAAATTAATTGTTGCCTATCACATATTTTACCTTATTCCTTTGATTTTGTGAATTTTAATATCACTTTTGTTGGAATTTAGGAAGCATGATGGCAATTGGCATGATTAATTGATTTTTCTTCAAAGTTTTTGACATTCTATGCATTTGTTGGTTGAATTGATAGCATGACTTAGTGCAATTAACCTTTCATGTGAGTTTTGAGTCTAATGAGCATACATTCACTTTCTTGTTCTTTGTTAATTTTGAGTGTGCCGACTAATTATTTGCATTCTAGAACTTGTATCATAATGCTTATCGAGACTACATGATTGAATGTGATGCTTTAGTGTGATAGAGGCATTGGGTTTTAACCCTCTTTCTCTTCCCAAAAAAATGGCCTACCCATTGTTTATTTACCCCTTAGATAACTAATTTTGAGCCTTATCCTTTTCTTTGATTTACCACATTTTTAACCCAAACTGATTTTGTTGTTTTTCCTCTTTTTATCACCCTTTTTCATGACAAAGTTAAGATTATTCCGAAGCAAAAAAGGGAGAGATTGAAGAAAAAAAAGCAGTGCAGAAAAAAATAGTGCAGTGCAGTGCAGAAAAAAACAATACAGTTTGGTTCGAACAGTGTAGAACAGTTCGAATAAACTATTCAAACAGTAAAAAAACACAAATAGTTTACTTCGTGTATCAAAAAAACGAAGAAAAAAAAAGAAAAAGTTCGAAAGAAAAAAAGAGACAAAGAAAGAGTAAATAAGCTTTGATTGTTTGATTTCTTGTTTTCCTTTCTTTCGTTTTTACTTCCCTTGAATAAATCTTTGGAATAAGTTTCTCTTTGTCTTGAGTTTTTAAACTTGATCTTTGGCCTTTATCCTACCCGAACTTTAGCCTCGTTACAACCCTTTTAAAGAACTCTTGATTATTGCATCATGTTCATACTTAGTAGTGGAGATTAGATTTAGTTACAAGCCTATAGTAATGCTTTGATTAGTTAGGATTGAGCGATTCTTTTTACCCGAAATACTTGAGCGGAATGAGTGAACCAATGTAAGGTACTAAGTATTGCTTCTTTGAGATTAATGAATAATTGGAATGTCGTGTTTTGCTATTACTTGCTTTTAATTATGCCTTTAGCTTGATTGCTCTTGAGTTTTATCAATTGCTATGATTTTGATTTACTTGGAAGTCTTGGGAATTTTGTGAAATTGAGATGGTAACTTAAAATTCTCGATGCATTAATGCTTAAGGACAAGCATCGAATAAGTGAGGGAGAATTTGATAAGTAGCTAAAATGCTCATTGTTTCATCTTTAATTATGCCTCTAATGATTCGAATATGATGTTGATATGGGCTTTATTATGTGTTTTTCGTACAGGTCTTTAATTATGGAAAACACACTGAAAAGAGGCAGAATTTTGCAAATTTTAGCTAGAGTCAAGACCGGATTCCATGTCAGCAATTTTAGAATATGACATCAGCAGCGTTGATAGCTTATTAGCCTCAAGTCGATAGCTTATCAATCAGATTTAAAATTTAAACTTGGGATTATCTTTTGTTTAGGATTAAAATTTGAATTTTATTTTGAGATTTATCTTTTATCTTTTTAGTTAATTTTTAGAAACTATAAATACCCCCTTTGGGGTATGCTATCAATCATCTCTTGTTCTTAGCTTGTTTTTACTTTTAAAGCTTATAAAATTTCGTTTCTCTTTTATGTTCTTATTCTTTTAGTTTTTTTTTACTTTATTTTAAATTATGCTAAGTATGATTTCTTCCATAATCATGCTTAGCTAAATTTTCTAATTAGTCAAAGGCTTAAAGCGAAGCTTCAATTCACCTTGTAAGAATTAAAAGCACTCAACAACTTCGTTTTACATTCTTAATTTTCTGAAAACTTAGATCAGCAATCAACATTTCTATTAAAATCTTTTCACTTTCATTTCAAAAAGTGCATGTTAACTTGATTGTTGTTCAGATTTATAGTTGGGAGGAAGGATCGGCTTGTAGCAAATTCGACTTCCTATGAACACACTTAGCGACGGATTCGCTAAGGGAAATTGAGATCGGATTCGATTCTCATCGAGACAACATAATCCGAGTCGGGTTTTTCCAAATTCTAAAATTGTTTTATTCTAGCGGCGATAGTCGTGGTTAGTTTAACCAGAAAACTGGAATTTAAAAATTGATTTTAGATTGTCGGTTTACCGGAGAGAAAAACAAGTTACAAGGGTTGGGCCTTGTAGACTGTAACTGGCATGTATCCGGAGTAAAAATCCTTTTTCAATGATCATTTTGAATTGAAGCGGAGCAAAGCTTGGGGCTAATTAATTAAATTAATTTACTCTTCAAAATTTACTTCCATCATTTTCACTTTTACTCTATAGTTATTTTTTAGCTGTCTTGCTCAAACCCCCCTCATTCACTATATTGCCTCGCAACAGTCAGAATCAGAACAATCATATATCTGAAACTCCTTAGTCCCTGTGGACCAACACTTTCTTCTATATACTACATCTTTATTTAATTTGAGATTAAGGCTTAAATTATTTGACAAAATACGACGCTTGTCAGCCTTTCATACCAAGCTCTAGGAGCTTGTTTTAAACCATATAAGGCTTTGGTCAATTTAAAAACATGGTTCAGAAAATTTGGATCTTCAAAACTCGGTGGTTGTTCAACATACACTTCTTCATTATTAAAACCATTTAAAAATGCACTTTTAACATCCATTTGAAAAAGCTTGAAATCATGAAAGCATGCAAATGCAAGAAGTATCCTAATAGCTTCCATCCTAGCTACGGGTGCATAAGTTTCATCGAAATCTATTCCCTCCTCTTGAGTGTAACCTTTAGCAACAAGTCTAGCCTTGTTTCTCACTATGTTACCAAAGACCCATTTAGTTTCTATAGTAGATTGATTACTAGGCCTATCAACTAATGTCCATACTTGACTTCTCTCAAATTGATTAAGTTCTTCTTGCATGGCCAATATCCAAAAATCATCTTTTAATGCTTCTTTGATATTTTTAGGCTCAATGCATGAAATAAATGCAACATTATTTATAAGTTTGAGAGAGGATTTAGTGGTTACCCATTTGGATGGATCACCCAAAATTTTACCACCTTTGACATAGTTGAACTCCCTTGGGTAGGTGACCTCCTTTTCCTCTAGAGCCAACTCCTTCAAGGCTTCAAGAGGTGGATCTTGTGTTTCCTCTTCTTTGCTTGGAATCTCATCCACCTTTGATGTTTGTCCTCCACCAATGGCTTCAATGATCTCTACATCATCATCATCACAAGATTCCTTTCTCGGAAATAGGTTATCATTGAAAACAACATGTATGGACTCTTCTACAACCAAAGTTCTTTTATTAAATACTCGATAAGCTTTAGAGTTTGAAGAGTAACCTAGAAAAATAGCTTCATCACTTTTTGCATCAAATTTACCTAAATTATCTTTTCCATTGTTTAAAACAAAACATTTACAACCAAAAGGATGGAAATAGCTAATGTTAGGCTTTTTGGATTTTAAAATCTCATAAGATGTTTTCTTCAAAATAGGCATAATCATTATTCTATTAATTATGTAGCAAGCCGTATTAGTGGCTTTCGCCCAAAAATATTTAGGTAAATTATTTTCACAAAGCATGGTCCTAGCCATTTCTTCTAAAGTTTTATTTTTTCCTCTCAACTACCATATTTTGTTGAGGAGTGCGAGGAGCCAAAAAATTATGGCTAATACCATTTTCATTACAAAAATCTTCAAAACCCATATTTTGAAATTCGGTTCTATGATCGCTTCTAACATGTGAAATTTTAAGATCAATATCATTTTGGGTGATTTTTGAAATCGTGATGAATTTTTCTAAAGCCTCATCCCTAGTACTTAAGAAGAGAACCCCAAGTGTATCTAGAATAGTCATCTACTAACACATATGCATATTACTTACCACCCAAACTCATAGTCCTAATAGGCCCAAAGAGATCCATATGGATCAGTTGTAAACATCTATTAGTGGAAACATCATTAATAGATTTAAATGAGGTTCTTTGTTGTTTACCCTTAGCACATGCATCACAAATTTTTTCTTTAGAGAACTTTAGCTTAGGTAAACCTCTTACTAGATCAAAGAAAACCAATTTCTCTAAAACACTAATGCTAGCATGTCATAGCTTCCTATGCCACAACCATATATCATTTTCATTATGTGCCACAAAGCATACATTGGATGTATGTATGTATGTAATCTAAATGCACCATATAGATATTACCTATATGATAACCTATGAGCATTATTTGATTTGTTTTAATGTTAATGATTTTACACCTATTAGAATCAAAAAGAACATTAAAACCCTTATCGCACAATTGACTAATGCTCAACAAATTATATTTAGGATCATTGACATAAAGAACATTTTCAATAAGAGTAGTTGAGAGATTACCATTGGAGCCAATTCCTTCAATGTGACCTTTGGAGTTGTCACCAAATGTCACTACTCCTCCACTCTTTGGTTTGAGCTTCAAGAATCTACTCTTGTTTCCAATCATGTGTCTTGAGCAACTAATATATCAAGGTACCAATAATTTTGATTTGTGGTTTTGAGCTTGTAGCATTACTCCCCCATTGGTTCCTCCTCAAGGGCCATGAGGCAAAGGTTGGCCACTTCATGATCCTCATCCTTGGATAACTCCTCGTCACTCCAAGTTTCTATTTGAGCTTTAAGCTTCTTCTTCTTCTCAAAGCTCTTCTTCTTTAGTTGAGGGCAATCGGTGCGAATGTGGCCAGGCTTCTTGCACTCATAACAAATTAGTTGGTCATTCTCTTCTTTTTTGCTCTTGTTCTTGAACTCCCATCTTCTATTGAATTTTCTTCTACGGTTGAACTTCATGAATCGAGTAAACCGCTTGGCCAACATGGCCATCTCTTCTTCTTCCTCTTCGCTTGAATCATTTTCCTTAAAGGAAGCTTTGAGAGCAATACCAAGCTTCTTTTTGTCCACCTCCTTCTTTTCTACTATTTTCTCTTCTCTTCTCTTCTCTTTTTCCCTTCATTGCTTCATGATCTCATGAGTAAGGAGAGATCATACTAATTCATCGAGCTTCAACGTCTTCAAGTTATTCGCCTCGATGATTACGGTTCTCTTCCCATCCCATGATTCGAGAAAAGAATAGAGTAGTTTCTGGACAAATTTGTCTTCGGAAATGATCTCGCTGAAGCCCTTGAGACCATTTATAATAACCAAGAACTAGTCGAACATCTTTGAGACGTTTTTATTTGGCTCCATCTTGAAGTTCTCATAGCATATATTGAGGATCTCGATCTTGGTCTCTTTCACGTCGTTGGTGCCCTCATAAATGGTCTCTAACTTGTCACACACCTCCTTTTCACTTGTGCACGAAGACATCTTGGCATACATGTCGGGACCGAGTGCACAAACAAGATGTGTAGGGCTTTATCATTGATTTGGAGTCTTCTCCAATCTTCATTGGTCATCTCCACCCTTGTCTTCGGAACAAGTCTTCCTTCATCATCTCTTTTCATCGGAATGGCCAATCCATCTTCTACTACATCCCAAAGGACATAGTCGGTGAATTTAATGAAAAGTCTCATCTGGTTCTTCTAATAGGGATAGTTATCCCCCATTGAAATAAGGTGGCTTTGTGATTGATTGTGACTCGTATAGATTTTTCCTAGAGATATAAGCCATGACAATGAATGGATAGATGATCAACACTCTTCAAGGATCACCTCTTGTGGATGTTAAGCCTTCAAAGAGTAAAGCTCTGATACCAATTGTTGAGTGGATCAAATGATAGTGATTTGGCCAAGAGGGGGTGAATTGGCTATTTAAAATTTGAGGGAGCAAAAAGGAAATTGAAAAATGAAGGACAAAGGCAATTATAGTGGTTCAAGCTTGTAACAAGCTCTACATCCACTACCTTAGCTCCTACTAAGGATTTTCAACAAAATCCACTAGATTTTCTTTCCCTTTTCTAGGCTTAGGAGGTAACATTTACAATCGGTCAATCTTTCTATCCAAAAATTGACCCAAGAAATCTCTCAATACAAAGAAGAAGTTGACAATCTAAAAATATCTCTCACAAGATGGATATTGCCCAATTACAATCAAAACACACCCCCAAACTCTAAATAATGATTTACAATGAAGAACACCAATGAGTTGGGTTCAAATATATGACTCTATAAGGCACAAAGGTTTGGATGTTGCTTGATGGTTCAATAGTTGTCGTTGGTGCTTTGGAGGCTTGATTTTATACTCTTGCTTTGATTTCTAGCCGTTTAGGTGGTTGAGATCATTAATGTAGCCGTTGGGCTGCATTTTTTGCACAATTAATGCTCTTGATCAACCATCCATATCGATACACAAAGGCTTGTATCGGTACCTGTCTATAAGAAGAAAGAGCCGTTGTGCACAAAATAACAGGGGCGTATCGATACGTGGGGAAGCGTATCAGTACGGTCTTAGTGAAAAAAGAAATGGGCATATCGATACGGGAGAAGCCGTATCGATGCAATTTTGCTCACTTGAGCTACTAACTGAACCTGTATCGGTACATCTAGAGGTGTATCGATACGGGTCCAACGCCATTTTAAAATTGGTCTTTCCCAATAACTGACCTAATGGCTAAATCATTAAGTGCTGATATTTGAGAAAATCTTTGAGGCGTATCGAAACAGCTAGTGGCGTATCGGTACGCTATACTTAAAACTTAAACCCAGTATGAAGGCCGTATCGATACGAATGTAATCGTATCGAAACACCTGAGGAAAAATACTTAGCCCATTTAAAGGTCGTATCGATACGGGCAGAGCCGTATCAAATCGGATGCTTACAGTGGCCAATGTTTCAAAAATTGTATCAATACACTTAGAGGCGTATCGATACTCCTCGCCGTATTTCAATAGTTTGGCCTTTAAAACACTTAGAAAATTTTAGGGCTTTAAGTTTTTGACTTAGAATCAAAAATGCTTTAAAATATTTGTCAATGTGGGACACTTTAAAATTTGTTTGTTTTACAATTAAGTCCTTGAAAAATATTTGTTATATCAAAATCATCAAAGGTTTTACCCAAACAATCAGTCTGTCATATCCTAAAAGATGGAAGTGTAATTCACTTATTCACCTACTGACTAATGGTATAGAATAAATGTATAAAAGACCACGAAATGTTTCCTCTAAAATAAGGCTTACAGTTTCCAGACATCTCCATATTTCAAGTGAGCTTGGAGTTTCCGGGACATCTACATATTTCAAGTGAACATGATAGCACAAAGCTCATGGTATCGATTCCTCGAGACGAGTAGAATTCAGTCAGATTTGATGTTCCTCTAGGTTTCAGAAGTACTGACGATATTTATGCATTCAAACCAGCCCAGTTCTTGAAAGCAATAAGTGCCTCCATTTTCCTGAAGCTCATTCTCCTCAACTTTGACACTTTAAGCTTCTTATGTTTCTCCATGAATGCTTGCTTGTACCTCCACTTATCCATGAAAATTTTCATCTCTTGAGACTTCTCCACGACTAGCATCACCGCATCAAAGAAACCTCCTTTAACGAGAGCATATAAGAACGCATCAACCAAGTTGTGATCGAACTTGATGTCTTTCCCTTTGTCACTCGAAATTTTCCATTTAATCTCGTTCCATAGCATCAAAACACTGAAATATTTCTCTGCAGTCACATAACCATTAATCACGGACAAATATGTTTGATCATTTGGCTCAAACTGCAGGAAAGTCATCCTTATGAAGATCCTCGTAGCATCTTCCCAGCTTTACAGAAAGCATGAATGATTGAGTTCCAGTCATGAGTTTTTATTTCAATGCGAGGGTTTTCAACAACTTTATCTAGAAATATTTCTCTGCAGTCACATAACCATTAATCATGGACAAATATGTTTGATCATTTTGCTCAAAGTGCACGAAAGTCATCCTTCTGAAAGTCCTCCTAGCATCTTCCAACTGCTCGGCTTTACAGAAAGCATGAATGATTGAGTTCCAGTCATGAGTTTTTATTTCAATGCGAGGGTCTTCAACAACTTCATCTAGAAATGCGGCCATCAACTCGGGTCTTTGATTCTCCATTAGACCCATCATTATAGTAAGATAACTCCCTTTCGAGTCATGTATTATTGCATCTCTCGGATATCCCTAAACAATATAAAAGCAGATGAAAAATCCTGACTCGTCATCGATGCTTCTATTAGCATGTCATACATTCCTGCGTCCAACTGAAGCCCTAAAGTACTAATATCCATAACTAATTGAGTAGCTTCGGCAGTTCTAAGCTCCTTGCTATAAGCCTTTAAGATAGGCACATACACTCCAAGCCCCACAGAACCAGCCTGAGCATTCATTTCATCGAGAATGCTATGCGCCTTATCTGATAAACCAAGATTAATACAAGCACTAATGATGCCATATCCAATAGACTTGTCAAACTCAAGCACGGGAGACTCCAACTTTTGAGCTTCAATGATCAAACTAGCTAAACTCTTCATAACTCCATTCTGAATATACCCTTTAACTACTTGACAATAAGTTTCATCATTGAAATTCAAATCTTTTCCATTACCTTCCCTCAAACTACGCAAAATTGTAGCCGAAACTAAGGCTTAATTTGGCATTGTTTTTAAAAAGTGCGGTAGAAAATTGATTTTAAAAGTGTTGTAGAAAAATGATTTTGAAAAATTGGATTAGTGTTTGTTATTGATATCAAAAAAGTGATTTTAAGAAAACAAAACGTCTATTTTAGACATGATATAATAAAGTAAAATAAGTGAACTTGGGTGATATTCAAATTTGTTAATATTATGATGTATGAAGTAAATTAACTTAAAATATATTTTGTAAAATTTAATTTGAAAATATAAACTATATTCTAGATTATATACGGACATAACAATTACAAATTCATGATAAATTTAAAATAAAATAATTTTCATCTTCAAAAATAAAATAAAATAATTTTACTCTCAATATAAATATTATAACATATATATTATTTTGTACTTATGTGGGTAAAAACATTAGTTTAACAATCAATTATAATTAACTAATAGAGAGTAAAAAAATAATTTTATTTCCAAACTAACTTTTCTACCACAAAAGTTATAAAATTTAACCTTTTAGTTTGAATGAAAAAAGTACTTTTAAAAGCAACCAAATAAACCTAATTTCAAGTAAAAACACTTAAAAAAGTGATTCTAAGCGGCTAAACTCAACAAAAAAAAAAAACAAGCCCTATACCCACCAATCAAGCTATTGTAGCACTTGTTTATTTGAAAAACCAAACTGAACCATCAAATTTTCTAGCTCATCTATCTTCTTTTCAAGCCCTTTCAATGCAAACAAATAAGAAAGGAAACCAAACTAGATTCATACGGCCGAACACCTAAGACAGACATAGTTGCCACCACTTTTTCAGCATCCAAAACAGATTCAAGTTCATAGCAGCAATACTCTAGAGCAGCATTACAAGCAGCCAAATCAGGTTTCAAATAATTCAACCTTTCATCAATTGCAATCCTACAACATTCCTCAAAAACTCTCAAAAACGCAACAAGGCTATCACTTTTCCTACTAATATCAACAAGAGTATTACTCCACAAGCCAAAAGGGACAAATACCTGATTTTGAAGATGCATTTTACAAGAGCAAAAGCAGGGGTGGCGGTGTTGGCAAAATTCATGGAACTCAAAAGGGTAGTAGGGTCGTCAAAGTTTCGAAAGACAGCAACTTTGGGTCCTTTTCGATCACAAAAACCACAGAGGCAAATGCCCTTTTCAGATTTTGGGTGTCTTTCAATGAAGATAAGTGGGTAATAAGGGAGTTTGTGAGGGGCTTATTGGGAAAACCGCAACAAGTGTGAGGGCCTTAAATGATTTCCAGGTTTCATCTGTGTTTTGGGTGACAAGGGATTTCTCAAGGGTGGTTTGTAGAGTGTTTCTTTGGTCTTCAGTTAGGGTTTTGGTTTGAGAATTTGCAGAGTCAGGGTTGTTTTGCTTGCTCGTTTGGTTTTAAGGCAAAAATGGAAGGTTGAAGGAAAGAATAAAGTGTGGGGATTTCAGTGTGGAGGATGAAGAGGAAGCTCTGTAAGGGATTGAAAACACTGCTTTTCTCCACATCTCATCGTACAAACTGCAAAGATTGCATCTTTCCCGTTCTATTGTTGATGATACAGGAATTGCGAACTGGTCTGTAATGGCTCTGTTATTTTTTATTATAAATATTTAAACTTTTATATCAAATCATTTCAACCAAGCTGGAGTAGCTCAGTTGGTTAGAGCGTGTGGCTGTTAACCACAAGGTCGGAGGTTCAAGCCCTCCTTCTAGCGTTGAAATTCCTTTAATTTTTTTCATGCAACATACTTTTTTATATCAAATTTGAACCGAGTCTAGGCCTTTTGATTTGATCATTATAGTTCCTGCAATGGCTACTGAGAGATCTAACAGGAATATCTCGGGAGCATGTTTTTCCCCTATGGATCACTTTGTCAAAGAAGGCTTGATCACATTGAAATGCGAGTATTTTAAGTTAATGTTAATCAGACAACAAGGGCTGCGTACCATCTGCACTGTCTTTACAGTGATGATGTTTTGATAGTGCAGGCACATGAAAAAAAAAATGTATACTGCTTTGCATATCGTAGGGCTTCATGAGTTACAACGATAACTTGATCTCAATGCAACAATGGGTAATAAATGGGTATATAAATGTTTATATAGCCCAAACTAATAACTAACTATTAACAAACTTAAAAAATAGATTAACTAAATTTAAAACATATTAACTGTTGATTTTATTTTAACATTTACCCTACTTTCTAACTTTTTTGAACTTCTTCAAAGAGTTGACTGATTGAATAAGCTGGATTGTTAGCTGATAGTCAGTGAACTGAAACTCTTGGAACAAATGAACAATCACAGTGAGCTGATAGAATCGGTACACGAAAAGAAAAATACCTTCTTCCTTCAATTGCTATTCTTTCATCCAGAGTTCCTTTAGAAACAAATGTTGTATTTCTTACTCGGTGGTTTATTGAGAATCAAAGGTGTTCTTCATCCTTTTGTTCTTCTTTACTCACCTTTCAGTCTTACATTTTTTTCTTCAGAAATCCTTCAAAAGTTTATTGGCCACAAGAACCAACAATAACCATCTTGTAACTCACTAAGTAGTGTTTCAAGAGTTCCAACGTTGACAAAATATCAAAAAGTGAAGCATCAAAGAGAAGTAACTAGCTTGCACCACAAATCTTGAACAAAATAACCAGTAAGAACCAGCTTCCAATGAACAAATTATACCGTAACAGTAGAAATCGGCATTCAACATCAACAAATTATACCCAACTTTTCAGAACTACTAAGTGTATCACTAAAGTAATCACCCAACATCATATTGTGTGATCAACTTCCAACAGTATGTCTCAAATCAACAACTGAACTACAAAACTAAAAAAAACTTATAGCACTCTATTGTGATATTCCATCACCAACCTTTGCAGATTCTCAGATTGATTAGCCAAATTAGAATAATAACCAACCTACTCCTCAAAGCATGAATGCAAGCAACTCAAACCACAAAACTCAAAATATTCACAACTAATTGTAGCACCATTTGATACGAGCTCAGTAACTGAAGGCAAACATCACAAATTGAAAAACTTATTGCGAATGAAACAGACGATCTAGACTACACTAATCAAGTAAGAACCAACACCATTAGTAAGAACGCCAAACACCTATGCTCATACCATAGCAGTAATACCATCAAATCATCTAAGGTTCAATCTGCAGTAACGAGTAACATGAAACTCACATAAACCTTGTAAATCATACTTACAAGCAGCACTTGAAATCTGTTGACTCTAGATGCTCCCTGAAGAAAAATGAAACGGTTTGAACTTGTCAGCACCAACGATGACAAATTGAACAGTTATCGGAAGAATAAGTGTTTGAAGCTGGAAATTGAACCAGTCCGACACATGGTCTCTAAAATCGACATCAAAATTGAACGAGGACAGGATTGTTCCAGAAATTCGTCTAGTTTCGACGAGCATGAATCTAACGAAGAAATGGTGAGAAAGGCATTTGCATGTGAGAAATGCATGAATCAATGAGCGGACGATGAGCCAACACTGAATCAACAAATGAAAAATGTAACAACTATAAATCTGAACGACAACAACAGAGTCAATTGACGAAGTGAGTAATGGAAGAAAAACAACATCAAAGATTTTGTAGAACTGAAAAAATGATGTGCATCTAAAGAATTAGATCGTCGATCTGATTCAGATCTATAATAACAGCAGTCGTGACGGCGTCAACAAAGAGTTCAACAAAAATACAAATCTGATTCAGATCTGAGTGTGGTGGAGCAAGAAAAAAAACCGACAACAGATATGTCAGCAAAGAAAAATGTGGCGGTGGAGACTTAGTGAGATCAACAACAGAATCGTAACGGCCTCAAGATCGACGACGAATGATACCATGTGAGAAAGCAGTCATGGTGGCTGCGATGATGAAATGGTGAACGGTGATGAGAGGAGAGATGAGCAAGGGTTTGTGTTTTAGCAAAAATACAGAGAAAATATATTTCTGATTTTTATTAACACTACAACAATAGTTATATAAATGGATTACAAAAGATGAGTTTATATAGCCCAAACTAATAACCAACTATTAACAAACTTAGAAGACACTGCTTTTCTTCACATTTCAGTGTAAAACTGCACATGATGAAACTGTGACTATTTGCCGTGACCATTTATTTTATCCGTCTAAAAAATAGCTTGACGATTAAAAATTGAAAATAAGATTTTGCCTTTTATTTAATTTTTAAAAATCATTTTGAAGTAGTCATTGATCATTTCAAGGTAGATTGGACACTATAAATACAACCAGAGATTCATTCTTTAAAAATTTAGGTTCGAGAGTCAGTTACATGTGAGGAAGGATTAGCACACCACATACGCCCGTTATTGGTACCTTTTAATTTTACGTGACATTTTTGGCATTTTGAGAATAATAATTTGAATTTAATTTAACCCTTAATTATTAACTGAATTTAAATTCCAAATTGAGATATCTTTTTATAAGAAAATATATCTTTTATCCGAATACGAGATTAAAAGCACCATGTTATGAAGCACCTCTATTCATATTCAAAAAAATATATTTCCAATATAAAAAGTTGAAATGCATAACTTATTATTGTCTTGTTTATTTTAAGTTTTAACTTAAAAATGATCTAATTAATTAAATTGTTTAATACAATAAATTTTATTAAATTTATAGGCTTCCATGAGATAACATCCAATTACTTGGGCACCATCCATATTAAAACCCCTAAATTTAAATAATATTTACTAATTTAATTTGACATTCTAATTAATTAAAAGTGACAATTCTAATTAAAGCTCTATTAAGTAACTAAGTTATTTATTTAATTCTAAGTTGTAATGAATATTAAGTGTTCCTCTTCAAAGCTAATGTTGAGATAACACCCCATTGCAAGCAATGGAACACCATCCAAATTTGCAAGCAATAGAACACCATCTAAATTTAAGCCCCAAAGTTTTCACTTAACAAACATTAAATTGCTACAATGATCTTCCTAATTTAATATTAAAGCTTAATAAGAGCATATGACTAAGGCTTTAATTCTATCTTAATTAAACTAAGATGTTTAAATTATCTAACAATTAATACTACATGCTTAGTTTAAAACATGTATCATACAAATAAATTAAAATAATTAAATTAAACTAATTAAAGGACAAAATTAAAAGAAATTGAAACTGCAATTTGATTTTATTAAAAAAAAGGGATCAAATTGCATACAAATGAAAACTCAGGACCAAATTCACCAAGACTAGAACTCATGGGTGCGGGTCCAAGACCCAACCCAAACCAAAGCATGCAAATATCTTAAGTGGATCCAGGTCCAAATGCGAATCAGGGTATAAAAACCCTAACCGGCTCAAGCCCTTCTTCTTTTCCTTTATTTTTTAAAATTCTCTTTTTCTCTAGCCTTTCTTTCACTCTAAACTCTTTAAAATTAACACTCCATTGCCCAGATCTCATACCCAAAATAGATCAAACTCATATGATTTTGGATAAACATTCATCGAGTTCATCATGAACTCTATGAAGTTTATCTTTTTAGCATGACTCCGCTACAAACATCGTCGCTCGATTGAGCTCTGCCTCCTTCCGGTCACTTTCGGTCGTTCGTCGGTCACTACCTAAAACTTCCAATCATCTCCTATCTCATTTCGGTGGCCGTGAGACAATCCTGGCCGTCGCCATATTGAAACCCTAAAACTCTCAAATCATCTCAATTTCAATCTTAAACTAAGATATTTGCATACCGTCTCTCATTTAAGAAAATCAAATTGCAGTTTCAATTGTATGCGTAAATCTATTTGTATGCGTAAATTGCAGTCGAAAATGAGAGACGGTATGCGTAAATTGCATACAAATGAAAACTCAGGATTGTTTAAGAAATTATCTAACAATTAATACTACATGCTTGGTTCATCGGAACCACCCAACTCCGACCACCTAAATCTATCTACGCATACCGTCTCTCATTTTCGACTCCACCATTAAACTCTTCGGCAAAGATAAGACACTAATTTTCCCTTTTCATTTATGTTTTTGGTACCTTTATATATATGAACTAACATTTGTTTTATTTTGCAGGATTTAGAAGATAATCAGAGAAAAATACCTCAGACAGTGGTGGTTCGCAGCTCTGATCTCAACGCTGGTGATGGTTCGCGGTTTCGGCGTCTTCTCCGGCATTCTCCATTGTTCTAATGGCCAATCAAGCTCTGATGACAGTCAGATTCTCAGCGTTCGTTTACGTTCCCAGTGCTGCTTCAACTTCCGATGGCCGGTGATATTCTCGAGGGTAAAATACTCTCTCTCCTCTTTTATTATTATTATTATTATTATTATTATTATTATTATGGTAGCTAATTAATAGTTTGTAATTAATTGGGCTAACAAATTCTCTCTCTTCCTTATATAGGGAAGTCAGATGCTAACGTCATAGTGATGTCACTGTGCACCAGTTGGATTTATATAGGATTGAAGAAACATAGATCCATGTGCTGAAGGTTTAAACCAATTTGCAATCGCCACGTGTCCCTTCAGATTGAAATTTGGGCAGGGAAAAGGGTTATCAGGCCCAATTTGTGTTTGTTGGGTTATTTATTAACAGGATACAAATGTAATTTGGGCTTGGGATATCAGAATTGGGCTTTCAGTTTTTAGTATGTAAACTGAACAATATGTAATGGATATTTGGGATTTTAGACTGATTTTGAAACTTATTTATTTATTTGGCTTTATTTATATCGAATTATTAATATAGTATTAATTTCGGACAAAATAAGGGTATTACATTATTATTCTTAATTGTGTATATGTTATCAATATAGAGGCTTGCAGGAATAGCTCAGTTAATTAAAGAGTGTGGTTATTAACCACAAGTTCGGAGGTCGAATAGGTTTTTTGTTCACTTTTAACTTCTTTTTTTCTCTGGTTGTTTCGAGTGCTATAGGAGTTTGTGAAAATCCAGCAGCCATTGTTGGTGCAACATTTCATGTAAGGTTGGCATTGCAACATCAATTTGGAGCAACCAGAGCTGCTTTGACACAGCATTTTGCCCTCCAAAACAATGCAGAAGATATATATGTGCCAAGGTTCCCTCGAAAGTGATTCGAGAATGTTTGGCCAAAGACAATGGCAAGAGCCATCGTGTAAAGGGTGGTTTTGACTACAGTCTACAGAGTATGTATCAGTTTCAAACATGTTTTCAGTAACATAAGAGACAATGGCAACTATGATCAGCATGGCATGGGGAAATTGAACTTGCTAGTTATTTGGTTTTCTTTTTCTCCAACAATATTCCATATTTATGGAATGTTTGGTTGACATGGCGACTGACCATGAAGACTTCACCTTTCCCGTTCTATTGTTGATGATAAATGGATTGCGAAATGGTCTGTAATGACTCTGTTTTCTGTTTATTATAAACATCTAACCTTTTATATCAAGTTATTTCAATCAGGCTGGAATAGCTCAGTTGGTTAGAGCGTGTGGCTGTTAACCACAAGGTTGGAATTTCAAACCTTCCTTCTAGTGTTGAATTTTTTCTTTTTTCATGCAACATATTTTTCTTATACCAAATTGCACTTTTATAGAATTCCAAATGATTTGAACTGAGTTTAGGTTTGATTTGATCATTATGGTTCCTGCTTTTTCTCTTGACCTTCCTTCTAGTGTTGAATTTTTTCTTTTTTCATGCAACATATAATTTTCTTATACCAAATTGCACTTTTATAGAATTCCAAATGATTTGAACTGAGTTTAGGTTTGATTTGATCATTATGGTTCCTGCTTTTTCTCTTGAGAGATCTAACAGGAATGTTTGGAGGCATACTATTCCAGGTTTTGCCCTCGGGGGCATGTTTTTGCCCTTATGGATCACTTTGCCAAAGAAGGTTAAGCTTCTATACATTTGGAGAGTCAATCATGGATGAACAAGCATTTTGAGAATTTCCACATAAAGTATGTCATCTAAGTTTTTTCCTCAGATTCTACTATTTTTCCAAGGATTAGTAAATTCTTTTTTTCCTTTTCTGTTTCCATTAACCGCTATTAGCGGAACTATAGAAACGGAAAGTTAGTTGACAATGCAATACAGTACTTTGTGCAGTCTTTGAAAAGCTTATCTAGTACTTGGGACTATGCAATACACCATGTTCTGTATATCGGTTTCTATTTCGATGCATCTAGCGACAGTGTGAAATAGAAAGTGTGCCATTGATCTTTCTGTGCCAAGTTGAATGCTGGTGAGAAGAGGGAGAAGAAAACTCCAGTGAGAGAAGTTAAGGTCTCCGATGAAAGTGCTCTTTCGAACACTTGCAAAAGAGAAAAGAGTTAAATCACATGAAAGTGCTCTTTTGCAGGTTGGGAAGTTTTAACCATTTTCACTTGGTCAGCCTAAACTATGACTATTATCGTTAATTGTGTATGTGTTATCATATACAGGCTTTTAGGAATAGCTCAAATTGATTAGAGTATGTGACTGTTAACCACAAGTTCGGAGGTTGAATAGGTTTTTGTCCACTTTTAACCTTTTTTTTTCTCGGGCTGTTTTGAGTGCTATAAGAGTTGGTGAAAATCCAGCAGGCATTATTGGTTCAACATTTCAGGTAAGGTTGGCATGCAACATCAATTTGGATCAAGCAGAGCTGCTTTGACACAGCATTTTGCCCTTCAAAACAAGGCAGTGGATATACATGCCGAGGCTCCCTCGAAAGTGATTCGAAAATGTTTGGCCGACCACAATGGCAAGAGCCGTCGTGTAAAGGGTAGTTTTGAGTGCAGAGTATGTATCAGTTTCAAATATGTTTTCAGGAAGGAACATAAGAGACAATGACAACTATGTCTCCAATAATATTCCATATGTATGGCAAGTTGGTTTACATAGCGACTAACGTCTTCAAAACGACATTATTACAGCTTATTCGGGTTCGAAAGAAACTTTTCACATCTTAAATAAATACACTTAATCATGTGGAAGGCACACTGGCACTGTGAGTCAATGGATGAAAAAAGTGACTAGGTATCTTTGGGCAATAACTTACAAGATGGTTAAAAGTCATCGCATTGATGGCTTATTGGAGTAAAATTGCAGACGAATATAAGTTCAAGGCATCGTGTTTTGTAAATCAAGCTGTTGACGATGAATGTAGCCCCTTGCAGTATGTTTTTTACTTCAATCTAAGTTGGAGTTTTTCTAAAGCTGCATTTTCATTTCCTATGACCAGATGATCCCATAAGTACTCCAACAGCTGCAACGAACATGAACAACATGCAGAACAGCAATATATACGTTCTTCGTGATGATCTTCGGTACTCTCCGAATAAAATCACTCCCCAAAATGTGCTCACAAGTGGAAGTGCCTGAACAGCATCTGCTGCTGCATAGCCAGCAGCTTGGCCTCCCATGAACTGGAGACCGTTCCCGAACCCACACAGAAACCCGGCCAAGAAAGCCCACCATCGACCATTCCAGTCATTTAGATAGGCCTTAAAGGACGATTTGGGGACCCCCAGAGCTGGATGGTAAAGGAAGCTGATATTTAGGACAAGAGCAATTACAAAACAAGAGATCGAGAAGTAGAAAAATGCCGTATAAACAACCAACTTGGGAACCCCATCTTTCAAAGTGTTCCATTGATCGTTTGTTGCCAAGTTGAATGCCGGTGAGAAGAGGGAGAAGCAAACCCCGGCAAAGAAAGTCAAGGACAGTCCGATGAACATGCTCTTTCCAAACACCTGCAAAAGAAAAAAGAGTTAAATCAAGTCATACATAGGCTTCCTCTATTAAAGACCAAGTGAAAATATGGTTAAAACTTCCCAACCTTGATTGACCTCCTTTTCTCAAGCTCAATCAAGAAGGTTGCTGTTCCGGCTCGCGCCTTGCCTACTGGACCGTCCCCTTTCTCTTGACCCTTTGAAATTGCTTCTTCAGACGCAGATGAAAGCACAGTCCTGGAAAACAAGAAAATGAAAACGAATCGGATCAAAGGAATCATATATCATAATTTCCAATATATATGAAGGAAAGAGAGCACACCTTTTTTCGGTTTTGTTATCAACAGGCAACCTACTAAGCTTTGCTTTATTATCAGCTACATTAGATGAATGAACAACTGATGCAAGACAAACAGCAACAAGGAAGCAACCGACACCCGGGAAAAGGATCTCAGCTCTGTTTATTTTGTCATCTAAGAAGTAATTCATGGTTGTACCTGTAAGAACCAAAATGAATCAGAACTGTTCAATTCTACACAGATTTAAAAGCAAATCAAGTTCCTTTTCAAATTCAATCTCAATATGTAACCTATAACCACAGTCATGCTCGACGAAATCACTTCTACAACCGATAAACCAACGAAAGCCCAAGCATACTGTGTGGAAAGGTTTCCCAGGCTAAGAACCACCCCACCGGCCATCGCAAACAAAACCGATGGCCAATTGTCCTGCATCAAATTCCCATGACAACATTACACAACTTTAACCAGAAAAAAAATGACACAACAATCAAATATTGGGATTCGAATACCGAACTAGCCTAATACCAACTAGTTTATTTCTCAGGACTCACCTGAGAAAGTTGAGTGAAGAAATTAGGCCGGTCGACCGTGCTGTCTCCTATCTGACCAAATGTTAAAGCTATGATAACAGCAGCCAACAAATTTGTGATTGTATAATCAAGGTAAGTATGCTGGGGGAGGCGGCCTCGCCTTTCGAGCAGAGTGATAATTGCAGGCCATGTACCCAAGAAGAAAAGGGCTAAAAGCATGCATACTATGGCGCCTCCTTTGCTCTCCACAACATACATGATGAAGTTCAAAGTTCAACCAGGAATCTCTGATATGATCCTAAAATGGCTAATACCATGAAAACATGTTAGCTATAAAAGCTCAACAATGGGATCTTTGGAAGATCAACAAGACAAAAGGGAATCTTTTAGATCTTACCTAAAATCATGGATCTGCAGCAAAACAATAGAATATTGCAAACGGTCACTCCAAATTATGAATTTTTGACAGCTTATTTGGTTAAAGCAGATTCATTTGACCGCTATCTGTATTAGAAATTTGTACGTTTCTTTCACCACAGTGTGTGTGGAAAAAGTATAGGAATTGTATACTTCATTAAGACAGGAGAAATGGACTGAATATATATATATATATATATATATATATATATATATATATATTTTTGACACACACACACACATATATAACTCCACCGTGGATGGCTTCAATTGTTTAAATACTCATTAAAATCAAGATAAACACTAAGATTCGATTCTATTAACAATCTTTATTTGATCGATGCCTTTAGTGGATTGGGGTATTTTTCTGCATCTAAACTTTTATTGGCCGAAAATATATATATGAGATAGAATTCGTTTACACAGTGTAATAGTTTTTAAGTTTTATACGATTTTTAGATTGTTGGATGAGTGAGATGAATAACTGAGATTAACAGTAGAATATGTGGAGATTGCCACTTGAAAAAAAAAACGAGTTAATATTGATCATCTATTTCACTCATCCAACCATCCAAAAATTGGGTAAAACTTAAAAAAATAGAGTTTATAGTTTAAGAGTTTAAGTTTAGAGGTTTAATATTTAGAGTTTGTGGTTAGAATTTAGGGTTTATTGCTAAAGTTTAGAGGTTAGCGTTTGGGTTTTAGGGTAATATGGTAGTGATTAGGTTTTTAGCTATAACCTTAAATTGTAACCCTAAACTCTAAGTTCAAACCAAGTCTCTAAATTTTAAGCACATAAACTTAAACCCCTAAACTATAAACCCTAAACTAAATTCCTAACCCCTAAAATTAAGGTGCTTTTAGAAAATATTCCATGCACTGTCATTGGAAATAAAAAAGTTTTCACAAGCGCCCTAGTCATAAGATTTAGGAATTTAGTTTGAGGTTTATGGTTAGAATTTAATATTTTTAGACTAAAACCTAAATCCCTAACATATTACACTAATCTCCAAACTCTAAATTCTAAACACCTAAACCCTACACCCTAAATTGAATCCCTAAAACTAAAATTTTGTTTCACCGCCGGAACATGGACTATTTTCATATATATAAACATGCGTTGATGAACCAGATTCGGTTGGTTTGTGGCCATATACCCTGTTCCATAATTGGAAAGAACATTAGGGTTGCAAACAAACCAAACATTCGAACTGTTTGTGAATTGTTTAATTAAAATTTTATTTATGTTCGTTTATTTATCAAAAGAATAAATATGAATAAGATTT
Organism: Hibiscus mutabilis; assembly: GCA_019671005.1. Classification (NCBI taxonomy): domain Eukaryota; kingdom Viridiplantae; phylum Streptophyta; class Magnoliopsida; order Malvales; family Malvaceae; genus Hibiscus; species Hibiscus mutabilis. The sequence goes on from CM033714.1 coordinate 26,539,137, forward strand.
TATGTTCGTTTAATTAAATGAACAAACACGGACAAAGGACTCGTCCGTACATTTATATTCATGAACGTTCAGTAATCTGTTCATTTATGTTCGTCCGTTTATGTCCGTTTAAATTTATTCACATATATTCATTTATATTTATTATTTTTCATAACAAAATTATTATATTTTAAAAAATTAAACTTATTCACATATGTTCGTTTGTTTATTTTTTAAAAATTTATTCACATGTGTCATTTTATATTTGTTCGTTTATGTTCGTTTATGGTCGTTTTTCATTTAAACGAACGAACATGAACCAACACGAATAAGCTACATTCCTTAACAAACGAACACGGACAAAAAATTATGTTTGTTTAGTTATTCGTATTCGTTCATTTGTTCGGTTAAAATTAAACGAATAAACATAAACATACCCCGTTCGAGTTTAGTCGGTCCGTTTGCATGCCTAAAGAACATTGTTCAAAAGATAATAATTGGAAGAACATGTCAATTATACATAATTGTAATGGAATCTGAATCAAATTATCGGATCCAGCTTGGTCATGTCTGGTGTGAGTTTTTTTTATGGAATTATTTTTAATGGAATTTAATACTTCATTCCTTATAAAAAAGTTTCTATAGATGGCGGTGTGGTTGCTTTACAACTTCAAAGTCAAACATGACCTAAACAGATAGATACAGCTGGTTGTTTTAATGTTTAAGGATACCATTAACAGACAATCAAACGAAGATAAAGTGTTTTTATTTATTTATTTAAGCTTCGTTTTTTATTACAGAGCCCAAACTTTAGTTGATGTTGTAAGGGTATTTTAAAATTTTGAAAATTTTAACTGTCAGTAAATATTCATTTGAGCGTTAAAAATAATAGATAAATGTCCGTTCGGTAATTAACCGTTAACTATTTAGTAAGAAAAGTTAGACAAACATTGCTTGGGCTGCTAAGCTCAACAAAAAACGCAGCCTTAGAAGATGAGACAATGCGTGATTGGGTGAGCTTAGAGTATAACAGGGTTCAGCACGGTTACAGTTCAGCACCTATTAAAATGTTACAAAATACGAAACTTAAAATGTTACCTACTAACTTAAAATGATACATTTTTTGATAGCATTTTAAGTTTATAGATAAATATTGAAATTTGGCTCCGAGTATCGATACTTGTCACTCCTTATAACATTTTAAGTTGATATTACGTATCAAAACTTATCTTTGAGTATCAATACTTGTTGTGAGGCTACTAACCTAAAATATTATCAAAAGTGTATCATTTTAGATTTCATATTTTGTAACATTTCGATAGGTGTCGCACCGTAGTCGTACTGAACCCCGTTTTACGATAGATTTTACCTTAAGTAAGAATTTGTGTAGCTATACAAATTTTTATAGTATAACCTAAATTTTTACTATTTGAATAAGAATTTATGTAGATATATAAATTTTCACTAATTGAATAAGAATTTATGTATGGTTGTCTTATTTTAACCGCATTGTATAACGTTTTGTTGGTTGCAAGGGTGGAACATAAAGGGGTTTAAGGGGGTTTAGTCTCCGCCAACTTTTTTCATTAGGAATAGAATAAATTTTTTTAAGAAAAAAGGTAAAATTATCTTTAAAATCCCTTTAAAATTTGTAAAATTTTAGTATAACCCCGTCAAAATTTTTAATTTTATTTTGTCTCTTTTATAAATTTCTAGTTGATTTTAATTTCATTTTAATCTTTTTATAAATTTCTAGTTGTGCTCATAGTTATTTTGATTCTTAGTTTTCCAAGCAACATGTCAACTGACACGTTGATGTCATTGTTTGAAAAAATTTGCTGAAAATAGAGTGATCGATCAATGTTAGAATAGAAAGTAAAATCAAACATATGAAATATAAAAAAGAGTTGTATTGTACGACTGTTGATATAATAATGGAGTGGTGGAAAGCTGTTATTATTCCATATACATATAATATGAAGAAAAAAAATCACAAACACGACTTTAAAAAATTAAATTTAAATCATTTACTTTAAAACTAAAAAAAAATATTAGATGAATTCGGCTCACAACGACATTTGCGATGTTAGCCAATAAAATTCATCATCTCTTTTTTTAAGATAAATTTTCTTTTTTTTCTCCATATAAATAAAGAGTGGAGAGTTATTTGAAAGTTATTTTAAAATGAATGGATTTTATTGGTTGAGATCACGAATGACGTGATAAGACTGATTCATCTAATAATTTATCTTAAAACTCTAAACGCTAACACTAAACTTTAAAACTTAAATTCTAATAATAGATTCTAAACTTTAAAACACAAACCCTAACTCTAAACTAAATCTTTAGCCTTAAATTGGACTCAATTTAAGCTAAAATTAAGGGTTTGAGTTAATATTAGAGGTTTGACTGATCAAATTTATTAACTTGAATGTTTGGTGAATAGCGGATTGAGGTGAAACCTCTAATTTTGAAAAGGCCGCAAATAGAAGCTTTTTAAAATTAGAGATTTTGATATAAATATTATATATATTCTTTTTTTGATAAAAAAAATTATCATGTATCTCATTAAAAATCTCTCTAACCTCAATGGAGAAAAATAATACACATAAAATTTACAATAATCAAACAAAAAAACTCACAAAGAAACAAACACAAACTAATTTATAGGGCTACAACAAGTCGCAACCCCAAACCAACAACGACGTCTTAGCCACTAACATCTACATATAGAAGATGACCAAGCTCCATCGGTGGATCATAGAATAACCAGATCTTCAAATCATCCAAATCTGCAAGTTTCGTTATTTGATCTGCAACTTTGTTACCCTCACGACAGACATATCGATACAAAATGCTCCAATTCCTATCACATAGCTCCACTATATGCAAAACTATACCAGGCGAACTTTTGCCATGAGCACCCAACTTGATAAATTGTAAAGCTTCAAGGCTATCAACCTCAATCTCTACGTTTAGGAGTCGCAAATTTCTAGCACACATTAAACCCGTGTAAACACCCCATAATTCAATTTTCACAACCGAACACACTCTTGTGCTCTTAGTAAAATCAAGAACCCATGCACCGGTAGAATCTTGGATTGATCTTCCGCACATCGCCCTACCATCCTGCAACCTTTGGGCTCCATCAGAATTGAGTTTGTACCACCCCTGAGCTGGCGGTAATCAAACTATGCGTTGCCGTATAAAAATCTTCAAATACCTTAAATTTATCTATTTTAATTCTTCTCCTTCACTATTTTTATTGTGACATTTGTAAACAAGTATTTTTTTTTTTACTCTCACACATTTATATTTGTATTTAAATTTAATAATTAATTAAATTATATTAAAAATAATTATATAAATAATAAATTAATGTATAAATTCTTCAAATATGCTTAGTAATATTATATTAAAAATTATTTTTTATAATCTAATTAATGTTAATAGATACAAAATATTGATAACTAATAAACTATTCAAACAATTATAGAATATAATCATGTCTTTATATGTCATTTTGCTTGTTTAAATAATCAAACAACTATTAGCTATCAGTTAATTTTGCCAAACACTTCTATACAACCAGCTAATACAATCCGCTAGTCAAATCAACTAATGCAATCAGCTATCAGTTATTTGCTAATTGTCAAACAATACGAATATCTCTTTATTTAATAAAAACAAATATCTTTAAGAATATTCAATATTGAAATTTGAAGTTTTTATCTTAAATTATGAGAAAATTTAAGGAAATAATACATATGAAAATAAAAAGGAATATAAAGTACACCAAACATTATTTAGGGGTTTATTGTATTTTCTACCTCAACAACTCGAGAAATTATATTATGGGTTATTCTCGCCACGTCATATATGAGACTAATCAATAAAAATTATTTATCTCATTATTTATTTTCATGTCATATTTTTACTAAGCAAATCTTTACTCATATTTACTGTAAATCAATTTTAAAAACAGTTTTTACCAAGTGAATATTCTCTTGGTAAAAAAAATAATAACTCCCTAAAAATCAGGATACATCCCTCCTAATTTCTCCAGATTCTCAATCCAGCCCCGACTTTACCTTCCTTTCATTTTTGTCCTAAGGTCATAAAGGCAGAGCGAGTTCCAAGCGAACTGTAGCAAGATCCTAAATAATGTTTAGGGTGCCCAATTTCATCCATTCGTTTTTATTTATATTACTTCCCCTTATATGTTGTCAAAATTAGCATAATTACTTGTTATTTGTTCTAATGATAAAATTTAATTTAAAAATTCAAACAACTCAAATAATTTGATCAAATTCAATAAAAAATTAAATTTTATTTATTTTTCGAATCAAGTGAAAGTCTCTGCATAAGTGACTAAACAACCGAGAATGACCAATGTACACATAAGGCTCCGTTGAACAACAGTATAAAGCATAAGGCTGTGTTCGGCAACGGCTAATAAATGCATGTTGAGGGTCTAACGCAGTTATGACAACGTCGTTTGGACGTTAAACCTAATGAAAAACATTAATTTTTTTGACGGAAAAACATTACTAAACGGGTCCTACATAGAACTTTGAGTCTTTTTGTAAACCAGATTTTTACCATACCAAATCAAATATGCCGTAGATATGTATAATCATAATATTAATGCATTGTATTCAAAACTTTAGATTATATGAGGGGAAAAAGGGCTGCTTTATCTACATCAAAATTGAAAGTACAAAACTTGGAGGACCAAAACCAAAATTACCCCATAATTTTCTTCTCATTTCTACATAGTGCAATCAGATTTCCACACAGCAGCCTGACTGAACAATCCCAGAAAACTCATCAGCCACACTGATTTTCTCCAATTTACCATTTTCCACCATGTAAAACCCGTGCAGTCCACCTTGATGCTCCGATCCGGTTACCAAGACCCGATCCCCAAGCGTAATCCCGCGCGATCCGACCCGAACGGCAGGGTCCAACTCCGCCCAGTTCATCAATTTCCCGTCTTTTCCAATCCCGATGCTCGATCTCGGGCACTTACCCGGTTCCCAAACCCCTTCGGCCACCCTCCATTGACCCGACTTGAACCCGTAAATGTCGGCGCTCCCGTCGAACTGACCTTGACTCTCCGTTCCGTACCCACTCACAACCCAGAACTCGTCTTCCCCGACCACCACGCCTTCACACTCATCTCGCTCTTTACTCAGCTCTCCCAGCTGAGTCCACTCGTCGTTTCTCAAATCATAAACCCACGCCGTCCTCAACGCGTTCTTGTTCTCGTCATGCCCGCCCGCAACATAGACCCGGCCCGAACACGCTCCGATTGCAAAGAACGACCTTTTCGACGGCATATCCTTCCCTTGTCTCCATTTCTGAGCCGCGAAATCGTAGATAAAAACGTCAGTAACCGGGTCATAGCTCACTGGGTTCCACCCGCCCATCACCACAAGCTTCCCCTCACAGCTTGCCGATTGACAAAACAAAGGCAACCCGTTCGGGTATTTGGGAACAGGGGGAAGTTTGTGCCAACAACGATTCACCGACTCAAACACGGCAACCCCATAACTCGGTGACTCACCCGGTTTTTTAGGTCCGTTCACGATTCCACCGCTGAAGGCTTGAATCAAACAAGCGAGTTTCTGGGTGTAACCGAATCTTTTGCGATGATAATAAAACCCTTGGCTTTGAAGCAAATCCCGCCACCGGTGACAGACTCGGGAGGCGAGCCTGTGAGCTGTGTAAGGTAACCAGGTTAAGCACTCGAGACCGAGTTCATTGGGTAAACCCGGGACCAACTCGGTTGAAAAATCAAAACTTTGCATCTCTCAAGTTTCTAGAAGGTTTGTTCCATCCCAAAGGCCATTGAAGCATTGGAAACCGAACTGTCATCTTATTTACAATAGACGGTTGGATAACGGACAATCACCATAGTTGAGCGGATAAGTATAAAGAAGGATTTCCACGTGGCGTTATTTTGGGCCGGTTTATTATTGCTTAGGATCATATCCATCGTCTGATTCCGCTTTTGATTGATCTGATCGATGGAGTGGATAAACGTCTCTCGTATGTGCTTACGTGTTTCCAAGTTTATTCAAATCCAATTTGTACTTTTAATCATTTTGCATATTATTTTTTGAAATATTATATAAATTCTCAGACTATGTCGTTTCCTGTTTAGGTTTAAAATATTTTTTACTTCTTAAAATTCAAATTCAAATTTCTTTTTGAATGAGTAAATTCAATTTTCAAAATTTAAATTTAAGAAGATGGTATGTGTATTAGTACATACTTATATGTGTTTTTCCGTTCAAATTCAAAAAAAAAAAATTGAAATAATCAACAAATTAATTTTATAAATTAAAAAATCAATTAAACTGTTTAAAGTTGAAACTTCTTTAATCAAATTTAAAAAAAAATTATTGTATAAATTTGGCTCACCACATTACTTATAATTTCATTCACTAAAAATATTTAACTAATTCTTTTTTCATTTATGTTATTAATTTATTTATAATTAACTTCTAAGTAACCACATAATTCTTATTTTCATAATAAAAAAGTTAAAATTCATGAGTTAGCTAATTTTTAATAGATAAGACCGCGAATAACGTAATGAATTGGGTTCATACAATAATATTTTTCTAAATTTAGGGTGAGCAAAACAATATTCGGTGAAAAGTGATTTTTTTATTTGACTTCATGTGAAAAGCTCTACTTGACTAGAATAGTAAAAAGGGGAAAATTTCTTAAATATGATTTTTTAATTTTTTTTCAACAATATGGTTCCTTCAAGTTTATTTTCCAAATTATTGTTGTTTATTGTAGAAATTAGAAATCAAAGTGATTTCTCCGTCTTTGAACAGTATTTTACCAAAAAATATTAAAAAATCTAAACATTGTTCAAAGTTGGATTGTTTTCTCTCCGACTTTTGACTCGAACAGTAAACTACCCCAAAGCTAGAATTGATTTGAGGGGAACCCTATTTTGAAAAAAGTACCCACAATATTTGAGTAATTTCCCCCGTAAAAAGGTTAAAATTCATCTTTGAAAAAAAATGACATAAAAAAAAGAAAGAGTTGGTTGATTTTTAGTAGATAAGACTGGGAATGACGTGGTGAGTTGCGTCCATACAATAATTTTTCCAAATATAGGGTGAGTAAAATAATATTCGATGAAAAGTGAATTTTTTTTATTCTACTTGATGCGAAAAACTCAACTCGAATCGTAATTTCATAAATTCGGCTCGACTAAATTTTTTTAATAAGGGTTTTTTTAATAGATTTTAAAAAAATTTAATAAGGTTTTAGTTTAGATTTAATAAGGTTTTAGTTATAAAATGAGACTTAAATAACTCAATTTTTTTAATAATTAGCCTATCGATTTTTAAGTTCAAGCCAAGTATCTCAATTATGTATGATATATATATATATATATATATATATCGCATATAAAAACAAATATGAATAGATATAATATATGATTATACAAAGTTATTTAAATTATATAATCAATTAGTACCATAACATTATAAATATTTTACAGTTAAATTTGAACAAAAACTCAAACAACTTAACTCGAATTTCATAAACTTAACTAAAAAAATTTCAAATAAATTTTAACCTATTATGTTCGAAAAAAGTTTAAACTATAAAAAATAATGGTTTGACTACAAAATAAGTGCCTAAACTATATGCATTTTTTGCAATATGTGCCTAAAGTATTTTTTGGTTAAAATAGATGCATACAGTTTTATTTTTGACTGAAAAGCATGCTTAAAAATATTTTTTTGGTTGAAATATGTACTTAAAATTTTATTTTTTGTTAAAATAGATGCTTTAATTAAATAAGTCAAAAATAAAACTTTAAGTACCTATTATAAAAACTAGACATAATTTGAACACTCGTCAACTCAACTAAATAAAAATATTATTACAAGAATGGAATAATCACCTCTAATCAAATCTAAACTAAATGTCTACTATAATTTATTTGAACGAAAGTTATTTTATCGGCGCTACGTAGATTTGAGTAAGATGTTTTATTGTTTGACAATGAATAAAATGTTTGTTTATTAGAAATTATAATTCCAGAAATAAATATTTATTAAGATAATTTTGTTTATATGAATAAACATATTATAAATAGAATCGTCCTAGACAAAATTATTAATCACGATGTTGATTTTATTAAAAGGTTTAATACTTTTCAACGTAATATTTTTCCACAACCATTGAATTTTATATTTTTCTTTTTTTGAAATCAACCTTATAAAATTATAACCGACAGATTTAATATACGACGGGCCACCGACGACAAGAAATTTTTCTAGGATAGCTACGGATGGCAAATACATGCCCAATTGACAATTTGCTTCACTTAAAGATTCTTACTATTTTGGATGTAACGTGGAAAATATACGAATTAAGAAAATGATGTGTTCGATAAATATGATATTTTTTTGGTTATTTTTTGATTTTCAAGATATTGTCCTAACTAGTTCGGATTGACTCGAGTTGAACACATAATTTTAGTAAGTGAATTTTTTAATGTGAATTTTTTACATACACATAGCTTCAAATTCGAGACATGCTTAAGTGATATCAAGCTGCTTACCATTTGGATCAACCATACCAATAATATGATATGACATTTTAATCAAATTAATATACTTAGTTGATGAAGTTTTAGTTTAATGGTGAGATTATTTTTTTTAAAATATCATGAGATTTTAAACTTTGAGATTTATTCAGATTTTTTAATTGATTGATTAGGATATATATTTTGTGTGAATTTAAATTCTAACATTGAAAATATTTATTATCACACTATTGTATGAAAAAAAAATTAAGTTCTATTACAAGTAAATATCTTCCTGAGCTTTTAGAATTGAGTATTTGAATTTAACTTCAAACTTTAATTTGATATCTATTTTTTTTGTTAACTTAGTATATGAATTTCGATTATGTTCTGCAACATAGAAATAAAGTTTAACTAGGCATGATAATAGGTCGGATTTTTGTTGTCTCAATCCGAAATTTAAAAAAATATATTTTAATTATATTCAGTTTTCGCCCTAAATTCAATATATTTTAACTCGGTTCAACTCCAAAACTGACAAGAAAGAAGAATACCTAGACTCCACTCAATCCCAAAATTTTAACAAAAAAATTAATTAAACTCGCACCGACCCAGGAACAATTAATAAAAAAGTAAATATGCTATATAAAATTGTCATATATATATATATACTTAATTAAATATGTATCGGGTTAAGGCAGAAACTTTTCACCCTAAACGTGAACCCGCCCTAACCCTGACTCAATCTTTACCAAATTTTGTCACATTCCGTCCTGAACTCGAAATTCAAGAAAAAACCCGTTCGGGACGAGTTATGTTTGGTCGAGGTGGGTTCGAGTAATTTTGTGTTCCTTAGGTTTAAAAAAATTGAACATTTTAAGAGTTTAAGGTTTAATAACATTTAAACTTGATACTTAAATTGATACTTGAATTTAACTTTTTTATTCAAATTTAAATGTAAAGTATCAATTTAAATAAACATGTCCAGTTCGAGTACCAATTGAACTTCAACCCGTGAAAATTATGACGAAATTATATTTTGAATAACTTATAATAAAATACAAATTCAAATACCTGCTTAAAAAATATTATAAATTAAACTTTAAAATCAAATTCATATACAAAGACTTATATTTATCTATTATTTTTATTGAATACTTTGGAGATAAATTTTATGAGTCATATTCATACTTGTATCACAATCAATCAATCAATCTTATAATGGATGAAAGTAAGACTAACTTTATATCTCAAATGTTGAGCTTATTTATTTATTCAAAGTTAATGGATATTTACTTTCTTTTTATCAATTCCATAAATAATTCAAGAACTATGCTATTTGCATCATTATTTTAGGCTTCTAATTTTATTTAATTACTAATAAATTTGAATGCGATATTTATTATTTTATATATGAATCAACAAGTAATAATCACATATTCTAATAAAAAACTATTTTTGTTAAAAAAATTGAACACCACATACATTTAAATGGCCTAAATATATAAAAGTCTTATTTAAAATGAACATACTCATATTTAACACTTACGATGGAGAAAAATATCATAAGATTAATTAGCAACATAATAATTGTAGTTAGTACTTGGCTTAATAGGTAAAAAAGTGCTCAAATTATACCTCTTTTTTCATATGGGTGCCTAAACTATTTTTCGGCCTAAATAGGTGTTTAACGTTTTCAAAGTTACCATTTAGGTGCCTTGCTGTTAACATTTGTTTAAAAATTCTATTAACCAATAAAAACATGGCATGTGGCATGTTTTATTTTAATTTCTTTTCCTTTTTTTAAAAAAAATAGAAATTTCAAAAATATCTTAAAATTCTCAAAATAGTCCTCAAATCCCTAAATTTATAAGTCTCAAATCTGGATTTCATTCGTTGACGCCGCCAATCGTCAACGGCGTGCCCACCACTTTCGTCAACGGACCCCACGATTATTTCTCCCATCCTCCCGTCGTCGATAGTCGACGGACAGCATGTCTATCGTCAAAATAAAGTGGCAAGAGAAGGAGGCTTCATTCTGTCGCCGGCAGCGGACGAACTGCGATAACAGTGGCTAGGTTTGGAGATCTAAGGATTTTGGGGTTATTTTGTGATTTTTGAGAAATATAGGGATTTTTTTTAAAATCAAGTTACAAGAAAAAAAAAATCAGAGCCATGTGTAATGTTTTGATTGGTTAAAGAAATTTTTTTAAACAACCGTTAACGGCGAGACGCCTAAAATGGTAACGGTAAAAATATTAGGCACCTACTTAGCATGAAAAATATTTTTAACACTTATATGGAACAAAATACATAGTTTGGGCACTTATTTGACATTTAAGCCTTAATACTTTACTGGTCAATGTACATTTTTTCTCTAGTGCTTGTTCATACTTCATACAAAGTATTGATGTATTTTGATGCACTTTTTCGAGTTTATCATTATTTTTTAAAAACACACACATATATATATTATAATGCAAATATATCTCAACTCCATACATATAAATATATTTATATAGCAAATATGAATTTCAAAATTATTATTAGATTATTATATTTTTAATTTATTACCGATAACTGGTTGGTCTAGTAGGATGAGGCGTTGGATCTTTCAAGCAAGATTAGAAGTTCAAATTCTGAAGTTGTGAATGAAGAAATCTGGTTAGGAGGATCGCCCTCATAATGAGCTATGCAGAACCCGATCTAGATTAGTTGACCAATGAGTCAGATTCCAGTAGTTAAACAAAAAAAATTATTTAAGAAATAAAAATAGTTAAAATAAAAAATGATTTAAAATATTAAAATTTTATACACGAGATATACATCGGTGTAAGTTAATGTTGATCAAAATGAATCTAAACACACAAAAATGATCGAAATATATAGAATTTTTTTATCAAATTGAAATTTAAACTATTTGTCATTATCTTTTTTTTTTAATAATTCTAATATAGTCCCACACAATATATATATATTCTTTTTTATTAGTTTTGATTAATTCAGACACATTTTGTAAATATAAGCGCTTAAACTCAAATTACTTAAGAGAAATAACATTTTGTTGTCGACTGCAACCATCCTTAAATTCTACTATTTGCCATGATTTAAGTATCTATGAGACCACAAACATAAAATATAAGTAAATCTAATATGTGTGGTATATATATATCGGGTTAAATAATTAAAATTAGCGAACGGGTCAGATAGCTTACTTGTCGAATTATTTATCAATTTAAATTATTTCTAAAATGTGTTTTAAAAATATAAAAATAATATTACGATATGGAATGTTTGCAAGGGTTAAAGACATGAAGAGAGAATGAATAAACCCAAAAGTCAAATATAATTACATAAAAATCAATGTCATGTGCGGTTGACCTAGATATAACGCTGCTGCGGTAGGAAGTGTTATTCGTTCGGATATTAGTACTTGGCTTTTTGATTTTTCAAGAAACATTGGGAAATGCTCGGTCCTTAATGCGAAACTTTGGGCCACAAAAAGTATTCGGCTTTTTGAGTATCTGAAATTTCGGGTACTCAATTTTTTAGATATTTTATTTGTCGACCTTTATTTCGGCTCGTGAGTATTAGATACTCTATAATTGTGTGCCCGTAAAATTGAGTATCGTATACTTGATTCATATTTTTTGTTTTTATTTTAAAATTAAAAAAAACTTAAAAGTTCATACATGATCTAACAAAAAATTTAATGATTTGAAGTTTATAACAATAAAAAGGCATTAAAAATATTAATTTCGATCGTAATTTTTTTCGAATCTCATATTTTTTAATAAAGAAAAAACAAGTAAAAATAGTAGACATTAAAAAAACTATTAATGCATAACAACAGTAGACATTAAAAAAACAAGAAATGAGACCATTCACAATGATTCAATTATATTGTTCTACCGATTTTTTCTTCCAAGCTGTAGACTTAAAAAAACTACTAATGCATAAATGCAGTAGAAAAACCTTGTTGTTTGTTGTTTCATATCGAATCATACATATTCACAAATTAATATATATATTTTTAAAAATTTTAAAACATAAAAGCATATAATACAAATATAGAATGAATTTAGGGATTTAAATACAGTTTTAAGGTAAAAATATTAAGTAATCTAATAAAATAAAAAATAAAAGAATAGGAACCGGGTACCCAAAAATTTCATATTTTGTGACCTGAGCCCCGACCTGGGAAATGGCGAGCCGAGTACCTGACTCGGGCAAAAAAAAGTCTAAATAAATACCCGGTTATTTATGTTCGGGTAGTCGAGTCAGGTAGTTCGAGTCGGGTAAAAAATTTCCACCGTCAATACATGTAATATTTTCCCATAATAATAATAATAATAAAATCAAACCCAAATTTTACATTTATTTTAAGTCTGCTCCAATCCTTAGAGTATATTTTTAATAGTGATTATAAAGTAGCATATGTTCATACAAATTTTTAACCTTTGACAATACACACACCTTACAAACAAAGCGAATTAAACCCATATTTTTTAAAATGGACATTATCATTTTCTTTTATCGGGATCATTCATTAGGTTTATATTTAGAGTATTTTTTTTTTGGGAGGATTCATAGTTTTGGAAGGCTTGTAAGTTGATTGTAGCTAAAAAGTCAAGAAGTGGTCCCCTAAAGCTCCCATTTGCTTTGTTATGCAATTGGACCACTGTTCGGTTTACGTTTCAAGGTATGGATGGGAGCAATAATGCTCTTCTAGAAGCATGGTATTTATTAGATTTCAAAATTTATATATTCCTATCATATTTATATAATTTTAATATATTTTTTAAATTAAAAATAGGCTTAAGTTATATATCTAAGAAAAAACTAAGAATGAGCATGAGTTGGGTTGTGTCGACTTTTTGGTCGATCCGCATTTGACTTGAGAATGTATCATATTCACTCAAACTTAACATGATATTTTATGATATTCTACCTGATCTGATTTGACCAAAAATTTTACAGTAAAACTGAGCTCGAATCCGACATAAATAAAAATATTTTTTTATTTTTATTCTATAAAATATGGAATTAATTGAAAAAATATAAAAGGAGAGGAGACATTATAATAATTATTTTATTTTTATTAGACAAAATAAAGAGATAATTAAAAAATATATATAAAACGATATGCATTATAGCAATTATACTTAAATATTTCAAAATAAAATTAAACTATTATTTTAGGTCGGGTCGAATATTTTTCACCTTAAACCTAAACTCGACCCGACACTATCTTAAAAAACCTCAACCCAAACCCAAAATCTTCTTTTATAAACCTGTCCCTATAAAGTCGGATCAAGTCGAAACCTGTTTGATTTGGGTCTAACTATCCCTAGACAAAACATAGGTAACAAGTGGAGAACCGGGCCTATCCTGGACGATCAAAGTGTGAAACTCGCTTGGGATATCATCGAAAAAGGTTGTTTCAAAGTGATAATGTAATGTCAGCTTGGTCATTCTATCAGCAAACGTATTTGCTATCACGACAAATCCATTGGATATGAGTCAGGCAATCTCGTTGTCGTAGTTTGACAATTGTTCTAACTAGTGAGTGGAGACTGTTAATGAATAATGACATTGGTATTTTCAATTGAGGTCTAATTTGAATTTTTAAAATTTTGAAAGGTTTATTGAAAATTTTTAAATTCAATATAAAATTTTAAAATTTTTATGAGAGTCAAATTAAAATTTTTAAATTTTTAAGGGACTAAATTTTAAATTTTCATAATTTGAGGGGAGGCCTACAGTTCTCCAACACTTACCAGCCCTAACTATATGAGAACTTGTTGCATCCAATATTTCCATCCCCATTTAAGTTCAAAAATAATGCTCAACGTCTTCGTACTCGGCAACTCCGGAGGTGGCCCTTAGAATCTTACACGATCTTGAGAACAAACACCGTTAGGTGTCACTGTATGGCACCCACGTGACCAACATGTAAAGCCGATGACTATAGGTACTCATACCACCAAAGACGAAAGGGAGGCTGAATTTAGAGGGCGGTACCCCACTTTTCCATCATCTTTCTTTCTACCTTTCTTGTTTTAATTGTCATATTGTTTGTGGCTCTCCGCCCTAAGCTTATAGGGATGAATAACTCGAATTCTTTTAAAAAAATTTCAATTTTTTAATGTTCGGTTGACAGACTGGATCAATTAAATCAAATATTTTTAAACATCCCTAATCTTTATCTTTCTTGTAGAGTATCTCATTATTTAGCCATCAACAAAACTATTGGACTGAGACCTTAAATATTCGCAACGAAGATTCTAGACAATTTTAAGGCTTTCATATAGTTCCTATAACTCGATTTTCAGTACATTTATTATCCTTTGTTCTTAAAAAAGCTCGACAATTAGTTACCCTCCTATAATGAGGTATACCTCCAATTGCAGCTTAAGGACATTTGTAGTACCATTGGATCTTATTTTGACTAAAGTATGATCTAAAATTTTATATTTCTCGAAGTAGTACCCTTATAGTTAACTCCAAAAATATAATATTTTTTATTTAAACTCTCCTTAGACGCATTACAAGTTCCATTTTTAATATCTAGTTTAAACTTTAATCACGAGATTAACCTAATTCCAAACCGAACTCTGTATGGGCACAACGAGTTCCCTCTAAATTAACGACCATAACGATTTTTATGAAAAAAATAACGGGTTGTTTTAGGGTTTTTGCAAATTAGGGTTTTTTAGTTTCTTATAAATTGATAGTTTTGTTTAGGGTTTAAAACACACACAAAATTTTCAACCTCTTTTGTTCGAGCAAAGCAAAATAGTTTGCCAAACCTTGAGATTTTCTTAGACGACACCGAAAGAAGCAAGCTCACACATAATTTGAAAGGTTAAAGGTAACGTTTGTTAACTTTTTTAGAGTACGATTAATTTTTTGAATGTGATTTATTTTAATATTCGAAATTTGTGATCTATGCATACTTTTTTAATCCGAATAGTCATTTGTGTTGTAAATATTTTAATAAAAAATATTTAAAAAATCGATTGATTTGTAATATTTTAGGTATTTAATTGCGCATAACTATTGGGAAAAAATGTCGTTGTTAAGACTTCAAGATTTTCACATCACGAATAACATGGAATTATTGGTAAGAATTTATGGTTTTTTGCAACTTTAATTTATTGTTTGTAAATGATAAAGTACTACTTTAATTTAAATTTTGTGTTTGTAGAAAGAGGATGCAAAATTTCGACATTGCTTGATATGGAGAGATCCACCAAGCCAATATATAAGGGGATTTTTGGAGAATGCCAATTTTAGGTACGCATCAAAGATTCGTGACTTTGAAATCGTGCCAGAGTTGATTAATGGGTTGGTGGAGCATTGGAGACCGGGGATGCATACCTTTCACATGCCGTGCGGGGAGTGCACAATCACCATAGAAGATGTTGTTATGCATCTCGGTGTCCCAATTTCGGGCAGTCCAATCATTACTCAGAATATGTATTTTGTTGTTGATTACTATTTTACGTATTTGGGAAGACACCACATGCGCATGCTGTTGATGGTAAATGTGTGAAGCTGACATGGCTGAAGAGTGATTTTCAAGTGGATGGAAATTCCACATTGGCAGAAATTGATTACACTGCTTGAGCTTTATATATTGCTCATTCTCGGTGGTATGATAATGCTGGACAAATCGAGTTCTCATGTGCACACGTAGTACCTCCCATGCAAACATTGTGGAGAGCAAGAAAATTCAGTTGGGGATCTGCAATATTAGGTTTCCTTTAATGCGAGTTGTGCAAGGTAGAGACCTAGATAGTCGTCAACGACAGATTCGTGCACATTGATATTGGTGGGTGTGTGGTGCTGCTACAATTATGGGCCTGGTACAAGCTTCCATTTCTGGCACCTATATGTGATCCTCCATCTGAATTCCCACTCGCTTCAAGGTAATAATGTTCAATCACATAATAATTTTAGATGTTATTAATGGAAAGCACGATGCTCGTATTTGTATTGTGCAGATGGAGCCAAACATTCAAAAAGGTGTTTGAGGTAAAAATAATTGTCAAAGTTAGAGTGAAGATTGACATGTATTGCGAATAGCGGGTAATGTAAATTTGCTTTTGATTGAAATTTGAGGATTTGAATTTATTTTGATCTAATTTTCTGGTTATGTACGTATTATTGTAGTTCCGATGGATGCCATATGATGAGGGTGATGATATTCGCCAGGTGATTCCGAATGATGCCTACGAAGATGCCATAAATTGGTGTTCAATAATGTCGTTGTTACATTTTGCGATTGTCGAGCTATTTTATGTCAATCGGGTTATTAGGCATTTTGGATACCATCAGCCCATGCCAGATGAGCCGACTAATATGGATGACTTGGAACAGGTAAACTTACGGGGTAAGATTGAAGTGAATTGGCCAAAGAAATATTCGTCATACATAGCGTGGTGGCATGACAGGTCAAGCATTTTGAGTACCATCAGTGGTTTGTGGCAAACAAAAAACTGAAGTTGATGACCGAAGCCTAACGAGAAGCTTATATTCTTTTGTTTCAAACCCCAAGCCTAGGCCCAAGGGCATCGAGTGAGTCGTCATCGGGTGTCGAGTCGTCTAGAGGCAAATCCAGGGGAGGAGAGGTAGATCTACAGGTAGAGGTAGACGCTTAAGAAGAGAACTTGAACCGGAACTTGATCCGGAACCTGAACCCTACTTGGGACCAAGATTTGCAAAGTAGAGAGAGGTTTAATTATTGATTTGAGTTGAGTTGACAAAATTTGTTATGTTTCGTACGCAATAGTTTGTTTCTTAATTTTTTAGAAATTTTGTATTTTAATAAATTTTGGACCGAATGAATAAATTCATGATTTAATAATGATTTGAGTTTAGTTAACAAAGATTTGTTATGTTTGTTTATTTTTTTCACGTAACAAACTATGTAGAGTGTTCCAATCGATCGGATATAGCAAATTACTACATTTAGAAAAGTAAGATATATTTAGAACACAAAAAGAAATTGACAAATTATTATACATTACTCCCCAAACATGAATACATATGCTTGAGTACATGTAAATAATTTGTTATAGTATACAACAGATTAAATTAGTACTACACTTTGTGCTATGAACGCCCAATTGTTTGATATGTACAAGGTTGTTCGTGCAAAAAACGGGTCCAATCAACATGGAATATGGCATACAACACTCGTATATGTCATTATGGACACATAGGGGTGTTGCATGGAATAAAAATGAGTGCAACATTGCGCGCTAGTGGCCCAGCGACAGCATTTGGGTTGCATCCTAAATAATGTTTCACCACGCGGTTTAACAGAAAACTAATGTAGTAAGTAGAACTTCGTAATATGAGACAATACGACAACAATTTGAGTTTCCAAGCTTCCATTATAATTTATGTCAGCCTCATTCCAAACAATGTACAACGTAACAGTGATTGTTTTCAATTTGGTACGTTTAAAAAATATAAAATAGAGTTCTGGTATGGAAGAGAATGCGTTCTTTTAGTGTTATTTATACTGAAAAATCTGGCTACGTCACTAGGAAAGTGAAATGATAGGGAAAACTTGCCGTGATGGCTCGACGAGTTACCCGAACTCGCCGTGAATGCGCGGTGAGTTCCGCCTATCATTTCTACCTTTCCAAACTTTCAGCAACATTTTTTAGAGGTTTCATGTACGGTTTTCAAGTAGGTTTCAGAGCTGGTTTTGAATGTTGGACCGAACGGCATACACTTAGTCGTATACATAAACACTTTTATTTCATGTTAACGTAAAAAAATCGGCATAAAAAACATCTGGAGACAGTGTAAAACACGCATATAGGGGTTTTCTTGGTAGGATTTTCAACACATTTTTTGGAGCAGTTTTTTGAATGTTGGACCGAACAACGGACAATTAGTCGTATAGATAAATACTTGTACTTGATGTTAACGTAAAAAATTTGGCCCAAAAAACATCCAGAGATGGCGTAAAATGCGCCTAAACACCCCTATATGAGTCATCTTCGTAGGGTTTTCAACGCATATTTCGGTGCGGTTTTTGAATGTTGGACCGAACGTAAGACACACCATCGTATATGTAAACACTTGTACTTCATGTTAACGTAAAAAATTCGGCCCAAAATCATCCGGTGACAAGTAAAACGCGCATAAAAACCCCTATGAGAGTTAACATGGATGATTTTTTTAAAATTAAACATAGCTAGTAATTTAAAACAAAAAATATACATTTCACATAGTATGCAACAAGTAAAAAATTAATACAGTTATAATACATACAAAATTTTATAAATTTAATAAACTTGTCTGATATGCAGCTCTAGAGGACCTTCTGAAGGATATTCCTGTTCATGGTACACAATTTGGTAATGGGTGCTAGTTTTGTCTTTAACCCTGAAGATACACAGAAAATAGAGAGATACAATGACTACAACATAGAGTTACTCAATATAAGATATACAACTTTCACGGATTTCACACAATTGGTGGTTTGGGCTACTCCATGTAAGAAATTGGCTGGCCATTGGCACTATGATCTCCCTATGCTTGGTTAATGTTGTAAGGAAAACTTTTTTCGTGCAACTAGGTGCCACTGATACATAAAACTACCACGATTTTGTATGCATTATAAGATAGAATAATATAAAATTTTTAAATGCAGGTTTTAAACAATCGAACATCATGTTACCAGTTATTTATAGTTGGGCATTTGAACATAAACTCGTCGTGCGTGAACAATACAACAAATTGGTGACATGACAAGCCAAACTCGCCTTGCCTAGATGGCGAGTTCAGCCTAACTTGCCGTCTAGACACGACGAGTTTGGTTTATCATGTCACCAATTTGTTGCTCAGAATTGAAATTATATTATAGGTTTATATTTCCAACACGAATATCATTCAAGATTACTTAAAGGAATTCACCGTATATACATGGCGAGTTCGAAAACCAATTAAGTTGTATTACAACGGCTTATCTATTTCTCATTTTCCACAACACTCAAACAAACCCAATAATCTCCCTTCAATTCAAAATTTTCACAAGCACAATCAAACATCATTATATAATGGCACCATCACCAATCTCAGTAATCGTATACTATGTGGCAACTATATGGGAGATAATAGCGGGGAAAACTTTGATTCTGAAAACTTTTTTCCTATCAAATTTATTTGCACAGTTCCTATTGATTAGGTACGAAAGAAGATCAAACTACTAGTACCTGTCGGGCGTAACAAACTATTACAAGCTCTCTATTACGGGGTCTAGACATCATTCCTTCCTATGACATACGCTACGATGAGAATTAACAACAAATTCGATGTCGAAGCAATGGTCGACACACATAATGGGTACAAAGAGGAAATTTTCCATTTGTATGCAGATTTTACTAGAGAAGTAGTAGTTGACAATGAAAAACGAGTAGCAACTCAAGCAAAAACATATGATTTCAACTCTTTAATAGGGGATTATAATCTTGGCATTTCTGCTTATACCCACGTGTCTAATGATGAACATGCATGTTCAACATTACAACACTTGTCCGCGAACTTCTTCGACCTAAACGTTGAACAACCATAAACTCAACATTCCACCTTTAACCCATACGTTATGGGCATCAACCGAGAATTGGTGGATTAAAATTTTCAGGGGGCCGACACTCTTGCGCGACATCATTCGATCTAAAAGAGCCAACCTATGATTCTTCTAATTTTCCTCAGTTTTACAGCTACGACTTTTGCACCTGCCTATACATTCACGGATGGTGATGACGGTTATTCATCCCCAGAAGAACTGATTCAAGAACACAGTCATGATCGTACGGAGGTTGGGTTATTCATGGAGCCTAAAGACGCTGATGTTGGTTTCGCCTCTAAAATTGAAAGTGACACTAATGATGATGATGACACCCCCAAAAATTTTAATAAAAATCAATTGGGACATGTTGCAAGAAGTACTGTCCTCGTACCGTACGAACCTCCATCGCACATGCACAACATCGACTTGGCAGCAATAAACGTGCTAGAGTTCACTGACATACCTGACGTTGGCTTCGATGATTCTTACTTTGCTAATAAAAAAGAAAACTTGTGGCCGGGTTTGTAGTTCAGAGCAAGCGACGAAGCAAAAGCTACTGTTAAACACTACAAAATATGTAATGGTGTGCATTCCAAGGTGACGTGCTCGATGTCCAAGAAATACGTATATGAATGTAAACAGAAAGTGGCACAATGATGCAACTAGAAGGTTCGAGTCCAAAAAAGAAAAAGAAAGACAACGTCTGGGAGATCACAGTCTACAACGACCCTCATACTTTTTGTGCCGTCGGTTACAAGTAGGATCATCCAAACCTAGACTCAAAAGTCATCGCTGGGAACGTCCAAACAATTATCCAAGAAAGCCCTAAAGTCATTGTTTTTACGTTGAGGGCGCATGTTACGACAATATACAAGTATACTCCATCATACAAAAAGACTTGGAGGGTAAGAAACAAGACAATCATGAATTTGCATGGGGAATGAGACGCTTCTTACAACGAGCTCCCAGCTTGGATAAATATCAGGAATAAATACAACCGCAGAATGATGGTAGATCTAGAGACCGAACCATACTACAAGAACGATCGCGTGGTTCCTGATGTGTTCCAATTCAAACGAATCTTCTGGATATTTCCCCAGTGTATTAATGAGTACAAGAACTTGAACCCTATCATGCAGATTGATGTCACATTCTTGTATGGAAGATACAAACAAGTTTTGCTGTTAACCGTTGTTCAAGACGAGAATCGCAAAACAATACCCATAGCGTTCGCACTCATGCCCAGAGAAGATACTAAATCATGCAATTTTTTCCTTAAGAATCTACGCCATTACATTTTAAAAAGGATTGAGTTTGCTTGATCTCAGATCGAGGAGGTGGGATAAAGTCAGCGAACGAATCTTTGGGCAGTAAGTTTCCATCTCCAAACATTAAAAACCGTTACTTCTGTCGCAACCCTTTTTAGGAGGTTTCGACGTTATTTGGAAAACTTAATAAAACACAGAGTCGCCACAAATTTTTTTGGAAAAACGTGTGATTGGATCACTTTTTAAAAAATAAGGGTTATTTTAATAAAACATTTTATTTATCAAAATAACATTTTTGGTCCACGAAAACAAGAGAAAATAGGTCCGAGGGTCGGTTACATGTGGGGAAGGGTTAGCACCCCTATAATGCCCAAAAAATTGGTACCTAATTGATTTCAAAAAAAGTATTTTGAAAATTGGAATTTGCAAGTTCAAGAGTTTCAATTCATTCGTCCCTTTGGTGAATATAAATCTATTTTAACGGCCCTATCGCCCGAGAGATGAACTTCAATCACCGCTAACACTCCTCGCGCTATCAAGTCAGTCTCGTTTGATAAGACATCACATTAATTAGTTTTCACTTGTTAAAACAAAACAACAAAAGATTAAGTGTGTTTGAAATTTTTAAAATTAAAACCGAATTAGTGATTAAACCCTAAAAGAGAAGTCTACATTCATTTTAACTATTAAAGTTATAATGTTTTTAAGTGTGTCTTATTTTATTTATGAAAAAAGTTTTTCATCACACAAGGCTCTGATCTAATTTTTGAAGGCCCTAATCCTACGTTTTCAAACATACACATATTACAAATATTTAAAAGAGAACAAAAAACAAATAAATTGCTTTAATTAAATAACTAAGAGAAATAAATTTAAAATAAAGAAAAGGATAACAATTTTATTGTTTTTTTAAAATAATTTTTGGTTAAGGACTAAATTGAAAGAATAACAAAATTTAAAAGCATAAGAAAATTACCGGGGGCGAAATTTCCAGAAAGTTTGTCTTTTTCTAGATTCCGACGACCTCACACCAAATTTTTCAGTTCGGAGCTACATCGAAACCCAAATCACGGCGTTATTTCAAAAACGGAGGTAAAAAAATCCCTTTCTTTATTTTAAAACTAAAAGCGTAAAGAAGAAAATTACCAGCAAAAACGATCTTTATTCCTCTAATGAACTTTCGATTACAACTGCTTGCTTGCTTGCTTACACCTTTTGGGAAATCCGAATGCTTATTTATATGTGTTGTATGTGTGTATTGTGTTTGTTTCGTATGAATCTCGTGTATCTAATGTGTTGTTACATGAAATTTACAGTGCTATTTATAGGTACAAAAATGCTTGAATTTCAAGCTTGAATCCCCGTTTTCTTCCCATTTGATTGCTTGATCTTTGCCATGGTATCAATTTAGGGATTGGTCCTTCCCGTTTTGCTTCTGATTTAATCCTGATTTTCCAGCTAGGGCTTCGAATTAGGGATTTGGTCTTTTGTTATTTCAACTATGCTCTGTTTAGGATTTTAATCCATTTTGCATGAATCTGGAGATGGAAACTGGCGCCGACAAGGAGCGGTTCAAGGCAGAAACGACACGGCTACCATTGGGGAAGACAATATTGCCGGAGAAAGCTAGAAGGTCGGGCGCGTAGCTGCCACGCACGAGTGGTGATCCATGTGTTTTGCTGCTGATCGATCTGGGCCGTTCGATTGCTCCTGGATCCAATAGTGATGGGGATGCGGCGCTTGATCCTCTTCATTTGGCGTGATCTGCGCCGTTAGATCAATCCCTTGATCCAACGGCTGTCCTTCAGCTGCGCATAATAAGAAAGAGAATTAGGGTTTTGTTTAGTTGGACCGATCGGGCCTTATATGTATGGATCTATATATAAAAACTATAGACATGTAATTTTTATGGACTCTTTTGTAATGGGTTTATTTTAACCTAATGGGTTTTATACAATGAACTCTTTTTATATTTTGGGTTTTATACTATTTATTAACTATTATACAAACTACTATAACACAATGCTAACGTTAACAATGTACTAATACTACTACAATACTACTAAACCAAAAATTACATAGATATAATACAACAATAAAATGAAAGCAGAAATAAAGAGTTCGGTGAAAATTCAGTGACAACAACTGCCCCTCTTTGGTCATTCCGGTGAAACAAGAATAGAGAAAAGTACAAAAGGACACAGATTTTCACCAATTACTAAACCGTCAATGCCTGAAAAGACAAGCGGGTTCTATTCTCCTTATGCTCGAATAGATAAGCGGGTTCCATTCTCCAAATGCCTTAACGTATAGGAGGGTTCTATTCTCCTTATGCTTGAATAGATAAGCAGGTTCTATTCTCCTTATGCTTGAATAGATAAACATGTTCTATTCTCCAAATGCCCAAACGGATAGGCGAGTTCTATTTTCCTTATGCTTGAATAGATAAGCAGGTTCCATTCTCCTGATGCCCGAACGGATAGGCGAGTTCTATTCTTCTTATGCTTGAATAGATAAGCAGATTGAAAAAAAGGTTCCATTCTCCTCATGCTTGGATGGATAAGCAGGTTCTATTCTCCTTACGCTTGAATAGATAAGCATGCTTCATTCTCCTGATGCCTGAACGGATAGACGAGTTTCTTTGCAGAAAAAGCTTTCAAACTTGTAAAAATATGATAAATGATGCATTTATAATAATCATGCCCCTAAGGATATCTAAAATATGCATGTCTCGTTTCTTTTGCTTTTAAATTTCTTTTTCTCAGAATTAATTTTCTTATCAGACAGCAGACACAGAAGAAACTGTGAATTTTCAGAGATCTTGGACTGTATCATATCAAACATTTTCTCAACACTGGAAACAAATGATAATCGTGTATTCTGGCCCATTCCATCAAAAGAAGCAGTATAACTTTCTTTTATTTCTCTATACTGAAAGGCTTTGCACCATGTTTACTAGGAGCACAACGAGCAAGAAAGTTTGCAACAATCCATCTTTCAGTACTAGTTGGCTTTACCAATTTCTTGTTGTTAAAATTCCACTGACCATTCCTTGGAAAGAAATCTTCATCGTTGCCTACTCTTAACCTCGGGGACTGTAGGACACGTCATTCAATTTGGGTGAAATTGGAGTTTAACAAAACATCACCAGGCTGTATTATTGGTTCATCATGGGTACAACGTTGTAAGGACAGCAAAGAACAAGGCTCAATGGGAATATACATGGGATGCTTTGGCTTGTCAATATTAATGCATGGGAAATCATCTGAATATTGCTACTGTATGCTACGATGTTTGACAAAATAATCATAGATAGTCATCTCCATCATCTCTTCTTCACCATTCTCATTCTTAGTACTTCTTTGCTTCATAGAGAACATATGATCCTTTTCACATTTGCTCATTCAATCCAGTTATCTTATATTCTTCGTTGGAAGATTGACTTTATCCTCATATTCTTCAACACTCTTTTGGCCTTTGTTAAACTATCATTGTAGTTGATACATCAATATCCAGTGACAAGCCTCCTTGAGTGACTTTGAAAGCTTCAAGTCTTCATATGCCCCTTAAAATAACATTAAGCACCTTCAGCGCTTTTTCTGAATTCTCAAATTCTTGCCCCTATAGGACATCTTGAAGCATTTGCATATAAAACCTTCTACCTGAGCTTATTTCCACCTTGAATATCTTTGCATGATCTTGGCGCCTTAATCTCTTCCTTTCATGCCTATAAAACTTAGGGATCTTGAATCTTTGATCAACATAAATTGCCCATGTTGGTGGCGTAGCTTGCCCTCTGTGTTTAATTCCATCCCCTTTTCATGCTTTAGGGATCTTACATCTTATGTGCGTATCTTGCTTGACCACACAGTCCACCTAAAACTCTTCAACACATGTTTTTTTTCTTCTCATGCAAGGTGATGCCCTTGTTTAAACCGAGGTTCAATTGTTGGCCTTTTCATTTTTCCTGAAGCGATTGAAAATATTCGTTCTTGGTTCCTTACAGTTGGGATCAATACCAATAAATCCTTTATTTTTCATAAATCTGTGTTAGCCTACTTGTAAGATGAAAGAAAAGGCTGGATATGATAATTTAAAGGAAGAAGTCATGGCAGATGCAAAGAAAGGCTAGAAATGGGTATTTAAAGAAAATAGTCATGGCAAACATGGAAAAGAGGAAAGTCAAATGCCCCAAAATTCATAGTATGAATGATTTATGAATACATCAACCAAATAGTGTCCCACTTTTAGATGACTCTCTTTAACTCACATACTCCCCAAAATTTAATTTCCCACTTTTCTAATCTCAATATGACATTAGAAGTTTGGAGGTCCCTGAAGAAAGGTTAACTCAACTGGGGGGAATGTGTTCTAAAGACAAACTCATTTTCTCAGATATTCATGTGCAATCCAAATGGTCTTTAAAGGCTTGTAACGTAGGCTAGCTCGAGTTGCCAAAAAAGATATATAGGCTCACATACATGTTTTAAGGGTAATTAAACCAAGGATCAATCTTTCTTGATGAAATCTTCGCTCTTCTTCTTCTTTTTTTAGATCACTCTAGACTACTCATTTTGGGTTTTCACCCTAGAGTTCACTTCCCTTTCCTGTCACATGTCTCATTTGAAGGATTTGTTTCAAGTTTTCCTTCGTACTTCATCTTTCATTTCTTCTTTTCCTTTTCTTCTTCTTTTCTTTTCTTTCTTCTTTCTTCTCTTTTTTTTCTTTTTCTTTTCTTCTTTTCCTTCTTTGTGTCCCTTTCATTTTCAGTTTAGGACATTCAACTCGATCTGAATAGCTTTTCATCCTCTTTGTCCCTAGTGTGGGGAGTGATCCTTGGTTAGGGTTAAATCACATAAAAAATCAGGCTCAAAGGAGGGACAACAATGGATTTTTATTTTCTTATTCGTGAAGGGAAATGAAGGAATGCCAAATGTCATTTCACACACAAACATCATCACAGAGAAACAATCTTCAGTTTTTATATGTTTTAGAGTTATCACTTCATTCAAGGACCCTAACAACCATGTATAGAAGGAAATCATAATTTGTATATGGGATCTCTCCATTAAACCTAAACACACTTTTTGCCACTCTATCTCAAGATTAGATTCAAAAAGTCATTTATACAATTAATAAGAAGGGCTCTGCCAGAAAGATGAAGAGAAATGGATGAAAAATGAAAAGAAATAAAAAAGAAATGTTTGCCACTTGATAAGATAAATGGAATGCATCTTTAAACAAGTAAATTAAAATAGAAGTTCTTACAAAGGATCCATAATGCTCGTGGGAAAAAGCAAAAGGGGCGATTCTAGGTATGGCCCCAACAATTTTTGAGAAAATCCTCTATTATTTAGCCGTGAAGCATTATTCCTGAATGGCATGAAGTCTAACCAAGATCGAGTAGTTCATGCTATAGGTGCTCATCATATTTGTCTTCCCCGAGTCTTCCACTTTTGATGGCCGCCAATATCAACTCCCCTTTTATGACCATGTCTGCAAAACCTTCGGTGACATGATTTAACATATAGTCATAGAAGAGACCATTTAAAGTCTCCACAAACATTGGAGTAACCTTAGTTTCCAAAAGTGGAAGTTGTACTTGGGCTGCCATATCTCGCCACCTCTGGGCATACTGACAAAAGCTCTCGTCGGGCCTTTGTTCTATATCTTGCAGAATGAGTCAGTTGGGGACCATATCTGTCACATACTTGTACTGTTTGAGGAATGCTTTCGATAGATCTCTCCAATTTTGTATATTGGCTCAGCTCAATTGGGCATACCATTGGATAACAGACCCCGATAGACTCTCTTGGAAGCAGTGAATCACTAGTTTCTCATTTTCCAAGTGTGGCGACATTTTTCGGCAATACGTGGTCAAGTGCGCTAAAGGGCACCAGGTCAGACACCAGACTTAGATCCCTTGCATCTATGCCACCATAAATGTTTCCTTCTTGTAGGGCTCTGATGATCTCTTCGAGCCTGCCACATTGATCTTCTAACTTCTTGGTCATTCTAGACCTATCGACTGTCTTATGGAGATCCTGCACCTCAATGCCTTGGTTTTCCACATGATTTATCCTAAACCTTGCTGGAGTATGAGCTAAGGTTTCTGCTGTGCAGATCTGGAATCTCTTATCTAGCAGAAATATCTTACTAGTCATCCTGGGCTGGAGCGACGAAACATCAACGACTTCAACTGCCTTTTCTTTTTCTGGGTCTTTAAAACCCAACATAGCCGCTATCTGGCTGATAGTGTTCTTATGGGCTCATGCAATTTCGTCCTTCAATTCTTTCTCCATTTTATCGAGTCTATCATGGGTACTCTTGTGGCTATTCTCTAAAGCTGTCAATTTGTCTTTCATGGCCATTGCTCTAGACTGAGAACGAGTACCGTATTTGTGGGAAGTTTTGCTTTTTGGAAATTCTATCATGTGATTTATTAGTTTCTTATCACGTGTGTATGTAGTGATCACAACATAAATGCAAGCAACAAAGAAAATGCAAATGCATGAATGTAGATGAAGGGTCATCAATTCCATTAAGGTATTGCTCTAGAAGTAGCCTTTGAATACATCTCAGTCTGAGCACCCAATTCCTCCATTTCTTCAATCAATCCTTGAAGCCTTGGTCCTACCTCCCCTATCGGTCTGATGTGGGGGTGAAGAAATGTAGCTTCTCTGACTAGCATTTTTATATTCTTAGCTACATCTTCAATCTAGGATGTGATACTTTTGTTGAACCGTCTCGCTCCTGGGTCCTTTTGACATTGCCCCTAAGCTGAGTGGACCAATGATCATCTTTAAATTCTTTATTTTGTAATAACTGCTTGGTTGTATGGTCGAAGTAATCCAATAGATCTTGCACGATGTTCTGCTTGGCACTGATGTGAGCATACTTTCACGCTTCCTCCATGTGATTCATTAGACACCTTCTATACATGATAAAATATTTTTCTAATTGAGCAACATACTTCAGAATCGACCCCTTCTAAATATGAGATGCAAATGCAAGGAAACAAACAAAAACAAAACACAATTAAGACAAGAAAAGGAAATGATTAGTATTCTTTTTTTAAAAAAAGGAATAAAGTATAAAATGTCCAAAATAATTTCATTGTACGAATAATTCTGGTAGTACATTCCAACACTCTAGGACATGTCTCCACGGATTATCCTTATGAAATAATTTTGACCAGACTAAAAGCCTAAGGTTTTCCACATGGCTCTATTAGGGTAGGCTCTAGATTCTCAAACTTGGTTAGGCTCTAAAAGGTACCTGAGTTGTCTTTGATGTCCTCTACTAAGGGTAGCAAGGCCCATGGTTCTCTCCCATTATAGGCTTCAAACGAACCAAGTTCAACTCAGGAGGACTCACTTCCTATGTCTTCTTGAAGGATCAATATCCTTACGAAGACATGAGGCATATGAGTCCCGAATGTACTTGCTAGGCTCATACGGAAGATCAATATTCTGACACGAGCAAAGCATTTTCCGATCACTTAAAAATTGGGTGAAGCTCGAGTATAGAGTTTTTTGCAACAATTTTAAAATGCGTAAAATATAATTACATTCATTAAGCGGACGAATAGATTGAAACCTTTGTGAACTTGCAAATTCCTTTTCTAAAATCATTTTTTGAAAACAATTTATGGCCTGACCCTCTTTTGTTTAAAAAAAAAACAAGTCCCCAACGGAGTCGCCAAGCTGTCACAACCTTTTTTTTAGGAGTTTCGACGTTATCTAGAAAACTTAAGAAAACAACGAAGTCGCCACCAATATTTTTGAAAAAAATGTGATTGGATCACTTTTAAAACATGGGTATTTTAATAAAACATTTTAATTATCAAAATAACATTTTTGGTCCATGAAAATAAGAGAAAATAGGTTCGGGGGTCGGTTACGTGTGGGGAAGGGTTAGCACCCCACATTGCCCAAAAGTTGGTACCTAATTGATTTCAAAAAGCATTTTGAAAATTGAAATTTGTAAGTTCACAAGGGTTTCAATTTATTTGTCCGTTTGATGAATATAAATCTATTTTAACGGCCTTACTGCCCGGAAAATAAACTTTAATCACCGCCAACACTCCTGGCGCTAACTCGTCATTTCCATTTGGTAGGACACCACATTAGTTAGTTTTCACTTTTAAAACCAAAACAATAAAGATCATTAGATGTGTTAAAGTTTTTTTGATTAAAACCTAATTAGTGATTAAACCTTAAAGAAAAGTCTATATTCATTTTAACTATTAAGGTTATAATGTATTCAAGTGTAATTTATCTTACACATGAAGAAAGTTTTTTTCATCACACAAGGCTCTAATCTAATTTTCAAAGGCCCTAATCCTACGTTTTCAAGCATACACACATTTATAAAAAAAAGAAAAAAAAACAAAGAAGTACATAAATTACTTAATTAAATAACTAAGAGAACTAAATAAAGAAAGGGATAATTAACTTTCATTTTTTTAAAACAAAAGAAAATTTCAATTGAGAATCAAATTGAAAGAAAAATGAAGTATGAAGACTGATTCGAAATCAATTGAAAACATGGTGCTCGATTTGAGAGAAAAAATGGACTAAATTAGAAGAATTGAAAGCCAGGGTGCCACGATACAAGCGCAGGTTGTTATCCGGGTATGGGTCGGGTCACGGGTCACTATTTAAGGCCTTTATCAGAAACAAAATAACATTTTTATCTTTCCCTCAAAATCGATCAAACACTTATTTCTCAAATTCTCTTCGTGTTCTTCGTGTTCTTCATGGGTTTGAAGAACATGATGGACATCCACCGTGCCAGCTGCCTTCCACCGGCTCCGGTGGTGAAATTTCCAGAAATTCCTATTTTTTCCATAATCTGACGGGCTCCAAATCGCGTTTTATCACCAAAGTTCTTCCGAAGCCAAATCTACGTCGACGCTTGCAAAACGGAGGTAAAAAATGTAATCCATTTCCTTTCAAAATATAAACAGAAGATGAAAAGTTACCAGAATCAAATGCTTGCTTTATTTTCTCTGATGAAATGCTTGCAATCCTTGCTTGCTTGCTTACAACTTCTGGAATTTGAATGCTTATCGTATGTGAATGTGAATTGTGTAAATCGTATTGTGTGTTTACAAAGAAATTTGCAGTTCTATTTATAGGTACAAAAATGCTTGCATTTTAAGCTTAAATCCCTAGTAATCATCTATAAGGCTTTTGTTCCAGCTCTGATTTTAAGCCAATTTGCTATTGACTTGTGATTTGCCTTTATTTTGAATCCGATTTAGCTTGATTCTTGCCTCAGCTTCGATTTAGGGATTAGCCCGTGCTATATTTTAGGGATTTTACCCTTGTTCCTCTTTTTCATGTTTTTGGTGACTCCAACTGGCGCCGACAAGGAGCAGTTTATGGAGGAAATGGTGTGGATGCTCGTCGGAGAAGATGACTCGGCTGGTGGAAGCTTGAACGGCAGGCGCGTGGCTACCACAGGCGAGTGACGATCCGTGTGATATGCTGCTGATCAATCTAGGCCGTTCGATTGCTCCTAGATTCAACGGTGATGGGGATGCGGCGCCTGATCTTCTCCAGCTGGCGTGATCTGCACCGTTAGATCAATCCCCTGATCCAACGGTCCTCCTTCAGTTGCACATAATCACAAAGGGTTAGGGCCTAGGGTTTCCAATGTATATCGGGCTGATTGGGCCTTTTGTAATAGACTCTTTATTGTTTTTTTTTGTAATAAACTCTACGGGCTTAAGAATTTAATGGACCTGATTCTATATTTGTTTAACTAAAGATGGAAAATAAAATGGGTTTTATTTCAACAAATGGACCGTTTATATTAAAATAGGTCTTTTATATTTTTTAGTAACTAACTATTATTCATAACAATAATACTTACTATACTACACTAACTATATTATCAATACTATATGACACCTAATTATTACATTAACAGTATAACACTAGTGCAATAAAACTAATACTAATATAATAATATCATATAACAAATATACAAATTATGATAACAAAAGTAACGAAGGTGAAAAATCAGTGACAACAACTGCATACGCCTCATTGCCGTAAACTACCATGGACGATATAAGAAGGACGATGAACGCATGCTCATTATACACATGGTTACATATTAAGATTTTTTGTATTTATCACTACTTTTCTTATATCTCACTTGTACACTCTCTCGTGTCTTAGGGTATGAACTAGTTCAACACAAATTTGAATAAATGCTTGAAGACTTGCGGGAGAGGAATGATCTGGCCCACATGTACGTTGCAAAAATTCCCAAGGAGAAATGGACCAATACATACGATGACAGTTTTAGATATGGAAACATGACAACCAACTTGGCTGAGACAATCAATTCTTCCTTGAAGGGGGTTCGAAATTTTCCAGTGACCGCAATCGTGAAAGCTACGTACTTCCGATTGGGCAAGTTGTTCGCAACCTTGGGGAAAGAAGTTGTCGTTATGCAGCAAAATAGCCTCAAATTCCTCCCGAAGATACAAGAAGAAATTCATAAAACCATTGTTAAATCCAACGGGTTGCATGTGTTTCCAATGTCGCGTAACGAAAACTATTTCTGTGTCTCAGAGATACCACGACCTATGCAGGGTTTTGACCCAACATCGTACAAGGTGGATCTCAAACACAAGTTGTGCGAATGTGGCTCATTCCAAACACTAAAGACTCTATGCGAGCATGTCATCGTTGCATGCTCCGCTGCCAGGCTTGATTACAAGGAATACATGGATCCTTCATACTGGCCTCATTTAGTATTTAAGGTCTACGAAATGGAATTCCCACCAATAGGCAATGAAATTGAATGGAATGCTGAGCAGACATGGACTACAATTTTACCTGACCAAAGTCTGCCAAGGGATAAAACAAGACGCCTAAGAGCAAAAAGGATTCAGAATGATATGGACGACATGCGTTACCGCGAGCTTACCAGGCAACCTAGACTCTGCAAGAATTGTAGACTCCCGGGGTCATAGAATGCCAAACTGTCCATCTTGAGCATAAATCGGTTATTTTATTTTATACTAAGTACCCATGTTTTAACATAAATATTAGTATGAAACTTCACTTCACTTAACGTTGATCTAACTTTTCACCACTACAAAATTTACCTAAAGGGTTATAATTTTGAAACTAAATAATTAATTTAAACTTTTACATTTTTTAAAACATTATAAAACTTACTACTTCAAATATTTTTGCAGTGAAATACAATTACAAAATATTAGATAATTTACAAATTTTACAAATATAATTTTTAATAAAACACTTTTTCAAAACTATTGTCATTTTAAAAAAACTTATATGTCACTTACATAATTTATAACCCAAACTTTACAACACTTTCTGTTTAAATCTTAATACTTAATCCTAAACCGAACTTGTCGTGTTCAAAAACTTTGTTATGCTCAAGCCCCAGAACACCGTTAAGTCAGAAGAAACTCGTCGTGCCCATACGACGAGTTCGATTTGGGATTAGGTTAATCCCGTGATTAAGGTGTAAACTGAATATAAAAAAAAATAGAACTCGCTGTGTGTCTAAGGCGAGTTTGAATAAAAAATAATATATTTTTGGAACTCGCTGTGCGAATAAGGCGAGTTCACTGTAAAGGTACTTCACCGGAAAATGTAAAATTTTGAATCCTACTTTGATCAAAATAAAATCAAATTGTCCTACAAATTTCCTTAAGCCTCCAATTGCACCTGCTATCGTAGATGATGTGATGACATCATCAACATTGAGACAGTACCATCCTTGCAGTGGATTGAACCACCTGTGTTTATGTGGGATTCAATGTAAGGAAATAGTGGTAGATCCAAAAATATATTTGAAGGTGAACACATAAATTTTTAAAATTTTTGGGTGGCATAAATCATAAATATTACTCTTAGGAATTTGGTATGCGGAAAAATAACCAAAGCGATAACAACATAGATCAAGACATGAACATGAGACAAGATTTAATGTGGTTCAGCATAATCTCCCTCCACGTAGTGGAATTCAAGAATGGGGTTCAAAAAAAATTTCTTCTCAAATGGGTATGCAAATTTTTATTTCCCCCGTCTCTACACACTTAATTAATTTTTTGAAGAAGAAATTCAACACTAAAAAAAATTCCCCAAAAATGGGGTTCAATTGCCCCCTTGGTGGTCATGTAGGTCCGCCATTGCCTCCAAGAACGAGAGAAACAAATAATTCACTATCAACGTAGAGAATACAAAGAGTACAAATACATGATAATTCATATAATTTCAAAATTCCGTGTACAAATCTCATAATCCGGTGGAACCAAAACACACTTCCCAACATCCCTACAATACTCATCTCTATAACGTAGTTACAATAGTTGTAGAGAACCTAAAAGTGGTTACATTTCTCGAGAGAATAATTCTCTTTATCTCTAATAATTTAAAATGTTAAACTTAATCTATATTTATAAACCCAAATACTTACTCATTAAAGTAAATCCTAATTACCAAATAATCTTCAACCATTAGAATTACAATAAAACCAACTTAATTATTAATTAAAATTTGAGTCAAAATATAACAATTACAAAAATTTAAATATTAATTCATATAAATTAAAAAAATTAAAGACATGTCTGAATTTTAAAATATACAGGTGAATACGACCAACCCTACATTACATGTAGATCTGCGATCATCGGAGAGACACTAAGGACACGACGATCTACGAAGTATTGTGTCCAGCTTGTGCTAAAGTGTAGAATCTCATCACTGTATAATTTAATATTTTTATTTTATTTAAATTATTTTCTTATTGTATCGCATTTTAATTGTCCTTATATAGATTAAACTATATCAATGGGCATAGAACTATTAACTTTTTTAATTTTAAGTTTAATTATTGAACTATCTTTTTACAAATTTAGTAATTAACATTATATTTTTATTTGTTTTGGTCATTGTAGAGATAATGACATGACACGGTATAATAATAATATTAAAATTTAATTTTTATAATTACTGGTATTTTATTTATTGACTACTAATTTGAATGGAGTATCACATATGTGCATTATAAGACCACCTTACTAATTCAATTTGCTCTATTCACTATGTCAGTATTTGAACCTCCGACTTTATTTAAAATAACATATTATCTCACTAATTTATTATTTTTGAAGAAAAAGAAAGTATTTCCTTTTCAACTTGACAAAAGAAAAAAAACTCACAACATGAATAATTTTTTTCTCGATGGTCGTATAAAAATTAAAGCCACATAAACAATTACATGGTTAAGATTATTGTTTATCCATTTGTATCACCTATTTGGGGGAGTTAATTGTGTCATTGTTGGCCTTTTTTTGGATAAGATGTGTTTTTTATTGATCCAAGAAAGCAATAAAGAACTGCAACATAAAATTCTAGAACAAGACTTGGGCATCCACCCCCTTAGGGAATTCTCCAAGTTTTACAAATTGAAATACTTACATCTCTCATTCGTGTATTCCTACACTGTACACGTATATCCACAATGTCTTTTATACAATTTACTAAACTATTACAATCACGAGATACATTCCTAAACTTCCTTCTATTTCTTTCTTCCCATATATGATAAACATATGAACTCCAAGCAAGTTTGCATATGAGCACCATCAAGGATTTCCCCTTCAAGTGAGTATAAAGCCAGTGCAATTCATTATCCCAATCCACGCTAAGAATAGCCATCCAGACCTATTTCGAGTAAGCACAACCAGCAAACAAGTGATTACGAGACTCCTCATCATCTTCACGAAGTACACATCTAGTATCCACATTAAGTCCTATTCTTTGTAGTCTATCAAGTGTAGGCAATCGATCCAGGATAACCATCCACAAAATCACATAGTGCTTGGGTATGTTCAGGCCATACCATAAGAGCTTATGCCATGACACTTTTGGCTTGATATCTCGAACACCATTCCAAATATTCACCATGTTTAAAGTTTTAGGAAGTAAAGCCTGTACAACAGGCCTGAGCTTCAATAGTTTTCTAAGGCACCAACTAAACCATAGTTTGCATTCCATAGTCCAATAGTCAAATCCCTTAAAGATATATGCTCTTACCCAAGCAACCCATAAGGATCCCTTAGCAGATAGAAGGTTTTTAACTAACTGGATAAGACAAGCCTTATTCCAGGCTTGAAGGTCCTTAACACCCAGGCCACCCTCACTCTTTGGGCTATGAATGAGGTTCCATCCCACACGAGCACCCTGCATAACCTCATCTTTAACCTTACAGAAGAATCTCATACAAAGTTCTTCTATCCTCTTCACCACACCTTTAGGCAGAATGAACTTCCTACACCAATAGTTTGCAATGGTGAAAATCACTGCATTTACAATTGTAGTCTCCCAATAAAGCTAAGGGATCTGTTTGCCCAAACAGCCAATCTAGATCTCACCTTTTCGATCAACACAGTGTAATCTTTCTCAGATAGTCTTCTAGTAACCAAAGGGATACCCAGGTACCTTACATGGAGCATACCAACATTAAAGCCACTAAGAGTGCCCCAATCAGCTTGTTACTCTAATGATACCCCTGCAATAAACGTTCTGACTTTGCTACATTTAACTTCAACCCAGATATTTCATAAAATTTCTCTAACACACACTGTACACCTAACAAAGAATCCAAATTGCCTTTACAAAAGATGAGTAAGTCATCCGCAAAGCATAAGTGAGTAATCCCAACTTTCTTACACTTTGGGTGAAACTGAAAAGCTCTATTTTCAGCAACCATATCCAGAAGGCGAGACAAAACATTCATGGCAATAACAAACAAATAAGGGGAGAGGGGATCCCTTGCCTAATCCCTCTCTTTCCCTTAAAGAAGCCAACTAAACTACCATTCAAGGAGATGAGAACCTACTGCCAGTAAAGCAAACACAGATCCATTTTTTAAATTGAGTAGGCAGGCCAATAGCTTCCAACACAATGAGAAGAAAATTCCAATCTAGGGAATCAAAAGCTTTTCGTAAGTCAACCTTAAGGGCGTACTAGGTGATATAAACTTTCTGTCATAGCCCTTAACAAGCTCCTGGGCAAGCAAAGTATTATCTACAATACTTCTGCCTTTGATAAATGCAGATTGATTAGGAGAAATCAAACTAGGCAGATAATAAGTCATCCTATCAACCAGTATCTTTGTGATAGTTTTATATAAAACATAGCAACAAGAAATGGGCCTAAAATCTTTAGGTTTGCAAGCATTAGGGACTCTAGGAATAAAGGTAACAACAGTTGCATTGAAAACAAACATGATAGTAGAGGATGTGAAAAAATACCTCACTGCATTAGTAAAATCCTCACCCACAGTGCTCCAAGCAGATTTAAAAAACCAAGAGATATAGCCATCAGACCTGGTGCCTTATCCTTACCCTGACTAAGGATGGCAGCTTTGATCTTATCATTTGTGATTTCCTTTACCATTGCTTCCTGCGTAGCAGTTGGGAGAGAAACCTGGAGTAAATCTCTCAATTGTTCCAAACTACACCCCACTACACCCTCATCAATAGAACCTATTTGTGTGGTAAAGAAATTGATAAGCTCTTCACATGCCCTCAAAAGAGTCAATTTTGTTACCCAAATCATTTTGCAAAAACCTAATAGTGTTCCTCTTTTTTTGGCAGCCACATCAGAGTAGAAAAACTTGGTTCCTTGATCACCCTTCTGCAACCAATTTACCTTAGCTTTCTGCTGAAATTATTGAGTTTCAGCCTTTTCCAGCTCTGAAAGATCCAACTGCAACTGCTTTTCATTAAGAGCTTTCAGAATAGTGTTCCACATTAAAAACTTTCAGGCAAGTTTTGAAATATCAGAATAGTGTTCTGCATTAAGAGCTTTTAGGCAAGTTTTCAGTTTCTTTAATTTTGTAAACAGGATTTTGAGTGGATCACCAACAACTGGCTCAACCCAGGAATTAGCAACAGTCTTCCCAAAATTTGGATGTCGTGTCCAAAAATTAAAGAACTTGAAGGGTTTAGGCTTATTTACAGGGGATTCTACATGCATCTTAACAATGGTAGGGTTGTGATACCCCTAGAGCTAAGAACTCCACACAAGAAAATGAAACATCAATATGCCATTGCGAGTTGACCATGACCCTATCAAGTTTTCTTGCGAGATAAGTTTCTTCTTGCTTGTTCAACCATGTGAAAATAGGGCCAGAGAATGGGTGGTCACTTAGCCCTACATCTCCCAAGTAACTTCGAAAATCCCCCATGTCAGCAGTGACATGAGGACCAACCTTATCAAAGTTAGAACTCTCAAATGCACTAGCAGTCACATTGAAATCTCCTCCCACAATCTAAGGGAGATTTCCCACCAAACTCTCAACATGCCTGAGTTGTTGCCACAAATCCCTGCGAAGTATGCTATAATTACTTCCATAAATTGCAGAAAGATGTATCATCTTCCCATCCAATTCCCCTCTAATAGTGACAACTTGAATATCAGAATAGATCAAGTTAAAATTCAGTCCTTTCTTACATAAAATCCATATTTTCCCTAGAACAATAGAGCTATAATTGTTAAAACAGGACCAAACATCAAAGTATTGGGAAAAAACTATAGGAAACCTAGGCTCCCTTACTCTGGTTTCAAGTAAGCACAAAACATTCACCTGCAGCTTCTCCATACGCTGCAAAACCTTATTATGCTTATTAGGGTTATTAAACCCTCTAATGTTCCAAAAAACAACAGTCATTGGGATGTAAGATTTGAAATACTACCCCTTAGAATAGCAGCCTCAAACACCTTAGTTTTAACTTTTTCCACCTTTTTGGCTTTCATTTCCTGAAGCAAACTTGTACACTAAGTGAAGCAATCCTTGGCTTTCTGATGCTCTCAGCCATTTCAGACTCAACTCCACTAAGTACTTCATACTTATTCTTAGAATTGGCATTTATAGCTTTCCCATTTCCTTTGCCTTTTTGCCTCATTTCAGGGCTTTGCAAAGGTGGAAAGTCCTCAAGTGCAGTATCCACCAGAACAACAGTGGAAACAATAACCTTTCCAACAAAAACACTTGAAGCAGCTCCCTCAACAGGTTTAGCACCAATCCCAGCTTCACTAATGGCCTCAGCTATAGTGGCTAACACTAGCAACACTAGTGTCACCAATGGCCTCAGCAACAGTGGCTAGCTCAACATTTGCAACACTAGTGTTATCAATGGCATCAGCAATAACAGCTAGCTCAACATTAGCAATATTGTTTGCATTATCAATGGCACCCTTGATGGCCTTAGCTAAATTAGCTAGCTCAACATTAGGAGCACTGACAACTGTTTTGAAGCAATAAAACTTCCCAGATTATTAGTGACATATGTTGTTTTGTTTCGAGAATCGAATTCGAGTTTAGCTTTGTATACTTTGGGTGCATTTGACTGTATAATTTGAAAATTAAGTGGTCGGATGATGGAGAGATGATGATTGATGACTACTCCACCAACAGTAGCTCAAAGCCTCCCCCAAGTTTTGGGGGATAGCTTTGTGTAGCTAGTCAAAGTTTTCATGGAGTTTGAATTAAAAATTCAACCAAAAGAAAAACTTTCTCCCTCTCTATCTGCAAAAAAGACTACTCCTTTATTATCTTCTCATATCTCATCAAAATCGACTTTGCTTCATGAGAAAAACAACTAGAAAGACTATTTTCAATTGGTTAATCTAACCTCAGATTAGTATCTTGTGATAATCAATGCAATGCATTAGGAGAAGCAGAAGAAAGAAAGAAAGAAGGAAAGAAACGTGAGAGAGATGAAGAAAAAAATATTAAGACAGTTTTTTAAAAAAGGCAACGTGACGAGTCATATTTTTTAACGGAAACTGACGGTGGTGATCATAGTGAAGGTGATATAAAAGTTGAGTGACTGTAATAAAAGTTTTAAAAGTTCGGTGACCATGTTAAAAGCACCCTAAAAGTTCAGTGACTATCAGCGTAATTTACCTTTCTTTTTATAAAAAGCATGTCATCTTTTTATAGGCAACAAACTAAGATATTATATTATTATAAATTTAAAAAGAAATGAAAATAACAATAAAATCAGTTGATCTAGTGAGATGATGTAACACCAATAAGTGTTGGATGCAATGGTAAGACACGTTACACTCTTAAAGAAGGAACTCCTGTTCTAACCTGAAAGATGATATTGTTAGAAGAGAGAGTCACGAATCTCAAACATAAACTATAAAATAAACATCTCCAAAAACAATATATATATTTTTCGGGACGATTTCCGGTAGAAAGGAATTCTCCGAACAATAGTCCGCCCCAAATTGTGCTCACAAGTGAAAGTGCCCAATACCATCACCGACAATAAATATGAACATTGATTTCATGTTATGTTATGTTATGTTATGCTATGTTATGTTTTTTTTTTTGTTTTATGGTCTTAAAGATGGGACTAGAAGTACCTGCACAGAATCTGCAGCCGCAAACCCTGCTGCTTGGCCTCTCATGAACTGGAGACCGTTCCCTAACCCGGCTACAAAGGCTCAGCCTCTGCCATTGATAATTTGTTGTCAAGTTGAGAGCCGGTGAAAAGAGAAAAAAAGCAAATTCCGACAAAGAAAGTTTAGGTAAACCGATTAATGTGCTCTTCCCAAACACCTGCAACGAGGTTCAAATCCATATCAAAATATAACATATGCAAAAAGGCATTGAATGAAGAAACTAGAACCTCGAAAGTCTGACCTTAATCGCTCTCCGGTTCTCGAGATCCACAAGGAATTCCGCACTGCCGGCTTCTGCCTTCTCCATAGCACCGTTCCCGTTCTCCACAAGGGGTCTCATATTAAGAAGTGAGCAGCAAGTAACAAGGTAAGATGTAATAGAGCTTTGCACCCTCATTTGTGGTTGCATCTTTCAATGTGGTGGAATATTCAACTCTAAAAAAGAAAACAGTTGTCTACATTCGAACTTATCGGATGTAGGAAACCGATAGCGAATTGCAGAGGCAATACGCTTCAAGTTTTGCTTTATATCTGCAGCATTGAATGATTGAACAGCTAGTCTGAGACAAACAGCGATCGAGAAGCAACCGATGCCTGGGAAAAGGACTTGAGCTCGATTCACATGTCATCCAAGAAGTAATTCACGGTCGAACCTGTTTAAGATTGAGCATCGTTAGCATACGATTAACTACTTGGGTGCGTATAGAAACGCGAACGTATAACAACATCAATGCTTGCACTGATCACTTCTATCACCGATAAACCAACAAAAGCACATGTATACCGTGTAAACGAATTCCCGAGGCAGAGAACCACCCTGCCGCCAGTCGAAAACAAAGCGGAGGGCCAGTTATCCTGCATCAAACCACTGAAATGATCCCCCTCAGTTGGTTCGGATATCAGAGATGCAATGCCCGGAAAATCCTCTCATATAAACAAGTAGTCTTAAGAGTCTTAATATTACCATTATTTTTTATCAAAGTTTAGTTGATTTTCTCGGCTGTTAAGGCCCTATATGATATGGACGATCTCCAAAACTAAGTAAACCCAAATAGAAGGAAAATCAGAACTATCACAACACCATAGGTGAGGCTCATAGAATCTGGGAATTGGCATCCAATTATGCTAACAACTATTGGCAAATGGCAAACAAGAAGCTTTTATCTAGGCAAGTAGGCAAAAACACAATACAGAGAGGGCACTTTTTTTAACTCCGATATTTGACGCATTAGCCGATTAATTCGGATCATCCCAACCTATTTTTCTCCATTCACGATACCTCATCCCCAAAAACAACGGAATGTCGGTCGGCACTTTGATGAAAGCAACAAAATTCCCAGAAAAGAACATAGAACATGCAAGTAGACAAACTGCAAAACAAGCATATCCATATGCAAACAGAAGAAAGAGAAAAAAGCTACAGTAAAAACTCAAAATTCCCGAAGTATGAACACCAGATTTGTTCTATATTACTCGCGCGCGCGCTTAATTTTTTGTGTTTATTACAATGTTAGTAAAAATTTATAATTTCAAAAGATATGACGATTTTTAAACGATTTTTACTTTTATGTTTTTTTAAATAACATTTTTCTATTATTGTAAAGTTAATAAATTTGTCATAGACTTAAACAGCCCATATTAAATAAAATAATATTCGATTAAAATTTTATCGATCAAGACAAGCCATTATTTTGTTCTGATTGATGATTGATATCAGATTATGTGATCAATTTTACACAACTGCTCTTCTTTCTCTCTTTAAAAATATTAAAATTTTTAAACTTCTAAAATATAAAATAAAATTTATTATAACTTAAGTAAAAATTAATTATAAAAACACGGAATTTAATTATAGAATTTGACTATTTATATTGTTCATAGATTTTTTCATCCGTATCCAAAAATAGACCCATTTTTGTCTTCAATATCCCTAGCCCCTCCTCGCCGATTCCTACCCCGCCTATTATTTTCGTCGTCGCTACCACCCAATTGACAACGATCCTCGATGGCCTGCCTTCGAGTTTCAGCTACCCTCCGTACTCCGACATAATATATGAGGCCATCGAGGCTTTGAAAGAGACCAGTGAATCAAGCAAAAAGGCCATAGGTAAGTACATATAGTCAACTTACAAGGACCTGTTGCCCTCACACTCGGCCTTGTTGACACACCACTTGAAGATCTTGAAAAACAATGGTGTTTTGGTCTTGGTTAAAAAAACTTACAAGCTTGCTTTCTCCATTGGATCTGAAGCTCCTTCTGTCGGTTCCGATGTTTCAATCGAACCCAAACAAGACCTCAACCGTCTTTCTAAGCCCAAGGCCACTAATTCAAACCCTCAACGGTAGGCAATTCTATTTTTTTGATGGGCCTAAAAAGTCCCCCTATAGGCCTAGAAAGAATAGGCCCATGGGTCAACTTGTGATTGTTCAGAGTTTGGATCGGGGCTGACCGCCGAAAAGTGGGCTTAATAAGTGGACATGTTGAGGTGAGGAACTTTAGGGTGTAGCTAAAATGCAGCCTTACACAATTTTTTACCATTTTGGTAAAAATTTATGTAGGATTGTGTAATAATTTATGTAGAACCGAAATTCTTATTAACTAGGTAAAAATTTGTGTGACTACATTATTATCAACTGATGTAGACACTAATTTTATCTGAGTTTATAACTCATTTTTTAATATTTATTTCATTTAGTTATTTTATTTATATACTATTATTATTTTTATAGTGGAAGTGTACGTGGTCTCTGCAATTTCAACATGTTCGCCGTGATGGGAAAAATGTGGCTGATGTAATGGCCAAGGTGGTGGATGCAGGGTCGTTTGACGTTGTGCATTTCCAGGATCCTCCAGGGCATGTATCCATATTGGTGCAGTCGGATATGAGAGCTTCTGTCCATGCTTGATACCTCTATTGGTGCACGGTTTGTGGAGCTTTGTTAGTCCTATTGGTTAAACTGTTGCCATCCGAGTATGGTTTGGTCTTTTATTTTTTATTCATGCATTGTGGTTTGTTTCTTTTAGTTGGTTTGTGGACATTTTGGTTTGATTAGTTCAAGATTTTCTCGGTGTTTCTGTAACGTGCTTGTTAACTCCTCAAAAGTACCATTTTCTTACATATTTTCATGCTTTTGCTTGCTTTTGAGTATATATTCATGCATTTAGTTAGTAAAATCATGCATTTACGTTCAAGAGTTAAGGAACGTTTCTTTTTCCAGAGTAAATGTGTATTTCTTTATTGTGGTGTGCAGGGCAGGAGCAAGAGCAGGGCAGGAGTAGTTAGTAGAGCAGAGCTAAGAACCAGAAGAGAAATGCTGAGAAACGGTTGGAAAGAGTCAGATGAGGATTGCCAAGCTCGGTTGGCAAAAGAATAAAGTCCATTGACGTCAGCCCTAGTCAAAAGCAGATCTGCTCAAATTAAAAAAAGGATAAGAAGATAACACGCCTATCCTATCTTGGTGCGTAAGAAACTTTCAATTCAAAACCCAATCTAGGGTTTGAACGAGTGCCTATTTAAGGAAGAGATCGATCAAGGATGACGAAGACGATGGTGAAGAATGATGGCAGAGGGCAGATCATGGTTTGACTGGGCTAAGACAGAGAGCTCTGGACCCTTTAGAGGGTTGCATCGATGGATCCCCTTCTTTGTTCATTTCTCCTTATTTTAATTCTAGTTTTATGATGGTTTTATTTGAAAATGATATGGTGTTATGGTTCCCCAAACCATGAACTAATTTTCTTAAGTTGGTTGGGGATATTTTTGCGATGAACGCTCAACTATTTTTCAGCTTTTAATAATTGAATGCTTTGCATTTTTGTCTATCTTGCTAGTGCTTATTATGCTTCAATTGTTTGCCATACGACAGTTGGCATTACATGCATATTATCTCTTAATATCTTAACAGACTTAGGAGATAAAAATTAATTGCCAGGTACTAAGGTGACAAACTTCGACGGAAGATGTTCAAGTAGATGAGCTTACTTCGAGAGTGAATCTACCCCTTAGGAGAAAAGATTAAAACTTTATCAAGTTGGTTATCGAAAAACATCACTATAGATAGTCCTGAGGCAAATACAATCGGTTCTGAACTTAAACCAGTAATGATGTAGACTTTATTGAATGTAGGAAAATTTGACGGATCATCTACTAGAGACCCAAGACAACACCTGAAGCAATTCATGGAGGTGAGCCTACTATTTTAGTAACCTTGTGTAGCCGAAGAGACATTGAAGTTAAGACTCTTCTTATTTTCTCTAAAAGATAGAGCAAAATTGTGGCTAAGTTGTTTGCCACCTAGCTCAGTTACTTCATGGGCAGAATTATGCTAGAAGTTCCTTCTGAGATTCCAGCCACCTAAACTTAATGCCAAGCTGCAGAATGAAATCATTACTTCTAGACAAGCTAATGATGAAACTTTATATGATGTTTGGGAATGTTTTAAGGACTTGTTGAGGAGATGTCCATTCCCTACTTGGGCCCAAATGGAGACTTTTTATAACGGACTCAATGCTCATGCTAGGACTGTGGTTGATTCTTTAGCAAATGACTCGTTGCTAGATAAAAATCATATGGAGGCATTTGACATCCTGGAAAGGATTGCCACCAACGATCTCCAATATAATGCTGCAAGATTGGGAACCGAAACTAAAACTGGTGGAAAATTAGAGCTTGATGCACTTCATCAATCAACGCTCAAATTTTCAATCTCACTAACATAGTGAAGACGATGCAAAAGTCCAATAAAGTTTGAGAAGTAAAGGCACTAGAACCATTCTGCACTATTTGTGGAGATGATCATAATGTGGAAGAATGTCCAGCAAACCCTAAATCGGTAAATTTTGTTGGCAATTTAAGTCATAGTTTTAACCTAAATTCCAATACTTATAATGCAGGATGGAA
Source organism: Hibiscus mutabilis (assembly GCA_019671005.1). NCBI lineage: Eukaryota > Viridiplantae > Streptophyta > Magnoliopsida > Malvales > Malvaceae > Hibiscus > Hibiscus mutabilis. Next base: position 26,583,932 of record CM033714.1, read on the forward strand.
GCAACATCCCAACTTTTCTTGGGCAAACCAAGACGGTGACCAATTTAATGCCCAACAGTATAACAACAATGGACCGCCGAGTTTTAACCAGAATGTGATGCCACAAAAAGCTCAAAATAATTTTCATCAAGGACAGAGATCTAACCAGGGGAACACTTTAACTGATTACATGGAGCAAAATGATGAAATTGTTCAGAGATTAGCAGCATCTATGTGAAGCTTGGAGGTTTAGTTAGGGTAGATTGCCAATGCACTCAGTAATAGGCCCTAGGGAAATTTTCCAAGTGATATGAAGGATGCTCAACAAAAAGGTAGAGAACAATGTAAGACAATTACTCTTCGGAGTGGCAAATAATGCGAGACCGAGACACCCATCAAACAATCAACTAATTACAAATATGAGAAGATGATGCTAGTAGATGAACAAAAAAAACTAAGAAAGAAGAGGTAAAATTGATGATGCCAGACCCTAATCTGATGCCAGACGTCTATCAAATGCCAATTCTACCTTTACAAAACCAACATAACCAGTATTCGTTTATCTGGCACCACCTTTTCTACAAAGGCTCTAGAAGCACAAGCATGATCACCAATTTAAGCGCTTCTTAAAAGTCCTTAAAAAACTGCAAATCAACATTCCATTAGTGGAAGATCTAAAAAAAATGCCCAACTATTTAAATTCATTAAGGACATCTTATCTAAAAGAGGAAGCTGGGTGATTTCGAGACTGTCGCTCTTACTGAAGGATGCAGTGCAATGATCACCAATAGATTGCCACCAAAGTTGAAAGATCTTGGGAGTTTCACTATCCTATGCACGATTGGCAATAAATTCATGGGCAAGACATTGTGCGACTTGGGAGCCATCATCAATCTGATGCCAATGTCAGTTTTTAGAAAACTTGGCATTGAAGCAAGACCTACCACAGTAACACTTCAGCTATTAGACCGATCCTATGCACATCACAAGGGTAAGATTGAGGATGTGCTGGTAAAGGTAGATCAATTTATATTCTATGGTGATTTTATCATTTTAGAATATGAGACTGATGTTAATGTGTCAATTATCTTGGGAAAACCTTTTCTTGCCATGTGTAAGAATTTAATTAATGTTAAAAAAGGTGAGCTTACTATGTGTATGAATAAACAACAAATTATGTTTAACGTATTCCACGCTCTTAAGTGTGCAGATGAACCTAAGGAATTCCAAGTTGTTGAGATCATGAAGTTTATATTCAATGAGGACATAGCATAACTTTGCCAAGACATTGATGATGATGCCAGAGTACTAGATGATGAGGATACGATGAATGAATAATCCGAAGAACCGACTATGCTAAATAAGGTCATGAGTTTTTATGGTAGACCTGAGCCACTTGAGTTGGTTGGTAGAGAAATCAAGGCACCTAAACAATTCATTGATGAGCCACCATAAATGGAACTGAAACCTTTGTCGAGCCACCTCAAATATGCTTACCTAGGAGACAATTCAACTTTGCCAGTGATTATTACTGCCGAATTGACCGATGACCAGGAGGAAAGATTGTTGGAGACTTTGGGAAATTACAAGCAAGCCTTTGGATGAACCTTGGCTGATATCCGAGGTATAAGCTCAAAAATTTGCATGCACAAAATTATTTTGGAGGATTACCATGGCAAAACAATCGAGGCCTAGAAGAGACTAAACCCGAGCATGAAAGAGGTAGTCAAGAAAGAAGTCATAAAGTTGATGGATGCCAGGATAATTTATCCCATTTCTAATAGCTCGTGGGTTAGGTCGGTGCAGTGTGTGCTAAAGAAGGGAGGAATGACTGTGGTTTAAAACAACAAAAATGAGCTGACCCCTTCAAAAACTGTGACGGGCTGAAGAGTATGCACGGATTACAAGAGGCTAAATAATTCCATGCAGAATGACCACTTTCCACTGCCCTTCATCGATTAGATGTTGGACAGATTTGCAGGTAAGGCATTTTATTGCTTCCTAGACGGCTATTTAGGTTATAATCAGATTGCCATCATGCAAGAAAATCAGGAGAAAACTACGTTCACTTGTCCATATAGGACATTCACTTTTAGAAAAATGCTTTTTGGATTGTATAATGCCCAGTAATGTTTCGACATTGCATGATGTCTATTTTTTCGACATGATTGAGAACAACCTAGAAGTATTCATGGATAACTTTTTGGTGTTTGGAAAAACATTCCATGAATGTTTTCAAAGTTTGGAACATGTCATACAAAGATGTATTGAAACCAACCTAGTTCTGAACTGGGAAAAATGTCACTTCATGGTGAAGGAGGGCATAGTTCTTAGACATAAAGTGAACAAGAGTGGACTATAAGTTGAAAAAGCAAAGGTATTAGATTTTTTTGGGACATGCAGGTTTTTACCACCCACAAGTGTCAAAGGTATTAGATGTTTTTTGGAACATGCAGGTTTTTACCGTCGTTTCATTAAAGATTTCTCAAAAATTTCTAAACCTTTATGTTTACTTTTGGAACAAAATACCACTTTTGCATTTGATGATTCTTATTTGAAAGCCTTTCAAGAATTGAAAGACAAGTTGATCAATGCCCTTATAGTCGTGGCACCAGATTGGAATGATCTATTTGAGCTCATATGCTATGCCAATGACTATGCCATTGGAGCTATGTTAGGACAGAGGCGTGGCAAAATTTTTCATACGATATACTATGCCACCCGAACATTGAATGAGGCCCAAATTAATTATTCAACAACTGAGAAGGAGTTCCAAATTAACTATGTCAAATTCAGATCTTACCTGGTGGGTAGCAAAATGGTGGTATACACAGACCGCTTGGTACTCAAATACCTTCTGGCCAAGAAAGATGCCAAGCCCAGACTCATCCGATGGACACTCTTATTGCAAGAGTTTGACCTCGAGATAAGAATAGGAGTGAGAATCAAGTAGCTAATCATTTGTCTCTATTAGAGCACCACCATGATAATGGCAACCTTGATGCCATAAGAGATGATTTTCCTGATAAACAATTATTTACAATCAATTCCATGCCATTGTATGCTGACATAGTCAACTACCTAGTCAGCAAATATTGCCATCGGACTTGGCAAGTAATGGCAAAAAGTGATTCTTGAGAGACATAAAGCAATATTATTGGGATGAGCCATTCTTGTTCAAGCAATTTGCCGAATAGATCATTCGACATTGCATGCTAGAGGATGAGCAACAAAACATTCTCCAGCTTTGCCATGCAACACCATATGAAGGACACTTTGCTGGAATGAAGACAGCGACTAAATTGTTGCAATCACGATTTTTTTGGCCTACACTGTTTAGAGATACCCATTATTTTTTCCATGACATGTGACTGACGCTAGTGTAGTATCCCAAAATCAGGCCTAGCCAGAATTCGATTCCGGTGACTGGAAATTTCACATCAAAAAGTCAAAATTTAATAGTTGACATTTGATCAAGTGATATATTATTAGTTTATTGAATCCCAATTAACCATTGACATTATTAAGGACCATATTGTAAACTTTGAAACATAGTCTAGTGACCAAATTAAGAGAATTGGAAGTTAGAGTGGCAAAAGTATAGACAATTAAGAGTTAAGGGACTAATCTCGCGATTAACCCCTCCATAATCTTAATCATTACCTACATGGATGACTAAGGATTGATTTCTTCATCCTAAAGAAACTTCAATAGTTAAAGAAAGAAATGAAGGAACTCACCGGTTGAATGTTAAGCAAGCACCTCTCCATTTTTTTCCTCTAGCCACCTTAAGCACTCACCTCTATTGAAGGTAGAATCAAGCTTTGCTTTTCTTAAGTTCATCAATCATAAATCGAAGCAATCGATTGGGTAAGTAGTTTTCCTCAATCGGTTTATTGAATCCATAGTTAAATCATGTTTAATCTTAAACCCAAGGATTGAGTTAAGCCCCAAAAATCCTCTAGGGATATTATAGCTTAATTGTGATTGTTTTTCATAGCTATTGAGTTGCTATGAATCTATTATCAGTATTGAAAACCTTGTAAATCCTTGTTTCATTGTAGCTCAAGAGATTCAAGGTGAATAATCTCCAAATCCTCCTAATTCCACCAAGCTTGAAAACCTCAGAATCATCGATGAGTGTAGTTAGAGTCAAGGGGATTGGCTAGGTGCCTGCATTATCATCATTGGCCAAGGTATGAATGTAAGAGAACCTTGCTAAAGGTGTCATTGGTAAGCTTGGGTAAGCTTATTACATTGTCAAGTTAATTATTGAATTACTACTATATCATTGGTATCATAGAATTATTGAGATTGACCATATTGCTCATAGTACATTATTGAAGCTACATTGACATTGACATGGCTACCATCGTTTCTATCGCTATTGTTATTGCTACCGTTATTAATACCGTTGCCGTTCTTGTTATTGCTATAGTTATTGTTATTGATATTGGCAAGTAATAAATCATTGGATATGAATGGACGTGGGATACAATTGGCATGCCATAGAATTCATGAGCTCATTGGTAAGGAGTAGACTATAGTCCTTGAGCTAAGGCACTCATTGGCAATGTTGGCGGGATGTGATTGTGTTGGTCTTATTGGCGATGTTGAAGGTTATTGACCATTCATTATTGGCGGTGTTGGATAGGAATTCGTGTATCTATATTACATATCGATCCAAGGAATATATGTGAATAAGTAATGCAAGTATTGTCATGATATGTCTTGAGATGTATTTCCATTATTATCTATGTCATGGCTTTCATTGATGTTCATACCATTGCTTATGACTACCTCACTAGGCTAAGTAAGCCTAATGCATCTCATTTCCATGCGTTTTTAGGTTAAAGCATAGTTGGATCAAGGATCGGAGCAAAAAGCATTTTTGAAGCAAGTCACAACCCTCTATGTAATGTTAATCTAGCCCTTGAACTCCTAGAATGGTGGCGTAGGGCCTAGACAAGTCGGTTTAGTCCCATTTTGCATGTATATATGGACCACTATGTTAAAAGGACTAAAATGCTCATTTACGCCATGTTAGTGTTTTGGTTAAAAGCACATAATATGCATATTCGGCCTAACTAGTGAAAACATGGTAAATGGATTAATTTGATCATGAAACTTTACATGACAATAGATTTTAGTGTTTAAAAGTTGCTGGTAAAAATTCAATGCATTTGGACATCATTCGACAGGTTAAATTGATGAAAAACCTGAAGAAACCTGTCATTATAGGGCAGGCGTATCGGTACAGGTCAACCTGTATCGGTATGGCCTTGCAAATTTGGTCAGTCTAAGCATAAGTCAACTAAGGTGTATCGATACGGGCTCAGGCCGTTTCGATACGGGATTGGACAGCGAGGTTTGTGAACTTAATAGTATCGATAAGGCCTTATGGCGTAACGAAATAGGTCAACCATGGTCAATAAGTATCGATATAGCCCTAGCTGTATCGAAACAAGTAAGCATCTAGAATTTGAACCTGTGCAAATCGGTATCGATACGACCCTAAGCGTATCAAAACTTGTATTAATGGTCAGATTCAAATTAGGTCAACCCGTATTGATACACCCTTTAGGTGTTTCGGTACGATGTCAGTTAATTCTGTTAATAGGCCAAAAGCTCAGCTTTAAAAGTTTATAAATTGGTCACTAAGTATTGCATAGTCTAATTGAACTAGTAAACGAACTTCGATTAAATTGAAAGTTGGCATGAACATTGATAATGAGTTAAATTTTATCAGGGTATAGTTAATTTTAATAAAGGACCCATAAATCACAAGAATTATGGTTTAGTCCCTAAAACTTGTAAAAGTCTAAAATTAGTCCCTAAATTGTTGATCCAAGCATAGTATTGAATTGGTAAACCCCCTATGCCGACTTTGCATGATTGGTCAAGCAAGTTCTGATTGTTTATTAGATTATGATTAAATTTTATCACACCGATCACCGTATTGTTCATTGGTAACATTTTTTGACCCTATTTTCTCTTAGGCCGAGTGGAGGATGTAACAATTGTGGTATCAGAGCTAGAGTTTAGTCGATTCTAGGACTAAACTTAAGTCTGTTGCATGGTTATAGCATTGCATACTCCACCTAGGAGTTTAATTTGTTGTATTATGACTTGTAACTAATCCGATCCTTATTCTATTTATAGTGTAAAAATGTTTGATTTCGATAAGGCCCACAAAGAAGTTGAGAACACTATTGGCTCATCGACCAATAGAGTGGAGAAAATGGGAAGAATCCTCCTAAACCGCATGTACCCCCGATAGAACTAGTGAACACTGAGCCTATGTTACATGCTGCTCAGTTCGAATGCTATAAGAATATGACTGAGATGTTCAAACAGTTCATGGCTACCCTCAAATCTAAATAGTTTGCACTATCCTCCGTAGCTGTCACTTCTATAAATTGAGCCCCTATTGACAAGTTAGCTCAGCATCGAGCTACTACATTCTCGGGTAAGGCTGAGAAAGACCCTGAAGTAGCAAAGCATTGGTTAGATAGTACCATAAGAATCTCGACTAAGCAATTGCAGCGTTCGAATGAGCATAAGCTCGAGTGTGCTCTAGCCTTGTTGACCGATGAAGCTTTAAGTTGGTGGGAAACCATGACTTTTACTACTCTCGAAGAAGCAATAACTTGGGAGTTCTTCTACGAGAGTTTAAGAAGAAATACATCAGTAAGCATTACTTATCCGAAAGGTAAGATATTTTTTTGCTTTTGAAACAAGGTGGAAGGCCGATGGAGCAGTACATCCACGACTACTGTAAATATGCAAGTATGGAGCTGAATATATCAAGAAAGAAGAAGAGAAGTTTAGAATGTTCATTGTAGGTTTGAGTGATGAATCACGACTTTTTTTTACTGCTCTAGGGATTAAGGATTTCTAGGAGTTTGTGAATTGAGCAATCTCCACTGAAGCTGCTCAGAGATCACATCGGTTTAATAGGACCAACTGATTTAAGAAGAGGCCCCGAAAGGATTCACGACCCCCTCTACCATACAAGAAGGGCAAGAAACAACAAGGGTACAACAATTATACCATCAACAATCCTTTAGATCGGGAGATTTTTGAAACCACAAGCTATGTGCCAATTAGATACAGGAACTGCCTCCATTGAAAGTACTGGAGGGTCTGGACGAGAGTCACAATATCCAGTTTGTAACTTTTGTTAGAGGAGGCAGCCTACGGGACAGTGCCGCAAGCAATCTGGAGCGTGTTTCTTTCGTGGGGAACAAGGCCATTATATTAAAGATTTTCCAATGAATGCTACTAAATCATCTACTCCAACGGTTTCTACATCTCCTACTCTATCCCTTAGGGGTAAAGGACCAAGACAAGATGTATTAGGAACTTTAGTAGATTCGGTAGCTCTACAAGGGCTCCTAACCGATAGGAATCTAAAGCCTCAGTCCCAGTTTACTTCGTGAGGAGCTGAGAGGAGGATGAGGATCCTGATGTCATTGTAGGTACTATTGAATTGTATAGTCACCCTGTTTATGCATTGATTGATCTTGGATCCACTCATTCCTTCATAAGTACTATGTTGATTAAGAGATTTAAGTTAACATATGGGCCTATAGCCTTCAAGCTCACTGTGACCAACTCGTTAGGGGATAGTGTTGTAATTGGGCTAGTATGCAAGAATTGTCCCATTGTTATTCAAGGAATACCTTTTTCGGCTAACCTTATGGCACTCCCTATACTTGAGTTCGATGTTATTTTGGGACTTGATTGGCTCAGAGAGCATCAAGCTTAGGTAGATTGTTCGAAGAGGAAGCTGTACCTTCGAGGTCTGGGTAAGGAGAGTGTGACTCTCATGGATTCCAAAGGTGAAAGATCATTGTTGTATGCCACCGTATGCATAGAAGAACCACAGATCCAAGATATAGACATCGTGTAAGATTTTCCTGATGTGTTTCTCGATGAGCTTCCAAGTTTAGCACCTACCCATGAGGTTGAATTTAGGTTTGAAGTGTGACCTGGAACCACTTCGGTTTCCATTGCACCATATCGAATGGCACCGATATAACTCATTGAGCTTAAGGTGCAAATTCAAGACTTGTTAGACAAGGGTTTCATTCGACCGAGTTCCTCGCATTGGGAGTTTTGGTCCTCTTCGTCAAAAATAAAGATGGATCAATGCGCATTTGTGTTGATTATCGACAATTGAACAAGCTCACAATCAAGAATAAATATCCTTTACCGAGGATTGATGACTTGTTTGATCAATTGAAAGATGCAACTATCTTTTCTAAGATTGACCTAAGGTTTGGATACTATAAGATGAAAGTAAATGAGTGTGATATGCCCAAGACGACTTTCCGTAGAAGGTATGTCCACTACGAATTCTTGGTTATGCCATTCGGGTTAACCAATGCATCTACTGCCTCCATGGATCTCATGAATTGGTTTTTAGACCCTATCTTGATAAATTTGTGATGGTATTCATATATGATATATTGATCTATTCTAAGAATCAAGTTGATCATCGTGAACATGTTCGTACTGTGCTTCAAACTCTTCGGGTGAAACAATTCTATGCAAAGTTCAGCAAGTGCGAGTTCTGGCTCACCCAAGTTTCATTTTGGGCCATGTGATCTCTGCTGAAGGCATTCAATTAGATTCGAAGAAGATCCAAGCTATAGTTGAATGGAGACCACCGAAGAACGTGGGTGAGATTCGTAGCTTTCTCGGTCTCGTCGGCTATTATAGGAGATTCATTAAAGGGTTCTCTATGATAGCAGCTCCGCTAACTAAACTCATGCAGAAAGGTGCTTTTTTTGAATAGACCGAAAAGCAACAAAGAAGTTTTGACCAACTCAAGCAGGTGTTGATCCATGCACCGGTCTTGATCCAACCTAAGTTTGGGAAAGACTACAATGTGTATAGTGAAGCTTCACACCAAGGATTGGGGTGCATGTTAATGCAATAAGGCAAGGTTGTTGCTCATGCCTCAAGGTAGCTTAAGCCACATGAGATGAACTATCCTACCCATGATCTTGAATTGGCTACGGTTGTCTTTGCATTGAGGATCTAGAGGCATTATCTCTACGGGGAAAATGCTTTTTATACACCGACCATAAGAGCCTTAAGTATTTGTTGACACAAAAAGAGCTTAATCTTTGTCAAAAGAGATGGATGGAACTTCTCAAAGACTATGGCCTTGTTATTGATTACCATCCGAGCAAAACCAATGTAGTAGCAGATGCGCTGAGCCGCAGGCCTATTCCTACCTATCAGGCTATTAATGCTTATTTTCAACTTCGAAAGCACCATAGTTTCATAGACAAACATCAAATTTAGTCCACTATTGTGATGAGAATCAAGTCCTTACATGAGCAAGATCCTGAATTACGAGATATTACTTCTACGCTTCGGAATAATCCTAACCCTGATTTTAAGATTAATTCTGAAAGACTCTTGTGCTTTCGTGATAGAATTTGTGTGCCCAGTGATGAGTCCCTTCTTGATGAAATCCTCAAGGAAGCCCATTATAGCCCTTACTCAATTCACCTAGGAGCAATAAAGATGTACAAAGACCTACGAGAATTGTATCGGTGGCCTAGAATGAAAGCAGCTATCATAGAATTTGTATCAAGGTGCCTCACAAGTCAACGAGTTAAAGCCGAACACCGTAACCCTACTAGATTGCTGCAACCAATTGAACTCCCTCAGTGGAAGTGGGAAAAGGCAACTATGTACTTTGTCAGTGGCTAACCGTTGACCCCAACCAAGCTTGATGCTATTTAGGTTATTGTAGACCGTTTCACTAAGGCAGCACACTTCATACCAGTTAGAATAGACTACGGTCTTCCTAAATTGGCCGACTTTTATATCAAGGAAGTTATTCGACACTACGATGTGCCACAGTCTATCGTCTCCGATTAGGATCCACGATTTGCGTCTCAATTTTGGAAGTCATTGCAAGAAGCCTTGGGCACCAGAGTCAATCTTAGTATAGCTTTCTACCCTCAATCTGATGTCCAATCAGAAAGTGTAATCCATATATTAGAAGATATGATTTGTGCTTGCATTATTGACTTCGAGGGATATTAGGAGAAATCCCTACCTCTAGTGGAGATTGCTTATAATAACAGCTACCAGACATCTATAAGCATGGCACCGTATGAATCATTGTATGGCAGGAGATGTAGAACGCCGCTATGTTGGTCTAAACTCGGTGAAGGCAAGGTGTTAGGCCCTGACTTACTTCGGGAGACCGAAGAATAGGTTACCGTCATCCATGACCATTTAAAGGCCGTCTTCGACAAAAAAGGCCTATATTAACCTCAAGAAGAGAGATATACAATTCTATGTTGGTGAGAAAGCATTTTTGAAAGTTTCTCCATGGAAGAAGATTCTTCGATTTGGCATAAAGGGGAAGTTGAGTCCCCGATTCATCGGACCTTTTGAGGTGATTGAAAGAATAGGCCCTATAGCTGACTGATTAGCTTTGCCCCAAGAATTGAACAAGATCCATGGTGTGTTTAATGTATCGATGCTTCACAAGTACAAATCCGATCCATCATAGGTTCTGGAGTCCGAATATGTAGAACTTCAATCCAATTTAACGTATGAAGAGGAACTTGTGGAAATATTGGCAAGGAAAGTCAAAAGGCTTCCAAATAAAAACATTCCATTAGTTAAAGTATTGTGGAGAAATCACAAGGTTGAAAAAGCTACATGGGAACCAGAGGAAATGATGAGAAGTCAGTACCCGCATCTCTTCGATTCACGTAAAAATTCAAGGATGAATTTTTCTTTAGGGGGAGAGTTGTAACATCCCAAAATCAGGCCGAGCCTAAATTTGATTCAGGTGACCAAAAATTTCACATTAGAAAGTCAAAATTTAAGAGTTGACATTTGATCAAGTGGTATATTATTAGTTTATGGAATCCTAATTAACCATTGACACTATTAAGGACCATGTTGTAAACTTTGAAACATAGTCTAGTGACCAAATTAAGAGAATTGGAAGTTTAAGTGGAAAAAGTATAGACAATTAAGAGTTAACGGACTAATCTCGCAATTAGCCCCTCTTCAATCTTAATCATCACCTATGTGGATGAATAAGGATTGATTTCTTCATTCTGTGAAAACTTCAATAGTTAAAGAAAGAAAGAAAAAAAGGAAGGAACTCACCGGTTGAATGTTAAGCAAACACCTCCCCATCTTCTTCCTCTAGCCACCTTAAGCACACACCTCCATTGAAGGTAGAATCAAGCTTTTCTTATCTTAAGTTCATCAATCATAAATCGAAGCAGTCGATTGGGTAAGTAGTTTTCCTCAATCGGTTTATCGAATCCATGGCTAAATCATGTTTAATCTTGGACCTAAGGATTGAGTTAAGCCCTAGAAATCCTTTAGAGATATTATAACCTAATTGTTATTGTTTTTCATAGCTATTGAGTTGCTAGGAATCTATTATCGACATTGAAAACCTTGTAAATCTTTGTTTCATTATAGCTCAAGAGATTCAAGGTGAAGAATCTCCAAATTCTCCTAATTCCACCAAGCCCAAGAGCAAATGAGTTGTCATCCGGGAGCCTTGAAAGCCTCAGAATCATCAGTGAGTGTAGTCGGAATCTAGGGGATTGGCTAGGTGCCTTTTTCCCCGAATTCATTGATATTGAGTTATTGCATTATCATCATTAGCCAAGGTATGAATGTAAGAGAACCTTGCTAAAGGTGTCATTGGTAAGCTTGGGCAAGCTTATTATTGAATTACTACTATATCATTGGTATCATAGAAACAGTGAGATTGGCCATATTGCTCATAGTACATTATTGAAGCTACATTGACATTGATATGGCTACAATCACTGCTATCGCAATTGTTATTGCTAGCGCTATTGTTATTTCTACCGTTATTGCTACCGTTACTGTTCTTGTTATTGCTATAGTTATTGTTATTGATATTGGCAAGTAATGAATTCTTGGATAAGAATGGACATGGGATTCAATTGGCATGCCATAGAATTCATGAGCTTACTGGTAATGAGTGGACTACGGCCCTTGAGCTAAAGCTCTCGTTAGCGATGTTGGAAGGATGTGATTGTGTTTGTCTTATTGGCGATGTTGGAGGTTATTGACCATTCATTGTTGACGATGTTGGATGGGAATTCGCGTATCTATATTACATGTCGATCCAAGGAAAATATGTGAATAAGTACTGCAAGTATTGTCATTATATGTCTTGAGATGCATTTCCATTGTTATCTATGCCGTGACTTTCATTGATGTTCATGCCATTGCTTATGACTGGCTCACTAGGCTAATTAAGCCTAATGCATCTCATTTCCATGCATTCTTAGGTTAAAGCATAGTTGGATCAAGGATCGGAGCAAGAAGTGTTTTTGAAGCAAGTCACAACCCTCTATGTAATGTTAATCTAGCCCTTAAACTCCTAAATGTTGGCGTAGGGCCTAGACAAGTTGGTTTAGTCCGTTTTTGCATGTATATATGGACCACTATGTTAAAAGGACTAAAATGGTCATTTTGGCTATATTAGTGTTTTGGTTAAAAGCACCTAATATGCATATTCGACCTAACTAGTGAAAACATGGTAAATGGATTCATTTGATCATGAAACTTTACATGCCAATAGATTTTAGTGTTTAAAAGTTGTTTGTAAAAATTCATTGCATTTGGACATCGTTCGATAGGTTAAATTGATGAAAAACCAGAAGAAATCTGTCATTACATGACAGGCTATCGGTACATGTCAACCTGTATCAGTACGACCTTGAATATTTGGTCGGTCAAAGCATAAGTCATCTAAGGCATATCGATACGGGCTCAGGCCGTTTCGATACGGGATTTGACAGTGAGGTTTGTGAACTTAATAGTATCAATACAACCTTAGGGCGTATCAAAACAGGTCAACCATGGTCAATCAGTATTGATACAGCCCCAACTGTATCAAAATAGATAAGTATTTGGAATTTGAACCTATGCAAATCGGTATCGATACGACCCTAAGCGAATCGAAACATGTATTAATGGTTAGAGTCAAATTAGGTAAACCCGTATCGATACACCCTTAGGTGTTTCGATACGGTGTCAGTTAATAGGCCAAGAGCACAGCTTTATTAAGTTTATAAATTGGTCACTAAGTGTTGCATAGTCTAAATTAACTCGTAAAGGAACTCCGATTAAACTGAAAGTTGGCATGAATATTGATCATGGGATAAATTTTATCATGGTATAGTTAATTTTAATAAAGGATCCATAAATTACAAGAATTATGGTTTAGTCCCTAAAACTTTTAAAAGTCTAAAATTAGTCTCTAAATTGTAGATCCAAGCATAGTATTGAATTGGTAAAACCCCTATGCTGACTTTGCATGATTGGTCAAGCACGTTCTGATTGTTTATTAGATTATGATTAAATTTTATCACACCGATCATCGTATTATTCATTGGTAATGTTCTCTGATCCTGTTTTCTCTTAGGCCGAGTGGAGCATGTAACAATTGTGGTATCAGAGCTAGAGTTTAGTCGATTCTAAGACTAAACTTAAGTCTGTTGCATGGTTATAGCATTGCATGCGCCACCTAGGAGTTTAATTTGTTGTATTGTGACTTGTAACTAATCCGATCCTTCTTCCTTTTATAGTGTAAAAAAGTCTGATTCCAATAAGGCTACAAAAAAGTTGAGAACACTGTTGGCTCATCGACCAATAGAGTGGAGAAAATGGGAAGAATCCTCCTAAACCACATGTACCCCCGATAGAACCAGTGAACACTGAGCCTATGTTACATGCTGCTCAGTTCGAGTGCTATAAGAACATGACTGAGATGTTCAAACAGTTCATGGCTACCCTCAAATTTAAACAGGCTGCACAGTCCTCCGTAGCTGTCATTTCCATGAACTGAGCCCCTATCGACAAGTTAGCTCAGCATCGAGCTACTACCTTCTCGCGTAAGGCCGAACAAGATCCTAAAGTTGTAGAGCATTGGTTGGATAGTACCATAAGAATCTTGACTAAGCAATTGTAGTGTTCAGATGAGCATAAGCTCGACTGTTCTCTAGCCTTGTTGATCGATGAAGCTTTAAGTTGGTCAGAAACCACGACTCTTATTGCTCCCAAAGAAGCAATAACTTGGGAGTTATTCGTATGCGAGTTTAAGAAGAAATACATCAGTGAGCATTACTCAGCCGAAAGGCGGGATATTTTTCTACATTTGAAAGAAGGTGGAAGGCCGGTGGAGCAGTACATCCACGAATTCTGTAAATACTGCAAGTATGGAGCTGAATACATCAAGAAAGAAGAAGAGAAGTGTAGAATGTTCATTGTAGGTTTGAGTGATGAATTACGGCCTTTGTTTACTACTCTGAGGATCAAGGATTTCCTGGAGCTTGTGAATCGAGCAATCTCCACTAAAGTTGCTCAGATATCGCATTAGTGTAATAGGCCTAACCGATTTGAGAAGAGGCCACGAGATGATTCACGACCACTCTACCATACAAGAAGGGCAAGCAACAACAATGGTATAAGCAATCATACCATCAACAATCTTTTAGATCAGGGGATTTTTCGAAACCACAAGCTATGTCCTAATCAGCTACAAGAACTACCTCCATTGAAAGTACCAGATGGTCTGTATGAGAGTCACAATATCCAGTTTGTAACTTTTGTCAGAGGAGGCATCCTACGGGACAGTGCCGCAAGCAATCTGAAGCATGTTTCTTCTCTGGGAAACAAGGCCATTATATTAAACATTGTCCAATTAATGCTACTAAATCTTTTACACCAACGGTTCCTACGTCCCCTGCTCCATCCCTCAGGGGTAAAGGACCAAGACAAGATGTATTAGGAGCTTCCGGTAGATCCGATGGCTCTACAAGGGCTCCTAACCGACAAGAATCTAAAACCTCAGCCTAAGTTTACCACGTGAGGAGCCGAGAGAAGGATGATGATCCTGATGTCATCACATGTACTGTTGAATTGTATAGTCACCCTGTTTATGCATAGATTGATCTTGGATCCTCTCATTCCTTCATAAGTACTGTGTTGATTAAGAGATTTAAGTTAACATCTGAGCCTATAGCTTCCAAGCTCACTGTGACCAACCCTTTAGGGGATAGTGTCGTAATTAGGCTAGTATGCAAGAATTGTCCCATTGTGATTCAAGGAATACCTTTTTCGGCCAACCTTATGGCCCTCCCTATACTTGAGTTCGATGTTATTTTGGGACTTGATTGGCTCAGGGTGCATCAAGCTTAGGTAGATTGTTTGAAGAGAAAGCTGTATGTTAAGTGTTCAAAAGTATTATTTTTATAACCCTTTTTACTCAAATTATTGTTAGACTTAGGCTCATTCTAGTTGCATAGTTTCCTTCACCGTCATGCTTGATTTCATAATTTAGTTGTTTTGTGGAAAAAGATACTGCGGATGTATGTTTTTGTGTGTGAAGGATCTAATTGCCCAAGCAAGTAGCAAATTGCCGAGGCAATTGAGGATAAGAAGAGGAGCTGCCAATTTTGAAGATAGGATAAATCCAATAAATTTGAGTTAATTACGAGAAGCAAGGATAAACCCTAGATAAGTTGGAGTTCCATGAAGAAATCAAAAGGAGATTAAATTCCAAGAGTTTTATGAGGAGTTTTTGGAGGAATAAAAATATAATAATAAAAGAGATTTATTTCTTTTATTCTATTTAATTCCAACTTAACTTCCTCCTCAAGAAAGGCTTGACCTAGCCATCTCCTATAAATAGAAGACCTAGCCCCCAACTTCAAGATGTTCGACTAGAGAGAAAACACAAGGGGGCTGTTCTAATTCTTATTCTTCTTTTTCTTTGATCGATTAGATTCATGCTAGGGAATTTTTATCTTGTGTTTCTTTTGCACCCAGCCATGAACTAATTTTATTTGGCTTGGGTTATTGTGTTTTTGTGGTTGTGAGAATGATTGTATTTGTTTAGGTATTTGATTTTGCAATTTTAATTCAAGGTTTGTTCATTCTTGGTTATTAATTTTGATTGTGAGTGAATTGGGAGAGGATCTCGTGAGTTCATCCATTAATCTAATACCGAGAGAGTTAGATTCAAGAAACGAATGAGCATGGTCTTTATTCAATAAATTGACGGTGAAGACTAATTCAACTTAGGGATAAGTTGTGAATTTCAACGGCTAAAAGGAACGCAAGATCAATTGTTGTCCACCCTTGGTTCACACAGGGATGTATTATCAAGGCATGCACAATTAACAGTGTTTCGAGTTAGGGATAACGAGAAACCATTGAAGAACGCTTCGCCGAACTTTGGAGGTTGTCGCCCAATTGACTAGTCAATCGATTCATTCCCAATTGCCCAGGCAATCGCAGAATTGCCCAGGCAATCCGACTGGATCCAATTGACGAAACAATTGAGCTACTCTAGCACTCAATTACCACGACAGTCCATTCAATTATAACGCCACAATTCACGATAACCCGGCCTACTCTCTCTTATTCAATTATATCTTTCTATTATTGCTCTTTTATTTTACTTGTTAATTAGAACTCCTACAATCACCAATCTGTGTTTTTACTTCTAGTGCGAGAAGTTAGATTTCTGAAATTGCACTAATCCCTGTGGAGACGATATTTATTCTATACTATAACTTGCGACGTGTACACTTGCACCAATTATGAAGCACTCAATACGCACAACACTGTACCTTCGAGGTCTGGGCAAGGAGAGTGTGGCTCTCATAGATTCCAAAGGTGAAAGATCATTGTTGTATGCCACCGTAAGAAAAGAAGAACTACAAATGCAAGATATAGACACTGTGCAAGAGTTTCCTAATGTGTTTCCCGATGAGCTTCGGGTTTACCACCTACACATGAGGTTGAATTTGGTATTGAAGTACAACATGAAACCACTCCGGTTTCCATTGAACCCTATCGAATGGCACCGATAGAACTTACTGAGCTTAAGGTGCAAATTCAGGACTTGTTAGACAAGGATTTCATTCGACCGAGTTCCTCGCCTTGGGGAGTTCCGGTCCTCTTTGTCAAAAAGAAAGATGGATCAATGCATCTTTGTGTTGATTATCGACAGTTGAACAAACTCACAATCAAGAATAAGTATCCTTTACCGAGGATCGATGACTTGTTTGATCAATTGAAAGATGCAACCATCTTTTCTAAGATTGACCTAAGGTCTGGATACTATCAGATGAAAGTAAATGATTGCGATGTGCCCAAGACGGCTTTCTGTACAAGGTATGGCCACTAAGAATTCTTGGTTATGCCATTCGGGTTAACCAATGCCCCTACTTCCTTCATGGATCTCATGAATCAACTTTTTAGACCCTATCTTGATAAATTTGTGGTGGTATTCGTAGATGATATATTGATCTATTCTAAGAATCAAGTTGAGCATCGTGAACATGTTCGTACTGTGCTTCAAATTCTTCGGGTGAAACAATTGTATGCCAAGTTCAGCAAGTGCGAGTTTTGGCTCACCCAAGTTTTATTTTTTGGGCGATGTGATCTCCTGTAACACCCCAAATCCTAGCTTAGAAGTATTGGAACCAAATTGTATAAATTGATAGCTTAATTGAATCTAGAATTAAGCTAAATGGAATAGTCAAGGGTCTAATTGAAAGAATGAATGAAATAAGTGATCAAATTATAAGGATCAATTTGAATTAAAGGAGAAAAATAAGGCTTGCATGATAAATATCATGAATCTCTTATTTGCCCTTGATTAATTACATGATTAGTAACTAACTAAGGTTAGTTTAGTAAAATCCTAATTCCACTAATGTGGATAACCATGTTGTCATCTTATCCATTATCCATTGTTAGCCGAAATTGAGAGAAAGAAGAGAGAGAGAGAAAGCTTGAAAAATTCAGCCATTGAAGTGGGAACTAAGCTTGCATATGTAGGAAAATTTTCATTGAAATTAAGCTAGAAGCAAAGTAAGTATAATTCTTCTTGTGTTCAATTGATTAGGCAAATATATTGTTGAATTGGACTGATTTTGATGGTGTTAGATGAAATTAGACATTGAATATGTTGTTAGATGATTGATTGGTTATAGAATTATACAAATTTGAAGAATGAACACTAGGTTCAATGCTGGAAATTATGTGTTTATGCTAGTGTAAGAAGCTAGGTTGCTGGAAAATTGAATTGTGTTGGTGAAGTAAGAATCGAATGATTAGAACTTAAAATTGAGCTAAGGAAATAATGAATTGATGATGATCATGATTAGATATAGTAAAGAAGGTGTTAAACCAATTGAATTGTTAGCAAACAATGCTGGAAATGAAGGATAAAAGTAGAACATAGTTACATAACATATAAACTGTTTTGTGGAATTGAAATTGAGCAAACATGCAAGATTAGGCATTATAAATAACTTTCTCTGTTTTGGCTGCCTTATATAATGGATTAAAATTGACTTAACATGTTTAGGATATCATATGAAATGAATTATAGGGCCAAGACATTGGTTAAAATGAATTAAAGGCATTAAAATGTGATTAGATGCAATCTGCCCATAATTGCTCTGTTCTGGGCAGTCACTTTGAAAATTCACCAAAAATTGTATAGATTGAATTCAGGGATGAAATTTAAATGACATGATCCTTAGAATGTCTATTTTTATTAGGTGAAAACAGAACTGAAAACTGGGTCCTATGCTGGAAACTGTAAATAGGAATTGCTGGACAATGCAAACTATCCAGGCAATGTAAATGCCCTGTCTTTGAACAATAAACTGTATTAATTGGCTAAGAACTAAAATGCAAGTATTACATGGTATTATAGTAAATTTTGTTAGCTTTCCAATGGTGTATAGCAATCGAAATTCCGACGTACGGATTAAAAGACATGTCTATTTTAAGGGACTGTGCAAACTGCCAGGCAGCAGTGTCCTGGGCAGTTTGGGACTGTTTTTGCACCTAAATGCAAACTGTTTCCAAAACAGTTTTGGGACATTGTAATCTGTCCAATTATGTATTAAAATGAATTAATAACAATATGGAAATGAACTAGTAAGAAATGCTTAAAAGGAAGCATAAAAACAGTAGCTAAATGTTAGGTATAATGTGGTAACATTGCTACTATGATTGTATGATATATTATGCTTGTTTTTGATGAAATGTGTATGTGTTATGCTTGCTAGACCAAGGACAGCAAATTGGGGAAGAAGAGGATAAGAGTGGACATCCCAAAGCTAGAGGCAAAGGGATTTGGATTCAAGATAATTGAATTGCTAAGAGTATTATGAGTATAACTTTCCTTAGGGTTGGGACTTAGGTCCTAACCAACCTTGTTGTTAATGTCTAAATGCAATGTCAATGCCATGTAACATGACTTAAAGTATATTTGGCTAATTAAGGGAAGAATGAAATGCATGACAACTTGATTGATGCCATGATCTTTGTGTTTACTTGGGTGTTAAGCAAATGTTATCAAATGCTTGTCATATTGCATTGCTTATGCCTAAGGTATGAAATGGCATGCTTGCTTGGAGAATAAGGTACGCACAATGCATAAATATGCTTGTGTTTGTGAATGTTATGCATGGCTGATTGTAATGAATTTAACAAAGATACTACTTTGTATTCATGCTATTCAAATGGCATGGATAGTTTGTATTGGGAGTTAAGACTCCATAAGCCTAAGGGCTTGGCCTTTGAATGGCATATTGTTGAATTGAATAAAGAATTGTACAAAGCTTAAATGAAATGGATAATCAACAACCTTGGTAGCTAGTTTGGATAGATAGGAGGGCATGCCTTAGAATCTTGAGCTCATATTGGCACTACGGTGCATATTGGTACGACGGTACATATTGGCACGACGGTGCATATTGGCATTTCGGTGCATATTGTTAAGATTTGATTATCTAGTAAGCTACTTATTGGTGCATATTGTTAAGATTTGATTATCTAGTAAGCTACTTACCAAGGAATGTTGAAAGATGACTTAATGAAAATTGCTTGTATTTTAAAAAACTTGAATGAACTTCCTTGCTTTGAAAGAAGACACATGAATGGTTGCAAAACTTGTTACTTGTCATGAAAGAAATGTATGGATGACGACTTTATGTATAAATGCCTACTTGATGAATTTAGTGTTTGGTTGCTTGTCTTCTAAGCATGTTGTTCGAATAGCCTTGAGTGTCATGATGGATTGTTGTTATGTTGATTGTATGACATGTAAAAGTTGCCTAAGTTACCCTATACAATTCGAATAGCATGTGTTTTGTAGAGATGGTCTTGATTCTTTGATATACATGAAATCTTGGACTTATATGCTTTGAAATTTGGCTAAACTTAGTGTTACCTCATTAAGTACATATCATGTACTTACCACTCTACTCTTCATTCTTCCCATAACAGATTAAACAATACTTCAAGAGGATATCTTGGGTTTGAAGCAACACTTGTGGCAAGCTTAAAAGCATGAATTCATACTCTTTGTATACTCCTAGTTTGGTGGCACTAGAAATTGTAATAGGTAGTCTTGATCATGCATTTTGTGATGTTGTTAAGACTAGTTTGTGTAAAGTTTTGATGGGCCTATTATGTAATTCTATTTGGATGACTAAAACTATGTTGAACCATGATGATGTGTATATATATATGAAGTAGATGCTGCGCAAATTGTGATGAAATCCAATGTTTGTTGAAATTATGTATGATTCGAATGCTAAACAAATGTTGTATGATCATGCATTTGTTCCTATGTTAATTAGCATGAGTCGGCTAAGTTGAGATTGGAGCTAAGATATGTTTAAGCATGTATTAACAATGTATAAACCAAATATGCTATGAAATAGGATGACTTGATTGTAAAGAGACAAATGAAATGTGTTTAGTTATCATCTAGCTATTCGAATAGATGCATGAAAAGTGTATAAGATTGCAAGTTGGATGCTTGTATTGATCATGTTAATTGGTTGAATAAGTAGTTTCTTGAGATGCAAGTAAGCTAGCTAAGACAAGTTTAGTGATCACCTAATGTATTTCGAATTAGGTTCTTAGAAATTGTAGTAAGAATGAATGTTAAACCATGTTTAATAGCAACTTAAATGAAATATGCCACACATGTGTTTGTTTCTTGAATGATGTATGTGATTTGAATGTAATGGTAACATGATAATGGTAAGCTTAGGTTATAAGCATGAAATGAAACAAAATAGTACCTAAATTTGTATGCTATGTATGTTGTTGTTTTGCTTAATTTGATTTGTTGTATGAAATGTTTGTATTGAAAGGTTTAGATCGGGTTACTTGTGCATCAAGGCAAGTAATTCTGAGGTTACTTGATTGACAAGTAACCTATCCATTACTTTGCTTCTGCTTTGGTAACGCTCCTGAATCGGGTTATGGCTAACCCAAGGATAGGGTGTTACATCTCCGCTAAAGGCATTCAAGTAGATCCGAAAACGATCCAAGCTATAGTTGAATGGAGACCACTGAAGAACGTGGGTGAGATTCGTAGCTTTCTCAGTCTCATCGGCTATTATAGGAGATTCGTTAAAGGGTTCTCTATGATAGCAGCTTCGCTAACTAAACTCATGCGGAAATATGCTTCTTTTGAATGGACCGAAAACCAACAAAGAAGTTTTGACCAACTCAAGCAGGTGTTGATCCATGCACCGGTCTTGATCCAACCTGAGTTTGGGAAAGAGTACAATGTGTATAGTGATGCTCCGCACCAAGGATTGGGGTGCATGTTAATGCAATAAGGCAAGGTTGTTGCTTATGCCTCAAGGTAGCTTAAGCCACATGAGATGAACTATACTACCCATGATCTTGAATTGGCTACGGTTGTCTTTGCATTGAAGATCTGGAGGCATTATCTCTACGGGGAAAATGCTTTTTATACACCGACCATAAGAGCCTTAAGTATTTGTTGACACAAAAAGAGCTTAATCTTCGTCAAAGGAGATGGATGAAACTCCTCAAGGACTATGACCTTGTTATTGATTACCATCCGGGCAAAGCCAATGTAGTAGCAGATGCACTCAACTGCAGGCCTATGCCTACCTCTCAGGCTATTAATGCTCATTTTTGACTTTGAAAACACCATAGTTTCATAGATGAACTTCAAGTTTAGTCCACTATTGTGATGATAATCAAGTCCTTACAAGAGCAAGATCCTAAAGTACGAGCCATTACTTCTAAGCTTCGAAATAATCCTGACCCTGATTTTAAGATTAATTTTGAAGGACTCTTGTGCTTTCGTGATAGAATATGTATGCCCAGTGATAAGTCCCTTCGTGATGAAATCCTCAAGAAAGCCCATTGTAGCCTTAACTCAGTTCACCTAGGAGCAATAAAGTTGTACAAAGACCTACGAGAATTGTTTTGGTGGCCTGGCATGAAAGTAGCTATCATAGAATTTATATCGAGGTGCCTCACAAGTCAACGAGTTAAAGCCGAGCATTGTAACCCTATTGGATTGCTGCAACCCATTGAACTCCCTTAGTGGAAGTGGGAAAAGATAACTATAGACTTTGTCAGTGGCTTACCGTTGACCCCAGCCAAGCATGATGCTATTTGGGTTTTTGTAGACCGTTTCACTAAGGCAGCACACTTCATACCAGTCAGAATAGACTACGGTCTTCCTAAACTGGCCGACTTGTATATCAAGGAAGTCGTTCGACTCTACGGTGTGCCATAGTCTATCGTCTCTGATCGGGATCCACAGTTTGCGTCTCAATTTTGGAAATCATTGCAAGTAGCCTTGGGCACCAGAGTCAATCTTAGTACAACTTTCCACCCTCAATCTGATGGCCAATCAGAAAGGGTTTTCCATGGCTAAATCATGTTTAATCTTGAACCCAAGGATTGAGTTAAGCCCTAGAGCTTATTGGTAAGGAGTGGAGTACGGTCCTTGAGCTAAAGCTCTCATTGGCGATGTTGGAGGGATGTGATTGTGTTTGTCTTATTGGCGATGTTGGAGGTTATTGACGATTCATTGTTGGCAATGTTGGATGGTAATTCACGCATCCATATTACATGTCGATCCAAGGAAAATATGTGAATAAGTACTGCAAGTATTGTCATTATATGTCTTGAGATACATTTCCATTGTTATCTATGTCATGGCTTTCATTGATGTTCATACCATTGCTTATGACTACCTCACTAGGCTAATTAAGCCTAATGCATCTCATTTCCATGCATTTTTAGGTTAAAGCATAGTTGGATCAAGGATCGGAGCAAGAAACATTTTTGAAGCAAGTCACAACCCTCTATGTAATGTTAATCTAGCCCTTGAACTCCTAGAATGGTGGCGTAGGGCCTAGACAAGTTGGTTTAGTCCGTTTTTGCATGTATATATGGACCACTACGTTAATTGGACTAAAATGCTCATCTTGGCCATGTTAGTGTTTTGGTTAAAAGTACCTAATATGCATATTCGGCCTAACAAGTGAAAACATGGTAAATGGATTCATTTGGTCCTGAAACTTTACATGCCAATAGATTTTAGTGTTTAAAAGTTGCTGGTAAAAGTTCATTGTATTTGGACATCGTTCGATAGGTTAAATTGATGAAAAACTAGAAGATATTTGTCATTACAGGGAAGGCGTATCGGTATAGGTCAACCTATATCGGTACGACCTTTCATATTTTGTCGGTCAAAGCATAAGCCAACTAAGGCGTATCGGTACAAGCTTAGGCCGTTTCGATACGGGACTGGACAGTGAGGTTTGTGAACTTAATAGTATCGATACGGCCTTACATATCGAAACATGTCAACCATTGTCAATCAGTATCGAACAACCCCAGCTATATCGAAATAAGTAGGTATTTGTAAATTGAACCTGTGCAAATCGGTATCGATACGGCCCTAAGCGTATCGAAACAAAGATTAATGGTTAGAGTCAAATTAGTTCAGCCCGTATCGATACACCCCTTAGGTGTTTCGATATGGGGTCGGTTAATTCTGTTAATAGGTATTGAATATTGACCATGAGTCCTTAAATTGTAGATCCATAAATCACAGGAATTACGGTTTAGTCCCTAAAACATAGATTAAACTAAAAGTTGGCATGAATATTGATCATGAGTTAAATTTTATCATAGTATAGTTAATTTTAATAAAGGACCCATATATCACAAGAATTACAATTTAGTCCCTAAAACTTGTAGAAGTCTAAAATTACTCCTTAAATTGTAGATCCAAGCATAGTATTGAATTGGTAAACCCCATATGCTGACTTTGCATGATTGGTCCAGCACGTTCTGATTGTTTATTAGATTATGATTAAATTTTATCACACTGATCACCGTATTGTTTATCAGTAATGTTCTCCAACCTCGTTTTCTCCCAGCCCGGGTGGGGAATGTTATAGCTAGTGTACTGGAAGCATTTCTAGCAGACAACAATTGCCACTACAAAACATCATGCTAGTGGAGTTGTTTGACATATGGGGGATAGATTTTATGGGTTATTTTCCTCCATCATTTGGTAATGTATAAATACTTGTGGCCGTTGACTACGTCTCAAAGTGGGTTGAAGCTGTTTTTCTCCCATCAAATGATGCCAAGGCTGTTGCCAAGTTTCTACAAAAGTATATCTTTACTAGATTTGGTGCCCCCAGAGCTATGATGCATGATGAAGGTACTCATTTTAAATTTCATCTAATCACTAAAGCTTTGTGTAACCCCATCGACCCGACCTAGTCACAAGACCGAACAAAGCGAGCTACATTAAGTTTACTGAAGTAAACCAGAAAGATTAACTCAAATTATGACCATTTTCTTCTTTTTATCTTATCTAGATGCAACATATTAACCTAGGGACCAAATTGCAATTTTGGAAAAATTAGAGGGAATTACTTAAAATTATATTTACCAATCCTCAATTAGTCAGGTTCCATGCATTCTTGTTAAATTCTAGCTTAAAATGATCATCCAAACTCATCCAATTGCATACTTAACAACCAATGACCAAAATGCAACTTTAGAAACTATTTTTCAACATAATGAATGAGTCCCCGCGAAAGGTACTAAAACCATTCACGGTGGTTTCGAAACCAGTGCTCTAGTAGCCAAAATTGGCTTACAGGTTTCAAAACCTATTGGCTGGTTTCGAAACCTACCTGTAGGTTCACAAAATCTGCACATTCGAAACACGTTTAATCCTCCCTAAATACATCCTAAATAACCCCAAACATCATTTAACACTAAATCATCATACCATAACCATCAAACATACATCATATCACCCAACAACCACTACGATATAAGAACATAAGCATTACAACAACAAAGATAGCTCTACAAGCATGATTTCTGATAAGTGTTCAAAAGTACTATTTTTATTACCCTTTTTATTCTTATTATTGCTAGACTTAGGCTCATATTAGTTGCATTATTAGTCATTCATGCATTAATTCATGTTTCTTTCCATCGTTGAGCTTGATTACATAACTTGGTGATTTTTGTGGGAAAAGATGCTGCTTTGGTGTGTTTTGTGTGTATGTGCAGAATCACTTGCCAAAGTAAGGCTAGAACCAGTTTCCAGGGCAATGCATGAAGGAGATGCTGAGCTAGTTGCCAGGGCAATGCATGAAGGAGATGTCGAGCTAGTTGCCAGGGCAATTTTCGACAAGGAATAAGATGATATGGTAGTTGAAATTGACGACTAGATAAGCCCAAGATGACGTGGAGCAAAGCTAAATCCCAAAGGAGTTTGATTTCCATGAAGAGGCTAAAGAGAAATTAAATCCCAAGAAGATAAGAGAAGTTCCAGAAGGAATTTAAATATAATAAAGAATTATATTCTTTAAAGATAATTTAATTCCAACTTAACTTCCTCCTCAAAGAAAGACTTTGACCTAGCCCTATAAATTAGAGGCCATGCCGTCAACTCTAAGGGGAGAGTAGAGAGAATTTTCGACAAGATCAAGGGGGAGATATCGACTACAAGGCTTCATCCATTCTTCATCTTTTTCTTCCATGTTCCATTAGGTTTATGCTAGGACTTTTTTATCTTGTGTTTCTTTGGAACCTAACCATGAACTAAATCTATTTGGCCAAGGTTATTGTGTTTTGTGGTTGTGAGAAACAATTGGATTTTGTTTAGGTAATAAGAGTTTGCACTTTTCTATTCAAGGTTTATTCATTCTTGGTTCTTATTCTTGTTTGCGAGTTAATTGGGAGAAGATCTCGTAACTTCATCTATTTATCTAATATCGGGAGAGTTAGATTTAAGAAACGAATGAGTATGATCTTTATTCAATCTATTGATAGTGAAGATCAATCTGACTTAGGAATAAGTTAAGGATTTCAATGGCTAAGAGGAGCGCAAGATTGGTTGTTGTTCACCCTTGATTCACGCAGGGACGTATTATCAAGGCATGCACAAGTAGCTAGAGTTTCGACTTAGGGATAAGAAGAAACCATTGAAGAACGCTCTGTCGAACCTCGAAGTTGCTGCCCAATCGCCCAAGTAGTTGCCCAGCTAGTCGCCCATGCAACCATCGATTAGTTGCCAAGGCAACCCCGATGTGCAAGTTGCCACGACAACTGAGTTGCCCTTGCACTCTTTTACCAAGACGATCCAATCGGCTATCACTCCTCAACTCACGATAACCTGGCCTATTCCCTCTCATTTGATTACTTATTCTTTTACTTTATTGCTTTCTAGTTTAGTTGTTAGTTAAAACTCCTACAATCTTCTACTTTTGTTTTTACTTTTTACAGTGCAAGAGATTAGATTCTTGAAGTAGCACCAATCCATGTGGAGACGATATCTTTTATACTATAACTTGCGGCGTGTACACTTGCACAATTGCAGAACACTTATTACGCCCAGCAAGTGTTTGACGCCATTACCGGGGATCGAACGAACCTTACAAAGACTTAGACGAAGGTTAAGAGTACCAATGGCTAATCAAGACGGTAATATGAATCAAGCTCAACGCCGCAATAGCTCTTGACTCGCACGCCTTGGCAACCATGGATGTGCATGCCTTAGCAACCCTTGACGCAGTAGTAGCTCTTGATGCGCACGCCTCGGCAACCACTGATACGCACGCCTCGGCAACCATGGACACGTATGCCTCGGTATCTCTAGACGCACACGCCTTAGCAATCTCGGAAGCAGTCGCCACGGCAGCACATGCTTCGGCAATACCCTGGTACGCGGATTTAGTTAATTTCCTTGTTTGTGGTATTTTACCTAATGGTCTTACTGACCAAGGGAAGAAGCGGTTTTGCCATGATGCTAAGCATTACTTTTTGGATGAGCCTCTTTTTTTAAACAATATGCAGATCAGGTTATACGCCGATGTGTCCCTAAAGAAGAGTAGCAGAATGTACTCCGGCAATGCCATTCTTCACCCTGTGGAGGACATTTTGGAGGAACTCGTACCACGGCCAAAGTGTTGCAATCCGGTCTGTATTGGCCAACACTGTACAAAGATGCCTAAGAGTTTTACAAGCAATGTGATCGTTGCCAGAGGACGGGCAATATCTCTAGACGACATGAGATGCCGCCTCCAAAACATCATCGAGGTGGAATTGTTCGATGTATGGGGGATCAATTTTATGGGACCTTTCCCATCTTCATTCGGCAACCTCTACATTCTACTTGCCGTTGACTATGTGTCTAAATGGGTTGAGGCAGCTGCAGTTGCCAACAACGATTCCAAGACCGTGCAACGATTCTTGCAGAAAAATATATTTACACGGTTTGGGATGTCGAGAGTAATTATCAGTGATGAAGGGTATCTCACAAGACCGTCCAAGATGTTACAACGCTTTGGTGTATCTCACAAGATTGGCACGGAATATCACCCACAAACCAATGGGCAAGCAGAAATTTCCAACCGGGAATTGAAGGGTATACTCCAGAAAGCTGTAAATCCCTCTTGGAAGGATTGATCAGTAAGACTAGATGATGCACTTTGGGCATATCACACTGCATTCAAAACACCCTTAGGTATGTCTCCCTTCCGACTTGTCTATGGCAAAACATGCCATCTACCGGTGGAAATCGAACACAAGGCATATTGGGCAGTAAAGACCGTGATTATGGATTGGGAAAGTGCCGGGCAAAAGCGTTTGTTGGACCTCAACGAGATAAAAGAATTCCGTGCACTCACCTATAACAATGCACGAATATACAAGGAGAAAACAAAGCAATGGCATGACAAGACACTATTGTCGTGACAATTCATGCCAGGGCAACTAGTTCTCTTATTCAATTCTCGGCTAAAACTTTTCCCGGGAAAACTGAAATCAAGATGGTCGGGACCATTTGAAGTTGCAAACCATTCTCCCATGGTGCCGTGATAATCAAGTCCATCACTGACGAACATGAATTCAAAGTTAACGGACAAAGATTAAAGCACTACAACGGTGCCCATGTGGAACGTAACAAAGAAGTGGTCACCTTAGGAGATGCATGAGCATGCTCTCCTTTCAATATTTTCTTTTTCTTTTCATTTTTATTTTTAGGAGATATTTTATTTTGCTTTTCTTCATTATCTTTAGTTTCCAGGTTTTCTTTGTATTCTTTTCTTTTCCACAACAAGACTCACAACCACCATACTAAGGAAATTCACTGCCGACTACTTTCCATAGAAACCACAACAGAGAATGCCCAGGCAACAACAATGGTGTCGGCAACTACTGATGCCCAAACATGGATCAAATCAAAGCAATGCTACTCACGCGGTACCAACCACAAGTATTCAACCACCGACCGGAATGTGAATCAAGCAAATGGCACGAATAAAACTTATCACTCGAGGTGACGACCTCTCCAACTAACTCATTTCATTTAGTTTCTTTTAAATTTTGTTTCACTTTTACATGCATTGATGACAATGCTTCTCTCGAGTTTGGGGGGGTGTTGGTTTCTAGTTAGTTTCATGTTTAGTTGCATTCATCTTTAGCAATCACATATAGGTTGCATATGTTACTTGCCATGCCTTTAATTGGATTTAATTGCTTAAGACTTGTTGAATATCCAACGATGAATTTTTGCCACTGAACTTAATTGAAAGAACCTTTAATTTTAGGATTGCATGAAAAGAACATAGAATTTTACTATGATGCTGAATTTTTTTACACGGCTGTGGCTTGTTGATTGAAAGAAACTTAGTGAACTTAGGTTGCTTAAAATTTGGGTAAATTTAAAATTGAAAATTTAAAGTTAAATTCTTGCTAGAGGTGCCCGAAACTGGCTCTAGTAGTAAATGCACTTTCTTGCTAGAGGTGCCCGAAACTGGCTATAGTAGTTAATACACATTAAAGAATCGCTAGAGGTGCCCAAAATTGGCTCTAGTGAAAATAAAAAATGCCCCAATAATTAAATTGATAAAATCCTATTGTTCCCATAGAATCTTGAAAATCAACTTGTACACAACTACGCACACACATTGTCACAAGCATTATGTTCGATTCCGGGTAATTTTTGTGCTATTCGAAAAATTAAAAGGTGATCATACTTTGTGCCACGGTTCCAAGGTTTGAATTCAAGTTTGAAGCATATATTTGATGATTAAAGTCTTGGTAGGTATTTGTTAGTTTGCATTGAGGACAAGCAATAGTTCGAGTTTGGGGGTGTGATAAGTGTTCAAAAGTACTATTTTTATTACCTTTTTTATTCTTATTATTGCTAGACTTAGGCTCATATTAGTTGCATTATTAGTTCATGCATTAATTCATGTTTCTTTCCATCGTTGAGCTTGATTACATAACTTGGTGATTTTTGTGGGAAAATATGCTGCTTTGGTGTGTTTTGTGTGTATGTGCAGAATCACTTGCCAAAGCAAGGCTAGAACTAGTTGCCAGGGCAATGCATGAAGGAGATGCCGAGCTAGTTGCCAGGGCAATTTTCGACAAGGAATAAGATGATATGTTAGTCAAAGTTGATGACTAGTACGGGCATGTGAATTTCAGCAAGGTGTATCGGTACGATTTTAAGCTACTAGAATTTGGGATTTTGAGACTGTAAAGTTGTACCAATACGGGTTGCGGTTATTTCAGTTTATGTGATATTTGAGAGTTTTTGATTCTTTCATTTGTGTCATTGATGTTCTTGAATACAATTGTATGAGTTTGGATTATCGTTTTGAGCTGAAATTTGGCAAGCAAGTATGTAATCTGATTAATTGAGAATTGATAACCCAAATTTTGACTAAGTCCTTCTAATTTTCCAAATGTACATTTTAGTCCCTAAAATGTGTATATGTGTAATCGGTTGCCTTTTTTATGCTCGTTTCCTTTGAAAATTCACTCACTGCCAGCATGCACTCCTTAGGACATAATGTCGCATCTAGATAAGATAAAAGAAAAAATGGACCTAAGTTTAGTTAATCGATTTGGGTTTGTTTCGGTAAACCCAATGTAGCTCACTCGATTTGGTCGAGCATCTAGGCCGGGTCGAGGGAGTTACACTCTCGTTGCTCCAATTGAGAATGTTCTTGTTGCTCCAGTTGCTCAACCTTCACTTGATGCTTTCATGGCTTACCTTGATGGGAAGCTTTCCACTTTGGATACTCGTTTTGCCACCATGGTACCTAGTTTGACTCCATTGATACTCGCTTAGCTTCCATGGATACCAGAGTGACTTTTGTTGAGCATCGTATGGCCTCTATAGATATGACCCTTACCGCTCTTCATACCGAATGACATGGCCATGCTTTTGGAGACAACGATGAGGATGAGGAAGACGAAAACGAGGATGAAGATGACGATTCTTAGGCTTTGCATTCCATATCATATCATATCTATTAGGATTTGTGTTTATGCATCTTTGTTTTATTTGATATTTCCTATGACTCCATGTTTTATGATTTGGTTTATGTCTTTTCAATTTCGTTGGATGTTATGTCTTGAATTTTATGCCTTGAATTTATAATATTTATGTTGTTTAATTATTTTTGGAGTTATATTGCTTTATACTTTTGTTTATTTGCCCTATTGATTTTGATTTAACAAAAAAGGGGAAGTGGTATATAATTTTTTTTCAAAAGTTTTTTTTCAAAAACAAATTGTCTTTTAGCCTTAAAGAAAATGAGGAGTGAACTAAAAATTTATTTTGGTCTTGTTATATCAAAAGGGGAGATTGTTAAACTTATATTTGATTTTGATATAACAAGGACTATTTTGTAAAAAGGAATAATTTTTTAAAGTACTCAATCTACTCATTAAATTAATAGGCATTCGAGCTTAAACTTTTCCTAAGTCAAAACCTAAATCCCCAAACATTTTCTAAGTGTTTTGGTACTCAAAATAGCCAATTTGGTGTTTGACTATCGGTACAACCTATGGCGTACCGATACGGTTTTTTGTTACTTGAAAATTGTTTGTGCATAATGGCTATAGGTACCGATAAAACAATGCGCGTATCGGTACGCCCTTTTGAAACTAAAAACCAAATTTCTCACATCCCGAAAACTGGCCTAGATGAAATTAGGTTCCGGTGATCGGAAGTTTCAAAAATGATGTAATAATATTTGTAATGATTGACTTTTGTACCCCTCGTGATAAATGAAACTACATTTTAGCCCTAAGTGGGTAAATGGACCCCTTGTATGAATTTTGAAGCCCAAAGTGCAAATCTGAGCTAGTGTATCGATACGGCCATGTGAGTATCGATACGGTCTAACCGTCAATAACTAATTTTCTTATTTTAGTGTAGGCATACCGATACGGACAAAAGTGTATCGATACGAGTCCTCTGTTTTGAGCCAAAATGGTGTCGTTTTGTAAGGAAATAAAAGATGTAAGTGATGAGTCATCACTTGGGCTGCCATCCCACGTGATTGGGTCACCCTTGTGCTAAAAAGATGATAGCTTAATCCCTTGATTTGTGAGATGGTTTGGGATTAGCAAACCCTCAAGTGAGAGAAATGCTCCTATTGGTTGTTGGGGTGTTGAGGAAATGATTGAGGTGTGTTGTTTTAAGATAAACAAAAGGGAGAAAGCTTTCCTCATTTGTTCATCCCTCCCGAAAGAAAAAACACTCACCCTTGTCCTTCAGCAAGCAAGCACCACCATCTTCATCTTCTACCGTGAGCTAAGCTGACACCTCAGTGCAATCTTCGGTTCTTGTTCAAGTTCAGTATATCGTTTGAAAGACCACGTTACGGTGAGTAAAACCTTTATATTGATTCAATAGTTTTATCACTCGTTGAAGTTCAATTTGGAATTTAGGTTTTCAATAGTTTGATGGCAACCCATGAATTGAGTGACTAACCTTGTCATTCCGATGATATCTACAAACTCCGGCAAGCTTAAAATATGTTCCCAAGCTTTGAATTGAATTCTAAATTCAAATCCCTAATTTTGTGCTAGTTCAAGAAGTGGAGAAGGATTCCTCGTCATCTCCAAAGAAAGCTAAGCACAACGGGATTATGATTCAAGAACCTCGTAATCAAGGTGAGTATAGTTGTGTCAAGGGATTCCTGTTGCATTATTTGATGAATATGATTGTGTTTGAATAAGGGCTCATGTAGAGCAAACTATGTCGGACTCGATTAGTAATTTCAGTAAGTATCTTGTATTGCTTTGATATGTGTAAGTTGGATATGATATGCTTGATTTATGATATATGGAGCTAAGGCTCAACTTTGATATATAATATGTTATGATCCAAAAGATATGAAATATGTCACTTATGTGATCTTTGTGTATAAGTGGACATTGGATACAATTGGCATGCCATAGGATTATTTGAGCTCGTACAAGTAAGGGTGGACTACGGTCCGGGGCTATAGCCTATATGTGGAGGAAATATGGATGGTTTGTGTAAGGGATTTCTCTCCGGAGCTATGGCTCAAGGCTACGACCTATTTTTCGATATGAATGGTGTAAAGGGGAATCCGTGTATCCAATGCTACCAATTCAAGAAATAATGTATGCTTATGAAGTATAACTTGATGATTATGAACTTGTATGTTTTGTGGATTAGCATGAGATTATATGTTCCAAATCATGCATATGTTACCCAATTGATCACTAAGCCATTCATGACACTAGTTATTATTTACTCCCATTATAAATACCTCACTAGGCTATATAAGCCTAACATGTGTGTCTCATGCATTTTTAGGACCTTGAAAGAATTTTTGCTTCCGATCGTGTGCTTTCGTTGTAAGTCACCTCTTCATAGGTATATGTATGCCTATCTTTTTCCTTAAACTCCTAGTCAAGTGGCATATGGTCTGAACATGTTTTGTATGAGCATTTTGATGTTTGGGTAATAGTACTATAATAAATTAGTGTTGTATGCATGAAATGGTATGTTTTGGAAATGGTTAAATAGTTAAAAAGAACCTAAAATAAGCCTAAAGTGAAAACTAGGTAAACAGATTCGAAATGCTATAAAATTTTGTATGACAGTAGAATAATGGATTTTAGACTTGTTGATAAGATTTGGTAATGACTAGACAACATTTGATAGGTTAATTTAGGTGAAAACCAGATAAAATCTGTATTTACAGGGCATACGTATCAATATGGGGCAAGCTATATTGGTACGACCTTACATATTTGGCCTTATTGAAGAAGGGTGTACCGATACACTAGGGAGTGTACCGATACGGATCTTGGTAGTAAGGTATGGGAAAATAATTACATCGGTACGACCTCATGCATACCGAAACGAGCCAACCCAAGTCAAAGTGTATCGATACGGGCTTAGACATATCGGTACGGGGTCGTTGACCTTGAACCTGGAAATTGTGAAATTCAACATAGCGTACCTATACTCTCGGTGCCTCAACTCTTCTGTCTTGCAATAGATCCTAATCCCCCTCTGTCAAAACCTCAGCCCATTTGACCTGACTGTTGAGACCTTTGAGACTGGGCTGGGGCACCATAACTAGCTTAGGGACAATCCCTAAAAAGTGATATAGGGATCCGCATCTGAAACAAGTCTTGGAAGATTTAAAGAACTCCCCTAAGTGGTGTTGTCCATATTGATCACACACATGACGGACTGACGATCCAGACGAACCTCCTCCACATATCATAGATGAGGAAGTCGAATAACGGCCTAAGGTGTATCGGTATAATGTTAGTTAATTCCGTTAAAAGGCTTGAGAAACAATTTTAAAAGATCATAAATTGGTCTTTAATAATTATATGGCCCAAATGGATAAGTTAAAAATATCCGATAACAACGAAACTTCCCAGGTTAATAATTGGTGAGTCTAATTACATGTTGGTAATCAACAATTCAGATTAGGGTTGTTAATTTGTAACATTTGCAATGTAGTACCCTTTTAATTTGGAAAGTCTAAATTAACCCCGATTCTAATCTCCACTTCCGCTTTTCGTTAACACCTTTCGACCCGGCTCTCTACCAGACCGGGAAGGGGGTGTTACAAAATTGCTTTTAAGAATCGGTATGACTTATAGCGTACCGATACAGGGTTAAAGATTTTCCAAAGCTTTTCATTTATTATCCGACCGTTGCCAGCCAATTTTCTTGGAACCATTATTTTTGAAAAACGGCTACTCGTATCAATACCCCTATGGGTGTATTAATACGGTCTTTTAACCAAAACTTCCAAGGATTCTAGTGAGCAAAATTGATATCGATATTGTACAGATCGTAATGGTACCCTTTGTAAAACTTTAATACTGGTACCCTTTGTAAAACTTTACTCTTTACTGATATGCCCTTTCACGTACTGATACCCATTTGTTGCAACGACTCTTTCTTCTTATGGCAGGTACATGTACGGCTACGCGTGTACCGATTCCTCTAGTTGCCAGACAATATTTATTGCAAGAAAAATGCAGCCCAACAACTATAATCAATACCCCAACTACCCAAACGGCTAGAAATCAATGAGGAGATATAAAATCAAGTCTCTAAAGCTTCTTCAACAACTATTCAACAAGTCAAAAGCATTCAAGCACACATCCAACATTCTTTGAGCTTTATCTGTAAAATCTTCTAAATCCACTTGAGAGTTTTTAGTTGTAATTTTTTTACTCAAGTGTTTGGGGGTTAAGTAAACTTTAAATTGTGCAAACTTTTCTACCTTGTTAGGTTTTCTTAGTTTGCTAAATTTTTAATTCTCTTTGAGAGTGTTCTTAAGGTTTTGTGGTATAAACCTTAAGGGGGTTGTAAGGTTATCTCCTTGAGCCTCAAAAGGAAAGCAAATCTAGTAGATTTGAGAAATCCTTAGTATGGATAGCTCAGGTAATAGATGTAAGCCTTATTGAGAAAGTTGAAGCACTCTAAAATTCTTATGTCAATTTTCTTTTGCTTCCACCAAAATTTTAATTGTCAATTCATCATCTCTTAGCCATTTACAATTGATTATTCATCCCAACAGTTACTCATTTTCCCAAGGAATACAGAGCAAAAAAGCATTTTGCAAAAAAGGTAGTTCTTTTTAGCGCACATTGCATTCATTCTTAGATCTAGGGTTTCAGGATTCTTATCTCTATTGTTTTGGCTTTATAAGCATCCTAGGGCTTTTTCGATGATGAATGCAACTTGCTATTAACAAGCCTCTCGGTCTCCTTTTGAGCCGTACATGGTGAACTGGTATAGTGTTTTAAAAAAGGTCTTTCATTTCTTAAGAAAGGGGTTGCGACTTCTGTTTTTAAAAGATTTTAAAAGAGAGGGGTTTGTCTTGAAAATCAAGCTTCGGTTTTGGTTTTAAAAGAAGAAAAGAAACAATTTTGTTTTGAGTTTTGGATTCGCCAATACCGTTAAACGACGATCGAAGTAACGAAGCCCGATGGAACTCCCACTGAATTCTAAAAAGGACGGTGGATTTTTGGTTCAGGTTCTTAAAGAACATGATCATTTTTTGGCTTTTTGATTTGGAAAAGTAGAGTGATAAGTGAGAAAAGGTGTTTGTGTTCATAGATTTTGAGAGCAAAAGGGTGATTTTTTGTAGAAATGATAAAAAAAGTTGTTTTTTGCTGCCAAATTTTTTAGTTTTATACTTTTAAAAAAATAAAAAATGGCCATTTACGTTTTAAGGACCTCCACCCCACTTTATTTTTTGGTCCTTTCATGTTTTTAAATCGTGTTCGCCATCCTTGTATTTTTGTTATTTTTTTAAATTTCATCCCATTCCTAAATTTAATTCGGTTTTAAATGGTTTATTGTCCTATTAAATCCCTTTAATCTAATTTTTGTTTTAATTAATCCTAATCCCATGATTTAATCTCCCTTTACCCCCTTGTTCTTCGTGCACATTTAAATTTTAGCATTTTTTAATTTTCTTTATTTTCAATCCTCGTTGTTATGTTTTACTGTTGATCTTGTGTTTTTTAGCTTTTTATCCGGTATATTTGTTCGATCTTT
This sequence comes from Hibiscus mutabilis, assembly GCA_019671005.1. Lineage (NCBI taxonomy): Eukaryota > Viridiplantae > Streptophyta > Magnoliopsida > Malvales > Malvaceae > Hibiscus > Hibiscus mutabilis. The sequence goes on from CM033714.1 coordinate 26,620,185, forward strand.
TATATCTAGTTTAGTTTAATTAATTTAAAATATGCATTTGACTTAATGAGGTTTATGTTTAATTTAATTGAATTAAATTTAGGTTAGTCTTTAGATTAGTTTGGAACCCTTAGTTAGATTTTAGTTTAAATTAATTTAGTTAAATTAAAATATGGTCTTGAGTTAATGGGGTGTATTTTAATTTAATTTAATTAAATTCATTCAATTTCTATTAATTATTTTAGGACATAAAATTAATACTTGACTTAGAATGAAACCTGATTAAATCTAAATTCTTAATTTGTTTTTTTTTAAATAATATCCTTGACTTATTGGGATGCAATTTAAAATTAATCGAATTAGTTAGTAAGGTTTAAGGTAATTTCATAATATATTGGGATTTTTTAGATTTTTAGGCTTTAATTGATTAGGGTTAATATTAGAGGAAGTTAGTTAATAATAGATCACCAATTATTTCTTTCATAATTTGGGCTTTTTTAGGTTAGAACTTTACTGGGTCTTTTGTGTGTTTATTTTAAGCCTTTATGTGACATCCATCTAATTTTCATTCATTTAATCCTTTTTAATTCTATATTTACCTTGATAATTAATTAATTTTTAACTATAAAATGAGATATTTATTAACTTGAATATTTGTGTCGTAATATCTCGACTTAATAGATATTGACAAAATATTTGAATTAATTTATATTGTCTAAAAGTAAACTTAACACGAATAAAATTTGACAAGTCATAACATCATACTTAATTATTTGCATCATACATAAAGATGATGTACTTAATTTGAACTATATATTAACACGGAGTCAGTCTTATTTGATGTCGGTTTAATATATGGTCTGAATCTAAATTCACCCTTATTAATTAAATGACCAATTAATTCAAACTCACCAAATGTTAAAGTTGTAACAACCCGAACTTCGAGTTAGCGAATTGGGTCTCAGACCCGGGTATTGGGCCTTTACGTTAGGAGCTCAATTAAGGAAAATGAGATATTGGATTTATCCAAGTTGGAAGAATAGATGTGGTTGGTGGTTTTGAATTTTAAATATATATGTGTGTGTGGGAGAAAGAGAAAGTGGAGATGATTTGATGGAGAGAGAAAATAGAAAAAATAGGGGAAATACGAAAGTGGGAGAAAGAGAGAAGGAGAGCTTCTAAGCCACGATTTGCCGCCATCCAGGCCATTGTGGCTCTCATCACCGTCGCCGCCATCTTCGCCTCGTTGAAAGGAGTCCGATGGTGGTCCTTACATCGCCAGTGTCGTCGTTGTTTGCCGAAGTAAAGGGAAAAAAAGGTTTGACCTAGCTTGAAACATCAAGCTCCGTCATCTTTCTCCAAAAACCTACACCGTCACGAGACTCACCAGCCATAGGAAAGCGGATTTGGAGCTCCTTGATCGGTTATTGCAATCAGAAGGCACCACACGCGCCCCTACGCACCACCGCCGAGAGTGGGTGTCACAATGCTTGTTGTGCATTACGTCGCACCTGATCAGTCTCACCGGGTACACCTACACCCGCTCACACCAGATCCCGTGCCTAGCGTGCACCATGGTTATCATTGTCTGCGTCACACCGAATCACTAGGTGCACCATCTTTGTCGTGCGCCCTACCACACTAGATCACCAGCGGCCTTGACCGCCTAGCCGCTGTTGACTTTTTCCAGGGCCCAACCTGGGGGTTTCTCAACGTTCTACGTCCATTGGCGTAGTCTGTTTTGCCAAATTCAAACCTGATAAGCTGTTTTTATGCATTTAACCCTTCAAATTCATTAAAGTATGTATTCAAGTGATACTTATGGTATTAATTGGTATATGAGGATTATCTAGGATCAAATATCAAATCAAGTGGAATATTCGAGAAGCTCGAATGAAGATTTTAGTGATATCGGCTTAAGGTTAGTACACCTCGAACTCCTACTACTTCACGAGCATCATAAATGTGATTTCTTTGCGAGTTAGTATCTACAAAATAGGTAGACGATGAACAAGCATGAATACAAACCAATTATATTATATTCGATATTATGAAAATGCATGATGATGCCGTGAATATGATATGACTCGAGAAGGCTTTAGAGACCGTGTAAGGTCGTTTAAGATGCTCGTATAATTATTTGATGATTGTTTGACTAATTGAGATAATTGTGATTGATGAGAATTATGCTTAAGGGACAAATACCCAATTTAAATGACTATGAAACTGGTAATTAATATTAATTCAATGAACACGTTAGTAAACAAACCTTAATGAGTTTTATAAGCTTTAGGGATCAAATAAAACGTGTAATATTGTAACTCAAGAAATGGTAAGAATTTTTTATTAGTGTGTTGATACAAGCTTTGCCCGTATCGATACATGATTGTGGGTCGTATCAGTACGGTTCGACCCATACCGATACTTGTGAAAATTAGGGATTTCTAGTAAGCTATATCAGTATCTGTACGCGTGTGAGTACCAGTACTTAGAGGTACCATATCGATACTCATGTTCGAGTACTGATGCCCATTGAATAGAATAATCTATAATGCCAATAAAAATATGGGAATTAACGTGGAATAGTAATGGATGATATGGATTAATAAAGATAATTAATAATGATGATTAATGTACACTTCTATGGTAATTAATAACTTGGTAAACGTTGGGTGACTTGATGATAATAGCAACCGTAAGGATCATAGGTGGATCGTGCGATGCTGTGTGTTGTGTGGTGTGTGGTAGACGTGTCCTTTTTTATGCACTGATATGGACACCTAGATGGTTGAGTCACCATCGTTTGGTGGGATCCGGATACCTAGTGAGAGAAAGAGTGTGTTGCAACACCATGGTTAAATATTTTTGAATGTATGAACCCGATGTTTAGTGGGACCGAGACTTATTCAAAGATGCTTGATGAAAGATTTCGAGCATGGGTGTATGTATCCCGATGCTTAGTGGTATCGGGCTTCACCCCAAAGAGTGTATGAAGCCGATGCTTTGTAGAACCGGGCCTCACTCCTATATTATGGTATAAAGCTTATATGAGAAGCTTATGTTTTTTTACTATGCTATATGACTTGGCGGCTAGAGGTAGCGCCATATCTATATGATGTTATATTGTCCTGTTACGAGAAAAGTTGGGCCTTGTGTGCCATGCATGATGATTATTATGTTGAGAGCATGTATTTAGGTGACTAGTAGTAGCGTCACGTGTTTATTCATCTCTCTTTGTGCTCGTACTAGCTTGCATGCTTATATTTATGGTTAGCATGAATTATAGTAGAGTAGATGTGTATCATTGAGCTTTGTAAGCTCAGCGCTCAGAATCGTTGTTTCTGTGCGTAGGTTGATCGTTGGATCGTGGGATCGTGGAGCACTACGGTATGGGATTCTAGCATGTGATGATCTTCAGAGTACGGTACTTATGTTTAGTGGGCTATGTATTCATAGGACCTTACGTGGTAGAGTCTGTAATTCTTATTTTGAAATTGTATTAAATCAAATCGAATGTTTAAATATTTTAAATTAAAGTAGAGCTCCTTTGTAATGATTTAAATTTTTTATCTATATTTTCAACTATTGAATTTAATGTTTTTGGAAAATACATTGTTTGGCTAAATCGAGTTGAAAATTTTATGTTTTTGGGTATGGGCTTGAGGCTCAAATGTGACATCCGGGTCAAAAGTGTTACAAGCCTACTTAATTAAAAATTTGTATTGAACTAAGAACATTCAATTTAAATTTCAAATGACTTCCATCGACAAAAAGCAACGTATGATTTGGTATAAATTTCGAGCGTTTTGGGGTGTTACTCATTCCCCACACATAACCAACTCCCGAACCCATTTTTAATGAATCTTTGGTTTTATGGTGTCCGGTCTACCTTGTCCAAGTGACCAGTGGCGACTCCAAATTTTATTTTTAAATATAAGCATTTTTAAAATCCCCCTGAAATATTTTTTTCAAAGCGAGGGAACACAAGGATTTATTAGTAGCTACAACAGGGTAAAAATTTGTGTAAATTTCACCTCAGGTAAAAAATTGTATAATTACACAAATTCTTATATTATAAACTAAATCCTTATCATTTGTGTAGTTACACGAAATCTTGCCAACTGAAATTTCTATATATAAGACCGTTTTCATTTTAACCGCACTCTAAAGATGTTTCACGGTAGAACTCGGAGAAAAGTCTCGGTCGGCCAAAGAAACTAAAGACGGTGAGGTCAGTGGTCGGAGCTAGTGGTATGAAAAGAGGCCTCGGATGGTCGCCTAAGCCTTTCAATCAGCTACCTCAACAGCCGATTATACCGAGCTATGTTGAACCAGTGGCGGTTCTTTATGCTGATTCTGTGGTTGTAATTGCTGCTGTTGGAATTCCAAGGCCTAGATATTTTTTAAACAATTTCTATTTAGAGGAGCAAGAGAGAATTTGTTCTTAATAGATTTTGAACTCACAATTTAAAAAAAATGGAATGTATTAACTAAAAATATTAACCGTTTGCTCTAAAAATTATTGATAAGTACAAAGTTAGAAAGAATTGATTCAGTGGACAAATTATTTTGAATGAAAAGATCAATTAACCATTTAAAACTTGTAGATCAATACTTTTAATAATTTTAAATGAAAAATGTTATTAATAATAATTAAAAAATCAACTTAATGTTAAATAAAACAATAAAAAATATAATTTGTCCAGCAAGGAAAATAGCTAATAGGTAATTCACAAGTCACAATCCAGAACTTGGTAAAAGTTTTCATTAATTATAATAAACAAATTAGGTCCTGCAATATTTCACATCAAATCTCAGTAAAAATTTGACGATTTATACATCATTACCCATCCATTCAACAAAAAAAAAAAACATATAATCAATGTGTGATCTCGTTGATCAAAGATACATATTTCACTTAAATGAATTGAATTCGAATAATTTATTTTAAAATTAAAAATTAAATTTTTTAAGTGCTCCTATTTACATGTTATGCTAAAAATTTCAAGTTTAAAGTTTAAGAATAAAGTTTAAAGCTAAAGTTTAGTACTAGAGTTTAAGGGGTTATGGACAGTATGTTTTTAAGGTTTAAACTTTAAAATTTTGAACTAAAATTTAAAATTTATTTTTTTGTGTTAAGGGCATAGAAAGAGACATTAAAAAGCTGTAAAGAATTTTTGGTGAGGGTATAAATTTATCTATTCAATGATATTATTTTATACTCAATAGAATTATAAAAAAAGAACATCCCACAATTCTTAAAGGTTAAAATAAACAAAGACCATTTTTAAAACCGAAATGTGAAAAAATAGCCCGACGATTATTTCTTTTTCAAAATTAGGGTTTTAGTCCATTTTAATTTATTTAGACTTGAAATTAGGTTTTTTCATATTAAGTCAGGTTTTTCACTTAATTAACCAATAAAATTGATTTTCTTTCATTTAATTTTGAAAAATAGGTCTTTTATATTAAATCAACTTTATTAATTAATCATGAAAATTACCCATTTTATTTGATCTTTAAAATATTCTAGAGTTGATCACTTTAGTAGACCGGACACCAGAAAACAACCAGAGATTCGTTTTTTTTATAAATTAGGGTTCGGAAGTCAGTTACGTGTGGGGAAAGATTAACACCTCACAAACGCCCGTTATCGGTACCTTTTAATTTCACATGGCATTTTGGCATTTCGAACAATAATTTGAATTTAATTAAATCTTTAATTGTTAATTGGATTTCATTTTGAATGGAGGTATCCTTTTGTAAGAAAATACATTTTAAAGAATATGAGTTTTGAAACATCCAGTTACTTTAGGATACTTCAATTTATATTCAAAAATGTATCTCAACACAAAAGGTTTTCAATGCATGTCCATTTATTTTCTTGTCCATTTTAAGTTCCAACTTAATAGGGGCTCTAATTAATTAACTGAATTGATTAAGAAACTATGAATATTGCTAGACTTAGGGTGTTTATGTGATAACACCCATTTACTTAGGTACTATCCATATTAAACCCGAATTTAACAATATCCCTATTCATTTAATGATTCTAATTAATTAAACCTATTCCTTAATTAAACTTTAAACTTAATTAACTATATGTGATTTCATATTCTAAATTCAAATGAATACCAAATATTCAATTAAAAGGTCCTTTTGGATAACATCTCATTACAATGAGGCACTATCCAACTTGGGACTTTAAATTCTCACTTTTGATATCCAATTATTTTCTACAATTACTTATTTAAATTAATTAAAGGACCTATTGTTAAGGCTCTAATGATTAATGATTTAGGTGATTTAATTATCTAAACAATTATATTATATGCCAAGTTTAAAATCATGCATCAAACAATATAATTTAAAGCAATGAAATTGAATTAAAATTGAAATTAGGGACCGAATAGAATTAAATTGCAAACTAGAGTGCCAAATTACAACAGTTTAGGACCAAATTGAGAGAAACATAAACTAAAGGGCCATGGTATAAAGCCCAAGATAGAAGGGCGCGGGCCTACACGGGGGTTCGCGGGCTCTGAGGCCCGGCCTTCGGCCTATATAAAGGCCCTTTCAACCATCTCTTTTTTTTTTTCAGAATTCCCTCTCTCTACCAGCCCTCCCTCTCTAAAAATCTCACAACCTAAACACTCTAAACCCAGAAAACTTAAACATTCTTGATCAAAATCCCACTTTTTCACCAAGTTATTCATTTGTTCATCACTTTTCCTTGTTTTAATTCAAACAAACATCAAAACACCCTCACTTTTCAATTTTTGAAGATCAAAACACCAAAAACCTTTCAAGTTCTTCCCTTGTTCTTCAACCTTCACCATTTTTGATTCATCGCCGCCCCTATATCCTAACCACGGTCTGTTCATCGGCCATCAGTCGTCGTCTCCAATTATCCCCTCCAATAAACCCTAAAGCTCCGATCACCATCTAGGTCAAATTCGACGACCGGTCGCCGCTGTGAGGCAATTTCTATCTGTCGTCTGCCATCGTCTAAAACCTTAAAAACTCATATTTTCACCAATTTTCTAGCCTAAATCACTAGATCTACCCGGATTTAATCGAATCCACCCATCTTCGCCCATTTCCTAGTCTATCTATCCAAAACAAGGCCCTCTCGCTCATTTTAAACTCTGTCGTTTCTCTTGAACTTTTCGGTGACCACTAATCACCCTGACGACCACTAGATATGCCTTTAAACTCTTCGATTTTGCTTGCTTTTAGATCTAGATTTTAATCTTTTCGTGCTGCTGTTATTTAGGTTTTAGAACTTAGATCTAATTTATTTGAGTATTTTTGTGCAGGGAATGAAAAGAGGAAGAGAAAAGCTACCTTCTAATGAACTTGGGCGGTGTCGCGGTGGCTCCAGTTGTCTTCTCCAGCATCTGGTTCAGCTTCCCGATGTCCCTGCAACTTTAAGTAATCTCTTCGGCTCTCTTTTCTCTCTCAACTATTATGTAATTATTGCTATATTAATTGCACTAATGATTATGTCATAATACCCCTTTTTTCTCTCTCTACGTGGCCATTTATAGTCGGTGTCAGCTCTGACGTTAGCTGGCCCTTTAATCCCTTTGAACACTGTACGGGCCAATGAGAGCTTGCCATGTGGCCAAAAATGGTGGGCTTTAAAAGCACAAATTGGGTTTTTGTGTTTGTTTGGGGCAGACCAACTTGTAAATGAATGGGGCAAAAATGTAAATGGGCTTAGAATTTGGAGTTTGGGTTTCTGTTTCTTTATATGTATAAATAGACTTATAATAGATGTTTGAATTAGACTATTTTTAGTCATTTATTTATACAAGGAACTAATATTTGTATTATTTACTTATTATTTTTTCTATTATTTTGGTTTTATTTATAGAGAAACTATATATATATATTTAAACACCCGGACAAAAGCTGCCCCTCTTTGCTCATTGTTGTGGAACAGGAATAGGGCAAAGACTAAAAAGATGCGAGTTTTGTCCGAACCATCATAACACTGAAGCTTGAAGCTGTTCTTCTGAATACAAAATGCTTCAATCCTCTTCTTTGCAAGTCTGTCTCTTTCAGAACAAACTCTTCTCATTGGGAACTCTATCTTCAATGAGCAAACTCTTCATATTAGGAGTTTTCTCTTTGATGGGGACAAACTCTTCTCATTAGGAATTATTTCTTTGCTGAGCAAACTCTTTACATTAAAAGCTCTTTCTTTGCTGGATGAACTATTCACATTAGGAGTTCTTTCATTGCTAGGCGAACTCTTCACATTAGGAGCTCTTTCTTTGTTGGATGAACTCTTCACATTAAAAGCTCTTTCTTTGCTGAGCGAACTCTTCACATTAGGAGCTCTTTATTTTCTGAGTGAACTCTTCACATTAGGAGCTCTTTCTTTGCTGGGCGAATTTTTCTCATTTGAAATTCTTTCTTTGCTAGGCGAACTCTTTACATTAGGATCTTTTTCTTTCACATTCCTATCAAAACAAACTAAAATGCTTGGATGAGGGTTAATATGTTCTGAATTTCCTATATGATGCATGAACTATGTCTCATTTAGATTAATCAATCACCTTTTGCTCCCTGGGGATTCATCTCGGTGCTTCCTTTCATGTTTAATTTTGTTTCATATTTCATCTTCACATTCGGGATTAGCCTTCAGAATCTCCTTTCTGTGTTTCTGGCCCTTTGCTCTAAAGCACTCTTTCGAGTTTTCTCTTTAGATTGCTTTTCTCAAAGCGCCCATCCGAGTTTTCACTTTAGTTTTGTTCTTTTTTCATCGTTTTTCCTTCTCTTTTTGTTTTTCTTCTTTTTCTCAAGGCGCCCTTTCAGGTTTTTACCTTGGTTTTTTCATTCTTTATTTTTCTTCTTCTTTTTTTCTTTTCTCTTTTTTCTTTTTCTTTTTTTTCTTTCTTTTTTTTCTTTCTTTTTCTTTTTTAACAGGGTCATATCAATACCTTGACAATCAAAGGGCTGTAAGTTTGACAATAACAGCTCCGCATACAAGGGTACTATCAATGCCTCAAAACTTTCTACGAACTTCTTAAATTATCCCAACTGAGATACTGCCAAGCGATCATGACCCGCAATATAATTCTCCTTTGATACACATAGGACAAAGAATGGACAAGTTCTAATCATGATAACAATCTTTGCAAACCTTGAATTCCGCTCTTCCTTATCTCTGAATTTCTGTCACTATAGGATTCAGTATTATATTCTCTTTACACACTCTTCTTCAATAACCCAAAGTGCTAAAGTTCTCCTACAACTTTCAAAACATAGAAATACCAAGAAATTATATGCTTTTATACATTATAGTAGCCATTTTATGATGATTTAGAATAAAAGAAAGCTCGGAAGTGAATTCATGAATTTCTTTGAATTCTTTTATCATTTCAAGGATCAACTTTCGGTATTCAATCAATTTAGAATCTTTTTCCCACTCTCCACGAAGCTGGTAGATTACTAGTGTTGAATCTCCGTATACCTTCAAACTTTCTATTCTTCTTTCGATAGTAGCTTGCAAGCCCATAACACAGGCTTCATATTCTGCCATGTTGTTAGTGCAAAGGAATTCTAACTTGCTTGTAAAAGGATAATGCACATTGTTGGGAGATATCAACACTGCTCCAATTCCTCGTCCTAAGGCATTAACAGCCCTATCAAAATACAATTTCCAAGTTTTCTTCAACACTGCTCGAATTCCTCGTCCTAAGGCATTAACATCCCCATCAAAATACAATTTCCAAGTTTCCTTATATGAGATTATGTTTTATTCCTTGGAGACATTCATCACATCCTTATCTGGGAAATCAAAATTCAAGGGCTCATAATCTTCCGAAGCACGACTTGCCAAGAAGTCTGCTACGACGCTTCTTTTTATTGCCTTCTAGCTCACATATACAATGTCAAATTCTGACAACAACATTTGCCAGCGAGCTAATCTCCCAGTCAATACTGGTGCTTCCATCAAAAACTTCAATGGGTCGAGCCGAAATATCAACCAAGTAGTGTGGTATAACATGTACTGCATGAGTCTACGAGTCACCCAAACCAAAGCATAAAACAAATTTTAAATTGGTGAATACCGTTCTTCACACTCTATAAACTTTTTGCTTAGATAATAAATGGCTCTTTCTTTTTTCCCTATTTCATCATGTTGCCCCAACACATACCCTATTGAGTGTTCATGGACTGCCAAATAAAGAGTGAGTGGTCTGTTTGGAACCGATGCGACTAATATCGGAGTGTTTGTCAAGTACTTCTTAATCTTGTCAAGCGTTTCTTGACATTGTCCATCCCATTCTCCTAGATTATGCTTCTTAAGTAATCTGAAGATTGGATCATATTTTTGCCATGTGGCCGAAAATGGCGGGCTTTAAAAGCAAAAATTGGGTTTTTGTGTTTGTTTGGGGCAGACCAACTTGTAATTGAATGGGGCAAAATGTAAATGGGTTTAAAATTTGGAGCTTGAGTTTCTGTTTCTTTATATGTACAAATGGACTTATAATAGATGTTTGAATTGGACTATTTGTAGTCATTTATTTATTTAAGGAACTAATATTTGTATTATTTACTTATTATTATTTATATTATTTTGGTTTTATTTATAGAGAAACTATATATATTTAAACATCCAGACAAAATTAGGGTATTACAGCTGCCCCACTTTGCTCATTGTTGTGGAACAGGAATAGGGCAAAGACTGAAAAATGCAAATTTTGTCTGAACCATCTGAACACTGAAACTTGAAGCTATTCTTCTTATTACGAAATGCATCAATCCTCTTATTTGCAAGTCTATCTCTTTCAGAACAAACTCTTCTCATTGGGAAATCTATCTTCATTGAGCAAACTCTTAACATTATGAGTTTTCTCGTTGTTGGGGATGAACTCTTCTCATTAGGAATTCTTTCTTTGTTGAGCGAACTCTGCACATTAGAAGCTCTTTCTTTGCTGGATGAACTCTTCACTTTAGGAGTTCTTTCTTTTCTAGGCGAACTCTTCACATTAGGAGCTCTTTCTTTAGTAGATGAACTCTTCACATTAAGAGCTCATTCTTTGTTGAGCGAACTCTTCACATTAGGAGCTTTTCTTTGCTGGACGAACTCTTCACATTAGGAGCTCATTCTCTGCTGGACGAACTCTTCACATTAGGAGCTCTTTCTTTGCTGGACGAATTCTTCTCATTAGAAATTCTTTCTTTGCTAGGCGAACTCTTCACATTAGGATCTCTTTCTTTCACTTTCCTATCAAAACAAACTAAAATGCTTGGATGAGAATTAATATTGTTCCTAATTTCCTATATGATGCATGAACTATGTCTCATTTAGATTAGTCACTCAGCTTCCGCTCTCTGGGGATTCATCTCGATGCTTCCTTTCATGTTTAATTTTCTTTCATATTTCATCTTCACATTCGGGATTAGCCTTCAGAATCTTCTTTCTGCTTTTATGGCCTTTTGCTCTAAAGCGCCTGTTGCGCGTAATAAGTGCTACGCAATTGTGCAAGTATACACGTCGCAAGTTATAGTATAAAAGACATCGTCTCCACAGGGATTGGTGCTACTTCAAGGATCTAGTCTCTTGCACTGTAAAAAGTAAAAACACAAGTAAAAGATTATAGAAGTTTTAACTAATCTAGAAAGCAAATAAGTAAAAGAAAAGATGAATTCAATTGAGAGAGAATAGGCCAGGTTATCGTGAGTTGAGGTGTGATAGCCGATTGGATTGTCTTGGTAAAAGAGTGCACGGGCAACTCAGTTGTCGTGGCAACTTGCACGACGGGGTTGCCTTGGCAACTAATTGATGGTTGCCTGGGCGACTAGTTGGGCAACTACTTGGGCGACTGGGCAGCAACTTCAAGGTTCGGCGGAGCGTTCTTCAATGGTTTCTTCTTATCCCTAAGTCGAAACTCTAGCTACTTGTGCATGCCTTGATAATACATCCCTGCGTGAATCAAGGGTGAACAACAACCAATCTTGCGCTCCTCTTAGCCGTTGAAATCCTTAACTTATTCCTAAGCTGGATTAATCTTCACCATCATTGGATTGAATAAAGATCATATTCATTCGTTTCTTGAATCTAACTCTCCCGATATTAGATAAATGGATGAAATCACGAGATCCTCTCCCAATTCACTCGCAAACAATAATAAGAACCAAGAATGAATAAACCTTGAAATAGAAAAGTGCAAACTCTTATTACCTAAACAAAAACCAATAGTTTCTCACAACCACAAAACACAATAACCATAGCCAAGTAAATTTAGTTCATGGCTAGGTTCCAAAGAAACACAAGATAAACAATCCCTAGCATGAACCCAATCGAACAAGGAAGAAAAGATGAAGCTTGTCGAAAATTCCCCTTTGCTTCCTCTCTTGATCTTGTCGAAATTCCCTCTTGCTCTCCCTCCTTGGATTTGTCGAATTTCCTTGCTATTTATAGGGCTAGGCCAAAGTCCTTCTTTGAGGAGGAGTTTGAGTTGGAATTAAATTATCTTTAAAGAATATAATTCTTTATTATAATTTTATTCCTATTAGAACTTCTCCTATCTTCTTGGAATTTAATTCTTTAATCTCTGCATGGCAATCAAATTCCTTTGGGCTTGGGCCTTGCTCCATGTCATCTTGAGCTTGTAAAGTCATGAATTTCGACATCCATATTGCTTTTGGTCTTTGTCGACAAATGCCATGGCAACTGGCTCGGCGTCTCCTTCATGCATTGCCCTGGCAACTAGCTCGGCATATCCTTCATGCATTGCCCTGGCAACTAGCTCGGCATTGCTTTGGCAAGTGATCCTGCATGTACACACACAAAAACACACCAAAACAACATCTATTTCCACAAAAATCACCAAGTTATGTAATCAAGCTCAACGATTGAAGGAAACATGGATTAATGCATGAATGGCTAACTATGCAACTAATATGAGCCTAAGTCTAACAATAATATGAGTAAAAAGGGTAAGAAAAATAGTACTTTTGAACACTTATCACACCCCAAACTCGAACTATTACTTGTCCTCAAGCAATGCAAACTCATAATTACCTGCCAAGACTTCAATTTTCACAAACTCAGCCTTGAACTTGATTTCAATTCTCTGAACCGGGGCACAAAGCATGATTGGCTTTTTATTTTTCGGAAAACTGAGGAGTTACTCGGAATCAAACTATAATGCTTGTGAGTGTGTGCGGAGTTGTGTGCAAGTTGATTTTTCGGATTCTATGCAAACAATAGGTTTTCAAATTACTTCATTGGGTTCTTTTTAACATGTTTTAACTAGAGCCAATTTCGGGCACCTCTAGTGTTTTATTTTTAGTTTTCTTAAGTTAATTTAATTGACTAGAGCCGGTTTCGGGCACCTCTAGTTAAAAAAAAAAATTTAACGCCTCCTAGAGCCAGTTTTGGCACCTCTAGTGATCAATTTTTTAGCATATGCTAGAGCTAATTTTTCGGCACCTCTAGCCTTCATCCAATTTTTATTCTAATCCCCCAATTAGTTAATTATCAATCTAAGTTTACTAGAACTCCTTAAATCAATCAAACCACAACAGTGTTTCATCAAATTTAGCATCATAGTAAAATTCTAAGTTTTTCCATGGTTATCCTAGAATAAAAATTCTATCAATTAAGTGCATTGGTAAAGTCATCATTGAATATTCATCAAATCTAAGCAATTCTTGTTCCAATTAAAGGCATGGCAAGCAATTTATGTATCCTAAATGTAATGCTTAAGATTAATGTAACTAAACATGGTAATTACTAATAACAATCCCCCCAAACTCGAGTGAGGCATTGTCCTCAATGCATGTATAAAAATAGCGAAAAATAAAAATAAAAATAAAAATGCATACGAGGACTTACTCCGAGAGTTCATCATCGTAGATGATTAGTTTCCTTCTAGTCGGTGTCTTGATTCTCTTGCTTGAACGCGATGGTTGTTTTCTTGTTGCCGGGATGTCTTTAGCTTTGGTTGCCGTGGCATCTTCAGGGTTGGTTGCCGTGGCATCAGCTTGTGCAGGCACGATGTAGGTTGCCGCGCATCTTCTTCATTGGTTGCCGGCAAGGATCTTGGCATAAATTTCCTTAGCATAGTAGTTGTGAGTCTTGTTGTGAAAAAGAAAACAAAGAAAACCTGAAAACTAAAGATAATGAAGAAAGAAAAAAATATCTCCTAAAAATAAAAATGAAAATAAAAATAAAAAGAAAAAGAAAATACTGAAAGGAGAGCATGCTCATGCATCTCCTAAGTTGACCACTTCCTTGTTACGTTCCACATGGGCACCATTGTAGTGCTTCAATCTTTGTCCATTAACTTTGAATTCATGGTTGTCAGAGATGGACTTGATTATCACGGCACCATGAGAGAATGGTTTGACGACTTGAATGGTCCCGACCATCTTGATTTCAGCTTTCCCGGAAAAGTTTTAGCCGAGAATTGAATAGGAGAACTAGTTGCCACTGGCGTGAATTATCGTGGCAATAGTTTCTTGTCATGCCATCGCTTTGTTTTCTCCTTGTAGATTCATGCATTATTATAGGCGAGTGCACGAAATTCTTCTATCTCATTGAGATCCATCAAGCGCTTTTGTCCGCACTTTCCCAATCCATATTCACGGTCTTGATTGCCCAAGACGCCTTGTGCTCGATTTCCACCGGTAGATGACATGTTTTACCATAGACAAGTTGGAAGGGGACATACCTAAGGGTGTTTTGAATGCAGTGCGATATGCCCAAAGTCGTCATCTAGTCTTAATGACCAATCCTTCCTTGAGGGATTTACAACTTTCTCGAGTATTCCCTTCAACTCCCGGTTGGAAATTTCTGCTGCCCGTTGGTTTGTGGGTGATATGTCGTGGCGATCTTGTGTGATATGCTGAAGTGTTGCAACATCTTGACAATTAGTCCATTGTCAAAATGCTTGCCCCGTCATCGATAATTGCTCTCGGCATCCCAAACCGTGTAAATATGTTTTTCTCGAGGAATCGTTGCACGGTCTTGGAATCGCTGTTGGGAACTGCAGCTGCCTCTACCCATTTAGACACATAGTCGACGTCGAGTAAGATGTAGAGGTTACTGAATGAAGATGGGAAAGGTCCCATAAAATCAATCCCCATACATCGAACAGTTCCATCTCGATGATGTTCTGGAGTGTCATCTCATGTCGCCTAGAGATATTGCCCGTCCTCTGGCAACGATCACATTGCTTGTGAAAGTCTTGGGCATCTTTGTACAATGTTGGCCAATACAAACCGGATTGCAAGACTTTGGCCGCGGTACGAGTTCCTCCAAAATGTCCTCTATAGGGTGAAGAATGGCATTGCCGGAGTACATTCTGTTGCTCTTCTTCAGGGACACATTGGCGTATAACCTGATCTGCACATTGTTTAAACAAAAGAGGCTCGTCCCAAAAGTAATGCTTAGCATCATGGCGGAACCGCTTCTTCCCTTGGTGAGTAATGCCATACGGAAAAATACCACAAACAAGGAAGTTAACTAAATCTGCGTACCAGGGTATTGCCGAGGCATGTGCTGCCGTAGTGTCTGCTCCCAGAATTGCCGAGGCGTGCGCGTCAAAGACTGTTGCGGCGTCGAGAGTTGCCGAGGCGTGTGCATCCATGGTTGCCGAGACGTCATGGGTTGCCGAGGCGTTGAGGGTTTTCGAGGCAATTAGAATTTGTTCATCCGGGAATGCATCGCATATCTCTAGATCCGCGTCCTCCTCCCTATTGCGTTCTAAACGTGATAAGTGATCGGCCACTTGATTTTCTGTTCCTTTCCTGTCCTTAATTTCAATATCAAATTCTTGTAAAAGTAATATCCAATGAATCAAACGAGGTTTAGCATCCTTTTTAGCAAATAAGTATTTGATTGCCGAATGGTCCATATGAACAATTACCTTTGTACCAATTAAATAGGATCGGAACTTGTCAAATGCGAAAACTACAGCTAGTAACTCGTTCTCAGTTGTTGTGTAATTCACTTGAGCACCATTAAGAGTTTTACTAGCGTAGTATATCACATGGAAGGTCTTACCTGTGCGTTGGCCTAGGACTGCTCCTACCGCGAAATCACTTGCATCACACATGAGCTCAAAAGGTAGCGTCCAATCCGGTGGAACGACAATGGGTGCCGAGGCAAGCTTTTTCTTTAGGGTTTCAATGCTTGAGTGCAAGAATCATCAAAATCGAAGACTTTATCCTGTTCAAGCAGATTACACAAAGGTTTAGTGATTTTAGAAAAATTATGAATGAACCTCCTGTAAAAACCTCGCATGTCCGAGAAAACTTCAATTCCTTTAACCGAATTTGGTGGGGTAATCTCTCGATTACGTCCACCTTGGCTTTGTCTACTTCAATTCCCTTGGATGAAATCTTGGCCGAGCACTATTCCTTCATCTACCATAAAGTGGCATTTCTCCCAATTGAGGACTAAATCCGTTTCTTCGCATCTTGCCAACACCTTCTAAATTTCCGAGACAACCGTCAAGTCATTACCAAAAACTGAAAAATCATCCATGAAGATCTCAAGGAAGTCTTCGACCATGTCCGAAAAGAGTGCCATCATGCATCTTTGGAAGGTTGCCGGGCGTTATGAATCCGAACGGCATCCTTCGGAAGGCATAAGTACCGTATGGGCATGAGAAGGTTGTCTTTTCTTAATCTTACGGTGCTATGGCAATCTGATTGTAACCTAAATAACCATCAAGAAAACAATAAAAGGGTTTACCCGCAAGACGGTCAAGCATTTGATCAATAAAGGGTAATGGGAAGTGATCTTTCCTAGTGGCTTTGTTTAGCTTTCGATAGTCCATACAAACCCTCCAACCGGTCACACATCCTGGTTGGGATAAGTTCATTATTTTCATTGCTTACCACCAATTATACCTCCCTTTTTCGGTACATATTGTACCGACTTACCCACGTACTATCGGAGATAGGGTATATAATGCCAGCGTCAAGCCACTTGATGATTTCTTTCATTACAACCCCTTTCATGGCATGATTCAGTCTCCTCTAGGCCTCAATTGAAGGTTTGTGATCATCTTCCAACAAGATCTTGTGCATGCACACACCCGGGCTAATTCCTTCAAGTCGGCAATTGTCCACCCTATTGCCTTTTTATGTAGCTTCAACATGTTGATCAGCTTCTTTTCTCGCTTTCAGCTGTAACTTAGAGGAAATAATTACGGGTAATGTATTATCGATCCCTAAGTATACATATTTCGATTGCTCGCAATTGTTTCAACTCAAGAATTGGTGGATTTTCGATAGAGGGTTTTTCAAGCTTACCTTCCTTACCGAGTAGTCCAGTGGTTCAAAGTATGTACCTGGTCGATTGACTAGCCAATTTGCCTCTTCTGGTTGTTCCTCATCGACCGGTTCTTCATACTCCTCATGTTCCTCGTGTTCGGCAATGTAGTTGCCGAGGCAACTAAATTCCTCATCGAGGTTAAACTCTCTGCCGTGGCATGAAGTAGTTGGCATTTTTCTGGATCATCGGCATGCCTTAGTGTTTGGAACACATTTAGTTTTACCGCTGATCATTCACCCTCATTGTGAGTTCTCCTTTTCAACATCAATCAAAGTTCTCACCGTCAAGCTAGGAATGGTCTCCCGAGAATGATAGGTGCATGCTCATCCGCTTTCACAATCCAAAACAATAAAGTCACGGGAAAAATGAATTTATCAACTTTTACCAAGATGTCCTCGATTTTTCCCTCTGGATGCACATAGGATCTGCCGGCTAGTTTGCAGCATGACTATTGTAGGTCTTGCCTTCCCGATTCCTAGTTTTTGGAAAATCGATTTAGGCATCAAGTTTATGCTAGCCCCAAGGTCGCATAATGCTTTCCCGACATAGTGATTTCCAATGGAACAGGGTATTGTGAAACTTCCAGATCCTTCAACTTGGGTGGCATACGATTGTGCAACATTGCCATGCATCCTCCTGTCATGCCACTTTGTTTCAAACTCTCCTAGCCTTGTTCTCTTGGACACAATGTCTTTAAGAAACTTGGCATAGTTTGGCATTTGTTCAATTGCTTCCACCAATGGCAAGTTGATGTGGACTTGCTTTAGGATATCAAGAAACTTCTTGAATTGATATTCTTGCTTTTGTCGCTTCAACCTTTGTGGGAATGGTGGTGGAAGTCGGATATCTTCGATCCTTTCATTGGTTTGAAATCTGATTGACGGCATTACCGGGACATCTGGAGTTGCCGATGCGTTATCAACTGGGGTTGCCGAGGCATGCTTATCACAAGAAGCTGAGGCGTCATCGGTTGCCGAGGCATGTTTATTGCCGGTTGCCGCAGCAATTCCTGGTTCAGCATCTGAGGCTTTGCCGCTAGGTTCGTCTTGATCTTTTTGTGGAGTTTTGTTTGACGAGCGGGTTTGAACCTCTCTAAGTTGTTGGCCACTTCTGGTGGTGATTGCCTTACATTGCTCATGGCCAGTTCCTCTTGCGACTTCAGTATCGCTAGGTAAACCTCCTTGTGGTCTAGTGTTCAGATTTTGAGCAAACTGTCCGACTTGATTTTCCAATGATTTGATTGCCGCCTCTTGGTTTTGCAATCTCATCTCGGTCCTGTTAATAAAAGCATCAGTTCTTTTTATGAAATTACTATTCTCAGCCATATAAGATTCAGTTTTCATCATAAAAGCATTTAGAGAATTTTCCAAAGAACTAGATGTCGGTTGTTGTTTTGCGGCATCCGCTTGCCGTGGCATATTCTGCTGGAATCCCGATGGTTGTGCATTCGATTGTTCGGTTTAGAGCATTGTTGGGATTACTCCATGAAAAATTCGGGTGCTTCTTCCAAGCTGGATTGTATGTATTTGACATCATGTTGTTGCTCCGATTGTAATTCCCCACATAGAAGCTAGATTTCGGATTCTGCATACATTCAGAAGAGTTATGGTTATCGCCACATAACTCACAAAAAGAATCCATTACCTTGACTTCATGTGTGTTGTTTGGTTTTTTCATGTTCTGGACCATCTTGGTTAAAGCGGCCAATTGTGTCGAAATTGAATCTGATGATCCTAGTTCATGTATTGTGGCTTGGCGTCTAACTCCTCCTCTTCTAGTAGATGGGAATTGATAATCATTCTTGGCCAGCCTGTTTAAAATTTGCATTGCTTCCTCCGATGACTTATCTAGGAGTATGCCGTTTGCCGAGGCATCTAGCATCATCCTTGTTGGTGTATTCACGGCGTTGTAAAACATTGTTACTTGAGTCCACACCGGGAATCCGTGTAAAGGGAATTTGTGTAGAAGTTCTCTATATCGCTCCCAAGCCTCGTACATGGATTCATCATCCGCTGCCGAAAAGAAGTAATGTCGTTCTGAAGCTTATCACCAAATTTGTAGGATTAAATCTAGCAAGGAAATCACGACAAAGATCAGTCCAAGATGCTATGGATCCGGCAGAATGCTATTCAGCCATTCTTTCGCCCCTATCCTCAAAGGAATAGGGAATAATCTTAATCGTAGGACATCGGGGTGACTCTGTGTATCTTGAACGAGTTGCAAATCTCGAGGAAAGATTTCAGATGTTGTCGTGCATCTTCGATTCTTGAGCCGCCAAATTGACCAATTGTGTTGATCATATTAAACATTACCGGTTTCAACTCAAAGTGGTCGGCTTCAATTTCAGGTGCGACAACTCCTCGGGTTAAGTCCATCAAGATCTTCTTCAAGATAGTCTCGAATAGTTCTGCTTCGTAAAGAATCACTCCTCCTCCCGCCGAACATCTTGATTCATATTGCCGTCTTGATTTGCCATTGCTTCTCTTATCCTTCGTCTAAGTCTTTGTAAGGTTCGTTCGATTTCTGGATCAAAGGGATATTCTGGTGAAGTTGGTCTCGCCCTGGTCATACACCAATGCAAAACCAAAGTTTGTTAGCCCTTTAAATTTTAAACAAGAAAAATAAAAAGAAAGTGCAAGAAAGTAAAAACAAAGTCGCTATTGCCAATCCCCGGCAACGGCGCCAAAAACTTGTTGCGCGTAATAAGTGCTACGCAATTGTGCAAGTATACACGTCGCAAGTTATAGTATAAAAGATATCGTCTCCACAGGGATTGGTACTACTTCAAGGATCTAGTCTCTTGCACTGTAAAAAGTAAAAACACAAGTAAAAGATTATAGAAGTTTTAACTAATCTAGAAAGCAAATAAGTAAAAGAAAAGATGAATTCAATTGAAAGAGAATAGGCTAGGTTATCATGAGTTGAGGTGTGATAGCCGATTGGATTGTCTTGGTAAAAGAGTGCACGGGCAACTCAGTTGCCGTGGCAACTTGCACGACGGGGTTGCCTTGGCAACTAATTGATGGTTGCCTGGGCTACTAGTTGGGCAACTACTTGGGCGACTGGGCAACAACTTCAAGGTTCGGCGGAGCGTTCTTCAATGGTTTCTTCTTATCCCTAAGTCGAAACTCTAGCTACTTGTGCATGCCTTGATAATACATCCTGCGTGAATCAAGGGTGAACAACAACCAATCTTGCACTCCTCTTAGCCGTTGAAATCCTTAACTTATTCCTAAGCCGGATTAATCTTCACCATCATTGGATTGAATAAAGATCATATTCATTCGTTTCTTGAATCTAACTCTCCCGATATTAGATAAATGGATGAAATCACGAGATCCTCTCCCAATTCACTCGCAAACAATAATAAGAACCAAGAATGAATAAACCTTGAAATAGAAAAGTGCAAACTCTTATTACCTAAACAAAAACCAATAGTTTCTCACAACCACAAAACACAATAACCATAGCCAAGTAAATTTAGTTCATGGCTAGGTTCCAAAGAAACGCAAGATAAACAATCCCTAGCATGAACCCAATCGAACAAGGAAGAAAAGATGAAGCTTGTCAAAAATTCCCCTTTGCTTCCTCTCTTGATCTTGTCGAAATTCCCTCTTGCTCTCCCTCCTTGGATTTGTCGAATTTCCTTGCTATTTATAGGGCTAGGCCAAAGTCCTTCTTTGAGGAGGAGTTTGAGTTGGAATTAAATTATCTTTAAAGAATATAATTCTTTATTATAATTTTATTCCTATTAGAACTTCTCCTATCTTCTTGGAATTTAATTCTTCTTTAATCTCTGCATGACAATCAAATTCCTTTGGGCTTGGGCCTTGCTCCATGTCATCTTGAGCTTGTAAAGTCATGAATTTCGACATCCATATTGCTTTTGGTCTTTGTTGACAAATGCCATGGCAACTGCTCGGCGTCTCCTTCATGCATTGCCACGGCAACTAGCTCGGCATATCCTTCATGCATTGCCACGGCAACTAGCTCGGCATTGCTTTGGCAAGTGATCCTGCATGTACACACACAAAAACACACCAAAACAACATCTATTTCCACAAAAATCACCAAGTTATGTAATCAAGCTCAACGATTGAAGGAAACATGGATTAATGCATGAATGGCTAACTATGCAACTAATATGAGCCTAAGTCTAACAATAATATGAGTAAAAAGGGTAAGAAAAATAGTACTTTTGAACACTTATCACACCCCAAACTCGAACTATTACTTGTCCTCAAGCAATGCAAACTCATAATTACCTGCCAAGACTTATTTTCACAAACTCAGCCTTGAACTTGATTTCAATTCTACGAACCGGGGCACAAAGCATGATTGGCTTTTATTTTTCGGAAAACTCGAGGAGTTACTCGGAATCAAACTATAATGCTTGTGAGTGTGTGCGGAGTTGTGTGCAAGTTGATTTTTCGGATTCTATGCAAACAATAGGTTTTCAAATTACTTCATTGGGTTCTTTTTAACATGTTTTAACTAGAGCCAATTTCGGGCACCTCTAGTGTTTTATTTTTAGTTTTCTTAAGTTAATTTAATTGACTAGAGCCGGTTTCGGGCACCTCTAGTTAAAAAAAAAAATTTAACGCCTCCTAGAGCCAGTTTCGGGCACCTCTAGTGATCAATTTTTTAGCATATGCTAGAGCTAATTTCGGGCACCTCTAGCCTTCATCCAATTTTTATTCTAATCCCCCAATTAGTTAATTATCAATCTAAGTTTACTAGAACTCCTTAAATCAATCAAACCACAACAGTGTTTCATCAAATTTAGCATCATAGTAAAATTCTAAGTTTTTCCATGGTTATCCTAGAATAAAAATTCTATCAATTAAGTGCATTGGTAAAGTCATCATTGAATATTCATCAAATCTAAGCAATTCTTGTTCCAATTAAAGGCATGGCAAGCAATTTATGTATCCTAAATGTAATGCTTAAGATTAATGTAACTAAACATGGTAATTACTAATAACAATCCCCCCAAACTCGAGTGAGGCATTGTCCTCAATGCATGTATAAAAATAGCGAAAAATAAAAATAAAAATAAAAATGCATACGAGGACTTACTCCGAGAGTTCATCATCGTAGATGATTAGTTTCCTTCTAGTCGGTGTCTTGATTCTCTTGCTTGAACGCGATGGTTGTTTTCTTGTTGCCGGGATGTCTTTAGCTTTGGTTGCCGTGGCATCTTCAGGGTTGGTTGCCGTGGCATCAGCTTGTGCAGGCACGATGTAGGTTGCCGCGGCATCTTCTTCATTGGTTGCCGGGGCAAGGATCTTGGCAGTAAATTTCCTTAGCATAGTAGTTGTGAGTCTTGTTGTGAAAAAGAAAACAAAGAAAACCTGAAAACTAAAGATAATGAAGAAAGAAAAAAATATCTCCTAAAAATAAAAATGAAAATAAAAATAAAAAGAAAAAGAAAATACTGAAAGGAGAGCATGCTCATGCATCTCCTAAGTTGACCACTTCCTTGTTACGTTCCACATGGGCACCATTGTAGTGCTTCAATCTTTGTCCATTAACTTTGAATTCATGGTTGTCAGAGATGGACTTGATTATCACGGCACCATGAGAGAATGGTTTGACGACTTCGAATGGTCCCGACCATCTTGATTTCAGCTTTCCCGGGAAAAGTTTTAGCCGAGAATTGAATAGGAGAACTAGTTGCCCTGGCGTGAATTATCGTGGCAATAGTTTCTTGTCATGCCATCGCTTTGTTTTCTCCTTGTAGATTCATGCATTATTATAGGCGAGTGCACGAAATTCTTCTATCTCATTGAGATCCATCAAGCGCTTTTGTCCGGCACTTTCCCAATCCATATTCACGGTCTTGATTGCCCAGTACGCCTTGTGCTCGATTTCCACCGGTAGATGACATGTTTTACCATAGACAAGTTGGAAGGGGGACATACCTAAGGGTGTTTTGAATGCAGTGCGATATGCCCAAAGTGCGTCATCTAGTCTTAATGACCAATCCTTCCTTGAGGGATTTACAACTTTCTCGAGTATTCCCTTCAACTCCCGGTTGGAAATTTCTGCTTGCCCGTTGGTTTGTGGGTGATATGTCGTGGCGATCTTGTGTGATATGCTGAAGTGTTGCAACATCTTGACAATTAGTCTGTTGTCAAAATGCTTGCCCCCGTCACTGATAATTGCTCTCGGCATCCCAAACCGTGTAAATATGTTTTTCTGCAGGAATCGTTGCACGGTCTTGGAATCGTCGTTGGGAACTGCAGCTGCCTCTACCCATTTAGACACATAGTCGACGTCGAGTAAGATGTAGAGGTTACCGAATGAAGATGGGAAAGGTCCCATAAAATCAATCCCCCATACATCGAACAGTTCCATCTCGATGATGTTCTGGAGTGTCATCTCATGTCGCCTAGAGATATTGCCCGTCCTCTGGCAACGATCACATTGCTTGTGAAAGTCTTGGGCATCTTTGTACAATGTTGGCCAATACAAACCGGATTGCAAGACTTTGGCCGCGGTACGAGTTCCTCCAAAATGTCCTCTATAGGGTGAAGAATGGCATTGCCGGAGTACATTCTGTTGCTCTTCTTCAGGGACACATTGGCGTATAACCTGATCTGCACATTGTTTAAACAAAAGAGGCTCGTCCCAAAAGTAATGCTTAGCATCATGGCGGAACCGCTTCTTCCCTTGGTGAGTAATGCCATACGGAAAAATACCACAAACAAGGAAGTTAACTAAATCTGCGTGCCGTATTTGCCGGCATGTCTTTGCCGTAGTGTCCGCTCCCGAATTGCCGAGGCGTGGCGCGTCAAAAGATCATTGCGGCGTCGAGAGTTGCCGAGGCGTGTGCATCCATGGTTGCCGAGACGTCATGGGTTGCCGAGGCGTTGAGGGTTTTCGAGGCAATTAGAATTTGTTCATCCGGGAATGCATCGCATATCTCTAGATCCGTCCTCCTCCCTATTGCGTTCTAAACGTGATAAGTGATCGCCACTTGATTTTCTGTTCCTTTCCTGTCCTTAATTTCAATATCAAATTCTTGTAAAAGTAATATCCAATGAATCAAACGAGGTTTAGCATCCTTTTTAGCAAATAAGTATTTGATTGCCGAATGGTCCATATGAACAATTACCTTTGTACCAATTAAATAGGATCGGAACTTGTCAAATGCGAAAACTACAGACTAGTAACTCGTTCTCGGTTGTTGTGTAATTCACTTGAGCACCATTAAGAGTTTTACTAGCGTAGTATATCACATGGAAGGTCTTACCTGCGTTGGCCTAGGATCGCTCCTACCGCGAAATCACTTGCATCACACATGAGCTCAAAAGGTAGCGTCAATCCGGTGGAACGACAATGGGTGCCGAGGCAAGCTTTTTCTTTAGGGTTTCAATGCTTGAGTGCAAGAATCATCAAAATCGAAGACTTTATCCTGTTCAAGCAGATTACACAAAGGTTTAGTGATTTTAGAAAAATTATGAATGAACCTCCTGTAAAACCTGCATGTCCGAGAAAACTTCGATTCCTTTAACCGAATTTGGTGGGGTAATCTCTCGATTACGCCCACCTTGGCTTTGTCTACTTCAATTCCCTTGGATGAAATCTTGTGGCCGAGCACTATTCCTTCATCTACCATAAAGTGGCATTTCTCCCAATTGAGGACTAAATCCGTTTCTTAGCATCTTGCCAACACCTTCTCTAAATTTCCGAGACAACCGTCAAGTCATTACCAAAAACGAAAAATCATCCATGAAGATCTCAAGGAAGTCTTCGACCATGTCTGAAAAGAGTGCCATCATGCATCTTTGGAAGGTTGCGGGCGTTCACGAATCGAACGGCATCCTTCGGAAGGCATAAGTACCGTATGGGCATGAGAAGGTTGTCTTTTCTTAATCTTCAAAAAGCTATGGCAATCTGATTGTAACCTAAATAACCATCAAGAAAACAATAAAAGGGTTTACCTGCAAGACGGTCAAGCATTTGATCAATAAAGGGTAATGGGAAGTGATCTTTCCTAGTGGCTTTGTTTAGCTTTCGATAGTCCATACAAACCCTCCAACCGGTCACACCTGGTTGGGATAAGTTCATTATTTTCATTGCTTACCACTGTTATACCTCCCTTTTTCGGTACATATTGTACGAGACTTACCCACGTACTATCGGAGATAGGGTATATAATGCCGGCGTCAAGCCACTTGATGATTTCTTTCATTACAACCCCTTTCATGGCATGATTCAGTCTCCTCTAGGCCTCAATTGAAGGTTTGTGATCATCTTCCAACAAGATCTTGTGCATGCACACCGCCGGGCTAATTCCCTTCAAGTCGGCAATTGTCCACCCTATTGCCTTTTTATGTAGCTTCAACATGTTGATCAGCTTCTTTTCCTGCTCAGGCTGTAACTTAGAGGAAATAATTACAGGTAATGTATTATCGATCCCTAAGTATACATATTTCAGTTGCTCTGGCAATTGTTTCAACTCAAGAATTGGTGGATTTTCGATAGAGGGTTTTTCAAGCTTACCTTCCTTACCTGAGTAGTCCAGTGGTTCAAAGTATGTACCTGGTCGATTGACTAGCCAATTTGCCTCTTCTGGTTGTTCCTCATCGACCGGTTCTTCATACTCCTCATGTTCCTCGTGTTCGGCAATGTAGTTGCCGAGGCAACTAAATTCCTCATCGAGGTTAAACTCTGCCGTGGCATGAAGTAGTTGGCATTTTTCTGGATCATCGGCATGCCTTAGTGTTTGGAACACATTTAGTTTTACCTGCTGATCATTCACCCTCATTGTGAGTTCTCCCTTTTCAACATCAATCAAAGTTCTCACTGTCGCTAGGAATGGTCTCCCGAGAATGATAGGTGCATGCTCATCTGCTTCACAATCCAAAACAATAAAGTCAATGGAAAAATGAATTTATCAACTTTTACCAAGATGTCCTCGATTTTTCCCTCTCGGATGCACATAGGATCTGTCGCCATTAGCTTGCAGCATGACTATTGTAGGTCTTGCCTTCCCGATTCCTAGTTTTTGGAAAATCGATTTAGGCATCAAGTTTATGCTAGCCCCAAGGTCGCATAATGCTTTCCCGACATAGTGATTTCAATGGAACAGGTATTGTGAAACTTCCAGATCCTTCAACTTGGGTGGCATACGATTGTGCAACATTGCCATGCATCCCTCTGTCATGACCATTTGTTTCAAACTCTCCTAGCCTTGTTCTCTTGGACACAATGTCTTTAAGAAACTTGGCATAGTTTGGCATTTGTTCAATTGCTTCCACCAATGGCAAGTTGATGTGGACTTGCTTTAGGATATCAAGAAACTTCTTGAATTGATATTCTTGCTTTTGTCGCTTCAACCTTTGTGGGAATGGTGGTGGAAGTCGGATATCTTCGATCCTTTCATTGGTTTGAAATCTGATTGACGGCATTACGGACATCCGAGTTGCCGATGCGTTATCAACCGGGTTGCCGAGGCATGCTTATCACAAGAAGCTGAGTCATCATTCTTGCCGAGGCATGTTTATTGCGGTTGCCGCAGCAATTCCTCGGTTCAGCATCCGAGGCTTTGCCGCTAGGTTCGCCTTGATCTTTTTGTGGAGTTTTGTTTGACGAGCGGGTTTGAACCTCTCTAAGTTGTTGGCCACTTCTGGTGGTGATTGCCTTACATTGCTCATGGCGATTCCTCTTGCGACTTCATGATCGCTAGGTAAACCTCCTTGTGGTCTAGTGTTGAGATTTTGAGCAAACTGTCCGACTTGATTTTCCAATGATTTGATTGCCGCCTCTTGGTTTTGCAATCTCATCTCGGTCCTGTTAATAAAAGCATCAGTTCTTTTTATGAAATTACTATTCTCACCATATAAGATTCAGTTTTCATCATAAAAGCATTTAGAGAATTTTCCAAAGAACTAGATGTCGCTTGGTTTGTTCTTTGCGGCATCTGCTGCCGTGGCATATTCTGCTGAATCCCGATGGTTGTGCATTCTGATTGTTCTGGTTTAGAGCATTGTTGGGATTACTCCATGAAAAAAATTCGGTGCTTCTTCCAAGCCGGATTGTATGTATTTGACATCATGTTGTTGCTCGATTGTAATTCCCACATAGAAGCTAGATTTCGGATTCTGCATACATTCGGAAGAGTTATGGTTATCGCCACATAACTCACAAAAAGAATCCATTACCTTGACTTCATGTGTGTTGTTTGGTTTTTTCATGTTCGACCATCTTGGTTAAAGCGCCAATTGTGTCGAAATTGAATCGATGATCCTAGTTCATGTATTGTGGCTTAGCGTCTAACTCCTCCTCTTCTAGTAGATGGGAATTGATAATCATTCTTGGCCAGCCTTTGTTTAAAATTTGCATTGCTTCCTCCGATGACTTATCTAGGAGTATGCCGTTTGCCGAGGCATCTAGCATCATCCTTGTTGGTGTATTCACGGCGTTGTAAAACATTGTTACTTGAGTCCACACCGAATCCGTGTAAAGGAATTTGTGTAGAAGTTCTCTATATCGCTCCCAAGCCTCGTACATGGATTCATCATCCGCTGCGAAAAAGAAGTAATGTCGTTCGGGCTTATCACCAAATTTGTAGGATTAAATCTAGCAAGGAAATCACGACAAAGATCAGTCCAAGATGCTATGGATCCGGCAGAATGCTATTCAGCCATTCTTTCGCCTATCCCTCGGTGAATAGGGAATAATCTTAATCGTAGGACATCGGGGGTGACTCGTATCTTGAACGAGTTGCAAATCTCGAGGAAAGATTTCAGATGTTGTCGTGCATCTTCGATTCTTTGAGCCGCCAAATTGACCAATTGTGTTGATCATATTAAACATTACCGGTTTCAACTCAAAGTGGTCGGCTTCAATTTCAAAAAGCGACAACTCTGGGTTAAGTCCATCAAGATCTTCTTCAAGATAGTCTCGAATAGTTCTGTTTCGTGCAAGAATCACTCCTCCTCCTGCTCGAACATCTTGATTCATATTGCCGTCTTGATTTGCCATTGCTTCTCTTATCCTTCGTCTAAGTCTTTGTAAGGTTCGTTCGATTTACGGATCAAAGGGATATTCTCGTGAAGTTGGTCTCGCCGTCATACACCAATGCAAAACCAAAGTTTGTTAGCCCTTTAAATTTTAAACAAGAAAAATAAAAAGAAAGTGCAAGAAAGTAAAAACAAAGTCGCTATTGCCAATCCCCGGCAACGGCGCCAAAAAACTTGTTGCGCGTAATAAGTGCTACGCAATTGTGCAAGTATACACGTCGCAAGTTATAGTATAAAAGATATCGTCTCCACAGAGGATTGGTACTACTTCAAGGATCTAGTCTCTTTTACAATCAGTAAAAAGTAAAAACACAAGTAAAAGATTATAGAAGTTTTAACTAATCTAGAAAGCAAATAAGTAAAAGAAAAGATGAATTCAATTGAAAGAGAATAGGCTAGGTTATCATGAGTTGAGGTGTGATAGCCGATTGGATTGTCTTGGTAAAAGAGTGCACGGGCAACTCAGTTGCCGTGGCAACTTGCACGACGGGGTTGCCTTGGCAACTAATTGATGGTTGCCTGGGCTACTAGTTGGGCAACTACTTGGGCGACTGGGCAACAACTTCAAGGTTCGGCGGAGCGTTCTTCAATGGTTTCTTCTTATCCCTAAGTCGAAACTCTAGCTACTTGTGCATGCCTTGATAATACATCCCTGCGTGAATCAAGGGTGAACAACAACCAATCTTGCACTCCTCTTAGCCGTTGAAATCCTTAACTTATTCCTAAGCCGGATTAATCTTCACCATCATTGGATTGAATAAAGATCATATTCATTCGTTTCTTGAATCTAACTCCCCCGATATTAGATAAATGGATGAAATCACGAGATCCTCTCCCAATTCACTGCAAAACAATAATAAGAACCAAGAATGAATAAACCTTGAAATAGAAAAGTGCAAACTCTTATTACCTAAACAAAAACCAATAGTTTCTCACAACCACAAAACACAATAACCATAGCCAAGTAAATTTAGTTCATGGCTAGGTTCCAAAGAAACATAAGATAAACAATCCCTAGCATGAACCCAATCGAACAAGGAAGAAAAGATGAAGCTTGTCAAAAATTCCCCTTTGCTTCCTCTCTTGATCTTGTCGAAATTCCCTCTTGCTCTCCCTCCTTGGATTTGTCGAATTTCCTTGCTATTTATAGGGCTAGGCCAAAGTCCTTCTTTGAGGAGGAGTTTGAGTTGGAATTAAATTATCTTTAAAGAATATAATTCTTTATTATAATTTTATTCCTATTAGAACTTCTCCTATCTTCTTGGAATTTAATTCTTCTTTAATCTCTGCATGACAATCAAATTCCTTTGGGCTTGGGCCTTGCTCCATGTCATCTTGAGCTTGTAAAGTCATGAATTTCGACATCCATATTGCTTTTGGTCTTTGTTGACAAATGCCATGGCAACTGGCTCGGCGTCTCCTTCATGCATTGCCCTGGCAACTAGCTCGGCATATCCTTCATGCATTGCCCTGGCAACTAGCTCAGCATTGCTTTGGCAAGTGATCCTGCATGTACACACACAAAAACACACCAAAGCAGCATCTATTTCCACAAGAATCACCAAGTTATGTAATCAAGCTCAACGATTGAAGGAAACATGGATTAATGCATGAATGGATAACTATGCAACTAATATGAGCCTAAGTCTAACAATAATATGAGTAAAAAGGGTAAGAAAAATAGTACTTTTGAACACTTATCAGCGCCCTTTCGGGTTTTCTCTTTAGATTGCTTTTCTCAAAGCGCCATTCCAGGTTTTCACTTCGATTTTTTCTTTTTTCTTTTTTTTCCTTCTCTTTTTCTTTCTTTTTCTTCTTTTTCTCAAGGAGCCCTTTTAGGTTTTCACCTCGCTTTTTTCTTTCTTTCGTATTTTTCTTCTTTTCTCTCTTTTTCTTTTTTTCTTTTTCTTTCTTTTTCTTTTTTAACAGGGTCATATCAATACCTCGACAATCAAAGGGCTGCAAGTTTGACAATAACAGCTCCTCATACAAGGGTACTATCAATGCCTCAAAACTTTCTATGAACTTCTTAAATTATCCTAACTGAGATACTGCCAAGCAATCATGATCCGCAATATAATTCTCCTTTGATACATATAGGACAAAGAATGGACAAGTTCTAATCATGATAACAATCTTTGTAAATCTTGAATTTCGCTCTTTCTTATCTCTGAATTTCTGCCATTATAGGATTCAGTACTATCTTCTCTTTACACACTTTTCTTCAATAACCCAAAGTTCTAAAGTTCTCCTGCAACTTTCAAAACATAGAAATACCAAGAAATTATATTCTTTTATACATTATATTAGCCATTTTATGATGCTTTAGAATAAAAGAAAGCTCGAAATGAATTCATGAATTGTATTGAAGCTTATCAATAGAAATACAACAGAAATTTTGAAAAGAGTCATGGAAAATTGAAACAACAAAATCAAGAAACAAAACCAGATCTTCGGGCATCCATAACATGAAGGATACAACAACCCCATCGACCAGATATAGCCTTGAACTTGAACCCTTGTCCAACAGACTTCGAACGTTGTTAGAATGTTTACAGATGTGAAATCCCTTCCGAAGTACTAGGTGTCCGAGAGGTTCGGATTGATGGATGCCTATTCTTACATTTTTGAGTTGCCCTTTACGGGTTTTCAACCCAGATCCTCCTTTAGTTTCAAGACGCCATTTTGCGGATTTTCATCTTGAACCCCCCCTTTCTTTTATTTTTCATTTCTTTTCTTTTTTTTTTTTTGATATCTAGGGCGCCCTTTTGGGGTTTTCACCATAGATATTTTCACTTTGCAAAGCGCCCTTTATGGTTTTTCACTCCACCTTTCCTTTTCCTTTTTCTTTTTTTCAATCTCTATTTTAATTCTTCAAGCATAATATATCTTAACTGAATCTGAGTTCACTAGTTTTTGCAACTCTTCACCATCCATTTCAGTTAGGATCAATGCTCCTCCGAAAAAAGCCTTTTTGACAACATATGGCCCCTCCAAGTTCGGCATCCATTTCCCATGGAAATCTCGATGTATTTGCAAGATCTTTTTCAGCACTAGATCACCCTCTCAAAATTCTCTGGGTCGAACCTTCTTACCATGAGCCCACATCATTCTTTTTTGGTACATTTGGTTGTGACATATAGCTTTCAACTTCTTCTCCTCAATGAGGTTCAATTGGTCAAACTGAGCCTGCACCCATTCTCCGTCATCCATCTTTACTTCAGATAGAACTCGAAGTGACGGAATTTCAACCTCTATTGAGAGTATTGCCTCTGTCTCATAGACCAAGGAATATGGTGTTGCCCTAGTAGAAGTTCGTACAGAAGCTCGATATGTGAACAAGGCAAATTGTAACTTCTCATGCCAATCTTTGTATGTGTTTGTCGATTTTGATATGATCTTCTTGATATTCTTGTTTGCTACCTCCACTGCCACATTCATCTTAGGGCGGTAAGTCATAGAATTGTGATGAATGATTTTGACTTGCTCGCTCACTTCTGCTATTACCTTATTATTGAAGTTGGTAGCATTATCAGTAATGATTCTTTATGGCAACCCATATCGACAGATGATCTCCTTCTTTAAGAACTTACACACTGTAGATCTGGTGATATTGGCATAGAAAGCTGCTTCTACCCATTTGGTAAAATAATCAATAACCACAAGGATGAAATGATGTCCATTGGAGGCTTTGGGGTGAATTTGCCCAATGATATCCATGCCCTAGACTGCGAAAGGCCATGGCGAGTTCGTTGTATGTAAAGGCACAGGAAGAGCATTTATTCTATCAGCATATATCTGATTTGTGACACTTTTTAGCATACTCAATGCAATCTCCCTCCATAGTCGACCAATAGTAACCATATCTCATTATTTTCCTGGCTATTGTAAATCCATTAGCATGCGTTCCGCGGATTCTATCGTGCACTTCTTCCAGGATTTCTCTGGCTTCTTGAGAGTTTACACATCTCAGCAAAACTTGATCTTTGCCACGTTTGTATAAAATTCCACCATCCAGCACGTATCCTGAGGCCATCCTTCTAATGGTTCTTTTATCATTATCATTTGGCTCCTTGGGATAAGTTTGGTATGTAATGTACTGCAAGATATCAAAATCCCAAAGATTTCCATCTGCTTCTTCCTATATACTATAATAGTGAGCATAGGTCTTGTAGCTCTGCATCTGAATTGACATCATATCCCCTGGTTTGTTGGCCAAGAATATTGAAGCCAATGTGGCTAAAGCATCTACCATTTGGTTATCTTCTATGGGAATATACGCGAAAGTAATTTCTTTGAATTCTTTTATCATTTCAAGGATCAACTTTTGGTATTCAATCAATTTAGAATCTTTTGTTTCCTACTCTCCACGAAGCTAGTAGGTGACTAGTGTAGAATCTCTGTATACCTTCAAACTTTCTATTCTTCTTTCGATAGCATATTGCAAGCCCATAACACAGGCTTCATATTCTGCCATGTTGTTAGCGCAAAGGAATTATAACTTGCTTGTAAAAGAATAATGCACATTGTTAGGAGAGATCAACACTGCTCCAATTCCTTGTCCTAAGACATTAACATCCCCATCAAAATACAATTTCCAAGTTTCCTTATATGAGATTTTGTTTTCTTCCATGGAGACATTATCACGTCCTCATATGGGAAATCAAAATTTAAGGGCTCATAATCCTCCGAAGCACGACTTTCCAAGAAGTCTGCTATGGCGCTTCCTTTTTATTGCCTTCTGGCTCACATATACAATGTCAAATTCTCTTGGATTATTCGTTTTAAGTAATCTGAAGATTGGATCATATTTATCGGTCAATTGGGAGATGAACCGAGAAACATAATTCAACCTCCCAAGGAATCCTCAAACTTCTTTTTGTGAACTAGGTGGCGGCAAATTCTGAATTGCTTTCACCTTATTTGGATCTATTTCAATTCCTCTTCTACTGATAATAAATCCAGGAGTTTTCCTAATGTTACTCAAAAAGTACACTTATTGGGATTGAGTTTCAACTGGTACTTCCTCAATCTTAAGAATTTCTTAGGTTTTGGATATGCTCTTCCTCAGTCTGGGATTTGACAATCATGCCATCCACATATACCTCAATCTCTTTATGCATCATGTCATGGAACAGAGTTACTATGGCTCACTGGTACATTGCCCCAGTATTTTTTAGTCCAAAAGGCATTACTTTGTAACATAATGTGCCCCATAGGGTTATGAATGTCATCTTGTCCATATCCCCTGGGCTTATCTTTATCTGATTGTACCCTAAAATTCCATCCATGAAAGAGAACCACGAATGCCCCGACGTATTGTCAACTAGGATGTCTATGTGAGGCAAAGGAAAATTATCCTTCGGGGTGACACTATTCAAATCTCTATAATCCACGCACATGAGTACTTTCCCATCTTTCTTTGGTGCTGGGACTATATTGGCCACCCATTCCGAATATCGGGATACTTCAAGAAAGTCAGCATCAATTTGTTTTTGTACTTCTTCTTTTATCTTTAGTACCATCTTCGGCCTCAACCTTCTAAGCTTCTGCTGAACCGGTTTACATTCTGGCCTTATGGGCAATTTGTGTACCACTATGTCAGTGTTCAATCCTGGCATGTCTTGATATGACCAGACGAAGATGTCTTTGAACTCGTGCAACAAGTTAATCAACTCTTGTCTAGTTTTTAGCGAGAAAGCATTCCCTATCTTTACTTCTCTCTTAACCTCATTTGTTCCTAAATTGAGACTCTCTATCTCTTCCTTGTGAGGTAAGATCTACTTGTCTTCTTTTTCAACCAACCTTAGTAATTCACCGGGGATTTCACTTTCTGTTTCATCCTTGACTTCTATTAGACACAGTGGCCGCTCAAGACCTACTTCAAGATTAGGTTCAGTATCATTCATGCAATTAATAGTTGAAGACCTACAAAGAAAATAATAATATACATTTGGAGAGGATACGAAAAGAAACAAGAAACAAGTTTGCCATTTGTGAATCAGCATGAAAGCATCTTTATAAAAATGAACTGATATGATGGCCCTTTGCAGATAATCCCCTATACCCGCGGGCAAATGTATAGGGTGGTTCATGGTATTTACTCTATTTTGAATTTAGATACTAGAGAGAGATCTTCAATAGTCCAATTGCCTATCGCTTCACTAGGGAAGCATGGTCAGATCCCCTCCAGATATCTACCAAGTTGAGCC
The DNA here is from genome assembly GCA_019671005.1 of Hibiscus mutabilis. Lineage (NCBI taxonomy): Eukaryota > Viridiplantae > Streptophyta > Magnoliopsida > Malvales > Malvaceae > Hibiscus > Hibiscus mutabilis. The sequence goes on from CM033714.1 coordinate 26,654,720, forward strand.
CCTTCAAAAATTCCTCCAACAAAAAGCCCCTCCAGGTCATTACCGAAAACCTCATCTTCGTGCAATCTTGTTGTTTCTCGGTTGACCTCTTCAAGTTGCTTTTCAATGTTTTCAAACCCTCGAGACTTAAAGATACCAGTTAAGTTTGGGAAAATCACGGGTTCAAAGAATGATTCATTTCCCAAGAGTCGGGCTCTCCTTTGGCTTTCTCTTTTCTTCAAATCTTTTTGTCTTTGTTGAAGGTTGGGCTTGAATCCGAGACCAAAGTGATATTTCTTCGTTATCACAGGCTTTGGTCTCAGACATCCCTGAAGTCGTTTATCAAGTCCTTTACCAATTAAGAATTGCATGTTAGTTCTTAGCCAATTAATACATTTTATTGTTCAAAGACAAGGCATTTACATTGTCTGGACAGTTTGCACTGTCTAGCTATTTCTAATTACAGTTTCCAGCATAGAATTCAGTTCTACTTTCACCTAATGAAAGTAGACATACTAAGGATCATGTCACTAAAATTTCAGCCCTGAATTTGATCTATACAAATTTTGGTGAATTTTTAAAGTTACTGCCCATAATAGAGCAATTCTGGGCAGATTGCACCTATTCACATTTTAATTCCTTAAATTCATTTTAACCAATGTTTTGGCCCTATAATTCATTTCATATGAAATCCCAAACATGTTTAGTCAATGTTAATTCATTTTTCAAGGTGGCCAAAACAGAGTAAGTTGGCTAAGTTGCTTAATTTTTCATGTTTACACAATTTGTTCTTACTAAAACAGTTTCTAGGCTATATGACTTTGTTCATACTTTTATCTTTCATTTCCGGTATTGGTTACTAACAATTTAGCTTGTTTAACACCTTAGTTAGATTACCTAATCATGATCATGTTCAATTCATTAGTTCCATAGCTCAATTACATGTTCTAACAATTCAATTCTTACTACAACATTTCATTTCAAATTTCCAGCAACCTAATTTTGTTACACCATCACTTACACATAAATTCCAGCACAATACCTGGTGTTCATTCTCCAAATTTACATAATCCTACAACAATTCAATCATCTAACAACATATTCAATAGTTAATTTCATCTACAATCATCAAAACAGCCCAAGTCGATAAGTATAGTTGCCTATTTGATTGAACAATAACGGAATCATACTTACTTTGCTTCTAGATTTAATTTCCTTACAAAATCCTATACATGCAAGCTTAATTTCCCTTCAACAATGGTTGATCTCTCAATTTCCCTCTCTCCCTAATTTCCTCTTCAATTTCGGCAAAATGAGAGAATGGATGAAGATGACATCCATCTTAATGGATTTATGAAATGTCTAAAATGTCCTTTAATTAATCCTTATTCTTAACTTAATCAAGGGCATTAGTGTAATCAAAGAATTTAGCATGCACTCTTCATCTTTCCCATTTAATTCAATTTAGTCACTTTAAATTGGTCACTTATTTCATTCATTCTTCTAATTAAGTCCTTTAATTTGGCATTCATATTTGTTAATTATTCAATCAACCCTTAATTAACTTTACTTAATTCAAGATGATTTAACTATTTAGGAATTCTAAATAGTGGTAACATTCTAAGCCCTATTTAGGGGTGTTACAAGCATCAGATCAGATACTAAGCTCATTTCTGCTGCAGCCGGTCATGTCTCACTTACCCTCTGCATTTCCAACAAACAGTCCTCTAAAGCTTTGCAGCGTTCCTCATACTTCTTTCCAATTTTTGCACGGATCTTTTCTATCTCATTCAGAGTGTTCAAATCAGGAACTTCCTCTCTGCTTCTGAAATTTGCCCCAATGTGTACCGAGTGATTAAGCGTTGCTCCTGGCAAATTGATTTGGACCTTCTTCACAGGAGGAGGTCCTTCAGGCTGTACCCTTATGTGAGATGTAGTTTTTGCCTTATCGTTCATGTCATTTGAGGCACCCTCAGGTATTTTAGCCTTTCCAAACTCCTTTGGCCCCAACAGAGCAGTTAGCTGGTTGATTATCTCCCTCTAAGCCTGAGCAAAATGGTCCTTCATAGACTGCTCAATTCTGTCAAATCTATTTTGTATTTCAACTCGATCATTTTCAAGGCTAGTGATCTTGTCCTCTACAACCATGGTCTTAGAATGCAGACGTGTTCCGTATGAATGCAGAACGATTGTAGTTTAATTATCAAGCCATTTACTTTGCAGGATAAAACATAATGTAAGTGCATGTATGCATGAATGCAAAAAAGGCATCGAATTCAAGAACTAGTCTTTTGGAAACATTTATTTGTTAGAAAGTCTTAATACAAGGAAAAGATAATTTCTTCTACTGAAAAGAGCTAGCCCTAATTCCTAGATTGACTAATTCGTGTAGCAGCAGGGTAATGACTTATCCATGCTCTAACTCGATGTCCTGTTGTTCTATTAGGCTTATGGCTTGCCTTGACAATATCTACACATGTGAAGCAACACTCTTGACTTGTTTCTTAAAGTTTACTAATCCATCATTTTGGCTTTGGATGGTACGTTCCTATGCTTCATACTTACCTTTCCATGCTCCGCTTTCTGGATGTAGCGATCCCTCCTAACTTGTGAGCTTCCTTCAAACCCTATACTACATTCTACAACTCTGATATCTTTTTTTGTAATCCTTCCTTCTCCTGTTCCATTTGGACCTTGTAACACCCATTTCCCATATTCATCGTTGAATAAGTGTTAGGGATGTCACCTGATACTTGTAAAATAATTCTTTAATATTAAAAAAATCTTTTTTTACTGTAAAAAATAGTTAATCGCGTAAAATTTAAACTTAATAATTTTACATTAAATTTTGATTCTAGATTCAGGTAGCAACATAACAATTTGATAGCCACTATACTGTAACTCTCTATCATAAACTTGGGAAAATAATTTCATATAATTAACTTGTAAATTATCATTTGATAAATGATTCATATATCACCATTATTCAATAATAACTTATCAAAATAAAACATAATAGGGCAATTCATACCCTAACATGTACTAACCTTTTTTCCTTTGCCTGTGAATCATCATATAACTTATAGAAAACCATGTTATCATTTTAATAAAATCAAATAAATATAATTTATAAAAGTTTACTAAAATACATTTCAAAACATATAAATGCACTCACCTGGGCCATTTATTATCTTGCCTCACTAAGCTTACTCATTAATCTTTTCATTTCCTTGAATACATGTACTTTCCCCAGTATTTCTTGCAACTGTAGAAACTAATCGAATATACTTATTATTATACACTTACTTAATTCAAGTCTAACATTGTCAAATAAAATATTAATGTTTGCCATATATCTTATTTTGGGTCCTTAATGACCATTTTGAATATTTGGCAATTATTTATTCCTTAATTTTAAATTCTTTCATTTTAATCCCTTTCTTTCTCATTCTTGCCAAAATGGTACTTTTTCATCAATTCAAGCTAATTTGATCATAATTTCAATAGTTTGCAGACCAGTCTCCCTTCAAAATAAAATTTCCAAAACCATACCCTTAGTTCTTCAAATAGCCGAATAGGTCCCTAAACTTTTTCAAAAATTCAATTTGGTCCCAAAATGCTAAATAAGCTTTTAATATCACAATTCCACTATTTTCATCACCAAAAATAATTTTCTTACAATTTAGTCCCTAATTTATTTGAATTGCCGAAAAGATCCTTAACTTTTCAAAATTTACAATTTGGTCCTAAATTGTTAATTCAAGCCCAAAGCATCATTTTCTACTCATTTCCATCATCAAATAAATTTCTCATCACAAATTCATCATTTTCCCCATCAAACTAAAATTCAAGAATAGTCCTATTTTCCATCATCTTCGAAATGGTCACTAAATTCTTCCAAATAGGAATTTTTCATTCTAGCATCAAAATCAAGCTTTTTGAATCACAAATACTTCAGTTTCATCATTAATTTCCAAATCCATAACAAAACCCTAAATTTCAAGATTAGGGTTTATAACTTCCAGAAATTAACATGATTTCAAGCTTGTTTTCATCACTACTAGGCTTAATTTATCATCTACTACTTAAATTCCATAAATTTTCCATGAAACCATAATTTCTCTCTCTTCAAACCCTAATCCAAAACTTCATAATTCCATGAAATTTTAACATCAAAATGTAGAGAATAAAGAGTAGATCACTTTACCTAAAAGAACCTTGCTTGAATTCTTGCAAAAGCCTTAAAATTGGCTAGGAATTTTTTTCCTATTTTTCCCTTCTTTTTTCCTTGCTCTCGAAATGCATGAGGAGAAAGATGAACAATTTGTTCATCTTTTATAGAAAAATGCCACATGTTTTCTTTAAAAAATGAATTTTAAATTTATTTTTTACTCTTTCTAAAATTACTCCTCTAACTAAATAAAAATTACATCTAGTTCAAATTTATGCCATCTAATTACATTTGAACTAGGTTGGTTCCAATCCAACCGGCCATCATCATTAAATAATCATAAAATATCATTTATGATTTTTGTTCGATCCAATTTCCCGATTTTCACCTTTTACAATTTTTCCTCTATCAAACTATCAACTCTAATACGGGAATCACATATTTCCCTAATTCCACAAATAAATTCATATTTTCATATAAAATCCTCTATTTAATAAAGTCAAACTTAGAAATTTGACTAGATCCAAAAATATCGATAATTACCCGGATTCTTTATCGGGTAACATCTTTCTTGAAAATCCTTCATTAAGCATTTATACGAATCTTTCTCACTTCTTGTGAGTCCTTTTTACAAATCAAAATACTGTTATTTGACACTTTCCAAAAGGTCGCCCAAAACTTTTCTCTAATCTTAGCACGCTTAACAAATTTATTCGATCAAAATTTTGTATTTTCTACTGCATCATAACCTCTAAAACTATTACAAAAATCCTTATTCTGATAGAACTTATCCTCATACTGAATAAAAATCATCTGTGGGAAAATTTACACTTGGGTCCCTGAACTTTTACCAACTTTTCATTTTGGTCACTATCTTTTATCTTTTGTCATTTTAGTCACTAAGTTAGCCTTATGCCAAAACCTTAGTACTAAATGACCCTTATATAACTTAGTAAATTTTTTGGGGTATTACAATTCCACCCCCTTAAAATAAAATTCGTCCTCGAATTTTACAACGTAACTGATTTGAATAGTTACGAATATTGCCTTTTTCATCTTCTTCTAAGCTTTCTCTAGTGGCCTTCTCAATCTTGTGGTTCTTCCAAAGAATTTTGACCAAAGGAATTTTCTTGTTCCTTAACTCATTAACTTTGTATTCAATATCTATAGTCATTCGATCCCATTTCCACTAAAAAATGAAAAACGATTGTAATAATCTAGAAGGTATCTGATGTTCTGACACTGAGCTATAGAGGCCTTGTTTTTTTCATGCCTAGCCACCAATACTGACTTTTTAAACCCTGCTACATCTTGTTTTCATTTGGATGCATAGTCGCATGGATCCATCCTTCTTTTTCCTAAATAATAGCGGTGCGCCCCAAAGGTGACACACCTGGTCTTATAATATCCTAATCCAACATTTCTTGCAATTGTACCTTCCTTTCCCGAAGCTCGGTCGGAACCATCGATATAGATACAATGCCTGGTAATACCTCTATTATAAATTCTACCTCTCAATTTGAAGGTAATCTTGGCAACTTATCAAATTTTCTATAAATTCTACTCCTATATTGATCACCAATATATTTCGCCTTGAATGCTTCTTGGAAGAATACCCATGTCACTTCAGTTGCAAGTATCTTCTATTTGATACCTGTCCACCGTATTTGAACATGTCCTCTTAACAGGGATACAAATCCTTATAACTTTTCCACATCGAAACAATTTAACTCTTCCCTTATAATTTTAACATCATTAAACCATAAGTCAGCAGCCATCAGACCACATTCACTATGAAATCCAAGATTTCCCAAATGCTATATAGGCACTCCCTATTGTGCCAATGTTCTTTCTTGTTCTGATTAATCAAAAAGGTTATGGTTAACCTTATTATTACCACTATGGTTCTTTCCAGAACCTCCCATTTACTAGTTCAACTCAACCTTCTTAACTCAAATATTAATTATAACTTATCTCCTTTCATATTAGTAAGGAGCGGCATCAATCAAATCATATAAACATCATATCAGTAATATTGATATCCTGTGGCATGTATAATATTTTTGACACAAAATCACTTCTGCTTACGCCTAGAACCGGCTAAACATGTAGCTCTGATATCATTAAATGTAACACCCCTTTCCCATATTCATCGTTGAATAAGAGTTAGGGATGTCACATGATACTTGTAAAATAATTCTTTAATATTAAGAAAATCTTTTTTTACTGTAAAAAATAGTTAATCGCGTAAAATTTATACTTAATAATTTCACATTAAATTTTAATTCTAGATTCAGACAGCAACTTAATAGTTTGATCCATTAGCATATAAATAATAAAACTGCCTAAAAATTGACTAATTTAAAATCATTCAGATTCTGAATAAAATATGATTCATATTAGAGCAGGCTTCACATGTTACTATACATGCTGACTAGTAAATATCATATAACATAAAAATTATATTACTAATACTGATGTACCTGTTTTCGATAGATGATGTTCGCTAATGCTCCTTACTCCCAATGCTTCTCTTTTCCTACGTGTGAAACATTCACACGCTAAGTATAACTTAGTGTGGCATTATAAATAATCATAAAATAAGTATCGAAATAAATGAAAACATGGTTAAGCAAAAATCATATCAAATCTTTCATATACTTATAAACAATCACATATAAGAAATGGTGAATTTCATATACATTTACTTTATAATTAGCCCAAGAATTTGTATAAAGAGAAACTAAAGTATGCAAGGTCGGTACTCCTTGAGTACTAGTCACCGAAGTGACGATAACGTATAGACACATAAAGTGCCAGAAACATATAGACACATAAGTTCCAAAAACATATAGATCCGAAGATCGGTGTATAGCTATACTGCAGTCCTTGACTGCTAGACCTCTAATGGCATGCCACTATACTGTAACTCTCTATCATAAACTAAGGCAAATAATTTCATATAATTAACTTGTAAATTATCATTTCATAAATGATTCATATATCACCATTGTTCAATAATAACTTTTCAAAATAAAACATAATAGGGCAATTCATACCCTAACATGTACTAACCTTTTTTCCTTTGCATGTGAATCATCATATAACTTATAGAAAAATCATGTTATCATTTTAATATAATCAAATAAATATAATTTATAAAAGTTTACTAAAATACATTTCAAAACATATAAATGCTCTTACCTGGGCCATTTAGTATCTTGCCTCACTAAGCTTACTCATTAATCTTTTCATTTCCTTAAATACTTGTACTTTCCCTAGTATTTCTTGCAACTGTAGAAATCAATCGAATATACTTATTATTATAAACTTACATAATTCTAGTCTAACATTGTCAAATAAAATATTAATGTTTGCCATATATCTTATTTTGGGTCCTTAATGACCATTTTGAATATTTGGCAATTATTCATTCCTTAATTTTCAATTCTTTCATTTTAATCCCTTACTTTCTCATTCTTGCCAAAATGATACTTTTTCATCAATTCAAACTAATTTTATCATAATTTCAATAGTTTTCAGACAGTCTGCCTTCAAAATAAAATTTCCAAAACCATACCCTTATTTCCTCAGATAGCCGAATAGGTCCCTAAACTTTTTGAAATATTCAATTTGGTCCCAAAATGCTAAAATAAGCTTCTAATATCACAATTCTACTATTTTCATCACAAAATTTTTTTTCTTACAATCTAGTCCCTAATTTCTTTGAAATGTCGAAAAGATCCTTAACTTTTCAAAATTTACAATTTGGTCCTAAATTGTCAATTCAAGCCCAAAGAATCATTTTCTACTCATTTCCATCATCAAATAAATTTCTCATCACAAATTCATCATTTTCCCCATCAAACTAAAATTCAAGAATAGTCATTCTATTTTCCATCATATTCGAAATGGTCACTAAATTCTTCCAAATAGGAAATTTTCATTCTAGCATCAAAATCAAGCTTTTTGAATCACAAATACTTCAGTTTCATCATTAATTTCCAAATCCATAACAAAACCCTAAATTTCAAGATTAGGGTTTATAACTTCCGACATGAAATTAACATGATTTCAAGCTTGTTTTCATCAGAACTAGGCTTAATTCATCATCTACTACTTGAATTCCATAACTTTTCCATGAAACCATAATTTCTCTCTCTTCAAACCCTAATCCAAAACTTCATAATTCCATGAAATTTTAATATCAAAATGTAGAGAATAAAGAGTAGATCACTTTACCTCAGAGAACCTTGCTTGAATTCTTGATCAAAAGCCTTGAAATTGGCTAGGAAATTTTTTTCCTATTTTCCCCTTCTTTTTTCCTTGCTCTCGAAATGCATGAGGAGAAAGATGAACAATTTGTTCATCTTTTATAGAAAAATGCCACATGTTTTCTTAAAAAATGAATTTTAAATTCATTTTTCACTCTTTCCAAAATTACCCCTCTAATTAAATAAAAATTACATCTAGTTCAAATTTATGCCATCTCATTACATTTGAACTAGGTTGGTTCCAATCCAACCGGCCATCATCATTAAATAATCATAAAATATCATTTACGATTTTTGTTCGATCCAATTTCTTGATTTTCACCTTTTACGATTTTTCCTCTATCAAACTATCAACTCTAATCCGGGAATCACATATTTCCCTAATTCCACGAATAAATTCATATTTTCATATAAATCCTCCATTTAATAAAGTCGAACTTAGAAATTTGACTAGATCCAAAAATTTCGATAATTACCCGAATTCTTTATCGGGTTACATCTTTCTTGAAAATCCTTCATTAAGCATTTATACGAATCTTTCCCACTTCTTCTTAGTCCTTTTTACAAATCAAAATATTGTTATGTGACTCTTCCCAAAAGGGCACCCAAAACTTTTCTCTAATCTGAGCACGCTTAACAAATTTATTCGATCAAAACTTTATATTTTCTACTGCATCATAACCTCTAAAACTATTACCAAAATCCTTATTCTGATAGAATTTATCCTCATACTGAATAAAAATCATCTTTGGGAAAATTTACACTTGGGTCCCTGAACTTTTACCAACTTTTCATTTTGGTCACTATCTTTTATCTTTTGTCATTTTAGTCACTAAGTTAGCCTTATGCCAAAACCTTAATACTAAATGACCCTTATATAACTTAGTAAAATTTTATGGGTATTACAATTCCACCCCCCCTTAAAATAAAATTTGTCCTCGAATTTTAGAACGTAACTGATTTGAATAGTTACGAATATTGCCTTTTTCATCTTCTTCTAAGCTTTCTCCAGTGGCCTTCTCAATCTTGTGGTTCTTCCAAAGAATTTTGACCAAATGAATTTTCTTGTTCCTTAACTCTTTAACTTCATATTCAATATCTATAGTCATTCGATCCCATTTCCACTAAAGAATGAAAATCGATTGTAATAATCTAAAAGGTATCTGACGTTCTAACACTGAGCTATAGAGGCCTTGTTCTTTTCATGCCTAGCCACCAATACTGGCTTTTTAAACCTTGCTACATCTTGATGCATAGTCGCATGGATCCATCATTCTTTTTCCTAAATAATAGCGGTGCGCCCCAAAGGTGACACACCTGGTCTTATAAAATCCTAATCCAACATTTCTTGCAATTGTACCTTCCTTTCCCGAAGCTCGGTCGGAACCATCGATATAGATACAATGCCTGGTAATACCTCTATTATAAATTCTACCTCTCAATTTTAAGGTAATCTTGGCAACTTATCAAATTTTCTATAAATTCTACTCCTATATTGATCACCAATATATTTCGCCTTGAATGCTTCTTGGAAGAATACCCATGTCACTTCAGTTGAAAGTATCTTCTATTTGATACCTGTCCACCGTATTTGAACATGTCCTCTTAACAGGGATACAATTCCTTATAACTTTTCCACATCGAAACAATTTAGCTCTTCCCTTATAATTTGAACATCATTAAACCATAAGTCAGCAGCCATCAGACCACCTTCACTATGAAATTCATGTTCCCAAACGCTGTATAGGCAGTCCTTATTGTGCCAATGTTCTTTCTTGTTCTGATTAATCAAAAAGGCTATGGTTAACCTTATTATTACCACTATGGTTCTTTCCAGAACCTCTCATTTACTAGTTCATCTCAACCTTCTTAACTCAAATATTAATTATAACTTATCTCATTTCATATTAGTAAGGAGCGACATCAATCAAATCATATAAACATCAGATCAGAAATATTGATATCCTAGTGGCATGTGTAATCTTTTTGACATAAAATCACTTTTGTTTAGCCTAGAACCGGCTAAACCTGTAGGTCTGATACCATTAAATGTAACACCCCTTTCCCATATTCATCGTTGAATAAGAGTTAGAGATGTCACATGATATTTGTAAAATAATTCCTTAATATTAAGAAAATCTTAGTTTACAGTAAAAAATAGTTAATCGCATAAAATTTAAACTTAATAATTTCACATTAAATTTTGATTCTAGATTCAGACAGCAACTTAACAGTTTGATCCATTAGCATATGAATAATAAAACTGCATGAAAACTGACTAATTTAAAATCATTCAGATTCTGAATAAAATACGATTCATATCAGAGCAGGCTTCACATGTTACTATACATGCCAACTAGTAAATATCATATAACATAAAAATTATATTACAGATACTCATGTACCTGTTTTCGATAGATGATGTTCGCTAATGCTCCTTACTCCCAATGCTTCTCTTTTCCCACGCGTGAAACATTCACACGCTAAGTATAACTTAGTGAGGCATTATAAATAATCTTAAAATAAGTATCAAAATAAATGAAAACATGGTTAAGCAAAAATCATATCAAATCTTTCATATACTTATAAACAATCACATATAAGAAATGGTGAATTTCATATACATTTACTTTATAATTAGCCCAAGAATTTGTATAAAGAGAAACTAAAGTTTGCAAGGTCGGTACTCCTTGAGTACTAGTCACCGAAGTGACGATAACATATAGACACATAAAGTGCCGGAAACATATACACACATAACTGTCGAAAACATATAGATCCGAAGATCGGTGTATAGCTATACTGCAGTCCTTGACTGCTAGACCTCTAATGGCATGCCACTATACTGTAACTCTCTATCATAAACTTGGGCAAATAATTTCATATATTTAACTTGTAAATTATCATTTGATAAATGATTCATATATCACCATTATTCAATAATAACTTTTTAAAATAAAACATAATAGGGAAATTCATACCCTAACATGTACTAACCTTTTTTCCTTTACCTGTGAATCATCATATAACTTATAGAAAAACCATGTTATCATTTTAATAAAATCAAATAAATATAATTTATAAAAGTTTACTAAAATACATTTCAAAACATATAACTGCACTCACCTGGGCCATTTATTATCTTGCCTCACTAAGCTTACTCATTAATCTTTTCATTTCCTTGAATACTTGTACCTTCCCCAGTATTTCTTGCAACTGTAGAAATCAATCGAATAAACTTATTACTATACACTTACTTAATTCGAGTCTAACATTGCCAAATAAAATATTAATGTTTTCCATATATCTTATTTCGGGTCCTAAATGACCATTTTGAATATTTTCTAATTATTCATGCCTTAATTTTCAATTCTTTCATTTTAATCCCTTACTTTCTAATTCTTGCCAAAATGGTAATTTTTCATCAATTAAAACTAATTTGATCATAATTTCAATAGATTGCAGACCAGTCTCCCTTCAAAATAAAATTTCTAAAACCATACCCTTATTTCTTCAAATAGCCGAATAGGTCCCTAAACTTTTTCAAATACTCAATTTGGTCCCAAAATGCTAAAATAAGATTCTACTATCAAAATTCCACTATTTTCATCACCAAAAATAATTTTCTTACAATTTAGTCCCTAATTTCTTTGAATTGTCAAAAAGATCCTTAACTTTTCAAAATTTACAATTTGGTCCTAAATTCTCGTTTCAAGCCCAAAGCATCATTTTCTACTCATTTCCATCATAAAATAAATTTCTCATCACAAATTCATCATTTTCCCATCAAACTAAAATTCAAGAATAATCCTCCTATTTTCCATCAACTTCGAAATGGTCACTAAATTCTTCCAAATAGGAATTTTTCATTCTAGCATCAAAATCAAGCTTTTTGAATCACAAATACTTCAGTTTCATCATTAATTTCCAAATCCATAACAAAACCCTAAATTTTAAGATTAGGGTTTATAACTTCCGACATGAAATTAACTTGATTTCAAGCTTGTTTCCATCACAACTAAGCTTAATTCATTATCTACTACTTGAATTCCATAAATTTTCCATGAAACCTTAATTTCTCTCTCTTCAAACCCTAATCCAAAACTTCATAATTCAATAAAATTTTAACATCAAAATGTAGAGAGTAAAGAGTATATTACTTTACCTCAAAGAACCTTGCTTGAATTCTTGATCAAAAGCCTTGAAATTGGCTAGGAAATTTTTTTCCTATTTTCCCTTCTTTTTTCCTTGCTCTCGAAATGCATGAGGAAAAATATGAACAATTTGTTCATCTTTTATAGAAAAATGCCACATGTTTTCTTTAAAAAATGAATTTTAAATTCATTTTTTACTCTTTCCAAAATTATCCCTCTAACTAAATAAAAATTACATCTAGTTCAAATTTATGCCATCCCATTACATTTGAACTAGGTTGGTTCCAATCCAATCGGCCATCATCATTAAATAATCATAAAATATCATTTATGATTTTTGTTCGATCCAATTTCCCGATTTTCACCTTTTACGATTTTTCCTCTATCGAACTATCAACTCTAATCTGGGAATCACATATTTCCCCAATTCCATGAATAAATTCATATTTTCATATAAAATCCTCCATTTAATAAAGTCAAACTTAGAAATTTGATTAGATCCAAAAATACCGATAATTACCCGAATTCATTATTGGGTAACATCTTTCTTGAAAATCCTTCATGAAGAATTTATACGAATCTTTCCCACTTCTTCTGAGTCCTTTTTACAAATCGAAATACTATTATGTGGCACTTCCCAAAAGGTCACCCAAAACTTTTCTCTAATTTGAGCATGCTTAACAAATTTATTCGATCAAAATTTTATATTTTCTACTGCATCATAACCTCTAAAACTATTACCAAAATCCTTATTCTGATAGAATTTATCCTCATACTGAATAAAAATCATCTTTGGGAAAATTTACACTTGGGTCCCTAAACTTTTACCAACTTTTCATTTTGGTCACTATCTTTTATCTTTTGTTATTTTAGTCACTAAGTTAGCCTTATGCCAAAACCTTAGTACTATATGACCCTTATATAACTTAGTAAAATTTTCGGGGTATTATAATTCCACCCCTTTAAAATAAAATTCGTCCTCGAATTTTAGAACGTAACTGATTTGAATAGTTACGAATATTGCCTTTTCATCTTCTTCTAAGCTTTCTCTAGTGGCCTTCTCAATCTTGTGGTTCTTCCAAAGAATTTTGACCAAAGGAATTTTCTTGTTCCTTAACTCTTTAACTTCATTTTCATTATCTATAGTCATTCGATCCCATTTCTACTGAAGAATGAAAATCGATTGTAATAATCTAGAAGGTATATGATGTTCTAACACTGAGCTATAGAGGCCTTGTCCTTTTCGTGCCTAGCCACCAATACTGGCTTTTTAAACCTTTCTACATCTTGTTTTCATCTGGATGCATAGTCGCATGGATCCATCCTTCTTTTTCCTAAATAATATCGGTGTGCCCCCAAGGTGACACACATGGTCTTATAAAATTCTAATCCAGCATTTCTTGCAATTGCACCTTCCTTTCCTGAAGCTCGGTCAGAACCATCGATATAGATACAATGCCTGGTAATACCTCTATTATAAATTCTACCTCTCAATTTGAAGGTAATCTTGGCAACTTATCAAATTTTCTATAAATTCTACTCCTATATTGATCACCAATATATTTCGCCTTGAATGCTTCTTGGAAGAATACCCATGTCACTTCAGTTGCAAGTATCTTCTATTTGATACTTGTCCACCGTATTTGAACATGTCCTCTTAACAGGGATACAATTCCTTATAACCTTTCCACATCGGAACAATTTAGCTCTTCCCTTATAATTTTAACATCATTAAACCATAAGTCAGCAGCCATCAAACCACATTCACTATGAAATTCAGGATTTCCCAAATGCTGTATAGGCACTCTCTATTGTGCCAATGTTCTTTCTTGTTCTGATTAATCAAAAAGGTTATGGTTAACTTTATTATTACCACTACGGTTCTTTCCAGAACCTCCCATTTGCTAGTTCATCTCAACCTTCTTAACTCAAATAATAATTATAACTTATCTCCTTTCATATTAGTAAGGAGCGACATCAATCAAATCATATAAACATCGGATTAGTAATATTGATATCCTAGTGGCATGTATAATCTTTTCGACATAAAATCACTTATGTTTACGCCTAGAACCGGCTAAATCTGTAGCTCTGATACCATTAAATGTAACACCCCTTTCCTATATTCATCGTTGAATAAGAGTTAGGGGTGTCACATGATACTTGTAAAATAATTCTTTAATATTAAGAAAATCTTTTTTTACTGTAAAAAAATAGTTAATCGCGTAAAATTTAAACTTAATAATTTCACATTAAATTTTGATTCTAGATTCAGGCAGCAACTTAACAGTTTGTTCCATTAGCATATAAATAATAAAACTGCCTGAAAATTGACTAATTTAAAATCATTCAGATTCTGAATAAAATATGATTCATAATATAACAGGCTTCACATGTTACTATACATGCCGACTAGTAAATATCATATAACATAAAAATTATATTACTAATACTGATGTACCTGTTTTCGATAGATGATGTTCGCTAATGCTCCTTACTCCCAATGATTATCTTTTCCTACGTGTGAAACATTCACACTCTAAGTATAACTCCTTGAATTTTAGTTTGATGGGAAAATGATGGATTTGTGATGAGAAATTTATTTGATGATGGAACTGAGTAGAAAATGATGCTTTGGGCTTGAATCGACAATTTAGGACCAAATTGTAAATTTTGAAAAGTTAAGGATCTTTTCAGAAATTCAAAGAAATTAGGAACTAAATTGCAAGAAAATTATTTTTGGTGATGAATAGTGGAATTGTGATATTAGAAGCTTATTTTAACATTTTTGGACCAAATTGAATATTTGAAAAAGTTTAGGGATCTATTCAGCTATTTGAAGAAATAAGGGTATGGTTTTGTAAATTTTATTTTGAAGGGAGACTGATCTGCAAACTGTTGAAATTATGATCAAATTAATTTGAATTGATGAAAAAGTACCATTTTGGCAAGAATGAGAAAGTAAGGGATTCAAGTGAAAGAATTGAAAATCAGGGCATGAATAATTGCCAAATATTCAAAATGGTCATTATAGACCCAAAATAAGATATATGGAAAACATTAATATTTTATTTGGCAATGTTAAACTCGAATTAAGTAAGTGTATAGTATTGAGTATATTCGATTGATTTCTACAGTTGCAAGAAATACTAGGGAAGGTACAAGTATTCAAGGAAATGAAAAAGATTAATGAGTAAGCTTAGTGAGGCAAGATAATAAATGGCCCAGGTGAGTGCATTTATATGTTTTGAAATGTATTTTAGTAAACTTTTATAAATTATATTTATTTGATTTTATTAAAATGATAACAAGGTTTTTCTATAAGTTATATGACGATTCACAGGCAAAGGAAAAAATGTTAGTACATGTTAGGGTATGAACTGCCCTATTATGTTTTATTTTGATAAGTTATTATTGAATAATGGTGATATATGAATCATTTATCAAATGATAATTTACAAGTTAATTATATGAAATTATTTGCCTAAGTTTATGATAGAGAGTTACAGTATAGTGGCATGCCATTAGAGGTCTAGCAGTCAAAGACTGCAGTATAGCTATACACCGATCTTCGGATCTATATGTTTTCGGCACTTATGTGTCTATATGTTTCTGGCACTTTATGTGTCTATATGTTATCGTCACTTCGGTGACTAGTACTCAAGGAGTACCGAACCTTGAATACATTAGTTTCTCTTTATACAAATTCTTGGGCTAATTATAAAGTAAATGTATATGAAATTCACCAATTCTTATATGTGATTGTTTATAAGTACATGAAAGATTTGATATAATTTTTGCTTAACCATGTTTTCATTTCTTTCGATACTTATTTTATGATTATTTATAATGCCTCATTCTAGCATCAAAATCAAGATTTTTTAATCACAAATACTTTAGTTTCATCATTAATTTCCAAATCCCTAACAAAACCCTAAATTTCAAGATTAGGGTTTATAACTTCCAACATGAAATTAAATTGATTTCAAGCTTGTTTTCATCACAACTAGGCTTAATTCATCATCTACTACTTGAATTCCATAAATTTTCCATGAAACCCTAATTTCTCTCTCTTCAAAATCTAATCCAAAACTTCATAAGTCCATGAAATTTTAACATCAAAATGTAGAGAATGAAGAGTAGATCACTTTACTTGAAGAACCTTGCTTGAATTCTTGATCAAAAGCCTTGGAATTGGCTAGGAAATTTTTTTCCTATTTTTCCCTTCTTTTTTCCTTGCTCTCGAAATGCATTAGGAGAAAGATGAACAATTTGTTCATCTTTTATAGAAAAATGCCACATGTTTTCTTAAAAAATGAATTTTAAATTCATTTTTCACTCTTTCCAAAATTACCCCTCTAACTAAATAAAAATTACATCTAGTTCAAATTTATGCCATCCCATTACATTTGAACTAGGTTGGTTCCAATCCAACCGGCCATCATCATTAAATAATCATAAAATATCATTTATGATTTTTGTTCAATCCCATTTCCCAATTTTTACCTTTTACGATTTTTCCTCTATCGAACTATCAACTCTAATCTGGGAATCACATATTTTCCCTAATTCCATGAATAAATTCATATTTTCATATAAAATCCTCCATTTAATAAAGTCAAACTTAGAAATTTGACTAGATCCAAAAATACTGATAATCACCCGAAATCTTTATCGGGTAACATCTTTCTTGAAAATCCTTCATTAAGCATTTATACAAATCTTTCCCACGTCTTCTGAGTCCTTTTTACAAATCAAAATACTGTTATGTGACACTTCCCAAAAGGTCACCCAAAACTTTTCTCGAATCTAAGCACGCTTAACAAATTTATTCGATCAAAATTTTATATTTTCTACTGCATCCTAACCTCCAAAACTATTACCAAAATCCTTATTCTGATCGAATTTGTCCTCATACTGAATAAAAATCTTCTTTGGGAAAATTTACACTTGGGTCCCTAAACTTTTACCAACTTTTCATTTTGGTCACTATCTTTTATCTTTTGTCATTTTAGTCACTAAGTTAGCCTTATGCCAAAACCTTAGTACTAAATGACCCTTATATAACTTAGTAAAATTTTCGGGGTATTACAGACCTTGTCTTCATTATGGTATTTCACGACCATCTACTCCAACTGTAACACTTGGGACGTTAAATCAAAATTTCGGGCTTGTTCTTCTTCCAACTTCTTCTTAGCCTTGCTGCTTGATTCCTTGCTTTCGTGGGATTTTTTCTCATACATCTTTTTGTAATTATTTCTTTCTTTTGTCATGTCGTCCAATTTCTCCGACAAACTTTGCACCATTTTACTCGTTCCTCCTTTTTGATTTGCTTTGTAACTCTCATGGATTTCTTGCAGCTCCTTCAAGTCCCGACCTCACTTTTTGTTTTGTTACATCAACTCTTTTTCCTTTCCTTCATTCTTACTCACTTGCAGCTTTGCCATGGTCAATTCTTCTATAAGGTTGTTGATTCTTTTTTCATATTTCTTCAAGTCTAGTTCCCGATCGTGCCTTAGCTTCTCCAGCGCAGACGGTGCTTCTATAACTGATCGAACTGGCGGTCCTACCTTCTCCTGTGTCTCCTGAAAGATTGTATCGTTTACCATTTGTGTCCTACATTCCTCATATCCTGTCATAACTTCCAAATCCTGATATGGATGTACCCTTCTCGGCTTCTCCGATGCTTTTGCGGTTTGAATTATTATGCCTTTGTAATCATTCGTCTTGTGTGCATATTCAAACTTTGCCATGCCTGCGGTGGCTGGTATGAACTATCTTGAACCAAACTGTCTAGACGCTAACAAATGACAATATGTCATTCCTCCCTAAATCCCAAGTAATGGGACCCAATCTCTATCTCCACATCGATATAGAAATGTTGTTCCCCTGTTCAACCAAGGAGCTTTCCATACAACATCGACATCCTTCATATTCTTGAAACATTCTTCCCACTGCTTCTCATTCTTTTTCTCTAACAAACAATTAGTTAAGTGTTCTTCTATTAGTGAATATGTATCCAGATACCTGACGGCTCTATACGGAGTATCCCACCTATGTCCTCTGAACCAAATCTCGAGCAATTGTGCATATCCCAAAAACCTTCCTTCCCCTGATTTCTTACACGCAGTCAACGATCTATAGGTTTCTGTCAAAATGGCAGGCACCGGGTTTACACCTTTCTCCAATTGCTTGAACAATCCCACTGTTGACGGATCTATGTGTTCTGAAGTTCTTGGGAACAAAACCAACCCATATATGCATAAGGCGTATAAGCTTCTCGCCCTAACTTGTTCATCTTCATTTTCCAATATCAACTCCTTAACAACCCTCCAATTGACACGCTACTTATCCTCGTTCTGATCAGTGCTGTCATTATTGGCTATTTTCTTGTCTAACCATTCTTTTGTCTTTCCAGTAATTGGTACCAATTTCTTCTTGAAGCCCGAGTTGTTTTTTGGTCTAGTATAGATCTTGTCACTTTGCACTCTAGGATAGTTAATCAGTACCTCATACTCCTCGAGCGTTGGCGTCATGTCTACTCGGCCAAAGGTAAAACAATTGTACGCAGGATTCCAGAACTATGCCATTGCTCTAAGTAACTGTTGATCTATCTGTACACTTAGCAATGAAGCTATATCCCGAATTCTCTTCTGAATGAATCCTTCATTTCACCTCCACACTAATCTCATATTGCCTTTACTTTCAGTAGACAAGTATTTTGATTAGTATTCAACTTTACTTGACTCTTCATCTGAGACACTTCTCCCTTTTGCAAACTGTCTCCTTTCTCGTGCTGAGTCTGTTCTGAACATGTCCAAACTGCAGTATTGTCTTCTCCTATCTTAAAACTTTCAGACATATTGAACACTTCCAATTAACTGATTCTTGAACCGATGCCAAAACAAATGCATTATGACATGATTAATAAACAAATAAGAACAAACACAAAAAAAACTTGTGTCGGTACTGTGAATTAATATAGAAAGTAAATAAACAGAATATTAACACGAAAAAACACAGTAATTTGCAAAGAGAATAACTAGAGAAATGTATTTAAAACGGCAGCACCTGGCCTAGATGCCTGTCTGGCTCTAGTGGGGTAGGTTTCTAGAAAAACAGCATGTGGGTGTCGTTCTAGACTATGGGTTCCCGAACTGTCGTTATTGTCTACTGCAACAACAAGACATCGATTCGGTAGTATAGCTCCCTTACAACAGAGGCGTGGGCCCCACGATGCATAAGGTTAGTATACCGAAAGAAGACAAAGATCCAAACTTGGAGCTGAAGAGCATCACGTCGCATAATGTCTTTCTCCCACATAAGGGTGAAAAGCCCGGGTCGAAGGCTATACATGAATGACAGATATATCACACACAAAAGCTACCTCCATTTTTCCTGAAAATTCATCAAACAATTCTCGAAAAAATTAAATTCAAATTATTGCTCGAATTGCCAAAATGCCATGTGAAATTAATTAACTAGGTCAGACTCTCAATTTTAGTCCCCAATGGAGTCACCAAGCTGTCGCGGCCCTTTTTAAAACCGAAGTGTGAAAAATAACCTGAGGATTATTTTTTTTTCAAACTTAGGGCTTTTGTGTATTTTAATTCATTTAGCCTTGAAAATTAGGTTTTTTCATATTAAGTCAGGTTTTTCACTTAGTTAACCAATAAAATTGATTTATCTTTCATTTAATTTTGAAAAATAGGTCTTTATATTAAATCAACTTTATTAATTAATCATGAAAATTACCTATTTTATTTGATCTTTAAAATATTTTAGAGTCGCCACCGGTCACTTTGGTAGACCGGACACCAGAAAACAACTAGAGATTCATTTTTTACAAATTAGAGTTCAGAAGTCGGTTACGTGTGAGGAAGGATTAACACCCCCACAAATGCCCGTTATCGGTACCTTATTAATTTCACATGGCATTTTGGCATTTTAAACAATAATTTGAATTTAATTAAATCTTTAATTGTTAACTGGATTTTATCCTGAATGAAGGTATCCTTTTGTAAGAAAATACATTTTAACGAATATGAGTTTTGAAATATCCAATTACTTTAGGGTACTTCAATTTATATTAAAAAATGTATCTCAACACAAGAGGTTTACAGTGCATGTCCATTTATTTTCTTGTCAATTTTAAGTTCCAACTTAATAGAGGCTCTAATTAATTAACTGAATTGATTAAGAAAACTATGAATATTGCTAGACTTAGGGTGTTTATGTGATAACACCCAATTGCTTGGGTACTATCCATATTAAACCCGAATTTAACAATATCCCTATTCATTTAATGATTCTAATTAATTAAACATATTCCCTAATTAAACTTTAAACTTAATTAACTATATGTGATTTCATATTCTAAATTCAAATGAATGCCAAATATTCAATTAAAAAACCCTTTTGGATAACATCTCATTACAATGAGGCACTATCTAACTTAGGACTTTAAAATCTCACTTTTGATATCCATTTATTTTCTACAATTACTTATTCTAATTCAATTATTTAAATTAATTAAAGGACCTAATGTTAAGGCTCTAAAAATTAATGATCTAGGTGATTTAATTATCTAAACAATTATACTATATGCCAAGTTTAAAATCATGGATCAAACAATATAATTTAAAGCAATGAAATTGAATTAAAACTAGGGATCGAATTGAATTAAATTGCAAATTAGAGTGCCAAATTACAACAGTTTAGGACCAAGTTAAGAGAAACATAAACTGAAGGGCCATTGTATAAAGCCCAAGATAGAAGGGTGCATGCCTACACAGGGGTTCACGGGCTCTGAGGCCCGGCCTTCAGCCTATATAAAGGCTCTTTCAGCCATCCCTTTTTTTTTCTCTTTTTTCCAGAATTCCCTCTCTCTACCAGCCTTCTCTTTCTAAAATCTCTCAACTTAAACACTCTAAACCCATAAAACTTTTCCTCTTTTTAATTCAAACAAACATCAAAACACCCTCACTTTTCGGTTTTTGAAGATCAAACCACCAAAAACCTTTCACGTTCTTCCCTTGTTCTTCAACCTTCACCATTTTTAATTCATCGCTGCCCCTACTTCCTAACCGCCGGCCGCTGAAGGCGATGCCGGCCGCCTCTGATAAACCCTAAACCTCTAACTACTGTCTGATTCAAATCCAGCGACTAGTCGCCGCCGCAAGACGATTTCTGATCACCGCCGCGAGGCAATTTCCGACTGTTGCCGTCTAAAAACTCATATTTTCACTGATTTTCCACCATAAATCCCTAGATCTACCCATATTCGATCGAATCTAAAACACTCCAATCCGGTTTAGGAAATAAACTAGCTTAGGACGTGCAAATCATACAGACCTTCTTGATAGAATTCAGTACATTCAGCTAAACATGTCTTCAAAAGTTAAGAGTAAATTAAAAACCTTATTAGAATTTTCAAGATCTATCTTCAACAACAAATCACACACAATCAGTTAATCATACAAAAGCAACATGTTTCAATCTTTAGGTCGTAGCTTACTTTTCGTTAATGTACTTCAGAGTTTAAAGTTTGTTACGTTTCTGCGACTATCACAAAAATAGTTATCTTTCATACTTGTTATCAATTCCATATTATTTACAAATTGGATAGTTCTTGCCATTTTTAAGACTTACGACCAATGTTTAAGATCATTTAGACATCATATGTTAGAACCAAACACACAACCAAAGCAGCTAGTATTCGAAAGGAAAATCAATCCTAATTAAAAACATCAGTCGTTCATTCGATTAACCAAACATCTTGAATTAACCTTCAAGTTATCATTAGACATGGCCAGCCATTTATGGAAGGTGGAGGACACCCTCAAATACAGTATCAAATACATCAAGCATAAACTTATCTTATTCATCCACCTACAACTTTCACAACAATCCATCAGACTAACTTATACTTCAGAACAAAGTAGTCAAGTTTGAATACTCAAGATAATCTAAAGTCAAGAAAATCGATTAAGACCAAGGATTAATTTTAGAAATACATCTTACCATCATACTCGTTGCAAACATATTCTAACTATTCAATTCGTACACTTAAACACCCAAAAGCTCATTTAACACTATGCAACTTCTTTAAATAATATGCGAGTTTGCAAAGCATAACAACCCTTTGAAAAGCATTCAAGTTATTAACAAGAGCCATGTTCTAGAAACTCAAGGCTTTACCATAAGTGTTACTATATAAAGATAATTCATCGTTAACGGATCATAGCAACAATTTCTAGTTTCTTATGCATTCAAGTGACCATTTTTATATCATGCTATCTCTTTTAATCATATTCAAATATCATTTATATGCCATTCATAAATATTAACTAGATACTCTAGCCCCTAACACACATGTACATGTATACTACCATTCGTAGAATCACACAACCAACTCAAATCTAATTAACCAAAACACGTATTAAGGGCCTTTACATACCAAGACAAAATCATAAATAACTTAAATACATGGATGATCAAAGAGACAAATTAAATGCCTTAAGCATAAACTCATCTATGTGCCACCATCTAGGAGTTCTTAAATTTTTTTACGAACAATACTTCCTGACCCTTGTGATCTTATCCAAGCTCTCAAAAAAATAACCTGAAGCAATTGTACCTGAAATATTTGAAAGCTTAAAGTAAGCAAAAGCTTAGGAGGTAGCTTAAATAATCCAAATCATAAGTTAAGTTCTACAAAATCCCTATCCTTTTTTAGACTATTTAATCTAGGCAATTAACAACTTGTTTAAAGACCAGTTATCATGACTTATAGGATTTTCGATATGATTTCATTCCTTACTCTAATTACTCTCACATGTCATATAAATGAAGGAGACTTGTCACGCAAGTATTCATGGTGCGCTAATAGATTAGCATCTAGATTCACTATTCATTCTCAAGCAAATGATTTCTTAAACATGGTTACCTATCCCATAGGATCTTAGTTTGAAACACTATTTCCTCACGTCAAACATATTATAGACATAACACGATTATGTCCCATTTTACAACATGATCACTGTATATTTCTAAAGCATCCATAATACATGTTTATATATGTCACTTGACAAATCAATTCATTGTGCACTCAGTTATACACTATAACCACATCATAATCATGAACACACACATATAAATCAAAACAGTTTGCATACTTTCAAATATTTTTCAAAATTCCTTATTCGTATATATATACATGTAATCAAAACAGTTTATATACTTCCAAATATACTCCAAAACAACTCCTTATCACTTCTACATATATCTAAATCAGTTCCCAATACATGGTATATAGTTATGTACTCACAAATCAGTCCATAATGCTTACTAACACCCAAAAATAGTTTCTAACGTTTTTATATATCTTCAACACAACCCATAATTATTATAGGCAGCCCCTATCACAATTTACTTGAATCCAAAACAGTTTACACAACAACATTCTTAGTTATTTACACTAAAACAGTCCATTAATGTTCTTATTCATGTTAACAATCCTTAACATATACATATACATACATATACATATACCTGTATAAATGTACAAAATAGCCCCTTAGCATAAACATGCACATTCTAAACAGTCCACCAAAGTTTACATATACCTAAAACAATCCTCATTTGTTAACACATGCTTACATACATCAAGACAGCCCCAAAAAGTACCAAATTAGTTATTTTATTTCTTTGCCAATTCAAAACAATCCCTCATTGATCTCACTTCTGTATATATATTCACACACACACATACAAATTGAAGCAATATGTGAAGATATCCTCGTCATTCGAAATAGGGCATGTACATGTATCATTCATTTGATTCGATTATCAAATGATCTATAGGTTTCAATAATATTCTTATTTTCAATTACACATTATACAATCTATAATTGTACAATTCAGAAGTTAAGCTCAGCTAAACAATCATAGTTTTCATTATCAATAAGACAACTAATTCAAGCTTCAGCTACTTATTTGTAAAGCCTGTTTGAAAGTCAATTAGCTATACATTTCTTATTTTACAAGTTATCACATTAAATCACAATTTATCTTATAAACATTATGATTCCTTTTTAATATAGCATATCAAGAACACATGTTGCTTATCTCCTAAGATAATCAACAAGGTACAGTTAGGCAATCGAGACAAAACACATTAACATAAATCCGAGAGTATTCGAATGTTTCGTGGCTACATACAATAATTCAAAGGTGTTCATGTATAGATAAGCATATTGTTATATCCAACTATTCTTCCAAGTAAAGCTAAATCATAAACTATTTATAATTACTTATCTTATAAGTCATTGCAAGATTGGATTACTTTGGTAGTTTACAAATTCTCATACTTTCTTTTTTAATTTAGCCTTGAGAATCAAGTAACAGCCTAGGTACTCGAATCCCCAACCAACTATCGCCAAACAAAATGGTACTCGCGGTACCGGTCAATCCCTCCTACTGTCGCCAAGTGACCACAAAACTTCCCTCCTAGTGTCGCCAAATAAGGACCGTAGTCCCCCCAAACATGAGCTCTATGGACTCTATGGCATGCCAACTATACCTAAGACTTACTCGAGACCAAGGCTTTCCCATTTACATCTTATCTTATCAAAGTCAGATTTAAGCAAAGCCCCAAGGTATCTTATCAAGAACATCTCTTGTCTTTTATCAGAAGTGAGCATAGCTATAGTTTCATGTAATCATATCGGCAATGCTTACATCTTATCAAATCATAAATTGAGTGAACATAGCTCCTTATCTTATCAGTGTAATTAAATAGCATAGTTTGTTTATATCAGAATGAGCATAGTATCAATTTCACATATTCATATCCAAAGCTTATTTCATTCTTATCAACATATACATGAATATCTGTGAATCTTCTAATAACCATATAATTCATGTCACATAGTACTTACCTCATAGTCCAGCTTAAGCTTGCACTCATCATTCGAGCATAATCAATTTAAATAAAACTAATTAAACAACAAAGAATGTTCGGGGAAGGTTTTGAACCTATCCCTAGACTTTAAACTACACTCACCTCTTATCCCAAAGTTACGGGATACCCGAATCCTCAATCATATCTTGCTACTTATCCAATCCTTTCTTGTCTTTTTCTTGGTCTAAGATTAACAAAGAATATGTTTACATGTATTAGAACCATTTTTAGTAACATACATTTGTCTACTACTCAAATGGTCATGTATCTACCAAATTTTACACAAAACAATCCACTAATATAAGTATACATATCTAAGCATATCAAAACAGCTCACCAAGCATTCATATCATCGCAAAACTGTCCCAACACTCACCAATACTCAAAGGCAGTCCCTAATTACAATTATTAAACAATTCCCCTATTTTTAACTCCTAACAGTCCACACCCTTAATTATTCATTCTAGACAGTCCCAGATTTACTATATTCACACATATACACATTGATCAGTTTAGCATGCTTTCAAAGCACTCGAAACAGTCCCAAACGTGCATTTACACGATCAAACAGCTCTATTTTATGGTTCACACAAGTTCATGCTTAATTAACTCTTTTAATGTCCTTAAAACACACCAAAACTAATCTTAACATACATATACACATTTCAAGTACCAAAACAATTCCGAAGTAATTTATGTATATCTTAACAGCCCAAATCATGTACACATCTTAGAGATATTCAAAGCAGTCCCAAACACATTTATATGGTCATAAAATCAGCTTCTTACTCCTAATCTCTCAATTTCCTACTCCAATTCCCTTTTGGTACAATTATATGCTACAAGCAACCCCCAATACGTTGTTCTAACACAAAATAGCCCCTGAATAAAGAATCAGATTTTCCCCTGCTTTAACCGACAAAAACAGTCCAGATTTTTGCATAAATATATATCTATCCGATTCTCAAGAACACATAGGTATATATATATATATATATTATCGCAACAGCCCTTACAAGGTTCCAAAAACAGTCCCACTATCAATTTCATATGTATACATTCTTGAAACAAATTAAATTGTAAATTAACAAACAATGTCACCCAAATTCTACATCAACTAAGTCAATTCAAACAAGCAATGACTCATTCGAATACATGACTTATCACCAAGAATGACACCCAAGACTATGTTACAAGTTCCCAAGTTCATGGATATTCATCAAAATCACCAACTACAAAATTTCTAACCATGAACTCAATCTCTAGAAATCTAATATTACAACATAAGTGAGGCATTTTCTCAAGATTCTCAAAATAAATTCTGAATTTTTAGAAAGGAAGAGTGATACTTCTTCTTTAGCCATTCGATTCAAGGGAGCAAGAATTTTAGACAACCAAGAGTAATCTCTCTCTCTCTCTCTCTCTCTCTCTCTCTCTCTCTCTTCTTTGGTTCTCGGTTACCATGGATGAAGAGGAGAATGTGTTTCCTTTGGGATTATCATCCCTTACCCGTGGCTTAGCACATGTTCTCCTCCAAAGGGAACATGTGTACAAGGCCCTAACACTATAAAAGAATCTTAGCATGCAATCCTTGATTTTCTTTAGGGATTCATTTTAATCCTTTTTAATTTAGCTATCCAATAGTCCCAAGATTTTAATTTGGTCCTAAAACCCTTGTTTGATTATTCTAAAGTTCTCGGTTAGTCCTTTATGTTCTAGGCACTCACTTTGCAATCTCTTAAAGTCCGGTTCTAAGACCACTTATAAATAAGTCAAACTTTATCATGAAGCAAGTCAAAATAATCTATTAGCATTTGATTTAATAACATACTTCTAAACCGGTCTTTGGGGTATTACAGAATCCACTCGTCTTCGCCCATTTCCTAGTCTATTTACCCAAAACCAGGTCCTCTCGCTCATTTTCAACTCCGTCGTTACTCTTGAACTTTTCGGTGACCACTAATCACCCTGACGACCATCAGATATGCCTTTAAACTCTCTGATTTTGCTTGCTTTTAGATCTAGGTTTTAATCTTTTCGTGCTGCTGTTATTTAGGTTTTAGAACTTAAATCTAATTTATTTTAGTATTTTTGTGCAGAGAATGAAAAGAGGAAGAGAAAAGTTGCCTTCTAATGAACTTGGACGGTGTCGCGGTGGCTTCGGTTGTCTTCTTCGGCGTCTGATTCAGCTTCCCGATGTCCCTTCAACTTCAAGTAATCTCTTCGGCTCCCTTTTCTCTCTCAATTATTCTATAATTATTGCTCTATTAATTGCACTAATGATTGTGTCATAATTTCCCTTTTTTCTCTTTTTAGGTGGCTATTTATAGCCGGTGTCAGCGTTGACGTCAGCTGGTCCTTTAATCCTTGTGAACACCGCACGGGCCAATGAGAGCTTGCCATGTGGCCAAAAATGACGGACTTTAAAAGCACAAATTGGGTTTTTGTGTTTGTTTGGGGCAGACCAACTTGTAAATGAATGGGGCAAAATGTAAATGGACTTAGAATTTGGAGTTTGGGTTTCTGTTTCTTTATATGTTCAAATGGACTTATAATAGATGTTTGAATTGGACTATTTGTAGTCGTTTATTTATTTAAGAAACTAATATTTGTATTATTTACTTATTATTATTTTTATTGTTTTGATTTTATTTATAGAGAAACTATATATATATATATTTAAATAGCCAGACAAAATTAAGGTATTACACAATTATATTTTTTTTATTAAACAAATTTCCATCGAAGAAAAAATAAGTACCTTATCTGCTCTCTAGATATACAAAAGAAGAAGAAAGTGGAAGTGGGGGATTTGTCATTGTCACTAATAGATGCTCTCACCATTCATACACACCAATGGTTAACATTACACTACCCACCCCTGTCAAAATCTCATCAAAATTCCCTTCCAAGTTCAAAGTTCCAATTTTAGTCCCCCCTTTTACTCAATTCAAACCCAAGACAACCCTAAAATCCAAAGACCTGTCATAACAACAAAAGTGAAGAACAAGTTGTTGTTAGTGAAGAGACCCACGGCACTGCCTGGATCATTGATGCCTGTCGTGGTCCCTGTCGGACCTAGAGTGGTCCCCGCACCACCAAACACGGTGGTTGGAGTCCCTGTGGTTAAGCCAGTTGGGGTTGTTGTCCCGGTTGGTGTGGTGCCTGTGCTTGTCCCGGTTGGGGTGGTTGGAGTCCCTGTGGTTAAGCCAGTTGGGGTGGTTGTCCCGGTTGGTGTGGTGCCTGTGCTTGTCCCTGTGTTACTGCAAGAAAAAAAAAAATCAAACATGAGGGGAATTTGATAAAAAAAAGTAGAGTACATAAATAACCACTAAACTATTCTTAAAAATATAAAATGTTGTCAAATCTTTAAAATTTACATAATGAGCATTAAATCTTAATTTTTATTATAAAATAATTACTGAACGGTTAATTGTTATTAACTAAGTGACATGAAAATTACGAAAATTTATATAACATATTTAATATTTACATATTTATATATTTAATCAATTTAGATATCAATAATGAGAGTTAAATTAGTAATAAATTAATTTGAATATGTAAATATGAGGATTAAATATATTATTATACAAATTTTCGTAATTATTACGTTTTTCACGTAACGAAAGTTAAGTGCTCAGTAATTATTTTATAATAAAAACTACAATTTGATAAGTATCATGTAATTTTCAAAAATTTAGTGACTATTTTATATTTTTAAAGATGATTTAACGAGTATATGTGTACTTTACCAAAGGAAAAAAGAAAAGAAAAAGACAATAACTTTAAGAATTTCAACATCATGGCCAGCTCATTTGCATGAACAAAGATGCTACTTTTACTAAAAGAAAACCCAGGAAAGATTCAACATACCTTGAGGGAAAGCTGCAAGTTGAAGCAACATCTGCAAATCACACACATAAATGGTTAGGGAAAAATAAACCGGAGTATTAAATTGCGGTAACAATACAAGAGCAGCATCGTAACAATTTTAGAAATAGTCGCTAATCATACTTAAAATCATAATTATATTTATAGAAAAAAATCACGCTTTCGTTGCAACCGCGACCATAATTTAATGCTATACTCATAAATGAAATGAAAGAAAGGGTTTAAATTTCGAGGGACTTGCTTTGAGGAGGATTGGGGCTGGCAGCAGCAGTGCCTGAGAAATCACAGCTATCTTGAGCTTGACCTTTCCTTTGGAAATAGCTATTGACGGCGTAGTTGCAGTGATCTTTGACGGTGTTGGGGTTGTAGCAGCCACCTTTTTGCAGAATCGCAGTACAATCAGCTCCAGCTCCACAAGCGTAATCTAGGGTCTTTTGAAGTTGCTGATCACCAACTCCATCTTTACATAAACAATAAGTAGCACCTACAGACACGTAACACGAAAAAAAGCCAGGAAAAATGTTAACTTTCTGGGGAAATATGATCTTTTAGAAGCCACCTGTGTGTTTTTCCAGCAAAGAAGGAAAACCCATCTTAGAAATCTTTGCATCTGACCTTAAAACATGGGAAATAAGAGGAAAAGGGAGGGAAAAGTCAGAAAAATCCAAAGGACTTACTTGAATGGCCAGTCATGGCTAAGAACAGCACTAGACAAATGAGAAGGGCCATGATTGATACAAGATTTTGAGGGAAACTTTTTTGAGGAAATTAAAGAGAAGAACAAAGACAGCTGCAGAAAAAAGTGAAGAGGGAGATTTCTAGACAAATGCTAAAGGAAGACTGGGTATATAAGCCTCTTTCAACTACAATAAAAAGAGGCTATCTGTCTTAAAAAGAACCTAATACTACTCTCAAGTGTTCATTTTATTTGAATTTATTTTTATATTTGATGTGAATACATCATAATATATATATGTTTTTTTTTTTAATTTTGTGTATGTAGTGAAGATAAATTGTTTGAATTTATGTCTTCTAAAGATAATAATTTTTTTATTAAGATCACTAATACGTTTGATAGTTTTTTTAATTATTGCACTGACTAATTCGGACTAACTCGTGTCGTATACTTAATTTTAATATGTAAATTTACTAACATATTTTTTTATATACGTCTCGAACTCGAAATTTATTTAAATATATTAAATTGATTACCATTTGAATTAATCTTGATGATAATATTTTAAGTGTTTTGGGAGAGTGGGAAACTGAGTAGTGTGTTGAAGAAAGTGTTTTTGACATGTATATGACTGTTAAATATTCATTGTTATTGCATTTGCATATGCTTTTCAATTATATATATAATATTTTCAAACGGTCATAAACTCAAGCGAGGGATCAACACTTAACCTGGTTTAGGTTAATAAGAAAGAACTGTGATTGTGAAGCCGTGGGGGAGTTGAGGGTCCTACAGTTTAGACCACCTTTTTCAGATCTTTTATCAATGTGCTGTCACCACTCACCACTGTGCGGTGTTCTCCCCGTTTTACATTTTGTAATGTAAAATTGAATATTGTATTTATATTATTCATACATATTTTCATTTATAAATTAAAAGATATTAAACATTTAAATATATTCAATTTTATATTTTTTATACATTCTATAAAAAATTTATAAAAAAAATCTTAATAATATAATCATTTTTGATATTCTTATATCAGTCCTCGCTTTTTTAACAATTTTTACCCAAAGAGAAGGGAAGAAAAAATTTTATTCTTAACGAATTTCGAACCCACAACCTAAAGGAGAGAAGAGAGTGTCAATCTAGAATTTTAACAACTCTCTACAAGTTGTTGACGTCGTTTTCAAAAGTGTTTGGTTTTGAATAGATTAAATAGATCCAATCAAGCTTTGACTTTATAGCGAAGTTAAGATTTTAAAAATTCATGTTCAAACGGTTTAATTAGAGAAAAAACGGCTTATTTTTTTAATATGACCACTGAATTTTTATTATAACCAAAGAATATATCATCATTACAACGCATCCAGGAAGGAAAATAATGGGACTAATCTACCCAAATTTCTTACAACCCAAAAACAAAGAAAAGCGAAAAACTTCTATGGAGATAAGCATACCATCAAAATTCAAAAGCTTCCTATCAGGAAGAATGTTCCGCTATCTAGGACTGATTACATCGGTAAAATCGATAAACTCAATTCTTTCAACCGTTTGTGCTTGCCAAGTGGTGGAGAAAATGTAATTTGGGTGATGGAAGTGGAAGCAAAAATATAGGAAAAATTAGACACTAGATTTAGAGTGGTTCGACTTTCTAACCAAAGCCTACATCCACTACCTTAGCTTCCTACTAAGGATTTCACCAATTCACTAAGAATTCTTCCCATTTTCTAGTCTTAAGAGGCAACCTTTTACAACCTAGACTCACAACCCAAGTCTAGCATCCAAAGCTCACAAACCGAGCTTTGGGAACTCTCTCAAACAAGAGAAAACTTAGCAAACAGAAATTCCTCTCACTAGGTATATGTTTGTACACTAAAGCACCCACCCAAACCCTAGAACACTTGAGCATACATTGACAATTTGAGCTCACAAGTGTTTTTCTATACAAGGAATGGAAATTTAAACACTAAGACAATTTTTGCATCATAATGTTGTTGACTTGAGGATCATTAGTCTTCCATAGATGCTTGGAGGTCCCTTTTATCTTCCCAAATGAGTTCCTAGCTGTGGGTGACCGTTGGGATTGAATTGGAGCCGTTGGGGCTTTCGTTTCCCGCAATAAATGTAGTTCTAGAGCTGACCGTATCGGTACATGTTCTTCAGAAACTAGTCGTTGAGCTCTTTCCAGCTTATGTGTACCGATACACTTAGGAGTGTATCGATACGACCTGCAATTTAATAGACCATTGAGAAAATAGTCGTTGGGGAGTTTTGGCCATTAGGGTTTTTGCTACGTAGGCGTATCGAAACGCTAAGATGCGTATTGAAATGACCCTTCTCTGTATCACTACGGATAAGCCTTGTATCGGTACGGGTTTTGGCAATTTCAAATAGACTGTAGCTGAAACCCTAAGACGTATTGAAACGGGGTATATTGTATCGATACAATTGAGCTGAGAACTTAGGTTTGGCTACTTTAAAAAATTTCAAAAACATTTGAAACCCTTTTGAAACATTCTTAAACATATTTTTAAGTTGTTTGGACTTAAAATCATTTTTGCAATATTTTCAATTTAGTCCAAAACAATTTTTCAATTTATTATATCAAAACAAATATCCTAACAATCCCCCCTTTTTGATATAATAAAACCAACTTGAAAAATTGTGTTTGAGATTCTCCCCCTTAATAAAAATAAATTTTAAATAAGTTTAAAATTTTAAAGATAGTAAACTCCCCCTTATTCTCTTGAAAATTCAATTTTTCAAATCATTTTCCCCCTTTTTGTTATATCAAAAATGGTTCAAACCAAAGTTTGAAAAACTTTTAAGACCATAACAATGAAGAGTTTAAAAGCAAATTTGAAAAAAACTGTGTTTGCTAAAAGTTGGCTCCTCTTACTCAAAGCATTATCAAATGTTAGTCCAACAAATATATGATTACCTAGTTGAATTAACATAAATAAAACAAATTAAAACAAATAATTTCAACTAGAAATTTACCACTTGAACCAAAGGTAGGATTTGAAGCCTTCTTTCTTCAAGTGATCTTCCTTGCGTGTATGGAGCTCCCCCCTCAATATCATACTTGTTGATCATTCTCCACCACACCTAAAACAAGACAATCAAGTAATTTTTTGTATCCAAATTACTTTGGATTCATAGGCATTAGTAGCACAAAGTTTAGTCCCCTTAGGAATCCATTTTGCAATTTCATCCCTTTTAGTTGAAGTAGTTAGTCCTTTTAGGACCCAAATACTTCTAAAACATTTTTATTTAATAAATTTAGGGACACTAGATTGTCTTTGATAAAAGTTTAATTTTCCAAAATCATTTTTCTTTTAAAGTTCATTGGAAATCAAATCTTTTTTCTTTCTTAAGATCATCAATTTCCTTTTCATGATCTTTTTCTAAATTTGAAGCAAATTTTCTAAACTCAAAACTTTAAGCTCGAAATCTTTGATTTTTGCTTCAAACTAAAATTTGGTTTTCAAAAGCAAATCATTTTCGGTTTTTAATTTTGAAATCAACTTTTTATTTTTTGAAAATGAAGACTTGAACTCAAAAACCAATTCGTCATAGGCTTCTGTAACTCATCAAATGAATATGAATTTGAATTAGACGAGTTAGAAGTTACATTTCCCTCATGGAGGGTCATTAAGCACAAGTGGGCTACCTCATTGTCGGTGGAGTCTTCCTTGTCACTCCATGTTGCCACATATGCTTTCTTTGAAGATGATCCCTTATTATTGAAGCGAGGACAATCGTATTTAGTATGCCTCGTCTCCTTGCATTCATGGCTCTTTTGGGGATTCTTCATCTTCTTCTTCGATTCATGCTTATATTTTTCCATTTCACTCTTCATGAACCGGGTAAATTTCTTGAAGAGATGAACCATCTCTTCATCTTCACTTTTCTCCTCACTTGATCCTACATGTTGGCATGTGGAGGATTCAAGAGCAATGGCATTCACGTTAATACCTAGCTCCATGATCTTTTTCTTCCCCATCTTATTTATCTTTTCTTTCTTCTTCTTATCTTTTTTTTCTTTCTTCATGATTTCATGAGTGAGAAAAGACCCTATGAGTTCATCTAGCTTTAGGGTCTTGAGATTCTTGGCTTCGATGATGGCGGTCTTTTTTGAGTCCCATGACTCAAGAAGAGAGTAGACAAGCTTTTAGACAAGCTTGTCTTCTAGAATGATTTCTCCATAGCCTTTGAGTTCATTTATGATGGTGGATAATCTATCGAACATCTTCGTGATGTCTTCATTAGGTTCCATCTTGAAGTTCTCATACTCAAGGTTGAGAAGACCAATCTTGGTCTCCTTTACTTTGTTTGGTCCCTCGTATGTGACTTCAAGCTTGTCCCATACCTCATTGGCACTCTCACAAGAAGAGACTTTGGCATACTCTTCTTGTCCCAATGCACAAAATAGCATTAGCAACACATTTGAGTTTAGCCCCATCATCTTCTTGTCATTGGTATTCCAATCCAACTTTCTTATTTGAGACATGAATAGTTCATCTTCAACAAGATCCAAAAGATGATAATCCATTGCCTTGATGAATTACATCATCCTATTCTTCCAATAGGGATAATGTTTACCGTTGAAGAATGGTGGCTTGTAGATGGATTGGGCCATGAACACCAGTTGATAAAATAGTTGAGCAAGCTTGACGAGATCGCCTCAATAAGATATTAATCCTCTCAATTGAGCCTCGCTTTGATACCAATTGATAAACTTGATTCCTTCAACCGTTTATGCTTGCTGTATAACATCTCAAAACTGGGCCTAGACGAAATTTGATTCTGGTGATCAAAAATCTCACATTAGAAAGTCAAATTATAGATCTGACTTTCGACCGAGTGGTCAATTATTGAATTATTGAGTCCCCAATTAAGCATTGATACTGTTAAGGATTATATTGTAAACTTTGAAACATGGTACGGTGACCAAATTGAGAAAATTGAAAGTTAGGGTGGTAAGAGTATAAATAATAAAAAGTTGAGGGACTAATCTTGCAGTTAGCCCCTCCTCAAGCTTAATCACCACATACCTGGGATTAGGAAATTGAGTTCCTTCAATTGAAGGAAAGCCCAATATAAAATGAGAGTAAAAAAAGAAAAGGAAGACTTACCCGGTGGATTGTTAAGCAAGCACCTCACTTCATCTTCTCCCAAGCACACATCTCCATTGAAGGTGAAAGCAAGCTTTGATTTCCTTAAGTTTCTTGATCATAGATTGTAGCTATCAATCGGGTAAGTAGCTTTCCTTCGTCGGTTTACCGAATCCATGGGTTAATCATGTTTAATCTTGAGTATAAGGGTTAGGTTAAACCCTAGAGATTCCTTCGGGGATGCTAAGGCTTGTTTATTATTATTCATTATAGTTATTGAGTTGCTATGATTCCCTTATCGATATTGAAAACCTTGTAATCTCGATTTTGTGTAGCTCAAGACAACCAAGGTGAAGAGTCACAAATCCTTTCAATTCCACCAAGTTCAAGAAAAAGGGAGTTGTCATCCGGGAGCCTTGAAAGCCTTGAAATCATTAGTGAGTGTAGTCAGAGTCAAGGGGATGGCTAGGTGCCTTCCTGATTTCATTAATGTTGAATTATTGTATTTCCATCATTGACCAAGGTACATTTTTATTCGAGCCTTGTAGGAGGCATCATCGGTAAGCTTTGGTAAGCTTGTTACATTATAGGTTGAATACTGAGTCATTACATGGTCATTGATATTATGATAGGGTTGGAAATAAGCCATGTTAAACAAATCACAAATTATTGTCATTAATATCGTATTGCTATTGCTATTGTTACCATTATAGCTATTATTAATGCTATTGATATTGCCACCAATAAGTATTGAATCCTTAGACACGAATGGACATGGGATACAATTGGCATGCTATAGAATTCATGAGCTCATTGGTAAGGGGTGGACTACGGTCCTTGAGCTAAGGCTCTCATTGGCAATGTTGGCGAGATGTGATTATGTTGGTCCTATTGGCGATGTTGATGGATATTGACCATTCATTGTTGGTGATGTTGGTTAGGAATTCGTGTATCCACTACATGTCAATCCAATGAAAATATACGTGAATAAGTGTTGCAAGTATTGTTAAAATTTGTTTTGAGATGCACTTTTATCATTTTTACATGATATGATTTTCATTGATGTTCATACAATTGTCTTTTACTACCTCACTAGGCTAAGTAAGCCTAATGCATCTCATTTCCATGCATTTTCAGGTTAAAGCTTAGTTGGATCGAGGATCGGAGCAAGGGGCATTTTTGAAGCTAGTCGCAACCTTCTATGTAATGTAATCTAGTCCTTGAACACCTAGAACGGTGGCGTAGGGTTTAGACAAGTTAGTTTAGTCCCATTTTGCATGTATATATTGCCCTCTATGTTAAAGAAGTCTAAATGCTCAAAATGGTCATGTTAGTACTTTGGTAAAAAGCATCAAATATGCATTTTTGGCCTAACTAGTGAAAACATGGAAAACAGATTCATTTGATCATGAAATTTTGCATACCGTTAGATTTTAGTGTTTAAAGGTTGCTGGTAAAATTTGGTAATGTTCCGAAAACAAATAGTAGGTTAATTCGAATAAAAACTAGCAAAATCTACCATTACAAGGCAGATGTATCGGTAAGAGTGATGGCGTATCAATACGGCCTTGCATAATTGGGCCAAGTGAAACAGGGTGTATCGATACACAAAGGAGGTGTATTAGTATGAATTTTGACAATAAGGTCTGAAAAATAAATGGTATCGATACAGCCCTAGGCCGTACCGAAACGGGTCAACCTTATTCAATGTGCATCGATACGAGTTTAGGTGTATCGATACGGGTTGTTATCTTTGAATCTAAAAACTTAAAAATTTAGCTTAGCATACAGATACGGCCCCAAGGGTATCAGTACGAAGTTAGTTAATTCTTTTAAAAGACATAGAAACCAGTTTTAAGAAGTTTGTAAAATGGTCACTGAATATTGTATAGTCTAATTGGTTGGGTAAATGATACCAAAACGAAAGGAAAACTTGTAGACTTACTGTTATTATATTGAATTTCATGGTTGTTTAGTAAATTGCCTGAAGGACCCCTAAATTACTAAATTTACAAATTAGTCCCTAAAACTTATAA
This sequence comes from Hibiscus mutabilis, assembly GCA_019671005.1. NCBI lineage: Eukaryota > Viridiplantae > Streptophyta > Magnoliopsida > Malvales > Malvaceae > Hibiscus > Hibiscus mutabilis. Next base: position 26,691,988 of record CM033714.1, read on the forward strand.
AAGTTATAAATTATTCCTAATTGACGAATTATTGTTGCACATTGGTTAAATTAGACTAATTCTTATTTTGGTAATGTTTATAAAGCATAATATTGTTTAATTATCGATTATTGATCGAAAATTAATTGCACCAATTACCGTTTTGTTCACCAGTAGTGTTCTCCGACCCAGTTTTCTTCTAGACTGGGTGGGGGATGTTACAATTATGGTATCGGAGCTAGAGTTTAGTCGATTCTAGGACTAAACTGGAGTTCGTTGCATGGTCATTACATTGCATATGCCACCTAGGAGTTTAATTTGATATATTGTGACTTGCGACTAATCCGATCCTCCTTTCTTTATAGTGTAAAGATGACTACTCCGATAAGGCTCACGAAGAAGTTGAGCACATGGTTGGCTCCTCGACCATTCGCGAGGAGAAAAGGGGGAGAATCCTCTTAATCTGCAAGCACCCCTGCAAGAACTAGTGAACACTGAGCCTATGCTACATGCTGCTCAGTTTGAGTGCTATAAGAACATGACTAAGATGTTCAAACAGTTTATGGCTACCCTTAAGTTCGAGCAGTCCGCACAGTCTTCTGCGGCTACCACTCTCATGAATCAAGCCCCTATCGACAAGTTAGCTCAACATCGAGTTATTACTTTCTTGGGTAAGGCCGAGCAAGACCCTGAAGTAGCGGAGCACTAGTTATATAGCACAATAAGAATCTTAACCAAGAAATTACAATACTCGGATGAGCATAAGCTCGAGTAAGCTTTAGCGTTGTTGACCGATGAAGCTTTAAGTTAGTGGGAAACCATGACTCTCACCGCTACTAAGGAAGCTATAACCTAGGAGTTCTTTCTGTGAGAGTTCAAGAAGAAATATATCAGTGAGCATTACCTAGCTGAGTGACGGGATATCTTCCTACATCTAAAACAAGGTAGGGGACTGGTGGAATAGTATATCCACGACTTCTACAAGTATTGCAAATATGGGGCTGAATACATCAAGAAAGAAGAAAAGAAGTGTAGAATGTTCATTGCAGGTTTGAGTGATGAACTACGACCTTTATTTACTGCTCTAGGGATCAAGGATTTCCAGGAGCTGGCGAATCGAACGATATCCACTAAAGCTGCTCAAAGGTCGCATAGGTTTAACAGGCCGAGCCGGTTTGAGAAGAGGTCACGAGATGATTCTTGACATCTTCTACCGTACAAGAAGAGTAAGCAGAAGCAAGGATACAAGTCATCGTATCAGCAACAGTCCTTCCGATCAGGTGATTATCTAAAGCCACAAGTTATGTCTCAGTCAGCTGCAAGAACTACCTCCGTTGAAAGTACTAGAAGGTCTGGACGGGAGTTGTTGCGCGTAATAAGTGCTACGCAATTGTGCAAGTATACACGTTGCAAGTTATAGTATAAAAGATATCGTCTCCACAGAGATTGGTGCCACTTCAAGAATCTAGTCTCTTGCACTGTAAAAAGTAAAAACACAAATAAAGGATTATAGGAGTTTAACTAATAACTAATCTAGAAAGCAATAAAGTAAAAGAATAAATGAGATCAAATGAGAGAGATAGGCCAGGTTATCGTGAGTTGAGGTGTGATAGCTGATTGGATCGTCTTGGTAAAAGAGTGCACGGGCAACTCAGTTGCCATGGCAACTTGCACAACGGGATTGCCTTGGCAACTAATCGATGGTTGCCTGGGCAACTACTTGGGCGTCTGGGCAGCAACCTTCAAGGTTCGGCAGAGCGTTCTTCAATGGTTTCTTCTTATCCCTAAGTCGAAACTCTAGCTACTTGTGCATGCCTTGATAATACATCCCTGCGTGAATCAAGGGTGAACAACAACCAATCTTGCGCTCCTCTTAGCCGTTGAAATCCTTGACTTATTCCTAAGCCGGATTAATCTTCACCATCAATAGATTGAATAAAGATCATATTCATTCGTTTGTTGAATCTAACTCTCTCGATATTAGATAAATAGATGAAGTTACGAGATTCTCTCCCAATTCACTCGCAAACATGAATAAGAACCAAGAATGAATAAACCTTGAATAGAAAAGTGCAAACTCTTATTACCTAAACAAAAACCAATAGTTTCTCACAACCACAAAACACAATAACCATAGCCAAATAGATTTAGTTCATGGCTAGGTTCCAAAGAAACACAAGATAAATAATCCCTAGCATGAACCCAATCGAACAAGAAAGAAAATGATGAAGAAGGAGGCTTGTCAAAATCCTCCTTGCCCTATATGCTTGTCGAAAATTCTCTCCTCTTGCCCTCCTTGGAGTTGTTGAAATTCCCCTCTCTTTGCTCTCTTTGGAGTTGTCGAAATTCCCTTCTTATTTATAGGGCTAAGCCAAAGTCCTTCTTTGAGAAGGAAGTTAAGTTGGAATTAAATTATCTTTAAAGAATATAATTCTTTATTATAATTGCATTCCTACTAGAACTTCTCCTATCTTCTTGGAATTTAATTCTTCTTTAATCTCTGCATGGAAATTAAATTCCTTTGGGTTTGGGCTTTCCTCCACGTCATCTTGGGCTTGTCTAGTCATCAATTTTGACTACCATATCACCTTTTCTCTTGTCGACAATTGCCTTGGCAACTGGCTCGGCGTCTCCTTCATGTATTGCCCTGGCAACTAGCTCGGCATCTCCTTCATGCATTGCCCTGGCAACTAGCTCTAGCCTTGCTTTGGCAAGTGATCCTACACATACGCACAAAACACACCAAAGCAGCATCTTTTCCCACAAGAACTACCAAGTTATGAAATCAAGCTCAACGTTGGAAGGAAACATGAATTAATGCATGAATGGCTAATTATTCAACTAATATGAGCCTAAGTCTAGCAATAATATGAGTAAAAAGGGTAAGAAAAATAGTACTTTTGAACACTTATCACACCCCCAAACTCGAACTATTGCTTGTCCTCAAGCAATGCAAACTAACAATTACCTGCCAAGACTTCAACTTTCACAAACTTAGCTTTGAACTTGATTTCAATTCTCTGAACCGGGGCACAAAGTATGATTGGCTTTTTATTTTTTTTTGGAAAACTTAGGAATTACTCGGAATCAAACTATAATGCTTGTGAGTGTGTGCGGAGTTGTGTGCAAGTTGATTTTTCGGATTCTATGCAAACAATAGGTTTTCAAATTACTTTATTGGGTTCTTTTTAACATGTTTTAACTAGATCCAGTTTTGGGCACCTCTAGTGTTTTGTTTTTAGTTTTCTTAAGTTAATTTATTCGACTAGAGCCAGTTTCGGGCACCTCTAGCTATCAATTTTTTTAACACATACTACAGCCAGTTTTCGGGCACCTCTAGTGATCAAAAAAAAAATTTAGCACATGCTAGAGCCGGTTTCGGGCACCTCTAGCATTCATCCAATTTTTATTCTAATCCCCCAATTTGTTAATTATCAACCTAAGTTCACTAGAATTCCTTAAATCAATCAAACCACAACAGTGTTTCATCAAATTTAGCATCATAGTAAAATTCTAAGTTTTTCCATGGTTATCCTAGAATAAAAATTCTATCAATTAAGTGCATTAGCAAAGTCATCATCGGATATTCATCAAATCTAAGCAATTCTTGTTCCAATTAAAGGCATGGCAAGCAATTTATGTATCCTAAATGTAATACTTAAGATGAATGTAACTAAACATGGTAACTACTATTAACAATCCCCCCAAACTCGAGTGAGGCATTGTCCTCAATGCATGCATTAAAGGAAAATAAAAATAACGAAAAATAAAATGCATACGAGGACTTACTCTGAGAGTTCGTCATCGTAGATGATTAGTTTCCTTTTGGTCGGTGTCTTGATACTCTTGCTTGAACGCGATGGTTGTTTTCTTGTTGTCGGTGGTGGAATCGATCCTCGTACGGGGTTGTCCTCATCGTCCTCTTCATCAGTGTCATTGGCTTTTCGCTTGGAGGATTCAATTGGTGCGGTCTTTGTTGGTGCAATGGAGGATTCGTCCGAATCTGAAAAATCAGAAAATGAATCCGTAGGAGTTGATTTGGGCATAGGTGCTTTACCTTTGGCTTTTTCAGTGGTTGCCGGGATGTCTTTAGCTTTGGTTGTCGTGGCATCTTCAGGGTTGGTTACCGGGGCATCCTTTGTTGTGATTACCGTGGCAAGTAGTCTGTAGTGAATTTCCTTAGCATGGTGGTTGTGAGTCTTGTTGTGGAAAAGAAAACAAATAAAACCTGGAAACTAAAGATAATGAAGAAAAATAAAATATCTCCTAAAAATAAAAATGAAAGTAAAAAGAAAAAGAAAATATTGAAAGGAGAGCATGCTCATGCATCTCATAAGTTGACCATTTCTTTGTTACATTCCACACGGGCACCATTGTATTGCTTCAATCTTTGTCCATTAACTTTGAATTCATGGTTGTTAGATATGGACTTGATTATCACGGCACCATGGGAGAATAGTTTGACAACTTAGAATGGTCCTGACCATCTTGATTTCAGCTTTCCCGGGAAAGTTTTAGTCGAGAGTTGAATAAGAGAACTAGTTGCCCTGGCGTGAATTGCCGCGGCAATAGTTTCTTGTCGTGCCATCGCTTTGTTTTCTCCTTGTAGATTCGTGCATTGTTATAGGCGAGTGCACGAAATTCTTCTATCTCATTAAGGTCCAACAAACGCTTTTGCCCGGCACTTTCCCAATCCATATTCACGGTCTTGATTGCCCAGTATACCTTGTGCTCGATTTCCACCGGTAGATGGCATGTCTTGCCATAGACAAGTCGAAAGGGGGACATACCTAAGGGTGTTTTGAATGCAGTGCGATATGCCCAAAGTGCGTCATCTAGTCTTAATGACCAATCCTTCCTAGAGGGATTTACAACTTTCTCGAGTATTCCCTTCAACTCCCGGTTGGAAATTTCTGCTTGCCTGTTGGTTTGTGGGTGATATGTCGTGGCGATCTTGTGTGATATGTCGAAGCGTTGCAATATCTTGGCAATTAGTCTGTTGTCAAAATGCTTGCCTTCGTCACTGATAATTGCTCTCGGCATCCCAAACCATGGAAATATATTTTTCTGCAAGAATCGTTGCACGGTCTTGGAATCGTTGTTGGGAACTGCAGCTGCCTCAACCCATTTAGACACATAGTCGACGGCAAGTAGAATGTAGAGGTTGCCGAATGAAGATGGGAAATGTCCCATAAAATCGATCCCCCATACATTGAACAATTCCACCTCGATGATGTTCTGGAGCGGCATCTCATATCATCTAGAGATATTGCCCGTCCTCTGGCAACAATCACATTGCTTGTAAAAGTCTTGGGCATCTTTGTACAATGTTGGCCAATACAAACCGGATTGCAGAACTTTGGCCGCGGTACGAGTTCCTCCAAAATGTCCTCCATAGGGTGAAGAATGGCATTGCCGGAGTACATTCTGTTGCTCTTCTACAGGGACACATCGGCGTATAACCTGATCTGCACATTGTTTAAACAAAAGAGGCTCGTCCCAAAAGTAATGCTTAGCATCATGGCGGAACCGCTTCTTCCCTTGGTGAGTAATGCCATAAGGAAAATACCACAAACAAGGAAATTAACTAAATCCGCGTACCAGGGTATTGCCGAGGCATGTGCTGTCGTGGTGACTGCTCCCAGAATTGCCGAGGCGTACACGTCAAGGGCTGCTGTAGCGTCGATAGTTGCCGAGGCGTGTGCATCCATGGTTGTCGAGGCATCGAGGGTTTCCAAGGCATGCGCATCCATGGTTGCCGAGGTAACTAGAATTTGTTCATCCGGGAATGCATCGCATATCTCTAGATCCGTGTCCTCCTCCCTATTGCGTTTCAAACGTGATAAGTGATCGGCCACTTGATTTTCTGTTCCTTTCCTGTCCTTAATTTCAATATCAAATTCTTGTAAAAGTAATATCCAACGAATCAAACGAGGTTTGGCATCCTTTTTAGCAAATAGATATTTGATTGTCGAATGGTCCGTATGAACAATTACTTTTGTACCAATCAAATAGGATCGGAACTTGTCAAATGCGAAAACTACAGCTAGTAACTCTTTCTCCGTTGTTGTGTAATTCACTTGAGCACTATTAAGAGTTTTACTAGCGTAGTATATCACATGGAAGGTCTTACCTGTGCATTGGCCTAGGACTGCTCCTACCGCGAAATCACTTGCATCACACATGAGCTCAAAAGGTAGCGTCTAATCTGGTGGAACGACAATGGGTGCTGAGGCAAGCTTTTCCTTTAGGGTTTCGAATGCTTGGGTGCAAGAATCATCAAAATCGAAGACTTTATCCTGTTCAAGCAGATTGCACAAGGGTTTAGTGATTTTAGAAAAATTATGAATGAACCTCATATAAAAACCTGCATGTCTGAGAAAACTTCAAATTCCTTTAACCGAACTTGGTGGGGGTAATTCTCGATCACGTCCACCTTGGCTTTGCCTACTTCAATTCCCTTGGATGAAATCTTGTGGTCGAGCACTATTCCATCATTTACCATAAAATGGCATTTCTCCCAATTGAGGACTAAATCAGTTTCTTCACATCTTGCCAACACCTTCTCTAAATTGCAGAGACAGTTGTCAAAGTCATTACCAAAAATGAAAAAAATCATCCATGAAGATCTCAAGGAAGTCTTCGACCATGTCTGAAAAGAGTGTCATCATGCATCTTTGGAAGGTTGCCGGGGCGTTACACAATCTGAACGGCATCCTTCGGAAGGCATAAGTATCGTATGGGCATGTGAAGGTTGTCTTTTCTTGATCTTCTGGTGCTATGGCAATTTGATTGTAACCTAAATAACCATCAAGAAAACAATAAAAGGGTTTACCTGCAAGACGGTCAAGCATTTGATCAATAAAAGGTAATGGGAAGTAATATTTCCTAGTGGCTTTGTTTGGCTTTCGATAATCCATACAAACCCTCCAACCGGTCACAGTCCTGGTTGGAATGAGTTCATTGTTTTCATTACTTACCACCGTTATACCTCCCTTTTTCGGTACACATTGTACCGGCTTACCCATGTACTATCCAGAGATAGGGTATATAATGCCGACGTCAAGCCACTTGATGATTTCTTTCATTACAACCCCTTTCATGGCATGATTCAGTCTCCTCTGGGCCTCAATTGAAGGTTTGTGATCATCTTCCAACAAAATCTTGTGCATGCACACTGTCGAGCTAATTCCCTTCAAGTCGGCAATTGTCCACCCTATTACCTTTTTGTGTAGCTTCAACATCTTGATCAACTTCTTTTCCTGCTCAGGCTGTAACTTAGAAGAAATAATTATAGGCAATGTATTATTGGTTCCTAAGTATGCATATTTTAGTTGCTCTGGCAATTGTTTCAACTCAAGAATCGGTGGTTGTTCAATAGAGGGTTTTTCGAGTTTACCTTCCTTACCTGAGTAATCCAGTGGTTCAAAGTATGTACCTTGTCGATTGACTAGCCAATTTGCCTCTTCTTGTTGTTCCTCATTGACCGGTTCTTCAAACTCCTCAGGTTCCTCTTGATCGGCAATGTAGTTGCCGAGGCAACTAAATTCCACGTCGAAGTTAAACTCTGTCGTGGCATGAAGAAGTTGGCATTCTTCTGGATCATCGGCATGCCTTAGTGTTTGGAACACATTTAGTTTAACTTGCTGATCATTCACCCTCATTGTGAGTTCTCCCTTTTCAACATCGATCAAGGTTCCCCCTGTTGCTAGGAATGGTCTCCTGAGAATGACGGGTGCATGCTCATCTGCTTCACAATCCAAAACAATAAAGTCAGCGGGAAAAATAAATTTATCAACTTTTACCAGTATGTCCTCGATTTTTCCCTCTGGATGCACATAGGATATGTCGGCTAGCTGTAGCATAACTGTTGTAGGTCTTGCCTTCCCGATTCCTAGTTTTTGGAAAACTGATTTAGGCATCAAGTTTATGCTAGCCCCAATGTTGCATAATGCTTTCCCGACATAGTGGTTTCCAATAGAACAGGGAATTGTGAAACTTTCGGGATCCTTCAACTTGGGTGGCATACGATTGTGCAACATTGCCATGCATCCCTCTGTTGCAGCAACTGTTTCAAACTCTCTTAGCCTTGTTCTCTTGGACACAATGTCTTTAAGAAACTTGGCATAGTTTGGCATTTGTTCAATTGCTTCCACCAATGGCAAGTTGATGTGGACTTGCTTTAGGATATCAAGAAACTTCTTGAATTGGTATTCTTGCTTTTGTCGCTTCAACCTTTGTGGGAATGGTGGTGGAAGTCGGATATCTTCGATCCTTTCATTGGTTTGAAACCTGATTGACGGTATTGCCAGGATAACTGGGGTTGCCGAGGCATTATCAATTAGGGTTGCCGAGGCATGCTTTTCACAAGTTGTCGATGTATCTTTATCATCGGTTGCTGAGGTATGCTTATTGCCGGTTACCACGGCTATTCCTAGTTCAGCATCTGAGGCTTTGTCGCTAGGTTCGTCTTGATCTTTTTGTGGAGTTTTGTTTGATGAGCGGGTTTGAGCCTCTATAAGTTGTTGGCCACTTATAGTGGTGATTGCCTTACATTGCTCATGGCCAGTTCCTCTTTCGACTTCAGTATCGCTAGGTAAACCTCCTTGCGGTCTAGTATTTAGATTTTGAGCAAACTGTCCGACTTGATTTTCCAATAATTTGATTGCCGCCTCTTGGTTTTGCAATCTCATCTCGGTCCTGTTAATAAAAGCATCAGTTCTTTTTATGAAGTTACTATTCTCAGCCATATAAGATTCAGTTTTCATCATAAAAGCATTTAGAGAATTTTCCAAAGAACTAGATGTTGTCGGTTGTTGCTGCGGCAACTGTTGCTGTGGCATATTCTGCTAGAATCCCGATGCTTGTGCATTCTGATTGTTCTGGTTTAGAGCATTCTTGGGATTACTCCGTGAAAAATTTGGGTGCTTCTTCCAAGCTGGATTGTATGTATTGGACATCACATTGTTGTTCCGATTGTAATTCCCCACATAGAAGCTGGATTTCGGATTCTGCATACATTCAGAAGAATCATGGTTATCACCACATAACTCACAAAAAGAATCCATTACCTTGACTTCATGTGTGTTGTTTGGTTTTTGCATGTTCTGGACCATCCTGGTTAAAGTGGCCAATTGTGCCGAAATTGAATCTGATGATCCTAGTTCATGTATTGTGGCTTGGAGTCTAACTCCTCCTCTTCTAGTAGATGGGAATTGATAATCATTCTTGGCCAGCCTGTTTAAAATTTGCATTGCTTCCTCCGGCGACTTATCTAGGAGTATGTCGTTTGCCGAGGCATCTAGCATCATCCTTGTTGGTGTATTCACGGCGTTGTAAAACATTGTTACTTGAGTCCACACCGGGAATCTGTGTAGGGGGCATTTGTGTAAAAGTTCTCTATATCGCTCCCAAGCCTCGTACATGGATTCATCATCTGCCTGCCGAAAAGAAGTAATGTCGTTACGAAGCTTATCAGTCAAATTTGTAGGATTAAACCGAGCAAGAAAATCACGACAAAGATTGGTCCAAGATGCTATTGATCCGGCAGGAATTCTATTCAACCATGCTTTCGCCCTATCCCTCAGTAAGTAGAGGAATAATCTTAATCATAAGACATCGGGGGTGACTCTGTATATTTTGAACGAGTTGCAAATCTCGAGGAAAGATTTAAGATGTTGCCGTGCATCTTCAGTTGCTGAGCCGCCAAATTGACCAATTGTGTTGATCATATTAAACATTACCGGTTTTAACTCAAAGTGGTCGGCTTCAATTTCAGGTGTGACAACTCGTAGATTAAGTCCGTCAAGATCTTCTTCAAGATAGTCTCGAATAGTTCTGTTTCATGCAAGAATCACTCCTCCTCCTGTTGGAACATCTTGATTCATATTGCTGTCTTGATTAGCCATTGCTACTCTTATCCTTCGTCTAAGTCTTTGTAAGGTTCGTTCGATTTTTGGATCAAAGGGATATTCTGGTGTAGTCGGTCTCGCCCTGGTCATATACCAATGCAAAACTAAAGTTTGTTAGCCCTTTGAATCTTAAACAAGAAAAGTAAAAAGAAAGCGCAAGAAAATAAAAACAAAGTCGCTATTGCCAATCCCCGGCAACGGCGCCAAAAACTTGTTGCGCGTAATAAGTGCTACGCAATTGTGCAAGTATACACGTTGCAAGTTATAGTATAAAAGATATCATCTCCACAGGGATTGGTGCCACTTCAAGAATCTAGTCTCTTGCACTGTAAAAAGTAAAAACACAAATAAAGGATTATAGGAGTTTAACTAATAACTAATCTAGAAAGCAATAAAGTAAAAGAATAAATGAGATCAAATCAGAGAGATAGGCCAGGTTATCGTGAGTTGAGGTGTGATAGCCGATTGGATCGTCTTGGTAAAAGAGTGCACAGGCAACTCAGTTGTCGTGGCAACTTGCACAACGGGGTTGCCTTGGCAACTAATCGATGGTTGCCTGGGCAAATACTTGGGTGTCTGAGCAGCAACCTTCAAGGTTCGGCAGAGTGTTCTTCAATGGTTTCTTCTTATCCCTAAGTCGAAACTCTAGCTACTTGTGCATGCCTTGATAATACATCCCTGCGTGAATCAAGGGTGAACAACAACCAATCTTGCGCTCCTCTTAGTCGTTGAAATCCTTGACTTATTCCTAAGCCGGATTAATCTTCACCATCAATAGATTGAATAAAGATCATATTCATTCGTTTCTTGAATCTAACTCTCCCGATATTAGATAAATAGATGAAGTTACGAGATCCTCTCCCAATTCACTCTCAAACATGAATAAGAACCAAGAATGAATAAACCTTGAATAGAAAAGTGCAAACTCTTATTACCTAAACAAAAACCAATAGTTTCTCACAACCACAAAACACAATAACCATAGCCAGATAGATTTAGTTTATGGCTAGGTTCCAAAGAAACACAAGATAAATAATCCTTAGCATTAACCCAATCGAATAAGAAAGAAAAGGATGAAGAAAGAGGCTTGTCAAAATCCTCCTTGCCCTAGATGCTTGTCGAAAATTCTCTCCTCTTGCCCTCCTTGGAATTGTCGAAATTCCCATCTCTTTGCTCTCTCTAGAGTTGTCGAAATTCCCTTCTTATTTATAGGGCTAGGCCAAAGTCCTTCTTTGAGGAGAAAGTTAAGTTGGAATTAAATTATCTTTAAAGAATATAATTCTTTATTATAATTGTATTCCTACTAGAGCTTCTTCTATCTTCTTGGAATTTAATTCTTCTTTAATCTCTGCATGGAAATCAAATTCCTTTGGGTTTGGGTTTTGCTCCACGTCATCTTGGGCTTGTCTAGTCATCAATTTCGACTACCATATCACCTTTGCTCTTGTCGACAATTGCCCTGGCAACTGGCTCGGCGTCTCCTTCATGTATTGTCCTGGCAACTAGCTCGGCATCTCCTTCATGCATTGCCCTGGCAACTAGCTCTAGCCTTGCTTTGGCAAGTGATCCTACACATACGCACAAAACACACCAAAGCAGCATCTTTTCCCACAAAAACTACCAAGTTATGAAATCAAGCTCAACGTTGGAAAGAAACATGAATTAATGCATGAATGGCTAATTATTCAACTAATATGAGCCTAAGTCTAGCAATAATATGAGTAAAAAGGGTAAGAAAAATAGTATTTTTGAACACTTATCAGTAGTCTCAATACCCGATTTGTAACTTCTGTCAGAGAAGGCATCTTTCGAGATAGTGTCGTAAGTAATCAGGGGCGTGTTTTTTTGTGGATAACAAGGCTATTATATTAAAAATTACCCGATGAATACTAATAAACCTCTTGCACTAGTAGTTCTGATGTCCCCTGCTCAATTATTCAAGGGTAGAGGACAGAGACAATATGCATCAAGAATTTCCTAGGGACCTAGTGGTTCTACAAGGGCTCCTAATCGATAAGAGTCTAAAGCTCGACCCAAGTTTATCATGTAAGGAGCCGAGAGGAGGACGAAGATCCTGATATAATCGCAGGTACTATTGAGTTGTATACTCATTCTGTTTATGCATTGATTGATCCCGGATCTACTCATTCTTTCATCGGTACTGTATTGATTAAGAGATTTAAGTTGACATTTGAACATATAGCTTTTAAGCTCACCGTGACCAGCCCTTTAGGGGATAGTGTTGTTATTGGGCTCATATATAAGAATTGTCCCCTTGTGATACAAGGGATACCTTTTTCGGCCAACCTAATAGCCCTCCCCATACATGAGTTCGATGTTATCTTAGGGCTTGATTGGCTCAGGGAGTATCAAGCTTCGGTAGACTGTTCAAAGAAAAAGTTGTACCTTCGAAGTCTAGGTAAGGAGGGTGTGACCCTCATAGAATCTAGAGGTAAGAGATCATTGTTGTAAACCACTATAAGCAAGGAAGAAACATAGTTGCAAGATATAGACACCGTGCAAGAGTTTTTTGATGTGTTTCTTGATGAGCTTTCGGGTTTACCACCTACCCATGAGGTTGAATTTGGGATTGAAGTGTAACCTGGAACCACCCTAGTTTCCGTTGCACCTTATAGGATGGCACCAGTAGAACTCGCCGAGCTTAAAGTGCAAATCCAAGACTTGTTAGACAAGGGTTTCATTCGACCAAGTTCCTCGCCTTGGAGAGCTTCGGTCATCTTTGTTAAGAAGAAAGATGGATCAATGCGTCTTTGTATTGACTATCGACAATTGAACAAGCTCACAATCAAGAATAAGTATCCCTTGCCAAGGATCAATGACTTGTTTGATCAACTAAAAGATGCAACGGTCTTTTTTAAGATCGATTTGAGGTCTGGATACTATCAGATGAAAATGAAAGAGTGCGATGTGCCCAAGATGGCTTTCCATACAAGATATGGCCATTACGAATTCTTGGTTATGCCTTTCGGGTTAACCAATGCACCTGCTGCCTTCATGGATCTTATGAATCGGGTTTTCAGACCCTATCTTGATAAATTTGTAGTGGTGTTTATTGATGATATCTTGATCTACTCTAAAAGTCAAGCTGAACATCGTGAACATCTTTGTATTGTACTTCAAACCCTTCGGGAGAAGTAATTGTATGCCAAGTTCAGCAAGTGCGAGTTCTGGCTCACCCAAGTCTCGTTTTTGGGTCATGTTATCTTGGCTGAAGGCATCCAAGTAGACCTAAAGAAGATCTAAGCCATAGTTGATTGGAGACCACTGAAGAATGTAGGTGAAATTCGTAGCTTTCTCAGTCTTGCTGGTTATTATAGGAGATTCGTTAAAGGATTCTCTATAATAGCAGCTTCGTTAACTAAACTTCTACGGAATGATGCTCTTTTTGAATGGATCGAGAAGAAACAAAGAAGTTTTGACCAACTCAAACAGGTATTGACTTATGCACCGATTCTGAATCAACCTGAATCTGGAAAGGACTACACTATGTATAGTGATGCTTCACACCAAGGGTTGGGGTGTGTACTGATGCAAGAAGGCAAGGTAGTTTCTTATGCATCAAGGCAGCTCAAACAACATGAAATAAACTACCCTACTCATGACCTTGAATTGGTTGTGGTCGTCTTTGCATTGAAAATATGGAGACATTATCTCTACAGAGAAAAATGTTACCTATACACCGACCACAAGAGCCTTAAGTATTTGTTGACACGAAAGAGCTCAATCTTCACCAAAGGAAGTGGATGAAACTTCTCAAAGATTATGATCTCTTTATTGATTATCATCCGGGTAAAGCCAACGTAATAGCAGATGCATTCAGCCGCAGGCCCTTGCCCACCCCTCAGGCTATCAATGCTCATTTTTTACTTCAAAAGCACTATGGTTTTATAGCCGAACTCCAAGTTCAGTCTACCATTGTGATGAGAATCAAGTCTCTACAAGAAAAAGATCCTGAATTACAAACCATTTCTTCAAGACTTTAGAATAATCTTGACCCTAACTTCAAGATTAATTCCAAAGGACTCTTGTACTTCCATGACAGAATATGTGTGCCCAGTGATGAGTCTCTTCGTGATGAAATTCTCCATGAGGCTCATTGTAGCCCTTAATCAATTCACCCAGGAGCAATAACGATGTACAAAGACCTACGAGAATTGTATTGGTGGCCTGGCATGAAAGCAAATATTGTAGAATTTTTATCGAAATGTCTCACATGTCAACGAGTTAAAGCCGAGCATCGTAACCCTACCAGATTTTTGCAGCCCATTGAATTCCCTCAGTGGAAATGGGAAAAGATAACCATAGACTTTGTTAGTGGTTTACCGTTGACCCCAGCCAAGCATGATGCTATTTGGGTTGTTGTAGACCGCTTTACTAAGTCAGCACACTTCATACCAGTTAGAATAGACTATGGTCTTCCTAAACTAGCTGACTTGTATATTAAGGAAATCATTCGACTCCATGGTGTGCCATAGTCTATCGTCTCTGATTAGGATCCACAGTTTGCATCTCAATTCTGAAAGTCATCCCCAATCTGATGGTCAATCGAAAAAGGTAATTCAGATATTAAAAGATATGCTTCGTGCTTGTGTTATTGACTTTGAAGGATCTTGGGAGAGGTCCCTACTTCTTGTTGAATTTGCTTATAATAACTGCTACCAGTCATCCATTGGCATGGCACCGTATGAGGCATTGTATGGCTGAAAGTGTAGAACACCGCTATGCTGGTCTGAACTCGGTGAAGGCAACGTGTTGGGCCCTAACTTACTCCGGGAAACTGAAGAACGGGTAACCATCATTCATGATCGTTTGAAGGCTGTCTTTGATCGACAAAAGGCCTATGCTGACCTCAAGAGGAAGGATATACAGTTTGAGATTGGTGATAAAGCATTCTTAAAAGTCTCCCCGTAGAAGAAGATTCTGTGTTTCGGTAAGAAAGGGAAATTAAGTCCCCGATTTATCAGACCATTCGAGGTGATTGAAAGAGTCGTCCATGTAGCTTATCGATTAGCCATACCCCTAAGATTTGAGTGAGATCCACGACGTGTTCCATGTATCGATGTTTCGCAAGTACAAATCTGATCTATCACATGTTATAGAGCCCGAATCTATGGAACTCCAACCTAAACTGTCGTACGAAGAAGAACCAGTGCAAATATTGACAAGGGAAGTCAAGAGGCTTTGAAATAAGAATATCCCTTTGGTTAAAGTATTGTGGAGAAGTCACAAGGCTGAAGAAGCTACATGGGAAACAAAGAAAAGAATGGGAGTCAGTATCCGCATCTCTTCGATTCAGGTAAAAATTTGAGGACGAATTTTTCTTAAGGGGAGAGTTGTAACATCCCAAAATCGGGCCTAGATGGAATTTGATTCTGGTGACCGGAAATCTCACATCAAAAAGTCAAATTATAGAGCTAACTTTCAACCGAGTGGTTAATTATTGAATTATTGAGTCCCCAATTAAGCATTGATATTGTTAAAGATTATACTGTGAACTTTGAAAAATGGTTTAGTGACCAAATTGAGAAAATTAAAAGTTAGGGTGGGAAAAGTATAAACAATAAAAAGTTAAGGGACTAATCTTGCGATTAGCCTCTCCCCAAGCTTAATCACCACATACGTGGGATTAATAAATTGAGTTCCTTCAATTGAAGGAAATCCCAATATAAAATGAGAGTAAAAAAGAAAAGAAAGACTTACCCGGTGGACTGTTAAGCAAGCACCTCACTTCATCTTCTCCCAGGCACACACCTCCATTGAAGGTGAAAGCAAGCTTTGATTTCCTTAAGTTTCTTGATCATAGATTGTAGCTATCAATCGATTAAGTAGCTTTCCTTCGTCAGTTTACCGAATCCATGGGTTAATCATGTTTAATCTTGAGTACAAGGGTTAGGTTAAACCTTAGAGATTTCTTGAGGATGTTAAGGCTTGTTTATTATCGTTTATTATAGATATTGAGTTGCTACAATTCTGTTATCGATATTGAAAACCTCGTAATCTCGATTTTGTGTAGCTCAAGACAACCAAGGTGAAGAGTCACCAAATCCTTTCAATTCCACCAAGTTCAAGAACAAGGGAGTTGTCACCCGGGAGCCTTGAAAGACTCGGAATCATCATTGGGTGTAGTCGGAGTCAAGGGAATGGTTAGGTGTCTTCCCGATTTCATTAACATTGAATTATTGCATTTCCATCATTGACCAAGGTATGTTTGTATTCGATCCTTGTATGAGGCATCATCAGTAAGCTTTGGTAAGCTTGTTACATTATAGGTTGAATACTGAGTCATTACATGATCATTGATATTATGATAGGGTTAGAAATAAGCCATGTTAAACAAATCACAAATCATTGTCATTGATATCATATTGCTATTGCTATTGTTACCATTATAGCTATTGTTAATGCTATTGATATTGCTATAGATAAGTATTGAATCCTTGGACACGAATGAACATGGGATACAATTGGCATGCCATAGAATTCATGAGCTCATTGGTAAGGGGTGGACTACGACCCTTGAGCTAAGGCTCTCATTGGCGATGTTGGCGGGATGTGATTATGGTGATCCTATTAGCGATGTTGATGAATATTGTCCCTTCACTGTTGGTGATGTTGGTTGGGAATTCGTGTATCCACTACATGTCAATCCAAGGAAAATATACGTGAATAAGTGTTGCAAGTATTGTTAAAATATGTTTTGAGATGCACTTTCATCATTTTTTACATGATATGATTTTCATTGATGTTCATACAATTGTCTTTTACTACCTTACTAGGCTAAGTAAGCCTAATGCATCTCATTTCCATGCATTTTCAGGTTAAAGCTTAGTTGGATCGAGGATCGGAGCAAAGGGAATTTTTGAAGCTAGTCACAACCTTCTATGTAATGTAATCTAGTCCTTGAACACCTAGAACGGTGGCGTAGGGTTTAGACAAGTTATTTTAGTCCCATTTTGCATGTATGTATTGCCCTCTATGTTAAAGAAGCCTAAATGCTCTAAATGGTCATGTTAGTACTTTGGTAAGAAGCATCAAATATGCATTTTTGGCCTAACTAGTGAAAACATGCTAAACGGATTCATTTGATCTTGAAATTTTGCATACCATTAGATTTTAGTGTTTAAAGGTTTTTTGTAAAATTTGGTAATGTTCGGACTACAAATGGTAGGTTAATTCGAATAAAAACTAGTAAAAATTTGTCATTACAGGGCATGCGTATCGGTATGGGTGATGGCGTATCGATATGACCTTGCATAATTGGACCAAGTGAAACAGGGCATATCGATATGCAGAGGGGGTGTATCGGTACAAATTTTGACAGTAAGGTCTGAAAAGTAAATGGTATCGATACGGCCCTAGGCCGTATTGAAACGGGTCAACCTTAGTCAATGCGTATCGATATGAGTTTAGGTGTATCGATACGAGTTGTTATCCTTGAATCTGAATACTTGAAAATTTAGCTTAGCATACTGATAGGGCCCCAAAGGTACGGAGTTAGTTAATTCTGTTAAAAGACATAGAAATCAGTTTTAAGAAGTTTGTAAAATGGTCACTAAATATTGTATAGTCTAATTGGTTGGGTAAATGATACCGGAACGACGTGAAAAATTGCTGACTTACTGTTATTGTATTGAATTTCATGTTTGTTTAGTCAATTGCATGAAAAGACCCCTAAATTACTAAATTTATAGATTAGTCCCTAAAACTTGTAAAAGTTTTAAATTAGTCTTAATTGACGAATTACTGTTGCACATTGGATAAATTAGACTAATGCTTATTCTGATAATTTTTATAAAGCATAATATCATTTAATTATCGATTATTGATTGAAAATTCATTGCACCGATTACCTTTTCGTTCACCGACAGCGTTCTTTGACTCGGTTTTCTTCTAGGCTAGGTGGGGGATGTTACATGCCAAGTGGTGGAGAAGATGTAATTTGGGTGATGGAAGTAAAATAAAAGATATAGGAATAATTAGACACTAGATTTAGAGTGGTTCGGCTTTCTAACCAAAGCCTACATCCACTACCTTAGCTTCATGCTAAGGATTTCACTAATTCACTATGAATTCTTCCCCTTTTCTAGGCTTAGGAACTCACAACCCAAGTCTAGCATCCAAAGCTCACAAACCAAGCTTTGGGAACTCTTTCAAACAAGAGAAAACTTAGCAAACAGAAATCCTTCTCACTAGGTATATGTTTGCACACTAAAGCACTCACACAAATCCTAGAACACTTCAGCATACATTGACAATTTAAGCTCACAAGTGTTTGTCTATACAAGGAATGGAAATTTAAGCACTAAGATAATTTTTGCATCATAATGTTGTTGACTTGAGGATCATTAGTTTTCCATGGATGCTTGGAGGTCCCTTTTTATCTTCCCAAATGAGTTCCTAGCCGTTGGTGACTGTTGGGGCTTTTATTTCCCGCAATTAATGTAGTTCTGGAGCTGACCGTATCAATACACGGGTAGCCGTTGTTAAGTGCATATAAGTTCTATAATGTTAGCCTTTTTACTCGTGATTATTGTTGATCTTAGGCCTATTTTAGTTGTATTTTGTTAGCCAATCATGCATCTTTTCATTGTTTCCTCTAGTGTGATGCTTGAGTACATATTTTGGGTGTTTTCGGTGGAAAGGTACTGCTGGTGGTTGTCTATTGTGTGAAAAATTAATTGCCCGAGCAAGACTGGAAATTGCCAAAGCAGTTGGAAATGAAGAAAATGGAAACTGGTAACTTTTGGAGAGTAACCATGCGATTCGGACAAACTTAAAAGATAGAAACAAATCCTAAAAGAAGTTGGAATTCCATGAAGAAGTCAATGAGAGATTAAAGTCCAAGGAGTTTAAAGGAGAATTTGAAGGAATAAATAAATAAAAGAGTTTATCTCTTTTATTATATTTTAATTCACTCCAAACTCTTCCTCATCCATCCAAATCATATCCTATAAATCCTAAGGATTTAGATGCAGCCAAAAAAACGAGGGGGTCGAGTCGAGAAGAAAAAGAGAATTTGATAGAGGTTGTTCTTCATATTCTTTTGTTTCAGTTCATGGGTTTGTTGGGAATTTATTTTGTGTTTTTTCTAAACCCCACCATGAACTAAACTATTTTGGCTTGGGTTATTATGTTGATTGGTTGAGAAACGGTTGAAGTTTGTTTTTAGGTTATTGAATGCAATTTAGTTTGAGGTTTGCTTATTCTTGGTATTGAGTTTTGATTTTGAGTAACTTGGGAAAGGATCTCGTAATTGCATTTATTTATCTAAAATCGGGAGAGTTAGATTCAAGAAATGGATAAGCATGGTTTTCACTTAGTTAATGGAAAGTGAGAACTAATTTGACTTAGGGATAAGTTACGAATTTCAACGACTAAAAGAAGCGCAAGATCGGTTGAAGTTCATCGAAGGTTAACACAGGAATGTATCACTAAGGGTTGATCGGTTGACTAGTGTTAAGAATCAGGGATAAGGAGAAGCCATTGAAGAATGCTTTGCCAAATATCAAAGAAATCGTTCAATTGCCCAAGCTATTATACAGTCATCCAGTTGCCCAGGCAATCGTTATATTAATTGCTCAAGCAATCGTTGTTCTAGTTGCCCAAGCAATCCTACTGTTGAAGTTGTTCGGTTACTTGAATCGACCTAGTATTCTTCACCTAGACAAACTCAATCAATTGTCACACCATGACACATGATAATCCGGCTTATTCTCTCAATCATTCAAGTTCCATTTAGTTTACTTGTTTTCTTTATTTTACTTGTTTATTCAACCCTACTATCATTACTTGTGTTTTCACTTTTTAAGTGCAAGAAAATGAATTCTTGAAGTAGCACCAATCTCTGAGGAGACGATATCTAAACTATACTATAACTTGCGACGTGTATACTTGCACAATTTGCGAAGCACTCTAAACACGTAACAAGTTTTTGGCGCTGTTGCCGGGAATTGACAATAGCGACTTTGTTTTTATTTTCTTGCACCTTTATTTCTCTTCCTTTTTATTTTTCTAATCGATTTCAAGGGACTTATAACTTCGGTTTTGCATCTGTGTATGACCAGGGCGAAACCAACAACACAAGACTACCCATTCGAACCCGAGATAGAACGAGTTCTTCATAAGAGAATACGAGAACAACGAGTAGTAATTGCAGAACAACAAGGTAACCAGTCGGCAATCTGAATGTTAATGGTAACCAGAACATCGTGGTAAGAGCAGAAGGAGATCAGGTTGTACAACCTGTTTGGAATAGACCCATTTGAGACTACTTAGAAGAAGATCTCAATGATCTCAATCCAGGAGTTTTCGCACCAAAAATAGAAGCTGCCCACATTGAATTAAAACTTGTGATGTTCAACATGATCAACACAATTGGTCAATTTGGCGGCTCAGCAACTGAAGATTCCAGACAAGATCTCGAATCATTCCTGGAGATTTGCAACTCATTCAAGCTACAAGGAGTCCATGAAGATTTTCTAAGGCTAAAATTATTTCCCTATTCACTGAGGGATAGGGCAAAACATGGCTAAATAGTATTCCATCTGGATCTATAAGATCCTGGATGGATTTGTGTCGTGATTTCATTGTTAGATTTAGCTCTACAAACATGACTGATAAATTACGCAATGATATTACTTCTTTTCAGTAGGCAAATGATGAATCCATGTACGAGTCTTGGGAGCGATATAGAGAGCTTTTACACAAATGTCTCATACACGGATTCCCATTGTGGACACAAGTGATAATGTTCTACAACTCAGTAAACACTCTGACAATGATGATGCTAGATGCTTCGACAAATGGCATACTCCTTGACAAGTCACCTGAGGAAGCAATAGAGATTCTAAACAGTCTTGCCAAGAACGACTATCAATTCCAACCACCCGAAGGGGAATAGTCAGACTCAATGCCACAATAAACGAACTTGATTCATCAGGATCCATTTCTGCGCAATTGGCCGCCTTAACTAATATGGTTAAAAACATGCAGCGACCTAGCAACCCACAGGAAGTCAAGGTAATTGGTTTATTTTGTAAATCATGTAACGATAGCCATCCCTCTTCTGAATGTTCGTAGAACCCAGAATCTAGTTTTTACGTTGGAAACTACAATTAGAATAGCAACGTGATGTCCAACACCTACAATCCAGCCTGGAGGAAGCACCCCAACTTCTCATGGAGTAATCCCAACAATGCTCTCAACCATAACAATCAGAATGCACAAACAACAGGATTCCAGCAAAACTTGCCACGGCAACAGAGGCCAAAAATGCTACAGCAACAATCAACTTCATCCAGTTCTTTAGAAAATTCTCTCAATGCTTTCATGTTAAAAACCAAATCTTATATGGTGGAGAACAGTAATTTCATAAAGAAGACTGATGCTTTTATGAACAGGACGGATATGAGATTGCAAAATCAAGAGGCGGCCCTGAAATCCCCGGAGACTCAAGTCGGGCAATTCGCCCAAAACTTGAATATGAGACAACCATGTGGTTTACCTAGCGATACTGAAGTCGCTAAGGGAGAAAATCATGAGCAATGCAAAGCCATCACTACTCAGAGTGGCCGACAACTTAAGGAAACCCAAGCTCACTCAACAGAGAACACTCAACCGAAGGAACAGCCCCACGGCCAGACAGATGAATCTAGCAAAAAAACCTCCAATAAAAATGATGAGTCAGAAATTGCTAAGGCAACTCCACATACCCTTGCCTCGGCAGTACCTGAAGCCATTGCCTTCGCAATACCAAATTCCATTGCTTCAGCAACCAAGAATGCCTCGGCAAGTCATGATGCATCAGAAATCCCTCAAATCAAATTCCAATGCAAAGAACAGATCGAGGACATCCGGCTCCCACCATCATTCCCATAGAGGTTGAAACGGAAGAAGCAAGAATACCAATTCAAGAAGTTCCTTGACATCTTGAAGCAAGTCCACATCAACTTGCCATTGATTGAAGCAATAGAGCAAATGCCGAACTATGTTAAGTTCCTTAAAGACATTGTCTCTAAGAGAACAACGCTAGGACAATTCGAAACAGTTGCTGTGATGGAATGATGCATGGTCATGCTACATAACTGCATGCTGCCCAAGATTAAAGATCCCGGCAATTTCACCATGCCATGTTCAATCGGAAACCACTATATCGGGAAAGCATTGTGCGATCTTGGAGCAAGCATAAATTTGATGCCAAAATTAGTTTTCAAGAAATTGGGAATCGGGAAGGCAAGACCAACAACAGTCATGCTACAGCTTGCTGACAGATCCTATGTGTACCTAGAGGGAAAAATTGAAGATATACTAGTAAGAGTTGATAAATTTATTTTTCCCGCTGACTTTATTTTTTTGGATTGCGAAGTAGATGAGTTCGCACCCATTATCCTTGGGAGACCCTTCTTAGCTACGTGAAGAACGTTGATTGACGTTGAAAGGGGATAACTCACGATGAGGGTGAATGACCAACAAGTCAAGCTGAATGTATTTCAAACCCTAAAGCATACCGACAATCCAGAAGAATGTCAATTAATCCATGCTACAACCGAATTTGATTTTGACGTGAAAGAACATTGCCTCGGCAATAACATTGCCAAGGAGAATTGCCTCAGTAATTACTTTGCCCAGGCAAGTGAACCTGACGAGTTTAAAGAGCTGGCCGATAACGAACTGAAGGAAGCCAATTTGATGGTAAGCCGACCAGGTACATGTTTCGAACTGTTGAACTACACAGGTAAGGAAGGCAACCCCCTATTCTTGAGTTGAAACCATTGCCAGGGCAATTAAAATATGCTTACTTAGGAATCAATAATACATTGCCTGTAATTATTTCTTCTAAGTTGCAGCCTGAACAGGAAGAGAAATTGATCGACATGTTGATGCTGCACAAGAAGGCAATAGGGTGGACAATTGCCGACTTGAAAGGAATTAGCCCAGCAGTGTGTATGCACAAAATCCTATTGGAAGATGATCATAAACCAACAATCGAGGCACAAAGGAGGCTTAACCCCGCTATGAAAGAAATCGTGAGGAAGGAAATCATCAAATGGCTTGACGCCGGTATCATATATCTTATCTTCGATAGTAAATGGGTAAGCCTGGTACAATGTGTACCGAAAAAAGGAGGTAGAACCGTGGTAAGCAATGAAAACAATGAACTAATCCCAACTAGGACTATGACTGGTTGGAGGGTTTGCATGGATTACCGTAAGTTAAATAAAGCCACTAGGAAAGATCACTTTCCTTTGCCATTTATTGACCAAATGCTTGACAAACTTGCAGGTAAATCTTTTTATTGTTTTCTTGATAGTTACTCAGGTTATAACTAAATTTCCATAACACTCGATCATCAGGCAAAGACCACTTTCACATGCCCATATGGTACCTACACTTTCTGAAGGATGCCGTTTGGATTACGCAATGCTCTAGAAACTTTCTAGAGATATATGATGGCAATTTTTTCCGATATGGTAGAAGACTTCCTTGAGATTTTCATGGACGACTTTTCTGTCTTTAGCAATGATTTTGACAATTGCCTCAGCAATTTGGAGAAGGTACTAGCAAGATGCGAAGAATCTAATCTAGTGTTTAATTGGGAGAAGTGCCACTTAATGGTAGATGAAGGTATAGTGCTCGGTCACAAGATCTCCTCAAGGGGAATTGAAGTCGACAGAGCCAAGGTAGAAGTGATTGAAAATTGCCACCACCAAATTTTGTCAAGGGAATTTGAAGTTTCATGGGTCACGCGGGTTTCTACCGAAGGTTTATTTATAATTTCTCTAAAATCTCTAAACCCTTGTGTAACATGCTTGAATAGGAAAAAGCTTTTAATTTTGATGACTCATGTGTCCAAGCATTCGAAACTCTGAAAAAGCAACTCTCATCAGCACCTATTGTTATACCACCAGATTGGATATTACCCTTTGAACTTATGTGTGACGCAAGCAACTTTGCAGTAGGAGCAGTACTAGGTCAACGAAAAGGTAAAAATTATAATGTGATTTACTAGGCTAGTAAAACTCTTAATGAAGCTCAAGTAAACTACACCACTACTGAAAAAGAGTTACTAGCTGTAGTATTCGCCTTTGATAAATTTCGCTCATACTTAATCGGGACCAAGGTAATTGTTTATACCGACTATTCAGTAATTAAATACCTTTTTGCCAAGAAATATGCCAAACCTCGTTTAATTCGTTGGACTTTACTTCTACAAGAGTTTGACATTAAGATTAAGGATAGAAAGGGTACCGAGAACCAAGTCGCCGACCATTTGTCACGCCTAGAACAAAGAAAAGATGATGACACAAACGTGGAAATCCATGATACATTCCCAAACGAGCAGTTGTTAATTGCCCAGGCAACCTTACCTATTGATGCCCATGCAACCATAGTAGGCATTGCCTCAGCAATGCCCATGGCATCAACAGTAGCAGTTGCCTCAACAATTCCATGGTATGCAGACTTAGTAAATTTCCTTGTTAGTGGCATTTTACATCATGAACTTACACACCAGGTAAAGAAGTGGTTCCGACATGATGCTAAGCATTATTTTTGGGACGAGCCTCTTTTGTTTAAACAATATGCAGATCGGGTTATGAGGCGATGTGTCCCCGAAGAAGAACAGCAGAATGTGCTCCGGCAGTGCCATGACTCACCATATGGAGGCCATTTTGGAGGCACTCGCACTACAGTAAAGGTCTTACAATCAGGACTGTATTGGCCCACTCTCTACAAAGATGCCCAAGAATTCTACAAGCAATGTGACCGATGTCAACGAATGGGCAATATTTCTAGGCGGCATGAGATGCCACTACATATTATTCTAGAAGTCGAGTTATTCGATGTATGGGGATTGATTTCATGGGACCTTTTTCGTCATCATGTTGAAACCTCTACATATTACTTGTTGTTGATTATGTGTCCAAGTAGGCTGAAGCCATTGCTGCCCCCACCAATGATTCCAAAATCGTGTAGAGATTTTTACATAAAAATATATTTACACGGTTTGGAATGCCAATAGCAATCATTAACGATGAAGGCAAGCATTTCGACAACAAACTCATTGCCAATATGTTACAACGCTTCGGAGTGTCACACAAAATTGCCACGGTATACCACCTACAGACCAACGGACAAGCTGAAATTTCTAATCGGGAATTAAAGGGATACTTGAAAATGTGGTAAATCCTTCATGAAAGGATTGGTCTTTAAGGTTAGATGATGCACTTTGGGCATATCGAATAGCCTTCAAAACACCCCTAGGTATGTCGCCTTTCCAATTAGTTTACGGTAAAACTTGCCACTTATCGGTGGAAATCGAGCACAAAGCATATTGGGCAATCAAAACTGTGTACCTAGATTGGGAGAATGATAGACATAAGCGTCTACTGGACCTTAACGAGATGGAGGAATTTCGTGCCTTAGCTTACGACAATGCAAGAATCTATAAAGAGAAAACGAAATGTTGGCATGACAAGAAGTTATTGCTAAGGCAATTCATGCATAGGCAATTAGTCTTCCTCTTCAATTCTCGGCTAAAACTATTCCCAAGGAAGTTGAAGTCGAGATGGTCCAGACTGTTCGAAGTAGTCAAACCCTTTTCTCATGGTGTTGTGATAATCAAGTCCACTATCGACGGACACGAGTTCAAAGTTAATGGACAAAGGTTAAAGTATTACGTCGGCACCCACGTTGAGCGCAACAAAGAAGTGGCCACTCTAGGAGATGCATGATTATGCCCTCCCCCCGTATTTTTATTTTATTTTTTTGGGACTTAAATTTTAATTTTTGCTTATCATTTATTTTTCCGCATTTTATTTTAATTTGATTTAGTTTTCTATATATTTTTAGGATAAATTTATTTTATTAATCTTGTTTGATCTTTATCTTATTCACCTTATTTAATTAATATTCCTTTTCGATTTTAGGAAATAATTTAAGATCAAGAAGAATTAGAACCAAGATAGAAGTTCTTCCAACAAGGGAATTATGGGCCAAATGTTAAGGCTTGTAAAAAGCCTAAATAATAACCCTAACCCTCCCCTCTCATCCCCTAGCCGTCTAACACATCACCAAAACCCTTCCCCTTCCCACTCAAGAAGTGTCGGCCACTCCAACCAATCACCTATTTTGCATTTTCTCCATCACATCCACGTCACCCACCATCTTTATTACACATCTTTTTATTCTTTTCCACTTCCCATCACCATTTAAAACACTTCCAATATCCTATTCATCTTTTTCTTCTTCTTCTTAACTCTAAATTTTTTCTCTCAACCGATTCATTCATCCCCCACAAAAAAGTTCAATGACGTTGAAGCTCAAGAAATCGGTACACCCAAGCTCTTCAGCCGAACCTCCCTTCAAAAGATATGCAACACCGGCCATCGAGGAGAGATACCTTTCAAAGTTCGCAAGTCGTTCAATTTGGCTGGAGCAAGGATTTGTGTACACAAGCTCTCATAAAGACTTTAGACTTGATGCCGCCATCTTCCAAGTGACTGATCACCAAAAGTGGCAAATCTTTTGTTCCCAACCACAACTGGGAAACATTACATGGGTAAGGGAATTTTATGCTCATTCTCCTAACCCCGACAACCTGTATGTGTTTGTGCGTGGTAGGGTGGTGCCTATCGATGCCGACCATATCAACGTCTTCTACTGCATCTACATCAAGATGGACGAGCATCAAGACTTTGTGGACAAAATCACACCCAAAGAACTCAACACGGTGCTTCAAGATCTCACGCTCCCGGGTACTCAGTGGAATGAGGGCTCAAACAAAGGAACGATAAATCACCTTAGGCTTACGCCCGAGGCAAAACTATGGAACAAATTTATAAAAACTTGTTTGATGCCTAGAACTCATCATACTACTGTTGGTACACCGTGCCTTCTTCTTATTCACTCTATCTTGCACAAACGCATCATAAATATTGGCAAAATTATTTGTGATTAGATTTTTGTATGTAGCCAAAAGGACAAGGGCTCGCTTTTCTTTCTGAGCCTTATATCCCAACTTTGTGAAGAACAGAAGGTCCCCACTGATCCCACCGACGAGAAGGCACCGCACAAGCAAGGATGGAGCCAAGCAGAATACTGAAAATAATGGGAGAAGCACTGGAAAAATCCCTTGCGCAAAAGATTACTCGAGCAATACTTGTTGCCTCAGCATTGCAAGAGGCAAAAGCCAAGGAACTTGACGCTATACTATGTCCTCTAGCACAACGAGTGGAACAAATGGAGGCTCGCCAGCTGTTGTTTATGAGGTACATGAAGAATCACACCACCGCCATCACCTAAGTTATATTGGAAAAATACCCAGACAGTACAGTGCAGTTCCTCATTTTCCCTGCCGCAATCCTTGCCCATGCAACAGATCCGACAGATGCTCAGGTAACGCCACATACCACTGCCAAGGCAACAACAGCAGAAGATGCCTAGGCAACAGACACTGAAGATGCCCCAGCAACCACAACAAAAGATAAAGGTAAAACCCCGGTCCAAGAACCAACACGTACAGAATCCCTTTCTGGATTTACAGATTCCGAGGAATTTTTCACTGCATCCATGAAGTCTTCCCCCGTAACATCCACTAACATGAAACATAAAGCACCCATTATTGAAGAAGTCAATGACGAGGGAGACTCGACAGCACGGGAATCGATTCCACCACCACCCACAAGGCAACAACCAACCCGCTCCAGCAAACAGCTTAAGCAAACTTAAAAGATAGAAACAAATCCCAAAAAAAGTTGGAATTCCATGAAGAAGTCAATGAGAGATTAAAGTCCAAGGAGTTTAAATGAGAATTTGAAGGAATAAATAAATAAAAGAGTTTATCTCTTTTATTATATTTTAATTCACTCCAAACTCTTCCTCATCCATCCAAATCATCTCCTATAAATCCCAAGGATTTAGACCCGGCCAAAAAAATGAGGGGTCGAGTTACAAAGAAAGAGAGAATTCGATAGAGGTTGTTCTTCATCTTCTTTTATTTCAGTTTATGCACTTGTTGGGAATTTATTTTGTGTTTGTTCTAAACCCCGCCATGAACTAAACTATTTTGGCTTGGGTTATTATGTTGATTGGTTGAGAAACAGCTGAAGTTTTTTTTTAGGTTATTGAATGCAATTTAGTTTGAGGTTTGCTTATTCTTGGTATTGAGTTTTGATTTTGAGTAACTTGGGAAAGGATCTCGTAATTGCATTTATTTATCTAACGTTGGGAGAGTTCGATTCAAGAAACGGATAAGCATGGTTTTCACCTAGTCAATCGAAAGTGAGAACTAATTCGACTTAGGGATAAGTTACGAATTTCAACAGCTAAAAGAAGCGCAAGATCGGTTGAAGTTCATCGAAGGTTAACGCAGGAATGTATCACTAAGGGTTGATTTGTTGACTAGTGTTTCGAATTAGGGATAAGGAGAAGCCATTGAAGAACGCTTTTCCGAATCTCAAAGAAATCGTTCAATTGCCCAAGCAATCATACAGTCATCCAGTTGCCCAGGCAATTGTTATATTAATTACTCAAGCAATCACTATTCCAGATGCCCAAGCATTCCGACTGTTGAAGTTGTTAGGTTACTTGAATCGACCCAATATTCTTCACCTAGACAAACTCAATCAATTGTCACACCATGACACATGATAATCCGTCATATTCTCTCAATCATTCAAGTTCCCTTTAGTTTACTTGTTTTCTTTATTTTACTTGTTTATTCAACCCAACTATCATTACTTGTGTTTTCACTTTTTAAGTGCAGGAAAACGAATTCTTGAAGTAGCACCAATCCCTGAGGAGACGATATCTAAACTATACTATAACTTGCAATGTGTATACTTGCACAATTTGTGAAGCACTCTAAACACGCAACAGCTGTATCGGTACGTGTTCTTTAGAAACTAGCCGTTGAGCTCTTTCCAGCTTATGTGTATCGATACACTTAGGAGTGTATCGGTACGGCCTACAATTTAAAAGACCGTTGGGAAAATAGTCGTTGGGAGGTTTTGGTCGTTGGGGTTTTTGTCACATAGGCGTATCAAAACGCTAAGAGGTGTATCGAAACGACCCCTCTCCGTATCGCTATGGGTAAGCCCTGTATAGGTACGGGTTTTGGCAATTTCAAATAGACTATAGCTGAAACCCTAAGACGTATCGAAACGGGGTATACCGTATCGATACAATTGAGCTGAGAACTTAGGTTTGGCTACTTTAAAACATTTCAAAAATGTTTCAAAACCTTTTGAAACCTTCTCAAACATATTTTTAAGTTGTTTGGACTTAAAATCATTTTTTGCAATATTTTCAATTTAGTCCAAAACATTTTTCAATTTATTATATCAAAACAAATATCCTAACAAAAACAACCATCAACCGAGTAGGGATTTAACTTTGCAGGACCACCGACAAAATCATAATCAGGAACTAGCGTCGATTAAAAATTCTATGAAAGCAACGATCGATCGCTAGGGTATGTCGAATCATGCCACAAGGACAAATCAAAACATAACCACAAAAATAAAGAAAATATGTCACGAAGACAGATAAAAATGCGTGTCACAAGGACAGAGAAAACTCGTGCCATAAAGGCAGAGATTCTTATTAGAAAATAAAAAAGAAAAAACATGGAAATAATAAAACACCAGCGATCGACAGCTAATAGTTAAGTGATTGCTGATTTCCGGCTAACGCAGAAAATTGAAAAAACTTGCAGGCAGTACAGGGTTGTTAGAGAGAAAAAAACTAGGGTAAAAAACAAGAATTAACTAAAATGGCTTATTTTTAATTAGGAAATGAGATTGTTTTTGAAATTATTTAAAGATATATGGTGAAACTACACTAAAAGTAAAGTTTTTTTAATAGTTTAAAGGTGGTATTACAAGCTAATATATGCTCTTACATATTTTTAACTCTTTGACAATGCACACTCAGGTCTCCTAGGCTGAACATCGCCCGCTTATATTATGATAACTAAAATTACCGATAAATCACAAAATAATCACTATGTAGTTAGGTATCACTAAATTAATGATGTGATATATCAACGAAATGAAATAATATTCGATTTGAACCCTAAA
This sequence comes from Hibiscus mutabilis, assembly GCA_019671005.1. NCBI lineage: Eukaryota > Viridiplantae > Streptophyta > Magnoliopsida > Malvales > Malvaceae > Hibiscus > Hibiscus mutabilis. The sequence continues at coordinate 26,721,977 of CM033714.1, forward strand.
ATATAACTTAAATTTAATCCTTTAACAAAACTTTTGTTTTTATTAAATTACTTACTTTCTGGTCAACTAGAAAAAACAGATAAGTCTTAACAAAGGAAATGGAATGACTTAAAGAAGTCAAATTTTGTCAACTAAAGTAGAGTGAACGTGATGGTTCAATACTAATTCTAATACTAATTAATCAGAAAACGGTATTTCGTTCCAAAAAAAAAAATGAATACGGTATTTAGAATAATGATTTCTTTAGGGGTGCTTTGGAATTAAAATATTGGACCTTAGCAAATTCAATTTATAGTATACTACTAATATATAACCATGTAGTGGGTTGTAGTGGTTCTTCACCTCGTATTTTAATTATGTATTCGATTATTTTTTCGGTAAAGAAGATGAATCACCGTAACCGATCATGAATAATTTGACTTATAAAAAAGATTTAAGGGCTACTTTTGTCTATGTAGTAGTCTCAATTTATTGATTTCGTCCTTATGGTATTTTTGCATCAATTTAGCCCCTCAAATGGTTAAATTACATCATCATTTGCCCCTTGACTGACGAAAGCTAATGTTGATCGTTCGACGCTGGCGTGGCAGTCAACGGTACTGACGTGACGGTCCACATGTGTAGACGACGTGGCAAAGGGGCAAAATAAATTTTCTGATCGAGTTTGAGGGTAAAATTAATTTTCTGGTTGAGTACGAGGACAAAATTGATTTTTTAAGCAAAAAAATATGAATTTAAGAAAATATTAAAATGACATAAAAATTAATAAAACTTTTTAAAAAATATTTTATTAATATATAACAGAAAAATATTACAAATATTTTAGAATAAGTAAAAATTATAAAATTAAAATATGATAGGCTAATAAATTATACATTATTCAAAAATCAAAATATAAAATATAAAATATTTATAAATTATTAAAAATTTTGAAAACTTTTATAAAAAAAGTTTGGACGATTTTTATTTTATTTTTCTCTTAAAAGAATGTAAGGGGAAAGAATTCTAAAATAAGGTTAATGTGATTTTCTCAATCGAATAAAAATCTTATGTCCCCTTTTAGTGCCACCTATCCAGGCCCCAATACTAAAAAAATTATAAAATCTAACCCTAGTTTCTAAATCTAAAACCCTAAATCTTAAGATAATCAAATTTTTTAGCAATCTAAAGTGATTATGGAACATAAAAAATCAATTTTGCCCTCCAATTCAGTCAGAAAATCAATTTTGCCCATCTGTCACGTCATTTTCACACGTAGATTGTCACGTCAGCATCGTTGACCGCTATGTCAGCACCGAAACGGTTAATGTTGGCTTTCGTTAGTTAAGTCACACGTAGATTGACACGTCAGCATCGTTGACCGCTACTTCAGCACCGAAACGGTTAACGTTGGCTTCCGTTAGTTAAGAGGCAAACAATGATGCATTTCGACTACTTCAAAGGCCAAATTGATGCGAAAATATCATAGGGGTGAAATCGATAAAATGAAACTATTATAGAAGTAAAAGTAGCCCTTAAACCTAAAATATTATACACAAACGCATCATGTAGATAGAAAAATAAGAATTAAAATACTAATTATAAATAGAATTTTACTATTAATGTTTACACATTACATGGTCCGAGTACAGTAAGGTACGGTCCATGTTTGGTGAGATGTCAAAATCTGTGAACTTCGTGTATTCATTTTTCTAGTTGCCAGTGCCACTCGTGACATTTCTACTTGCAAGTTAGGCTAAAGTACCACAAGCATCCGTTTAATGATCGAATTATTTGCTTGCATCTCCATTTTCTTTGTTTTCTTTCTCAACTGTTAAACGAGTTTGAAATAAAGTAGTCGACTGGGTCGCTAAGGTTGTTAAAACAAGTTCCAGCCTTATTAATTGGCTTTTTGATATTTCTCACGGTTTGAGGGCTTTGCTATAACTTATTGGTTTTATAAAGTTTGATGTTTTCTGTCAAAAGAACATTTTTATTATGAGAATATTCGTTTCGAATTTAGCAATCAATGCGTTAAAGTATTAATAGTTATACTAGCGGTGTACATATTAGAGAAAGAGGATAGAGAAACAAAATTAGGTGGGAAAAGGGATTGGAAGAAGTATTTGTTTGAAAAAAGAGAGGTTGCTTTTTATTCCTTGATCGGTCTCTAAAGGTGTTGATTGGGGTATTGAAATTCCTTACTCGTTTAAAAATGGAATAATTGGACCGCCCACCTCATTGTTACACATCTATTGTTCAATATTGCCTTCTTCATCCATGATGTCTTCTTCATCTCTCTTCACGTGGGAGATTATTTTTTATTTTTATACAAAAAGAGGTTTGTTCAATATTGCCTTCTAGACTAACTAATTTTTCTTTCTTCTTCTTTTGATTCTTTTTGGTAAATAAGAGCAGTAGATTTTTTCAATCGTTTTACATCAATTATTTTATGGTTTATATTTAGAATTTTTTTTTAATAGTATTATTTTTAAAGTTCGAACTCAATTTTTTTCTTTAAGAGAGCAATGTGATTTGTCATTGCACTCAACACTTGTTAGTTTATTCATGCACTACTTTTAGACCATGTTTAAAGCTCAAATCCATCGTAATTTATACCAGATATTCGAATATAATAATAGATTTTGTTTACGTATTGTACGTAAGTTTTGGATTTAATTTTTGTGTTAATTATATGAGAAATGTTTTTATGTAAATCAAATATTAAAGAAACAATCAAACCATGTGATGATATTCTTATAACTAATGATTGTACATTATTCCCAACTTTTTCTGCCCCAAAAAAATTATAAAGATAAAAGATTTAGCTAGGATTGTAGTGGAAAAGTTGGATTGTTGGGCAGATTAAGGTGTAGCAACTAATCATACAGCTAATGCCTTCATTGTTTCATTATTTGTATTCAATTTATAAATATAGAACTGTATGCCTTCATTGTTTCATTATGTGTATTCAATTTATAAATATAAAAGTTCTAATGTGTGATTTTAGATATTATATCGTATTTATTGTAATTCTATATATAATAAATATTATATATTGTTATGAATATCTTTATTTATGGTAGATATTTATATATTATATGAGATTTTAATGTACTTTATTATTAAGGTTTAATACTTATGAAATTAGGATTTTCATCTTATGCCTATAAATATAGAGTTTGGAGAAAGCATTGTACACAACCATAAATTGAGAATACAATACAAGTCTCTCTCTTTGTCTCTCATCTTGTTCTTGTTCATCTATTTTGTTCTTGCTCTTTACTTTATTTACAACACGTTATCAACACGGTCTCACTCAATTACTGTGGTTCTTATCGACAGTTTCCGAAAAAGATTTTAACAGATATTGGTGACTACATCTATCATATATTCAATTTAGCTTGAAAAGATTGATATGTTTTACCTATTTATCTTGATATAGTGGATGATTAATTATTCTTAAATTAAGGTCAGTATATTTTAATTTATTGTTTCTTTGATGATGTATCTAATATTAAATATATACATGATTATGATTTTTTTTAATGACCTAATTTCTCTTTTTACCATCCAGGGATGGTTGTTCAAAGCGGGGAATAATCATGTGTTTAAAACACAATGGAACATATGTGTAGTGCTTCTGCACCTATTTTAAGATTTTTTTTCTTTAGTTATAACCAATATTTGTTTATTTTATTCTAATGATGAAAGTTTTTGTCTTTAATCATGTTTTAAGTATTACATTATATTGGAACAAATATCGAACCTTCAATGAATCTACAGGGTCAACTTAGTTTGAAAAATATGGTGATATAATGTGTTGGGAAACGTCGGTACACCCCATGGCGCAGCAGAAAAATTATCCGGCGTAATTCACTAGAAACCATGTACAAGGTACGAATTTGGGGTGATGAAGGATGAAACGTTACATTAATAAATCTGGAATCTGGAAATCCGTAGGGAATTCAGAATAACCAAATCAAATCCGAGTCATCACAATAGCGTTCCAACCTCTTCGCAATCTACCTAAATGAAACGAACAATATTTTCTCTTCTCTAACTATTAGAGAGGTTTTTCAAAAATAGGAATAAATGGCTGCTAGACCTTATGCCTTTATATAGCATTTAAAAACCTAATTCTAATTAAATTCGGATTCTTAAATATACAATATATTTAACCGAATATAATTAAATATGTAGAATCTGATTCTACTTTAATTAGGTTTCTTTTAGAGATATATATACTTTAATAATATTTGATAATTACAATAACTTATAAAATATTAACATATATATATATATATACGAAATTATCCATAATTACAATAATTATAACAATTTCGGTTTCTCACTAGTTACGTGTACAACAAGTTTGTACACATGCTATCTAATCGATATTTTTTTTGTTTCAATCATAGGGTGTGACCCTTGTAGGTTCATGTAACGTTAGCAGTAATATCCAGAAAAATTCTAATATTACAAGCAACGAGTGGCATCTAGCAATACATCATTGCTACCTAAGTTATATGAAATCGTGGTTCGATTTAACCTTTTTCCGTGATTAACTTCTTTTATGTATTTCATCACTTTGTCCTCATATCTAGATCGAACACAAGTCATGGATTAGTCACACTTGTATAGTCCATCTAATGTTTCTTGATATCTTGAGTAGACTATTATAAACGAATAATTATGATATCCCATATCAATTTATTTGAGCATGGCCATGCATTTTCTAGTCTCACTCAATCAAGTGGCCTATGATATTACTCCTATTATGTAGGAGGGATAAATCCTATCTTGATCAACCATATTTCGCTACATGGATTATGACATATCCAATATCAGTCTTTATAGTGTAGTCAGTTACGACACACGTTTGACCGTATCAAAATATGTCACTCACGATGTTGAAATAATGATGATCTCAAGTCTGAGGATCATACATGTAGTTATCACCATAAGCAATGTTGTGACTGTCACATAATAATCCAAGAAACATGCTCATAGTGGGTCAGTCCAGTATGTTGTTCCCTAACACATACTTATGTATTGATTTTGACATCTTCATGTTAATGACAACACTTTGTCATCAATCAACTACATATTAGTCTTAATACATTATTGTTGTCCAAGCCCACAATAATTCTTGACTAAAAACATTCAAGAATAACTATATTATTCTAAGGACTTTATTATAATTCAGTTTATTTATCGATATACAGAATAAGACTGAAATAATAATAATGGCTTTATTTTAATAAACAAGATAAAATAAGTATGTCTTTTACAACCATCTCATGATTGGTCTTTGGGCATACTCCAACAATCTCCCACTAGCACTAAGACCAATCACTCATGTATCTAATACCAAGAGACTTAGTGTGAAGTTCATGCTTCTGCTGTGTTAGAAGCTTTGTTAGTGGATCGGTGATATTGTCATATGTTGGTACTCTACATATTTCTACATCTCTTCAATTAATGATTTCACGAATAAGATGGTAACGCCTAAGTATGTGTTTGGATCGCTGGTGGTATATGGGTTCTTTTGCTTGTGCGATAGCTCCATTGTTGTCACAACGTAGATATATGGCATTTGATATGTTAGGCACGACCTCTAGTTCAAATATGAACTTTTTGATCCAAACAGCCTCTTTTGCAGCATCGCTTGCTGCAATATACTCGGCTTCTGTTGTAGAATCTGCTACTGTATCTTGCTTTGAACTTTTCGAGCTTATAACTCCTTCATTAAGGCAAAACACAAAACCCGATTGCGATCGAGAATCATCCTTATCAATTTGGAAGCTTGCGTCAGTATAACCTTTTATACTTAGCTCTTCCTCACCTCCATACATAAGGAAGTATCCTTAGTTCTTCTTAAGTACTTAAGGATATTTTTTACTGCAACCCAATGACCTTCACCAGGATCTACTTGGTAACGACTTGTCATACTTAGTGCATATGATACATCCGGACATGTACATAGCATGACATACATGATAGATCCAATGGTCGAAGCATATGGAATCTTACTCATGTGCTCTCTCTCTTGAGGTGTTGAAGGATACATTTCCTTCGAGAGCAAAATACCATGTCTCATAGGTAAGAATCCTCTTTTAGATTCTTCCATACTGAATCTTTTTAGTACTTTATCTATGTATATATTTTGACTTAGTCCTAGAAGTCGTCTTGATCTATCTCTATAGATCTTTACTCCTAATATGTAGGTTGCTTCACCCAAGTCTTTCATAGAAAAACATTTTCCTAACTAAGTCTTTACAGATTGTAAGGTAGGTATGGCATTTCCTATTATTAGTATGTCATCCACATACAATACCAAGAATGCAACAGTGCTCTCACTAGTTTTCTTGAAAACACATGGATCATCTTCATTTTTAATGAAATCAAACTCTTTGATTGCCTCATTAAAACGAAGATTCCAACTCTGAGAAGCTTGCTTCAACCCATAAATGGATCTTTGTAGCTTGCATACTTTTAGGGCATCTTTTGGATCGACAAAACCCTCAGGTTGTGTCATGTACACATCCTCATCTAATTTTCCATTAAGGAAAGCAGTTTTGACATCCATTTACCAGATTTCATAATCATAATATGCAGCTATTGCAAGCAATATCCAGATAGATTTAAACATAGCAACAGGGGAAAAGGTTTCATCATAGTTTATACCATGAATTTGACGAAATCCCTTAGCGACCAATCGCCCTTTCTATGTTTGTATATTGCCATCCATGTCGGTTTTCTTTTTGAAAACCCATTTACACCCTATGGGCTTAATTCCTTCGGGTGGGTCAACCAAAGTCTATACTTGGTTTTCTGACATGGAATTCATCTCGAATTTCATGGCTTCTAGCCATTTCTCAGAGTCTAGGCTCTCCACTACTTCTCGATAAGCCCTAGGCTCATCTTGGTCCATGAGAAGAACATCTCCATGCAATGTGACAAGAAATCCATATCTCTCAGGCGCATTGTGTTCTCTCATAGACCTTCGCAGTGGTTGTATTTCAAGAATAATTGGATGTTCCTCAACTATTTGTGGAACTTGTTGTTGTTTAATCTCTGGTTCAGTGATCTGTGGTTGATCTTGAATTTTCTCAAGTTCAATATTTCTTTCACTTCTTTTTCTGAAAATAAATTCTCTTTCGAGGAAGACTCTCGTTCGAGCAACAAACACTTTGTTCTCAGATGGATTGAAGAAATAATATCCTTTTGTTTCTTTAGGATACCTTACAAAATTACACTTATGAGATTTAGGTTCGAGTTTTGTAGACATCTGATGTTTAACATAAACTTCGCATCCCCAATTTTTCATAAAAGACATATTAGGACATTTCCCAGTCCACGTCTCATATGGTGTTTTTTGAAATGATTTATATGGAACACGATTTAGTGTGAAAGTAGCTGTTTCTAGTGCATGTCCCTAAAAAGAAGTTGGAAGATCAGCATGACTCATCATTGGCCGAACCATGTCTAACAATGTTCGATTTCTCCTTTCAGAGACTTCATTGTGTTGTGGAGTACCTAGAGGTATAAGTTGTGAGACAATCCCACATTCTTTAAGAAGTTCATCAAACTCTAGGCTTAAGTATTCTCCTCATCGATCTGATCGAAGAGCTTTGATACTCTTTCCTAATTGGTTTTGTATTTCATTCTTAAATTCCTTGAACTTTTCAAGGGCTTCAGATTTATGATGCATTAGGTAAACGTACCCATATCTACTGAAGTCATCAATGAAAGTAATGAAGTATTGAAACCCTCCTCTAGCTTGTGTATTCATCGGTCCACATACATCACTATGTATTAGACCTAATAAATCACTTGCTCGTTCATTTTTACCATCAAACTGTAATTTAGTCATTTTTCCCATTAAGCAAGGTTCACAAATATTTAATTGTTCGAAAACAAAAGAATCCAAAAGTCCATCTTTATGAAGTTTTGATATGCGTTTCTCACTTATATGACCCAAGCGACAATGACAGAGATAAGTTTGATTAGAGCATTTATTTTTGATCTTTTCGTATTTATGTTATATATTGAATTGTCTTGATCTAAGATATAGAGGTCATTGATTAATTGAGTCGTACCATAAAAAACATTATTGAGTGAAAAAGAACAACTATTATTCTTAATAATAATCTCAAAACCAATCTTGTCCAAACAATAAATTAAAATAATGTTTTTAGTCAAACTAGGTACGAAATAACAATCCTCTAAATCTAAAACAAGTCCACTAGGTAATTAAAAAGTATATGTTCCTATGGCTAATGCAGTAACTCTTGATCTATTTCCAACTCGTAGGTCCACATCTCCTTTTGCCAATTTTATACTCCTTTTTAGTCCCTGTACAGAGGTACAAATGTGAAAACCACAACCGGTATCTAATACCCCAAGAAGTAGATGTTGATATATTAATATCAATAACATAAATACCTGATCCAGACTGTCCATTTTCTCTTGCCTTCTTGATGTCCTCAAGATAGACAGAGCAGTTTCTCTTCCAATGTCTAGCATTGTTGCAATGGAAACACTTTCCTTCTTTTGCAACTCCTCATTTGGGTTTCGATGCAGCCTTTCCTTTTTTGGGCTTTGACTTTGCCTTGGTGTTGGGCTTTCCTTTTCTGTTATCTTTTCGGACCATCAGAATAGGTTTGCAACCAACCTTTTTCATGTTATTCTCTGTTGTTCTTAATAGACCAAGCAATCGGGGCAACGATTTATTAATTTCATTCATAATGAAATTAAGAACAAACTGATTAAAACTATCTGGCAACAATTGCAAGATAACATCAGTAGCCAATTCAACACTTAGAGGGAAGCCCAACTTTTCCAGGGTCTGAATATACCCTATCATTTTGAGAACATGAGTTCCCATTGGAGTTCCCTCAACCATCTTGCATTGGAACATAGCCTTAGAGGTCTCATACCTCTCTTGACGAGCTTGCCCCTCATATAATTCCTTGAGATTTTTAACCATCTCATAGGGAACCATGTCCACATGTTGCTTTTGAAGCTCAGGGTCATGGTCGCAAGCATCAAACAACCGACATCTACCATGTCACTTGACTATTTTTCAAAGGCTTCCAGTTCATCTTTAGAGGCATCATCTACTGGCTTTTTAGGGACAAGTTCTTCGATGACTGTTAGTTTTCGTTCTTGTTTGAGGACAATCTTCAAATTACGGAACTAGTCATGGAAGTTCAAGCCATTTAATTTGTCCTTCTCAAGGATGGATCGCAATGATAATGTGTTTGCCATAAATCTACAACGATAAAATATGTTTTATAAGTACCTATTTAACATGATTATAAAGTAATAACATTCCCACTATTAAAAACCCTCAAAATCGAAAAACTTGCTAAAAGTATTTCTAGTGGGTAAGGATCCATATTTCATTTTATTCTAAGTCAGCTTTGGCTTTACTCCTAGAATTCAATTATTTAGGTGAGCAACACTTGCTAATTACATCTCATGTAATTCCTATATTTGATGAACAACTATTTGTCCAAAAAAAAGTTCATATGGTCTAATAGAAAGAACAATAATGAACAGTGCACCAGGTAGGTAACTTATATAAGAGAGGTGGTGTACTGAGCACGCTTAAATACCAAGTCTTTCAAAGAACCAATCCTAGACATGCACTTTTGTATTGTTTTTCAATCACCAAAGTTCTTGAACAAACATTAGTCCTTAGGTTTCTAACCATATTAGAACAACCTAGTTTAACCAATATTATTACCAGTGAATATCACTTGCTTATTCTTCGCGTTTAACCAGGATAGATCTAAGTATTTTGCTTTGGCAAAATCTACATAGTACCGATCGAGGTTTTAACGAGGGCTAATATTGGATGACTAATTTTAATTAAATATGGAGGGTTTTTTTGTTATATTAATCTCACCATTCTATTATGATCTAATCAGTTACCATCACGCAAAAAAAATATACATTGTATCACATACATGTAAAGAAGTAAATATAAATGCAATGGTTATAGCCTTTAACACTAAGCTGGCTCATCCTAAGCCAATGAGAGAACCAAAATTACTAAAGATAGAACTTGCTTCTCAAGCACTTAATCAACCTTTGATCAACCCATCAGTCTGCTCCTTTGGTCCACGCTTTCTCCGTAAATATTACAATTTTTCATAAACCTATTTTACATACGAGGGAATAAGATGAGAAGAGAATTACAATAGAAGAAAGAAAGGCACGACACACATGCCGTATTTATATAAAACCAAAGTAAATAGGCTATTTGGGCTATAACCATGCATTTTAAACATCGTGCATATCATCCAAAACATACACATGTTTTATCTTGTTAATTAAGATTACCTAAATAGTTCCTACGATCTTTGTTGCCTACGCGGTCCGGGAGATCCGGGGTCGTCTGGTCCACCCGTGTTTTTGGGAACTTCGATTACTATGGAAAAACCTCACGATTTGATAACTTTTATCAACGGATTCATGTTTTGGGATTTTCAATCCCTAAGGTTTTTCACTCTGGAACAATCATTATTCCTCTGCCAAAAATGATCTGCTATCTTAACCGCATGTTCATCATGTCAACTATTAACATATGATTATCAACCGCAACAAACATATGATTAACACTTAACCATTGATCGTAAAAACATGTTAAAACATATTAACATATTAATCACGACTGGATTTAATTTCTACGTTTCGCACAAACATCACATACTCGTCAAAACAGAAAAAGTAAAACATGCATCTCATATAAAAACATCATCCAAGTATTTAAGTCCAAATTCGTATCGTACAAGTGGCTCTGATACCACTATTGGGAAATACCGATACACCCCATGGCGCAGCGGAAAAATTATCCGGCATAATTCACCAGTGATCCATATACAAGGGACGAATTTGGGGTGATGAAGGATGAAACGTTACCTTAATAAATCTGGAATCTAGAAATCCGTAGAGAATTCGGAATAACCAAATCGAATCCGAGTCATCACAATAACGTTCCAACCTCTACGTAATCCACCTGAATGAAACGGATAATATTTTCTCTTCTCTAACTATTAGAGGAGTTTTTCAAAAATATGAATAAATGGCTGCTAGACCTCATGCCTTTATATAGCATTTAAAAACCTAATTCTAATTAAATTCGGATACTTAAATATACAATATATTTAATCGAATATAATTAAATATGTAGAATCTAATTCTACTTTAATTAGGTTTCTTTTAGAGATATATATACTTTAATAATATTTGATAATTACAATAACTTATCAAATATTAACATATATATATATGTGTACAAAATTATCCATAATTACAATAATTATAACAATTTCGGTTTCTCACTAATTACGTGTACAACAAGTTTGTACACATGCTATCTAATCGATATTTGTTCGTTTCAATCATAGGGTGTAACCCTTGTAGGTTCATGTAACATTAGCAGTAATATCCAGAACAATTCTAATATTACAAGCAACGAGTGGCATCTAGCAATACATCATTGCAACCTAAGTTACATGAAATCATGGTTCGATTTAACATTTTTCCGTGATTAACTTCTTTTATGTATTTCATCCTTTTGTCCTCGTATCTAGATCGAACACAAGTCATGGATTAGTCACACTTGTATAGTCCATCTAATGTTTCTTGGTATCATGAGTAGACTATTATAAACGAATAATTATGATATCCCATATCAATTTATTCGATTATGGCCATGCATTTTCTAGTCTCACTCAATCAAGTGGCCTATGATATTACTCCTATTATGTAGGAGGGACAAATCCTATCTTGATCAACCATATTTCGCTACATGGATTATGACATATCCAATATCAGTCTTTATAGTGTAGTCAATTACGACACACGTTTGACCGTATCAAAATATATCACTCACAATGTTGAAATAATGATGATCTCAAGTCCGAGGATCATACATGTAGTTATCACCATAAGCAATGTTGTGACTGTCACATAATAATCCAAGAAACATGCTCAAAGTGAGTCAGTCCAGTATGTTGTTCCCTAACACATACTTATGTATTGATTTTGACATCTTCATGTCAATGACAACACTTTGTCATCAATCAACTACATATTAGTCTTAATACATTATTGTTGTCCAAGCCCACAATAATTCTTGACTAAAGACATTCAAGAATAACTATATTATTCTAAGGACTTTATTATAATTCAGTTTATTTATAGATACACAGAATAAGACTGAAATAATAATAATGGCTTTATTTCAATAAACAAGATAAAATAAGTATGTCTTTTACAACCATCTCATGATTGGTCTTTGGGCATACTCCAACTAAATGACCAAGCACTACTTCAAGGAAAGTAAAGAAGGCGGCGGATTGGATATGCCAGTTAACAACGATATTTTTCGAGTTCCACAGACTATATGCACCTCAACAATATTTATTTTCTCATTTACTTTTGTTTTATATATATATATATTGAGATTCATTTTTATTATTATTTGTCTTACTTTGCCGTTTTGATTTTTTTTAGGTTCACAAAACACTGTGATGAAAATGTGTGATTGCTTTATGGTTCGCCGAGGATGAACCAAGTTTCAATGCGGTACTTTATTGAATTGAAAATCATAATAATAAATCGATTATATGTTTTGTTCTTTTAACACCTAAAACATGTTTTATTATAAAAGGTTTTGTTATATTCATTTAACGCCTAAAGCATGTTCTTTAATTAGTTAATATATTCTCCGTTATGTTGTTTTAATCCAAATATATTGGTCTCAAAGGAGGTTTTTAAAGGACCTTGTGAACTGGTTTAACAATACCGCGTACGGGGATTAAATCTTTGTTCTCTGTTGGTTTGTATATATATATTTTTTAAGGATATTGATATGACGTAAAAGAATTTTTTTTTTGGTAGATTCATTATTATATTAATTTATAATTGATCTAATTTGTTTGTTTGTCTTTAATAGTACATCAATGACAAATCTTGCAAATATTGAGTTTGTGACACTTGATATTTTCGAAAAGAATTATTTATCCTGGATCTTAGATGTCAAAATACACCAAGATGCAGATGGTCTGAGACACACTATTAAAGAGGGAAATGTAGAATCTGCTCAAAATAAGGCCAGAGCTATGATACTTCTTCGTCGTCACCTCCATGAAGGGTTGAAATCTGAATATTTAACGTGAAAGATCCTCTTATTATTTGGAATAATCTAAAGGAACGATATGACCACCAGAAAACTATTATACTCCCTAAAGCTCGATATGATTGATTGCATCTGAGATTGCAAGATTTTAAATCAGTAAGCGAGTATAACTCCGCTATGTTTCGAATTACTTAACAATTGAAGGTATGTGGTCAAAATATTACTGATGAGGATATGTTAGAAAAAACATACTCCACTTTTCACACAATTAATTTTGTCCTATAGAAACAATATCATGAAAATGTTTTAAAGACCTATTGGCTACGCTCCATTCCCTGAAGTGAATGTGACATTTTAAGTGGAAAGAATAAAGGCCACATTAGCAATTGTGGTCGCAATTGAGGCCATGACATAGATATGGACAAGATGATTATTTTAAGAATGCTTATAACCACCAGAAGTGGGTTTATAAAGATGACAAGAATATATTAATAAAGTAATTTTTTTAATGCAATAGTACAAATCATAGATCTCGTACTTGTCATACGCTGAAGAACTATGGATCTTTTACAATCATGAATGATAAAGGAAAGAAAAAATAAACAAATTGTGTTTATGAAAATGGTGAAAATAATTATGCGTTGTTGGTCCAACTCAATTGGATATTGTTAATTTCCTCATAACCCTAAAAGGGAACAATTCGCCATTTATTTTATTTCTTTATAATCTCTAAAGAGAATTATTGATATTTTAATTTATTTTGCTTTATGTTAATTTGTTTTACATATTTAAATATTTTAATTTGTTTTGCATATTATTCTTTGAAGAAATGTTTACTTCCAGAAGAAAATATGCAATGAATTGTGACGATTTATGCTTAGCAGACAATTTAAGTACTCATACTATACTTAAGCATAAGAAATATTTTCCCATTTAAATGCAAGGGGAAAATGTGAATATATCTCAAAGTACTAAAATATCAATGCTCCAAAAGAGTAATAAGTTCTTCTGACATTATCTTTGATAGATAATTGATTTGATATGTGCTATATTCAATATTTTTTATTCCCTAAAGAGAATGGTACAAAGCACATATTTTCATTCCCTGAAGTGAATGGAACAAACCACATATTGAAATGTGTATAATTATATTTTCCAATTTAACAATGCAAGGGAATAATGCGAGTACTATATCTGAAAGTACTAATATCATAAAAGGCTCCAAAAGAACAAATATGTTATTGCCAAATGGAACTCAATTTCATATTCACATTGCGTTATACTCGTCAAAGTCACAAAGAGACTTATTGAATTTTAAAGATATTCGTAGAAATGAATATCTTATTGAGACTATTATTCAAGGGAATGTTGACTATCTTCATATTACGAATATAACCCTAGGCAATAAGAAGATCTTGACAAAATTACACGCACTGTCATCCGAATTGTATTACACAAGAATTAGTACAAATTGAAGCTCATGCTATTGTAAACCAGAAGTTTACTGATAACTTCATTATTTGGCATGACCGGTTAGGCCATTCTGGTTCAATTATGATGCGAAAATTTATTGACACTTCATACGGTCATTGATTGAAGAACTGTTGGATTCTTCAAAATAATTTTTTTCATGTGATGCTTGCTCTCAAGGCAAACTAATTATTCGACCATCACCTACTAAGATAGATTATGAATCTATTAATTTTCTAGAATGGATACAGAGTGATCTATGTGGGCCCATACACCCTTTTTACAAACCATCTAGATATTTTACGGTTTTAATCGATACAACGAGTAGATGGTCACATGTATCCTTGTTATCAACCCGCAACTTGGCGTTTACGAGGTTACATGCTTAGTTGATAAAATTACGAGCACATTTTCCAAATTATCCTATAAAGACAATTTGTCTTGATAATACTGGTGATATGCCATTTTACATGCATCATTACTAATTTGCATCAAGCTAACAAATTATCACAAATTCTCCTCATTACAAATGGTTTTTGTTCAGGAACCAAATATTTCCATTCTTAGAATTTTTTGGTTTGTTATATATTCTAATTGCTCCACCACAACACACAAAGATGGATCCTCAAAGGAGGTTGAGAATATATCGAATTTGAATGCCCTTCGATAATTAAATATCTCGAGCTTCATATAGGGAATTTATTTACAACTCAATTTACTGACTGTCATTTTAATGAGCCAGTTTTCCCAACATTAGGGAGAGAAAATACACAGCTGGGAAAGAAATATGTTGGAATGAATTATTATTATCTTATTTTGATCCACGTACTCAACGATGTCAATGTGAACTGGAAGTTCAAATGATAATTCATTTACAAAACTTAGCAAATCAATTGTCAGATGCTTTTGTTGGCCTTAAAAGAGTGGCTAAGTCACATATACCAGCTATGAACTCTCCGATTGAAAATTGATGTCATAGAAGGACAAGCTCTAGTTGCTAATGAGTCTAACTCATGCCTGGAGCGTGGTAGACAAGTAGGTTCCAAAGATAAAAATCCTCGAAAGAGAAAATGAGCTATATCTTATGATGGTCTAATCGAAGAATCAACGAATTATGAAAATATGTAGAAGAGATTAAAAGGTCTTCAATAGAGACATTATACATGACTAAAGTACTTGATAATAAAGAGATCTCAATAAATTATGTCATGTTTGATAATAAGTGGAGTCGAAATCAAATCGTCATTGATAATACATTAGCATGCAATATAGCACTAGAGATTTTGATGTGGATCATGAACCATTGTCAATTGGACAATGTAAACAAAGAAATGATTGGCCAAAATAGAAAGAGGCAATTGAGGTGAAACTAAAATTTCTTTCAAGAGAGAAGTATTTGTGAGATATAAATGGGTCTTTGTGAGAAAGGGAAATCACGAGATATAAAGCTCGTTTAGTTGTACAAGAATTCACACAAAGACATGGAATCGATTATGAGGAAACATATTCCTTAGGGGTGGATACAATTACTTTTAATTTTTTTATTAATCTGGCAATAAACGACTTAGTTTTTGCCTAATGGATGTTGTTACATCCTATTTGTATGAGTCTCTTGATAATAACATTTATATGAAACTTCTGAAAGGATTTAGACTGTCAGAAGCAATTAGTTCAAGTTCTCGAGAATATTATTCAATCAAATTGAACATATCTATTTATGGATTAAAATAATTTGTGCGCATGTTGTATAATCGCTTTAGTGAATACTTATTAGGGAAAGGCTATAAGAATGATTGAATTTCCCTGTGCATTTTTGTTAAGAGGTTTAGCTCCAGATTTATTATTGTTGTTGTGTATGTTGATGATTTGAATATCATTGGGACTCATGAAGATATCTCCATGACAATAAAACCCTTGTGCATCAATCGACATACATAGAAATGTGTTTAAAGAGACTTTATATGCATAATGCACATCCGTTGAGCATGAGGCAGAGCTGAAAAATAATTGCTACAAGATCATTACCTTTAGATCTTTCAAAACTCAATGCCTCTCTAAATCATGTAAATAATTGTTATGCACGAGGCAAAGCCGAAATATGTGTATGGCTAAACATATCCAGAATATATGTGAATTACTTTCACAAGATAAGATGTAAATTGTCTTGTATAGAGATAATGCAAAATTTATATCTCAACCAAAAGGTGGATACATCAAATGTGACAAAACGAAACATATTTCTTCAAAGTTTCGTCCCTCGGGATCTTCAAAAGAATAGTATTCGATAAATCCTTTCAAGTAGTAATTTAGAAGATTTATCCACTAATGCATAGTCTACTTCAACATTTGAAGATTATATTCAAGATTGAATTCAAAGATCTTATATGATGTTTTCATAAGGGGGAATAAATACGCGTTGCACTCTTTTTCCCTTAACCGAGGTTTTGTCCCAATGGTTTTCCTGGTAAGATTTTTAATGAGGCAGCATGTTATGCGTATCAAAGATATGTGTACTATTTTTCCTTCACTAAGAATTTTTTTCCCATAGGGTTTTTATCTTAGTAAGGTTTTAACAAGGCATATTATCTTCATGGATATCCAATGGGGTGTTATGAATATCTATATTTGTGGTGGATATCCATATATTAAATAAGACTTTATTGTACTTTATTATTAGGGTTTAATACCCATTGGAATTAGGGTTTCCATCTTATGCTTGTAAATATAGAGTTTGGAGAAAGCATTGTACACAACCCTACATTGAGAATATAATATAAGTCTCTCTCTTTGTCTCTCATCTTGTTCTTGTTCATCAATTTTGTTATTGCTCTTTACTTTATTCACAACATATATATATATATATATATATATATATATATATATATATATATATATAACAAATTAGGCTTAAGGGTGTAAGAAGCCCTTGGACTTTTGAAAAAATTAATTAAGCCCCTAAACTTTTTTACCAAATTAGGCTTAAGGGTGTAAGAAGCCCTTGGACTTTTGAAAAAATCAATTAAGCCCCTAAACTTTATTCACAACATATATAATTAGGCTTAAGGGTGTAAGAAGCCCTTGGACTTTTGAAAAAATCAATTAAGCCCCTAAACTTTTTTACCAAATTGCCCTTGAACCAAGAAATTAAATAAAAGCCTTTTGACCAATTTTGACCATTAAATCTTGATAGTTTTTTCTTCAGATATTACCGGCACATGATACACTATAGTACTATCATGTTGCATTTACATAATAATTTCAAAAGTATTTTTTATAAATTTTATAAGTTTTTTAGAATTTTTAGAACATTTAAAGAATTTTTTAAATAAAATAAAAATTCTAAAAAATGATTAAATTTCTTGGTTCGCTACAATAATTTCAAGTGGAAACACTGTGACACGGCTCACTGCAAGAATGGATCGAAAAAAAACTATTTAGATTTAATGGTCAAGTTGGTCAAAGGGCTTAATTGATTTAATTTCTTGGGTCAAGGGCTTAATTAATTAAATTTCTTAATTCATGGGCTTAATTGGCTGCAAAAAAAGTTCAAAGGCTTCATTAATTTTTTTTTTCAAAAGTTCAAGGGCTTGTTACACCCTTAAGCCAAAAAATTATGATTCTAACATCATATTAGGTTTAAGTATACTACAAGTCTTTGTACTATGCCTTAAAGTTCATTTTAGTCCCTCAACTATTAAAGAACAATTTAGTCTTTGTACCATACCTAAAAGTTCATTTTAATACTTCTACTATAAAAAAGAACATTTTAGTTCTATATATTTGAAAAGTTAACATTTTAATCCAAAATACTAAATTTATTATTAATCAGCTTAAATATTATTTTTTAAATTACAAAGAATAACAAACTAGATATGACTAAATTTGCAATACGGGGGCCATGAAGGTCCTATCAAGGAGAGGCGGGATGGGATCAGGGGACAATTCAAAGATGTTCAACGAGGTGGTCAGTGAATCAGCATGATTAATAAGGGAGTCGGTTGACCAGACAACCACTATTATTAAATTATGTTAAAATCACACAATCATATGGGGAAAAATTAAATAAATATTTTTGTTCAGAAATTATCTAAAAAATAACTCTTAATTAAGATTATGTAGAATATCTCTTTCAGCCCATGTAGGATAAAATTTGCTTAATTCACATTTAGCCAAAAGCGAAATTTGAACTCGTTTTTAACTAAACGTGAGTCTCGTGCTGAGTAGGTAGATAAAAAATAAAAAAAATCACTTTATTAAGTTTTTTAACACAGAACTCGCTTTTAGTTAAGCATGAGTTTAAAACTTACTTTGGCTAAACACAAATTTAGCTTATTTGGTCGGAAAGAATAATATTTTGTTGAGCTAGATGATCACCTTCAACCGATGCTTGCCAAGTGGTGGAGAAGTTGGATTTTTGGGTGATTGATTTGTGGAAGCCGAAAATGAAAGACACGATGAATTTATAGTGGTTCGGGCTTCGAACAAGAACCTACATCCACTACCTTAGCTCCCACTCTTTAAGCTCTCACCCAAACCTAAACACTTGAGCAAATATGACAATTTTGGCTCACAAGTGTTGTCTATACAAAGGATGAACAATTAAAGCTCTAAGACACACTTTCTCATCATATAGTTGTTGACATTTGAAGCATTAGTCATCCATAGATGCTTAAAGGTCCATTTATACTCCCAAATGAGTTCATAGTCGTTGGTGACCGTTGGGATTGAATTGGAGCCGTTGGAGTCTTTATTTTCCACATTAATTGCAGTTATGAGGCTGTCCATATCGGTATGCGGGTAACCGTATTGGTACGGCCTTATTTATAACTAGTCGTTGAGCTCTGATCAGCTGATGTGTATCGATACGCGTATAGGCATATCGGTACGTCCTACAATTTAAAAGACCGCTGGAAATATGACTGTTGGGGAGTTTTGGTCGTTGGGATATATGTCACGTAGGCATATCGATACACCAAAGGGTGTATCTAAACCACCATTCTTCGTATCGATACGGGGAGGCCTTGTATCGGTACGGATCTTGATAGTTTCAAAAACTATAGCTAAAACCCTTTATGCATATCGATACGGGGTATACCGTATCGGTACAGATACTTGAAAAAAGTCAGGTTTCGCTACTTTAAAGACGTTTTAAATCATCCCAAAACCTCTTTAAAAAGCATTAAACATTATTTCAAGTTGTTTGGACTTAAAATCATTTTTAAAGTCTTTTCAATTTATTCCAAAACTATTTTTCAATTATTATATCAAAACACATATCTCAACGATCTCCCCATTTTTTATATAATTAAACCATCTTGAAAAATTATTTGTGATTGTCCCCCTTATTATTTAAAAATTTAAAAATTAAATATAGTTAAATACCCCTTATTCACTTGAAAAATCAATTTTTCAAACCATTTTCTCCCCCTTTTTGTTATATCAAAAAGAAGTTGTGTGACTTTAAGTGTAATATCCCATTATTTGATTAGTGACCAAAACGTAAAGAATCAAAAGTTAGTGATTTTAGTTCAATGACTAAAACGTAAAGTTTTAAAGTTTGGTGACAAAAGTGAAAAGTTGAGAAAAGTTCAAGGACCAACATGGTAATTTTCCCAATAATTATTTTTATTCCATAAATAGATAGATCATCTAAGGGTGTGGATCGAATATAAAAACTATGGTTTGATCTGATGTTTCTATTATTGGGAAATTACGGTTAAAGTTTAAGTGTAATTCGGGTAATCGTATAAGCTCGGAATTTTATGAAAATTTGAAGGGAGTCTTAAAAAGACCCGAAGAGCATAGCATCAAAGTTTTGAATCGTTTTTAAATCAGTTTAGATTCGATTCTATTCAGTATTTTGTATAGGTGGTGGAATGACATTTTTGAAAATAAATTATTTCATTAATGGCATTTTAGACATTTCACCTATACTTTTTAATGAAAATTTATTATAGAAGAGGATAAAATATAGGTGTTGGCTTGTGATTGGTTATAACTAAGGGGTGAAATAGTCATTTGACTATTTTAGATATTTTTATTTTTATATAGCCAAATTAGAAGACATTTGGCATTAAAACTAAAGATAGAAAAGACTAGAAATTTGCTCATCTTTCTCCCAAATAGCCGAGACCCCTAGCAAGGTAAGAGCAAAAATCAATTCAATTTTTGGCTTGGTTTACTTGGTTTTTGGTTAGAGACATGAAATAAGAAATTGATCTCCTTTGAATTCTCTATTTTTTGACATAAGTTTCGCTTAGTTTCCATATCTCTAAGCCGAGTTTGATGATTAGGGTGGTTGAAGAGAATGTTAAGATTTCATGTTTTAAGGCTTAATCAAGTTGGAAATGGTGTTGTAGTGTTGTTTAGATGCTTGAAATGATGAAAACTTCTTGATAAACCTATAGGGACCATTTCGGCAAAATGAATAATATTAGGGGAAATTTTGTAAAAATTATTTTTGATGATGGATTTGATTAGAATGATGTTTTCTAAGTTGAATTATGTTGTTGGATTGAAGAAAACATCATTTTAGGACTAATTTGTGAATTGTGTAAATTGGGTGAAATAAGTGAAAAATTGGAAAATATTCAAGAAGCATGGGTATGTTGTTTGCTATGATACAATGATCATTTTGGTATTAATATTTTTGAAAATGGAGATGAAATGTGGAAGTTTCCAAATTTTAGTTTATAAACCCTAAGAGAGAGAATTTAGGGTTTAAAGGGAGATTATCAAACTATTGGTTGTAATGTGTAATTTGAGATGAGATTAAAGTATTGGGAGCATGGTGGTTACAAAGAAGTACTTGGTTGAAAATATTATTTTTTTCCATATTGATATGTACATATATTAGTAAAGGTTGGACATGTATTTAAGGTTGCTTGTGTCATGTATTTAATGTACAAACAGATAACAATTGAGTTCGAGTACAAACGAGTGAAGAAAGAAGATAGAAAGTGCAATCGAGCTTAGTGAGGCTAGTATAAATTATAACTTTGAAAGTGTCAAGGTGAGGGCAATGCATGCATAGCATGATTTTTATGTCATTCATTATATAATTGACATGTTAAAAATATGTCCAGAATTGAGAATACATGCATGGATCACTACTTATCCATGGAATGTTATTTTACGTATGAATTGCTTAATAAGTGTATATGTTGCCATGTATGAGATTATGATTGATATAAAGCCCAAAGTATGAGATAAGAAATTAAAAGTATAGTTGGATATCCATAGAGTCATAAACAGCTGTATAAACATTTTAGCACTCCCGGTAGAGTGCAATTTATTATAAGCACTTCAGGTAAAGTGCAAAATAATTAATAATTGTATACTCCGGTAAGTATACAAAAACACTTCGGTGTTAAGCACTTCCAGTAAAGTGCACCTAATATACTATACTCAAGTAAGTATAGGGGGGATGACTCGCGTACCAAAAATTTCCTTAATTCAATACTTGGGCTAAATGAATTGAAAAACAGGTTAAAAAGGCTTGAAAGCTCGATGATAAATATGGCAATGGTACTGGTAAGAATCAAGGTTATTACCATGTAATATGTTACTATATATATATCATGTCATATATGTTAAAATGAATAAAATGGGAGGTGATCATATGCATTGTCACTATAATATATTGATACCTATGTTAAATTGCATTTGAATTAAATGTTGTTGCCTCACTAAGTATATGCTTAGCGTATGATGACTTTCATGCGTAGGTTTTAAAGAGCTTCGAGTGAAGAGTAGCCGAGCATCACTTTCATATTTTGGGAGGTATATCTCCATACTCATAGTAATGTAATGACTTCCATCCTTTCTTTTGGAAATGTACTAGATGGCATGTATAATTAGTGGGGTTGTAATAACTTATCACTAACTATGGTGGGTTAATAGTTGTTGAATATGGATGATGAACCTAGTAAGTCCTATTATGGTTATAAATGGTAATGGACTAAGTTTTTAGTAAATATGGATTCTAAGATAGAAAGTTTAAAAATCTGCCCAGAAATGTATACAAAAGCAGTGCGTTCGAAAAATCAGCATAACTTCCACAATTGGAATTAGACAGTGATTCTTATATGTATGAACTAAAAATTTTGTCTAGTTTCTTGCAAAATTAACGGTGACTGATTTTGAGTTGTATGTAAAAAGTTATGAAATTTTATTCGACGGAAGGTCAGAAAACAGGGTTGCAGAATTTTTGAAATTCTGTGCTGTGACGTGAATCTAAGGATTTATTTGAATTTTTGTGTAATGAATTTAGGCTAATAATTTATATGGTTAGAAATCTTAATGAATCTAGTTTAATTAGAAAATTTCGGAACAAATTTTCGATGTCTATAAAAAATTTTATAAATTTTTAAGTAAAGGCGATGCAGGCTGCCAATTTTCTATATTAAGAAAATATAAGGGTTTAATCTTTGTTAGTAACATCACTGACTCGTATTTGGTGATAAATACGGGAAAGGGATGCTACAATTTTTGGTATCAGAGCCTCAGGTTTAGTCGATTCTAGATAGAAATTGAATTTAAAAATGAGTGGGAATTGTATACATGCTACTAGGATGTCATAATTACTTATGATTATGTGCAGATACTATGATGCTCTATAATTAGTAATGCTACTCGATATTAAGAAACTTGTTAAAAATGTGTTACATTCAAATGTCGGACCATCAGGGTTCTATACATGCGTTTGAACAGGAGGTTCCTGTGCAGAGTGGAAGTAACGAGGTAAATCAGAATGTACCTCAGGAGCAATATCAAGGTCAGGCACCTGCACAATGATAGCAAAACATGCCGGTTCAGGATCGTGGACTGTTCCTGAAGGCATTAGATGATATCTTAAATAGACCGAAACCAGTGTATATGCCAAGGGAGTTGAGGAAGTTGAAGGCATCAGAGTTTCAAGGTGATTTTGATGTTGATCCGATGTCTGCGGACTTTTGGCTAAATGATATTAAAATTATGTTGGACTCTATCCAGTGTGATGATCAAGGAAGACTAGAAGGTGTAACATCACTTATGATGGGGCCTGCTCGAATTTGGTGGACCACCATTACTACTCAAATTCCTCAGGAATGAGTTACTTGGGAATTCTTTTTAAAAGAGTTCCAGAACAAGTACATTGGTGATGTTTTTATCGAGGATATGAGGACTCGGTTTATGAATCTAAAGCAAGTAGGCAGATCGATATATGAGTATGAGTGTGAGTTTAATAAGCTTAGCCTGTTTGCTATAGAGCTCCTTCCAACTGAGAAGCATATAGTTAATAAATTTGCGGGAGGCCTAGATCCGGAGCATAAGAAAGTCTTGGTTGCTCTTGATTTGTCTGAATTTCAAGTGGCGGTTAACTGAGCTAAAGGAATGGAAAGGGTGGAACAAGAAGAAGCTTCTGAGAAGAAAACACATTCAATTAAGCGACCTGGAGGCACCAGTGTTTTACCCTGGTCTAAACGGGGTAAAGGTTTTCAGCAGCAAGGATCAGTTGGGTCGATGTCGTCCATAAAGAAGAATTCTTCTACGGGTAAATCCAAGCAAGTCCACAATAAAACTAATGGAAGTAAAGGTGATGGACTTTGGAATATACTTGAATGCAAGACTTGTGGAAGAAGACATCCTGGTCGATGTTGGTATACACCGGAGACATGTGCTATCAATGTGGTAAGCCAGGTCATTTCAAACGAGCATGTCCAGAATTACATGAGAATCAATCGGTGGCTGCTTCTCAGAGAAATAAAGGGAACCGAGGGTGGAATTCTCATCAAGGTGCATCAGAAGTTGCATCAAATCTGAAAGGCAAAGCTCCTGCTCGTGTATATAATATCAAGACCACAGAGAGTAAAGATGATCCTAATGTGATATCAGGTATGCTTGAACTCTTTAATAGACCTATTTTTGCACTAATTGATCCTGGTTCCACTCATTCATTCATATTAGTTCTAGAATCATACTAGAAAGAAACATTCCAAAGAGAACTAATTAAGAGTGAGGTGGTAGCAACCAATCCGTTAGGCCAGTGCTAAGGTTAAGAGGATTTTCCCTCAGTGTCCTATTAAAATTCATAGTGTGGATTTCCCAGCTGACCTTATGGAATTACCATTTTTTGAGTTTGAAATAATATTGGGGATGGATTGGTTATTTATATATGATGTTTTGGTGGAGTGCCGATTAAAAAGATTAGTTTTAAAGGCACCAAATGATCATGAATAATATTAAATGGGGAGAAGCTGAATCATCGTAGTGATGTTATGTCGGTTTTTGTTGCGAATGAAATGTTGATGGATGGTTGTGAAATAGATCCAACTCCCAAAATTGATACCTTGAAGAAGGGAGTGAAAATAGAAGATATACCTACGGTGCAGGAATTCCCAGATGTATTCCTAGAAGAATTACCGGGACTACCTCCAGATAGAGAGGTAGAATTTGAAATTGATGTGTTACCTGGTACAACACCCACATCGATGGCACCGTATCGTATGGCACATGTTGAACTCTAGGAACTCAAATCATAGCTACAAGAAATGCAGAATCGATGTTTTATACGACCAAGCATATCACCATAGGGAGCACCTGTATTATTTGTAAAGAAGAAAGATGGATCGATGAGATTGTGTATCGATTATCGTCAACTTAATAAAGTGACGATAAAGAATAAATATCCATTGCCAAAAATTGATGATCTCTTTGATCAATTAAAGGGGCAGCAATGTTCTCTAATATTGATCTTCGATCGGGCTATCATCAATTGAAGATTAAAGAGCAAGATATTCCAAAGACGGCTTTCAGGACTCAATATGGTCATTATGAATTCGTGGAGATGCCGTTTGGATTAACTAATGCTCCAGCAGCATTTATGGATTTGATGAACCGAATTTTTCAGCCATACCTGGACCAGTTTGTAGTGGTATTCATAGGCGATATCCTGGTTTATTCTAAAACCAAGGAGGATCATGATGTTCATAGTAGAATAGTTCTTGATTTTGAGGAGAAGAAATTATATGCCAAATTATCTAAATGTGAGTTTTGGCTTTACGAGGTGACATTTCTTGGACATATAGTATCGGCTGAAGGAATTGAGGTTGATCCTCGAAAAATCAAGCTATCATAGAGTGGAAACCTCTTAAAAATGTTGTAGAGGTTAGAAGTTTTCTCAGTTAGCGGATATTACATTTGGTTCGTGAAAGATTTCTCAATTATCGCTGCACCTATTACCAAATTGCTCAGGAAGAATGTACCTTTTATATGGACTAAAGAATGTCAAGAAAGCTTTGAAAGATTGAAGAAAATCTTGTGAAGCTCGGTGTTAGTTCAACCCGAATCGGGTAAGAATTTTGTGGTGTATAGTGATGCATCGCATAATGGTTTTGGGTTGTGTACTTATGCAAGACGGGAAAGTGGTGGCTTATGCTTCTAGGCAGCTTAAAACTCATGAGAGGAATTATCCTACTCACGATTTGGAATTAGTCTGTGGTTGTCTTTGCTTTAAAATTTTGGCGCCACTACTTATATGGTGAAAGATGTTATATATACACAGACCACAAAAAGCCTGAAATATCTTTTAACGCAGAAGGAGCTGAATCTAAGACAAAGGCGATAGATTGAGCTAATTAAGGATTTTGATGGAATTATTGATTATCACCCGAGAAAGGCTAATGTGGTGGCAGAAGCACTTAGCCGAAAGATGTTTTCAGCCCTGCGGATACCGAATGCTCAATTATCAATATTGGATGATGGTGCTCTACTTGTTGAGCTGAACATCAGGTCTACTTTGATAGACAAAATAAAAGAATCACAGGAAATAGATAAAAATTGTTTAGAGAAAAAGAAGAAAGCTGAAAGGGGAGAATCTTTAGACTTCGAAGTAAAGTCCAATGGATGTTTATATTATAAATGACGTGCTTATATTCCTGAAGATGATGAATTGAAAAAGGAAATTCTTACAAAAGCACATTATAGTCCTTTAACGATGCACCCGGGAGGAAATAAAATGTATCAAGAGTTAAAGAGCCATTTTTGGTGACCAGGAATGAAATGAGCTATAACGGAATTCGTGTCTAAATGCTTAACTTGTCAGCAAGTTAAGACAGAACATCAAGTGTCATCAGGGTTACTTCAACCAATTGCTATTCCAAAATGGAAATGGGAAAAGTGTCTATGGACTTTGTAACCGGATTACCATTGACACCAAGTAGGAAAGACTCAATTTGGGTGATCGTGGATCGATTAACCAAATCAGCACATTTCCTACCCGTCGAATGCATTTCTCTTTAAATAAATATGCAGAGTTGTATATTCGGAGATTGTTAGATTACATGAAGTTCCTATTTCCATTGTGTCCGACAAAGATCCCGGGTTTTACTTCTAGATTCGAAAGCACTACATGAAGCATTGGGTACTCGATTGCATTTTAGTACTACCTTCCACCCATAAACGATGGACAATCGAGAGAGGACAATTTAGATTTTGGAAGATATGCTAAGAGCGTGTGTCATTGAGTTTGCAGGTTCGTGGGAAAAGTACTTACCATTGGCTAAATTTATGTATAACAATAGTTATCACCAAGTATTAAAATGGCACCGTATAAAGATTTATATAGAAGAAAGTGTTGGACACCGTTAAATTGGTTTGAGTTAGAAGACCGCAAGATTATCGGGCCTGACTTGATTCAAGAGGTAGAAGAAAAAGTGAAGATAATTCGAGATAATCCAAGGGCAGCTTCCGATAGACAAAAAGCTTATTCAGATTTAAAAAGAAAAGATATTGAGTATCAGGTAGGAGACAAGGTATTTTTGAAAGTTTCACCATGGAAGAAAATAATGAGATTTGGAAGAAAAGGAAGCTTAGTCCTAGATTTATTGGTCCGTATGAAATCTTGAAAAGAGTTGGACCGGTGGCGTATCAATTGGCTTTACCACCAGAAATGAGCAAGATTCATGATGTTTTTCATGTATCGATGCTTCACAAATATAGGTCGGATCCTTCTCATGTCATTTCACCTGCGGAAGTTGAGATGCAACCTGATTTGACATTTGAAGAAGAACCAGTAAAGATTTTAGCTCATGGGGTGAATAAATTGAGGAACAAATCGATTCCATTGGTTAAGGTGCTTTGGAAAAACCACAAAGTGGAAGAAGCCACATGGGAAACTGAAGAACGAATGCAAGAACAGTACCCACATTTGTTTAATCTAGGTACGTTCTAAAAATTCGAGGACGAATTTTTTTAGGGGGAGAGAATTGTAATATCCCATTATTTGATTAGTGACCAAAACGTAAAGAATCAAAAGTTAGTGGTTTTTAGTTCAATGACTAAAACGTAAAGTTTTAAAGTTTGGTGACAAAAGTGAAAAGTTGAGAAAAGTTTAAGGACCAACATAGTAATTTTCCCAATAATTATTTTTATTCATAAATAGATAGATCACCTAAGGGTGTGGATCGAATATAAAAACTATGGTTTGATCTAATGTTTCTATTATTGGGAAATTACGGTTAAAGTTTAAGTGTAATTCGGGTAATCGTATGAGCTCGTAATTTTATAAAAATTTGAAGGAAGTCTTAAAAAGACCCGAAGAGCATAGCATCAAAGTTTGAATCGTTTTTAAATCAGTTTAGATTCGATTCTATTCAATATTTTGTATAGGTGGTGGAATGGCATTTTTGAAAATAAATTATTTCATTAATGGCATTTTAGACATTTCACCTATACTTTTAATGAAAATTTATTATAGAAGAGGATAAAATATAGGTGTTGGCTTGTGATTGGTTATAACTAAGGGGTGAAATAGTCATTTGACTATTTTAGAGATTTTTATTTTTATATAGCCAAATTAGAAGACATTTGGCATTAAAATTAAAGATAGAAAAGACTAGAAATTTGCTCATCTTTCTCCCAAGTAGCCGAGACCCCTAGCAAGGTAAGAGCAAAAATTTTCAATTCAATTTTTGGCTTGATTTACTTGGTTTTGTCTAGAGACATGAAATAAGAAATTGATCTCCTTTGAATTCTCTATCTTTTGACATAAGTTTTGCTTAGTTTCTATATCTCTAAGTTGAGTTTGATGATTAGGTGGTTGAAGAGCATGCTAAGATTTCATGTTTTAAGGCTTAATCAAGTTGGAAATGGTGTTGTGGTGTTGTTTAGATGCTTGAAATGATGAAAACTTCTTGATAAACCTATAGGGACCATTTCGCAAAATGAATAATATTAGGGAAATTTTGTAAAAATTATTTTGATGATGGATTTGATTAGAATGGTGTTTTCTAAGTTGAATTATATTGTTGGATTGAAGAAAACATCATTTTAGGACCAATTTGTGAATTGTGGGTGAAATAAGTGAAAAATTGGAAAATATTCAAGAAGCATGGGTATGTTGTTTGCTATAATACAATGATCATTTTGGTATTAATATTTTTGAAAATGGAGATGAAATGTGGAAGTTTCCAAATTTTAGTTTATAAACCCTAAGAGAAAGAATTTAGGGTTTAAAGGAGATTATCAAACTATTGGTTGTAATGTGTAATTTGAGATGAGAATAAAGTATTGGGAGCATGGTGGTTACAAAGAAGTACTTGGTTGAAAATATTAATTTTTTCCATATTGATATGTACATGTATTAGTAAAGGTTGGACATGTATTTAAGGTTGCTTGTGTCATGTATTTAATGTACAAACAGATAACAATTGAGTTCGAGTACAAACGAGTGAAGAAAGAAGATAGAAAGTGCAATCGAGCTTAGTGAGGCTAGTATAAATTATAACTTTGAAAGTGTCAAGGTGAGGGCAATGCATGCATAGCATGATTTTTATGTCATTCATTATATAATTGACATGTTAAAAATATGTCTAGAATTGAGAATACATGCATGGATCACTACTTATCCATGGAATGTTATTTTACGTATGAATTGCTTAATATGTATATATGTTGCCATGTATGAGATTATGATTGATATAAAGCCCAAAGTATGAGATAAGAAATTAAAAGTATAGTTTGGATATCCATAGAGTCATAAACAGCTGTATAAACATTTTAGCACTCCCGGTAGAGTGCAATTTATTATAAGCACTTCAGGTAAAGTGCAAAATAATTAATAATTGTATACTCCGGTAAGTATACAAAAACACTTCGGTGTTAAGCACTTCCAAAAAGTGCACCTAATATACTATACTCAAGTAAGTATAGGGGGGATGACTCGCGTACCAAAAATTTCCTTAATTCAATACTTGGGCTAAATGAATTGAAAAACAGGTTAAAAAGGCTTGAAAGCTCGATGATAAATATGGCAATGGTACTGGTAAGAATCAAGGTTATTACCATGTAATATGTTACTATATATATATCATGTCATATATGTTAAAATGAATAAAATGGGAGGTGATCATATGCATTGTCACTATAATATATTGATACCTATGTTAAATTGCATTTGAATTAAATGTTGTTGCCTCACTAAGTATATGCTTAGCGTATGATGACTTTTATGAGTAGGTTTTAAAGAGCTTCGAGTGAAGAGTAGCCGAGCATCACTTTCATATTTTGGGAGGTATATCTCCATACTCATAGTAATGTAATGACTTCCATCCTTTCTTTTGGAAATGTACTAGATGGCATGTATAATTAGTGGGGTTGTAATAACTTATCACTAACTATGGTGGGTTAATAGTTGTTGAATATGGATGATGAACCTAGTAAGTCCTATTATGGTTATAAATGGTAATGGACTAAGTTTTTAGTAAATATGGATTCTAAGATAGAAAGTTTAAAAATCTGCCCAGAAATGTATACAAAAAAGCAGTGTGTTCGAAAAATCAGCATAACTTCCACAATTGGAATTAGACAGTGATTCTTATATGTATGAACTAAAAATTTTGTCTAGTTTCTTAAAATTAACGGTGACTGATTTTGAGTTGTATGTAAAAAGTTATGAAATTTTATTCGACGGAAGGTCAGAAAACAGGGTTGCAGAATTTTTGAAATTCTGTGCTGTGACGTGAATCTAAGGATTTATTTGAATTTTTGTGTAATGAATTTAGGCTAATAATTTATATGGTTAGAAATCTTAATGAATCTAGTTTAATTAGAAAATTTCGGAACAAATTTTCGATGTCTATAAAAAATTTTATAAATTTTTAAGTAAAGGCGATGCAGGCTGCCAATTTTCTATATTAAGAAAATATAAGGGTTTAATCTTTGTTAGTAACATCACTGACTCGTATTTGGTGATAAATACGGGAAAGGGATGCTACAATTTTTGGTATCAGAGCCTCAGGTTTAGTCGATTCTAGATAGAAATTGAATTTAAAAATGAGTGGGAATTGTATACATGCTACTAGGATGTCATAATTACTTATGATTATGTGCAGATACTATGATGCTCTATAATTAGTAATGCTACTCGATATTAAGAAACTTGTTAAAAATGTGTTCTGTTCAAATGTCGGACCATCAGGGTTCTATACATGCGTTTGAACAGGAGGTTCCTGTGCAGAGTGGAAGTAACGAGGTAAATCAGAATGTACCTCAGGAGCAATATCAAGGTCAGGCACCTGCACAATGATAGCAAAACATGCCGGTTCAGGATCGTGGACTGTTCCTGAAGGCATTAGATGATATCTTAAATAGACCGAAACCAGTGTATATGCCAAGGGAGTTGAGGAAGTTGAAGGCATCAGAGTTTCAAGGTGATTTTGATGTTGATCCGATGTCTGCGGACTTTTGGCTAAATGATATTAAAATTATGTTGGACTCTATCCAGTGTGATGATCAAGGAAGACTAGAAGGTGTAACATCACTTATGATGGGGCCTGCTCGAATTTGGTGGACCACCATTACTACTCAAATTCCTCAGGAATGAGTTACTTGGGAATTCTTTTTAAAAGAGTTCCAGAACAAGTACATTGGTGATGTTTTTATCGAGGATATGAGGACTCGGTTTATGAATCTAAAGCAAGTAGGCAGATCGATATATGAGTATGAGTGTGAGTTTAATAAGCTTAGCCTGTTTGCTATAGAGCTCCTTCCAACTGAGAAGCATATAGTTAATAAATTTGCGGGAGGCCTAGATCCGGAGCATAAGAAAGTCTTGGTTGCTCTTGATTTGTCTGAATTTCAAGTGGCGGTTAACTGAGCTAAAGGAATGGAAAGGGTGGAACAAGAAGAAGCTTCTGAGAAGAAAACACATTCAATTAAGCGACCTGAGGCACCAAGTGTTTTACCCCCGGTCTAAACGGGTAAAGGTTTTCAGCAAAGAAGGATCAGTTGGTCGATGTCGCCCATAAAGAAGAATTCTTCTACGGTAAAATCCAAGCAAGTCCACAATAAAACTAATGGAAGTAAAGGTGATGGACTTTGGAATATACTTGAATGCAAGACTTGTGGAAGAAGACATCCTGGTCGATGTTGGTATACACCGGAGACATGTGCTATCAATGTGGTAAGCCAGGTCATTTCAAACGAGCATGTCCAGAATTACATGAGAATCAATCGGTGGCTGCTTCTCAGAGAAATAAAGGGAACCGAGGGTGGAATTCTCATCAAGGTGCATCAGAAGTTGCATCAAATCTGAAAGGCAAAGCTCCTGCTCGTGTATATAATATCAAGACCACAGAGAGTAAAGATGATCCTAATGTGATATCAGGTATGCTTGAACTCTTTAATAGACCTATTTTTGCACTAATTGATCCTGGTTCCACTCATTCATATATTAGTTCTAGAATCATACTAGAAAGAAACATTCCAGTAGAACTAATTAAGAGTGAGGTGGTAGCAACCAATCCGTTAGGCCAGAGTGCTAAGGTTAAGAGGATTTTCCCTCAGTGTCCTATTAAAATTCATAGTGTGGATTTCCCCGCTGACCTTATGGAATTACCATTTTTTGAGTTTGAAATAATATTGGGGATGGATTGGTTATTTATATATGATGTTTTGGTGGAGTGCCGATTAAAAAGATTAGTTTTAAAGGCACCAAATGATCATGAATAATATTCGTGGGGGAGAAGCTGAATCATCGTAGTGATGTTATGTCGGTTTTTGTTGCGAATGAAATGTTGATGGATGGTTGTGAAATAGATCCAACTCCCAAAATTGATACCTTGAAGAAGGGAGTGAAAATAGAAGATATACCTACGGTGCAGGAATTCCCAGATGTATTCCTAGAAGAATTACCGGGACTACCTCCAGATAGAGAGGTAGAATTTGAAATTGATGTGTTACCTGGTACAACACCCACATCGATGGCACCGTATCGTATGGCACATGTTGAACTCTAGGAACTCAAATCATAGCTACAAGAAATGCAGAATCGATGTTTTATACGACCAAGCATATCACCATAGGGAGCACCTGTATTATTTGTAAAGAAGAAAGATGGATCGATGAGATTGTGTATCGATTATCGTCAACTTAATAAAGTGACGATAAAGAATAAATATCCATTGCCAAAAATTGATGATCTCTTTGATCAATTAAAGGGGGCAGCAATGTTCTCTAATATTGATCTTCGATCGGGCTATCATCAATTGAAGATTAAAGAGCAAGATATTCCAAAGACGGCTTTCAGGACTCAATATGGTCATTATGAATTCGTGGAGATGCCGTTTGGATTAACTAATGCTCCAGCAGCATTTATGGATTTGATGAACCGAATTTTTCAGCCATACCTGGACCAGTTTGTAGTGGTATTCATAGGCGATATCCTGGTTTATTCTAAAACCAAGGAGGATCATGATGTTCATAGTAGAATAGTTCTTCAGATTTTGAGGGAGAAGAAATTATATGCCAAATTATCTAAATGTGAGTTTTGGCTTTCTGAGGTGACATTTCTTGGACATATAGTATCGGCTGAAGGAATTCAGGTTGATCCTCAGAAAATTCAAGCTATCATAGAGTGGAAACCTCTTAAAAATGTTGTAGAGGTTAGAAGTTTTCTCAGATTGGCAGGATATTACCGCTGGTTCGTGAAAGATTTCTCAATTATCGCTGCACCTATTACCAAATTGCTCAGGAAGAATGTACCTTTTATATGGACTAAAGAATGTCAAGAAAGCTTTGAAAGATTGAAGAAAATCTTGACAGAAGCTCCGGTGTTAGTTCAACCCGAATCGGGTAAGAATTTTGTGGTGTATAGTGATGCATCGCATAATGGTTTGGGTTGTGTACTTATGCAAGACGGGAAAGTGGTGGCTTATGCTTCTAGGCAGCTTAAAACTCATGAGAGGAATTATCCTACTCACGATTTGGAATTAGCTGTGGTTGTCTTTGCTTTAAAATTTTGGCGCCACTACTTATATGGTGAAAGATGTTATATATACACAGACCACAAAAGCCTGAAATATCTTTTAACGCAGAAGGAGCTGAATCTAAGACAAAGGCGATAGATTGAGCTAATTAAGGATTTTGATGGAATTATTGATTATCACCCGAGAAAGGCTAATGTGGTGGCAGAAGCACTTAGCCGAAAGATGTTTTCAGCCCTGCGGATACCGAATGCTCAATTATCAATATTGGATGATGGTGCTCTACTTGTTGAGCTGAACATCAGGTCTACTTTGATAGACAAAATAAAAGAATCACAGGAAATAGATAAAAATTGTTTAGAGAAAAAGAAGAAAGCTGAAAGGGGAGAATCTTTAGACTTCGAAGTAAAGTCCAATGGATGTTTATATTATAAATGACGTGCTTATATTCCTGAAGATGATGAATTGAAAAAGGAAATTCTTACAAAAGCACATTATAGTCCTTTAACGATGCACCCGGGAGGAAATAAAATGTATCAAGAGTTAAAGAGCCATTTTTGGTGACCAGGAATGAAATGAGCTATAACGGAATTCGTGTCTAAATGCTTAACTTGTCAGCAAGTTAAGACAGAACATCAAGTGTCATCAGGGTTACTTCAACCAATTGCTATTCCAAAATGGAAATGGGAAAAGTGTCTATGGACTTTGTAACCGGATTACCATTGACACCAAGTAGGAAAGACTCAATTTGGGTGATCGTGGATCGATTAACCAAATCAGCACATTTCCTACCCGTCAGAACAGATTTCTCTTTAAATAAATATGCAGAGTTGTATATTCGGGAGATTGTTAGATTACATGAAGTTCCTATTTCCATTGTGTCTGACAAAGATCCCAGGTTTACTTCTAGATTCTGGAAAGCACTACATGAAGCATTGGGTACTCGATTGCATTTTAGTACTACCTTCCACCCGCAAACTGATGGACAATCAGAGAGGACAATTTAGATTTTGGAAGATATGCTAAGAGCGTGTGTCATTGAGTTTGCAGGTTCGTGGGAAAAGTACTTACCATTGGCTAAATTTGCGTATAACAATAGTTATCAGTCAAGTATTAAAATGGCACCGTATAAAGATTTATATAGAAGAAAGTGTTGGACACCGTTAAATTGGTTTGAGTTAGAAGACCGCAAGATTATCGGGCCTGACTTGATTCAAGAGGTAGAAGAAAAAGTGAAGATAATTCGAGATAATCCAAGGGCAGCTTCCGATAGACAAAAAGCTTATTCAGATTTAAAAAGAAAAGATATTGAGTATCAGGTAGGAGACAAGGTATTTTTGAAAGTTTCACCATGGAAGAAAATAATGAGATTTGGAAGAAAAGGGAAGCTTAGTCCTAGATTTATTGGTCCGTATGAAATCTTGAAAAGAGTTGGACCGGTGGCGTATCAATTGGCTTTACCA
This sequence comes from Hibiscus mutabilis, assembly GCA_019671005.1. Lineage (NCBI taxonomy): Eukaryota > Viridiplantae > Streptophyta > Magnoliopsida > Malvales > Malvaceae > Hibiscus > Hibiscus mutabilis. Next base: position 26,757,292 of record CM033714.1, read on the forward strand.
CCAGAAATGAGCAAGATTCATGATGTTTTTCATGTATCGATGCTTCACAAATATAGGTCGGATCCTTCTCATGTCATTTCACCTGCGGAAGTTGAGATGCAACCTGATTTGACATTTGAAGAAGAACCAGTAAAGATTTTAGCTCATGGGGTGAATAAATTGAGGAACAAATCGATTCCATTGGTTAAGGTGCTTTGGAAAAACCACAAAGTGGAAGAAGCCACATGGGAAACTGAAGAACGAATGCAAGAACAGTACCCACATTTGTTTAATCTAGGTACGTTCTAAAAATTCGAGGACGAATTTTTTTAGGGGGAGAGAATTGTAATATCCCATTATTTGATTAGTGACCAAAACGTAAAGAATCAAAAGTTAGTGGTTTTAGTTCAGTGACTAAAACGTAAAGTTTTAAAGTTTGGTGACAAAAGTGAAAAGTTGAGAAAAGTTTAAGGACCAACATAGTAATTTTCCCAATAATTATTTTTATTCATAAATAGATAGATCACCTAAGGGTGTGGATCGAATATAAAAACTATGGTTTGATCTAATGTTTCTATTATTGGGAAATTACGGTTAAAGTTTAAGTGTAATTCGGGTAATCGTATGAGCTCGTAATTTTATAAAAATTTGAAGGAAGTCTTAAAAAGACCCGAAGAGCATAGCATCAAAGTTTGAATCGTTTTTAAATCAGTTTAGATTCGATTCTATTCAATATTTTGTATAGGTGGCGGAATGGCATTTTTGAAAATAAATCATTTCATTAATGGCATGTTAGACATTTCACCTATACTTTTTAATGAAAATTTATTATAGAAGAGGATAAAATATAGGTGTTGGCTTGTGATTGGTTATAACTAAGGGGTGAAATAGTCATTTGACTATTTTAGAGATTTTTATTTTTATATAGCCAAATTAGAAGACATTTGGCATTAAAATTAAAGATAGAAAAGACTAGAAATTTGCTCATCTTTCTCCCAAGTAGCCGAGACCCCTAGCAAGGTAAGAGCAAAAATTTTCAATTCAATTTTTGGCTTGATTTACTTGGTTTTTGTCTAGAGACATGAAATAAGAAATTGATCTCCTTCGAATTCTCTATCTTTTGACATAAGTTTTGCTTAGTTTCTATATCTCTAAGTTGAGTTTGATGATTAGGGTGGTTGAAGAGCATGCTAAGATTTCATGTTTTAAGGCTTAATCAAGTTGGAAATGGTGTTGTGGTGTTGTTTAGATGCTTGAAATGATGAAAACTTCTTGATAAACCTATAGGGACCATTTCGGCAAAATGAATAATATTAGGGGAAATTTTGTAAAAATTATTTTGATGATGGATTTGATTAGAATGGTGTTTTCTAAGTTGAATTATATTGTTGGATTGAAGAAAGGATCATTTTAGGACCAATTTGTGAATTGGGTGAAATAAGTGAAAAATTGGAAAATATTCAAGAAGCATGGGTATGTTGTTTGCTATAATACAATGATCATTTTGGTATTAATATTTTTGAAAATAGAGATGAAATGTGGAAGTTTCCAAATTTTAGTTTATAAACCCTAAGAGAAAGAATTTAGGGTTTAAAGGGAGATTATCAAACTATTGGTTGTAATGTGTAATTTGAGATGAGAATAAAGTATTGGGAGCATGGTGGTTACAAAGAAGTACTTGGTTGAAAATATTAATTTTTTTCCGTATTGGTATGTACATGTATTAGTAAAGGTTGGACATGTACTTAAGGTTGCTTGTGTCATGTATTTAATGTACAAACAGATAACAATCGAGTTCGAGTACAAACGAGTGAAGAAAGAAGATAGAAAGTGCAATCGAGCTTAGTGAGGCTAGTATAAATTATAACTTTGAAAGTGTCAAGGTGAGTGCAATGCATGCATAGCATGATTTTTATGTCATTCATTATATAATTGACATGTTAAAAATATGTCTAGAATTGAGAATACATGCATGGATCACTACTTATCCATGGAATGTTATTTTACGTATGAATTGCTTAATATGTATATATGTTGCCATGTATGAGATTATGATTGATATAAAGCCCAAAGTATGAGATAGGAAATTAAAAGTATAGTTTGGATATCCATAGAGTCATAAACAATTGTATAAACATTTTAGCACTCCCGGTAGAGTGCAATTTATTATAAGCACTTCAGGTAAAGTGCAAAATAATTAATAATTGTATACTCCGGTAAGTATACAAAAACACTTCGGTGTTAAGCACTTCCAGTAAAGTGCACCTAATAAACTATACTCAAGTAAGTATAGGGGGGATGACTCGCGTACCAAAAATTTCCTTAATTCAATACTTGGGCTAAATGAATTGAAAAACAGGTTAAAAAGGCTTGAAAGCTCGATGATGAATATGGCAACGGTATTGGTAAGAATCAAGGTTATTACCATGTAATATGTTACTATATATATATCATGCCATATATGTTAAAATGCATAAAATGGGAGGTGATCATATGCATTGTCACTATAATATATTGATACCTATGTTAAATTGCATTTGAATTAAAATGTTGTTGCCTCACTAAGTATATGCTTAGCGTATGATGACTTTTATGAGTAGGTTTTAAAGGAGCTTCGAGTGAAGAGTAGCCGAGCATCACTTTCATATTTTGGGAGGTATATCTCCATACTCATAGCAATGTAATGACATTCATCCTTTCTTTTGGAAATGTACTAGATGGCATGTATAATTAGTGGGATTGTAATAACTTATCACTAAATATGGTGGGTTAATAGTTGTTGAATATGGATGATGAACCTAGTAAGTCCTATTATGGTTATAAATGGTACTGGACTAAGTTTTTAGTAAATATGGATTCTAAGATAGAAAGTTTAAAAATCTGCCCAGGAATGTATGCAAAAAAGCAGTGTGTTCGAAAAATCAGCATAAATTCCACAATTGGAATTAGAGAGTGAATATTATATGTATGAACTAAAAATTTTGTCTAGTTTCTTAAAAAATTAACGGTTACTGATTTCGAGTTTTATGTAAAAAGTTATGAATTTTTATTCGACGGAAGGTCAGAAAACAGGGTAGCAGAATTTTTGAAATTCTGGGCTGTGACGTGAATCTAAGGATTTATTTGAATTTTTGTGTAATGAATTTAGGCAAATAATTTATATGGTTAGAAAGCTTAATTAATCTAGTTTAATTAAAAAATTTCAGAATGAATTTTTGATGTCTATAAAAGAATTATAAATTTTTAAGTAAAGGCAGTGCAGACTGTCAATTTTCTATATTAAGAAAATATAAGGGTTTAATCTTTGTTAGTAACATCACTAACTCGTATTTGGTGATAAATACGGGAAAAGGATGTAACATTAAGTACACGATAACAAAGGAGGTTTAAAAATTTTGGCAAAAATAAGAATTTTGGTTTTTAAAATTGGCTCCCCCTTACTCAAGCATCAAATATTGTTAGTCCAACAATATGATTATCTAGTTGAATTAATGTAAATAAAATAAATTAGCACAAATAAATTCAACTAAAATTTTACCACACTTAAACTAAGGTAGGATGTGAAGCCTCCTTCAAGTGTTCTTCTTTGTGTGTATGGAGCTCCCCCTCAAATTTGGACTTGTTGATCATTCTGCATCACACCTACAATAAGACAATCAAGACACTTTTGGTATCTAAATTGCTTTGGATCCATTTACATTAGAAGCACAAAGTTTGCCCCCCTTAGGAATCCATTTTTCAATTTCATCATTCTTATTTGAAGTGATTAATTCTTTTGGAATCCAAACACTTCTAAAACATTTATCGTTTAAAAATCTAAGGGCACTAGATTGTCTTACATAAAAGTTTGATTTTCTCAAATTGTTTTTCTTTTGAAGTTCATTGGAAATCAAATCTTTTTCTTTCTTAAGATCATCAACTTCCTTTTGATGATCTTTTTCCATTGTTTGAAGCAATTTTTGTAAATTTGAAACTTTTTGCTCAAAATCCTTCATTTTTGCTTCAAACTCCAAATTGGTTTTAGAAAACAAATCATTTTCGATTTTTAACTTTGAAATTAATTTTTTGTTTTTCGAAAAAGAAGCTTTAAACTCAAAAACCAATTGGCCATAGGCTTCTTGTAATTCATCAAGAGTATAGGAAGTAGAAGTAGATGAATTAGAAGTTACCTCACCCTCTTGGAGGGCCATGAAGCATAGGTGGGCAACCTCATCTTCACTTGTGGAGTCTTCATCACTCCATGTTGCCACATACGCCTTCTTTGAAGATGACCCCTTTTTCTTGCATTCATAGCTCTTTTAGGGATTCTTCATCTTCTTTGTTGATTCATGCTTGGATTCTTCCATTTTGCTCTTCATGAATCGGGCAAATTTCATGAAGAGATAGGTCGTCTCTTCATCGTCTTCTTCCTCCTCACTAGAATCTTCATATAGGCACTTGGAGGAATTGAGGACTACGACATTCATATTGATGCCTAGTTTTTTTTATTTCCTTCTCTCCCATCTTTCTTATCTCTTCCTTCTTCTTCTCATCTTCATTGTCCTTCTTCATTATTTGATGAGTGAGAAGAGACCCCATGAGTTCATCAAGCTTCAAGGTCTTGAGATTCTTAGCCTCGATGATGGCGGTTTTCTTTGAGTCCCATGACTCGGGAAAGGAGTAGATAAGCTTTCGGACAAGCTTTTCTTTCGGAATGACTTCTTCATAGCCTTTGAGTCCATTCACTATGGTGGAGAAACGATCGAACATCTTCTCGATGTCTTCTTCCGAATCTATCTTGAAGTTCTCATACTCTAGATTGAGAAGGCCGATCTTGGTCTCCTTCATTTCGTTTGTTCCCTCGTATGTGACTTCAAGCTTGTCCCAAACCTCCTTGGCACTCTCACAAGAAGACATCTTCTCATAGATATTGGGGCTAAATGCACAAAAGATAATGTGCAAAGCCTTGCAATTTAGCTCCATCTTCTTGCGATCATCCACATTCCATTCTGCCTTGCATCTTTGTGGTACGTAAGGACCATCTTCAACAACATCCCAAAGCTTGTAATCTTTGGCCTTGATGAAGAACATTATTCTTGTCTTCCAATAAGCATAGTTGGTCCCGTCAAAGAAAGGTGGCTTGTCGATGGATTGCGGCATTTCGTTGGTTGATTGAATTGTTGGTCGAGCTAGCCGGATCGCCTCAATAGGATGTTAATCCCCTTCGATTGAGCCCTGCTCTGATACCAATTGTTGAGCTAGATGATCACCTTCAACCGATGCTTGCCAAGTGGTGGAGAAGTTGGATTTTTGGGTGATTGATTTGTGGAAGCCGAAAATGAAAGACACGATAAATTTATAGTGGTTCGGGCTTCGAACAAGCACCTACATCCACTACCTTAGCTCCCACTAAGGATTTTCCAACCAATTCACTAATTGATTCGTCCCCTTTTTTAGGATTAAGAGGAAACCCTTACAAACGGTTAATCTTTCTACCCAAAGATTAACCAAACACTCTTTACAAGAGAAAGAAAATAAGCAAACTAAAATTCCTCTCACAAGGTATTTGTTTGCACTCTTTAAGCTCTCACCCAAACCTAAACACTTGTGCAAATATGACAATTTTGTCTCACAAGTGTTGTCTATACAAAGGATGAACAATTAAAGCCCTAAGACACAATTTCTCATCATATAGTTGTTGACATTTGAAGCATTAGTCATCCATAGATGCTTGAAGGTCCATTTTATACTCCCAAATGAGTTCATAGCCGTTGGGATTGAATTGGAGCCATTGGGCTCTTTATTTTCCACATTAATTACAGTTCTGAGGTTGTCTGTATCGGTACGCGGGTAACCGTATCGATACGGCCTTCTTCATAACTAGCCGTTGAGCTCTGATTAGCTGATGTGTATCGATACGTGTATAGGCGTATCGGTACGTCCTGCAATTTAAAAGACCGTTGGAAATATGACCGTTGGGGGGTTTTGGTCGTTGGGATATATGCCACGTAGGCATATCGATACACCAAAGGGTGTATCGAAACCACCCTTCTCCGTATCGATACGGGAAGGCCTTGTATCGGTACGGATCTTGACAGCTTCACAAACTGTAGCTAAAACCCTTTATGTGTATCGATACAGGGTATACCGTATCGGTACAGATACTTGAAAAACTCAAGTTTGGCTACTTTAAAGACGTTTTAAATCATCCCAAAACCTCTTAAAAAAGCATTAAACATTATTTTAAGTTGTTTGGACTTTAAATCATTTTTAAAGTCTTTTCAATGTATTCCAAAACTATTTTTCAATTATTATATCAAAACACATATCTTAACATATTTTTTTACATTATTATTAAAGAGTGTTGTTTTTTTAGATAATTTTCGAAAAAAAAAAGTTATTCATTTAATTTTGCCCGTCATATAGCGTGGCTTGGTTTATTAAGTCATTTATTTAGTTTTTCTTCGATTGATATATGATAAAAAGATATAATCTCGAATTCATATATAAACTTTGATTTTAAATCTTAAAACTACATGTGAATTGTAATTTGTGTATTTTATCTGTATTGTATTGTTTGTATACATAAATTTTGATTTTTTTAATTTATTTTTTAGAACACTAATTAGTTTGAGCAAACACATTTGGTTAGTTGGTCAAGTTGTTTATTTTTATTTTCTCACGTTCCTTTGGGTTATGGGTTCCAAATTCACTAAGAGCACCTTTTTTTTCTTATAGAGTCTCTCATTTCCTTTCTTTTTAGGTAGTATTAGAATTAAAATTTATCAAAAAAAACATTAACTAGGTCGTTATTTAATGTCTTTATACATTTGTATAATTGAACTCAATTTCATTTTCTTATATACAATTGCAACAAAATCAAAATCCCACGTGTATAATAATAAATTAAAATAAAAATTAAAATATCAATTACTTAATGGTGGTTAAAACCTTCAAATGTTTTAAAACTCTATTAAACCCTTAAAATTTTCACTCAATTTGAGAACTTGAATCATTTAAAATATTAAACTGAGAAATTGAATCAATAAAGTCTTTTAAACATTTTTTGTTAAATTTTAATGAGTTTTTCTAAGATATTTTAGTCATGTGACATCTCTCGGGTATACCATGTGGTATTTTGTAAGTTTTTGAAAGAAAAATTTTAAAAATAATATTTTAAAAAAATAATAATGTCTTAGAATGCCATGTGAAAACACCGTGACACAATATTTGATACTAACTGGTCATTTTAAAAAAATCGTTAGATTTACTAGTCACCATTAATCAAAGGAGTGAACTAATGACATTTATCATCTTAATTAACTTTAAAAAATTAAAAAAGCTTAATTGATATTTTTTAAGTTGAAAAACTTCTGACATCCTTAAATCAATATCAAATTATATATTGTCTTCAAATTCACATGTAATTTTAAATTTTATTAATTAAATAAAAAGATATTGTATTCATATATTAAAATTCGAACTTATATAAAACAAGATAATATAAACACATTTAATTACTGAGCTAATCAGTAGGAAAGACCTTAAACGTCAGCCCAAAGTGTTTTTCATCCAAAAATAATGGGCCATTAATCATAGAAGTAGAACAAACAAAAGTGAACCTGAACTGGTATTACATTTCAGATCCAATCCAGCACTAAAATCCAACTGAAAAGAATTTAAATTAACTGTTCAAATTTCAAGTTTAATCTGAAAAAAGGTTAGAAATCATTTCACTTACCAGTGAATTTTTCACGACTGCGAGTAATTAAAGAGGGGAATGGGTGGTGGAAGAGAAAAAGAAGAGGAACAAGATGGCGTTTCCCCTTGCAAAGCTCCGCCGTCCTCCGCCTCTTCTCTTCCTAAGGTCTCTCTCTCTATATATCTTTCGCTTTCCTCGGTGTTCGTCTTCTCTCCGTTTTGTACAATTATTTATACTGCTTCCGTTGATTTAATAGGAGCAGCAGGAGGTAGAATTGGAGCTGAGGCTATTGGAAGCGCTTCAAATTTATCCTCCCGTCAAATTACGAGGCACGTTTTCTTTTTAACTGTTTTTTGTTCGTTTTTATTTCGGTTTAGATATTGGTTCTTAGGAATTAACTTGAAGCCAAAAAAAAGGATAAGAATTAATTCTTTTTGCTGGATTCTAAAAGTATGATATTATTGGAAATTTGTATTTATAATTAAGGTTGGTTTTGCTTACTGCTATGGTGAAAAATGGTTAAGCTATATTTTGAGCAAGAACCTTTAGTAAATATGTTCTTGTGCTGGTCTTGGCAGTGAAATGTTAGCTTTTATATTGTGTGTTTGTTTTGGTAGTTTTAGAATCTAATGGTGCTTGTCATTTTTTGATGTTTATGGATCAATGTTAAGCTTTTTATTGATACAATGCCTATTAAACTACCTAAATCGGAGAATAATACGCACTTGAACCGACTCTTCCTCCTTAATGTTGCAACAGCAATGTTGCCAACCAAGCTAAGGCTCAGTCGGCTATAGATTAGTGCTAAGCGTTGAATCTCTAGAGTTAATTCAATTGTTCAAATAACTTATATATGGTAATGAAGTCGGTGCATCTAGCAGTTCATGGTAAAACAATTAGGATTCGTTTGGTCTTTAACTGTTTACATGAATGCATAATTTTGAATCAAATTTGCTTCCCCACAGGTGTGCATCGCCACTTTGTACTCTATGGTCTAATGGAGTTCCTGCGTAAAAGGTTTGTTTTGCCTCCGGTTGATCCCCTATTCTAGTCTTAAGTTATGGTGGGTCGTTCTTATTTTATTGTATTTTATATTCTCTTATTGGTTTGCTAAATGTTGCCGCAGCCTTGACCGGCATTTTTCTCCAGATGAGGTTTTGCAGTTGCTAGATCGTTTCTACAACTTGGAAGTGCTGGTAACTACTTGTTTGATAACTTATATTCATGTCCATTAATTACTTTGATATTCCATTGAAGATGAGTTATTGAATTGATTACTGTCTTGGATGATGTTTCCATGTCTGTTTAAATTGACAAAATGGCTAGTTTCAATGCTTTGTTTCCACTCATTGTGGTTGGATAGAGATAATTGCATGTCTAGTCTGGCTCACATGGTGAATTGTTGCAAATGATTTTCTTTTTGTATATTTTCAACATTAGAATTGGTATATGCATCGTATACTCTTAGATGAGCAAATCTTTGGTACCCATACTCTTCATTTTTTTTTTCAAGTTCTCGTGTTTGACATCTATCGGCATATATGATCATCGAAATTTATAGATAACTTAGAAAAAAATCGAGTATGCATATGTTGGCACATACCCAAGGTAATATAAAAGGAAAGCACCTCTTTAAAATGGGAATGCTAGTTAATTCCTTTTTAACGGGAAAAAAACCGTAAACCCTAAATGCAGCTATTGCTTTTGGTCATCTTGAAAGGTAGTTGTTATTGCTTGGCTAATTTGTTCTTTTGTAAATTTCAGAAACCAGATGATGAAGAGATTGATATCCTAAATCATGAGGAAGATTTTTGCTTGCCACAAAGCTACTTTGTCAAGGAAGAACCCTAAATTAATTTGGAGATTTATTTATTTACTTTGATATACACGGTTTCTTGTCAAATCCGGTAACTTTTTGTATTTTCGGAATTGTAATTCGTTTGTTGTTTATCATTTTTAAAATTTTAATTAGAAAACCAAATTTTAATCTTTGCTTATGTATTTTTAATATTTACAGAGAATGAGTTCATCAACATATTATGACACCGAACCCACAGTTGGTCGTTGGGGCGAATCGCTTGATGATTTTAGTGAGGATGAAGAAAATATTGTGCCTATTACGAAAGATGATGACGTGCACTTACTCGATGCTAATGATGTTGAGGCTATTATGACAGATGTGTCTGAGGGTAATGGTATTGATGTTGAAGATGATGTTTGGGCTACGGTTGTTGCTAGGCTCGGGTTGGGAAAAGAGCAGCCAGTTAATATTCAAACCAAATTTAACCTTCTTGATTTTTTAACCATTTATTTATTTCTTGATTTTTTTAAATTTGTAGTTGGAATTTCAATTTTGATACTGAAATATAAAAAACTTAAATATCGAAATGAAATTGAAAGAAATATGTGTTATAACATGAAATACCCAAGGACCACAAATATTCAAAATCAAAACATAAATTACAAATAAATAAAGAAACCCTATTTCCTATTTCCTCCTCATTCTTGGTAAATTCTACATGTGGAAGGATGATGTTTGATCGTACCACTGAGGGGGGTGATGAGTTCTTCGTGGTCGATTAGGAGCCTGCTCATCGTTCAAAAATTGATCATCCGAAATTTGCGTAGAAGGTGGTGTACCATACATATCTTCATGATGGAATGATGAGGTGCTAATGGTGGTAGTCGACAACAGAGCTGACATACTACCAACACACATACCTTCCCCATATACGGATGTTTGAGGATACTGAAATTGTGGTATGTATCTTCCATCATCGTTGTAAGCCGGCTGAGAAGATGAGCTAGCACCAAATGGAAAATTAATTGGTGATTGTTCCGGAACATTACCAAATCCAAATGTTTGATGAAATGATGAGCTTTCTCTAAGTGGTGGTTGTTCCAAAACATTACCAAATGGTGGACACCCTGGTTGTATTGTTTCTTCCCAAATATTTAATGCTTACATGTCTGGGGGGATTGGGATTGAACCTGAGAACATGAAGAATGCCAACTCGAAAAACTTTCCAAGTTTGGTTCGTCTGTTGGTTCTTGAGAGCTCTGACTAAACTCGGATGAGAAGTGTATGTGACTTGAGCACCGCGGATCTTCAAGTCATTTATTTGCGTCTTTGGGAGATACTATAAATGGTTTTCCATTTTCCGAAAACCACGAATAGTACTCCGTATTAAATTCAAAATCACTGGCTTGAAGTGGACTCAAATTATGATCCCACCACGTCTATCTTTTCTCCCATTGTTCAATGAAATTAACTTGCTTCAGAGTCCAATTCTCATTGAATCTACCTCTACGAACAATATGAATAGGTTCATGTGGAGCTATAGGAATGGGTTGATGAAAGTTAAACTGCCGCAACACCCGGTCAACACAATGAATCTCAACAATAGAAAAATTGATCAAATGCACAATTGCACCCCAGAATGATGAACATTGAAGCACAGTGTTTGGTAAGCAAGCCTTGATTGTGTCATTCGCGTATGGTTGCCAAATAAACTGTAAAACACAAATATTAATAATATTCATACAAAAACAAACATATTACTTAAAAATATGAAGTCAATATTTAATTTAAAAAAATATTATGATACATGATCTTTCCCTATTGTTTAGATCTTTAGTCTTATATCTCTGGCAGTGTTGTGCACCACCCCCGCATTCCTCAACTTATGTCTCCATCTGCAAAGATATTGAACTTATATTTTTAAGTCGTTGCAAATAAATATTAGATAAGTAAAATACCCATATACGACTGTAGTCACAATATTATCTTCCAGCAAGCGGAAACTCAAACGGTATGGGTACTTCTACAATGGGCGTTAGATAAGGTAGTCTGCACCACGCCCACGAATGCTATAAGATTTGACATCCACCCATATCTGAATTCTTCTTCTCACCATTCATAATTGCGACCTTGCACATTTCATGGTACAAGAATGCCAATATTGCAGATCCCCAACTATATGTAGCAGCTGTGTCAAAATCAGCCAAGAACGACAGATATTGTGTGTGAACCATATTACCAGATGTATCTAGCATCAATACCCCACCAATAAGTTGCAGTATATACGCTCGAGTTGCACACTAAAGTTCTCGGTGACTATATCCATCTGTTACCATAAATTCCTACTGCAACCATAAAATTCTGAGACGTAAACCATCCACACATGACTCAAGAGAAGCTTTACCCAGGTACTGCCTGCAAAGCTCAAATGCATTATACTTGTTCTCTCCAACCAACGGCTTCCCATTTGTTGGGACACCAAGTTGTACTGCTACATCCTTCAGAGTTATTGTGCATTCGCCAAATGGAAAATGAAATGTGTGAGTCTGGTCTCTACCATTCAATTAATGTGGTAATCAACCCGGGGACTATCTTAAATCCACGGAGAAATGAAGCATTATAAAAACCAGCAAGCTGTAGGTGATAAACTATGTGATCAAAAGGTTCCTTGATCTTCATTCCTCGACGGTAGATGCTATGCTCTACACCCTATAATTAATTTATTATAATAAATTATTTCGTATTATTACACATGACCTAATAAATTTTAAAATACAACAAAATTACTTACTCACTCTTCATGAATATGAGACGAAATGTGCTCATGATCACGGTACAACAAAACTCCTCCAAATGTCATTTTCTATTTGCAGATCTGCAAAATAATTATCATTCGAATATATGTACAACCAAAAAATGTATTAACTTCAAAAATTTTGATCTATACGAATATAAATTTAAAAAATATAAAAAGTTGGCAAAATATCGAATCTTACAAGAAACTGTGTAAATGTGCTCAAAAGCCTTCAAATATATCTTCAATCGATCACACACAAAAATCTACAAACCCTCTACAATTAAGAAAACAGCAACAAATTAATTAAAAAATATGCTTACTTACTTCTGAGAAACCGAGAAGATCTATAGAAAAATACACTTCAACAATTTTCACCGTCTTCGAATATATGTTCAAAAACGATCACCCAAATTGATGTCTCAACCTCTCTCAAATACAATACAATTCTAACTCTCTCAAAATTTTCTGCATACACCACTACTATTATATAGCCTATACAAATGTAAAAAAAATAATGATGTCATGACTAGCTTTCACGTGAAAGCTGGTATGTGCATGCATGCATGCTAACTCAACAGCACCTCGCCACCTCTAGGTGGCGAGCTTCACCCAGCGTATAAAGCTGCATTCTGCAGCTTGCATGCCATGGCAGTGGCTTGTCATGCTTCACTGAGCGGATTAAGGGGTTTCACAGCACCTCGCCATGTGGAGGTGGCGAGGTTCAAGGACGCTAGGAGCAGACGGCGAGGTCCTGTAGATTTTAGCCTAAATGTCAAATTTTTGGTTAAACATCCCTATAATCCTAAATATAATCCTAAAATGGATTATTCCCCAATTCCGCCCTAATTTTGTCTTGATTTATAATTTCGTCTTTACTGAAAGATAAAATCTTTATAAAATAAATATTTATATCATTCACCAACTCTAATTTATCCTGCTTCTTATGCTTAAATGTGCTATCAGGATGTAAGTTGATCTTTAGAACCAGAAGAATTGTCAATTTTTAAGAAAAAAATATTTATTTTAGTTAAAATTTCAATTTTTGTTAATTATATTTTTAAGTTTTACCAATTTTATTCAAATTATTGGTGTAGAACTCAATTTCATTTCGAGTGAATTGTTATTTATAGTATTTTATTTACATCAAAATTTATTTTGTATTATTATGTTAAAACGATAATCTTTATTTGAATATTTTACTCTCTTAATATATGAACAATAAAAAATTAAAATAGTCTTAATATTATTTACTGCTACACATTTTGAGTTTCTTTATTCCACACGTATTGAGTTTCTTTACTCAACACGTGTTAGAACTAATTTTATTTTTATTTTAGCTTTATTCTTAATTCTAACTTTTATTTTAAAATAAAAAATTACCCAAATATTGTTGTCTAATTTCTTTTTTCTAACAATATGACACTCTCTACTTTATTTTCAACAATATTGTAGTTTACTGTAGCAGTCAGAAGTTGGACTGTTTTTACCCTGTTTTTGAACAGTATTTTACCAGAAAATATTAAAAAAAATAAGGCTGTAACCGTCCTCCATTGATCTATACACGCTATGTGTAAAAACACTGTTTGAAGTTGGACTGCAATCTATTCCACTTTATTATTTTAATATTATTATGAAAACTACTGTTTGAAGTCGGATTCCAATCTACTTGACTTCTGATTTTGAACAATAATATATCATATTGTTGGAAATAGAATGATGAATGTCACATTGTTGAACAAAATTGAAAGAACAATATTTGGGTAATAACTTCAAATAATGTACTTAAAAACATTTGTTTACATCTTTACTTTTGGATGAATTGTTGAAATATATTTTTTAAAAGTTAATAATAATCACCAATTTTATTAAATTTATAATATGCATGTTCTTGAGTTACGTAACTCTCGAGTTGTAGATTTTTATTATAGGTTGGCCTAATAAATGCATAATTTCATTAAAATATTTTGAATAGTTTATTTTAAAATTTTAGAAAAGAGTAATTTCTGGCCGCTATTATCTTTTTGTGTGCGGCTAACGACAGCATTAGTTTTGTTGTTGATTGTCGATCGATGATATTCTTTTATTTCACTCTTTGTTTTTTAATTTCGATAACTATGTCTTTATAACACGTTTTTCTCTACTTTTTAGTATATTTTTTCTATTTTTGACACGTTTTTCTTAGAGTGTAAATGAACAGAACGTTCGACAAACTGTTTGTGAACCATTCGTATAACGTTTGTTTATTAAGTTAAAAAACGAGTATGAACAAAAATTTTATGTTTGTCTAATAAACGAACGAGCACGAATAGAGGTGTGTTCGGTTGTTTATGTTCACGAACAAGCTTGTTTATAGGCCCGTTTATAGGATGAAAGTGTTTGTGGGTGTATCTAAATACTATTTTTTTGTTGCTAACGAAGTTATATAAGTTCATGTTGAAATGAAAATTTTATTTTGTTGCTTTTGTTTTATTTATTTATTGTTAATTTAGGTAACATTTCTTATAATATAAACGAACATATTTGCGAACACTTAACGAATACATTCATGAACACTAAACAAATGAACACGTACACCTTCAAAAATAAATAAACGAACACGAATACAATATTAAAAATTTAAACGAACACGAACCGAACATGAACACCTTTAAAAATAAAAAAGCGAACACGAACATAGTCTTGTTCGTTCAAGCTCGGTTCATTTACACCCCTAGTTTTTCTCTTAACCAGTCGCTTGGCCGTTTCTTTTTTCATTTGATTTTTATATGGTTGAATTTGATGCCGTCATGACTGATCAAGAAGGCGCTCTTTTTGATTATTTTGTTGATCTCCTTGTTTTGAACCCTCGATCTGGATTTGAATATGAGCTTACAATTATTGTTTTTGTTCGCGATTGAGTTGTGGTAATGACCTGTTGTCAACGTGTCTTATTGTAATAGGCATTTTTTTAATGTTGTTGGTTTTTACCTTTCATCATCGAGCTTTAGTGAAGTTTGTATCTATTTTGTTTTGAGTCTTTGAATTAGAATTTTTTACATTTTCTTTATATGATCCTGTTTATGAATTAAGGACGTTAGTTTTTGTGTTTTTTTATTTGTAAAAATATGTCCAAATAAATTTGTTTATCTAAATTGTAAACTTCAATTGTATTTTTAAAATTTTCCTCTTTCAACAAGACTAGCATTCTCATACAAAAAATTGGAAAAGGGTAACTTATGTGGACAAAATGTTTACTAATATATGTCGTTTATAATTACAAGGAACTATATGAGTAGCGATGTAAAAACAGGTAATCGGATGAGTTTTAGGTTGAGTCATGTCAGGTTGGGTTAAATCAAATACAGGTTGATTTGATATTTTAACATGACTCGGGTCGGGTGCTGGTCAATTTCAGGTCAGAGTCATTTCAGGTCGGGTCAAAACGGTTCGGGTCTGAATCAGTTAATTAACGGGTTAATTCGGGCTCGGGTGGACTTCAGGTCAGGTTCATTTTAGGTCGGGTTAATTCGAGTTTCGAATTCGTATTAAGTTCGAGTTTGGTACAAATAGCCAATAGACTTTGTTTTGGGCCACTTAGAGTGAATTATTTAATGCCTTTCACGAACACGAATCACATTAAAAATAAATATTTAGGACTATAATGAACAAACATATCATCATATTTAAAATAGTGGACTAAATTACAAAATTTAGAAATAAATAAGGGTCAATTTCGGCTAAAAATAAAATATTAGGGACTAGAGTGAACAAAAATATTAGCATATTAAAAATATTGGACTAAATTACAAAAATATAAAACTAATAGGGGTTAATTTTGGTTAAAAATAAATTTTTAGGGACTAACATGAGTAAAAATATCATCATATTAAAAATATTAGACTAAATTACAAAAAAATGAATGAGTCAATTTCGACTAAAAATTAAATTTTAGGTACTAGAATAAACAAAAAATATTATTGGACTAAATTATCAAAAATATAAATAAACATGAGGCAATTTTGACTAAAAAATAAATTGTAGGAACTAGAATAAACAAAAATATTATTCGACTAAATTACTAAAAATAGAAATATATACTGGTTAATTTCGGCTAAAAATAAAGTTTAGGGACTAGAATGAACAAAAATAACATCATATTAAAATATCATCATATGGGCAAATTAATTTCTCACATTATAATATGATAAATTCATAATTTCTCAAATACTTCATTTTTCTCTTCCTCAATTACAGGTCAGATGAATATCAAGCAGTTCAATATCAGTTCAGGTCAACAATAGGTCAGATTCAAAATCAGTTCATGTCAACAATAGGTCAAATTCAAAATAAGTCGAGTCAATTAACAGGTCGGGTAAAATCAGATCATTGGTCGTTTCAGTCGGGTTATATCGGTTATTTGCCAGGTTAGTCTCGGGTTCAAGTTCGTATCAGTCGGGTGTAGATCGGGTTCAATTATTACAATACCAGGTCCAACTCGAATTCGGTTACAAATCGGTTTCAGGTCATCTCTTCACGAGTCAAAACAAGTTTTGACTATAACAGATTTTAGTCGACTTTTCGGGTCGGCTCAGCTTATATATATATGAGGCCTTAAATCTTTCATTCATTAAACAAGAGTTGTAGCTCAAATGGCATGCAATTAGTAACTCGAAAATTCAAAAACATTAACTTAATCTCGGAAACTCGTCATGAAAATCAGACAACTTGGTTGTTGTTATTATTGACATTCAATGGGGTTCGATTCAGACATCTCTTTCCGAGCTTCGGGTCGATTTTGAATACTACGAGTCCATCCATCATGCAAGCATTGTTTGAGAAAAACAAATGTAAACAGAACCTCAAAAATCCATTAGAGAAAAACGATTGTTTGAGATCTATTTTGTAATTATCCCATTTCATGGCCATGGCACAGCAATAAAATTGATGGCTCAATACAAGGAGTTCAATAATAAAATAATAAAGAAATCAACAAACTCGAAATAAAAGACCAAGAGGGAAAAATATGTGGATGAATGAATTGCCACAAATACCTTGACAAAGAAAACGAATCGCAGCTACTTTTGCAGCAAACCTCGTTTCTAAGCTAATCTACAATCCTCCTCCCGTTCGTCAGTCGTTAATATTGAACCACTTGAAACTCCAGAGCATAGCTCACACTGTGATGTCGCCGATAGTTTCATCCTCTGCCAAATCAAGACAAGTTTACAATCCGCAGTCTTGAGACTCTATGGTAGACTGTGCATGCACGCATGTGTGTGACAAAAGGTTTTTTGCGGATTAATTAGAGGATTACCAGATCAAGACAAGTTTACAATCCGCAGTCTTGAGACTCTATGGTGCTAAATCAATCATTTCTTCAGAAAAGGTTTCTGACAAACGAGTAGGCGCTGGTCACTACCATTCTGAAGGTCGATCACTCTTGCATCCCATCGTATTTGTGTAGCGTGTGCACGTGCCAACTCTATAACTCCTAATTTATCACAGAGCACAACCCAGCCCTGCAAAAATACAAAGGCTCAGAATTATGAATATTGATAACTTTTAACATACTGTTGTGCAAGTAGGTAATAACTATCTCAGAAACAATTAATTAATACAAGTAGTTCTAGGGCGCCTCAACAAATGGCAATGGATGGCATTGATTAAAAACTCATTATTTTTCAATGGGCTTATTCGGGAGAATCAGGGTGTTGAATTTCAAGCATAAACTGAGAAAAAAATAGTACCTCAGGACGAAGAATTCGATCCATCTCTATAAATAATTCCATCAAACCACACCTTTCTGAAGTAAGATGTGAGAGGAGACCATCGGCATGAAGCATGTCATATGTCCGAGGATATGTTGGGAAGGGTTCGCACCTGCACAGCACCAGATACATCAGAATATACATCAGAAATGAGCAAACTTAAAAAGAAAAATTGAATTTTCAACTTGATCTCAACGAGAGGAAACGTACATACAGACTCCAAATGTAAATTTTATTAACAAATAACAATCTAATACAGTTAACAGTGTCCTTTTGTTCTTTGAGGGGAAGTTAACCATGTCTTTACTACTAGCTACCTTGATTTGAGCAAATAAGCCAAATACAGTTCAAATCAAGGGTCAGTAGATACAGAAAAATTATAGGTATTTTAATTTTTAACAGAATCTTAATGAGAAAGTTAAGTGTTATCTTAATCTGGGAACACAAAAAGAAAGATCACTCCTAAAAACTTGTGAAGATATTTATACCCAAACAAAGACGTTAAAACTCAAACGCCAAAAAAGGCACATAGCTATCAACTTAAACATGCTGCTTTGATGAAGTTGTAAAAGAACTAACCAGTCATGCAAAACACCAAGAAAACCCCGGTCAAGAATGAGAGGAAGCGTATTGCGTGCCCTAACAGGCACAACGTTCATCACCCACACCATTTTCTTTTCCTCCAGAAATGCAGCATTCAAGCCACCATAATGAGCATTCATGTCCATCACATTCCGTACCATACTAAATGGAGGCAAAGGATCTTCATCTCCTGGCCTCTTGGGATGGTCGGAGAAAATTAATGGTGTAAGCAAAGACCAATAATTTTTTAAAGCTAATTTCCAAACTTGCAAGTCTTCAAAGAAATCCTCCGGACTGACTCCTGCAAAGATTAAATTATATCAATATGCTAGCCAACTAAACCATCTACTGCATAAACTACGGATTGCATGTTGCAGCCTAATAGCAACATAAAAAAGCATGTGCGGGGAGAAAAAAATGAGTTGGAACAATACTTTCCATGAACTGCGAGCTCCGCTGAGCTCAAATCTGAGCTACAGGACCTGTTCTGAATAGGAATCCAGCGATTGCTGGAAGTTCCAGTAATACATGGCACCAAGGCCCGATAATAGGGTGCATCATATCCTTCTTTGCAAAGGGGTACATCATTCTTCCGGCTATATTCAAGAAATAGAAGTCAGAAAAACAACAGAGCAGGTCTGACAGTTACAAGTTAAGCAAACCAAATACAACTAATTCAAAGTAAAAGGGTACAACCTAAAAAACATTTTACAAAATTGAAAGCCAGTTCCATCATGAAATTTAACTAAGATTTACCAACAGAAGAGCAGATATTACAAATGTCTACTCACTTAGAAGAATAGCAATGAGCATCAGCAGTTTTCTGCCAGATGAAAGTATCATCCTGCTGAGCAATAAGACTCCAACAAATTTTCTCAGTAAATTGTTCCAGTGGTGTTAACATGTTTCTTTTTTTTGTACTTGATGAACCTCCACGTGGCTTACTTGTCGGTGAGGTTAAAACAAAATAACCACCAGGCTTGAGTAACCGATCCATCTCTATAAGGAACATCCCCTCTGTTTACCAAATACCAAGCAATAGTTACTAGTTAGACAGCAAATCATATTTAATTTTAGAATAGTGCAGCTATTGAGGAAGAATTTTCAGTGCTCAAATACATATCATGCCTAGCAGTGTTATTAAGCTTAAGAAAAAGCACTGTTAATGATGAACCTACACTTAATGCATTGGCATAAAGCCATGCACTTTCAAACAAATTCAATAATGAAACATGACAGTGATTATCACTAAAAAATAGAAGGAAAAGAATCGTGGTATAGCTCATCTTCCCTAATAATTCTGAAAGTAAAAGAGGAGTATCAATAATTAACAGAATCCTATTATTAAACTGAGAGAGTACCTTTCTTGTCCCAAACAATACCGCATTGAGCACAATGAACCATGTCATATGATAATGAAGGGTATGGAAGCTGTCTTGATATGAAATTGCCAATCATTGCTGGAAGACCTCTCTCAAGAGCTAGTTGAACTTGGCTTCCAGTCGCCTCATATGCGGCAATACAAAGAGCCATTAACTTTAGTGAAACTAAATGAGCTCCAAAACTTCCAAATCCACAACCAATATCAAGTACAGTGCGCACCTGTAATCAAAGTAAGAGATTAAGTGACATACAGTGCAGATAGTTTTAGTTCCCTTTGAAGACTATGTAATATCTTTCTCATATTCTTAAACAGGACAAGCTAAAATATTTGAAAACTTTTGTTCCCAAACTATCATACTCCTAAAGCCCAAGGTACCCCATAATGCTAAGTGTAGTAGAAAATTACAATAAAGTGAAATAAAAGACATACACCGGCTTGAAAAAATTCGGAGTCACTTCCCAGTCCCAACATCTCTGCAATCTGGCGAGAATAATCTTTGACACCATCAAAGATTAAGCCATCCTCAGGGTGAAAAGCAATTTGATTCTCTTCTAACAACATGATTCTAGAAAATGTCAAAAAATTAAGGTGAATCAGAAAGCTGCTTTTGATCATAGAAAGAACTATGAAAGAACATAAGCAGCTAACAAAACCACGTACTCGTGAATTCTAAAACGTAAATTTCGTAAACAAAGGACAAACGCCTCATACTTTGCCACTTTTACAAAGCATTCAAATGCATTTAGTAAATACCTTTTTGTCATGCTTCCAGAAGAAAGGAATTGGTCTTTTGTTATCTTAACATTTCCACTCCATATCACATCCCTACCAGCAGGCCAACGGAGTGGGATCTTATAATCCTTTGGAGGGCGAACTAGACACCAGTTTCCTTGCCCAGACACTTCACAATGCCGATCAAACTCCTCTCCATCTTTAAACCCTAATATCATATTTGCTGTCACATTGTAACAAGGTACATAATTTTCTCTTTCTTTGCTACAAAGGCCAGGCTCCCTTGGCTGACTAGCTAATGATACGATAGTTCTCAACTCAAAATAATCAACTGCTGCTTGCTCCTTCAGCCTTCTATAGTTTGTATAGATCTCAGGTACCGGAGTAGAAGTTACAGAGTCAAAGGAATTAGACGAAGACGATCCAAAGACTGCAATCAGCGCAAGCACGCAGACAAAGCACAACAACCAACTGACAGGCGGTCTAGGACCAAAAATGACAGATAATTTATTAAACCAGGGGCCTCTCATATCCAAAACTTTAAAACGTTTAAAGATCGGAAAACCACTAAATAACCAACCCCTTTAGCTTAAATCTCCAAGAACAGTGAAGACCATACCCTATCATCACATACAAGCTTCCGTATATGTTACAGAGAACCTGGATAAGCCCAACAAGCATTGAAACCACCTACTCTACACTTCTCCCAGCACCGTTCTTTCCCCGATCATCACAAACAACAGAGGGAAAAATGGAACAAAATCCAAAGTTCACTAGATATCCACCATAACCAGTATATATAAAAAACAACAAAAACCAAGCTGAATTTCAATTCCTTATTACGGATCAACAATTCCACCTCTAGAAGTCAATTACGCAACTCCTGATCCAAACCAAAGCGAAATTTACCGCGGTAAATATTTTACCAGAATCCAAACAGCGCCAACGGAAACTCAATTTTGAGTAATGTCAAATTGTCTATCCCTCAGTCTCCAGCAAGTGACGAAATGGCATCAAGCTGCCAATGATCCACTAAAATCAGAACTCAAAGTTAAGGAAATTATGATTCTCTAAAGTTGAATTTGGCAGATAAAATTATATTGAATCTAACAACAGTTTAGCAGCGGGAATCCTATTATTAGAAAAACAAAATGCAGAACTTTCCTTTTTTAGAATCCGGAAAACGAAAGTCAGATCTCAAAAAGGAAACAATAACAGATCGAGATTATTACAAACCAACCTAAGTAAATCGAAAACTGAAAAAACGAGAACCAATTAGGGTTTACGTGGGAGCTTACCGGTGGAGATTCAAAACCCGAAAATTAACAAATGGAGGAGAGATTGATTGAACAAAAAACCAAGCTGTGTTTTTAATGATAATTTTATTTTATTTTTTATGTTTAATAAAATAATCAGATCTGAAGGCAAATGGACAAACAGGGAGCAGAAATGACATGAAAACGATTTGTTTAATTTGGATTTCTGATGTTTGGCTGTTTACCGACTATTTTTTTTTTTGTTTTTTGCAGTTGGTCAAAATTTAGTTTTGGTCCCTTTACTGCTCATATTCAAGATTTGGTTTCACTATTTTAATTTGATATAATTAGGGTTGTAAGTGGTTACTTTTGCAGGTTTTTTGTATTTTTACGGTGAGTTTCGCGACGCTTATTTTTGGCTCATGTTTTTTGGTGGTCGTGTGTAGTTTGATCTCTTTTTAATTTGTTTATTGATATAATTTGTAGCAATATTTTTGGCTCATGTTTTTTTGTGGTCGCGTGTAGTTTGATCTCTTTTTAATTTGTTTATTGATATAATTTGTAGCGATTTATCGCTTTTGTGAATATGCATGAAAGGTAGTTGTCAATTTTAGGGATTTTATGTAGTTATTGTTTTGACAATTTTTCAAGGACCCTTCCTACAATGGATTGTAGAAATTTTTTTGGGTGCAAAAAGAAAATGTTTAATTTGACCGTTCCAACAATTATTTTTTCTTTTTAGATTTTTTTTAAAAAACCTAAATCTAATCGTAATCGTACCTAGGGGGAATAGGGGATTCTAGGAGAAGGACGGGGTACTTCTGGTGGGTCTAAAACCTATGACCTAAGAGAATATGGTGAAACAAAGATGAGCAGCTTGGCCAACCAGCCAAATGTGTTTGCTCTTCTTTTTAGATTTATTGTTTTCTTTTTTTATTGTTTTTTATGTTTTAAAACGTCTATTAAAGTATGTTCTGATTTTACTTTTGTTTATTAATAAAGTTGTCTGATTCGTGTCTCAAAAAATATTAAAACTAATAAATGTATATATATATAACAAATTTAAATACCTTATAAATAATTTAGTTAATTTAAAATTAAATAGTGACATTATGATTTAATGTGCATAATAAACAACTTCAAATTTTAAAATGGTTTTATGAATCCATATTCATTATAGATATCCTAGGAGAGAAAACCCTAATATTGTCTTCTCAACAGTAAAAGTGAAGTCGGATGCATTACAATCCAACTTTGAACAATAAAATCTATTTTTATGATTAAAAATTAAAGTCGGAGGCATTACAATCCGACTTTGAATCGTGTTTTACACTAAAGTCGGAACCCTTTGTCACCGCCTTGAACATTTTTTAATCCAGAAAAAAAAGGTTGAACAGTTGATGAACAGTGAAGTTGGATTCCTTTGCTACCGACTTTACTCCTACTATAGCAATTGCTATAGATTGGGAAATAATCTGACAAGTACTATATTTTTTGGGGGAAACCAGCTGCCATATTTGGGTAATTTCGTCGATATCCTACCTACCATCATTTAATATTTGCTTTTATAACATCAATAATTAATTAAAATATAACATCCCTAACTGTTTTAATTAAGAGTAATGTCATTTTTTGTCTGCAGTTTTTGCACGCCTTAGTCCGCAGTTTTGCACGCCTTAGTCCATTATCATCTTCTTCTAGGTTTTTGATGGATTATTTCTTGAAGCTGGTTGTTTACTGGTTAATTACATTAGTATTATGGATAATGAATTGGCTAGGCTTTCTATTGATGATGGAGAGGAGGAAGCCTTGTTAGTTCCCTCTAAGATTGGAGAAGTGGTGGATGATTATGGGTTGTGTTTGGTGGGGAGATTTCTGACGACGAGTGTTGTCCACTTTCTAGCAATGAGGAATACTTTGGCCGATATTTGGCACCCATTGGGGGTATTTCAATCACTGATATTGGGGACAAAAGAATACATTTTAGGTTTTACCATGAGGTGGATATGGAACGGGTTATCTCTGGTGCTCTATGGTTTTTCAATAACCATTTGCTGCTTCTACATAAGTTAATGGTTGGTGAGGATCCTCTATATGTTTCGCTGGACTTAGCTGTGTTTCGGGTTCAAGTTCATGATCTTCATCCAGGTTTGATGTCGAAACCAATGCCACGTTAATTTGGAAAGTTCATATGGTCATTTGTTGATTATGATTACAGTCTGATTGTTACGGGAATGAAATAGTATATGCGGGTCAAGGTTTCCCTAAATGTTAATATGTCATTAAAAAGAAAGAATAAGGTTGCCCTGAGTAAGGACCGTTTTGTTTTTGTTCATTTCCAGTATGAAAAGATCACTCTATTTTTGTGCGTAGAAAATGTGGTTTTATGTTTGGGATAGATGTTGGTCCTATGGGTTCTAGAGGAGGCTTATCGATTGGTTGGAGGATAAACTTGGATGTATCGTTGAAGAGCTATTCCAGTCTCATGTTAATGTTGTTATTAAAGAAAGTAACTCTGTCATATGGCAATTTACAGGCTTCTATGGTCGACCAGATGAGCATTTTTGATCTGAGTCATGAGATTTACTACGTGTCACGGGCCGCGAGCCAAGGCCCGAGTCATTGGCACCACGGGGTGCACACCAAGGTTCCCAAAAGGTTCTGATAGAGATTTTGGGCCCAAAGAGACCACCAGACTTAGCCCGATCCGTGGGAGATTCTAGAAGGCTTATCCATCCACTTCGACCTATGTAAACTTGCCTTGTATACATAGGATTTGTTACCATAGATAGAAGGGAATATTCCCAGGATTGTACAATTGTGGTTGGTGGGCTTCGATCATAGCCGTCGATGTAAATTTGTATAGACCGTTGGATTAGGGGGAACTCAACTATAAATAGAGGTATTCCCCTCCTCATTTCGTGTATCCAAGTTTCCAAGGAATAAACGCATTTACTCTAAATCCTCTGAGTGTTTTTGTGTTCTTTTTTTTGTTCTTGAGCGTTCTTTCGGAGTTCTTTTTCGCTCATCTCGTTTGATCCGATTCCGCGTAGAACGCTTTACGTTTATCGGTGCTTGGGAAGTTTGATCTTCCGAGAGGGTTGAAAAGGCTTACTTAGGCGTTTGTCTTGAGTCACATCGCCTAAGGCCGCACGGTGGGCTGGTTGGAACTCTAGCCACGTGACAGTTGGTATCAGAGCCTTGTTCGAGCGACGTGAGCTAGTTTGAGGCACGAAGCATCTAGTTGAGATGGCACCAAAGAAGGGAGAGAATGCTGCTACGAGCCAGAAGGGTATGGAGACCCAGGCTGATAAAGGAAGCCGAGCAAACTCGAGGGAAAAGTTGTCGGGGCTTGAGGAGAGGGTCACCAGGCTTGAAGGATCTATGAAGGATTCTGTGGAGCGACTCGATGTAGTGGATACACGGCTTGAGGAGCTGGATGACCAGGGTGATCAGTCAGAGGGAAAGAGAGATGCTCTCGAGGCCATGCTGAAGGCGTTGAGGGTGGAAATGATGGATCTAAAGGCGGAAGTAATGGTTTATCAGGCTGTCATGCGGAACGGTGTGTTAACCACGACAACACCTAGACCAATGAAGGACACTCCGAAGCCAAAAGAGTTCAAGGGGAACTGGTCAGCGAAAGATGTTGAGAACTTCATTTGGTGCATGGAGCAGTACTTCCGGGAAATGAGCATCACAGACGATGCCGAGAATGTAAATACTGTTGTTGTTTACTTGACTGGCGTTGCTTTGTTATGGTGGCGACGTAAATGCCTTGATGAGAATAGTGGGGGCACGGGCGTTGGAACCTGTGAGGAGTTCTAAGCGAAGTTCAAGTAGCAGTTTTGCCCGAGTAAAACAGAGAAATAAGCCAGGACCAAGTTTATGAGGCTTCGACACGAGGGATCTATTGCGGATTATATTCAGGAGTTTAGTGGGCTACAACTCCTTATCCCGGCTTGTGTGAGAATGATGCACTTTTCATGTTTACGGATGGACTGAAGCCATGGGCCAGAACTGAGTTAGAGCGGAGGGATGTGCAGGAACTTTTCAAAGCCCTAGCCATTGCAGAGTCCTTGACCGACTATAGTGCTTACAAGTCCATGGAGTCCAAGTCTTCCAAGCCACTTGGCAAGGGCAATGGTGGGAAAGATGAGGACGAGTCCGGAGATAGCAACGATGATGGCAATGAGAGGCCATCGACCAAGCCTAACCGACATACGAAGCCAGATGATCGGAAGGATCGAGGATCTATAAGGTGCTACCATTGTGATGGTCCACGCGTAGTGAAAGATTGTCCCAATAAGAGGAGCCGCCTCGATGCCATTGTCCATGAAGACGACGAGTCAGATGGAGAACCCGGTAGAGTTGGTGCAATCACCAGCATCAATGGAGGGAAGCCGAGAGTGGAAAAAGTACATCGAAAGTGTTACCGATGTAAGGGGCCGCATTTAGCGCGAGAGTGCCCAGATCGAGTCAAGAAGTCCAAGGAGGACGAGCCTGAGAGTGATGAGGCTGCGAAGCTTGGCTCGATGATCTTGAATTCTGCCAAGGCGAGGAAGGGCCATAAGTAGAAAAGGTTGATATTTGTCGACATCAATGTGGCGGGACGATCGATGAGTGCTTTGGTGGACACCGGGGCAAGCGATCTATTCATGTCCAAGAATGCTGCTGAGAAGCTTGGTCTTAAAGTTGTGGATTCAACAGGTAAGATCAAGGCTGTGAATTCAAGGAAAGTTCCAGTTGTGGGAACGGTGCGGAAGATTGAGTTGCAGATTGGGGATTGGAAGGCCAAGGAGGATTTTGAGGTAATCGAGTTAGATGACTTTGATTTTATTTTGGGACTAAACTTCCTTGACTGTATTGAAGCTCTCATCATTTCGTTTGCCGACGTCGTGTGCATCTTGGATCCGAGAAAACGGTGCATTATGCCTGTGTGCTGAGACAACGGACGAAGAACCAAGAAGCTGACAACCATTTAGCTTGTCAAAGATGCTCCAAGCCAAGGAGACATCGAGTTGGAGGTGACAGTTGGGGACACTAGCTTGGATGGGCGAGAGTTGCCCGAGGCAGTTGGCGTGAAGGCCGTCGAGGAGCCATTCATGAACGAGGTGGTCGAGGCATCGAACTTCAATGGAAGAGAAGTGTCGATGGGATTTGCATTGCCGGGGAGCAGTGGGGCATCAAACTTCAGGGACGAAGGATTGATGTGTAGAGTAAATGTCGGGAAAAGGAGTGAGGTACATCTTGAACAGAGTGATAGTGTTTTACAATTTGATTTGCTGGATTTGTTGGGTGTAGGGCGCAGAAAACCTAACCCATCAGATGGAGTTGCCAAGACTTGGTGCGGGCCGAAACAACCTTTCAGAGTTTCGAGGGTTCGTTCGGTGTTCAACGTGAAGACATCCAAGTTTGTGCACAAGGATCATGAGAGTCCAGATCGGGGCAAGTCAGAACTGGTAGGAAAGAGTTCCTACGATCAAGATGTGCATGGGAAGGGTAATTTTGCATGGCGGTGCGAGCCAAGGCGAGCAGTCCTTATGGGAAACAATCGAATCAGAGTCCGGTGCTCTTTATGGGGAGAGCGGTCCTTATGGGGGGACAATCAAGCCAGATTCCGAGTTGGGAGCAAGCCAAGGTGCGTGAAAGGAAGCTCCAGGATCGATCTCAACTTTGTTCGAGAGGCACGACGAGGGCGTCGCCAAGTTTGGTGGGGGAGATTGTCACGGGCCGCGAGCCAAGGCCCGAGTCATTGGCACCACAGGGTGTACACCAGGGTTCCCAAGAGATTCTGATAGAGGTTTTGGGCCCAAAGAAGCCACCAGACTTAGCCTGATCCGTGGGAGATTCTAGAAGGCTTATCCATCCACTTTGACCTATGTAAACTTGCCTTGTATACATAGGATTTGTTACCATAGATAGAATGGAATATTCCCAAGATTGTACCATTGTGATTGGTGGGCTTCGATCATAGCCATCAATGTAAATTTGTATAGACCGTCGGATTAGGGGGAACTCAACTATAAATAGAGGCCTTCCCCTCCTCATTTCATGTATCCAAGTTTCCAAGGAATAAACGCATTTACTCTAAATCCTCTGAGTGTTCTTGTGTTCTTTTCTTTATTCTTGAGCGTTCTTTCGAAGTTCTTTGAACTCATCTCGTTTGATCCAATTCTGCGTAGAACGCTTTGCGTTTGTCGGTGCTTGGGAAGTTTGATCTTCCGAGAGGGTTGAAAAGGCTTACTTAGGCGTTTGTCTTGAGTCACATCGCCTAAGGCCGCACAGTGAGTTGGTTGGAACTCTAGCCACATGACATACGACAGTTGCATTCAACCCAATCTTTGCCATAGCTTGTGGCTGGAGATTTCAATGAGTTATCATATGCTTTTGAGAAGAAGGTAGGGTGTTTGCGTTCAGAACGTAGTATGTCAAAATTCCGTGAAGTGTTAGGTAATTGTGATCTCTGCGACTTGGGTTTTAAAAGACCATGGTATGCGTGGGAAATAGCCGTTTACGAGAAAATAATGTTCGAGAGAGGCTAGACAGAGCTGTAGAAAATTCAGAATGGTGGTCCTTGTGCCCAGATTATTTAGTTTCCCAGTTGAGTAACTCCTTTTCGGACCATTGCCCAGTGCTTATTGAAACATGCATGTCAAGTAATCCAAGGTTACATGATCGTAGGGTTGTGTTTCAATTTGAGGCTAATTGGACTCTAGAGGAGGGCGTGGAGAATAAAATTAGGTCATGTTGGGAAAACTCTCAAGAAGATGTGCCTGGTCGTTTGCAAAACCTGGGAGTTGCCCTATCATCATGGAGTAAAGCCCTAAAGCGAACCACGCGTACAAGAAATCGAAGGTTGCAGGATCGATTATCTGAGTTATCATTATTGGAACCAGATAAAGCTACGCTGACTAAGCTTATTGATGTGAAGTTGGGGTTAAATATGGAGGCTGACAAAGAGGAGCTTTACTGGGAACAACGAGCACGTGTGAATTGGCTTCAACATGGAGATAAAAATACTACATTTTTCATAGCCATACACAGTTTAGGCAAAAGAAAAATGTTGTAAAAGGACTACATGATGCGCAAGGGAGATGGTTTATAGATGGTGATGATTTGATGAATTTGGGTACAGATTATTTTAAAGAATTATTCACTACATCGGAGTCGACTGGTTCTTCCATAATTTTTCCTTTGGTCCAACGACGAGTTACACATGAGATGAATAAGAAGCTTTTATTCCCGTTTACACCTGAGGAGATAAAATCAGATGTTTTCAGTATGGCCCATTTGAAGGCCTCTGGAGTAGATGGATTCCCTGCACTATTTTTCAGAAGTTCTGGCATATAGTGGGCAAAAATATCACTGATTTTTGCTTGTTAATTATTAATGGTGAATTGGATGTACAAGCAATAAATCGTACCCAGATTGTTCTTATCTCGAAGGTTAGTGCTCCTGGAAATATGTCACAGTTTAAACCAATAAGTCTATGTAATGTACTGTATAAAATTGTGGCAAAAGCTGTGACAAACAGACTTGCTGGTCCTTTGGAAGCTTGTATTGATAAATCACATGGAGCTTTCATTCCCGACCGCCATATCTCAGATAATGTTATTGTTGCCTATGAGGTATTAAATACAATGAAAAATAACCGAATGGGGAAGAAGAGATTCTTTGCGCTGAAAGCTGATATGAGTAAAGCGTATGACCGTGTAGAATGGTCTTTTTTTGAGGGAATGATGACTCAGCTTGACTATGACAATCAATGGGTACAACTTATAATGCGTTGTGTTACATCAGTATCATATTCAGTAGCTCTCAATGGTTTTTAGGGTCTTTTCTTCCACCCAACTCGGGGTTTGAGGCAAGGGGATCGTGTAAGCCCTTATCTCTTCTTGATCTGTTCGGAGGGTTTGCCAGCCTTGTTGAATGCAGCAAACAGTCAGGGAGCTATAAAAAGAGTAAGAATTGGTCGTAGCAGGTTCC
This sequence comes from Hibiscus mutabilis, assembly GCA_019671005.1. Taxonomy (NCBI): domain Eukaryota; kingdom Viridiplantae; phylum Streptophyta; class Magnoliopsida; order Malvales; family Malvaceae; genus Hibiscus; species Hibiscus mutabilis. The sequence goes on from CM033714.1 coordinate 26,787,237, forward strand.
AGGTTGGGCATCTCTTGTTTGCGGACAATAGTATATTATTTGGAGAGGCTTCGGCCATAGAAGCTTCCAATGTCAAATCTTTGCTTACTGTATACGGGAATGCCTCTAGGCAAAAGGTAAACTATGATAAGTCCCTCATATATTTTAGTAGAAATGTTGCAGCTAGTAATAAGGATCAAATTGCAAATATGTTGGGTGTGCGCATATCCTCTAATCCTGAGAAATACTTAGGCTTGCCAACAATGGTGGGGAGGAGCAAAAAGAGGCTTTTAGTTAATTTTATGATCGGTTTAACAGCAAGGTTGATAGTTGGGGGTGCAGTTTCTTTCTATGGGAAGCAAAGATGTGCTTATTAAAGTAGTTCTCCAGGCTATACCAGTGTATGCCATGCAGTGTTTCTTGCTGCCTATATCTGTGTCGTTCTTTAGAGCAAATTATGGTCAAATTTTGGTGGTGGAGTCACGAAACACGACGAGGTATCCATTGGTGTATATGGGACCAGCTAGCTAAGCCAAAATGTGATAGGGGTATGGGGTTTCGAAATCTGAGCCAATTCAATGTTGCTTTGTTGGCAAAACAGTGTTGGCGTCTGATTATTCAGCCAAGTTGTTTTCTTGCTCAGGTATTAAAAGCCAGATATTATCCCCAAAAGGATTTCATGAATGCTGATCTGGGAGCCAATCCTTCTTACATATGGCGAAGCATCTGGAGTACCCGAGGATTAATTGAGAAGGGATATGGATGGTGTGTGGGTTTTGGTGGTAGTATAAATATCTGGAATGAGCCTTGGATCCCAAGCCGTGGAGATGGTAGAGTTAGTACTCGTGCTATTGATATTAATCACACTATGGTAGCTGATCTTATTGATCATTCAAATAATGTGTGGAAGTAATGTGTTCTCTAGGAGCTGTTTACATATGAGCATGTTTCACGGATATGTTCGATTCCTCTATCCAGAACAGGTTTAGCAGATGAGATAGTATAGAGATATGATGGATCGGGATGTTACACGATGAAGAGAGGATATAGATTGTTGCTAAATGACCATCACATTACCTTTAATTCTTTATCTTGTTTCTATACTGTAATGTGGAGTATTAATTTGCCCTCTAATTTAAAGATTACCATGTGGAAGATTGCCAATAACTTCTTGCCAACTTTTGACAATTTGCAGAATCGAAGGCTAGCTGTGAAAAATGTATGCTCTTTCTGCCAATCACCAGGGGAAACAGTTGAACACTTGATGAGGGATTGTGTGTTTGTTTGTCAGATAGTGAATTATTTTAATTTGCCAACTGGTATTACTTCTGGTGGGGAGACATGGTTAAACTGGCTGGCAACGTTTTTTGGTGATCTCTCAGATAGCAACAAAAGACTGTTGTTGGTGATCTATTGGACTATCTGGTTTTCTCGGAACAAACTGGTTCATGAAGGTCTTAGAAGTTCAGTATACAAGGCAATATCTTTTATCGTCGCTTTTATAAGTGAACAAGATGCAATCTGTATGTCTTATTGTCATGCCGGCCCCTCTAATGTAGCTCGCTGGGAAGCACCTCCTTACTCAACTATCAAATTTAACTTTGATTCTGCCTTCAGTCATCGTACATCAATTGCTATTACAGAAGTCATTGGGAGGAATAGAGAAGGTTTAATTATGGCAGCTTTTGAATTACCTCACAGTAATGTGGCTGATGCATTTGTGGCGGAAGAGTTAGCATGCAAGCAAGCAGTCCAATTTGCTAAGGACATGTGTTTTTCAAATGTTATTATAGAAGGAGACTCTTTAACTGTTATTAAAAATTAAAATCTGTTGTGCATGATCGATCCATAAATGCACCAATTATTTTGGACATAAAGGAGCTCTCAAAGGAATTCTCTGCCATCACATTCTGCTTTGTCTGTCGGGAGGCTAACAATACTGCGCATACTCTGGCTCGTGAATGTAGATCAGCTCAAGCTCCAAGCTATTAGATTGAGGAAGCACCTGTGGATACTACAGTTGAGGCAGAGGCGAACATGAGGGGTCTGATCTCCTTACAGGTTAATAGATATTTTCTCGGTTATCTAATTTATTTGCATTTCTGATATATGCACTCCGAGACCGTTTTAGTTTTGAATTATACTGGTTTTAGTAGAAGAGCACTTGTCTGGCTTTTAAGTGGGAGGAGTTTATTTGTTTGGTTGATGTTCTTAAGTAATTATGGTTTTGTTTGTATACTGGTTAGGGGTTTGTTCCCTAGTCCAGTCAATGTGCCAAATAGTATCTTTGTATTCTCTTCTTTGATATATAAAATAATACCAGCTAATTTCAAAAGAGTAATGTTTATTTTTCTTTTAAAAAAATTACTCATACCATGCAGAAATTCACTTCAATATAATGAGTTAAAACGAATATTTTATGAGGAAAACTCAATATCTTAATGAAAAAGTTTATAGTGTTCAATTAAGTATTTATTTTTAGCTTTTTAGCTTCAAATAAGTTAATTTTGATTTAGATAAAAAAATATATGAAAGTTTTGATATCAACTTGAACCAATATGTAACGACTCAAATTTTGGGTTAGCGAATCGGGTCTCGGACCGGGTATTAGGCCTTTATGTTGAGAGCCTAATTAAGAAAATTGAGCATTGGCTTTATCCAAATTGGAAGAGTAAATGTTGTTGGTGATGTTAGAATTTTAAATAAGTGTGGGTGGTTGGAAAAGGGGAGATAATGTTTATGAAGAGATAGAAAAGGAAAAAATATAGGGTTTTGTTAGAGAGAGAAAATGAGAGAAAGGTAGGGGAGAGTCTTCAAGCCCCTCTTCACTATTGTCTCGACCACCGAGAGTAACACCATCGACGTCATTGGGAGGAAATCGCTGAGAAACAACTGTCGGTGGTCACCATGTTGTCGCTGCCGCCGCCACTCGTCGGGGTAGAGCTCGAGAAGATTCAAAGTTGTTGGAAGACAAGCTCCCGGTGCTCGCCGTCACAAGTCGACACCACCGCGAAGTTCCCCCGCCAGAAATATAAGAGTTTGGAGCTCGTCGATCGCTTGCCGTCACAGGAGGCCACCGCACGCACCACACGTGCCGCCGTCTGGGCGTGGGCGTGCGACAGCTGTAGAGGTCAGGTGCACCAAAGCCTCTATGCACCTGCGCACACTGGATATGGCTCTCTATGGTGCACCAAAGCCTTCGTGCACCCGAGCACACTAGATTATGTTCCTGGGGTACACCATATGCCCCCTGCACCGCACCACACTAGATCATCAGGCCGTTGACCGGCATTGACCAGGGTTGACCGGTCGTTGACTTTTTGGGGGGACCTTACCCGAGGGTTTCTCGACGTTCTAAGTCCGTTGGCATAGTCCATTTTGTAAAATTCAAACTCAGTAAGTTGTTTTTACGCATTTGACCTTTCAAATTCATTAAAGTATATGATTAAGTGATGCTTATGGTATTAATTGATAAACAATGATTATTTGGGATCAGATAACAGATCAAGTAGAAAATTTGAGAAGCTCAGATAAGGATTTTAGCGGTATCGACTTAAATTTAGTACACCTTGAACTCATATTGCTTTATGAACATCATAAATGTGATTGTTTTGCGTGTTAGTATCTTCAAAATAGGTAGATGATGAATAAGCATGAGTATAAATCGGTATTATAGGATTTGGTAATTATGAAATGCATGATGTTGTCGGGAATATAATGTGACTCGTAAAGGTTTTAGAGACCGTGTAGGGTCATTTGAGATGCTCGTATAATTACTTGATGCTTGCTTGATTCATTGATAATTATGATGCCTTGTGTACTAGTTCGAATAGATTATTGTATTCGATAGAAACTGTGTAAAGGATGAATAATGGTAATATTTGAATAAATGATTATAAAGTCGGTAATTAATATTAATTGAATGAATGTGTTAGTAAACAAATCCATGACTTTCATAGGCATTAGGGATCTAATAAATGTTGTAATATCGTAATTGGAGGAAATTATACGAACCCGTGTATAGGGTATCGGTACGAGCTTTGACCGTAACAGTATGCATTTGGGTGTCATATCGGTACGCGTTTGGGTGTCGTATTGGTACGAGTTGACCCGTACCAGTACTTTGGAAATCTAGGTTTTTCAGTAAGTAGTTTCTATATTGGTACGTATATGGGTACCGATACTCAAGAGTATTGTATCGATACTCACATTTGAGTACCGGTACCTGATACGTTAAATAATCAATAAATGTAAATTAAGGGTGGAAATTAATGTGTATATTAATAATTAAATTATGTCTTGATAAATGAGATAACGAGGATTAATGGAGGCAATAAATGAGATTAATTATATACTTCTCCATAATGTATTAACAAAATTGGTAATGTAAAATAAATGATGTGTTGACGATTAGCCACAATAGGGGATCCTTGAGATTGCGTTGCTTGTATGCCGAATAGGCATTTGTATGGTTGATTCTTCTTGATTGATGAGATCTGGATACCCAATGAGAAAGTGTTGCAACACCATGGTTAGAGATGTTGAATGTACGTTCTTGAAGCTGTGTGGCACCAGGTCTCATTCAAAGATACTCGACGAGAGATTCCGAGTATGAGTGTACGTTCCCAAAACTGTGTAGCACTGGGTCTCACTAAAAAAGTGTATATTCTTAAAGCTATGTGTCATCGGGCCTCACTTAGAGTGTATGTTCTCGAAGTTGTGTGGTATCGGGTCTCACTTTAGATTTGTGGTTATGGTTTTATGTGTTTTAGGTCAGATGACCTAGTGGGATCCCAAGTATGGTTGGGCCTTGTGGGCCATATATGATGTTTTGCTATGATATGAGAGCATGTGTTTAGACGACTAGTGGTAGCGCCATGTGTTTGTTTATCTCTTCTTATTGCTCATACCAGATTGCATGCTTATGTTTATAATTAGCATGAAGTATAGTAGAGTAGATGTGTACCACTAAGCTCTGTAAACTCAGCGCTCGGAATCGTTGTTTTCGTGCAAAGGTTGATCGTCAGATTGCGGGATCGGGGAGTATTATCAGTAAGAGATTCTAGCATGTAGAGGCTTTCAGAGTACGATACTTGTGTTTAGTAGGCTATGTATTCATAGGACCTTATGTGGTTTAGTTTGTAAATCTTTCTTTGGAAACTGTATTAACCAAATTAAATGTTTTAAATTAATATGGAACTTTTTTGCAACGATTTAAATTGTTTATCTATGTTTTCAACTATTAGATTTAAATATTTTGGAAAATAACTTGTTTGGACTAAAACCAATTTGAGAAGTTTTATGGTTTTGGTTTGGGCTTGGGCTTGAGGCCCAAATTATGACAATTGAGTCGGTGGTGTTACAGCAGTAGTATCAGAGCTTAGGTTTAGCCAGTTCTAGGAAACCTCGAGGTAGTATAGGTGTTTTTAGTAAGGTGTCTAGTGAATACTAGCCCTTAAATTAAGTTTGTACTCCTTAAGACTGGAATCTTATGGTGCATCCAATGTTATTACGCTGAGATGGTTACGATCGTGGACGTGAGGGCCGAGTTAAGTGTTGAGCCGCTCATGGGAAAGATTCTGAGGGTGAGGTTGGGCCGAATTGTTGTGATAGGAGTTTGTTGAATGATGTCAAAGTCGAGGATGTCTCCTTCTCTGCCACCCGAATGGTTTTTTTGTTGTGTGTTGTAGACGTTTCAAAGCCTTTAGATACATTCGAAGAGCTGGTGGCAAGGAATCTCCATTGTTATACGTGAACAACAGGTTTGATACGCTATCAAAATCAATTAGTGGATACGCGTTGGTTGGAGGACCCTTTGTTTGCTTAAAATGATTCTCGTTGATACTTGGGGAGTATCATCGCACTTCTCAAATATATTTCTCGGAGGTAGTGGGTTTGGGGTCCACTAGTTCATTAGAGTGTGTTTGAAGTTAGATGTTCTACAGGTTTGATAGAGCTACCTTTTTGAGAGTCGTGACACCTTGGAAAATGATTTGGTTAATCAAGTGCGATGCCAACCGGTAATGTCAAGAGTGGTGCTCGAGGCTTCGAGACCTCGAGGGAACCCAACCTTTGGTAATGAGAATGTTAAACCGTTACCCTTCTACCATAATTTTGCAATGGTTGTTTAGATTATAGCACAACGAGGTTGTTGGGTATGTTTGACCACTTGGTAGATGCTAACGTGTGTAGTTCTATGCTCAAGAATTTTCAAACTGTCAGAGTGTTTGTTTATACTTCTGGGAGGAGGAGTCAGGACTTTCTCCCTGTAAAGGACATTAGTGGATGTTGAGGTAAGGCCGAGTGGGACGTCGGTGCCCATCGCCCTTGTTAGAGGACACCAATCCAGTTCACAAAGTCAAAGGTTCAGTTGTGAAGGCGTAACCCGAATGAGGTTTTTTTTTGTCTAAGTGTCACCCAAAGGAGAGTCGGGCTTGTTTTTTTGGTAAAAAGTTGGTTTATTGAGATGATGCTTAAACCGTTAACAGCTTGTTCAATAATAGTGAAAGATCGTTACGTGTCTACTAAAGTGGATGACTCTTTTAACTGATTGTGAAGTACCCGTGTGTTTTTTCGAGATTGGTTCAAGAATAAGATTGTTACGGTTAAACTGTTGGAGGCTAGTAGTTTCGAAATAAATTTTAGAATGAAGATTTCTTTCTTTAGGTGGTGTCGTGGTAACGTTTGATGCCTGCAACGACGTGAGAGGTGGGAGTCACCTTGTTGTTTCTAGAATATAAATTTGATGCTTTGCATGATATATGCGAATGTATAAGGAATATGGGAAGATGGGCGTAGTTAAGATAATTACCTTAATAACCTTGTGTGTGGGAAATGTTAGTTATTGTGTAATCAACTAAGGAAGCAAGGGTTGAGACTTCGTAAATGCTTTTGATTTGTGTCACATTTTCCTTGGAATGAGTGTTAAGTGTTCAAAAGTACTATTTTTATTACCCTTTTTATTCATATTATTGCTAGACTTAGGCTTATATTAGTTGCATTATTACCCATTCATGCATATTTGCATTGTTTCCTTGGTGGACAAGCTTGATTTCATATTTTGCTTACTTTTGTGGAAAAGGATAATGCTTTGGTGTGTTTTTGTGTGTGTACAGAATCACTTGCCAAAGCAGGGCTGGAACCAGTTGCCAGGGCAATGCATGAAAGAGATGCCGAGCTAGTTGCCAGGGCAATTTTCGATAAGGGATAAGATGATATAGTAGTCAAAATTAATGACTAGATAAGCCCAATATGACGTGGAGCAAAGTTAAATCCCAACGGAGTTTGATTTCCATGAAAAGGTCAAAGAGAAATTAAATCCCAAAAAGATAGGAGAAGATCTATAAGGAATTTAAATATAATAAAGAATTATATTCTTTTAAAGTATTTAATTCCAACTTAACTTCCTCCCCAAGAAAGATTTTGACCTAGCCATCTCCTATTTAAAGGAGACCAAGCTGTCAAACCAAGGGGGAGAGAAGAAGTGAGATATTTCGACAAGAGAATTCAAGAGGTGAGAGTTCGATTAGGAGAGATTTTCCAAAGAGGTCTGATCGATTTCTTCTTCTTCTTTGCTTCCATTAGATTTATGGTTTGGGGATTATTCTTTGTATATCTTTTGAACCCAACCATGAACTAACTTGATTGGTTGGGGTTATTGTGTTTTGTGGTTGTGAGAAAAAATTGGATTTTGTTTAGGTAATAAGAGTTTGCACTTTCAATTCAAGGTTTACTCATTCATGATTTTTATTCTTGTTTGTGAGTGAATTGGGAGAAGATATCGTAACTTCATCTATTTATCTAATATCGGGAGAGTTAGATTCAAGAAATGAATGAGTATGGTCTTTATTCAATCTATTGATGGTGAAGATTAATCCGGGTTAGGAATAAGTTAAGGATTTCAACGGCTAAGAGGAGCGCAAGATTGGTTGTTGTTCACCCTTGATTCACGCATGGATGTATTATCAAGGCATGTACAAATAGCTAGAGTTTCGACTTAAGGATAAGAAGAAACCATTGAAGAACGCTCCGTCGAACCTTGAAGATGCTGCCTAGCCGCCCAAACAGTTACCTAGCCAGTTACCCAGGCAACCGTCGATTAGTTGACAAGGCAACCCCGCTGCGCAAGTTGCCACGACAACTGAGTTGCCCTTGCACTCTTTTACCAAGACGATCCAATCGGCTATCACACCTCAACTCACGATAACCTGGCCTATTCCCTCTTATTTGATTACATCTTTATTTTATTTACTTGCTCTTTTATTTTATTCGTTAGTTAGAACTCCTACAATTATCAATTGTGTTTTTACTTTTACAGTGCGATAACTAAGACAAAGTGGCCCAAACTAATCCATGTGGAAACGATACTCGATACTTATCATATCACTTTATTACTTGCGACGTGTATACTTGCACAATTGCGTAGCACTTATTACGCGCAACAATGAGCCGAGGAACGTTGGTGGAAATTCGAGCTGCATGAGACTATTTTTTGTGGCAGTAGTGCTGACTCGATTAAAGTCGAGTAAGGTTTTGAAATTTTTGAGTATGTTGTGTTGTTTTGTCAGGGCTTTATTTTGTGCTATATGAGGGAAGGTTGTGTTCACCTCCACAATGTGGATTTTAAGTACTTGATCGTTAAGGAATTTGAGATTTGTACAACGACGTGAGTCGAAACAATTAAGAGCTATTGATTGTGTGATCAATCACCACCTAAGTAAACTAATCTTGATAAGTGATGGATTGTACGAAGTTAGTTCAGGTTAGAGTATCATGCTACCTATATGGGGGTGATTAAGGATTGCAAGTGATGGTCGTGTATGAGAGTATCGATACTAGCTCTATGCGGTACCGATACTCGATTCATCTGGTGTTGGTACTGACCGGTTAGTATAGGTACCCGTGTGTTTGTTAGTTAAGCTGCGAGTTAAGGATTTATTTACTTTGGAAGCCGAGGGAAGTAGCATCTGATTCTAATTGAGGGGACGCAATGCTTTGATTGGGTTTAAGTTCAATGGTATATGATGGACCTTGAGATCTTGTTGTGGGTGTTTTTAGGGAAAAATATGTCAAGGCAATGGATTCTTCTTTTATGGTACAGTGGTAAGGGTATGTTGAATTCTTAGAGCGACAGTTGTACCGAACTTTCGCCATGTGTTTTTGGAGACTGTGTGAAGTTGTGAGTTTGAGATAGTGATAGGTGTTTGACTTGCCCTCAGTTAGGAGTCTAAAATCAAGTTTTTCAAAGTTGTTGTGATGTTTGGATACTCTTTAGTGGAAATTAAATTGATGATCGTGAATCTTGTAAGGGATCAGTGAATGCACAGTTCCGAAGGGACTTCGTTGAGTAAAGATATATTCTTGGCAAGTTTTGTTTGATGTTTTCAGTAAAGGTGAGATCTAGATAGAAAGTATGTTTGGTTTGTTTGTGGGTTGGGTTGTATGACATTGCGGTGTGTACATGCTACCTTTTGACATAAGATTTGGGGTTTGTAATGGAACCTTATCCCTTGGTAGGATTTTATGTGGTAAAAGATTCGAGTTAGGGTGTTGATGACGTGTTTTCTGGGTACGTTATAGTTTGGAGTGTAATTTTTTTTAGTGAACCGAGTTAGTGGGAGACGTTACTTTCTGATATGAGTTATCATGTCGAATTTAAGCTAAGTGCTTGAGGCGTATTGAGACGTTGTTCTTTTTCAGAAGCCTTGCTTTGGACAAGCAATATTCTAGATATGGGGTTCTATTAGAGTTAGAGTCTACTTCAGGGAGTCACCACGATAAGAATTGTTTCGTTTTGGATGCAACGACTATTTAACATCTTAATCTTTTTAGTTCGTACGTTATTGTGCAAGGATTTTTGTGTGCAATAACCTTTTGAGCTCTGTAGCATAAGTTAAGTTTCTTGATGACGTATTCATATGACAGATTTGTCGGGGGTGCCGTTGGGTTTTGCTTGTCGTCTACAGTATACCAAGCGAAGAAGGATTTCTTCGAAGGAAAAGAAATAATTGAGATTATGTTTGTATCGTTAGAAGACAAGAATTATAATTGACAAGTATTGTGAGAGATCAGAGTAGCGCAACAGAATATGTTTGAGAACATTGAAGAGTTATAAAAGTTTTTGCACCTTCTCTAGTTTACCGGTATAAATTTTGAGGATGAAATTTCTTTTAAGGTAGGGAGAATTGTAACAACCTGGATTTTGGGTTAGCGAATTAAGTCTAAGACTGGGCATTGGGCCTTTATGTTGGGAGCCCAATTAAGAAAATTGGGCATTTGCTTTATCCAAGTTGGAAGAGTGGATGTTGTTGGTGATGTTTGAATTTTAAAATAAGTGTGGGTGGTTGGAAAAGGGAAGAGAATGTTCATGATGAGAGAGAAAAAGGAAAATGTAGGATTATATTGGAGAGAGAGAAAATGAGGAAAAGGTAAATGAGAGTCTTCAAGCCCCTCTTTGTCATTGCCCTGACCGCCGAGAGTGACTCCGTCGACGTCATTGGGCAAAGCTCACCAAGACACAGCCGTCATGGTCATCATGATGTCGTCACCGCCGCCGCCATTCACTAGGGTAGAGTTCATGAAGATTCAAAGTTTTTGGAAGACAAGCTCCCGATACTCTCTGTCGCAAGCCGTCACCACCACGGAGTTCCTCAGTTGGAAATATACGAGTCTGTAGCTTATCAGCAGCTTACCATCACTGGAGGCCACCACACGCACCACACGTACCGCCATCTGCGTGTGGGCGTGCGGCAACTATAGAGGCTGGGTACATGCAGGCTTGCATGTGCCGCCCCACACTAGATTGGCTTCACCCGGGTACACGAAGCCTCTATGCACTTGCGCACACTAGATTTGGCTCCCTAGGGTACACGGAAGCCCTATGCACCTGAGTACACTAGATCATGTTCTTGGGGGTACACCATATGCCCCATGCACTACACCACACCTAATTGTCAGGCCGTTGACCAAGGTTGGCCGGTTATTGACTTTTTCTAAGGGACCCTACCTGAGGGTTTCTCGACGTTCTAAGCCCGTTGGCCTAGTCCGTTTTGCCAAATTCGAACTCGATAAGCTATTTTTACGCATTTGACCTTTCGAATTCATTAAAGTATGTGATTAAGTGATGCTTATGGTATTAATTGATATACGAGGATTATTCTGGATCAGATAACATATCAAGTGGAATATTCGGGAAGCTTAGATGAGGATTTTAACGATATCAGGTTAAGGTTAGTACACCTCGAACTCTTATTGCTTCCTGAGCATTATAAATATGATTTCTTTGCGTGTTAGTATCTACAAAATAGGTAGACGATGAATAAGCATGAGTATAAACTAGTATTATGAGATTCGATAATTATGAAATACATGATGATGTCGTGAATATGATGCGACTCGTAGAGGCTTTAGAGACCGTATAGGGTCATTTGAGATGCTCGTATAATTACTTGATGATTGTTTGATTGATTGATAATCATGATGCCTTGTGTACTAGTTCGAATAGATTATTGTATTCGATAGAAATTGTGTAAAGGGCAAATAATGGTAATATTCGAATAAATGATTATAAAGTCAGTAATTAATATTAATTAAATGAATACGTTAGTAAACAAACCCTAATGACTTTTATAAACATTAAGGATCGAATAAACGTTGTAATATCGTAATTCGAGAAAATTGTACAAACCCGTGTATAGGATATCGGTACGAGCTTTGGCCGTATCGGTACGTATTTGGGTGTCGTATCAATACGGGTTGACCTGTACCAGTACTTATGGAAATCAAGGTTTTCTAGTAAGCAATTTCTATATTGGTACGCATTTGATTACGAATACTCGAGGATACAGAATTGATACTCGTGTTCGAGTACTGGTACCCGATACGTTAAATAATCAATAAATGTAAATTAAGGGTGAAAATTGATGTCCATATTAATAATTGAATTATGCCTTGATAAATGAGATAACGAGGATTAATGGAGGCAATAAATGAGATTAATTATATGCTTCTCCATAATGTATTAACAAAATCGGTAATGTAAAATAAATGATGTGTTGACGATTAGCAACAATAAGGGATCCTTGGGATCGCGTTGCTTATATGCCAGATAGGCATTTGGTTGGTTGAGTATTCTTGATAGATGGGATCTAGATACCCAATGAGAATGTGTTGCAACACTATGGTTAGAGATGTCAAATGTACGTTCCTGAAGTTGTGTGGCATCGGGTCTCACCTAAAGAGTGTACGTTCTAAAAGTTGTGTGGCATCGAGCCTTACTCAGAGTGTATGTTCCCGAAGTTGTATGGCGTTGGGTCTTACTCCAGGTTTTTGGTTACGCCTTTATGTGTTTTAGCTCGACCATGTATGATGTTTATGCCTTGTGGGCCATGTATGATGATTTGTTATGATATGAGAGCATGTGTTTTAGGCTACTAGTGGTAGCGCCATGTGTTTGTTTATCTCTCATTATTGCTCGTACTAGATTGCATGCTTATGTTTATGATTAGCATGAAGTATAGTAGAGTAGTTGTGTACCACTGAGCTTTGTAAGCTCAACGCTCAGAATCGTTGTTTTCGTGCGTAGGTTGATCATCGGATCGAGGAGCACTATCAGTACGGGATTCCAGCATGTGGAGGCTTTTAGAGTATGGTACTTGTGTTTAGTCGGCTATGTATTCATAGGACTTTACATGGTCAAGTCTGTAAATCTTTCTTTTTAAATTGTATTAACCAAATCAAATGTTTAAATGGTTTAAATTAATGTGAAGCTCCTTTGTAACGATTTAAATTGTTTATCTATACTTTCAACTATTGGATTTAAATATTTTGGAAAATAACTTGTTTGGGCTAAAACCAGTTTAAGAAGTTTTATGGTTTTGGTTTGGGCTTGAAACTCAAATTGTGACATCTAGGTCGAGGGTGTTACACAATAAGTCAAGTTTATGTACCTAATTGGATCACAAAAATTATGTATTAATCACACGTTGAAGCCAAATTCATATATCAAAAAATATATTTAACCTGTTACAAAATTAAAAGAACTAATCGTGGCAAATTAAAAATTTTAAAGACACCCACCAACAATCAGTTAGTGTACCGATATGAGGCATTGAGTCCCTTAAGTAATGCCAAGAGTTCGAATCATAATATTTTGAATGGAAAAAATTAAGCTAGGATGATCGCCCCATATTGAGCATCTACAAAATTATGTCTGAATGAGTAATCCAATGAATTGGGTACCAGTGGTTAAACAAAAAATATATTTAAAGACACCCTATTCATAAAGGATAGAGGTACCAAAACCATAAATTGACCTTATTATTAAATGGTGGGTGGGCCGTGGGTGTTTGGTTTCTTTTTGAAATATACGCTACCCTCGTTAAAAAAGAGAGGAAAAACCAGAATGACAGGTGGTGATGATGCTGTTATTGATTGGGCGGTTCGTGATCTTTTATTCTGTGGGGATAAAAAATCTACGATCCTGATTTAGCCGTAAAAAATAAACAGATATTGATGAAGTAATTTATTTAAGTTTTTATTTCTAAAAAATTATTTAAGTTTTGAATTTTAAAGTTAGCTAATATATTAATTTGTTTGATTAGTGTTTTTAATATTTTTTTTGAATATGTTAGTGTGGTTATAAGGTAATAAATATTTAATTTTTTTAATTTTTAATAAAGTATACACACTTTGCACACATAATACTCGAACCCGAATCATCTAAATAAAATATATCATATTTTACTATTGGGTTCATTCTACGGATTCAGTGTTTCTAATATTTTAAAGTTTGCAATTTAAACATGTCGTATTACACGTTTAATAATTTAATTAGGGAATTAATTTAGTAATTACGAGGGAAGTTGTTGCTTTTAGTCTAGTTTTTAGTTTGTTGGTTCCTTCTTTTGTAAGAAATGACTATGTTTGTTGAAAACTTTGTTTAATTACTGTAATGAGCTTTAATTTTTACGTTACTTGATAGAATAGGCCAATATATATATAATTAACAATTAAATCTGAACCTATATAGTAACGATGTTGATCCAAGTGGTAAACAGTTTGATATCGGTTAAACATATCTTGAGTTTGAAGCATTGTGTATACAAAAAATCTCCGTTAGTAGATTTATCCACTAAAATCAGGTGTACGATATGGATTTGTCCAAATTAGTAATGGCAAGGCCTTAAACAATCGAGAGGGCAACAAAAAAATTTAAACTTATATCATTTTTAGATAGACCTGGCAAACTTAGTCCGTTAACCGAACCGATTTATTCGAACAATGACCAGAAATCAACCCGAACACAATGACCCGAAATCAACCGACCGAATTTTAGTTGAACCGAAATGGACTCAAAACGATTTTCAACCAAACCGATTTCACTCAAACCGAAATCAACCCAAAATAAATAAAATATACTAAAATAAATAAATAAAGATGAGATGTGAATTGTTGCACAACTCACTAAAAAGTCAAATATACATGTTATATAAAGACATATATAGGGTGGAAAAACCTAACTCGGCCTGAAAACTCGACTAAAACTGATCGGTCTCCTATTAACCCGATATTGACCCGACCCAAAATCAACCAAATCGAGAGTCAACTAAATCAAAAATCAACCGACCTGACGTCCTGACCCGATACTCGAACCGAAATCACCGTAAACCCGAACTAAAATCGAATCAGACCCAAACCGAAATTAAACCAAATATAATCAGACTCGAAATGACCTGAACTGAAATGACCCGAACCAAAACCGAATAGAAGGACCCGTTTGTTGCCTCTATTTTTAGGTCACACAACCACTTTTTAAAAAATAATATTTAGTTTAGTTTAAAACTCGAAGCTCATCTATATATACTATGATCTATTAATCGACATGGTACCATCATTTTCTCATGTCGCTTCATGGTCATAAGCTGATTTTGTCATCATGAGAAGTGGGGATGTTCATGGTAAGTTAATTATACTGTTTAGCTTAGACGGTCGGTTAATCGTTATAACGATTATTAAATTTTGTTAACTGTAATTTAACCGTTAAAAAAATTAACCGCTAACGATTAGTCATTAAGACGCTGTTCACCAACGATTCGAAAATAGGTTAAACAATAATCTATTAGATTTTTTTCACATGTTCAATTATCTCTTTGATAAATATTATATAAAAATATTCAAAAAAAAAACTTAAATAGTGAGATTCTAACCACTAGCTTCATATTTAATTTTAAAAAAGTACCTACATGCTGCAAAGTTCTAACACAACACAAAGTACAAAAACTTCGTACTTAGTTTAAAATTTCAAGTTTCAAGTTTTAACAGTGTTCACATAGCAATACACAATCAAAGTTCAGGACATAGAAATACATCATCAAAGTTCTAAAGACAAATGTTTAACTAACATAAAAAAAAACATAAGGTAAAAGAAACTTCAATGAGTTAGTACCACAAGTCACAAAAGTTATCTTTACGATCAAATCACTCAAGGCCTTTACCGATTTATATATGTATAAATAATTTACAGTTAACCTATAAGTTAATCATTTGTCAAAATTCGTAACCGTAACCATTAACCATCATTTTTAATAGTTTGGTTAACTAAAATCGTTTAACCTTAAAGTTCGATTAATTAATCTATAAAATATAACGATTATACTGATTAACGATTATGATTAATTATGCACAGTCCTACTAAGAAGTGCAGTTCACCATTTTGTCATCTAAAAGTGTCTCTCAAAACTCAAAATTAAGGTATCACGATACTGAAAAAATAAGCTTTATATAAGAGGTTTTGAATTTTATAGCTCGAGGAAGAGCACCTGATGGAGCTAAAATCAAACATTTGGAAGGACAAGTATCTATTAAGTCTTTAATTTTAAAAATTTGAAAGAACAATATTTTATTTAACTAATATTTTTTGTTGTCCTCTCGATTCCTCAAAATTTTGCCCTAACAAATTCGGACTGTTTCGCGTCGCACACCTCGCTTTGGTGGGTGAGTCTCCCAGTATTTTTTTCATACATAAAACTTCAAATTTAAAACCTACTTAAATAATATCAAACCGACTTGCTATTTTTTTTAAAAAATATCCGCTAAAATAACTTTGTCCCCTAGCACATTCAAATGACAAACCCTTGAAAGATCGGTGCACTCCCAAAGCAAACAATACTAAATTGTGGACGTAACCAAGGGTTTTAAAACTTAAATTGAATTGTTCGTATTAACCCTAAGTAGGGGTAAGTCTACAATGCGACACCAATAAAAAATGTTACAGAACACAAAATTAAAAATATTATTGTAGTGATGTTCTTTTACGCTAAAAAACTGGTATTTTTTGTTTTATTTTGGAAAATTTTAAAAAAGATGTACTTCCGCGTGGAGTTTTATAAAACCCGTGTTTTATTTAAAAATAGAGTCGCCACCGGCCACTCAAGGTGGACCAGACACCATAAAAACCAGAGATCTAAAATTGATGGGTTCAGGAGTCGGTTAAGGATGGGGAAGGATTAGCACCCCCACACCGCCCAAAATTGGTTATAAGTGCGAGTAGATTTTAAAGGCCCCGTTATCCGAGAATAAACGCCCAACCACTATCACTACGTCTGATACTGGCCCCATTTACGCTCGGATAAAAGGGCACCGCATTGACAAAATATATATCCGTTATACAAATTTAAAAAAAAAACATAGCAAATATAAATATATACATTTCGATAAAAATATAAATACTAACATAATAAAATACTAATAAGACATAAATAAATACTAATCTAAAACATACATACATAACTATTAATTTAAGACATAAATAAAAACAAAAATAAAATACTAATATAAAACATACATACATAAATATTAATCTAACTCATAAATAAAAACAAATCTAACATAAATAAAATATTAATATAAAACATAATAAATACTAATCTAAAACATAAATAAACATACAAACTAAAAACACAATTTTAAATTAACTACTACTTCATTAAATCATAAAAATTACAACACAAATAAAAAGGAAAGAAAATATATCTAACTAGGAGTTCGAATGACGAACCCCGACTGAACCCCACTGAGATCTACCACGACCTCTCCAAAAAATAACTAGATCGGATCCAAAATAGGACCCCGATCGAACCGGGCAGGACCAAGGGAATTACCCTTGGCCTCGGACTAGCCGAGAGCACTGCTCTCTTTATGGCCTGCCCTTGACCGATTCTTGCTTCAATTGTCTCCCCCCTTTTTTCTTCAATGGCTGAGAGCTCATCTCTTTTTTTTTCAATCTGTGGTCTCTCTCTTTTGTGTTTCAATTTGTTGTCCTCTAATATGGATGATGGGGAGGGGAAATAAGGGATGTTGGTGGCGTGTTGGGGAAGCCCTGCCAAGGGCATGGATGCCGCATGGGGTAATTATGGGTGAGGCAAGGTAGGGCGGCATGCTTTGCAGGGCATGGGTTGACATGCCTTGCTAATTTTTTGTTCGAATAAGGTAAATGACTCGAATACAATTTGGGGCCCGGACAAAAAATGGGTATTACAGCTGCCCCTCTTTGCTCATTATTGTGTAACAGGAATAGAGCAAAGACAAGAATAAACATTTTTGTCCGATCTGGCTGAACTTCTCTCCTTTTGACGTGTGTCTTCTTTCTTAGGCAGATCTTCTTTCTGGACTTGACGGATCTACTTTGTCACTCTTGGAGGAAGCAAAATCTTCAAAACGGGAGGTGGTCTATTGGGGAAGCAAAATGAGTGTGACTCACTACATTATTGATAACGATGTAATTCCTAAGAAAACTTGACCCAGCTGCAACACCGACGAAGAGGCAGGGTCTACAAAACTTGATCCAGCTGCAACACTGACGAAGAGGCAGGATCGATGGACGTAAGTTCTGATGTCTGATTCAGCTACAACTCTGACGAAGAGGCAATATCAGAAAACTGACAACTTTTTCCTTATTTTCTCTATTTTTGTTTTTTTCAATTTTTTTCAGTTTTTTCTTTTTCGTTTTTTCTTTTTGATTTTTTCTAATTTTTTTTCTTTTTGGTTGATTTTTTAGCTACAATTATAATAAAAAGGTAAATTCTGAGTAAAATTTAGGTCTAGCTGCAACACCGTCGAAGAGGCAAGACCTGAAGAGGATTTGATCTGTCATACCACTGACGGAGATACTAGATCAGCAAAATGTGGGGCCCACTACACCACCGACGGATAGGTAGGACCGAATGGAAACTTTGATCTGCAACACCGACGAAGACGAGATCTAGATAGTTTTTTTTATCTGCAACACCACCGACGGAGGCAAGATCTACATTAAGTTGGCGTACCACCACTGACGGAGGCATGATTTGCAAGATGTTGAATTGTTGTGCTATTGACAGCGAGACTATGTCTGGAAAAAATTTGCTCTGCTTCTGTCGGCAGAGGGTAAGATCTGGAATGTTGGCGTCCGTCACACCATCGTCGGAGGAATAAAATCTTAAATGGAAAAAACATTTATTAGTAACTGTTCAAAAACTTGTCACTGATACCTTTTATTTAGATATTTCAGCATCTTTTGTTTGTCCTCTTCCATGAATAAGGTTGGCCCTCTTGTCATTGCCCTCATGTTGAAGGTATCTCGGTCTTTTCCGTAGACCTGTTTGTATGTACAAGCAAAAATACATGAATTTTAGGCCTAAATGCATGTGTCTATCCTAAACGCAAGATGACTTTAGTGTATGCACTGAACATAGATGTATGACGTATGCAAAAATAATTTAATGCAAGATGAATGCAACTAAATGCATGAATGTGACATGATTTTTTTGGCCCTCAATAGGATGCCCTTGACTCCTCACTGGTCTTGTCAAGATCTTGGTCTTTTGCATATGACAATGCCCCAACCTCTTCTTGGGTTCGATTACCTTTCTTTGAATCTTTCATTAGGGTGCTTGCCCCAACATTTTGTTCGTTCTATGTTGTCGTCTGAAACTGCTCTTGAATTTGACACTTTGAGTGCGGATTCTGTTGCCCCCTAGGTTGGGTTCACAAATTTGCTGTGTTGGTTCATGGCAGCTCATTATTATTATTATTTTGGATTAGGTACGGTTTTGCAGACTGTGGTCAAGGATGCAAAAGTTTGACTCGGTAATGAAGGTTGGACCTTGGCAAAGAATGCCCCCGGACTGGGACTTTGTTAGGGGCACAATTTTTGTAAAAGATGTGGATGGTGCTTTTGGACATGCCCCAAGATCAGGCTCTTGTAAGAGGCTCTGTAAGGTGCTAGATCGACGAACTTCGTTGTATTTAATGGGGCAACCCGATGACCGACTTTAAAATTTTCAAAATGTATGCATGTAAATGTGAGGTGCATGTCATAGATGCAAAAGTACTGATTCAAAAATGGTTCTCGTGACACAACTTTCGAACTCACGGGATTCATTTGCAACTTTGAATATTGCCTCGATATCTAGAGTACTAGATTTTCTCCAATTGATAATTTTTTAAATTGAGAACAAGTCGTGGATCAGCATTTCATGCTGGTAAAATGCAAAAATTAAAGTGTTATGATATGCCATGCAGTGAATGCCAAAATGATGTGATCACAAAAATGGGTCAATTTGAAATTAGGGTAAAAATGAAAGATTTCTGATCGGGTAAACCACTAACTAACACTCTAATGTAATGCAAATGCAATGATGTATGCAAAAAAAGGTAAAACAAAAAAGAAAACGAGTCAGTACCGGATAAGATCAATAACACATAAGTAGAAGAACAATTTAGATAAGGTAAATAAAACAACTCTATTTACATCCCGTCTAAAGCACCTAGGTTATCCGCATGGCTCTAAAAGGGTGGGTCCTACGGCTTACTATATGCAGTTTTGGTGCTAAGAGGTACCCGAATTGTCCTTGCTGTCCTCTACTAAGAGTAGCAAGGCCTCCGGTCATCACCCATTATAGGCTCCTATCAACCGGGTTCAATTCAGGGAGACCCATTCGCTTATGCCTGCACGAAGGAACGATATCCTTACGAAAACATAAGGTACTCGAGCCCCGAAGGTACTTGCTAGGCCTACACGGAGGAACGATATCCTCACGAAAGCATTAGCGTTTTCCCCCACTTAAAAAAGATGGGTTTATATGCCGAATTTTAAATGCGTTAAAATAAACGCGCAATTATAACTGAATGTTACTTTAATAATCACTTTAATCTGGAACTTCTAATATTAGTAAAGCGGTAATTATTTAAAAAGCTCGACTCTCTTATTTTTTGAAAACCAAAAAATGTCCCCAACGGAGTCGCTATCTGTAGCGATGTCCTTTTACGCTAAAAAATTGGTGTTTTTTGTTTTATTTTGGAAAATTTTGAAAATGATGTACTTTCGCGTGGAGTTTTATAAAACTCGTGTTTTATTTAAAAATGGAGTCCCCACCGGCCACTCAAGGTGGACTGCACACCGTAAAAACCAAAGATCTAAAATTGATGGGTTCGGGAGTCGGTTACGGATGGGGAAGGATTAGCACCCGCACACCGCCCAAAATTGGTACTTTAATAATTACCGCTTTATTAATATTAGACTTTTCGGATTAAAGTGACGATTAAATTAAAATTTGGTTATAAGTGCGAGTAGATTTTAAGGGGCCCATTATCCGAGAATAAACGCCCAACCACTATCACTACGCCTGATACTGGCCCCATTTACGCTCGGATAAAAGGGCACCGCATTGACAAAATATATATCCGTTATGCAAACTTAAAAAAACATGGCAAATATAAATAATTACATTGCGATAAAAATATAATTACTAACATAATAAAATACTAATATGACATAAGTAAAATATTAATCTAAAACATACATACATAACTATTAATTTAAAACAAAAATAAAATACTAATCTAAAACATACATACATAAATATTAATCTAACTCATAAATAAAAACAAATCTAACATAAATAAAATATTAATATAAAACATAAATTTAAAACATAATAAATACTAATCTAAAACATAAATAAACATACAAACTAAAAACACAATTTTAAATTAACTATTACTTCATTAAATCATAAAAATTACAACACAAATAAAAAGGAAAGAAAATATACCTAACTAGGAGTTCGAATGACGAACCCTGACTGAGATCTACCACGACCTCTCCAAAAAATAGCTAGATCGGATCCAAAATAGGACCCGATCAAACCAGGCAGGACCAAGGGAACTACCCTTCGCCCCTGGCTAGCCGAGAGCACTGCTCTCTTTATGGCCTGCCCTTGACCGATTCTTGCTTCAATTGTCTCCCCCCTTTTTTCTTCAATGGCCGAGAGCTCATCTCTTTCTTTTTTTTTTCAATCTGTCGTCTCTCTCTTTTGTGTTCCAATTTGTTGTCCTCTAATATGGATGATGGGGAGGGGAAATAAGGGATGTTGGTGGCGTGTTGGGGAAGCCTTGCCAAGGGCATGGCTGCCGCATGGGGTAAGTATGGGTGAGGCAAGGTAGGGCGGCATGCTTTGCAGGGCATGGGTTGGCATGCCTTGCTATTCTTTTGTTCGAATAAGGTAAATGACTCAAATATAATTTGAAGCCTGGACAAAAAATGGGTATTACAATTATGCTTTTTGATAATATTTTAAGTTGGTGTCTCGCGACAATATCGATACTTAGAGACAAGTTTCGATACTTACCAAAACCTAAAATGTTATCAGAAGCGATAAATATCGATACTCAAAGTTAAGTTTTGATACTTAATCACCAACCTAAAATATTATCAGAAAACGTAACATTTTTAATTTCGTATCTTATAACATTTTCGGTTAATGCCGCACAATAACCGCACCATACCATGCCTTCATTAAAAGGCAATACGACTTGTCCCGGTTGACATGTACACATTTCCAAGGATACATACTTTTGTATCCTTATGTACCCATTTCCGATGCTCATGTCCGATGCGTGGATATGATGATACGGGTTTCAAAGATCATCTAAATACATGTAAATAAAAGTCTAACCATACTCTTATAGGATGCATACGCGCATTCTACCCCCACACCCGAGTCCAGGTAACAGAGGGAGAAAGAATCATCTGTTCATCACTGCAATAATTCGAACTTGATCAGCAAGATAGAATACAACATGGCTTCAAGGACATTAACAGAATCCTGTAAAAGTAAACTGTAAAGTGCAAAAATTCTAGGACAATCAATAATTGTTCATTACATTAATAATTCTAAGACAACAATGATGAAAGGATGATCCTAAATGGTTCCTAATTCTCTGTTCAGATAGTCTCCGAACATCCTTTTTGCTCTGTCTGCATCAGAAGGCGGAGGTCGCCCGCTCAAACTAGTTTGCCCCGTTAATTTGATGAATGTACGTCGTAGTCTGCGTAGTTCAGGCAACCCGACCGGTCGGGAAATATCGATACTCGGTAATCCTTGGCCGATAGAGATACTAGCAAGTGGTCCACCAATGGCTTGGGATTGTGCCTCCACAATAACATTAATCACCTCCTGTATTGCTTTGTCCATCTCATACAAAGAATTCGCGTCCCACGTATTTTGCATAGCAACCGTCGGCTGTAAAACTTTAACGTCGCGTGATTTTGAGTCCACTTTTTTCGTCAAATAAGAAACTGCATCTGCAATGGCAACACACAATTTCTCCACTCCATCATTTTGAGGCCTCAGCTCAAACAACGGCAAATCCCAACGGTTTCTTCTTTCTGGATTCTCGAACCTTCTCACTAAATCTTTGAATATGACATCACTATATGCAGACTCACCTTTCTCCCTACGTTCTTCATTCCATTTCCTACACTGCATTTCATCAACATCGCAATACAGGACACAATACAGTATCCCCGCAGCTCGAGCCAAACACCATAACTCGACCGATAACCCTTGATACTATTCAAAGAATCAACTATAATGATATTATCTTTAGACACAGATCTATCAACTTCAGACCTGAGAACTCCCCTCAAGTTTTTTCTCAGCCGGCATATTAGCATAACTCTGATTGCACTCTGAATCATTCAGAGCTTCAGCCAGACATCTTGCAGCCGACGATTTTCCACTGCAGGGCTGTCCACAAATTACCACCAACGCCATTTTCTCCTCGATACAAAATCTGGGTTTGATATCGAGAACTTAGCTGCTCGGACAATAAAAGCAAATTATTCAAAATTCAAGATTGTTCATATGACTTTACTAAAACTGCAAATATTATTCAATGTTTTCAGATTAAAAGATAAATACTGTTTTCATTCAATTGAAACAAACATCAGCTTCCCTTCATAGAATCATGATTTAAGAAAATCATAGTCCAATTAGAAACAGGTCTAATCTAATCTAAATACCCGAGAGTCTAAATGGATAATAGAACTGAGTTCCACATCGTTTTGCAGAAAAAACCCAGAATCCAGGAAAGTGAAATATCAAAACAACCCAGAAAAAAAAACTTGTAAAACTAGAGAAATAGCAAAACAACGCAAAAAAGGAAAGGTTTCAAATTGATAATTTAAAGGAGGTGAGATGTGAGTTGGTGTGCCAGGTGAAAGGAAATAAGACGAAGTGTGAGTTATATATATATATTTGGTACCTAAATTTAGTTTTCAAGATTCAATTTAGCTCCTGAAATTTTATTAGTCCAATTAGGTACTTGAATTAGTTGGTGTGTCAGGTCCCTTAAACAATGTCAGAGGTTTAAATTTTGATGTTGTAAAAGAAAAAAAATAAATTGAAAGGATTGCCCTCATATTAAGCTTAAGCAAAATTCGATCCAAATTAATCGACTAATAAATCGGATAATGGTAATTAAAAAAGTGTAAGTTTTGTTAAAAGAAAATTAAGGATTAAAGAATAAATTGATATCTAAATTTAACCTTTTAATTAAAATAGCTAGCTATAAATTTTAATCAATTTGATATAACAAGATGAAGTCCTAATTTGAATTTCAAAACTTAAATAAAATTAAATGAAATTATATTTTTGAAGTAATTTGTATAAAAAGATTTTTTTAAATAGTCTTAAGGTGATTATAAGTTAGCATATATTAATATTTTTTTAACCTTTTGATAACTCACACATCTTACAAATAAAGTTGTTCGAACTCGAATCTCTTAAAACACCATCTTTTTCACTGGAATCACTAGTTGGATTCAAATTGTATAAAAATATCTAAAGTTAAATATTTAATTGAGATTTTTTAAACATTAAACTATAGAAAAAACTTTGATACACATGCCGTATAAATTTTAGTTTACACGCGCCTTTTAGTTTTAGGATTAAGGTTTTAGTTTAGGGGGCAAGGTTAAGAATTTAAGGTTAGTGTTTAAAAATTAGGCATGTAATTTAAGGTTTAGGATTTAATTTTTTAAGGTTAGGGTTAAAAATTTATGATTTAAATTTTATAGTGTACTTGTGTAAAATTAATTTTACACAGCATACGTATCAAAATTTTACCGTTAAACTATATATATTTAAGAAAGCCTTTCATTCGCCTTTCACCAATGTCCCAGTAAAATTGGTATCTTTTTAACTGTTTAAGTTCGATTTTGTCATGTCCGTATATGAAAAATAAATGAATCAAAATATATAAAATTTAATTAAAATCAAAATTGTGTGTAATTAAAACCAATTATTTTATGTTTGTATAATGTATATATCAATAATTATGTTACTTCAATATGAAAAATAAATGAATTAAAATGCATAAAACTAAATTAAAATCAAAATTCTGTGTGTAATTGAACGAAAATCAAAATTTATTATATATCTAATCAGAATTCATGTGTAGTTGTGATATTTATGCGTAAATATAAATATTATGCTAAAACTATAAATATAAATAAATATAAATGTAATTATATTACTTTTTGGGCAAATATAATAAAATAATTTCTTATTAAAAATATAGGGTAAGTACACTAGTAATCCTTAAACTATGTCAAAACAATATTTTACTCGGAGAACTTTTAAATCTTATGAAATAATTAGAAAATTTATCAAACTATTACAAAATGGCCCAACATGTTAGAAAATAGTAATAAATTTCAATCAGTTTAAGGACCATTTGTAGCAATTTGGTAATTTTAATAACTATTTTGCAACAGTTTTTTATTTTGCAACATTTGACCAAAAAAAACCATTTCAGTATAGTTTAAGGGGCAAAATTGGGGCAATATTGTATCTGAAAAAATATTTTGAAAAATATAGCACCCCAAATTATTTTCAAATCTATTGCACTTTCTACAAACTTTTTAAGGTCGGATAGCTTTCAATCCGGTTCATCAAAAATTGAAAAAAAAAAAAGTCGGTTGCTTTCAATCCGACCTCATAGGAAAAATAATAATAAAAACATGAAATCAAGATGATTTCAATCCAACCTCGTAAAAAATAAAAATATGGAAGCATGGTGTTTTCAATCCGACCTCAACAAAAAATAAAAAAATGAAAGCAACATGCTTTCAATCCGTCTTCATTAATAAAAAATAAAAAATGCTAAAACCACATAGCTTACATTTTGTCTTCATTAATAAAAAAACAAAGACTCCCTGCTTGTAGTCTGACTTCATGCTGGCAGGGCAAACGTCACAGGCTTGGCTGGCGTAGCAGGCGTGGCAGCCTTGACTGGACCGGTCATGCAGAATTCCCTTCAGTGCTGGAAAACATAAAGGCTGGTTTAGTGTTGAAAAAAATTGAAAAATTGGTCATGGCAGTGCTGAAAAATAATAAAAACCCGTGAAGAAAATTTGAACAATGCATGGCAACACTGATTTTTTGGGGGAATGGGTTTGATTTGTATTGATTGGATGGTGGGCTAGTGGGATGAGTAGTTGAGGTTTGAATTTTTAGTTGTTAAATATGGGTAATATTTTTGTGGAATAGGTTTTAGAATAGGGTGGTTAGGGTATTAAAAATATTTTAAATTGTGTAGGGGTATTGAATTTGAATTTTGAATGTTTATTAAATAGAGTGTAGGGGTAAATAACAGAAAAAATTGTATTGTTTTGTGTGTTGTGTGTTTTGTGTTAAATAAGTAAGGTGAAAGGTAAAATGTGGAAGAAAGTCTGAAAAAATTTAGGTGAAGAAGGAGAAAAAGAAGAGAAAAAAGGAGGAAGAAAATTTGAAGAAATTTATAGTAAGTATGTTTTTACATTTTCTTTCGAATGTATAGATTGTTTTTTTATTTCTATATCTTGATTAAAAATGTAATTGTTTTTGAACGCGCAGAGACAATGAGCAACGTTTTATGGTCATTATCCATTACGATAGAGAATTTGTAAAAACTTATATCAGTGTCGTATTTGAGTCGGAAAACACTACAAAGATGAGGTTTTCAAAGAACATTTCCCTTTGAGAGCTGAAGCATGACATAAAAAATAGGAGCTGAGATTGTTCGTTTGCGGTACCGCTGGAAGACATGTAAGGATCCTGTCAGATATTCTGCAATAGCTCTTAAAGATGATAGTGATATTGGAATCAATATTGCAGAGCATAATTTAACATGTATTCGAAGTGTTGCATTACATGTTGAGTTGCGTGGGAGATATGATGTTTCGGGCTCATCTAGAATGTAAATGGACGTTCTTCTCAAATGGGTTTCGGTAGTGCGGTTGAGGACCGAGCTTATAGGTTTGGAGACAGCTTTTTTTCAATGTTGTAAAGTGGGAAATCGAGTGTATTTCATCCATATACATGGCCTTCGACGTTCCCGACAATTGATCCAATGGTTGATCCGAATGTTGGTATTGACGTTGAAAATTTCCAAGGCCGATGGGGAAAAATGCTTGCTGATTCTAGTGAAGATGAAGAAATCGCAGATCTCGATTTGAATGCTGATGGCCTTGGTGATGAGCCTATTTTTGGTGGTCGTGAGTTCGTTTCGGGCGGGGATGACATTACATGGTATGAACCTCCTACTCACATGAACTTAATAGATTACGATATGATGAGGGCACCTGAATACCCAGTCATGCCACAAATATGTTTGGGTTCCTTTGATGAATTATCGGTTGGGAGGCAATTTGCAGACAAGGAAGAAGCTACATTGTCAATTAAAGAGTATTCCATCAGAAAACATATAGACTTTATTGTTAAAGAATCCAGTCCAAGAACTCTGTTTGCAAATTGTGTTAAATATGGAGAAGATTGTACTTGAAAGATCCAAGTGTCCAAACTTTAGAGGAAAAATTGTTAGGAGATTACAAAGTACAATGGTCGCCACACTTGTTTATGAAATTCCATCAACCAAGACCACCATAAATTAGACTATGATGTAATAAGCAGACACGTGAAGATGTTGGTTGAAGCAAATCCAAGGGTTACTATTTCAACAATTATTGCATCTATTAAGCGACAATTTGAGTATCAAATAGAATATGGTAAAGGTTGGTATGCAAGAGATAAGGCGTTGAAAAAGGTGTACGATAATTATGAGAAGTCGTACAATGAGCTACCAGCTTTATTGAATACAATGTTATTATTCGTTCCGGGGACCATAACCAGGTATAAAACATTGGATGTATGCAACCGAGAAGGTGAACTTCTTCAAGAGAAGAAAATATTCAACAAATTATTTTGGGCGTTCAAGCCATGCATTAACGGGTTTTCATATTACAAACGTATGGTCCAAGTCAATGGCACATGGTTGTACGGAAGGTACAAACATGTACTGTTGATTGTCGTTACAAAAGATTGTGATGAAAATATCTTTTTGATTGCCTTCACAATTGTTGATAAAGAGTTGACGAATTCTTGAAAATTCTTTTTGAGTAATTTGCGTAAGCATGTCATCTAAGAAGATGGGGTTTTCTTGATTTTTGATAGAGCAACTAGCATTTTAGCAATAATTGATTGATAGAACAGTAGATGGACACCTTCACACGCCTATCACGTGTATTGTGTATGCCATATTAGCAACAACGCTATTGAAAGATGGAAAAAGGCCCACCTTCGTAGCGCAATTTTAGGCATGGGTATGTAATTTTTGTTTTTTCAGACTCGATTATTTATGTGCTATGACATTTGTCGATGATAACTACATATATTACGAAACAGGATATGAACTATTATGGCCAAATTTTGAGAGGAAGTTGGCAAATTTAGTCATGGAGTACGGAGAAGATGTTTGGGCGTGAGCAAACAATATACAGAGGAAAGATAGACTCAATCGTATGATGAAGGATGACTATACGGGCAAATGACAACCAACCTTGTAGAGTGCATAAATGGTGTATTAAAAGAAACACGCCATCTCCTAATAGCAAGCTTGGTAAGAGAGACGTATTACAGGTTGGCTAAAGTTTGATCCGATAAAAGGTCAGAAATCCAAGCTATGATAAATATGGGACACGTTTGGTCTCTCGATCTTGTGAGAAAAATGGAAAAGAACGTGAAACCGGCAAGATCAATGGTTGTTCACAGGTTCGACCTAAATGGATAGATTTTTGATGTTGTTGATTCTGTTCGCGAAAACGAAGGAGGGTACCGCCAAATACTTTGAGTCGATTTTAGGCAAAGATGGTTTGACTATGGTGAGTTCCAAGCTTGGTGATATCTATGTAGACATGCAACTGCAATATTTATGTCTAAAGGGGTTGACTCGTACAACTTTGCAGATAAATGATTTAACTTGCACATGATAATAAATATTTACATATGTGAGTTCTCACCGATCGCGAATTCACAATATTGGCCGCCACTGGAGCATGACGAATTGTTACCGAATCCAACACTCCGTAGAGAACCAAACGGTCTACTTCTATCGACTCATATCTATATCAGTATGGATCTTCATTATAGGGAGGCAAGAGAACCAAAGAGATGTACGCAATGTAGGGGTCAAAGACATTCAAAAAACAAATGTCCAAATCAACCGAATTACATAGCCATGCCTCTGTGATTTCATTCACTATTCGTGGTAGAACTAGTTTTATTTTTTATATTTGTATTCGAATGAACATTTTCTATTTGATTATGAGTAAGTTATTTGATTATGAGTAATCATAGATAGGTAAGCCTTGTTACGAATATGTTTCATTATGAGTAAGTTATTTGAACAATTTTAAAATTTTATAAATAGGTCCTTACCTTTTGAAATTTTATTATTTAATCCCTATTTTGTATTCATGACACATATGTCAATAGTTACCTTGATTATGTTATAATCAAATAACTTACTATTGCACCTAAACTTATAATTATTCAAACAAAGCTTATACATATCAAATAGGCATCACATATTACATAATTTCTAAAATGAAAATTCAAATAACTAATAATAATAAGCATCACATATCGAAAACAATAATATTCAAATTCAAATATTTGTATTACATAGAAGAAGAGTCATATAAAATCATTTTCTATGCAATTTTTGTCCAAGCCGGGATGTGGTCGAATGGTAACACTACGGTGGTCGTTGATCTTGTTGCCGTCTTTGGGGTGCATCTTCATCATCATCAATCACTAGAGGCATAGGAGGCGGCGTTGTAAACACATAGTCACTACTATGTGGTGAAAACATGGGACTGCTAATCGACGTATACGCCATGAAATCTGTGATCCCCTGATAGTTCAAGTTTCCACTAAAGCACGGGTATATGGGTGACTGTGAATGATAAAAATCTGGTATGCATACTTCAGAATCATTTGCAACCGAGCTCCTACCCACAATTGGATGGTAAATGGGTGGCTGTGATGATAAAATCTGTTATCCATTAGATTTGCAAACGAGCTTCCGCCCACAGTTGGATGGTAAACGGGTGGCTACAAATGATAAAATCGGTCATCCACTGGATTTGCAAACGAGCTCTCGCCCACAATTGGATGGTAAATGGGTGGTTGTGGATGATAAAATATATCATCCATTAGATTTGCTACCGAGCTCCCAACCATTGTTGGATATTCATACGTAGTTGGAGAAGTATCAACATACATATCTGGTGTACCAAATTCACTATAAGATTCATCTTCTTGACTTTGGCCAACTACACTCTTAGATGATAGATCACGACCACTATATTTTTTTAGAAATACTCAGCATTGTTCCTGTTCTTCCGCAGTAGTCAAGTACTGTCTTCCATTATTGCGATAGAAGAACATGTACTCCTGCCGTCTGTTGTTCCATATATCAATATACTTGACATGCTTTATTTCCTATTCATGATGCCCCTTGCCGTGAAAGTCAACACGGTGTAGAGTGTCATGATTTAGTAGATCTCTCGGAATGGGCTAGTGGAAGCCAAACAGCCTTCGGACCCTATCTCTGAACTGGTACTCCACAAAAACAAAGTAGATCATCGGTGTAACTATTGGGAAAACGCCGGTACACCCTATGGTGCAACAAAAAAATTATCCAGCATATTCCACTAGTGATCCATGTACGAGGAACAAATATAGGGTGAAAGGGGATGAAATGTTACCTTAATTAAATCTGAAAACCGCAGGGAGTTATGAGAATCCAATTCTTCTATCGCGATATCAAATCCAAGTCGTTACAATAGCGTTTTGACCTCTACGCAGTCCACCTAAACGAAACGAACAATATTTTCTCTTCTCTAACTATTTGAGAGGATTTTCGTAAAAGCATACTTTGGCTGCTAGACCTTATGCCTTTATATAGCATTCAAAACCCTAATTCTAATTAAATTCAGATTCTTTAAATATACAATATACTTAACCGAATATAATTAAATATGTAGAATCTGATTCTACTTCAATCAGGTTTCTTTAGGGATACATATATTTTAATAGTATCTGATTATTACAATAATTATCTACTAGTAATATATATATATATAAAAATGAAACTATCTATAATTACAATAATCATAATAATTTCAATTTTTACTTATTTCATGCACAACAAGTTTGTGCACATGCTACCTAGTCGATATTTGTTCATTTCAATCATAGGGTGTGACCTTGTAGGTTCATGCAATGTTAGCAGTAATATCTAGAACAATTCTAATATTACAAGCAATGAGTGACATCTAGCAATACATTATTGCTACCTAAGTTACAGGAAGTTGTAGTTTGACATAACTTTTTTAATGATTAACTCTTTTTATGTATTACATCATTTTGTCCTTATATCTACATCAGATACAAGTCATGGAATAGTCACACATGTATAGTTCATCTAATATTTCTTGATATCTTGAGTAGACTATTATAAACGAATAATTATGATATCTCATATCAATTTATTCGAGCATGGCCATACATTTCTAGTTTCACTCAATCAAATGGCCTGTGATATTACTCCTACTATATAGGAGGGACAAATCATATCTTGATCAACCATATTCCGCTACATAGATTGTAACATATCCAATATGAGTCTTTATAGCATAGTCAGTTACGACACACGTCTGATTGTATCAAAATATGTCACTCACAATGTTTAAATAATGATGATCTCAAGTCTGAGGATCATACATGTAGTTATCATTATGAGTAATATTGTGACTGTCAAATAATAATCCAAGAAACATGCTCATAGCGGGTCAATCTAGTATGTCGTTCTCTAACACATACTTATATATTGATTTTGACATCTCCATGTCAATGACAACACTTTGTCATCAATCAACTACATATTAGTCTTAATATATTATAGTTGTCTATGCCCACAATAATACTCGATTAAGGACATTCTAAGAATAAATATATTATTCTAAGGACTTTAATATAATTTAGTTTATTTATAAACACATAAAATAAGACTGAAATAATAATAATGACTTTATATTAATAAACAAGATAAAATAAGTATGTTTTTTACAACCATCTCATGATTGGTCTTTGGGCATACTCCAACAATTTCTCACTAGCACTAAGACCAATCACTCATGTATCTAATACCAAGAGACTTAGTGTGACGATCATGATTTTGCTGTGTTAGAGGCTTTGTCAGTGGATCGAAGATATTTTCATCCGTTGGTACTCTACATATTTCTACACCCCCTCAATCAATGATTTCTCGAACTAGATGGTAATGCCTAAGTATGTTTTTGGATCGCTGGTGAGATCTAGGTTCTTTTACTTGTGCTATGGTTCCGTTGTTGTCACAACGTAAGTCTATAACATATGATATTCTAGGTACAACCCCTAGTTCAGATATGAACTTTTTGACCCAAACAGCCTCTTTTGCAGCATCACTTGTTGCAATATACTTGGCTTCTATTGTAGAATCTGTAACTATATTTTTCTTTGAGCTTTTCCAATTTACAACACCTCCATTATGGCAAAACACAAAACCCGATTGCGATCGAGAATCATCCTTATCGATTTGAAAGCTTGCGTCAGTATAACCTTTTATACTTAGCTCTTCCTCACCTCCATACATAAGGAATGTATCCTTAGTTCTTCTTAAGTACTTAAGGATGTTTT
Source organism: Hibiscus mutabilis (assembly GCA_019671005.1). Classification (NCBI taxonomy): domain Eukaryota; kingdom Viridiplantae; phylum Streptophyta; class Magnoliopsida; order Malvales; family Malvaceae; genus Hibiscus; species Hibiscus mutabilis. The sequence continues at coordinate 26,819,600 of CM033714.1, forward strand.
TGACTACAACCCAATAACCTTCACCAGGATCTACTTGGTACCGACTTGTCATACTTAAAGCATATAATACATCCGGACATGTACATATCATGGTATACATGATAAATCCAATAGTCGAAGCTTATAGAATCTTACTCATGCGATCTCTTTCTTGAGGCATTGAATGACACATTTCCTTCGAGAGTGAAATATCATGTCTTATAGGTAAAAATCCTCTTTTAGATTCTTCAATACTGAATCTTTTCAATACTTTATCTATGCATGTATTTTGACTTAGTCCTAGGATTCGTCTTGATCTATCTCTATAGATATTGACTCCTAATATGTATGTTACTTCACCCAAGTCTTTCATAGAAAAACATTTTTCGAACCAAGTCTTTACAGACTGTAAGGTAGGTATGTCATCTCCTATTATTAGTATGTCATCCACATACAATACCAAGAATGTGACAATACTCCCACTAGTTTTCTTGAAAACACATGGCTCAACTTCATTTTTAATAAAACCAAATTCTTTGATTGCATCATTAAAACGAAGATTCCAACTTCGAGAAGCTTGCTTCAACCCATAAATAGATCTTTGTAGCTTGCATACTTTTCAAGAATCTTTTGGATCGATAAAACCCTCAGATTGTGTCATATACACATCCCCATCTAATTATCCACTGAAGAAAGAGGTTTTAACATCCATTTGCCAAATTTTATAATCGTAAAATGCAACTATTACAAGTAATATCTAAATGGATTTAAACATAAAAACAGGAGAAAATGTTTCATCATAATTTATGCCATGAATCTGATGAAATCCCTTAGCGACCAATCGCCCTTTGTATGTTTGTAGATTGTCATCCATGTCAGTCTTATTTTTGAAAACCCATTTACACCCTATGGGCTTTATCGCTTCGGGTGAGTCAACCAAAGTCCATACTTTATTTTCTAGCATGGAATCCATCTCGTATTTTATGACTTCTAGTCATTTCTCGGAGTCTAGGCTCCCCACTACTTCCTGATAATTCCTAGGCTCATCTTAGTCTATGAAGAGAACATCACCATGCAATATGACGAGAAATCCATATCTCTCAAGCGCATTGTGTTCTCTCATAGATCTCTACAGTGGTTGTGTTTCAAGAATGGTTGGATGTTCCTCAACTATTTATGGAACTTGTTGTTGTTTAGTCTCTAGTTTAGTGATATGTGGTTGATCTTGAATTTCCTCAAGTTCAATATTTCTCCCCACTTCTTTTTCTAAAAATAAATTCTCTTTCGAGAAAGACTCATGTTCGAGCAACAAACACTGTATTCTCAAAAGTATTGAAGAAATAGTATCATTTAGTTTCTTTAGGATACCCCACAAAATTACACTTATGAGATTTGGGTTCGAGTTTTGTAAACATCTGATGTTTAACATAAAGTTCACATCCCCAAATTTTCATAAAAGACATACTAGAATGCTTCCCAGTCCATATCTCATATGGTGTATTTTGAACCGATTTATATGGAATATGATTTAGTGTGAAAGCAATTGTTTCTAGCGTATGTCCCCAAAGAGAAGTTGAAAGATCAGCATGACTCATCATTGACCGAACTATGTCTAACAATGTTTGATTTCTCCTAGTTGGTTTTGTACTTCATTCTTAAATTCCTTGAACTTTTCAAGGGCTTCAGATTTATGATGCATTAAGTAAATGTACCCATATCTACTAAAATCGTCAGTGAAAGTAATGAAGTATTGAAACCCTCCTCTAGCTTGTGTATTCATTAGTCCACATACATAACTATATATTAGACCTAATAAATCACGTGCTCACTCGTTTTTACCGTCAAACGGTGATTTGGTCATTTTTCCTATTAAGCAAGGTTTACATATATTAAATTGTTCAAAAATAAAAAAATCCAAAAATCGTGTTTCTCACTTATATGACCCAAGCGACAATGCCAAAGACAAGTTTGATTAGAGTCATTTGTTTTTGATCTTTTTGTATTTATGTTATATATGGAATTTTATTGATCTAAGATATAGAGGCCATTTATTAATTGAGTTGTATCATAAAAAATATTATTGAGATAAAAGGAACAACTATTATTCTTAATAATAATCTCAAAACCAATCTTGTCCAAACAAGAAATTGAAATAATGTTTTTAGTCAAACTAGCTATGAAATAACAATCCTCTAAATCTAAAACAAGTCCACTAGGTAATGACAAATTATATGTTCATATAGCCAATGCAACAACTCTTGCTCCATTTCCCACTCGTAGGTTCACATATCTTTTTGCCAATTTTTTACTCTTTTTTAGTCAATGTACAGAAGTACAAATGTGAGAATCACAACTGGTATCTAATACCCAAGAAGTAGATGTTGATATATTAATATCAATAATATAAATACCTGATTTGGACTATCCATTTTCTCTTGCCTTCTTGATGTCCTCAAGATAGACAGGGCATTTTCTCTTCTAATGTCCAACATTGTTGCAATAGAAACACTTTCCTTCTTTTGCAACTCCTCCTTTGGGTTTCAATGCAGCCTTTCCTTTGTTGGGCTTTGGCTTTACCTTAGTGTTGAGCTTTTCTTTTCTATTATCCTTTCGGACCATCAGAATAGGTTTGCAGCCAACCTTTTTCATGTTGTTTTCTGCTGCTCTTAACAGACCAAGCAACTGAGACAATAATCTGTTAATTTCATTCATATTGAAATTAAGAACAAACTAAGTAAAACTATCTGGAAACGATTGCAGGATAACATCAGTAGCTAATTCAACACTTAGATGGAAGCCCAACTTTTCTAGGGTCTGAATGTACCCTATCATTTTGAGAACGTGAGTTCCCATTAGAGTTCCTTCAACCATCTTGCACCGAAACAAAGCCTTAGAGGTCCCATACCTCTCTTGATGAGCTTGCCCCTCATATAATTCCTTGAGATTTTTAACCATCTCCTATGGGACCATGTCATCATGTTGCTTCTAAAGCTCAGGTCATGTCGCAAGCACCAAGCATTCGAAATCTACCATGTCACTTGAGTAAATTTCAAAGGCTTCCAATTTATCTTTGGAGGCATTATCTGCTGGCTTTTTAGGGACATGTTCTTCGATGACTGATAGTTTCCGTTCTTGTTTGAGGATAATCTTCAAATTGCGGAACCAGTCAAAGAAGTTCAAGCCATTCAATTTGTTCTTCTCAAGGACGGATCACTATGATAATGAGTTTGAATTTTCCATAATAAATCTACAACTATAAAATATGATTTATAAGTACCTTTTATCATGTTTATAAAGTAATAATATTCCCACTATTAAAAACCCTCAAAATTGAAAAACTTACCAAATGTATTTCTAGTGGGTAAGGATCCATATTTCATTTCATCCTGAGTCAGCTCTGGCTTCACTCCTAGAATTCAATTATTTAGGTAAGCAACACTTGCTAATTACATCTCATGCAATTCCTATATTTGATTAACAACTATTGTTCTTAATCGTCTCATGATTATCCAAATCATTAGCCTTTAGGTTTCTAATCTCATTAGACAACTTAGTTTAACCAATATTACAACCAGTGAATATCACTTGCTTATTCTTCACGTTTAACCAAGATAGATATGTGTACTTCGCTTTAGCAGAACCTACATAGTACCAATAGTGGTTTTAACGAGGGCTAATATAGTGGATGGCTATTAATTAAATATAGAGGGTTTTGTTAAATTAATCTCACTATTGCGCGTAATAAGTGCTCCGTAATTGTGCAAGTGTACACGTCGCAAGTTATAGTATAAAAGATATCGTCTCTACAGGGATTGATGCCTCTTCAAGATCTAGTCTCGTGAACTGTAAAAAGTAAAAATACAAATAGGCGATTGTAGGAGTTTTAACTAACAACTAAACTAGAAAGCAATAAAGTAAAAGAAGATGTAATCAAAAGAGAGAGAATAGGCAAGGTTATCGTGAGTTGAGGTGTGATAACCAATTGGATTGTCTTGGTAAAAGAGTGCAAGGGCAACTCAGTTGCCGTGGCAACTTACGCAGCGGGGTTGCCGTGGCAACTTGCGCAGCGGGGTTACCTTGGCAACTAATCGACGATTGCCTGGGTAACTGTTTGGGCGGTTGGCAGCAACTTCAAGGTTTGACAGAGCGTTCTTCAATGGTTTCTTCTTATCAGTCGAAACTCTAGCTAATTGTGCATGTCTTGACAATACATCCCTGTGTGAATCAAGGGTGAACAACAACCAATCTTGTGCTCCTCTTAGCTGTTGAAATCCTTAACTTATTCCTAAGCCGGATTAATCTTCACCATCAATAGATTGAATAAAGACTATACTTATTCATTTCTTGAATCTAACTCTCCTAATATTAGATAAATAGATAGAGTTACGAGATCCTCTCCCAATTCACTCGCAAACAAGAATAAAAACCAAGAATGAGTAAACCTTGAATTGAAAGTGCAAACTCTTATTACCTAAACAAAATCCAATTGTATCTCACAACCACAAAACACAATAACCTTAGCCAAATAGATTTACTTCATGGCTAGGTTCCAAAGAAACACAAAACAAAGAATCCCTAACATAATCCTAATCGAACAAGAAAGAAAAAGATGAAGAATGGTTGAAAGCCCTTGTCGAAATCTCTCCCTTTTGCTCTCTCTTGGAGTTTGACGGCTTGGTCTCCTTTAAATAGGAGATGGCTAGGTCAAAGTCTTTCTTGAGGAGAAAGTTAAGTTGGAATTAAATACCTTAAAAGAATATAATTCTTTATTATATTTAAATTCCTTCTAGATCTTTCTTCGTAGGATTTATTTTCTCTTTGACCTCTTCATGGAAATCAAACTCCTTTGGGATTTAACTTTGCTCCAGGTCATCTTAGGTTTATCTAGTCATCAATTTCGACTGCCATATCATCTTATCCCTTATCGACAATTACCCTGGCAACTAGCTCAGCATCTCCTTCATGCACTGCCCTGGCAACTGCGTCGGCATCTCCTTCTTGTATTGCCCTAGCAACTGGTTCCAGCCTTGCTTAGGCAAGTGATTCTGCACACACACAAACAACTATCGGCAGCACCCTTTTCCACAAAATTAAGCAAAATATGAAATCAAGCTTGTCCACCAAGGAAACTATGCAAACATGCATGAATGGATAATAATGTAAATAATATGAGCCTAAGTCTAGCAATAATATGAATAAAAATGGTGAATATAATAGTACTTTTAGACACTTAACACACGCCCAAACTCGAACTATTGCTTGTCTTCAAGCAATGCAAACTAATAATTACCCGCCAAGACTTCAATTTTCACAAACTTAGCTTTGAACTTGATTTCAATTCTCAGAATCATGGCACTAAGTATGATTGGCTTTTCATCTTTTGGAAAACTTAAGAGTTACTCAGAATCAAACTATAATGCTTGTGAGTGTGTGCGGAGTTGTGTGCAAGTTGATTTTTCAGATTCTATGCAAACAAGAGGTTTTCAAATTACTTTATTGGGTTCTTTTAACATGTTTTAACTAGATCCGGTTTTGGGCACCTCTAGTGTTTTTTAGTTTTCTTAAGTTAATATTTTTTTATTCGACTAGAGCCGATTTTGGGCACCTCTAGCGATCAATTTTAAACACATACTAGAGTCAATTTCGGGTACCTCTAGCATTCATCCAATTTTTATTCTAATCCCCTAATTTTTTTAACTATCAACCTAAGTTCGCTAGAATTCCTTAAATCAATCAAGCCACAACAGTGTTTCATCAAGTTTAGCATCATAGTGTGATTCTAAGTGTTTCCACGGTTATCCTAGAATAAAAAAATTCTATCAATTAAGTGCATTGGCAAATTCATCATCGGATATTCATCAAATCTAAGCAATTATTGTTCCAACTGAAGGCATGGCAAGCAATTTATGTATCCTAAATGCAATACTTAAGATGAATGAAACTAAACATGGCAACTAACTAATAACAATCCCCCAAACTCGAGGAGGCATTGTCCTCAATGCATGCAACAAAAAAAATATAAATAACAATAACAATAAAGAAAAGTAAAATGCAAACGAGGACTTACTCCGAGAGTTCATCATCGTGGATGATTAGTTTCTTTTTTGCTAGTGTCTTGATTCTTTTGCTTGAACGCGGTGGTTGTTTTCTTGTTTCTGATGATAAAATCGATCCTCGTACGAGGGTGTCCTCATCATCAATGTCATTGGCCTTTCACTTGGGCTTGGAGGATTCGATTGGTACGGTCTTTGTTGGTGTAATAGAGGACTCGTCCGAATCTGAAAAATCGGATAATGATTCAGTACGAGTTGATTCGGGCATAGGCTCTTTACCTTTGGCTTTTGCAGTGGTTGTCGGGGCGTCTTTAGCTTTGGTTGCCATGGCATCTTCAGTGTTGGTTGCCGTGGAAACTACTGGGGCATGCGCAGTGTAGGTTACCGCAGCATCATTTGTTGCGATTGCCATGACAACTGCTTTATTGGTTGCCGTAGCAAGGATTTTGGCAGGAAAGATGAAGAACGGCACACGGCTGTCCAGGTACTTTTTTAGGATGACGTGGGTGATGGCATTATTGTGATCCTTCATGTACCGCATGAACATTAGTTGTCGGTCTTCAATTTGCCTAAGACGGCTCTCCAACGGTTGTAAGAGTACTTCAAGTTGTCCTGGGGTTACTGTCTGAGTTGCCCGGGCATCAGTTGCTTGGGCATTAGGAGTTGTCGAGGCGGCAAGAGTTACCGCGGCAATTGAAGGCGTTGGGGATTTTACCGGCGCCTCTCCCATTAGCTTTTAGATTTGTGCTCGATTCCAACAGGACTTTGGTAGGGCCTTTTCATCAGTGGACTCACTTGGGACATGCATCTCCTTGCAAAGATTGGAAATTAAGCAAGGGAAGAAAATAGAACCTTTGTCTTTTGTGCTACATACAAAAATCTCATCACAAATAATTTTCCAATGTTAATGATGCGATTATGCAAAATAGAATGTATGAGCAAAAGATGAGATGTATCAACGGTGGTATTGTGTGTGGTGGGCATTAAAGAAGTTTGAACAAACTTATTCCATAATTTTTCTTCGGGTTTAAGCCAAAGGCGATTTACCGTGCCCTTGTATTTGCCATCATTCCAATGAGTTCTTGATAGAGTGGGTTCTTGAAGCACCTTGTCGAGTTGCTTGGGAGTGAGTTGATCAACAAAGGCTTGATGCTCGTCATTCTCAACGTAGAGCCCGTAAAAGGTGTTGATGCTTTCAGGGCTTATGAGTATAGCCTTGTCACGAACAAAAACATAAGGATTATTCGGGTTAGGTGAGTGGGCATAGAATTCTTTTACACATGAAATGTTACCCATTTCGATTGATGGCAAAATATTTGCCACTTTTGATATGCAATCCTTTGGAATATGAATGGTTCAAGGCCGAAATTTTGATGAGAGTTTGAGTATTCGAAGCCTTGTTCTTCGCAAATCTTCTGCTTTCAAACTTGGGGTGAAATCTTTCTTGAATCACCGGTGTAGCAAACTTCTTGTATCTTGGTTCTTTGGAGGAACTTGGATGAACCAAAAATTTGATTTTGGATGTCATGGATGATCTTGGTTGTGAGTTTGGTAGAAACAAAGAAAAGAAAGCAAAAAAACTAAAGAGTTGCAAGGTGAAAAGTATGAATAGGTTTCTTGGAAGTTAAGGGTGATGGGTTAAATAGAAAAGATAGGTAGTAAATATGGTGGGTGAGATTAATTGGAAAGAAAGAAAACAAGGGTTTTAATTAGGGGATTTGGGGATGGCTAGGGGATTTGGGGAAAGGGGAAGGGTTTGGCCGGCTATGTAGGGTTTATTTAGGGTAAATTGGAGGCTTAATATAAGCCTTAGATTTAGCCCATTAGTTTCCTTGTTGAATAAACTTCCTTCTTGAATCCAATTCCTCTTTATCTTCAACTCTTTTCCTACAATTCAAAAACAAATAAAATAAGGATTAAAATTAAAGATAAACTAATAAAAGAAAATAAATAAAGATGTGCAAAGAAATTCTTAAACCTAAAATTTAAAAACAATTAGATAAATATGAAAGAAATATGTAGTCTTAATCTTAAAGAAAATAAATAAATTTATCCTAAAAAAATAACCGAAATTAATAAATAAAAATAAAAAATTGAATAGTTCAAAAAAATAAAAAGAAAATATCGAAAGGAGAGCATGCTCATGCATCTCCTGAGGTGACCACTTCTTTGTTACGTTCCACATGGGCACCGTTGTAGTGCTTCAATCTTTGTCCGTTAACTTTGAATTCATGTTCGTCAGTGATGGACTTGATTATCACGGCACCATGGGAGAACGGTTTGAGAACTTCGAATGGTCCCGACCATCTTGATTTCAGTTTTCCCGGGAAAAGTTTCAGCCGAGAATTGAATAAGAGAACTAGTTGCCCTGGCGTGAATTGCCACGGCAATAGTTTCTTGTCATGTCATTGCTTTGTTTTCTCCTTGTAGATTCGTGTATTGTCATAGGCGAGTGCGCTGAATTTATCTATCTCGTTGAGATCTAGTAAACGCTTTTGTCTGACACTCTCCCAATCCATATTCACTGTCTTGATTGCCCAATATGCTTTGTGTTCGATTTCCACCGGTAGATGGCATGTTTTGCCATAGACAAGTCGGAAGGGAGACATACCTACGGGGGTTTTGAATGCAGTGCGATATGCCCAAAGTGCATCATCTAGTCTTACTGACCAATCCTTCTTAGAGGGATTTACAACTTTCTCGAGTATACCCTTCAATTCTCGGTTGGAAATTTTTGCTTGCCCGTTGGTTTGTGGGTGATATGCCGTGGCAATTTTGCGTGACACGCCGAAGCGTTGCAACATCTTGGAAATAAGTCTGTTGTCAAAGTGCTTACCTTCATCACTGATAAATACTCTCAGCATCCCAAACCGTGTAAATATATTTTTCTGCAAGAATCGTTGCATAGTCTTGGAATTGTTGGCGAGAACTGCAGCTGCCTCAACCCATTTAGACACGTAGTCGATGGTAAGTAGAATGTAGAGGTTACCGAATGAAGATGGGAAAGATCCTATAAAATTGATCCCTCATACATTGAACAATTCCACCTTGAGGATGTTTTGGAGCGGCATCTCATGTCGTCTAGACATATTGCCCGTCATCTGGCAACGATCACATTGCTTGTAAAACTCTTGGGCATCTTTGTATAGTGTTGGCCAATACAAACCAGATTGCAAGACTTTAACCGCGGTACGTGTTCCTCCAAAATATCCTCCATAGGGTGAATAATGGCATTGTCGGAGTACATTCTGCTGCTCCTTTTCAGGGACACATCGGCGTATAACCTGATCTACATATTGTTTAAACAAAAGAGGCTCGTCTCAAAATTAATGCTTAGCATCATGGCGGAACTGCTTTTTCCCTTGGTGAGTAAGGTCATAAGGTAAAATACCACAAACAAGGAAATTAACTAAATTCGAGTACCAGGGTATTGTCGAGGCATGTGTTGCCGTGGCAACTGCTTCCATGGTTGCCGAGGCGTGCACGTATAGATTTGCCGCAGTATGCGCGTCAAGGGTTGCTGAGGCATGCGCATCAATGGTTGCCGAGGCACACGCGTCTGGAGTTGCCGAGGCGTGCGCGTCAAGGGTTGTCGAGGCATATGCGTCTAGAGTTGCCGAGGCGTCGAGGGTTGCCAAGGCACGCGCATCTGTGGTTACTGAGGCAACTAACAGTTGCTCATCCGAGAATGCATCGCATATCTCTAAATCCGCGTCCTCTTCCCTATTGCGTTCTAAGCGTGATAAGTGATCAGCCACTTGATTTTTTGTTCATTTCTTGTCCTTAATTTCAATGTCAAACTCTTGTAAAAGAAATATCCAATTAATCAAATAAGGTTTGGCATCATTTTTAGCAAATAGATACTTAATTTCCGAACGGTCCATATGGACAATTACCTTTGTACCAATCAAATAGGATCAGAACTTGTCAAATGTAAAAACTACGGCTAGTAACTCTTTTTCTGTTGTTGTGTAATTCACTTGAGTGCTATTAAGAGTTTTACTAGCGTAGTATATCACATGAAAGGTCTTACTTGTGCGTTGGCCTAGGACTGCTCCTACCGCAAAATCACTTGCATCACACATGAGCTCAAAAGGTAGCGTCCAGTCGGGCGGAACGACAATGGGTGCTGAGGCAAGCTTTTCCTTTAGGGTTTCGAATGCTTGGGCGCAAGAATCATCAAAATTGAAGACTTTATCCTGTTCAAGCAAATTGCACAAGGGTTTAGTAATCTTAGAAAAATTATGAATGAACCTCCTGTAAAAACCTGCATGTCCAAGAAAGCTTCGGATTCCTTTAACCGAACTTGGTGGGGGTAATCTCTCGATCACGTCCACCTTGGCTTTGTCTACTTCAATTTTCTTGGATGAAATCTTGTGGTCGAGCACTATTCCTTCATCTACCATAAAATGGCAATTCTCCCAATTAAGGACTAAATCAGATTCATCACATCTTGCCAACACCTTCTCTAAATTGCTGAGGCAACCGTCAAAGTCATTACCAAAAACGGAAAAATCATCTATGAAGATTTCAAGGAAGTCTTCGACCATGTCTGGAAAGAGTGGTATCATGCATCTTTAGAAGGTTGTCGGGGCATTACACAATCCGAACGGCATCATTCGGAAAGTATAAGTATCGTATGAGCACGTGAAGGTTGTCTTTTCTTGATCTTTCGGTGCTATGGCAATTTGATTGTAACCTGAATAACCATCAAGAAAACAATAAAAGGGTTTACTTGCAAGACAGTCAAGCATTTCATCAATAAAGGGTAAGGGGAAGTGACCTTTCCTAGTGGCTTTGTTTAGCTTTCGGTAATCCATACAAACCCTCCAACCGGTCATAGTCCTGGTTGGAATGAGTTAATTGTTTTCATTACTTACCACCGTTATACCTCTCTTTTTCGATACACATTGTGCCGAACTTACCCATGTACTATTAGAGATAGGGTATATGATGCCGGCGTCAAGCAACTTGATGATTTCTTTACAACCCCTTTCATGGCATGATTCAGTCTCCTCTGGGCCTCAATAGAAGGTTTGTGATCATCTTCCAACAAAATCTTATGCATGCACACTGCTGGGCTAATTCCCTTCAAGTTGGCAATTGTCCACCTTATTGCCTTCTTGTGTAGCATCAACATGTTGATCAGCTTCTTTTCCTGCTCAGGCTGTAACTTACAGGAAATAATTACAGGCAATGTATTATCGGTTCCCAAGTAAGCATATTTTAGTTGCCCTGGCAACTGTTTCAACTCAAGAATCGGTGGTTGTTCAATGGAGGGCTTTTCGAGTTTACATTCCTTACCTTAGTAATCTAGTGGTTCAAAGTATGTACCTGGTCGATTGACTAACCAATTTGCCTCTTCTTGTTGTTTCTTATCGATCGGTTCTTCATACTCCTCAGGTTCCTCTTGATCAGTAATGTAGTTGCCGAGGTAACTATATTCCTCGTCGAAGTCAAACTCTGCTGTGGCATAAAGAAGTTGGCATTCTTCCAGATCATCGGCATTCCTTAGTGTTGGGAACACATTTAGTTTAACTTACTGGTCATTCATCCTCATTGTGAGTTCTCCCTTTTCAACATTGATCAAGGTTCTCCTTATTGCTAGGAAGGGTCTCCCGAGAATGATAGGTGCATGCTCATCTGCTTCACAATCCAAAACAATAAAGTCAGCGGGAAAAATAAATTTATCAACTTTTACCAGTATGTCTTCGATTTTTCCCTCTGGATGCACATAGCATCTGTCGGCTAGCTGTAGCATAACTATTGTAGGTCTTACCTTCCCGATTCCTAGTTTTTGGAAAACCGATTTAGGCATCAAGTTTATGCTTGCTACAAGGTCACATAATGCTTTCCCGACATAGTGGTTTTCGATGGAACAAGGTATTGTGAAACTTTCGGGATCCTTCAACTTGGGTGGCATGCGATTGTGCAACATGGCCATGCATCCCTCTGTTGCGGTAACTGTTTCAAACTCTCTTAGCCTTGTTCTCTTAGACACAATGTCTTTCAAAAACTTGGCATAGTTCAGCATTTGTTCAATCGCCTCAACCAATGGCAAGTTGATGTGGACTTGCTTTAGGATATCAAGAAACTTCTTGAATTGATATTCTTGTTTTTGTCGCTTCAACCTTTGTGGGAATAGTGGTGGAAGTCGGATATCTTCGATCCTTTCATTGGTCTAGAACCTGATTGATGGCATTGCCGGGGCAACTAGAGTTGCCGAGGCATCATCAACTAAGGTTGTCGTGGCATCCTTATTGCTGGTTGTCGAGGCATGATTATCGTTGGTTGCCGCGGTATTTCCTGGTTCAGCATCTGAGGCTTTGCCGCTGAGTTCATCTTGTTCTTTTTGTGGATTTTTGTTTGATGAGCGAGCTTGAGCCTCCTTAAGTTATTAGCCACTTCTAGTGGTGATTGCCTTACATTGCTCGTGGTCAGTTCCTCTTGCGACTTCAGTATCGCTGGGTAAACCTCCTTGCGGTCTAGTATTCAGGTTTTAAGCAAATTGTCCGACTTGAGTTTCCAATGATTTGATTATCTCCTCTTGGTTTTGTAATCTCATCTCGTTCCTGTTAATAAAAACATCAGTTCTTTTTATGAAGTTACTATTCTCAATCATATATGATTCAGTTTTCAACATAAAATCATTGAGAGAAATTTTCAAAGAACTAGATGTTGTCGGTTGTTGCTGAGGCAACTGTTGCCATGGCATATTCTGCTGGAATCCTGATGCTTGTGCATTCTGGTTGTTCTGGTTTAGAGCATTGTTGGGATTACTCCATGAAAAATTTGGGTGCTTCTTCCAAGCTGGATTATATGTGTTGGATACGACATTGTTGTTCCGGTTGTAATTCCCCACATAAAAGCTGGATTTCGAATTTTGCATACATTCAGAAGAATTATGGTTACCACCACATAACTCACAAAAGGAATCTACTACCTTGACCTCATGTGTGTTGTTTTGTTTCTGTATGTTCTGGACCATCTTGGTTAGAGTGGCCAATTGTACTGAAATTGAATCTGATGATCCTAGTTCATGTATTGTAGCTTGGCGTCTAACTACTCCTCTTCTAGCAGATGGAAACTGATAATCATTCTTGGCGAGCCTGTTTAGAATTTGCATTGCTTCCTCCGACGACTTATTTAGGAGTATGTCGTTTGCCGAGGCATCTAGCATCATCCTTGTTAGTGTATTCACAGTGTTGTAAAACATTGTTACTTGTGTCCACACTGGGAATCCGTGTAGGGGGCATTTGTGTAGAAGCTCTCTATATCGCTCCCAAGCCTCGTACATGGATTCATCATCTGCCTGCCGAAAGAAGTAATTTCGTTACGAAGCTTATCAGTCAAATTTGTATGATTAAATCGAGCAAGGAAATCACGACAAAGATTGGTCCAAGATCCTATTGATCTGTTATGAGTACTATTCAACCATGCTTTCGCTCTATCCCTCAGTGAATAGGGGAATAATCTTAGTCGTAAAACATCGAGGGTGACTCCTTGTATTTTGAATGAATTGCAAATCTCGTGGAAAGATTTAAGATGTTGTCGTGCATCTTCAGTTGCTGAGCCGCCAAATTGACCAATTATGTTGATCATATTGAACGTCATCGATTTCAACTCAAAGTGGTCGGCTTCAATTTTAGGTGTGACAACTCCTGGATTGAGTCCTTCAAGATCTTCTTCAAGATAGTCTCGAATAGTTCTGTCTCGTGCAAGAATCACTCCTCCTGCTGCTGGAACATCCTGATTCATATTGCCATCTTGATTAGCCATTGCTACTCTTAACCTTTATCTGAGTCTTTGCAAGATTCGTTCGATTTCTGGATCAAAGGGATATTCTGATGTAGTTGGCCTTGCCCTGGTCATATACCAATGCAAAACCAAAGTTTGTTAGCCCTTCGAATCTTTAAACAATAAAAATAAAAAGTGCAAGAAAATAAAAACAAAGTTGTTATTGCTAATCCTCGGCAACGGTGCCAAAAACTTGTTGCGCGTAATAAGTGCTCCGCAATTGTGCAAGTGTACACGTCGCAAGTTATAGTATAAAATATATCGTCTCCACAGGGATTGGTGTCACTTCAAGAATCTAGTCTCTTGCACTGTAAAAAGTAAAAAACACAAATAGGCGATTGTAGGAGTTTTAACTAACAACTAAACTAGAAAGCAATAAAGTAAAAGAAGGTGTAATCAAAAGAGAGAAAATAGGCCAGGTTATCGTGAGTTGAGGTGTGATAACCAATTGGATCGTCTTGGTAAAAGAGTGCAAGGGCAACTCAGTTGCCGTGGCAACTTGCGCAGCGGGGTTGCCTTGGCAACTAATTAACGTTTGCCTGGGCAACTGACTGGGCAACTATCTGGGTGGCTGGGCAGCAACTTCAAGGTTCAGTAGAGCATTCTTCAATGGTTTCTTCTTATCCCTAAGTTGAAACTCTAGCTAATTGTGCATGCCTTGACAATACACCCCTGAGTGAATCAAGGGTGAACAACAACCAATCTTGCGTTCCTCTTAGCCGTTGAAATCCTTAACTTATTCCTAATCCGGATTAATCTTCACCATTAATAGATTGAATAAAGACCATACTCATTCATTTATTTAATCTAACTCTCCCGATATTAGATAGATAGATAGAGTTACGAGATCCTCTCCCAATTTACTCGCAAACAAGAATAAAAACCAAGAATGAGTAAACCTTGAATTGAAAGTGCAAACTCTTATTACCTAAACAAAATCCAATTGTATCTCACAACCACAAAACACAATAACCTTAGCCAAATAGATTTAGTTCATGGCTAGGTTCCAAAGAAACACAAAACGAAGAATCCCTAACATAAACCTAATCGAACAAGAAAGAAAATGATGAAGAATGGTTGAAAGCCCTTGTCGAAATCTCTCCCCTTTTCTCTCTCTTGGAGTTTGACGGCTTGGTCTCCTTTAAATAGGAGATGGCTAGGTCAAAGTCTTTCTTAAGGAGGAAGTTAAGTTGGAATTAAATACTTTAAAAGAATATAATTCTTTATTATATTTAAATTCCTTCTAGATCTTCTCCTATCTTCTTGGGATTTAATTTCTCTTTGACCTCTTCATGGAAATCAAACTCCTTTGGGATTTAACTTTGCTCCACGTCATCTTGGGCTTATCTAGTCATCGATTTCGACTGCCATATCATCTTATCCCTTATCGACAATTGCCCTGGCAACTAGCTCGGCATCTCCTTAATGCACTGCCTTGGCAACTGTGTCGGCATCTCCTTCTTGTATTGCCCTGGCAATTGGTTCCAGCCTTGCTTAGGCAAGTGATTCTGCACACACACAAACAACTATCGGCAGCACCCTTTTTCCATAAAATTAAGAAAAATATGAAATCAAGCTTGTCCATCAAAGAAACTATGCAAACATGTATGAATGGCTAATAATGCAACTAATATGAGCCTAAGTCTAGCAATAATATGGATAAAAAGGGTGAATAAAATAGTATTTTTAGACACTTAACACTCACCATTCTAGCATGATCTAATTAGCTACCATCATGCTAAAAACATACATTGTATCACATACATGTAAAATAGTAAATATAAATGCAATGGTTATAGCCCATAAAACTAAGGAGGCTCATCCCAAGCCAATGGGAGAACCAAGAATACTAAAGATAGAATTTGCTTCTCAAGCATCTAAGATGAGAAGATAATTATAATAGAAGAAAGAAAGGCACGTTACGCAGGCTGTATTTATATAAAACCAAAGTAAATGGCCTATTGGGCTATAACCATAAATTTCAAACATCGTGCATATCATCCAAAACATACACATGTTTTATCTTGTTAATTAAGATTACCAAAATAGTTCCTACGACTTTTGTTGCTTACATGCTCCGGCAGATTCAGTGGCTCCAGTCTGCCGGGAAAATTTTTAATTTTGGCACTTCGATTACTATAGAAAAACCTCACGATTTGATAACTTTTATCAACATATTCGTGTTTTAGGATTTTTTTCAATCCCTAAAGTTTTTCGCACTGGAACAACCATTGTTCCTCTACCAAAACGATCTACTATCAAAACCACATGTTCATCATGTTAACAATTAACGTATGAACATTAAAACCTTACAGCAACAAACATATGATTAACATTTAACCATCGGTTGTAAAAACTTATTTAAAATAGATTAACATATTAACCGTGACTGGATTCAATTTCATTGTTTTGCACAAATATCGTATACTCGTCAGAAAAACAAAACATGCTTCTCATACAAAAGTATCATCCAAGTATTTAAGTTCGAATTCGTATCGTACAAGTGGCTCTGATACCACTGTTGGAAAAACACTGGTACACCTCATAGCGCAGCAGAAAAATTATCCAGCGTATTCCACCAGTGATCCATGCACGAGGAATGAATCCAATGTGAAAATGGATGACATGCTACCTTAATTAAATCTGAAAACCGCAAGGAGTTAGGAGAATCCAATTCTTCTAGCATGATATCAAATTTAAGTCGTCACAATAGCGTTCTGACCTCTACGCAGTTCACCGAATGAAACGAACAATATTTTCTATTCTCTAACTGTTAGAGAGATTTTTCGCAAAAGCATACTTTGGCTACTAGACCTTATGCCTTTATATAGCATTCAAAACCCTAACTCTAATTAAATTCGAATTCTTTAAATATACAATATATTTAACCGAATATAACTAAATATGTAGAATCTGATTCTACTTCAATTAGGTTTCTTTAGGGATATATATATTTTAATAGTATCTGATAATTACAATAATTATCTAGTATTAAAATATATATAAACGAAACTATCTATAATTACAATAATCATAATAATTTCGATTTTTACTTATTTCGTGCACAACAAGTTTGTACACATGCTATCTAGTCGATATTTGTTCGTTTAAATCATAGGGTGTGACCTTTGTAGGTTCATGCAACGTTAGCAGTAATATCTAGAACAATTCTAATATTACAAGCAATGAGTGGCATCTAGCAATAAATCATTGCTACTTAAGTTACAGGAAGTCGTGGTTCAACATAACCTTTTTTCGTGATTAACTCTTTTCATGCATTACATCCTTTTGTCCTTATATCTAAATCGGACACAAGTCATGGAATAGTCACACTTGTGTAGTCCATCTAACATTTCTTGATATCTTGAGTAGACTATTATAAACGAATAATTATGATATCTTATATCAATTTATTCGAGCATGGCCATGCATTTCTACGTTCACTCAATCAAGTGGCCTATGATATTACTCCTATTATATAGGAGGGACAAATCTTATCTTGATCAACCATATTCTGCTACATAGATTGCAACATATCCAATATCAGTCTTTATAGCGTAGTCAGTTACGACACACGTTTGATTGTATCAAAATATGTCACTCACAATGTTGAAATAATGATGATCTCAAGTTTGAGGATCATACATGTAGTTATCATTATGAACAATGTTGTGACTGTCACATAATAATCCAAAAAACATACTCATAGCGGGTCAGTCCAGTATGTCATTCTCTAACACATACTTATGTATTGATTTTGACATCTCTATGTCAATGACAACACTTTGTCATCAATCAACTACATATTAGTCTTAATATATTATTGTTGTCCATGCCCACAATAATACTCGACTAAGGACATTTTAAGAATAACTATATTATTCTAAGGACTTTACTATAATTTAGTTTATTTAAACACACAAAATAAGACTGAAATAATAATAATAATAATAATAATGGTTTTATATTAATAAACAAGTTAAAATAAGTATGTTTTTTACAACTATCTCATGATTGGTCTTTGGGCATACTCCTACAGTAACCGCACACCAGAGATAAAAATCATGCATCAATGCTTCCGCTACATTTACGCGTCCACCGGTGTATGGCCTCCAAATAAATTACAAAAATTATATAAATTTAACTTAAAAATAAATTAATTACATAAAAAATAACTTGCAAAAGTAACTTAATTCTGATACCTCATTTTTGCAAGATAAATCAATAGAAGCTCTAAACACTCTCACATTGTTGTGTGCTAACCCTGTGTGAGCTTTTTTCGCATTCCATCTGCATACACATCCAAATAACAGTCGTTTAATTGTTTTTTAGATAAAATAAAAATATTTTAAAATTGAGTAAACTTAAACTTCCAAATCAAAGTAAAAAAAAATTACCTACTGACAAGAAGAAAATTTCTTGAACTTCGAGTAACCGGTATAAAAAATGGAAGTCATTCTCATGGCTAAGCTTGCAATAGCAACAAACATCCACCAACACCCCTTGCCTTCACACAATTACTATCTAATAGAGCGGCCACAACTCACATTACAATAATGCTAATATTGTTGATCCCCAACTATAATTACCAGCTTCTAAAGACGATGACAAATATGGTAGATACCGTGTGTGAGCAAGATTGTCAGATTTATTCGGCATCAGTATCCCCCAATGAGTTGTAAAATATAGGTTCGACTTGCACAATTAATATCTCGCGGTGTATTATTGGGCCCGAGCTTGAATTCTCTGTGCAACCAGCTCAATTTAATACGAGATCCTCTCACATCGGTTTCAATTGGAACCTTGCTGAGGTAATCATAGCAAAGCTTTGCACCTGAATCCTACGTCTCCTTAACCAATGGACTCTCGTTTATCGGGACTCCGATTAGCATCACCACGTCTTGGAGCATAATGGTACATTCTCCACACGGCATGTGAAACATATGAGTCTTCGGTCCCCAGCGCTCAATTAGTGTGGTAATTAAACCGGGAATCAGCTCAATTTAATACGAGATCCTCTCACATCGGGTTGTGGGTTATTACTCCTCATGCTTAGGTGATGTTTGAAGGTTTCCTCGGTTGCCTGCATTAAATTAAAAATTGTTAATAATAACAAATAAGAGAATAAAATATTATTAATCTCAAATTTATTTCTTTAAAAAAAATTCACCATATCATCAACCGCAGCACTACCTGTCGATCCTGTAATCTCAACATAGGATTTTTATCAGTCATCCTTCTAACAAAGCTACATACATAACAAGTAATAAAATATTAGTAAAAATAATTACCACTAAATTTAATCATAACTACTACTTTAAAATTTTATAAAGAAAAAACAACTAAAAATATTCGAACTAAATTTAAAAATAAAATATATAAACTTAAAAGCTTACAATATTTTCTCCAAATCTTTTTCTTTCTTCTACTTCTTCACTCAATTTCTTCACAAACTTTCTTCTACAATTTCTTACCTTCAACCCTTATTTAACAACTAAAAATTCAAACATCAACTACTCGTTCAACACCCAACCATTTAATCAATACAAATCAACCCATTCCCGAAAAAATCAGTACTACCATGCATTATTTAAAATTTCTTCACGTATTTTTTTATTTTTTTAGCACTGCATGACCGGTCGTTCACCATTTTTTAAAATTTCAACAGTCTTTATTCAATAACACTGCCATGACCAGCCAAGCCACCCACACCTATGAGGTCGGACTGCAAGCATGCAGTCTTTACTTTTTTTGATGAAGACAGAAGGTAAGCATGTCGACCTCATGCATTTTTTTATTTTTTGTTGAGGTCGGATTGAAAGCACATTGCTTTCATATTTTTATTATTTTTTGTTATGAGGTCAGATTAAAATCATCTTGATTTATGTTTTTTTATTACTTTTTTCCCATGAGGTCGGATTAAAAGCAACCAGCTTTCATCTTTTTTTATTTTTGATGAAGTCGGATTGAAAGCTATTTGACCTCAAATTGCACTATAAAAGTACTATAAATTCAAAAATAATTTGAGGGTTGTTATAAATTTTAAAATAATTTTTTAGATACAATATTCAACCAAATTTGCCTAGTTTAAGGTACAAGGAGTACTAGTGTTCATACCCAAAAAAATATAAAAAAGAAAAAATAATATTATTGGCCATGAAAAAGTTTAATGCAAAATCACTTGGGGTGTGTTTCTTTAATGTAGTTTGAATTTCAAAATTCAATTTCCGTAATTTACGGTGTTTGGTTCATTTAGTTTCACATGGTCAAAGTAGTTTGAATTAGAGTTGACTATTTTTTCTTTACATTCTTTTGCAGTTTATTTTACTATATTTTTTTCGTCTAAACCCTAAACGCTAAACACTAATCCAAACCTTAAACCCCAGATATTAACATAAACTTTAAAGTTTAAACCTTAAACCCTAAATGTTAAACCCTAAACTTTAAATGTTACCATAAACCCTAAACCCTAAATGCTACCATAAATCCTAAACTCTAAACCATAACCACTAACCTAAACCTTAAACCTTAAAAACTAAATACTAACCCTTAAACCCTAAACACTAACCTAAACCATAAACCTCAACCCCTAAATAATGCCCTAAAACTTGAACCATAAACCCTAAACACTAATCTAAACCATAAAACTCTAAACCTTAAACCATAAATATTAAACCCTAAACACTAACAAAACCTTAAACCCCTAAACCACAAACACTAGCACCTAAACCCCAAATTCTAACATAAACCCTAAACACTAAAAATTAACCTAAACCTTAAACCCTAAATGTTAAACCATAAACACTAACCCTAAACCCTAGATACTAAATCCTAAATACTACCATAAATCCTAAACCCTAAACCCTAACCAATAACACAAACCCTAAACTCTAAACACTAACTTAAACCATAAAGACTAAATGCTACCATGAACCCTAAACACTACCCTAAACCCTAACCTAAACACTAAATATTAAACCCTAAACACTAACCCTAACTCTAAATGCTACCTTAAACCTCAAAAGCTAACCTAAACACTAAATCATAAACTTTAAATGCTACCCTAAAATTTTAAACTATAAACACTAATTTAAACCCAAACCATATTTTAATTGAAACTTATTTTTAGATTATCGATGTTTTTTGTGGACTGTTGATAAACGGACCCTTGAACGTTGGTTGAGTTCAATATATAAACGGTGGAGAGGTGTTTAGATTTCCTCATTCTTCGCCTGAAGAATTTTTCCCAATTTCTCTCCCAGCTTTTTATACTCCATTTTCTTCTTCGTCTTCTTTGTTTGATCGGATTGCTGAAACCCCAGAAAGGTAATCTAATTTCCAATTCCATTTCCTTTTTGATCTTCTGGGTTTTGTTTAATTGCTGGATCAATTGTTGTTTTCCATCGATTTCTTTTGGGTTTTACTGCAATTACGGTTTCCTATTAATCGATTGCATTCTTTTAGCCTGTTATAGTACTTTAATGCGTTGTTTTTCCGTTTTGGAAACCATAAATCCATCATTTGCTTTGAATCAAGCATTTTAGGAACCCAGTTTTGTGTTTATGTAATAAATTTTGAAGATTGTGAATTATTTGTTTTGCTCAATTTTATGAATTATTAGTTTTATCGAAAATTACTGAGCTATTTCTGGTAATATAGCTTTGATCTCAATATTTGCTTATATGGATGTTCAATCAATTACTTGTTTAAAGGAGCAGTTTTTAAAGGGCGAAAATGGTGAAGATCTGTTGCATTGGAGCTGGATATGTTGGCGGCCCGACGATGGCGTCATTGCACTGAAATGCCCCAACATTCATGTGGCTGTTGTGGATATTTCTGTAGCTAGAATCAATGCCTGGAACAGCGATACGCTCCCCATCTACGAGCCAGGCCTCCACGAGGTGGTGAAGAAATGCAGAGGCAAAAACCTTTTGTTTAGCACCGATGTCGAGAAGCATGTTTCCGAGGCTGATATAGTGTTTGTTTCAGTCAATACCCCGAGGAAAACACAGGGTCTCGGAGCGGGGAAAGCCGCTGATTTGACCTACTGGGAGAGTGCTGCTCGTATGATCGCTGATGTTGCGAAATCCAACAAGATTGTGGTCGAGAAATCAACTGTTCCTGTTAAGACAGCCGAGGCGATCGAGAAGATTTTGACACACAATAGCAAAGGGATCAACTTTCGGATCCTTTCCAACCCTGAATTCCTTGCTGAAGGGACTGCGATTTCGGATTTATTCAACCCTGACCGTGTTCTTATCGGCGGCAGGGAGACCCCGGAAGGTAAAAAGGCCATCGAAACATTGAGGGACATTTATGCACAATGGGTGCCCATGGATAGAATCTTATGCACTAATCTCTGGTCTGCTGAACTTTCCAAGCTTGCTGCCAATGCCTTCTTGGCTCCGAGAATCTCGTCGGTTAATTCTATGTCGGCATTGTGCGAGGCGACCGGTGCCGATGTGAGCCAAGTGTCTCATGCTGTTGGGAAGGATACAAGAATTGGGCCCAAGTTCTTGAATGCTACTGTTGGTTTCGGTGGATCTTGTTTCCAAAAGGATATTTTGAATTTGGTCTATATCTGTGAGTGCAATGGCCTCCCTGAGGTAGCCAATTATTGGAAACAAGTCATCAAGGTGAACGACTACCAGAAAACCCGGTTCGTTAACCGGATTGTTTCCTCAATGTTAAACACGGTCTCTGGGAAGAAGATTGCTGTTCTCGGATTCGCCTTCAAGAAGGACACTGGCGACACTAGGGAGACCCCAGCCATCGATGTGTGCAAAGGCTTGATAGGGGACAAAGCTAAACTGAGCATATACGACCCTCAAGTTCACCAAGACCAGATTCAGAGGGACCTTTCGATGAAGAAGTTCGACTGGGACCATCCGGTTCATCTTCAACCGAGGAGCCCTACCTCGGTCATGGATGTTAGTGTCGTTTGGGATGCATATACTGCAACAAAGGATGCTCATGGACTTTGCATTCTCACTGAGTGGGATGAGTTTACAAAGCTCGATTACCAAAAGATTTTCGATAACATGCAGAAGCCTGCATTTGTGTTTGATGGCCGGAACGTCGTCGATGTAGAGAAGCTGAGGAAAATCGGGTTTATCTTCTACTCCATCAGGAAGCCATTGGATGACTGGCTCAAGGACATGCCAGCAGTGGTATAGATCATTTCTTAAGCAACTTGTTTCAGGTTGGGCTACAAGCCTACAACTTATATATATACATATATATCCAATTGCAATTTGTTTTCTTCTAGATTTAAGGTTCTCTTATTTTCTATCCATCTGAGACTGTTGTCTCCGGACCTGTCTTTTTAGCCTGTGGAATCTCTGATTTGTATTGGCATTTTTAATGTAATAAAATCTTTACCAGTGAACTGTCTTTTTTAGTTAACAATAAAATCAGTAAAAACATCTCTTAGGTCCATCTTAATTTCAAAATTGGACAAATTGGTCCCTCTCCAAAAAAGCAATTCACTCCTTGTCAATTTCAAAAGCGAGCGTCTCAATTTTCTGTCCGTTCTAGATCATTTTTATTGACATAATATTAAATTTAGCCATTAAGATTTACACATAATGTTTTGATAAAAAAGATTTACATATAATGTTAATTTGGTTCTAATTTTAAAAAATTCAACAGTTTCAGTCCTCAATATTTACATAATATGTAAATTATGTGTTGAATTTTTTAGAACTAAAATCAAATAAATATAACGTGTAAATATTGAGGCTGAAATTCGTTATTATACCAACTAAAAGGATTTAAAATGGACGAAATGTACTCAACGCAATCATACCAATGTCTATTGGATATTTATTAAGGTCTAGAGTTTGAGTGATTAATTGAAGTACTAAATGATTTACCTAATTTAGGTCAAATAAGTGACCGAAATTAAAGCAATTGTAACAAAGTACAAGATAGTATTACTTCATACCTGATTTTAGGCGGCAACAATGTGGATTGAGAGCAAAAGTGCCGGATTTTATGTGTAGGGTACAAACTATTAGAAAATTACATTATAAATATGGAAGGTGATTAATTACAAAATTTAAGAGTACGAAATTAGATTGTCAATAAAAAATACAAATAAAATATTCAAATTATATGAGAATTTAAAAATTTTCTATTCAATTTTTATTAGGGAACGACTACCTTACTCGGTCAATCCCTGCTAACATAAACTATTGAATATTTTGTTAAAACCAATTATTTTATTTAAATTCAAATCAATCTAATGTGAATAATTATATATATATCAAAAAGTTATATTCAAAATATATAAAAAAAAAAATTAATATTAAATATACAATCAATTATTGTTGACAAAAACAGTACAATATAAAGAGTACTTTTTTATATAGATGTGTTAAAAAATACACAAGATTATATATTTATTCTTAAAAATAAAATTAAAATTTATAATCCTAAAATTTTAAATCCACAAAATGAACTTTCAAAACTCTAAACTAAATCTTTAACCCTAAAATAAAAATAATTGTGCAATCTAAAACTTGTATAATGAATTATTGAATGTTTTTCTAATATAATTGTATACGTAAAATAAATATATTTAAAACTATAATGGATAAGGAGACTAGGAGAGGTTTCATATTCAATTACGAAATTAAGATAAAAAAAGTCAACACTATTTTTTATATATATTAAAACAAATTTTAAAAATTCAAAAGATTTTAAATAAACCCAATCCGGTTTCTAAGTTGGACCGCTTTTTGTATAAAGAAAAGCCCTCGAACCGTGTTCTCCCTTCCTCCTTATCACCCTATTGCCGCCTCTTTCAAGATCCCCAAATTAAATCCGAAAACCGATCTCCGATTTTCTCTTAATTTCCTCCTCTAATCTATAAATCACGTAAATATACGCTCAATTCTCGTTCTTCCCTTTGGATTGATCTCTTTTTCTACCCCTGCTGTTGATTTTACGTGTTTTTAGGGTTAGGGTTCTTCAATCTCTTCTATCGAGCCTTTTTTCCATCGATTTCTCATGGGGCTTCGTTTTGTTGCCTATTCATGTTGATTTCTCACTTTGGCTTGGTCTAATTTCGTTCGATTTTTCTCGATTCGTTTTCCTTTTAGGGTTTGTATTTGTTCCGTACGTTAGGTTCGTTTCCATCTAAATTCTTAGAGGGTTTCGGTGTTTTAAGCTGTGGCGTGGATGTTTAGAAAAGTTCTCTGTCGTAATTTTGTTATTTTCTCGGCGAAACCTGAATTTAGGGTTAGGGTTTTATTCTAAATTTGGGGATTCTCCAGGTAGTCAAATTAATTAGGGAAAATGCTTCTTTCAGCAGTGATATCAATTTTAGTCCGAAATTAAGTGCAGTTCTCATCTCAATTGAGGCTTCTGGGGTATTAATTGATCCTTTGCTTTTTAGTGCTATCTCTAGCGGCCCAAGGATTCCAATTTAAGACAATTTGGAGGTAATTAACTTGAATAATTTAAATTTATTCAACTTCCTGTTTTTAATATGTTAATACTTGCTTGCTTTCGTGTAATTGCTTATTAACCTTTTCAGCTTACCAAAGTAAAAACTAATTGTTTTTATATTAGTAGCGTAGTGTTTCCAAGCAATGTTATATCAAAATTGAGGGTGGATTTCGTAATTAATTGTGTGTACCACAGGTGTTAAATGGGATTTAAGCGGCCTTTTGATGATGAGGAGCTGCAGGAACTTTCTTTCAAGAATCCGAGACAGTTTGGCTATAACGACAAGCTGACTCAGTTTGCTGATACCATTCACCGTAGCAATAGTGCTCAAAAGCCTTGTATTTCAGGTAAAGGCGACTGCTATTCTTGTTTTATGTAAACGATTCATATCTGATCCATGGTTTTAAGACCGGTGCAATCTTTCTGTGTGATACAGTAGAAGTTGAGGGTGGATTTCGTAAACCCCAATGGTATGAAGAATTTAAGACTGATGCTCTGGATGGTGTTACTCATTTGGTTGACGAGGATTCCGAGACTACTCCATTATCTTTGGTCACTAGCATTTCTAGTGAGGAAGATAGTGGCACTGGTGTAGCAGCTATTTCACCTGTTTCATCGGAATATTTTGACTCTGGTTTCCCTCGAAGAAGGTCTTCTCCTGTTGAGAATGACTATTATTTACTCTTGGATCAGTCTCCTCGAAAACAAGTTCCGCTTGGGCCAAATCATGAAGCCAATGTTCCATCATGGGGTATGCATATAAAGAATAATAAGTTTGCTTGGAATGACGATGAAGATATTAAGAAGGGAACATGTATCATTCCAATGCCTGACTTGGATTTGTCTGCGAACAACAGTGGTAATGTTGGTGCTGGCAGAACTGATTGTAGCTGCCTGGATAGGGGCTCTTCAAGATGTGTGCAACAGCATGTTATGGAGGCACGGAAACTATTACGAGAATCCCTTGGGCATGAAAAATTTGTGAAACTAGGATTTTATAACATGGGAGAGGATGTAGCATATAAATGGAGTGAAGAAGATGAAGAGATCTTTCGTGAGGTTGTGTACAATAATCCAGTATCATTGGGTAAGAAGTTTTGGAAGCAGCTGTCGTTGGTTTTCCCATCACGATCCAAGAGAGAGCTCGTCAGCTATTATTTCAACGTCTTTATCCTTCAGAGGCGAGCTATTCAGAACAGATCCAGTAGTCTGGACATTGACAGCGATGACGATGAGTTTTATGGAAATCAACACTCTTACCAAGTTCAAGCTATAGAGGAAGATGAAGACTCTGCTATTGAATCTCTTGCTGATCAGGAAGATCTGGCAAACCATCAAGACGACAATGATACTGGCAATTCTGATGGTGGCATTGATGCGGATGATGATAGTGGCAACCCTGAGGATTATGGCTTAAACCTTCCATTAAAAGGACAGGTTTTGAAGTCATTTGATGAGAGCATGTTCGATCCTGCTTTTCAACAAACAGACAAGGATTTCAGAATAATGGAGGATATCAATGTACAGGATGACTCATGTATGTCTTTCGAGTTTCAGCCGAACATGGTCGACTCTCATAATCCGATCGACACAAAGACAAACTTGCATGTTAGAGGAACGAAGACCGAGCTTAGCAAGTCTTTTCAGGGTAAACTAGATGAGTCTAGTGAGCTGGTGAGCAATGTGTATTTATTGGATACATGTGATGCCAAAATCTGGGACATTGGGTATCCTACATCTTCAACAAAAGGGTTCGATCTCCAGCCGACATGCAACATAATCGAAGAGATTTTCGGACAAGACACTTGAGATAAGAACAGATTAGTTTACTCTTGAAATGTCCAGAATCTCATTAGATAAGGCCAAGATTTGGTTCTTCAACAATTTTTTTTCCTGTAAACTCATCTACCTAATGTATTTTGCTTCAGCATGTTAAATAGTGCTGTTAATGGTATCTTTTTCTCTCTTTTGTATATGATATTGATCTTGTATATAAAGTCTGGTGATAGCTAACATCAAGTACCTTGCGCTTTGCTGCATTGATGAATTCAACCAAACTTTATGTTTTATTCTTTTGCACATGCATGCATATTTATATTTTAAATTATTAAACTTAAACCCTAAAAAATAAACTACAAATTTTAAATTTTAAATACTAGCCTTAAATTTTAAATACTATAACCAAAACTTTTAAACTCTAAACTTAAATTGAACTCCAAACCCTTAAAATTAAAATGTTTTTGCGTATTGAAGTTTTTTTTCTCTTTTTATTTTTATTTTTAATATAAATAAATAAAGCGTAATTATACACTGACAGTAAATTTTTTTAATTTCTATAAATACCTTAGATATAGGGTTTAAGTATTCAGTTTAGGGTTTAGAGTTTATGTGTTAAGTATAGGGGTTTATAATTTAGAGGGTGTGGTTATAATTTTGGGTTTATAATTTAAAATTTAAATTTCTAACTGTCAACTTAAAACTTAAACCCTAAATTCTAAATTTTAAATTCTAAATTCTAACACCGTTTAAATTCAAAACTATTAAACTTAAACTTAAGAATTATAATTCATAAATTCTCAATTTAAAATGTTTGCGAAAGCTCACCGCTATAAAATATTTTCTCATAAATAAATAAGGGGTGGTCAAAATTATTAGTAGCAAAACAACAAAGTTTGGCGGTTGCTAGTCTTTTGATAATATTCTATCAGCACCCAGCTGGCCAATGTGTGTGTATGTATATAGTTTTTCTTTTCAGCTGACTTCACATCTGTGGAATATCTTCTTTCTTATCTCCATGGTCAAGCTTCCAATGGTGGCATTAAGTATCAATTTTGATCTCGGAATTTAATATAATTAATAAATGTATGTATAATAGCAAAAACCTCAATATTTGTTTATTTTCCAATTATACCCTTAACATTGTCATGCTAGGTTAAGAAAAATATTGATTGTTAACTGTCAGTAGATCATATAAAGGATTTATTTGAAAAAATTGAAAAATTATGTTTTAAATTGTCAAAAAGAAAATTTTTTGGAAGCAGTAGCAAAGCTATATTGGGGTGGGGAGGGGTAATTGTGCCCCACCCTCCAAGAATTTTTTTTTTCATTTTTATTTTCTTATTTAAATTTTTTAAAAAATTAATTTTTATTTATTAATTTGATTTTCACTTTCAACATTTATATTTTGTTCCCTAACTCCAAATCCATCCTAGAACGATTTGGTTGGCACCAAAGATAATAAGAGTAGTTTACTCCAAGGAATAAAACGCAAAAGAACGCACTGGCTTGTGTCATTCTGAATACAACCCCAAGTATTATCTAATGCCAATAAAATGATAGTTCTCTTCTGGATAGCATATATATATAACAAATACAATTCATTGTATTAGGGTTCGAATCTGACCGATAATCTTATTTAAGAAGTTTGTGACATATTCAATATAATAACTTCTCTCCACACGTGCGCCCACACACATATATTATATATAGGGTAATTATATCACCGATCGACGGTCAAAACTTTTAATTTCTATAAGCATTTTAGATTTAAGGTGTAGGGATTTAAATCTAAACCTCTAAAATGAATCCATAAACCTTAAATATAAGACACTTGTAAAAATTAAAAGCTTTCACCGCTAATGCGTGGAATATATAATAAAATAGATCAGAGTTCTTCTTCCTACGACCACAGTGCATGCTAAAAACTCTAGTCAAAGTAAGTTGCATTGTACCACAAACATGGTGAAACATCACATTGACAGTATAAGATCAATATATAAAAGGGCCCTTGACTGAGAAATTGCAGCCTGAATTTTTCAAGTGGACCAAAAAATTTGTGTGTGTTTTCAGGGTTTGGTGAGATTTGGCAAAGATTTCGATCATCCCAAATTTCCTTTTACGTACATAACTTAGTTTATCATTTTGGTATCAAATTTTCCTTGTTCTAGAAAATACTTTTCTTATGAATGAATTTCAGTTGTTGACATTTGGCTGATAATGGAAACCAATCAGTAATGGTAGCCATGATTTAGTGTCTGTAATAGCTCTCTCCAATATAAAAAGATATGCCCCAAAAAACATGGTAACCTTCTGCTGTTTGATTTTTGTCATTGGCAGCATGAAACATAGATTAATACAACAAAAAAACGATGACATTCGAGTTAAGTGGTAAAAAATTTGTTGAGCAAATACATTTAGTCGGTTAATCAAGTTGTTCGTCTTTATTCTATTAGGTCATGAGTTCTAGATCTACTAGAATACTCCCTTTCCTTCTCCCTCTCCTTAGAGTCTTTCATTCCCCTTTCTTTTATGTAGAATAAAGATTAAAATTAGAATTTATCAAAAAAAAATGAGAAATTTTCTAGACATCAACAAAAGAGCCTGGAAAAAAAAATTCATATACTCTATACAACAATTGTCCCAAACTGTAAAAAGCTGTAAATT
Source organism: Hibiscus mutabilis (assembly GCA_019671005.1). Lineage (NCBI taxonomy): Eukaryota > Viridiplantae > Streptophyta > Magnoliopsida > Malvales > Malvaceae > Hibiscus > Hibiscus mutabilis. Next base: position 26,849,326 of record CM033714.1, read on the forward strand.
AATAAAGTCAAGACTATCTATACCTCTACCCACGGATAGGAGCATGCCACTCCGAGAATTTTCTGGTATAATAGCCTTTGAGGTCCTTTTGGTTTAAATAATAATTAAACAAGGTCTTTATCCTTCTAGTTTTTAGATTTAAAAGCTTAATAGGCTTTTGACTCTCCTAATGTTCGGTTCTAACTCCGTCCTTGCCTCTATTCTTAACCTTGATATAGACAATTTCTCTTATATCACTCAAAATTTCTTCTTTAGTCTTTGATTGTCCTCTGAATTGTCTTCTATTTCTCTTAATTTGGCGGATGCCCAAGTCGGCTCTTGTTCCCACACAATACAATTCTAACCAAATCGCACATTCTAAGAACAAGCTCGCATAAGCTCTTTGAAAAAGGGCATTCAAAGAAAAGATGTCTATGAATTTTCAAAGCAATGTGACAAATGATGCACAAACTATCAACATTAATCCTCATATGCATCAACCTATTCATAGTTGCAAGTCTCATCCAAAGAATAACAACATGCTTAGGCACAATTTATTGACCTTTATTTAAATTTATAGGTTCGAATTTGATGAAGATTTATTTTTATTCGACTTCGAATATAATGGAAATCGGAAATGGGGGCCAAGGACAATGTGATATGTTGGCATATTACATGAGCTGATCTCTTTTAGTGGAGGCAAAGGGATGATGAAATGGAGATTCTGCCCCCTCTTTTTTTTCACACTTGTGTGAGCTTTACAAGCAAGACAAAAAAGTTAAGGCATTGTTTGGATGTTGCAGCAGAAGAACTCCTCACTCGTTGGGGATCCTTAAAACAAATCTCGACCGTTCAATTCCCATCATACTCGGGCTGTTTATCTTTTCTTCCCTTTTAATCTCTTTATTTGCTTCCATGCATGGAATTCTCCTCCAACTACAATACAAAAACAAAGGTTATGCAGAAGAGAGAGATAGAGAGAGTCATGGGTTTTTCTTCTTCTTTGATTTTCTTCTCATAAGCCTTTAAAAGTTTTGATTTTTCAAAAGGATTTTGGTTCCATTAGAAGGTGTTTGGGAGGAGAGAAAATGGGATTTAAAGATTGTATCTTTTCCTGTGGGTCGGATCTCTCTTGTTGTACTTAAAACAGAGAACTGTCGCATCTCTTCATCTCCCCTGAAACTAAAGCAAGCAACTTTGTGATCTGCTTTTCTTTTCTTCTCTGCTCCTTGATCTAGATTTGGATTCATTGAAAAATGCAGTCTTTTTGAAGATTTGAGGTAAGAAATGAGTTACTCTTCCTGTTTAGATTCCTGGGTGTTTTCAGTTTTCCATTGATCATTTTTAAATGGAACAAAATCAAGAGAAGAAGTTTGTTTGCATGTATTGTAACAAAGGGTACCCTTGTGGTAAGTCTTTAGGGGGTCACATAAGAACTCATAAGAACAATGAGAATTCTGCTGAAGCTGGTGACCAATCTGCAACTTATGATCTGAGGGAAAACCCCAGGAAAAGCAAGAAGTTTTCTGAATCAGGCAATGGCTCTTTGCTCAAAGAGATGATGATGGTTTGTAAAGAATGTGGTAAGGGTTTCCATTCATTGAAAGCACTTTGTGGTCACATGGCTTGTCACTCTGAGAAAGAAAGGGTCTTTCAGAAATTTGAGGATCATGGGGACAATTATTCAGACACTGAAACATCAACTGCTCCAAGTAAAAGGAGGAGATCCAAGAGAATAAGGCGAAAAAAAAGTGGGGTCCAGGTTCAGTCTACCAATTCAGCTTCTTTAGCAAATGGTTCATCATCTGTATCAGAGATTGAAGATCAGCAGGAGCAAGAAGATGTTGCCATGTGTTTGATGATGCTCTCAAGGGACTCTTCTGGTTGCAAGAAAGGGCTGAACTCAGTTGCTGAATCTTCAGACAACAACTCTGTTGTTTTGGAGGCTAAATCATCTTCCATTAAGAAACAAAGGCAAACCAAGCTGAAATCTGCTGAGTCTTGTCCTTGTTCTGAGAATTCTGATTCTGGTTATTGTAGGAATGGGGTTACCGAGGATGTTGAATGTAAGAAACTTAAGGTGAAATCTAGATCTGGGTTACCAAAGATGAGTAAATCCAAGTGTGTGAAAACTGAAGTAGGTGATAGCTTTGCAAATGGTTCATTTCATGCTCAAATGGCTGAGAGGAGATTGGTTTCCAAGAGAAGCAGAGGGCATGAATGCCCTTTCTGTTTCAGGGTTTTCAAGTCAGGCCAAGCTTTAGGGGGTCATAAAAGGTCACATTTTGTTGGGGGTTCAGAGGACACAACATTGGTCATCAAACAAGACACACCAGATATGTCATTGCCAGCTCTAATTGACCTTAACCTTCCAGCTCCTGTTGAAGAAGATGCAATGGGGAATACTGGGTTCGTCTGGTAGATATTTCTAAAGTGTATAAATGAACAAATTTACTTCTTTTTGGTGTTTTTCTTTGGTTTTCTGATTCAATATGGTCCTTCTGCTAAGTTAAATGCTCCTCCAACCACCCAATCTATGGTTCTTTTGCATTAAAAAAAGCTGTTTTCTTTCCTTTTTCTTATTTTATCTACGTTCCTTGAATCACATCTTCATTCTTACAGGTTTTCAATTCTTTGTCCATCTTTTTTGTAACATTATCAACTGTGTTCATCCTTTTCCTGTATTTTTCAGCTGTTAGTGTCGAATTCGAGTATGTATCCAATACCATAATGGTTAGATTTTCTTATAGGAAGCAAAATCTCAGGCCAGCAGCTTCTGTTTTTCCTTCTAACCTGTATGATAAACAAGTTTTAGTTTTAAATCTTTTAACACAGGCAAGCAATCATATGAGACAGTCTAGAGGACAACAACTTAATTTATGGCAAAAAAAGGTATAGCCAAAATGTTAGAAAATGCAAAAATTAAAATGTTACCACAACACAAACTCTTATATGTTTCGATAACATGTTAGGTTAGTGGGTTTTTTAATAAGTTTCGAAATTTGATTTGTGGTTTTATAATAAATTTTAAAATTTATCGTGAAAATATAAAACTTAAAATATTATAAAAAGATATAACATTTCAATTGTATGATAATATTATAGATTACGTATTTTTAAACATTTTAAATTACGCCTTTAATTAGTCTTAAATTAAGGTGCCGTGCCCTAAACTCGCGCAAATAATATTACTGTTTTAAGACAATCCCCACTAGGTTGCACTTTTAAGCCCCTTTTTTCCCAATTGAAACATATATGCATTTGTAGCTATGTATGTAAATGCCATAGGATCCATTTTAATGCTCTCCTTTTGTCTCTAAAAAAAAAAAAGATAAGTTTATCTACCTACCTAGGTCGAGTGGTGAGAATTTTGATCTATTAGCTTAGGATCGTTTTTTAAAAGTACGGTATAAGAGTATTTTTTAAAAATGCTTGAGAAGTGTTTTTGAATTTGATTTGAATTTGAATCTTTTGTATGAAACAAAGAGTTCTTGAAGACTTTTGACTCTTGTTTAAAGGTTTGATTTGATTCGATTTCAAATATAGTTGCTCATTTAATTATTGGACACTGATAGTTTTAAAAATATTTTTCTTTTTTTATCAGCAAGTGTGAGTTTTTATAGTAAAAATCATACAATAAGAATACAACCACTGCCTCATTAAAAATTTTCCTAAATTTATGATAGAGAAAAAGAGTACTACTGATAAAATTAACGAGAATAAAACACCAAAGAAAAACAAACAAACAAAATGCCATGTCAACCTTATCAATGCCAATAAACAAAAAATTAAATATATTCATATCTAAAATATTTGCTATAAGATGGCATTGAAACATGGGAAGATACAAGGACTGGTATTTTTTCGAAGACTCGAAAAAATTATTCTAAAAAATAAATATATTTGTATCAAAATTATCTGATATTTACGTTGGAATCTAAATAACCACTCTCTTAAATATGAATATATTGTCTAACAACCAATTAAAAAAAATAAACCCAATCTCATTGTTGTGCATTTCCCCCTTAATGCTATCATTTAATTTAACAGAATTGTACATTTCTTATTTTTATTTATTATATAATAATTATTACAGCACACCATGTCCCTTATGTTTCGTTGTTCCATGTAAGATCCTTTATTGCATCTACTTGAGAAAGAAAGAAACTGACATTTATTTATCTAATATCTAGCATATATAGATATTATTATTAGTGCTTATATAAATATTTAAATAGAATAATTAAAATATTTTATTTATCACTAACAATGTTGGTCCAAGTGGTACGCAACTCAGTATCACTTAAGTAGGTTTCGAGTTCGAGGACTTATGTATGCAAAAAATTTATGCTGGAAGACTCACCCACCAAAATTAGGTGTGCGATATGGGTTGGTCTGGATTAGTCAGGCAAAACTCTAGAAAATGGAAGGATAACGGAAAAAATATTTTATTTATCAACGATGACCATGGTATTAATGTATAAAGCTTATTATTATGGGTAAAATACACCGTTCATCACTCAACAATTTTTCACTCCTATTTTGCTCACTCAACTTTCAAACTTTTCAATTTAATAATTAAACTTTATACATTAAACGTTTTTGGCCACTCTAGAATATTTTATTATTATTATTTTAATTTTTTAATACTATTAAATATAAAAATAATTTGAAAAAACAATAAAATAATATTTTATTATTATTAAATTTTAAAAATATTTTAAATAACCACCGCCCCTTGTCATCACCGGCAGCCTTCAAAACCGGTGGCCGTTTGACCCGAAATTACGCCGGACAACTCGTTTTGACACGTTGAGTCCAAATTCGGCGGTTGTTTCACCAAAAAATATCTTGAAACTCGCGAATCTCGACATAAACATTTCGGTTTCCTCACTTTCGATATACTTTTCGTGGACTTTGGAGCATTTTTGGCAAAATGGTGGTTAGATTTGGACTCAGACGAGTGATAAAAATCAACAGGTAAAATATGAGATTGAACGACCACATCTACGGCCGTCGGCAGTGGCGTCCGGTGACGGCGAATGGTGGCTGGCGGATAATTTGGTTTTACTTTTTATTTTAAATTATTTTAATATGAAATAATAATAAAAAATATCATGTCATACTATAATAATGATAATAAAATATTCTAGAGTGATAAAAAACTTTTAATTTATAAACTTCAGTTATTAAATTAAAAAATTTGAAAGTTGGGTGACCAAAATAAGAGTGAGAAAATTGTTGAGTGATAAATGGTGTATTTTACCCTCATTTTATTTATAATCATTTGTTAAGTAAACTTCTTAAAGTAAATTTTTATATAAAATATTTTCGTTCAGTAAATATTACTATAAAATTTAGTTATTATAAATAGTGTTACTTACATTGGCTTCGATTGGTTTTAAAGTTGAATCATGGAGATCTAGGTCATAGAATTTTGGGTTTTCTTTTGGTTCATGACCCAATCATAAATGAGTCCATTGCTACATGATATAAAATCCAAATTGGCCTCAAATAACTTAATTGTTTTCATAAAAAAAACTTGTTTAAAATATTAAAAAGTTATTGATTATCCGTGAGATGTTAATTTTTTTCTAACAAGATTAGTAGTTTGAATTCTAATGTTGTAAATTGAACAAACTAAAATAGAAGGTTTGTCACCATGATGAGCTACTGCTCTACAGTATTCTATTCGAATAGTTGGTTAATAAATCACATATCAATAGTTATACTAAAATACTAAAAAATTAAAATGCCTACATATATTAATTAAGGGTAAACTACCAGATGACCACCTAACTATGGGGTTGGTGTCGATATGACCACTATACTTTCAATTTTGGTAAATATACTACTAAACTATTTAATTGGTTCTAATCAGGTCACCAACCGTTAAAAAATAACAGGGAGACTAATGTTGCTGTTAAATAAATTAGTATAATTACACATTTGGTCCCTGTTATTTACAAAATCTATTAATTTGGTCCTAATTTTAATTTAATAAAATAAATAAATTATTTTTATTTAATTTAATTAATTAATTTTTTCCCTCCAATCAGGTGACACGTGAGAAGAAATAGTGCAAGTGACATGTGCTTGCCACTGGGCCAAACATATTTTTGTGATATGAAGTACAACCTTTAGTATTTGTCTTAGATGGTTGTTAATGCCCAAAAAAATAGAAGCAAAGAAAATGGCCCTGGGCAAATATGGACTAGGATCCTTGGAGTGCAAGTGGTGTGTGCTTGCCACCGAGCCAAATATATTTTTATAATATGAAGTACAACATTTAATATATGTCTTATATGGTTGTTAATGCCTGGAAAAAGAATGAAATATGGTTTTAGGAAACTCGAACATGACATACTTATGATGCATAAAAAGATCTAACCTAATTAAATAAATCTAATAATTAAATTAAAGTTAACAATATTTTGTATATATTTTAAATTATTTTTAGTGCACGATATAAAATTATATTAAATTCATTTAGCAAATCAAAGTCATGAACATAATTAATTTTTTATTATAGTGAGCTTGGATTCGCTAAATGAGCTTAATATAATTCTAAAATTTTGATTTTTTAATATAATTATATATATAATAATAATAATATAATTAATTTTTTAATAAATATTATTATATATGTGAAAATATAAAAATAAACATGAAACTAAAAAAATATATTAAATTTAGTTTAAAATATAAAAAAATTTAAAATAATTTTATATTAAAAAATAAAAAATAAAAAATAATATTAAATTCATTTAGCGAATCTAAACTCACGAACATAATCTAATTTTGAATTATGTTCGTGAGTTTGGATTCGCTAAATGAATTAATATAATTTTAAATTATTTATTTTAAATCGTGCACTAACTATAATTTAAAAAATATATAAAATATTGTTAACTTTAATTTAATTATTAGATTTATTTAATTGGGTAGATATTTTTATGCATCATGTTTCATTTTTCTAAAATCACATTTTCTTCCTTTTTCCAAGCATTAGCAACCATATAAGACACATATATTAAAGTTGTACTTCATATCCACCCAAGGCCATTTTCTTTTCTTTTATTTTTTGGGCATTAACAATTATTTAAGACAAATATTAACAGTTGTACTTCATATTACAAAATATATGCTTGGCCCAGTGGCAAGCACATGCTACTTGCACACCCTGGCTTGAATTTTTGCTTGGGGTAATTTCTTTACTTTCATTTTTCCTTCTCCAATCAGGTGACACATGTCACTACCTAATTGAATAATTAATTTATTTTATTAAATTAAAATTAGGACCACATTGATAGATTGTATAAATAACGGAGACCAAATGTGTAATTATACCAATTTATTTAACAGCCATGTCAATCTCTCTGTTATTTTTTAACGGTTGGTGGCCTGATTGGAACCAATTAAATAGTTTAGTAGTATATTTACTAAAATTGAAAGTATAGTGGTCATATCAACACTAACCCCATAATTAGATAGTCATCTGTGTAGTTTACCCACTAATTAAATACTTAGATATAAGTTCATTATCACTGCATTCTCAAAATAGTTAAATCTTAAGGTCAAAAATATAGTTAACTCTAAATCTTAAGAATATGTATGAAATTATCCAATTGAATCATATTTATCTGTGAACCTAATACGAAATTATCCAAACAAACCAATATTTATCTGTGAGCCTATCTCTTTAAAAAAAAAAAAAAAAAAACAGGGTAAACATCACCCTGGGTCACTAAACTATTTCTGTATTTCTATTTTAGTCACCAAACTATTTCTATATTTTTATTTTAGTCATCAAACTATTATTTTGTGTAAAATCGTCACTAACATTACGTTTTTTTTCCTATTTTGATCACTAATGTTACTTTTTTTCATGTTCAGGTCACCAATCTATTGCTTCTTTCCTATTTTGGTCACCAAAATATTGTTTTTTTTCTTCTTGTTTTGGTCACCAAACTATTGGTTTTCTGAGAGTTTTTAACGACGAGTGACCAAAATAAAAAAACGTAACATTAGTGACTATTTTACCAAAATTAATAGTTTGATGACCAAAACAGGAAAATGATATAATTTAGTGACCAATGATGATGTTTACCCAAAAAGTTATCTGTGAGCCTACTATGAAATTATAGACACTGTTAACATTTTTTTGACATCATAAACGAGTGTTTACGGCATTTGTACATGTCATTAAATTAAAAAAATAAAACAAATATCAATTAACTTTTAAAATTTAAACACTACTGAGATAAATTAGTATAAAAGAAAACAATAATTGGAACATGAACATCATATCAGATTAGGTAGCTTGACTCATTCGATGGATCTCCGCTACCAAGAACTAATGAAGTCGGTTCAATAGTAAGACATAATGAATGTTAATAACGGTCGCGGACCGCTATTTAAATTTTTAGTCGTAGGTATGTTGCCCCTTTTCGGTTAGGCCATGAGTTTTTTTTTTGTGTGTTATTGGAATTAGCAATAAAGACATGGGCACCATTTTCCCCTCCCGCTGTCTGATTCAGACTTTTTTCTGATTTCGATTGCGAGGGAATTTTTTATTAAATCTAATTTCTTGTAAAAAAATAAATCATATTTGCAATTGTGATTTTGATTACTTGTAATTTCTAAAAAAAACTTGACAAATCTTAGTAATTGTTTTGGTTTAGGGTTCGATTTTCGAACAACTTCTGTTATATTATAAGAAAATCGGCAATTGAAAACTTTAGTTTGTATGTAAGATGAAGTTGGGATTTAGGGGCAAAATATAAATATTGAAAGGTAGAGATAATTTCATAATTAATTTAAAAGTAAAAAAAAAAAAGAATTCCTTGCGTAAGGGGCAAGTGCCCCTCCCAACATGATACACAAGCTGTGTAATTTTTTATACAATTAAGTTATAAAATCTAAAACCTAAATCCCTAGCCCTAACACTTAAACCTTAAACCCTAAAATCTAAATTCTAACCATAAATCTTAAATTTCACACCTTACAATCTAAACCCCTAAACCAAAATCTAAATCTCTAACCCCTAAAATTGAATAACTTATATAAAGTTTACACAAGCCTTTCAATTTTAAGGTTTAGAGAATTAGGTTGTGATTTAGGGTTTAGAGATTTAAATTGTAAGGCGTAGGATTTAAGGTTTATGGTTAGAATTTAGAGTTTTAGATTTTAAAGTCTAAAGTTTAGATTTTATGGTGCTAGTGTTAGGGATTTAAGTTATAAATTTTAGATTTTATAGTTTAAATACGAACTATATACGGAATTCATTTCTTAGTGTCTCTAACACTTCTAGTACTATTTATATATTCTAAATATAAAATGAAAAAAATACAAGTGTATAAAAAGAAAATCAGAAAAGATGAATAATTTTATAGAAAATATGAAAAAGGATTATTTTTGTCAAATTTTTTTTAGAAATAAAAATAAAAAAATAGGAGAAGCGTCAGAATCACAGCAAGTGGGGAGAGACTTGAGAGAGAGGTCCACCGCATGAAGGTTCAACTGCCTCGAATGACGCATAACAAACTCTGCCCAACTGCCTAACTGCCACACGAGGGGAAAGACTAAGGTGCGACACTCCGGATAAAATGTGGCAACTCTTTTTTTTACTAAAATTGGGTAAATTTTTTAGGTAAAATTGTAATTCTTATTTTTACTAATTAGATAAAATTTTATGTTAAATTTTATCTTAAATAAGAATTTGTATTACTATACAAATTCTTAACAACCGAATAAAAATTTATATAAAAGTACGTCTTATTTTAAAAGATCGCCGAGGATATCAAGAGGTCCGAACAAAGCGGCAGTTCAGCTCTTGTGCCACGGCGATACCGGAATTAATTGTACGATGATTAGCTCGCCGGTCTACGATTGTGAAGATTCTATTTAGGTCTAATTATACTACAAATATCTATACTTTCAGTATTTTTGAAGCTGTCTATTTGTTTTAATTTATATAATAAATTGATTTTATAGGTCATTTGTAAATTCTATAATTAAGTTTAGGGTAAACTATATTGGTAGTCTCTAAACTTTTATGACACTTTTAATATGGTCACCAAACTTTTAAAACTTTTATTATAATCACTCAATTTTTAATTCACTTTCATTATGATCATTGTTGTTACCTACCATTAAGAAATGATACATGACACATTATCTTCTTTTTCTTTTCTCTTTATCTTCTTCTCATGAATTTTTTTTCTTTATGGATGATCATTTCTCATCAAGCTCTTTATTTCTTCATCTTTAAACATCTGTTTTCCGACTCTCTTTATTTTTCTCCATCTATTCATGGCAAACTGTTAAAGCACGTAAAATTACTTGTAATATATTTTGTATCTCTTTCTTTTTAATGTTTGTTGGTACTGTAATTACAGAGTTTTGAGTATATTTAAGTCTATCTGGTTATCATTTTAAATGAGTTTTTTTTTTCCTTTTGCTCTTATAGGGGAACAAGAAGGACAAATTGCCTGATGACCACTTATATTTTTTTGGAGGAAAAATAGATGTTTAATGATAAAGAAATAAAGAATTTGATGAGATCCATGAAGGAAAAAATAGGAGAAGAAGAAAAATAGGGAAAAAGAAGAATATAATATGTCACATCAATACTTTTTAATATCAAATGACTACAGTAACTATAGTGAAAGCGTATTAAAAATTAGATGATTATAAGAAAAACTTTAAAAGCTTTATGATCATATTAAAGAGTCCCTAATAGTTCAGGGACTACAAGTGAAGTTTACCCTAATAGTAATAAAGGGAAGAGGGAAGGGGTTCAAAAGCAATGTCGGCTGACTGCCAAACTCTGAACTCTGAAGCAACATTGAAATCCACGCAACCATTAAAAACAAGTGGCGAATATTTGGCCAAATAGACCTCTTTTCACAATATTTGGAAATGCGCCTACTAAAAGTAACTTGCGCACGACCCGATTTTTAACCTCACTTTTTTCATGACGCGATTTTAGTCTGGCGTGATTTTTATTATTTTTTAATTTAAAAAAAATTAAGGAACTCGCCTCCTGCACGAGAAATTGAAACGGAGATGCGCAAATATATCACGATACATGGTTGAACTCGCGTCGCGATCCTGCCGTTTAAACAATGCTCGATAGGCTTATTCGTGATTAATTTTCATGGGCAAAGACGATAATTTTTCTTGGTTTTGGGCTTTTACCTCTTAGTACTGATACATCTCTTGAAAATGGTGTGCAAATCAACGTGTATAAGGCAGCTGAAGCGGTGTACAAATCGCGTTAAAAATGCTATCTTTCCATGTTCCTTTGCAAAGAAAATGGAAACTTGGGTCGGTAATGATGTTTGAGTCGATCCTGTGGTATTTTTGCGGTTTTTTTATTGTTATTTAACTTTCACGTTGTAGTAGAAGAACACATGTTTATAATGGTACAACAATCTGCACGTATAAGACATCCTAATGGGTGTGAAAAGCGTGTTAAAAACGCTATCTTGGTGTATTCGCTTGCATGAAGAAAATGGAAATATGGGTCGGTAGTCATGTTTTAGTCGATTTTGTGGTATGTTCTGGTTTTTGTTTGTTATTTAACTTTCACGTAGGAGTACGAGAACACATATTTACGAGGAGAACACATGTTTACAATGGTGCCGAGATAACGTATGTAGGAAGGTTGATAATGTTATTTATGATTAACGCATTGAACTTACAATTATAGTTAGTTTATTCGAGGGCGGGTCCTATAAAGACATTTTATGATGTCGTGTCCAGTGTTCCTACAATTGTTGCACACCTTTGGTTGGCCGGTCTGTTCTCTAGGAACCATATCCTCAACACAGTGAATCCTACTTGACTTTGGGCAACCTTTTTGTTACTTTGCAGGGATTCATTTGGCCGTATCTTAGGTTCATTATCGACCACATCACGATCGTCGTCATTTTCGATTGGAGGAAACTCGAATATGTATACCTTGAAAATATTTTCAAGTCTGTATACAGGATCAACGAGTGTCATTGCGTCCAAATTAACGGATGCACATGCAGCGAAGACGTGCGCGCACGGGTACTTGAATGTCTGGAAGACTCCGCAATCGCATCTTCTCTCTTGTAGATTAACAACGTAGTCGTGCTGCATAATTCCTTCCAGTGATCGCGAAAATTGAGTAATCGTGAAGCGATTTTCGTACCGAGAGAAGGATGTGACACTCATCGCATTTGCGTGCTGACGGTATATTTGAAATTTTTGCTAGAGATCTGGATGGAACTTGTGGCCACCTACCATCCAGTTCGTAGCTTGTTTTCCAAGGGTTGCGAAAAGGGTAGCCAGTCAATAATATGTCGCCTTCACAACGGATGTGATAGGAAAATGACGTGTTCCCTTCAGAGACGAATTGATTGCCTCAGCCAAGTTCATCGTCATGTGACCATATCGGCGACCCCTATCATAACATCGCAGCCATTTTCTCCCTCGGGATATCAAGAAGATAGTCATATCTAGCTGGATTTCTTACGCGCAACTCTTCTAACAGCTCCTCAACTTCGTGAACCCTGTGTGTGTTGTCTATTCAATAACAGATGGAATAGTTAATGATAAATAATAATAAAAGCAACGGTAAATAAAATGGAACAACAGTGGATGGTGTACCTATGCGAAGAACCATTATACGCTCATCATTATTCTTGTACTTTTAGTAGTAATTTGCGGTAATGTGCCACAGACAGTATCGATGATGAATATTCGGAGGTTTCTAAGACGGTTTCAAATGTTGGATTGATGCCCAAATCCCTACGCCTTTGTCTGAAATAATACATATACAGTCTTCTCTTGTCCGTAGGACCCGACGTAAGACATGGGTGCGCAGGTTGGTGATGAAAACGTCCACGAAGGGATATCTTCCTTTTCAACAATTGTAAATGGTACCAGAATGCATTTTCTTTTGCCGTCTTGTGCAACTGTAGTAGTAAGATTTGGGTGTCTCACTCGTACAAGAATGTGCCATCGATTTCCACTTTAAAAGAATATACAAATAAATTCATATAACTTTTTTTTTTGATATGGTATCATTTTATTCAACAATATTTTATAAATTTAAACATATTGTTCTGAAAAAATTCTGAAAAAGAAAGAATTTATAGGATACGTGAAATATAATTCTTTATATTTTTCTGAAAGTAAAAATATAATTCTTTATATATTAAGTATAAGTATATTTTAGAGATTATATCCCATGTACTAATTTTAATACGTGTGAACATATGAAAATTAAACACACATTATAGATAGAATATACTTATCCAAGAGAGAGTAGAGCTAGTTTGAAACTAGTGGCTCTAAACTTTGTTGGAGCTAAACAATACAATGAACTGCTGTACCTAATCTCAGCATTTAAACCTAATAATAAACAGGGATTTCAATATACATCCACATGCATAAGCATCATGTATGTATGTATGTATGTTTTCACATGCATAGATTAGATTCGAAGGGCTGAGGTTAGATAAATCTGGCCATTAAGAGAATGAACTCATCATGTGAGCAAAATACTATTTGTGAAAGTAAACATTGTATCATAAATAAGGAATTCTTATGGCATATTACTACATTACTATATGGATTGGATTAATATTCTCCACTTGATTTTTATGCTTTTTTTTTTCAAACCACAACTTATTCTACTATTGATTGGACGCTCGTTAACATTTTAATAAACATTAAAGTTTGAGTCTCATCAATAACCTATTTAGTTTCGTTGATCGAGCACTTGTCAACATTACGGTAAATATTACTTTGGATGTCACCGACTGTCTATTGGTAAATAATTTCCAAAAATCACTTTTAATCGTCTATAAAGCCAGACGGACACAGGGAGGGTTGGAGAAGCCGCACCCGTCTAAAAATTTTAAGTTCTCCTCTATTTTATATATTTTTATGTATTTTTTAATATTTTTATTGATAATCTAATTTTATACTCTTTACAATCTTGTAATTTTATACACATACCTTACTAATAGTTTACATCTCTTACATGAAATTTTGTCGGCTGTCCCGTAGAATAATAAACATCACTGTCGAGTTGGTCAGTGCTCCGATACATAGTAGTTCCGACATAGATTAGGACTGTCAAAAAATGTCAAAAGAGGGTTCTCATGCTTCTGCGGTAACTAGCCAAGTGGTCCAGTAGCTATACTAGCTAAGAAGCTCTAGTCTTGTGAAGGCCTCGTGACCATGGGAGGCTGAATCTTATCGATAACTAAGCTGAAGCCCTACTAGTAAAATGCTCGTTGCTTAACCCATTCTTCATCTCCCTTACTTTCTTTTTTTCTCTGTCAGACTGTAATTTTAATGCCAAGAGGATCTTCCAGGGTCAAACCACAGAACATCAGACCAGGGTTAAGCCACCGTTCGTCAAGTTATAATAACTTAACACAAACTACAACTTATAGTACCTCTTTGAGTTAAAACAAAAAAGCTTTTTGATACCACATAACGCTGCTCGAAAAAACTGAATGTTTCGACTCGACGCGGAAAAACTCAACTTTGCTTGACTCGAATCGTAATTTCATAGACACAACTTGACTTGAAAAAATTTCAAATAAAGTTAATTATAAATGGAACTTCGAATAACTCGAAATTTTTAGTAATTAGTGAATCATTTTCAAGCTCAAATCGACTCCATCAACTCTGCTTGATATATGTGTATCATATATAAGAAAATGAAGATATATATATATATATTGTATATGGTTATAGAAAGTTGTTTAAATTAGAACCAATTAGTATTATAACATTATAAATGTTTACAATTAAATTTGAACAAGAACTCAAACAACTCGACCCGATCTAAGGCTCACCCCTAGTCATTATATAATCCTCCATATCAACCTAGCACACTCATTAGTCAACATACAAAAAGAAAACATGGAGAAGTGAGCAAACACACAAGAAATTCAGGCAGATTAAGTATGTCAAAGAGTTATATAGTAAGGCAGTGTGACAGTATGTAAACATAGTTGAAGGGGGTTATGCATACAATATTTTTTTCTCTCATCTGTTACGCATTCCAGGAGGCACAATATCCCCAAGTAACCCTTCATCTTTCGGCAACTGTGAGGTTGATTCTGGCAGCGAACGAGATTCTCTTGCTTCAACAGGTACTTGGTGTGACTGTGTTGTGCTTGGAGGAATTCCCTGTATCCCTTGTGGATGATGAAATTGAGAGATTGCTGGATTAAACTGACGGGAAAAGGCAACTTCATGGCTGATGAATCCTCCTCGGGGGAAACCGACACTGTGATGACAGTGTTGACCTTCATATGTTGTGATGACAATGGTGGGATCTTCAGAGGATCGTTCTACCCTCTTCTTCACTGTACATTTGCCATTTGTGCAGCGATAGTAGCTCCTGTGAAATTAAATAAGTGGCTCAGGCTTTGCACAGAGATTCTGAAAATTTTACATTCATTAATGAATGATTTTAAGCATGAAGCCATAATTTCACCAATGAGTGTAAATGAACAGAGAATTCGACGAATCGTGAACTTTTCGTATAACGTTCGCTTATTAAGTTTAATAAATGAACATGAACAAAATTTTTATGTTCATTTAATAAATGAACAAACACGAACAAAGGTGTGCTCGGTTCGTTTATGTTCTTACAAGCTCGTTTACTTGGTTATCCTTTTCCTTTTATTTTTTCATTTTAAATATTGGTGAAGCTAGGAACTAAATTGAACACACGGTAAATTTTGGAGTTCAAACTGTAAAGCCCGAGGAGCTTAGGACTAGTGACATAGTTTCACCATTTTCTTCAACGAACATGTTCTCAAACGCTAAACGAACGAACACGTTCAAAAATAAACGAACACGAACATGATATTAATAAATTTAAACGAACATGAACTGAACATGAATATACTAAAAAATAAATCAACGAACACAATCTTATTTGTTCAAGCTCGATTCATTTACACACCTAATTTCACCCCAAACATACGGAGCCTATCAAGGCTTTTTGCTACTCTACATGTGCTTCATAAATTTTACCTCACTTTAGAAAATGCATGCATATGGTGCATATTCTCACATAAAATAACCATATTAAGGAAATTATTTATGCAGTACTCGGAAAAAATAAGATTAGGCAAATTAATAATAAGTCAGTTTCCTCTCAATTATATTTATAGAGAAATATAAATTATTTCATAAGCGCTTTAGTTTTAGTGTTTATAGGCTTAGTTTAGGGTGAAAACTAAAAAATTTATAAACTTTACACCCTTAACTAAACCCTAAAATTAAGACGCATATGAAAACTTTTAGTTTTTTCTGTCAGTGTAATAAATATAAATTCATAGAGAAATAGCAAGCAACAGACCTAGGGAATGGACTATTTTTAACAGTTTTTTGTCCATATTTCCGCCATCTGTAGCCATCTTCAAGATGATCAACTTCACTCTTGGTCATGAAGGCAAAACGTGGCTGCCGAACTCGCTTTTGCCCTTTCTTCCTCACCTTACTCCTACAAAAATATTCCACCTACAGTTATCAAAATGAAATATTCTGCTAAGAAGATCAGGTCAATGCATATATGTTTCAGTTTTTAACAAAAGAGATAAAGGAAACTACAACGAAAACGTTTATGAACAATCTAAGCAATTGAAAGAGATTAAAAACTGAAGAACCCAAGAAATTACATGCAATTTCTATGGTAGAAAATACTTGGAATTATATACTTCATGAACTATAATGTGATGAGAATGAAGAATCTAAAATACTACCAAGAACTTTCTTACAACATGAAATGCATTTCCCAATTCTTAAACCCTACATATATACATATATATATATATTGCTTTTAACAGAGGGGATGAATGTAGAAAAAATGGCAGACAGTTCATAAAAAAATAATGGAAGATTATACTAAATGATTTTTTATTATTCTTTCGATTATTAAGACTTTACCTTAATTAATCTAAATCGACCTGTCGCATATCTAACTTTAATAGATAAGACTATCCGTATAAATTTTCTGCATACACCTAATACTAAATGATTCTAATTTGCAGTATCTAACATTTTGGTTATGGAAAGGGCATTTTCCCAGCTATATTCCAGCTCCTTGACTTCAGAAAAAGAAATTCTGAAAGCAAAGCACGCCATTCCCGCCGCAATAACGGCGGTGTAGAAGGCCACTTCGTTAATGGCCGAAAAGTAACTTTAGATTTTGGCCCTCGATTTGCCTTTTTTGGACCCATTATTTCTCTAAATTTACGAAACTACCTCAACCCTTTCCTCCCCAACTTGCATGAAACAACAAGGTTGATTTGTTATCTTCTTTTGACAGTTCCGGTGTACGGACATCGAGAATTGCAACTTCTGCCGTTATTGCCCACCGAAATTGTACCTAATTACGACTCAATACACAGACAAAAAAAGATGAAATTTTTTTTTATTTCTTTTTCATTTTCATCGATGGCTCACTAATAATAGTATAATACTCACGGTATCTCAGGCGGTTTCCCGCCGAAGTCAGTTGATTTCTCCGGCGGATCCTCTCTGGATCTCGAAGATACCGACGGATTCGATGTCGGCACTTCAACTGACCCGCCCGGATTGGATGCCGTTCCTGAGGCTGAACACGAACCACCACCGGCTCCAGCAAGTGTCCAGCTCGAGCTATAATCGGATTTAAACTCAGTCCCAGCTGGATCAATCCCCTCTTTACCTTCCATCTTCTAAACCTTCATCCAAAGAAAAATAAATAAAACCAAAGGATTCAAAGAATCCAAATGAAATCTAAAAGAAACGTAGAGAAACCATGAAATAAAGGAATGGAAAGAAGAGAGTTAGGGTTTTTGGCTAGTTTCTTAGTCCCGTCATCCAAACAGAAAAAGAAAAAAAGAAAATGAGAAACTAAGAAGTACGCGCGAGTAAGAGAGATTGGGGGAGCAATGGAGAAGAGATAAGTTGGAAAAATCGGCGTCAACAGAAAATGGTTAGGGCGGTTGATATTTAAGCAAGAAGGGAGAGGGAGTGGGCGAGGCGGGTGTGCGTGGGATCCACGCGCATAAATGAAGAGAAAAATAGAAAAGAGCTACTTTCCGACATGAAGAGATTTTTTAGTTGAGTCGAGATTTTTTCACTTTTTTTAGTCAGATTTTTCTTTGGTATTCATATTTAAGGTTCGAAATTATTAAAATTTTGAATATTTGATTAAAAAAGTAATCTATTTTAAATATATTAAGACAATAAAATTAATCTAACAATTTACGAAGGTTTTTAATGAGGCATGTGACATCCTTTTTTTATTTATAAAAAATAAAATCAACCTAACATTTTCAGCCTTAATTGATAAGTAGTTATCTACCTACTTAAGCTGTTCAATTTTTCATTTTTAATGAGATTTATTACAATCAGTATATATTATAATCAATCGTTATAATAAGCGTTGAACTTTGCAAAGCGATATTTTTTTATATTTAATTTTTACTTGATGAGATATTGACAACAAAAAAATCAGTACATTTTGTCACTTTTTACTCCTTATCTAGGTTAAGATATATATATGGATGGATGGTTAGTTCATTACTGTTTAGACTTCAGTAGTAGTTATTCGAATATGTATTTTTTATACTTACAATTATACTTATATTTCTTAATAGTCTTAAATTGATTACAAGATAGTATATGTTCATAAAATTATACTTATATTTAGGGGTGAGAAAACTCGACTCAAAAAAATCAAAATTTTCGACTCGACTTGAGGAAAAAAAAACTTGACTTGTTCTGACTCGACTCGAAAAAATTTCAAATAAAGTTTGAGTTATAAAATAGAAATTCAAATAACTCGAAATTTCTAGTAATCAGTTGATTGATTTTTAAGTTCGGGTCGAGTCCCACAAATTTTCTGATATATATATATATATATATATATATATATATATATATATAAATAATATGAAGAAATATATGTCACATATGAAAAAATATGATGAAACATATATACATATATTATATATTTAGAAAAAGTCGTTTAAATTGGAATAAAACAATACTATAACATGATAAATAATTATAATTAAATTTCTATAGGAACTCGAAAAATCGACTCGGCTCGAATTTCATACTCGATTCGAATTGAAAAATTTTAAATAAAGTTTGAATTGCAGAATATGACGTGTCAACTCGAATAACTCAAAAAATTTTGACTCAACTCGACTCGATCAAATGCTCACCTCTACTTATATTAAATACTTATGTTCAACAAATATTGCAAAACAAATTGCTTTGAGAACTGTGAATAATATAAACTAAAAGCCTATTAGGTTGGACCGAGCTACCTCTTGTACAAGGACCACAGAAATTGGATGTGCACAATTAAATATAGAATGATATTTTAATGCAAAATATTATGCATGGTTGATCATCCAAAAATAATATATTAACTAGAAAAAAACTTAAATGCTTTAAAAAATACAAATAAATTGGAAATTTATCTAATGTTTCCTTTTTATTTTATCAATTTGAGTTATGAAATCTAATAGTTCTATTATTTGTAAACATAATATATTTTAGGGTTAACTACATCACATACCACTCAACTATAATTACTGACTCAAAAATGCCACCAAACTTTAAAAATGTGCAAATCTAACATTGAATTTTAGTTTTTGACTCGAAAATGCCATTCATTCATTAGCTCTTAACCTCGACGTCGTTAAGTCAAAACCACGTCGTTTTAGTGCGGCTATTTGAAGTCTATTTTAGCCCAAAACGACGTGGTTTTGTTGGAGGAAAAAATATTAAAACCATACGCACTTGGAGAGATAAACTCAAGACGTTCAAATACTAGGGCTAAGCCTTAACCACTAATCCAATATGACATTATATAATATTTTATCACAAATATTATATATCTCAAACCACATTAGATTAACTCAAATTATTTTATGAAATAAATAATACTATAAATAATATTAATATATAAAATATATTTACATATATAAATCAATAGTTAAAAATATATTATTTTTATATTATATATATTATTAATAATACAAATATATTATTTTAAAAACCCAAAACATTCATAAAATATTATATTTATATTATTAATAATATATAAAAACTCTAAATCTTGAACTATTAACCCATAAACCCCAATCTTCAAACCTAAACCCCAAACTTTAGCATTTAAGATTTAGAGTTTAGGGGGTTTTATATATTATTTTATGAATATTTTGGGTTTTTTTTTAAAATAATATATTTATATTATAAATAATATAGTTTTATTTAAATTATATAAATTTATCCATTTGGTTCAACGAAATTATTTTATGATAAAAATAATACTGTAAAAAATACTAGTATATAAATAATATAAAATAATACTATAAAAAATACTACCAATGAGAATATAGTACATTTCATGGCTAGCCGTTTACCTCTTAGTGAGAGCACCCGCGGCAAGAGAATTAGTCACTGCTATTGGTGGTGGATACCTTGGCTTAAACAAAAAAATATATAAATAATAATATATTATTTTTATATATTATTTATAATATAAATATATTATTTTTTAGAAAAACCAAAAATATTCGTAAAAATAATATAATTATATTATAAATAATATATAAAAACCCTAAATCTCAAACCCTAAACCATAAGCCCTAAGGTTGGGGGTTTGTACTTTGTGGTTTAGGGTTTTTATATATTATTTATAATATAAATATATTATTTTATGAATATTTTGGGGTTTTAAATAATATATATATAAATTATTTATATATATTGATATATATAATATTATATATTTTATATATTAATATTATTTATTTTATAAAAATAATTTGAATTAATCTCGGTTTAGTGATTAAGGCTTAGCCCTTGTATTTGAAGGTCTTGGGTTTAAATTCCTCTAAGTGCATGGTTTTAATATTTTCCTCCAGCAAAACGATGTCGTTTTAAGCTAAATTAAGTTTCAAAACAATTGCACCAAAACGACTCGTTTTGACTTAACGTCGGAGTGGCATTTTGAGTCAAAAACTAAAGTTCAATGTTAGATTTGCACTTTTTTAGAGTTCGGTGGCATTCTCGAGTCAGTGGCCATAGTTGAGTGGTATGTGGTGTAGCTAACTTATTTTTTATTAGGGTAATTATACCATGCACTAGTGGTGGAAACAAAAAGTTTCTATAAGCGTCTTAGTTTTAGGGTTTAGTGATTCAATTAGGGTTAAAGGTTTATGGATTTAGGTTTAAGTTTTTAGAATTTAATGGGTGTGGTTAGAATTTAGGGTTTAGAGTTAGAATTTAGGGTTTATAGGTTAAACCCTAAATCCCTAACCACATCACCCTAAACATAAACTCTAAATTCTAACCATAAACCCTAAATTCTAACCACAAACATTAAATTCTAAATCTCTAAACATAAACCCTAAACCAAATCTCTAATCCCTAAAATGTCGATAAAAACTTTTTGTTTTCCTCGTCAGTGCACATAATATTTTCTCTTTTTATAAGTACATATAACATGCAAGAAACATACATATTTAAGGAATATTATTTGGTATGCTGCTTACAACTTAAAAAAAACCCTCTACAAGCAGATTTCGGATATTATCGTATATTATTTTTTTAATACATTATAAAAAGATACATAATAACGTATTAAATCTGCATGTGTAAGTATTTTATTCAACTGACATTGTAGATACTCATTTTAAATAATTTTTTATATAATGCTTAAATTGATCAGACCTTCTCTACCTTTAAATCAAAGTATATTAGAACCTTAAACATACTAAATCTCATATACTCATATATGTTTGCACTGATAACAATGGCAATTGAACTAAATAAAATCGGTTACTCATTGGGATACCTAAATTCATAATTATCTGAGTTGCGGATAAAAACAATGGGCTAAATGCTAAGAAAAAGAAAAGATAAGGGATACATTCATAATTTCGGATATTTATTCTTCCCAACTAAAAGTAGTAGAAGAAAAAAAGCTACCTAACGAATGGTCAGAAATGATTTAAAACATTTACTTCATTAATTTGCGCTAAATTCCATTTCCAATTAGGGTTAGCATCAAAAATCGAAAATCAATTTGAATTTGAGTGTTTAGACGATTTATGATTCACGTGTTTAAAAATAATGGTTAATTGAATTGAATCAAAATAAATTTGAATTTTATTTAATTTTAATTGTTTTATAATGTAAATAAGTATTGTGTACTTAAAAATAGAGAAATAATTTAACATGTTATATTTGAACTATTAATTATTTTTTATTTACTTAAATTAATTTTTATTAAGGTTTATTAATTTGTATTGTGTAAAGGATGATGTATTTCATTTAGGTGACCCGGGTTCGACCACCATGTGTACATGATGTGTGTGCGTTATTAAAAGGTTAAGAAAACTAAACAAATACTATCTTGTAATCACACCAGTATATTCAAAAAAATTATAAATAAAACGATTTTTTAAAATAAAATATAAAATGTCAAAATCCAAAGTGAATATCGTAAAAACGATAACTGAAATTAACCAACACGAAAAACGATGGACTATTAAAAAAAGTTACCGAACTGAACTAAATCGTATAAACTCCTACTTCTAGTGTACCAAATAATGGTAAAAACCCTAAAACCTTAGTTATTTGAAATTTTAATTTTACGTGGCTTAAATATAATATGCTTTCACAAATTATTATGAAAAAATATAAAATTAATGCAACGAGTACGTGTGGTTATAAAGTTAGAACAAATTTAATATTAATAATATTTTACTAAGCATTACACTAGTAATTAAGATCGTGACGACATACATTTTGTATTTTTTTAAAAGATAATTATAAACAATACGTCCACATGATTATAATAAGGATTAATCAATACAAATGTAATATCCATATAATTATATCTAAAATAAAATTTTAATAATTGCAAAAAACAAATAAACAAACTAATAATATATCCGATACATATTAATTAGTGAAATTTAAATCAAAATAAATTTAAACAAAAACTCAAGCATGATAAGACTCTAATCTTAACACTTAGGATCTTAGAGATCTTACCAACACAACAAATGTCTTATTGATAAATGTTCTTTTTATAATATAATTTAGATTAAAACGTTCTTTTATCAATTATATTGGACCTACCTAAAACCATTAGCCTTTTTTTATATTAAGAAAATTGAAACAAAATAAGATTATTAAAATGGGAAAACAAAATTGGGATTGTAGCTTTTGGATTTTAATTGATCCTAAGAAAGCAGTGTAATTTTTTTATTAATTAAAATTTAAAAGGGATAATTTTTGATGCACACAATGTGTAAAAAAAAATTACACAAATATTCTATAAAATTTAAAACTTAAATCTCAAACTATAGCACCCTAAACCTTAAACTCTAAATTCTAACCATACACACTAAACCCCTAAACCCTAACTAAAACCTTAAATTCTACGCTATACACACTAAACCCTTAAATCCTAAACCCTAACTAAAACCTTAAAATCTAAAATTAAAAGGCTTGAGTAAACTAAAGTTTACGAAGATATTTTCAATTCAAAAAATGATTGATTAAAAATACAATTTTATTTTAAAATGCAATTATTAGGTTTATCACGTCGGCAACTTGATTTTTTATTCTCATTTTCATTTATATAAAATATGTATAAATTAATTTTTATTTTTTTCTTAAAAAATGAATCGGAAGATGAAGACATTCTATCAACATTTTTTTTTGTTTTGACATTTGAATTGATGCCCCTTTAACATCAAATAATTACTAATTATTTTTAGCATAATAAAATTATTTCAAGTGATGGTATAATGTTTGATCAAAGCATACATAATTCTCTATAATTTTTTAAAAAAAGTAAATTCTTATTGGGCTTGTTTTTTAAAAAAATTAATTAAATTTACTCTCATAATTTTTAAAATTCTTATTATGTCTCTCAAAAGTATTAAAAAATTTATTAAGACCCCATATTACTTGAAAAAAATAAAAATTAAATCCTTCAAATTTTTTGAAATTTATAGTTTAAGCCTCTAATTTTTTAAAAAAAATTTAAGTTAAAATTCTTAAACTCTTTTTTAAGTTCCGCGACTGAATTAGGGTTAGATCTCATGAAGAGATTTTAGTGGGTTTGATCCAAAATACTAAAATTCGCTGTACTATTTAAAATATATCAAAACATATTCATAATTATTTTTTAAATTAAATTTTTAATTGGGATTGAAATCAATTCAGTCTAAATTATTAGGTTTTTTTCTATCATTTTTTATTAATCAAAAGTATAAAGTATTAAAGAAGACTATTAATATAAATGAAAGTGCGAGGAATCAACCCGCGCCTCTCGCATGCAAAGCAAGCGCTCTACTATATGAGCTACACCCCCATTTATAATTGAAAAATACAAATTAAACCTTTCAAAAATTTTTAAAATATTAGTTTAGCCTCTAAATTTTTAAAAAATTTTAAGTTGGTATCTTCAAACTCTTTTTTTCTTCAAGTTCCACCATTGAATTTAGGGTTATATTTCATTAAGAGATTTTCATGGGTTTGATCCAAAATATTAAAATTCTTTGTACTACTTAAAATATAATAAAAACATATTTATAATTATTTTTAAATTAAATTTGTAAAAATTATTATATAATTGAGATGGAATCAACTCTGTCTAAATGATTATAAATGGAAGTGCAGAGAATCAAATCCCGTGCCTCTAGCATGCGAAGCGAGCGCTCTACCATATGAGCTACACCCCATTTATAATTGAAAGTACAAATTAAACTCTTCAAAATTTTTAAAAATATTAATTTAAGCCTCTATTTTTTTTTGAAAATTTAAGTCAGTATCCTTAAACTCTTTTTTTTTCAAGTTCCACTGCTGAATTTAGGGTTAGATTTCATGAAGAGATTTTCATCGATTTGATCCAAAATATTAAAATTCTTTGTACGATTTAAAATATATTAAAACATATTCATAATTATCTTTAAATTAAATTTTAAAAATTATTATATAATTAGAATTGAATCAATTCAGTCTAAATTATTAATTTTTATTTTATTTTTTATTAATCAAAAGGATTAAGATTAAGAAGGCAATTTATAAATAGAGGTACAGGGAATCAAACCTTGTGCCTCTCGCATGCGCTTTATCATATGAGCTACACCCCATTTAATATCATTTTTATTGGGTAAAATACTGCAGAAGATGTTACCTGAGATCAAACATACAATTTAATGCTAATCAAGATTTAACTAAAATAAAAATCACGAACTGATAGGATTTACATTATTTAATTATTATATGTGAAAATGGTTGCGTTTAGGACTGCTTTGGTAAGTTTTTATCATTTCCGCAACTTTTTGTAACCTAGCTTTTGCAAACACCAGTAGAATTATATGAGTTAGGATCCACTAAAAACGTAAAAATAATATAAAACCATGAGTTTTATACGTTTTTTTGGATCGTTTGATAGGTGAAATGGGTAATTGATATTAACTCTTTATTTTTTTTTCAAGTGATAATCTCTACATATCCTACCGTTAATCTCAGTTTTTTATTTCACCAATTCAATGATAAAAAATGTGTAAAACTCAATAATTTTTACACTGTTTAAACGGATCATATCCCTATGTATATAAATATATATACACGAAGGCTAATGAAACCCGGCAGCTGCAGTCACATTCAGAGTTTGAGGACCACTTTTTTTACTCTCATTTTCCCAGTTGCCAATCACGTTGCAGATTAGCCGCTGGATCCCTCGATGGTCTGATCATCGAGCTCATGAAAGTTTTCAAGTAGTATAAATGTAAATTAAAGATGGTATATGATATACCAACAGAGTTGATCAAAGTGATAAGTAGTTTGATATTGTTTAAGTATGTCTCGAGTTTGATGCTTTGTGTATACAAAAAAATTTTTGCTAAGAAACTTACTTATTAAAATTAGATGTACGACGTAAGTCGATTCAGATTATTAAGGCCATGACACCGAAGGCTAAAAAAATAGTATATAATATGAGTGGACCAATCGCCCTTTCCTTTTTTTTATTTTATTTTTGGTTTAATTTCGCTTTCATGAAATGATAGCAGTCACAGCCCTAATCCTATTGCAGATGCTTTGTTTGTATGTACATATTTTTTTCCCTGCCTACATAGTAAAGCAGATTAGGTGCCGACAATCTTACTAATAATGGTCCGAAAATGTATTAATAATTATTGAGTTCATTGCACTACACGTCTCCAAACTTGACTCTCATTTTAAATTAATCTTTGATTTTTGAACATTTAATTTTATCCTCGAACTGGGGCTTCTAGATTGGCCTCCAAATTTTTGAACATTCTAATTTCATCCCAAACTGCGAATCTAATTCTAAATTGGTTCCCCAAGCTTTTGAATGTTTTAATTTCATTATTAGATTATCAATATATGCTAATCATATCACGTGTTAATAAAACCATTATAAAAATATTTAAATGTCTTGTAAAGACTTATGTGTATCATGTAATAATATGACGCGCATAAATGATAATTTGATGATGAAATTGAAATTTTCAAAAGTTTGAGGGACTAATTTAGAAAGAGGATCATAGCTTGAGGATAAAAATTGAACATTCAAAAGTTTGAGACCAATTTAAAATGTGAGCCATAGTTTGGGGATAGAATTGGAATATTCGAAGGTTCATGGATCAATTTAGAATGAGAGTCATAATTTGAAAATACGTGGTGCAATTAACTCATAATTATTTTAATATCTTTAATGTCTATTTTATGATTAATATTCGAAAATTGTCGCTGTTATTATATTTTGACTCAAATTCTAATTGGTAATTAAGTTGAGTTTTATTGTAATTCTAGTAATTGAATATACTTAGTAATTAGGGTTTACTTTAATGAGTAAATATCTAAATTATGTAAGAGATCTTGGTGGTCATGTATTTGGGTCTATAAATATAGAATAAGGTTTAACCTTTGGAATTATGAGAAAAAATTACTCTAGAGAGATGTAACCACTTTTAAGATCTCTGCAACTATAGTTGCTATGTTGTATAGATGAGTATTTTAGGGATGCTAAGAAGAGTGTTTTAGATATACCGAGTACACCGGTTCTGAGATATAAACCGGGTTTTGGGATACATGAGATATTATGTATTTCTACCCTTTGTGTTCTCTACATTGATATAGATTGTTTGTATCTCTCACGCGTGGAAGTAGGCAAGGTTGAACCTCGTTAAATCTCGTCTTTTACGCATGTCTTATTTTATGTTGTTATCGTTTTAAAATTACTCCGAAGGGTTCATTCAACTGATCGGTAAGGAGTTATCTCCACAAATACTACATGATCATTTATCTTATTCAATGATCATATGAGATAGATTTCTGATCATATGATGAAGCAAGTGGGCCAATGGGGATTATACCAAAACCAGAAGCATTGAATCTGGAGAAAAAAAAGAAAGAAGAAAACAACAGTACCCGTCATGAATATCTTTTCTCTCATTCGGAAATTCCATCTATCTATACATAATTATTACAACATATATAGTGGTGGGCAATGGCAAAATGGCAATGCCATGATTCTTTCAGACAGCCATTTCATGGCTCTATCTATCCACATGTGAAAGTAAAAGCCCTTTGTATATATGAAAATGACACTCACTGCAACCCAATTTGATGCAAAAATACAAGAGGGTTTTATTTAACAGAATCTCAACCTCTCTCACACTAAATGGTAAAAGACAAGTGATGGAAGCTTTGCAAGTACTTTTTTCCACTCAATTTTCTGTAGAAGCAAATATTATCCATATATGGGGTGCATGCATGAACCTAAATGCTTGCTTTACAACCAATCAAATGTTAATAATTTGAATCATGCCTAATCCGAACCAAAAAAATGATTGGAACATGAGCAGGGAGGGAGCCAAGACACTAGATCAAGTGCAAAGTATAACTAACAATAGAAAATAGGGGGAGCAAAATCAAAATAAACTAAAATGAGGGAGGCAAATCAAAATAAACTAAAATTAGAATGTCTAAATAAGTAAGTATTCATATATATTTTTTAACAATAAAAAAATGAGAGGGGCAGTGGCCCCCGGACTAAGCATAGCTTCGTTCCTGAACATGAGCAAAATCGGCATAAAACTCAAGGGTTAAACATAAATAATAATAAAATAGGATCAATGTGTAATTGTTAAGCTACTAAATTAAAATTTAAGTATCAAGAGTAATGGTCTAGTCTGTCTAATTTTGAAATTGATAAGGACTTAAAAATATTTAATTCAAAAAAGTTCAAGCCTAATTTCCTTAATTTTTAACAGGGACTAAGAAATATCTCAAGTATGCATAGAATTTCTGAACATATGGTACTATATTTCATGTATCAGTTAGTTTTTCCTTTACACATTAATACAACATACACCTTGTAGACAAGTTATTCGAATTCGAATCTTTAAAAAATAACAATATTCTCTTTTCTACTGTGACCAATCGGAGGACTCCAAATATGTATAATTATTAGTTAATAGAATCAATCTTACTTAGATTGGTATTACACATATGTGTCCATGGATAATGAAGAATGGACCACTTCTGAAATTTTCTTTTGTGGCGTTTTCCATTAAGGGGATAAGCTCCCATTGGCGTTTTGCTTTGCATATATTTTCAATCCAAAGTGCCCTTGATTGAACCACTTCAAACCCTGTTGTTGCTTCCATTAATAAAAATACGGTTACCTACATAAGTCATCACTGAGCTTTACTCTCAAACTTATTTTGGTCTTTAAAGTTTCAAAACGTTCAATTTACTCACTGAAGTTTAGACATTGAACGTTTTTTGTCACTCTTTCGTTAACGCGTCCATTTACTGGCGAACAAAGTAATTTTTTTGAGATACGAACGATGAAAAGCTTCATGACACGACACAAGGGAAACAATATACTGAGAAACGAGCCTCATCCAACGACATAGGAGGGAGATCAGCGAGAGAAAAACCAAAAGGGTTTTACTCGATCCGTGGACTTCGAGGCACTTTTTGATGAAATAGAGTTCGGATTCGGACTCATGAGGCAAGACAAAGCGACTGGTGAAATTTGGTACCGAAAAGCGATGACGGTGAGCGATAGAGTGACAAAAAACATTTAATGTCTAAACTTTAGGGACAAATAACGTTCAATGTCTAAACTTCAGTGATTAAATTGAACGTTTTAAAACTTTAGTGATCAAAATAAATTTGAGGGTATCAGTGATATTTATGTAATTTACCCATAAAAACACCAAATTGCTGTTTGATGTTGAAAGGGCCCTTATATCTTTTTCTTGGTTAAATAATATGGTCAAATGATCAATGGACAAGTAAACTATATAATATTGATTATGAAATCTATGATGCTATATATATATAGTAAAGCTTGAAAAACAATTCTATGGTGCTGCCTCAAAGTAAATGAATCATTATATGACTCTTGTTGTCACCCCTTGACTTTACTTTCTGCATGCTTACATTTGTTGGAGTTGGAATTTGACCTAGTTTCAAGCAATCAAAAAGGAGAAAGGAAACTCACGTTTGTCGGTTCGAATGCTAAAAAAATTGATGTTATTAAGTAAAGTTTTAAATTCGAGTCTTATAGACGAAAAACCAACATTAAAAAAGTTTTGTTCATCGTTTATGAACTCGACTTTGAATATAATTAAATTTTTTACGATTATTGAATATAAAGAATATGATATTAAAAAAGAATAAGAGAGAAAAAGAAGAGTTCATGATTGATTGAGAGGAAATATTTTGGGAATATCTAACTAATTAATTAAAGTTAAGCAATTTGTATTTTTTATCGGCTAACTTAGTTGAATATTTCTTTTTGAAGAAAATTTAAAAAATATTCGTCTTTTGAAATTATTTGAAAAATATTTCTCTTTCGGTAGCGAAAAATGAGTTCTGTGTAAAAAAATTAATAAAATAATTTTTTTACTTTTTACTTACCCACTCAATATATAACTTACATTTAACTAAAAGCGAATTTCAAACTCGCACTTAGCCAAACACAAATTTAGTTTACGTGTACTCAAAAAGGATAATTTTTCAAATGATTTTAAATGGAGGGTTTTTTTCTAAATTTTTTCCTAAAAAGAAATATTCAACCAATTTAACTCTTTTTATCTGCTAAATAAAGTGGTGTTAGTTGCATTGCCTAGACTTCTAGGGACACTAGGTCGTAGGTGACTTGATTATACCCCAAATAAACTTTTCAAAGTTGGAGTTATTCCCGAACTATATTTAATTTGTTTAGGTCTAATTATGCATTTTATTATTCTACTTTATAATAATTTTATGAGTTAATTGCACCACATGTCCTTAAACTATGATCTCTAGACTTTTAAACATAATTATGACTTTCATTCTAAATTAATCTCTAAATTTTTAAACATTCTAATTTCATTCCCAAAATATTAATATATACAACATTAATTATCATTTATGTCACATATTATTACATAATACACATCTATATTTAGATGGCAGTTAATAGTTTTTTAACAATTTTATTCACAGTGGATGTGATGAGAATATATCGTTAGTTTGGGATAAAATTTGAAATGACCAAAAGTTTGGGGACCAATATAGAATAATAGTTGATTTTGTGGATGAAATTGAAAAATTCAAAAGTTTAGGGACCGATTTAGAATAAGAGTCTCAAACTGAGGATGAAATTAAAACATTCAAAAGTTTAAGGATTAATTTAGAATGAGGGTAATAGCTCGGGGAGTGTGGTGCAATTAACTTTAATTTTTTAAAAAAGTTAATCCTAGTCCATGGACCTTACTAGTCGAAAATGAGTTATATTTTGACACACAAGCTGTATAAAAAATTTACACAACCCTTAATATTTAAACTATAAAATCTAAAACCTAAATTCATAACCCTAAAATCTAAACTATAAACTCTAACAATAAATTCTAAATTTTAGATCTTACAAGCAATTCTGCAATTTCTATACAAGGAGATAACAAAAATCAAGAACTCAATAAGCAATAATATATTAAAAAGTGAGTTATACTTTGATACACAAGTAGAAAAAAGTTACAACCTTAGTATTTAACTTATAAAATCTAAAACATAAATCCCTAGCTCTAACACCCTAAAACCTAAATCTCAAACCTTAAACTCTAAATTCTAATCATAAACCTTAAATTCTACCCCTACAACCTAAACCCCTAAACCTTAGACCACAACATAAATCTCTAAACCTTAAAATTAAAAGGCTTGTGTAAACTACACAATCCTTGTGTATCGAAGTATTTTGCTTAATAAATATAGAACGCTTTATGTGCAAGTTTATTAGGGTTCTAAAACAACTTTTAAAGGGATCATACATGAAAGAAAGTACAGAACATGAGTATCATCCTTTTGAAGCTTGCATGTTGTTTTTTGCGGTTAGAATTGTTCGATGAAGCAAATCAAACAGGCTTTATGTCTTTATCATAATGTCTTATAATCTAAAAGTTGATTCTCATGATGCAGCCTGTCTGGTCTCTGGTACTGTAAGAGAGATGCCAACTGAAAGTAAAAAAAAATCCTTTTTGTTGGTTTGGTATATGATGAGCAAAGCCTTCAAGAAATAATTAGGGTTGTTGATGATGATGGTCATGGTGTTGTTTGATGGAGACTAAAGATATAACCCCGGAGATTCAGGTATTTTTTAATAGGAAAAAGAGTCGTTCAGGATCGAACTCGAGATAAATGTCAACTGAAGACTTAAACACAAATAGTTTGTTATTCCATCCATAATTCAGTCGACCGTGCTATTAGGTCGTTGTTTAAAGGTTATTGTATTGATAAAAAAAAGCTCAGTATCTTATGTAGCTAACTAAACTCAACTTAAATTCTGGTTAATTCAAGTTTAAACAACTCATGGTGTTTTATTGACTGATCAGTTTAGCTGCTAAATTAAGGTAATAGCAGGTTACTTCTTCATGTTTCTGGTAGAATAGAACACGAAATCGAAACCTCGAGCTTAGCTTAGTTAATTCATATATATTGTCATTGTCCATTCATTTGAAGTTTAAATCTCAATATCTGTAATTGTTTTTCTATATCTAAATGAAGGTATTATAACCCGACTGATCAGCGAGGTACTCTCAACTTTCTTGTATCATGCCAGTGTTATGCTCATAAGTCGATGTTGTCCTCTTTGAATACCTTAAATCAAATGATACTAGAGTTGCGAGAAAAGACTATCATATCGGTCCGAACATGAAGTAAAGTTGAGAGTACTTTACCGCTCGACCGGATTGCGACAATCTTGTAATGCCATTGTTTCTGTTATCTAGGGCTCAAGCTCAACAAGGTAGACTTTTGAAAGTATAATAGTTAATGTATATGGTTCCCTAAGGTTGTGCAAGTGCAACACCACTTCAAAGCCATAGTTGCAAAATATTGGCATTTATTGAACCTTAACAAGATTCTTGATCACTGTAAATCATAGCAATTAATGACTGTCTGCACATATTTTGGCAGATTTCAGATCCAGGTCTTTCCCATTAACATTGATTCCTATAATATAATACTGTGATCACAAGGTAAATGATGTTGGTCTATATCAGCACTGCTTACTTCTACACATACATGGGTATATTAACTGGGCTAAAACTTGGGGTTTCCACCAGTAATCACGGCAGCACAACAGGATCGATCCCCCATATGTCCCTGGCATATTCATGTATTGTACGGTCACTGCTGAACTTGTACGAGCCAGCCGTGTTCAATATCGACATTTTCGTCCATCTCTGTTAAAAAATAATGAATCAAATCACTGATGGCATACACGTATCCCTCACTCATACTCGAATCTGAATAATATAGAAACTGACAATTGTTGTCACAAAACCTATCATGCATTCCTTGACAATATATGCAAGAGTTACCAGATGATACTCACCTTTTGGTCTCTATATGCTTCATCAACCTTTTCTTGGCACTCGATGTAATCCGGAAAATCTTTTCCGACAAGGAAATAATCAGCACGACCGTAACCTTCATTTCCTTCCAAGGATCCCATCAGTTCATCATAGTTGTAGGGACCAAAAACTCCACTTCTTACAAATGCCTTCACTTCCTCAAACCTTGGGTCTGGCACAAACTGTGACAAGAGATCAAACAAAATGTATTAGGTTCTCTGTTATACCTCATTCTCATATTTGCAAAAGAGAAAACCAAAGGAAGTGCTCACCTTTCCTTTGGCTCTTTCTTTCCGTAGACCGGCGATTTCGTGAGCCTCAGCACCGAAGAGGAAGAAGTTATCTTCTCCAACTTCTTGCCTTATTTCAACATTAGCTCCATCTAAGGTTCCAATTAGTATGCAGCCATTCATTGCAAACTTCATGTTGCTGGTTCCACTAGCCTCCATTCCGGCCGTACTAAACGATTGAAACAATGTGTTAGCCAGAGAGAAATATTAAACAACCTGCAGTGACTTATTATGCATTGATTGTAAGTCACTCATAGTCATCGATCGGATACAAAAATACGAACCCTTTTCCGATCAGCTTTCAAGTTCAATTGCTTGATGTTAGATTAAACACAACTACACAAAGGAAGAGAAACGTAAGGAGCCAAATGTACCTTATATGCTGAGACAACTCACTACCGGGAATAAGTATTTCGGCCACACTTACATTGTAATCAGGAACAAACACAACCTGGCACAAACACAAAGAACAAGACCATGGTGAAAAACAAGGATCATTTCTAACATCAAGCAAGCATAAAAGCTTAATCTGTGAATAGGCATGAACAATTAACTCAAATAAGAAAACAGAGTTCACCATATATACTACCTTTAGAAGGTCTCCTATTTCGGGATCATGGTTCACAGTATTCCCAACATCTGTGATGAATTTCACTATCCTTTTAGCTTGTACGTATGTAGCAAAAGCTTTTCCTCCAAATATGCATACCCGGGGAACAAAGCTTTCAGTTCTTTCCTCATGGCTCATTTCTTTCATTTTCTTATAGCGGTAAACTATCCCCAAAATGTTCAATAACTGCCGCTTGTATTCGTGGATGCGCTTTATCTGCAATTACTTCCATTAGGTGTACTGTTGATTTATAGCTTATGAAGATAAGCAGCTAATATTATTGGGATAATTTCTTTTTCATTACTAAGGAGTTGGCAAGAGCAAGGCTTAGGCAACCTAAAATTGCAACTGTGTACCCAGACTCTCAATTTTACTTGAACTATATGCATTCGAGATTCGACACTTATAGTTGTATCTCACACATATTTAAACATGGATATTGAGATATGTAGATACAAAAGAGTGCAGAAAAGAGATAGTATTAACTAGGAAGAAATAACCTGCACATCAAACATTGAATCGGGATTGACGATGTAGCCGGTTTTTTCTCTGAGGAAAGATGCAACCTTGACCTTGTTTCTTCTTTTTGCTTCCCTCCATTCAGATTGAAGATCCTCATTATCAGCAAACTGTGGATAGTTCTCATTAATCCTTATAACAGTATGCATAAAGCCAGTTTGGATTAATGAGAATGTACACACTACTAAGGATAAAATATACTAGATAATATATTCTTTCCTCAACTATATGAATGTACACACTACTAATTGAACTGAGAATGTAGCAGGATCAAAATGCATGCCTTTTTCCATGATAGCAGAAACTTTCGGGTAAAGAAACTAAATGAATTGGATGCTATAGTAGATGAATTAAAACATTCGTTCAAGTTCGAGTTTGGATATACACACCTTACGAAGTTCAGCCAGATTCTCTGTATTTACAACCCAATCTTCTGATCCAGTCCACTTGGTTATAATTTTGCTCAAATCTGGATTGCAGAAGCGGATCCATCTTCTTGGTGTAACACCATTTGTTTTGTTCTGAAATTTCTCAGGCCACAACTGCCAAAAAACAATATATATGTATATCAAAAGTACTAAATAAAACCAGTTGATTCCGTATGTCAAAATACATTGAATGGGAGAGGAGAATTTTGGATGGCAACCTGATAGAAATCATTGAACACTTCATTCTTCACTATTTCACTATGAATCTCTGCAACACCATTAACTGCATGGCCACCAGCAACGCATAGGTTAGCCATTCGGACCATCTTGGGAAGTTTTGGATTCGGCTCAATAATCGGTGGCAGTGGCACCTCAGTTTCCTCCTCCGTGTCCTCTTCTTCCTCCTCCATGTCCTCTTCTTCCTCAAGTTGATCTTCCTCGGCTGTCGCTTCAGTTTCTTTATCAGAAACATCTTCCTCTTCAGTTGATTCCACGGCCTCAACTATGGGGTCAACTGAACTTTTTTCTGGTTTTACAAACAAGTCAACTACTGACTCAGGCAACTCAATGTTATCTAGAATTCTCATTTGTTTCAGTTTTTCTCGCAACAGATCCAGATCCTCCGTGCCATACTCGTCAATAATGGTTTGAATAAGCTTATACACAATAAAAACAGATGTTAGATTATGTGGAAAAGAGTATGTGATCTTAAAGTGAAGGAGAATTTCACAAGACTGCCTATAAAGTTACCTCCTCATCGATCATTCGAATGATCTCAACATGTCGAGGAAGCAATTCCCGCATCAGCTCCAGACTCCATTTCTCCAATGCCTCAGGTAGAACTGTATGGTTTGTGTATGCTACAGTTCTGGTGGAAAAGGTCACCATTAACATAAATACAATCTACTACAACCAGAAAACAATTTAGTAGAGCTGTTCTTTCTAGATGTTTTATTTGTTTGCAAGGATGTAAAAACTCATTATAGTTATGTAAGTCCATGAGAGTAAGTACCTCTGGGTGATATTCCAGGCTTGTTCCCAGCTCAAACCCTTGACATCGATCAATATTCGAATCAGCTCTGGAATGCAGAGTGTGGGATGAGTATCATTCATCTGAACTGCAACCCTGTCGGGGAGATTTTCCCAATTTACAGACTCTCCTGATCTCCTTTCATAGCGCGCAATAATGTCTTGGAGAGAAGCTGAGCATAATGTATATTGCTGCTTCAGTCGAAGAGTCTTCCCCTCAAGTGACTCATCACCAGGGTATAATATGTAGCAAATCTGCTTGAGTTGAAGAGTTAGAATGGCTGTTTGTAAAAAAGACTGGATTGCTAGTCTAAAGATGTTTTCAAAAGCCAGATCAAATATGTGATACAAAGCACTCAAATTCAACATGTATGTCTCCCCTTCATCAACACACGTATCGGGATTCGGTTGTCACAAAGCCTGCAGGCCCTCAAAGCTTTTTCACTCGAATGTGAGCTTCCTTTGATTCAGATTAAGAACATCTCGTTAAGAGGCAGGTGTACCTTTAGGTGACAAAGCCTTTAAAGAGCATGTTGGTGTCCAAAGAACACAATTCGTTTAATGTAAGCATATGCAGGGTCACAACCAAATCTCGATACGTACAGTGATGCAAGCCAGACTTCCGAATCTTGGTAATTACACATTATCGTTGTCTTCTTCCACGACTACAGGAATTTCTTGGCTTTGAAGTGCATGAAAGAATTTAGGCATTGTTCTGCATCTAAAAACTAATATGGAAAAAAAACGGTGTAAATTAAACTTCAAATGAGTGGGAATTCAAACCTTTTCAGCATTCTTCATTGCTGAATAAGCTTTGGCATGATCTCCGGCATTGAAAGCACTTAAATCGAACTTTTCCGGTGCAACTTTAGTAGACCATAGTCGGAGGTTAATTGTAGTTTTAGTTTTATAACCGGGAATTGGGACATCATAAGCAACGACAGTTATATCTTCTCCTCCAACCCATTCCTTGACTCCTTCCGGGCTTGAAATAACTTCACCATAGAATTTTACAGGGTATGACACATCGTTTCTCACAAGTTCCCATGGATTTCCCATCTGCAATGAGATAGTCAGGAAATGATAGTTCACACTCATTCAGTCCTTGAAAAATCACTGTCTTTTTACTAAGAAAACAAGAAAATCTCCTAATGCTACTCATTTGAGTATGCCAGTATCGAACACGCAGATGTAGGACACTAAGAATATGTTATAGATGATACATGGTTGTAATGAAAGGATACCTCGAGCCAATTTTCGGCAACTTCCTCCTGACCATCTTTTGTAATATACTGCTTGAACAATCCATATTTGTACCTAAGTCCATATCCCCAAGCAGGGTAATTTAATGTTGCTAAAGAGTCCAGAAAGCATGAAGCTAAACGTCCTAGTCCACCATTTCCAAGTGCAGCATCTGGTTCCTGGCCAGCAATAAATTGAAATTTTCAGTAACTTGAATAACGCAAAAATGTTAAAAACTTAATGGATCTGCTTGAATGAATCTAACCTCCCTAGCTATATCTTCTAAATTATGCCCAAGTTTCTTCAAAGCTTCTGCATAAGCTCCTGTAAGCTCTAAATTACCTATGGCATTCAACAAAGCTCTACCCTGCATCAATTGGTGACTGAGAACACTCAACAGACATTTGGCAAAGTAAATTTGGTTCCAAAAAATCAAATCATTTGCAAGAAAAAGTAGATAAATTTATCATAAAATTACCTGCAGGAACTCCATAGAAAGATAATATGCTTGCTTTGCATTGATTTTCTCATAGTAATCATAAGTAGCATTCCAGTTTATAATGAGCGAATCGCGAACGCTTTCGGCCGTCGCATAGAACGCCTTGGGGAGCTTAAAATGGTCCGGAGAAAAAGATGGTGTGAACTCAGCATGGTATTTGATACTTGAAGCAATGGATGCAGAATCAGGAACAAAGGTATCTAAAGAAGCTGCAAATTCACACCAATCATATCAACAAAGTTCAACAATTCAACATTTCCAACATATAAATTAGAGAAACAACTCTGAAAATGTAACCTCCTTCAGTGACTTGAGCTTCATCTTTGAGGTCCTGCTTCTGGTCGCTGGCAACACTTTTGACAAAGAATTTTCTCCTTGAAAAAGCAAAACTTGAGCCGTTTCTGGTGAAGAAAAAATCTGGGTTCCTTGCTTTATAGTTAAAACCAATGAAAGTAGAGTGAAAACTGGTTGCAGAGAAAGGTAGAGATGCCATTGTTGTTGGTTTCACTACCCTTCCCTTCAGTATCACAAAGAGTAGGAGGCTCTGTGTGTTTGACAATAATAATAATAAAAGAAAGAGAAACAAAATGAGTGGAAAGAGAGAGTGTTGCTTTTGTCGTCTTATCTTCAAATTTGCTGCTTCTTCATCTCATATCATACACGAGGGGAATTTGAAAGTATGAATCTGTCGGTTCAAGTGGTAAACAGTTGGTAAGATATCTATGATTTACCTGTTGTAATTACTAATCCGAATACGATAGTGCAAGTAACGACTCTTCTAATCTAGTTGTTTCATTTACAATTTTAAAATTCGAATCTTGATTTTACTTGAGGGGTTTATAGCTTTGTCTTGCTAAACCAATTGTTAGTAATGAACTTGATTTCCCAGGTAGTCAAATGCATTTGATGCAGTGATAATGATGGTTATGAACAAATGAGGGACATTAATGGAGATTGTAAAGCTTGTTTAAAACCAGATATTTTCTGACAAAAACTAAGATTGGTGTTGGAGTTTAACTGTTAAGGATGAGATTAAGCAGTAAATATGAGAAATCAGGAGGGTTTGGTCACATGGAGTAGTTGAAGGATGTTTTGTTGCTCAAAGGGCATAGAGGGGACCATCTCAAGTGGAGGCTAAGCCTTGTCCTAATATAAGATATTTTGCAGGAAAGGGAGAATATGAAAGTGATGCTTCTAAAGAAAAGCTTTCACACAATCTGTCATTCATTTTTGTTGGTGGAAAAACCTCTTTGGTCCCTCTCAACTTTGAAATTGGCCAAACTGGCCCTCTAAAAAGGACCAATTTTGAAACTTTCACAAAATCTGTCAAT
This sequence comes from Hibiscus mutabilis, assembly GCA_019671005.1. Taxonomy (NCBI): domain Eukaryota; kingdom Viridiplantae; phylum Streptophyta; class Magnoliopsida; order Malvales; family Malvaceae; genus Hibiscus; species Hibiscus mutabilis. Next base: position 26,888,231 of record CM033714.1, read on the forward strand.
CATTTTGTTGGTAAAAGAACCTCTTTGGTCCTTCTCAATTTTGAAAATGGACAAATTGGTCCTCTAAAATGAATCAATTTAGTCATGTTGATTTCGAAAGAGGCCAATTAAAGACAATTAATCGCGTGTTTAATGTTTTCCGTTAATTTTACATAATTTTGATTGACATAATAGTAATAAATTTAACCATCATGAATTTCGCATTATGTCAATTTGATCCCAATTCTTAGAAAGACTTGCATATAAAATACGTCCCCCCAAAAGTCAAGTGAGCCCTTGATTGAATCATGGATTAAATGAGTTCTTATATGGTAAATTGTGATCATGTGAGTCCTTATTTGAAAAATCATGGATCAAATGAGCTTTATTTAAAAAAACGTGAAGGGTCATTTTCAATGGTTAACACAACTTCAAAGGCACATTTGATCATAGTTTTTTAAATAAAGACTCATTTGATTCATGATTCAAATTAGAGGCTAATTTGATTGTTTTTATACAATTAGAGGGGCCCATTATATATAAGCCTCTTAAAAATTCAACACATAGTTTGCCCATTGTATAAGTTGATGATAGTTAAATTTATTGAATTTTTTTAGAATTGAAACCAAATTAATATAACGTCAAAATGCTAGAATTTAAATTTATTACTATGTTAATAAAATTTATCAAAAATTGAGAGAAAAATTAACATATAATTATAGACCGAGAAACACAACAAGTGGTCTCAGTAGTCAGTGAAAAAGCAGATGGTGTTTATCTCCTATCTTGTAATTACTTTTAGCTTATTCGAAAAAATCATAGACCGAGTTTATAAATTATCCATAGAAGGTGATGATGAACAATTCCAGTAACCTAAGTAAATGCAAAAGAATAGAATCAAAAAAGAAGAGATGAGGATGAGGATGAGAAGGAGAAGGAGAAGATTAGATTGAGAGAGAAAAAAATAAGGGGATAAAACTGAGAATAACTTTCTCAAAATTAGACATACCCAAATTCGGGAGATTCCTTACCTTTTATCTCACTACGAACGACATTGTTCCGCACTATATTATTGAAAACAAAACGACAGCGTGTGCTTAAATAGAAAAATTAAAATGCAGTGCAACAATACTCTCGGCTCGAAGAAAATTATTGTCCTTAAAGATTAAACCGAGGATAACCCAGCTTCAGTTTGTGAAAAATCTCCCGGGTGGCATCTTCCGAAAACGAATTGGACCATTCAACCAACACCTCTATAACTGCTCTGTTTCCTTTTTTTACAATACGCCTGTCTAGAATTTTCAAAGGCTCTTTCACAATAATACCATCAACTCCCACAACTGGTAAATCGGATGCAACTGAAGATGAACCAATGTGTTCTTTCAATTGTGATACATGAAAAGTTGGATGTATCTTGGACCCTAGAGGTAACTGCAGCTTGTATGCAATTTTCCCCATCTTCGCAATTATCATATAAGGCCCGAACCACTTGGGTGCAAGTTTTTGGCACTTCCTTGAGTGTACCAACTGTTGGCGATAGGGTTGAAGCTTCAAATAAACTCAATTTCCCACTGAAAATTTTCTATCACTTCTTTTCTTATCAGCTTGTTTCTTCATCCTCTCACTAGTCCTTTAACATCTTCACTGCTGCCTCCCGAGCTTGCAAACTTCTATCCACCGAAGCAACCAACGATTCACCAGCCAAATAAGGTAGATGCACAACAGGTTTCTGACCGTACAAAGCCTGATAGGGAGTTGACTTAATGGCAGAGTGGTACGAAGTATTATACCACCATTCTACAAGTGATAACCAGCAACTCCAATCTCTAGGTGTCTCACCAGTCATACACCATAAATAGGTCTCCAAGCACCTATTAACCACTTCTGTTTGACCATTCATTTCAGGATGATAAGTTGTCGATGGTGTGATAGCTACCCCCATTTTCGAAAACAATTCCTTCCAAAATGTACTCATAAAAACTTTATCTCTGTCGCAAATAATAACTTCTGGTAATCCATGCAGCTTAAATATATTGTCAAGGAACACTTGAGCTACACTTAATGCTGTAAAAGGGTGCGAAATAGCCAAAAAATGAGCATACTTTGTGAACTGGTCAACTACCACAAAAATTGTGTCTTTATTCCTCGAAATTGGTAGCCTTTGATGAAATCCATGCTGATAGAAGACCAAGCCTTTTCTGGGACAACAAGAGGTTGTAACAATCCTGGTTTGAGATGATTATCATACTTGTTTCTCTGACAAGTTTCACATTCCCTTACCATGCTTCGCACTGCTTTTCAAAGACCCTTCCAGTATAAGCAACCAGTCATTTTTCTACTAGTAGTATGAGTTCTCGAATGCCCTCCAAGGGGGCTACTATGAACATTTCTATCAATTGCTTCCTTAATTCCTTGTCTTCTCCCACCACCAACATCCCCTTTTGCTTCAAATGTTTACCATCCCAAGTGTATTTTGAGTGAGAAACAGAATCTTCCTCTAATTCCTTAATGATCTTTTGCAACTTGGGATCACCAACTCATGAGGTACATATTTTAGACACCCAATCAGTAAAGAAACTGCTAATTTCCATGAGCTGACCAACAAAAAAAAATTGAGTTTCTTGACAATGTATCAGCTACAGTGTTAATGACCCCCTTTCGATAACACGCCTCATACCCCCTTTCGATAACACGCCTCATATTCATACCCCATCATTTTCGCCACCCAAGTTTGTTGAGATGGAGTGGTAGCTTGATTTCCCGATAAGAACCTTCAACTTTGGTGATCGGTCCTTATTTTAAAGTGTCTTCCAACCAAGTAGGAAAACCACTTCTTCACGGCTAAATAAGACTGCCAACATTTCCTTGTCATAAATAGAAAGTGTTTGGTGTTTAACTCCCAACCCTTTGCTGAAATATGCTAAAGGTCTTCCACTTTGCAACAACACAGCCCCAACTCCCATTGCCGAAGCATCTGTTTCTATAATAAACTCCTTTCGAAATCTGGTAATGCAAGAACAGGAGCTATCACCATAGCAACCTTTAACCTTTTCATAGCTGTTTTTGCCTCTTCATTCCACTCCAAATATTCTTCTTTAACAGATCCGTGAAAGGCTAACCCTCCATACCCCTTAATAAATCTTCGATAGTAGCCCGATAAGCCTAAAAACCCTTGCAGCTCTTTAACACAAGTTGGAGTAGGCCAATCAACAATGCACTGGACCTTATCTCTATCCATCGAAATAGTTCCATTTGAGATAATGTATCCCAAGTAGTCCATATCTATTGCCCCAAAAGTGCATTTGCTTCTTTTAGCATACAACTTATGCACCAACAATAACTCCAAGACTTCTCTCAAATGCACCAAGTGATCCTCCCAAGTTTCTGAATAGACTAAAATGTCGTCAAAGAACACAAGAATTGTCTTCCGTAGTAAGGGCTTAAAAACAGAATTCATCAAGCCCTGAAACGTAGTTGGAGCATTGGTTAGCCCGAACGGCATAACAAATTCATAATGGCCTTCATGTGTTCTAAAAGGCTGTCTTATGGACATTAGATTCCCACATCCTAATCTGATGATAACCAGATCTGAGGTCCAACTTAGAAAATAATTTTTCATTTCCTAGCTCATCCAATAACTCCTCAATAATTGGAATAGGAAATTTATCTTTTAACGTCAATTGATTGAGCTGCCTATAGTCAACATAAAGCCTCCAAGATCCATCTTTTTTCTTGACCATAACAATTGGAGATGCAAAAGAACTGACACTATCTAGAATTATCGATGCTGTAACACCTTGGTTTTGGGCCTAGCGGTTTATAGGCTGGTTAGACGGTCCGGTAGACCAGATTAGAGATTCGAGTCAGATTCGGGATTAAAATTGAATTAAATATTTTTGAGTGAGAAAATATTTGAGAAAATTATATAAAAGAATATTATTAAATATGGAGATATTTTTGGTAAAATCAATTTTGGAAAGTGACTTTTGGAAATCAGATATTTTGATCTAGTGACTAAAATGTAAAAGTTGAAAAACTATTTTTGGTGATTGTTTTGTAAAAGGGGTCAAAACTTTGAATCCTTGAGGAGCTATTTGCCCAAAGTCTAATATCAGAATTTTATCCCTTAATTGACTATTTTAAAAGGGTTTTTGAAAATATAAATAGGTTGAGAGAATTAATTTTATAATTAATTGCTTAAACAAATTTCATGTAACTAACTTTCTCTAAAAAGATTTTTCTCTCAAATTCTCTCCAGCCAAACACTTTTTTCTTCTTCAAAATCTTAAGGTAAATTCTTGTTTTCTTTAATCTTTTGATTTCAAATGGATTCTTGATGGTTTTCTATTAAAGCCTTATTGTTTTAATCTTGTTTTCTCATGTAAATCAACTCAATTAAGGGGGAAAACATTCTATTGGAGTCAAGCTTTGTTTTCTCCTCTAATATAAGGTTCTTTATTAAAATTCCCAAGTTCTTGACTCTTTATAATGATTTCTATTGAGTTTTAATGATATAATTATGAAATATGGTTAAATCATAGTTTAATTGATGAGTTTATGTGATTTTTGAATTGGATTTGTTTTGCTAGGTTTTTAATTGGTTTTAATCAAGATTTTGATGATATATAATGTTAATAGATTGATTTAATATTGGAATCCCAAAGATATGTGAATCTCTAATTTTCTAGGTTGCTAGTTATGTGTTTTTGAGTTGTGGAGGTTTAATGTTTGTTGGAGATATAAGGATTGGTTTGGATTGTTTTTGAATGTCAATTGATAGATTAAAACGTTAGATTATGGCTGGTTATGTCCATGTTAAGTTGAAAGGTGTTTTCGGTTGTTTTCGAAAGGCGTTTGGTAGATGTTTGTGAGGCGAAGTTGAGGAGTGGTGTTGCTGGGATTATGAATGAATGTGATGCATTAATCCTCTGTTATTATATGATGAAAATAGGGGAAAGTGATCCTAAGTTCGTCGATGAAGCTTCAGAGGCTTGTTTTTGCATCGACGATTAAAGCTTTGCGTGTCGGTGAGTGAGAACGTGAATTTTAGCTTTGAAATGGTTTTAAAGGTGGTTTATGAGAGTTTAAACTTAGCTTGAAACGATGGTTTAAACTCGAAAGTAAGTAAAAAAGAATTTCTCTCTCGGTCATGCTTTAATGAAATGGTTTTATGCACTTGTTTGAATTGCATGGTACCTACTGTTTAAGCATGTTTTAAAGTATGTTACATATTGGTTTTGATCATGAAATGATGAAGGATGCACGTGATAAGTGATCCATGTAAGTATGAGTTATACTTGTCTAAAAGCATGGCTTGTTGCTTTGGAAATGATTTTGAATTGATACATATAAAAACAGTGAGGTACATGGTTAATAATGATTATATTGGCAAGTGATGTAATTTAAAATGTTATCGGATATAGTTGGCCGACCATAGGATTGATAGTGCATTATAAAAAGTCACCTTAGATGTCGAGGGGTTTATACGGTGTACCGAATACTCCATCCAAGTACCCTAATGGTTGAGAGGTTATATGGTACCGAAAACTTTCGTTAGTGGATTATGCATTTAACCGATGATTGGGGTTGGTGTCCCCGGGTTGTGAATGTACCCTTGTATTTCGGTTGAGATGACATGAAGTGTTGAGAGGACACTTGTTGAATCCGTGTATCCGATGTAATATCTTAGAAAGTGACACTTGGTTTATTATCACTTGAAAGCCAATATAATTGTTGATGTATCATGCTGATGGATGTTAATGTATAATGTTAGTTTATATATGTTTTACTTTTTAAACTTTGCATATGGTTGTTATGCATGAGAAGGCTTAAATTGAGGGTTAACATTGGGACATGCTGTTGATCCATGATACACATTGCATATGGTTTAATATGTTGGTTTTTGAAAGTGTTAAGTGTATGGTTTTCAAGGAATGATGTTTTAAATGATGATTGAAATGGTAATTTCAATGTGGTTTTGGAAAATGGTTTAAAAATGCATTGATGTGTGTTGTTTGAGCACTCATCACTAAGCCTTGTGTGCTTACGCTCTTTTTGTCCATCAATGTAGAGACTTAAAAGTTACAAGTAGCGTACGGGCAAGTGAATACTAAGAACTTTGGGATTTGAAAGTATGATTTCAATTTAGACTTGTAATAATAAAGGCAATGAGGTTCATTGTTGGTTTGGGAGGCGTTTTGATAAACTCCTTGTTTTAACATGTTTGTTATGCTGTTTTTGGGTTGTAAATGGCCTTTAATGCTTGGTATTGCTTGGATTTATGATTCAAGCTTGGGATGATTTGGTTTTTAGGAAGCATGTCTCTAGTTTACTCATTGAAGCATAATGCCATGATTGGTTGGTGATCCTGTGATCAGTTGTTGTGGATTGATCCTTGGTAATGTTGTGATTATGTTAGAAGTATGTCAGAATGTTATGGTATCTTAGAAAGCTTGGAAAATCAGCAAGATTGGACATTAAAAGTCCAAACGTATCGGTACGTGTGTCCCTGTACCGGTACGGGTAAGCTGTTTTGGGGTTTGTGTTTCGGTATGCGATGAAGTGTTTCGGTACGGGCAATGGCATTTTGGCAAGACGTATCGATACGCCATAGCCGTATCGGTATGATTTTAGGCCATTAGAATCTGGTTTTTGAGAAATGCCAAAGCGTACCGATACACCTGCACGTGTATAGTTACGGGCAGCTGTTAATTCAATTATTGTGATGTTTATGTTTCTTCCGTTTTGGTCTCTAAATGTTATGTATGCAATTGCATAAGTTTGAATGATCGTTTTAAGCTGTTTTCTGACTTGTGAGCATGAAACCTGATTAATTAAAGATTGGTAACTTTAAAATGAGTTAAGTCCCTATAGTTTTCCAAAATTGCAATTTGGTCCCTAATTGCAATTGCGAGCAATTGAATATCGATTCGATGCCCAATTGAGTTGAGTTTTCACCCGTTACCAGTATGCACACCATAGGTTGGTATGTTGCATCTAGATAAGATAAAAAAAGAGACGCAATTCAAATTATTTTTTACGGGTTTGTTTCAGCAAACCTAATGTAGCTCGCTCGGTTCGATCTTGCGACTAGGGCGGGTCGAGGGGGTTACAACTGCTTTCAACATCTCACGAATTAATTTCTCAATCTCATTTTTCTACACTGTAGGATATCTATAGGGTCGAATTCTGACAACAGATTGCTCATTCTACAATACAATTTTATGCTCATGCCCCCTATAAGGTGGTAATCCTTTCGGTTCTTGAAAAACCATTGCAAATTCTTCCAGCAGCTGCTGTAAATCTTCAAGTGACTCTTTTTCCTTTAACTGAACCTCAACTTATGCATTCATTGCAAGCAAAGAAATTCCAGGAGATACTTTAGACCCCTTCAGCAATCTGGATCTTTTACTATCATCTATCAACTTAGGTGCAATATGAGATAAACCCTTCCAATGTACAACCTGACCAGTATACTCGAACTGCATGGATAAAGTGGCAAATCCCACTTTATAGCTCCTAACTATGCTAACCATTACACCCTAAAACCATGTCACACCTCTTGAGTGGTAACACCAAAAAGTTAGTAACAAAGGAATAATTTTGATATTCCCAATGAACCTCCTTACACAGCCATTGAGTTCTAATAGAACCACCATCAGCTACAGTGACATTCATCTGATGCTTCTTTTCTATTGCCATTCCACAAGCCTTCATGTTGAGTTGATCAATTGATGGCAAATCACCAAGAATTGGTGAATTGGTAGTTTAAAAAATGAAGGGTGCAAAAAGAAAATTGGAAATTGGAGACACAAGGATTTTAGAGTGGTTCAAGCTTCGAACAAGCTCTACATCCACTACCCCTGCACCCTACTGAGGATTTCAACAATTCGCTAACTAGAATTCTTCCATTTTTCTCGGCTTAGGAGGAAACCGTTACAAACGATCAATCTTTCTACCCAAAGATTGATCCATTTCACTCTTTACAAAGAGAAATAGGCAAACAATAAATAGCCTCTCAAATAGGTGGATTTTTGACCAATTACAATACATCACACTCCCCAAATTGACAAAAGATGAAACAATGAAAATACACTCAATTGGGGTTACAAGTATTTGGCTCTTTAGCTCAAGAAGGCTTTGGATTTTGCTTGGATGTTGCAAATTTGTTCAATCATTGTTGCTGAGGCTTTGGGGACTTGCTTTTATACCTTCTCATTGATTTCTAGCCGTTTGGTTGGTTGAAGTCATCAATATACCCGTTGACTTCTCTTTTCCCACCATAAATATACTTCTTCAACTACCCGTATCGGTACAGGAACAGTTGTATCGATACATGTCTCAAATAGAAAGTCGTTGTGTATACTTTGTACAGGGGCGTATCGATACACGAGGAAGCATATCGGTACGATCTCAATATAAAACAAAGGGGCGTATCGATACGGGCAAAGCCGTATCGATGTAATTTTGCTCACTTGAGTTACTATCTGAACCTGTATCGGTACGCCTTGAGGGTGTATCAAAATGGGTCCAACGACATTATAAAAATAGTCTTTCCCAATAACTGACTCCAACGGATAAGTCATTAAATGTTTATATTTGAGAAAATCTTTGAAGCATATCGAAACGCTTAGTGGCGTATCGGTACGCTATGCTTAAATATTAAACCCAGTATGAAGGCCTATCGAAACGGATAGAACCGTATCGAAATGCTTGAGTAAAAATACTTAGCCCATATGAAGGCCGTATCGATACGGATGGAACCGTATCGAAACAGATGCTTACAGTTGCCAATGTTCTAAAAATTGTATCGATACGCTCAGAGGCGTATCGATACGCCTGGGCGTATTTTATAGTTTGGCCTTTAAAACATTTAGAAAAATTTAGGGCTTTAAGTTTTTTACTTAGAATCAAATATGCTTTAAAATATTTGTTAGTTTGAGACACTTTAAAAAATTATTTGCTTTACAATTAAGTCCTTAAAAAATATTTATTATATCAAAATCAACATAGGTTTTACAATATCCCTTTTTGATATAACAAAATCCAAAGCAAATTTTTAAGTTTTTGTGAAAAACTCCCCTTACTTTAAGATAGGTTTCAAAAACGTTTTTGAGAAAATTTAAGCTTTTTCTTCTCCCCTTTTTGTTAGATCAAAATCGATGATATTAAAGGATAATTCAATGCAACAAACTTATCATAATTCAAAGCATAATCAAAGCAACGTAGGTGCATAAAAAATAAAAAGCCTAATATGATATGCAATGCAATGTATGTCTATGGAGCATCCTTATCATCCTCGTCCTCTTGATCTTCATCTTCGTCATGGGTTTGAGTAGCCTGAGATTGTCTCCATTCTCCATGGAAAGCCGTAAGAGAAATGTCCATCGAACTTTGTTGGCTTTCAATGGCTTGAACTCGATCCTCCAAGGAAGTAAATTGAGTATCAATGGCCGCAAACCTTTCGTGCATGGTTGTCTTCAATGAAGTGAATTGCTCATTGAGATAAGCCATGAGAGCATCCATAGCCGGTGGAGCTACCGGAGCTTGAGTGGCGGCTTGTTGAGGAGCTTCCGGTTCTCCAGGGATTGCATCACGTGGAAGCTCAGCGAGATGTAGCCACTCACCACTGAAATAGTAAAACTTTGCACGAAAAAGAGAGCGTTCATCAATGGGATCGGTAAAAGGCTCGAGAAAGTCTTGCGAGCAATCGATCTCTAATTGAGTAAACAAGTAACTCAAAGCTGTCCCATATGTGAATGATGAAACTAGAGGGGTGTGTCGATGTTGGATGAGGTAAACTAGCTCCGCGAACATTATTTGAGCAAGATTGGGCTGCTTCTCGTCACGAAAGCATCTTATCCAAAAGTCGTCCACTTGTCGGATAGTGGAAAACTTACCACCGGATGGCCGAAACCACCAAGTGATCATGAGATGCAAGAAGCGATCATGAGCATCAAGAACTGTGACAGAACCGCCAAGAACGTGTCTCAATGAGTCTTCATCTTTGATTCCCTCATCTTTGAACCCAAAGACATTGACAGGAGTTTGAACATCAATACGAAATTTCTTCCCCATTAAGAATGACTCAATGGCAATGACCTTAGAACGGTCTTGATTGAGGATGTACCGGGCATTGGCAAAGAAGATCAAAACAAGGTTACGATACAAAAACCCGATGATAGTCGAAAATTGAATAAAGTTCCAACTATGCAAAAGATGAAGATATTTGAACTTGAAGCGTTCGGAGTTTAAAAAAGGAACAGAGGTTACTGTTTCGCGGTGGATTTTGTAGTTTTGATATTGCTTGAAGTTGTTTAAAGCCACCGGGGTTGGAAATTTTTTTGATAAATGACACTGAGGTTAGGACGTGCCGAATTGTCTTCGGTTGAAGACTCGCCAACCTCATTTGTTCTAACTCTTTTTCTTGGTGCCATAGAGAATCTGAAAAACAATTTTGGCACAAAACATATGTATGCATAAATCATCAAATTCAATCCAATATGTAATCCAAAATTCAAGGTATTAATGAAGAACTATACAATATAATTTTAGAAAGATTTTGGTAAAAAGAATTCTGAAAAAACAGATTTGAAAATATACAGTATATGTTTATATTCGAATCAAAAATTTCGGATTTTTAAAGAATTTTTGCAAAGACTTTAAAACTCATACTATATGTATACTTTTTGTACAAAAAATTAGTTAAAAACAATATACAAATCTAAACGAAAAAATAAAAGAAATAGTTTATACCTTAATTTGAGGAAATTGGAAGAATGGATGTATGCTAATGCACCAATTTGATGAGAGATCTTAGACTTGGTTTGTTGAACAAAAACACTAAAAAAATTGTGTAAAAAACAAAAGGATTTCATGGATATTTATAGTTGAAGAGCTAGGGTTTCGGATGAATAAGGGTTTAAAAGTTTGATTTAAAGTTGGATACTCATTAAAGGCTCATTTAAAGAATCTGAGCCAGCGCGTACCGATACGCCACATGGTGTATCGGTACATGTGTGTCGAAACACAAAGACCGTTTCGATACGGACTTACCTGTATCGAAACCTGTTCTTGAACCCGTATCGATACGGTTGGACCCGTATTGATACACTTGTACTGAGAAATACAATCTGGTTGAGTCAAGAATGGTGTATCGAAACACCTTCATCCGTTTCAATACGAATAACCCAGAAAATGCATTTTAGGCCACAAGTTGCTCAAAAGTTCGAATTTACTCGAACCGAAATGCATGTGTATGATGTATGAACAACATGAAGGTTAAGAATAGAGACAAGCCCCCTAACTAAAGGATAGATACATCAAGAGGCAAAATTACATAAACATGGCAATCAAATCAATTCAAGCAATTTTTTTTGGTCTTTTGGGACTCTAAAGGGTCAATGAAGGCTTGTTAAACCTAACTCTCTCCTAAAGGTCCAAAAACGTTCTTTATCTAAATGTTTGGTAAATATATCCGCTAATTGGTTCAAGGTATCGACATACTATAGAACTACATCATTTTTAAGACATGATCTCTAATGAAATGATGCCTTGTTTCTATATGTTTTGTTTTATAATGTTGGATGGTATTCTTAGTAAGACAAATGGCACTATTGTTGTCACACTTAAGGGGTATGGTATCTACTTCAACACCATAGTCTAAGAGTTGTTGCTTCATCCAAAGGACTTGAGCACAACAATCCCCTAAGGATATGTACTCCGCTTCGATGGTAGATAAGGCTACGCTATTTTGTTTCTTAGAGAACCAAGATACGAGCATACTACCTAGGAATTGGCATGTCTCGGAGGTACTTTTCCTATCTATCTTACATCCCCTATAATCCGCATCCGAGAAGGCATGAAGATCAAAGGAGGAATCTCTAAGATACCAAAGACCTAAACTAGGTGTATCTCTAAGGTATCTAAAGATTCTCTTAATGGCTATTAGGTGCGATTCTCTACGGCTAGCTTGAAACCTAGCACACAAGTAAACACTAAACATGATATCGGGTATACTTGCGGTAAGGTAAAGCAAAGAGCCAATCATTGAACGATAAAGCTTAGAATCGACACACTTACCTCATTCATCTTTGTTAAGCTTAATAGATGAGCTCATTGAAGTGGTTTGAGGCTTTACATTCTCCAAACCAAACTTCTTAAGCATATCGTTGATGTATTTGGCTTGATTGATGAAGGTGTCATCCTTCTTTTGCTTGATTTGGAGCCCCAAGAAAAATGAGAGCTCCCCCATCATGCTCATCTCAAATTCACCTTGCATTAGCTTAGAAAACTCTTGACAATAAAACTCATTAGTAGAACCAAAAATAATATCATCAACGTAAATTTGAACTACTAAGATATCATTGCCATATCTTTTAATGAAAAATGTAGTATTTATCTTGCATTTTTCAAAACCTTCTTCAATTAAAAAGTTTGAAAGCATTTCATACCAAGCTCTAAGAGCTTGTTTTAAACCATATAAAACTTTAATGAGTTTGAAAACATGATTTGGAAATTTTGAATCTTCAAAACCCGGTGGTTGTTCTACATACACTTTTTCATTTATAAAACCGTTTAGAAAAGAACTTTTTACATCCATTTGAAAAAGCTTGAAATCATGAAAGCATGCAAATGCAAGAAGCATCCTAATAGCTTCCATCCTAGCTACGGGTGCATATGTTTCTTCGAAATCTATTCCATCTTCTTGAGTGTAACATTGAGCAACAAGTCTAGCCTTGTTTCTCACTATGTTACCACTCTCATCTAGTTTGTTTCTAAAGACCCATTTAGTTCCTATTGTAGATTGATTACTAGGCCTATCAATTAATGTTCATACTTTACTTCTCTCAAATTGATTAAGTTCTTCTTGCATGGCCAATATCCAAAAATCATCTTTTAATGTTTCTTTGATATTCTTAGGCTCAATGTATGAAATAAATGCAACATTATTCATAAGTTTGAGAGAGGATCTAGTGGTTACCCCTTTGGATGGATCATTCAAAATTTCACCACCTTTGACATAGTTGAACTCCCTTGGGTAGGTGACCTCATTTTCCTCAAGAGCCATGTTCTTCAAGGCTTCAAGAGGTGGATCTTGTGGTTCCTCTTCTTTGTTTGGAATCTCATCCACCTTTGATGTTTGTCCTCTATCAACGGCTTCAATAATCCCTACATCATCATCATCATCACAAGAATCCTTCCTCGGAATGAGGTTATCATCGAAAACAACATGTATAGACTCTTCTACAACCAAAGTTCTTTTATTAAATACCCGATAGGCTTTAAAGTTTAACGAGTAACCTAGAAAAATAATTTCATCACTTTTGGCATCAAATTTACCTAAATTATTTTTTTCTATTGTTTAAAACAAGACATTTACAACCAAAAATGTGGAAATAGCTAATGTTAGGCTTTTTGGATTTTAAAATCTCATAAGATGTTTTCTTCAAAATAGGCTTAATCATTACTCTATTAATTATATAGCAAGTCGTATTAGTGGCTTCTGCCAAAAAATATTTAGGTAAATTATTTTCACAAAGCATGGTCCTAGCCATTTCTTCCAAAGTTCTATTTTTCCTCTCAACTATCCCATTTTGTCGAAGAGTACGAGGAGCCAAAAAATTGTGGCTAATACCATTTTTATTACAAAAATCTTCAAAACCCATATTTTAAAATTCGGTTCCATGATCACTTCTAATATGTGAAATTTTAAGATCAAGATCATTTTGGGTGATTTTTGAAAACGTGATGAATTTTTCTAAAGCCTCATCCTTAGTACTTAAGAAGAGAACCCAAGTGTATCTAGAATAGTCATATACTAACACGTATGCATATGACTTACCACCCATGCTCACAGTCCTAATTGACCCAAAGAAATCCATATGGATCAATTGTAAACATCTATTAATAGAAACATCATTAATGGATTTAAATGGGGTTATTTGTTGTTTACCTTTAACACATGCAATACAAATTTTATCTTTAGAAAAATTTAGCTTAGGTAAACCTCTTACTAGATTTAGGGAAACCAATTTCTCTAAAACACTAATGCTAGCATGTCTTAGTTTCCTATGCCATAACCATGTATCATGTTCATTATGTGCCACAAGGCATGCATTGGATGTATGTATGTCATCTAAGTGCACTATATAGGTATTACCTATGCGATGACCTATGAGCATTATCTTATTAGTTTCAATGTTCATGATTTTACACCTATTAACATCAAATAGAACATTAAAACCCTTATCACATAGTTGACTAATTCTCAGGAAGTTATGTTTTAGACCATTGACATATAAAACATCTTCAATGAGTATAGAAAAAAGTTTACCAATGGAACCAATACCCTAAATGTAGCCTTTGGAGTTGTCACCACTCCACCACTCCTTGGCTTTAGCTCCATGAATCTACTCTTGTCTCCAGTCATGTATCTTGAGCATCCGCTATCAAGGTACCATGTGTTTTTGCTTGAAGCTTTGGCCTTGTAGCAATGCTCTCCTATAAACAAAGAAATAATTCTTGACTTTTGGCACCCAAATCATTTTGGGTCCATAAGTATTAGCTCCCAAAAGCTTGATTCCCTTAGGAATCCAAGAAGCAATAGTATTCATATTGTTAGAAACAACAATTTCCTTAGGAACCCATACACTCCTAACTCTTTTAGTTCTATATTGCTTTTGAAAACTTCTTTGTTTAGGGTTAAAAGGCTTTCTCTTAACATATTGGGTTTTTGAAGAACTTCTTTTTTCAAAAACACTTTTCCCTATAGTGAGAGAAGTTTTAAGATTATCCACATCCTTTGTGTGATAATCTTGGAAATCAGAAATAAGTTTTTCTAAATCGAGATTTTTCTTTTTAAGCTCATTTGAAAGATTTATCAAATATAAGACTTTCTTTTCCAATTCCGAGTTAGTTTCTAAAAGAGAATCATTTTGAGTTTTCAAATCGGAAGTAGTTTTCTCGTTTTTCAAAATTGATTCTTTGAATTTTTTAACTAACTCATCATAAGTAAGATTAAGAGATGACGAGTTAGAGTTTACCATTTGGTCCTCCTCAAAGGCCATGAGGCAAAGACTGGCCACCTCTTGCTCCTCATCCTCGGATGATTCTTCATCACTCCAAGTGGCAAGTTGGGCCTTGAGCTTTTTCTTCTTCACGAAGCTCTTCTTTTTGAGTTGGAGGCACTCGGTTCGGATGTGCCCCGACTTCTTGCACTCATAACATATAAGTTGGTCCTTCTCTTCTTCTTTGTCTTTGTTCTTGAAGTCTTTCCTTCGGTTGAATTTCCTATCCCAGTTGGACTTCATAAACCGAGTGAAGCACTTGGCTAGCATGGCCATCTCTTCGTCTTTCTCCTCGCTTGAATCGATCTCATCAAAAGAAGCTTTGAGAGCAATTCCAAGCTTCTTATTTTCACTCTCTTTCTTCTCAACTTTCTTCTCTTCTTTCTTCTTCTCTTAAGTTAGGAGGGATCCAACAAGAGCATCAAACTTGAGAGTCTTCAAATCTCTAGCTTCAATGATTACCGTTCTTTTGCTATCCCATGATTCCGGAAGAGAATAGAGAAGCTTCCAGACTAAATTGTCTTCGAGAATGATCTCACTGAAGCCCTTGAGACCATTTACGATGACAGAGAAGTGGTCGAACATCTTCGTTATGCTCTCATCTGCCTCCATCTTAAAATTTTGAGAAGTCCGATCTTCGTCTCCTTGACATCGCTTGTCCCTTCGTAGGTTGTCTCAAGTGTGTCCCATACTTCTTTTGCACTTGAGATTGAGGACACTTTCGAGTAGATGTCCAGTCCAAGAGAGCAAAATAGCATGTGCAAGGCCTTGTCATTGACTTGAAATCTCTTTCGATCATCTTCACCTTTCCACCTTTGTCTTTGGAATGAGTCTTCCTTCTCTATCTCTCTTCATAGGGATTGTTGGTCCATCTTCTACCACATCCCAAAGTAAGTAATCGTTAGACTTGATGAAGAGCCTCATCCTATTTTTCCAATAGGGATAGTTATCCCCATTGAAGAATGGGAGGTTTGGTGATCGATTGTGACTCGTACATGTTTGGCCCGGAGGTGGATGCCATTACTTGATGTCGGTTGATCGAACTCTTCCAAGGATCTCCTCAAGAGGGTGTGAATTCTTCTAGTGAGTGTAGCTCTGATACCAATTGTTGAATTGATCAATTGATGGCAAATCACCAAGAGGGGGATGAATTGGTAGTTTAAAAAAATGAAGGGTGCAAAAAAAGTTGGAAATTGGAGACACAAGGATTTTAAAGTGGTTCAAGCTTTGAACAAGCTCTACATCCACTACCCCAGCACCCTACTAAGGATTTCAACAATTCACTAACTAGAATTCTTCCCCTTTTTTCGGCTTAAGAGGAAACCGTTACAAACGATAAATCTTTTTACCCAATGATTGATCCACTTCACTCTTTACAAAGAGAAATAGGCAAACAATAAATAACCTCTCAAATAGGTGAATTTTTGCCCAATTACAATATATCACACTCACCAAATTGACAAAAGATGAAACAATGAAAATACACTCAATTGGAGTTACAAGTATTTGACTCTTCAGCTCAAGAAGGTTTTGAATTTTGCTTGGATGTTGCAAATTTGTTCAATCATTGTTGTTGAAGCTTTGGAGACTTGCTTTTATACCTTCTCATTGATTTCTAGCCGTTTGGTTGGTTGAAGTCATCAATATAGCCGTTTGCTCCTCTTTTTCCCACCATAAACGCACTTCTTCAACTACCCGTATCGGTACACGAACAATCGTATCGATACCTGTCACAAATAGAATGAGCCGTTGTGTACAATTTATGTAAGGGCGTATCGATACGCGAGGAAGCGTATCAGTACGATCTCAATGTAAAATAAAGGGGGGTCGTATCGATACAATTTTGCTCACTTGAGCTACTGTCTGAACCTATATCGGTACGCCTTGAGGGTGTATCGAAACAGGTCCAACGACATTTTAAAAATGGTCTTTCCCAATAACTGACTCCAACGGCTAAGTCATTAAATATTTATATTTGAGAAAATCTTTGAAGCGTATCGAAACGCTTAGTGGCGTATCGGTACGCTATGCTTAAATCTTAAATCCAGTATGAAGACCGTATCGAAATGGATAAAACCGTATCGAAACGCCTGAGTAAAAATACTTAGCCCATATGAAGGTCGTATCAATACTGATGGAACCGTATCGAAACAGATGCTTACAGTGGCCAATGTTCTAAAAATTGTATCGATACGCCTAGGCATATTTCTATAATTTGGCCTTTAAAACACTTAAAAAAATTTAGGGCTTTAAGTTTTTGACTTAAAATCAAATATGCTTTAAAATATTTGTCAGTTTGGGACACTTGAAAATTTTGTTTGCTTTAAAATATTTGTAAGTTTGGGACACTTGAAAATTTTGTTTGCTTTACAATTAAGTCCTTGAAAAATATTTGTTATATCAAAATCAACATAAGTTTAGTACTTCACAACACCCAAACTTAAGAAATTGTGAGTACTACCAGAATCGACCAGTGCTATCCATTTTTTCCTAATAAGTACCACAATTCTCATTGTCTCACAATCAAAAGAGCCCCGCATGGTTTGCAACGACAGGACAGGAATTTCAGAACTGCCTGCCTCAGGTGAATCAATCTCAAGCCTTTCCTCACAGTCAACCAACACTTCTTGTTCCCTGTCACCTTCCGTGTTATCCATTAGCAGCTGATATAATTGCGACCTAGTGCACTTATGGCCCGGTGTGTATTTAGCAAGGCACCAAAAACATAACCTTTTCCTTATTCTTTCTTCAATATCAGTAGGAGTTGATTTCCCAGGCCCATTACTAGTAGCTGGCACTCCTTTCTTTGATGATGGTACACTACTACTCCCTTTGAGGAATGAAGTCGGAGTAGTAGCTCCACTAACATTCTTGGCCACGGTCGAAAATGCTCCAGCTCGACTAAAAGAAGACGGCAATGAAGGAGTAAAAGGTAAACTGATACTCTTACTTACGTCTTTCGGTTCGAAAACTCGAATATACTGTCAAATTTCCCACTTTAAATTTTTAAGAAAGACACTAAGGGCATAGTTATCAGGAAGCTGTAATTGGTTTAGTAAACTTACAAACTCGGCATAGTATTGGTCGACAAAAGTGGTTTGCTTGAGCTCCACCAACTCTCTCATCGGATCTTCCAAGCCAACCGGAGCAAAGCGATCTTTCATCGTCTTAAGGTAAACTTCCCATCTCAAATTTTCCATTCCCCCACTGTTCTTCACTAAGAAATGATGCCACTGTAAGGCATTTTCCTCTAATTGCAGCATGACTACCTTAATCTTGGCACACTCAGGAACCTCCTCAGCTGAAAAGAACTGTTCCAACTTAGCCTACCAATTTCTGAAATTAGATCCATCAAAATTAGGGTACTTATGCTTGTACGAGCGATGCTTCGCCTCCCCCAACAATATAAAATCTTCGTCCTTTTGTTCAGTCACTCTAACCTCTTCCAAAGCTAGGTTGTTCCAATCAATCGGAGGTGAACCCAGAATCCCCTTGAATGTTACAGATTTACCTAAAGCAGCTTCAAGCAGGGCTTTAATTTCTTTCATCTCCACTCGAATACCCTTGACTTTGTCAGTCAAAGTCTGCTCGATTTTGTCTTCCAATCGCTTCTCGAACTCCTTAAAATCATATTGGAGCTTCGCCATCTCCTGCTGCGATTGTGAAGTCTGACTACGCGTTAACACACCATCTACCATTGCCAGGTCTTAGGTCTCTGATACTTTTGAAGATGAACAATTTCAGTAATCAAAATAAATGCATAAGAATAGAATCAAAGAAAGAAGAGATTAGATTGAGAGAGAAAAGATAAGGGGATAAGACTGGGAATAACTTTTCTAAAATTAAACATACCCTAATTCCAGAGACTCCCTATCTTTTATCTCACTATAAACGACATTGTTCTACACTATATTATTGAAAACAAAACGACAGCGTATGCTTAAAACAGAAAAATTAAAATGCAGTGCAACAGGAGGTAAGACTGGAATCTAATCTAAAGCCCAAATCGAAGTCCAATCCCTCTGCTATTTAGGCGAAACCCATGTAAAGAGCAAATCAAAATCTAACATTAGAAAGAAGAAAAAAAATCTCAAGATGGGAAAATGCAACAGAAATTCAAACTCCAACGGTTTAAAACAAAGGGATTTCCTACAGTTCTGGAGATTATTGCAAAGGGGGGAAAGGGTTGCTCTGTTTTTCCGGGACGCATACCACCTGTTTGATCAAAGGCGGAGCAGAAAACAGATAAATGGTAATCCAAGTTAACATAATGAAACTCTCATTTCCAAATAATTCCTTACACACAAACCCTTTTTTTGTTTGTTTTCTTTCTTGGGTTTGTGTGTATATTTTGTTTCATCTTCAATTTTTTGTTCAATCCCAAGTTTTTCTCAGGTACTCTTTTGTTTAATCTGCTTGCACTTGTGTTTTTTGTTCAGATTGTGATGTGTAGTTCATAGTTGAATTCTGGGTTCTTCACTGTCTTCATGTTAATTGAATGTTTACGAACAAAATTTCTCCTTTTCAGGTACCATTTGTTGAATAAATCAAAAGATTATATAGATCCCTAAACAGACAAATTCCAGACTTGACAAAATGTTTGGGTTTATGAAATCTAAGCAAAAGCCAGCTGATGAAGAGGATAACCAGAACGAAATTACACCTGATAGAAGGACTTCCTCTGATCCTGTGCTGTTGACAGATTCCATGGAAGATGACAATGGTAAGGGAAGAAAAAAGCAAACTTCGGCATCCACTAGAGCATCACCGGCAAGGAATCGTGTTAAATACAAGGATAATTTCCACGACTCCGGCGGGCTAGAAGCCCAGACCATGGAGGACCTCGAAGGGTATGCTGTCTACAAGGCCGAGGAGACGACGAGTAGCGTCAATAACTGCTTGAGGATCGCCGAGAACATCCGTGAGGATGCTTCGAAGACTCTCGATACTCTGCATCAGCAAGGCGAGCAAATCGAAAGGACCCACCAAATGGCCGTCGGCATAGATAAGGATTTGAGTAAGGTAAGGCTCTATCTAGCGCGGCTTTTGCATGATACTCCATGTTGTTAGCTCCGTAGCTTTCCCGATATAATCGCTCCGGTAGAGAATAGTATGTTTCTGGCACTACTATCGACAGAAGCGTTAATGATCAAAAACCAGTATCTACAATATCCTTGTGGCATTGTGGATTATATTGTTATTTGGTTTCCTTGTACAAGAAGGCAACTTCTTTTTAGCTCTCAAACCCCTAATTAGACTCCTTATTCATGTATTATAAGTTAGGAATCGTATTTTTAGGCATTACTGTCGAAAGAAGCATTAATAATCAAAAACCAGTATCTACAATATTCTTGTCTACTTCCGGATCATAGTGTTATTTGGTTTCCTTGTACAAAAAGGCACTTTCGGATTTAGCTAGTCCCCTACTTAGGGTTCATATTGTTGTTGATGTATTATAAATTCCTTTTTAACTGGTTTTTATAACTTTGCAAACATCAGGGTGAGAAGCTTTTGAATGATCTAGGGGGAATGTTTTCTATGCCCTGGAAAGCAAAGAAGACTCGAGATATTACCGGTCCTGTGATCACTGCAGGTTTAAATTTCCTACCTCTTCGATGCATTGATTTATTCGAACACTTTGCATTCAGTATCGAATTGTGGTATGATTGATTGTTCATTGCATTCGTTTGGTAGATGATAACAAGAAAAACAAACCCGGCTCGAAAGAGCAGAGAGAAAAGTTGGGTTTGTCTCCTGCACCTAAGCCGAAGGGCGGAAGTAAGACTACTTCGGAACCGGAACCGACAGACGCCATGCAGAAAGTCGAGGTAAGTATCACGACTTGCATACAAATTTTAATAAAACTCGACGACGGTGCTAGAGACTAACCGATTTGTCTAACTCCAGCTCGAGAAGAGAAAGCAAGATGATGCACTTTCGGATTTAAGTGATATCTTGGGTGATCTAAAGGGCATGGCCGTTGACATGGGAACCGAACTCGATAGGTCTGTTAATCTTTGCTCTTATCGCGTCTGCTTTACGGTTTACTCGAAAAATCTGCAGTTCTCATATTATTATTACATGAAACTGGTGATTTTGCAGACAGAATAAAGCTCTTGATCATCTCAGTGATGATGTGGATGAACTGAATAATCGAGTGAAAGGTGCCAATACACGTGCAAAAAAATTGCTCAACTAAATACAGTTGCAGAGCTTACCAAAATTTACTTTCACTGTATTTAACAAGTTTTTAACATTTTATTTTTTTTCCATTTTCCCCCTCCCGTTCGAGGGCGAAGATTTTGTTTGTCGCTTTTCAATACATGAATGATTAAACAGTGATCGAATTTGTATTAAATAGTAATGGCTTCATCCCCATCCGACACAAACATTTGTATTAAATATAACAAGTTTTTGCTTCTCAATTTCATTCTTGTATTTCAACTTAGAGCTATGTTTACTCAAACTAAATTTTTCGGAATTGTATTTAATGTATATTAAAACATGAGTATACATACATCTTCGACCTTAATTAGTAGTTGAAGATTTGATCTCCACACCAAGTATGAAAGCATATTTAGAACTTATAGTCAGCGTTTGTCCTTAACATAAATTAACAAAAATGTAATAGAATTAGTTATTGGAACGACTACCTTAGAAAGCCAAAAGAAAACATCAGCATAAAGATACGATATTTTCAATGTACGACATTTATATATCAAATATATACGCATACACGAGCAAACACATTTGACCGGTTGGTCAAGATGATCATCTTTGTTCTCTCATAAGCACCCCGTTTCTTCCCCCCCTTTAGGTAGAATTAAGATTAGAATTAAAATTTATCAACAAAAAAATATATACGCATACTCAACTTTGCAGACAAAGCTGATTGAATCCGAGTCTCCTAAGACAAATATCATCTTCTTTTCCAATGAGTTAATTTTCCACCGAGTTAAAAGGACTAATAGAAGAATTTGACCTCATATTAAAATGTTCCATAGACTGCTTTAATTCACAGCTATGAAGAGAAATGTATAAATGTGGCAATCAGTATATACATTAAAATTTGTCCATAGTTTGATACAACACCAAAAATCATACATATTACAAGAGTGAAACACGCCATAGAATGTGCTCTAATTCGGAACCATGAGAGATTGTAAATTATAAAAGTTAAGAGATGTTTTAAGGCACCATACCCTTTAAACAGCATAGAAGCACCATAGTGTCACTGTAAATAGGTTTGAACATTTAGAGCACACGCTCCATCTTTTAGTTCTTCATGTCTCCTGAGATTTCACCGAAGTCCAGCCCCTTTCTGGTGCAACTTGTCTACGAGCATGTGAAACAAAACCGAGAACATAGCCGACGAAACCCCCAAGCACCAAGATACTACCACCCCAGACATAATGTGAAAGCGAGTAATGCGTCACATCAACCTTATGGACTGCACCAACTTTACCATTGTAGTCATCATCGCCATTAAGAAATCGCCCGGATGCCAAAATCTCAACTGTATCATGCACCTCACCGTCATGGTTTCCTACAAATGAAAGTGTAAGTTTCTCTCTTGTAGCAACTAATCTTGTGTACCCAAACTCGCCTGTGCGGTACAAAGACCTCTTGGGTTGTGGGAAGACTGGGTCATCTGGATGGTCCGGTCTAGGTTCCCATTTTGGTTGCCAGTCTTGTCCTCCCATCCCAATCACGACATGAACCGGTAATGCCTCCCAATCCTCCCCCTTCTGCCCCATGCTTCCACATGTGAAGTTCTTCAGCGGACAAAACCTCTCGTATCGATGGACATGGCCCCATAATGCGAGGTTCACATTGTTTTTCACTAACAAAGGTTCCAAGTGCTTGAGCATTCTCTCTCTCAACGGGGCATCTTTAATATCGACGCTTGTAGTGTACATTGGTCTATGCCCTTGAAATACAATGAAAGGGGTCTTCCTCCGATCAACTGACTCTAGATCATGCTTCAGAAAGTTATATTGGTTGCTTCCCGGAAGGAAATTGGATTCCGTGGACATGTACACAAAGTGAACCGGCCCCATGTCAAATGAGTAGTAAAGGTTTCGGGTAGCTGGAGCACGGGTTCCAGTTGATTCTGAAGAGGTGCCGGGCATATTGAATCTAAGGCTGTAGGGAACACCACACTCACCACCCCCATCAGTTCCATAAACTGATTTGGCCCAATCAGGTTTCCAAGGCTGCGAAGGCCAATCATATTCATGATTACCAATGCACACGTGATACGGCACCTTGGAGGCAATAGGCTCGATTAGGTTGAAAAATTCATCCCACAACCATGAGTAGCCTCTCGCATAGCTGATATCTCCGATATGGGAAACAAAAGTAGGCTTGTCTCCAAGAGCTTCGATGTCACGCAGGATCCACTTAACGGTTGATATGCTTTCATCTTGTGTACGGCTAAAGGTTAAGTACGGTGTAGGTGCCCCCATGTCTCCAAATAGGAAGGCTACCAATTCGTTCGAATTTCTGTCTCGTGACACAAAGCTACGTGTTGAGCTCCAACCTTTAGGCTCACTTCCAACCTTTAGAATGAGCAAAGAAAAGCTAAATTAACTATTTGAGGTTGAATTGAGAGTACACCGTGTCTTAAGGAGAAAAAAATGCTCCGGCACTTTTGCTTAGTCCTAGCATGTAACAAAGACACAACATATACTCGAAACACTAACATGGTAACTAATATATGAATCACACAAAACAAATACATATGAATTAACTTGAATTGGTAAATTTATTCAACTTTCATAAGAAATTATAACAAACCACTTATAGACTAACCTACTCATAGCACCGGATCAAAGCACTTATATCAAGTCTTTTTGTTTATACTAGTTTCTGGTTCAATCCTCAGATATAATATATAATATATGAGTTATGATTCGCTTACACAACGCAAAACTATAAGTTTTACACGTTTTTTTTATTATTGGACGAGTGAAATGAATAACTTAAATTAACTCCTTATTTTTTTTTCAAGTAAAAATCTTTAAATATTTTACTATTATTCTCATACGTTCATTTCCCCGTCCAACAATCTAAAAAAACATGTAAAATTTTAAAAACTCTTATATTATATAAACGGTCCAAAATAAGTATAAAAATAAAAATAATTTGAGTTTTATATTGAATAAGTGGATCGTCCAAAATAGGTGTAAAAGTGTAAGTTGGCAATGCAACAAAACAATGTAATTCAATCAACATAAGGAGCTCAGCATGCTACCACAACCATTTCAATCAAAACTATATTTAGCTCTTGAAAATAAAGAACTTTCTTAAGTTGAAGAACAAAACCTAGTTCTAGTTCAACATTTCCAGATTACCTGATAATAGTATTTCACCCCATCCTTCAAACCCGACACAACAGCGTCAAATATCCAACCGGGATCTCTCCAGCCGACGCTCTGATTCGCCGGCGCGTGACACATGTCTTCCCTCTCGTACCTCCCGGCACGTGCCACCGCCATGTCACTTCCAAATTCCCCTTCCTTCTCTCCGTACCTCACGTACCTCTCCTCGGGATCCTCCGCAACGAACATCACCCGCATCTCCCCATCCCGACCGGTCAACGACAAGTGGATCTGCTCGGGTCCATGACCCGATTCGAAACCCACCGCCTCGGATTCAGCCAACAAGTGTTTTGTGCCCGGGAGGGGATTATGATCCTGGTCGTGGAATCCCGGGTCGACCTCGGATTCGGTCCAGCGGAAGATCCGGAATGTGTAGTTAGAGCGGAGGGAGGTGAGGGGAAGAGAAAAGGAGCCGGACCCGGATTCCCAAGTGGGGGAAGAAGAAAGGAACTTGTATCCGATGAAGTTATCGTGGGCTGAATCGGGAGGTGAGTAGAGGCCGAGCCAATCGAGTTTCGATGGTGAGTCGATACCGGACCATTGAATGAGGACCGAATCACCCGATTTAGACAGGGTTTTCGGGTTGGCGGTGAGGGTGGGTTTGGATTGGATTTGAGAGATAAGAGAAATGAATATGAAGGAGAAAACAAGGATCATATCCATGGCGGATAATGGTCCTAGAAGATAATCACGTTGATGATTCCTGTAAGCAGGAAGGAATTAATAAAGTTCAAAAGTATGGGCGTTAAGTAAAGGCTGCCATTTTCTTTTGGCAAAATGAAAAAAAAATGCCTCAACGTTATATATTTTGTCATTTGATCTTTTATTTTATTTTTTTGAAGTAAACAATTTTAATGTTTTAATTTAGTCTAAATATATTTTTGTTAGATGAAAATTACCAGTTAATTAACAGTTAACAGCTGGTGTTAACTGGATTTGTCACGTGTTAAAATATGCTAACGTGTCAACATCATATTCGTCACGTGTCACTATTCGTCTCGGTCATGCGTTAACATGATAGTCAGCCATGTGTCATAAAAAAGAAGGTATAATAAAATAATTTTAAAAAATCTGATGTGCCATATATCACGTCAGCAGATCTTAACGCGTGGCAAGCCCAGTCAAAATCAGCCGTTGACTGACAGTTTTTATCCAACAGGGGCATATTTGGACCAAATTAAAACGTGGGAGGGTTGTTAGCTCCAAAAAAAAAAGAATAGGGGGTCAAATGACAAAACTTGCAAATGTTAGGGCATCTTTTGTCATTTTACCTTTTCTTTTTTGTCTTTAAACTATTTCTTTTGTTAAAATTAGTACTTAAATTATTATTTTTGGTCACTTTAAGTTTAATAACTATTTAAATTTAAAATTTATTTTCGGCTAATAAAATATCAACACGTCAAAAAAAATTGTTCGACCAAAAAATAATTTAGAGACTAGAAATAAAAAATTAACATAATTTAAATACTTGTTTTTGACAGAAATATGATTTATATACTTAAATAACTATAAACAATAATTTAAAGGGAAAAAGTTTGATACACAGGCCGTGTAAACTAAAGTTTACACGTGCCTTTTAGTTTTAGGGGTTAGAGTTTTAATTTAGGGTTTAAAGTTTAGGGGTTTAGGTTGTATGGTTTAGAATTTAAGGTTAGTGTTTAGAATTTAGTGTATAAGGTTTAAGGTTTAGGATTTAGTTTTTAGGATTAGGGATATAAATTTAGGATTTGGATTTTTATAGTGTAAATTAGTTTTACACAACCTATGTATCAAAGTTTTACCCTAATTTAAATGCTTATTTCGATATAAAAAAAAACATTTTTGTTATGAATATCTTTATTTATGGTGGTTATCCATATATTAAATAAGACTTTAATGTACTTTATTATTAGGACTTAATATCCATTGAAATTAGGGTTTCTATCTTATGCCTATAAATATAGAGTTTGAAGAAAGTATTGTATACAACCTTACTTTGAGAATGTAATACAAGTCGCTCTCTTTGTCTCTCATCTTGTTCTTGTTCATCTATTTTGTTCTTGCTCTTTACTTTATTCACAACACGTTATTAGAACGATCTCGCTCAATAACCATGGTTATTGTCGGCAATTCCCGGAAAAAAAATTTCAACAGGATATTGGTGATTACATCTACTATATATTCAACTTAGCTTGGAAATTTTGGTATGTTTTGTTTATTTGTATATCGATATAAAGATTGATTAACCACTCTTATATTGAGGTCAGTGTATTTTGATATATTGTTCGATTATTATTTCGTTCTAATATTTTAAATATTTGACCAATCACCCTTAATTATCTGTCACTTTTTCTAGAATTTATTTTTCTCTCAGATTGATTTTTCCCTCGTAGCAGCAACGTCTATAAATAATATAGACTTCGCCATGTTCGGGTTCGCAATAGTAATGCAAAGGAAACAAATTTTTTTTGAGTATTTTACTAGAAGAAGAAAAAGAAAATTTTGGTTCTTTCATTGCAAAGGGTTGTGCGACATTATGGGGATAAAGCTTCTCTTGCTCTCAACTCTGGACCAATGCTTCTCGAAGTAGAAGACTTTAATTATGGGGTAAGAAAATTATGTCGTATACTTATTAATATATCCTCATAATTAAAGATTGATATTTATTTATGTTATTTTATTGATTAAAGTTGGTATTTTTAACCATATTTTGAGTTTTACATGGTATCTCTAAATGGCTTGGAAAGAGATATGACATAAAGAGATTATGAGGAGCTGTCTTGGTAATTTATATCTCCATTGTCCTCGAGAGGAAAATCAATATCGATAAACTCTATTTTATTTTTATTCTTTAAATTACGATTTTAAAGTGCAATAAATTATGGTGATTTATGATCTACAAGAAGATTGTTATAAATTATGGTGATTTATGTTCTCTGTTCTGTTGGTTTAATCTAAGTATATTAGTTGGACATCCCGTTCTGTGAGGCTATTGGTCTCAAAGAATGTATCTAAAGGACCTTGTGAACTGGTTTAACAATTTCGCGTACGAGGATTAAATCTTTGAAATAATCTTCTCAAAATAAGGTCAGAGCCATTATACTTCTTCGTTGTCACCTCCATGAGGGGTTGAAATCTAAATATTTAACGGTGAAAGATCCTCTTATTCCTTGGAATAATCTAAAGGAATGATATGACCATCAGAAAACTATTATTCTACCTAAAGCTCAATATGGTTGGCTGCATCTAAGATTGCAAGATTTTAAATCAGTAAACGAGTATAACTCTGCTATGTTTCGAATTATCTCACAATTGAAGTTATGTGGTCAAAATATTATTGATGAAGATATGTTAGAAAAAAACATACTCCACTTTTCATGCAAATAATGTTGTCCTTAGAGACAATATTGCGAAAGATGTTTAAAAGGCCCACTGGCTCCACTCTATTCCCTGAAATGAATGTGAGATTTTATAAATAAAAAATAAACACCATATTAGTAGTTTTGGTCATGGTCAAGGCTATGGACATAGACATTATGGTCATTTTAAGAATACTTATACCCACCATAAGTGGAATTATAAGGATGACAAGAATGATAGAGATCATATTAAAATTTTATGTTATCAATGCGATGGTACAAACCATTGATCTGTACTTGTCAAACGCCGAAGCATTATAGACGTTTATCCATAATCATGAATGATAAAGGAAAGAAAATATAAACAAATTTTGTTTACGAAAATGGAGAAAATAATTATGGCGTTGTTAGTCCAACTCAATTGGATATTTTTGATTTCCTTATAACCATTGAAGGGAATAATTTGCCATTTATTTTGTTTCCTTATAACCACTAAAGGAAATAATTGATTTTTTTACTTTATTTTGATTTATGTTAATATGCTTTATATATTATTTATTTATACTATACATATATATATTTTACATATTTATTTATTATCCTTTGAAGAAATACGATTACTTCCGGAATAAAATATGCAATGAATTGTGGCGATTTATGCTTAGCAGACAGTGCAAATACTCATACTATACTTAAGCATAAGAATTATTTTTCCCATTTAAATGCAATGGTGAAAATGTGAGTACTATATCTTAAAGTACTAAAATATCAATGCTCCAGAAAAGTAATAAGTTCTTGTGACATTATCTTTGATAGATAATTGATTTGATATGTATTATATTTAATATTTTTCATTCCATGAAGTGAATGGTACAAAGCACATATTTTTCATTCTTCGAAGTAATGGAACAAAACACATATTAAAAAGTGCATAATTATATATATTTTCCCATTTAAAATGCAAGGGAATAATGCGAGTACTATATCCGAAAGTACTAATATCATAGAAGGCTCTGGAAGAGCAAATACATTATTGCCAAATGGAACTCTATTCCATATTCACAATGCGTTATACTCGCCAAAATCGCAAATAGACTTATTGAATTTTAAAGATATTCATAGAAATGAATATCATATTGTGACTATTAGTCAATGGGATGCTGGCTATCTCCATATTATGAGTATAAACCAAGGCTATAAGAAAATCTTGACAAAATTACATGCACTGTCACCCGGATTGTACTACACAAGAATTAGTACAAATTGAAGCTCGTGCTATTGTAACCAAAAGTTTACTGATAACTTTATTATTTGGCATGATCGGTTAGGCCATCCCGGTTCAATTATGATGCGAAAAGCTATTGATACTTCATGTTTATTCATTGAAGAACTGATAGATTCTTCAAAGTAATATTTTTCAAAGTGATGCTTGCTCTCAAAGCAAATTGATTATTCACCAGCTAAGATAGATTATGAATCTATTAATTTTTTGGAACGGATACATAGTGATATATGTGGGCCCATACACCATTCTTATAGATCATCTAGATATTTTACGGTTTTAATTGATGCATCGACTAGATGGTCATATGTATCCTTGTTATCAACGCGCAACTTGGCATTTGCAATGTTACTTGCTCAGTTGATAAAATTACGAGCACATTTTTCAGATTACCTTATAAAGACAATTCGTCTTGATAATGCTGGTGACATGCCATTTTATATGCAACATCACTAATTCGCATCAAGCCAACAAATTATTATAAGTTCTCCCCATTACATATGTTTTTTGGTCAGAAACCAACTATTTCTCATCTTAGAATTTTTAGGTGTGCGGTATATGTTCTAATTGCTCCACCACAACGCACAAAGATGAATCTTCAAAGGAGGTTGGGAATATATGTCATATTTGAATCCCCATCGATAATTAAATATATGAGCTTTTGATGGGCAATTCATTTATAGTTCGATTTGCTGACTATCATTTTAATGAGTCAGTTTTCCCAACATTATGGGGAGAAAAGTAAAATAGCTTGAAAAAGAAATAAGTTGGATTGAATTATCATTATCTCAGTTTGATCCACGTATTCAACAATGTGAACTATAAGTTCAAAGGATAATTCATTTAGCAAATCAATTACCAGATGATTTGTTGACCCTAAAAGAGTGACTAAGTTACATATACCAGTTATGAATGCTTCGATTAAAATTGATATCCCGGAAGGACAAACTCTAGTTACTAACGAGTCTAACTTAGGCCTATAGGGTGGTAGACAAGTAGGTTCCAAAGATTAAAATCCTTAAAAAAGAAAAAGATCTATTTTTTATGATGGTCTAATCAAGGAATCAACGAATTATGAAAATCTCTAGAACAGATTAAAAGGTCTCCAACAGAGACATTATACATGACTCAAGCACCTGATAATGATGAGATCTCAATAAACTATGTCATGTCTGGTAACAAGTGGAACAGAAATTGAATCGATGTCGATAATACATTTGCATGCAATATAGCACTAGAGATTTTTGATGTGGATCATGAACCATTGTCAATCGGACAATGTAAACAAAGAAAGGATTGGCCAAAATAGAAAGAGGCAATTGAGGCGAAACTAAAATCTCTTTCAAGAGAGAAATATTTGTGAGATATAAATGAGTTTTGTGAGAAAAAGAAATAAAAAGGGAAAATCATGAGATATAAGCTCGTTTGGTTGCACAAGGATTCTCACAAAGACATGAAACCGATTATGAGGAAACATTCCTCGGTGGTGGATGCAACTACTTTTAGATTTTGATCAGTCTGGAAATAAATGAAATGACTTAGTTTCCGCCTAATGAGTGTTGTTACATCATATTTGTACGAGCCTCTTGATAATAATATTTACATGAAACTTTCAGAAGGATTTAGACTTGTAACACCCACTCCTCGGCCTGGTAGAGAACCGGATCTGAAGGTGTTACCGAAAAACATATTCAGAGATCAAAAGCTAAATCGGAGTTTGAAAACTTGTTCGAATTGACTATTATTCTCTTTTTACACTAACTTATTAACTACTTACTCAAATTGAGGTCAATTTTAAACTTTTTCAAATTTTTGGGACCCAATTGTAAATTTTACAAATTAAGGGTCCTTAGCTGAAATTCAGGTTATCATACTAAAATTAAACTTACTAATTATTATCTTGTGCAATTTCATTACTAACGGAGGTCATTTACCTATCCGATTAGGCGATACAATATTTAGTGACCATTTTGTAAACTGTTTAAGACTATTTTTATTCGGATTAACCTATCAAACGATTTCCAAACCTTACCAAATTTTACCAGAAAGCTAATAATCAATAACTCTAATAGCACACCAAATTTTAGAATATTTTAAACCCATTTAATTTTCACCATTTTAAGTTGAACATGCTTTAACTGTTTTTAACCTTATCTAACATATCATTTAAACTCCTTTAAGGTTATTACAACTATAGACAACATGCACATAACAAAATGGGTAGGTTGAACATCTTTAGGTCATATGCCACCTTACTAGGAGTTTCAAGGTGAAAGATAAACATACATATATAGATGATGTGACTTGCAACCGCAACTACACGATTAGAGCTCGGAATGCTTCAAGGTCCTGAAATGCATGAGACACACGAATGTTAGGCTTATATAGCCTAGTGAGGTAGTCATAACGAATGTAGAACAGATTGTTGATGACATGAATGACGTAGTGCAAGCTTAGATGGAATGAATATATCACAAATCATATATATATATATATATATAAATTTCATGCTTAAGCCAAATGTCATATTTTATAAATCAAAAGTACATATCATTTCCTTAGACATGGCAACCAATGGATACGCGGATCCCCCTGTACACCACACATATCGAAAATAGGCCATAGCCTTGAGTCGTAGCTCCGGAATCCCTTACACAATCAAACATTTTCTCCCCATATATAGGTCGTAGCCCCGGACTGTAGTCCAACCCTTACATAGTGAGCTCAAATAACCCTATGTCATGCCAATTGTATCCAATGTTCACAAGTGTCCAAGATTACATAATTCATCATAAACTTACCTTTGCGCCCGTGAGACGTATCGTATCAAATTTTAATTTGAACTTTAGCTCCACAAATCATATCAGAGCATATT
The DNA here is from genome assembly GCA_019671005.1 of Hibiscus mutabilis. Lineage (NCBI taxonomy): Eukaryota > Viridiplantae > Streptophyta > Magnoliopsida > Malvales > Malvaceae > Hibiscus > Hibiscus mutabilis. The sequence continues at coordinate 26,920,156 of CM033714.1, forward strand.
AGGTCAAAGTTTCACATATAAAAATATTTCGAATATCACATACGGAATTACAACATATCAAACAACGTTGAGAACTTACCGTGCTCACCACTAGAAACCACATATGCTCTACTTAAGCGCTTAATCAAATGCAAATTTAAACATAAAATAAATGCAATGGGATGGCACCTAGCCTATCCCTTGATACAACTACACTCACCAGGTCCAAATTTATGATTCGTCTCAGGTAATCGGATTAGCTAATAATTTGAACCTCTCTACTTGGAAGATTAGACTATGATGTGCCCTTCAATAATTAAATAAAAATAAAATAAACGTATATTCAATCGTAATTTCAATACACATAACATTTCTTAACTTGTAATGACATCTATATTCGAAATAGGATTTAGGGTTGCTTACCCAATTCCAAGCTTTTTTCTCCACTTATTCGAATAGCCCTCAAGTGCTTCCTTCCTCTCATTCATTTTACAATTGCGCAACACCCCACCCCTATTTATACTTAACAGCCACCCCCTCCTTAATGATTTCTCCAAGCCGTGGCAAGCTTTAAAGATTATAGCTCTTATGCTTGCCCACGTGGTGGACAAATATTGCTACCTTATACCATGTTTTCCCAAATGCGGGAAATCCATGGCAAAATCCTTCAATTTGAAGGAATTAGTCGTGGCACGTGGGTCCCTATCTTTTTTTACTAATATTAATAATATTTAATAAACTATTATAGTTAACCCGAATAACCTTCATTGCTTCAAATTAGATACATGATCGAGTAATTTACATCGTTTGAACATAATCGCTACAAAACATTCTCTGACTAGACCGATTTTTAGGGTGTGACAACTCTCCCCCTTAAGAAAATTTGTCCTCGAATTTTTATTCTACCCGAATAGGTAAGGGTATTGCTTCTGCATTGTTTCTTCTGGCTCCCACGTTGCCTCTTCAACCGAATGACTTCTCCAAAGGACTTTCACTAAGGGTATAGATTTATTTCGAAGCCTCTTGACTTCTCGTGTGAGGATCTGTATTGGTTCTTCCTCGTATGTCAAATTGGACTGAATTTCCACAGACTCCGGCTCAGTCACATGGGAAGGGTCTGATCAGTACTTCCGTAGCATAGACACGTGAAAAACATTATAGATTTGACTTAACTCCTCGGGGATAGCTAGTCGGTAGGCAACAGGTCTAACTTTCTTGATCACCTCAAATGGGCCTATGAAACGAGGGCTTAGTTTCCCCTTTTTGCCAAAATGAATGATCTTCTTCCACGGAAATACCTTAAGGAAGGCTTTCTCGCCAACATCATACTGAATGCCTCTCCTTTTCAAATCTGCATAGGCTTTCTGTCGATCAAATGCAACTCTGAGTCAATCACAAATGATGGTTACCCTTTTTTCAGTTTCCCGAAGTAAGTCAGGTCCTAGCACATTGCCTTCACCAAGCTAGGTCCAACAAAGAGGGGTTCTACATTTTTGTCTATAAAGAGCTTCATAAAGGGCCATTTTAATCAAAGTTTGGTAACTATTGTTGTATGAAAACTCTACCAATGGCAGGGATTTCTCCTACGTATTTCTGAAATCGATAACACAGGCTCGTAGCATATCTTCTAGAATCTGAATAACCTTTTCGGATTGACCATCGGTTTGAGGGTGAAAAGTAGTGCTTGAGTGCACTCAAGTTCCCATCGCCTCTTGTAGGGTCCTCCAAAACTGAGATGCAAAACGTGGATCACAGTAAAAAATGATGGACACAAGAACTTCATGCAAATGGATGACTTCACGAATGTACAACTCAGCAAGTTTAGGCAAGCTGAAATGCATTCTTACCGGAATGAAATGAGCAGACTTGGTGAATCTATCTACAATGACCCAAATAGCATCATTTTTCTTCGTGGTTATTGGTAGACCGCTTATGAAATCCATCGTAATACGCTCCAATTTCCACTATGGAAGCTCAATGGGTTGCAAGAGACCAGTGGGCACTTTGTGCTCGGCTTTAACCTGTTGGCAAGTTAAACACTTAGCCATAAAGTCGGTAATCTCTTTCTTCATTCTGGACCCCCAATATAGTTCATTGAGATCCTTGTACATTTTTATAGCTCTAGGGTACACAAAGAAAGGACTAGAATGAGCTTTACCCAGAATATGATTCCGAAGGTCATCGTCATCGGGTACACAGATACGGTCACGAAAACACAGCAAGCCTTCGAAATTCATAGCAAAGTCAAGATCTGTTCTATCCTTGACCTTAGCAATGGGAGGCTGTAACTCCTCATTGTCTTATTGGAGTGCATTGATTCGGGATACAATAGTCGGCTGTACTTTCAATTCAGCTAACAACTTGCCACACTTCTTAAGCCGAAAGTGGGCATTCAAACATCTCAAAGAGGAAGTAGGTTTCTGACTAAGGGCATCAGCCACAATATTGGTTTTACCGGGATGATAGTCGATAACTAGATCATAATATTTTAACAGCTCCATCCACCGTCATTGGCGAAGATTCAACTCCTTTTGAGTCAGGAGATACTTCAAGCTCTTGTGATCAGTGTACAAGTAACACTTCTCACCATATATATAATGCCACCAAATTTTCAGTGCAAACACAACTGTGGCTAATTCCAAGTCATGTGTCGGATAGTTCATCTCGTGTGGTTTGAGTTGCTAGGAAGCATAAGCTATAACTTTGCCTTCTTGCATTAGGACACAGCCTAATCCCAAGTGGGATGCATCACTGTATACGGTGAAGTCTTTTCCCGACTCGGGTTGCACCAAGACTGAGGCATGCGTGAGAACCTGCTTGAGCTGATCGAAACTTCTTTGTTGATCCACAATTCACACAAAAAGAGTGTCCTTGCAGATGAGCTTCGTCAAGGGTGCAACAATCAAAGAAAATCCCTTAACGAATCTATGATAGTAGCCTGCAAGGCCAAGAAAACTACGAACTTCTCCTACATTCTTCGGAGGGATCCAATCAAGAATTGCTTGGATCTTCTTTGGGTCTACTTGAATTTCCGCAGAAGAGATTACATGGCCAAGAAAGGATACTTCAGACAGCTAAAATTCACATTTACTGAACTTGGCATAGAGCTGTTTCTCCCAAAGGGTTCGAAGTACGATCTAGAGATGTTCTTCATGAGAGGCAGAGTCTTTAGAATAGATCAAAATTTCGTCTATAAAGACAACCACAAACTTATCGAGATAGGGCTAGAATACATGATTCATTAGATCCATAAAGGCTGCAGATGCATTCGTGAGCCCAAAATACATCACTAGAAATTCATAGTGACCATATCTAGTCCGAAAGGCAGTCTTTGGAACATCATACTCCTTTACTAGCATTTGGTAGTATCCAGATCGAAGATCTATCTTGGAGAAGACAAAGGCATCTTTTAACTGATCAAAGAGGTCATCGATCCTCAAAAGTGGGTACTTGTTCTTGATCGTGACTTTATTCAACTGACGATAGTCAATGCATAGTCGCATTGATCAATCATTCTTCTTGACAAACAAGACCGGCGTTACCTAGGGTGAGGAACTCGATCGAATAAACCCCTTATATTGGAGGTCTTAGATTTGAGCTTTTAACTCCTTTAACTCTACTGGAGCCATTCAGTATGGGGTAATAGAGACTGGTGTAGTCCCCGGTTGGACTTCGATTCCGAGTTCTACTTCTCGGGTCGGAGGGAGTCTTGGAAGTTTATCAGGAAATACATTAGGGAATTCTTTCACCACCGGCACGTTTTCGAGTTTTGGATCCTCTTTAGACTCCATGGCATACATGATAGCTTCACTAGGCTCAGGTTTGATTTTCATCAAGGTTATGTTTTCCTTGCCGAGTCCACGGAGGTATAGCTTCTTTTTCAAACAGTCTACCCAGGCTTGATGTTCAACTAACCAATCAATGCCTAGGATAAGATCGAACTCACGAAAAGGTAAGGCCATCAAATTGGCCGAGAATGGGATCCCTTGGATCCTCAGTGGACAAGCTTTACAGATCAACCGTATAACCACACTATCTCCTAGTGGGTTAGAGGTAACTATCTCAAAAGCAATGAGTCTAGATTCTAGGGTATACTTTTCAATCAACGGTTTACTAATGAAGGAATGCGTAGAGCCTAGATTTATCAAAGCATAAACGAGATCAGAACATAATTCTACCATACCTGCAATCACATCGTGATTATTCTTTTGTTCTCAACCTCGAACGTGATACATCTAGGCTGAGGTTTGAGGACCACGTCCAACTAAGAGAGTGTTGGTGTTGCGAGGTCTTTTTGCTGATTCAGAATGCACTTTTTTTGCTTTTCTTCTCTTATTAGGGTTATTCCGAGAAGCCACGAAGGTAGAAGCGTTAGGATTCTATATACATTACCTGATAAAGTGGCCCGATTCGCCGCAAAGATAACAAGACCCAGACTATCTACGACATTGTCCAGGATGTCTCTTCTGATAGAAGTTGTATATGGAAATCAGGGAACTTCTCCCAAAACTGCCCGTACTATCAACTGAAGTTGTATGAGTAACAGATGTCCCTAGAGATTGGGATTGTGGTACATATCCTATCTTTGGTAGCTGCTGGAATGTGGCAGACTTCTGATCCCACTGTCTACCATTCTTTTGCAGTGTAGGAGGCTTGGAATCATCTCGTAACCTCTTATCAGTTCTGGCTTGATTTCTCTTCCTTCTTTCATATGTCTTTTGAGAGGCTTCAGTAGCAATCTCTCGGTTAACTAGAGTCTGAAAATCTTCTATCTCTAAAGTAGTAAAGAGATGACGTAGTTCATTACAAAAGCCATCGATGAATATTCTGTATTTTTCCTTTTCTGTACGTATGATCTCCGCACCATACCTTAAGTACTTACAAAAATTGTGTATATACTGCTCCACGGGTCTTCCCCCTTATTTTAGATGGAGGAACTTCTTACGTCTCTCGGCAAGGTAACGATCATTAATATACTTTTTGCGGAACTCCCGAGGGAAGAAGTCCCACGTAATCTTGTGCTCGGGCACTATAAGTGTCACCGTGTCCCACCAGCTCTAGGTTTCCTTAGAAATCAAGGCCAAAGTACACTTCAGTTTGTGCTCCTCTGGGTACTTCATTTGTTTATTCAGCACTTTCGGTGTATTCTTCAGCCAGTATTCCGCGGTCTCGGGATTATCCAGGTCTTGGCCGGTGAACATGTAGACAAGATATTGCTTGAGCTTGTCAACATGGGCTGTCAAAGCAGGCAAAGAAGCCTTAGCAAGTGAGGGATGTGGTTCTTGTCGAAGAGACACCACCACTTATTTAATCATGTCCGCCATGGACATCAGATACGCTTGCTTAGCGGGTGGCATTGATAGAGGGTGATGTGGGTCATTTTGTCCCACATGCTCGGGTTGGATTTCAGGCCTCAAATTGTCCCCCTGAGTCGAGGAAGAGCCCGGATGAGGTTCGTTCACTACCCTTCTATCGGTAGGACCAGACATTTTTTTGAATCTAATTACACAGAAAGATTAAATCGTGTAAGTTGCAAGTTACAGATAACGTATATAAATAACTCATATGTGGAATATACACATGCAGACTCATGATTGGACTCGATTTAGTCCTATAATCGACTAAGCTCTGGCTCTGATACCACAAATGTAACACCCCATCCCCAGCCTGGTAGAGAACCGGATCTGAAGGTGTTACCGAAAAACATATTCGGAGATCGAAAGCTAAATCGGAGTTCAGAAACTTGTTCGAATTGACTATTATTCTCTTTTTACACTAACTTATTAACTACTTAATCAAATTGGGGTCAATTTTAAACTTTTTTGAATTTTTGGGACCAAATTGTAAATTTTACAAATTAAGATCCTTAGCCAAAATTTAGGTTATCATAATAAAATTAAACTTACTATTTATTAGCCTATGCAATTTCATTACTAATGGAGTTCATTTACCAATCCAATTAGACGATACAATATTTAGTGACCATTTTGTAAACTGTTCAAGACTATTTTTATTCGGATTAACCTATCAAACGATTTCCAAACCTTGCCAGATTTTACCAGCAAGCTAATAATCAATAACTCTAATAGCACACCAAATTTTAGAATATTTTAAACCCATTTAATTTTCAACATTTTAAGCTGAACATGCATTTTTAACCGTTTTTAACCTTATCTAACATATCATTTAAACTCCTTTACGGTTATTACAACTATAGACAATACACACATAACAAAATGGGTAGGTTGAACATCTTTAGGTCCTATGCCACCTTACTAGGAGTTTCAAGGCGAAAGATAAACATACATATAAAGATATGTGACTTGCAACCGCAACTATACAATCGGAGCTCGGAATGCGTCAAGATCCTAAAATGCATAAGACACAAGAATGTTAGACTTACATAGCCTAGTGAGGTAGTCATAGCAAATGTAGAACATATTGTTGATGACATGAATGACGTAGTGCAAGCTTAGATGACATGAATATATCACAAATCATATATATATAAATTTCATGCTTAAGCCAAATGTCATATTTTATAAATCAAAAGTACGTATCATTTCCTTGGACATAGAAACCAATGGATACGTGGATCCCCCTGTACACCACAATATCAAAATTAGGTCGTAGCTCCAGAATCCCTTACACAATCTAACCTTTTCTCCCCACGTATGGGCCGTAGCCCCGGACTGTAGTCCAACCCTTATATAGTGAGCTCAAATAACCCTCTGGCATGCCAATTGTATCCAATGTTCGCAAGTGTCCAAGATTACATAATTCATCATAAACTTACCTTTGCGCCCGTGGGGCGTATTGTATCGATTTTTAATTTGAGCCTTAGCTCCACAAATCATATCATAGCATATTAGGTCAAAGTTTCACATATAAAAATATTTCGAATATCACATACGAAATTAAACCATATCAAACAACGTTGAGAACTTACCGTGCTCACCATTGGAAACCACATATGCTCTACTTAAACGCTTAATCAAATGCAAATTTAAACATAAAATAAATGCAATGGGATGTCACCTAGACTATCCCTTAACACGACTACACTCACTAGGTCCAAATTTATGATTCATCTCAGATAGTCGGATTAGATAATAATTTGAATCTCTCTACTTGGAAGATTCGACTATGTCGTGCCCTTCAACAATTAAATAAAAATAAAATAAACATATATTCAATCGTAATTTCAATACACATAACGTTTCTTAACTTGTAATGAAATCTATATTCGAATTAGAATTTAGGGTTGCTTACCCAATTCCAAGCTTTTTTCTCCACTTATTCGAATAGCACTCGAGTGCTTCATTCCTCTCATTCGTTTTACAATTGCGCAACACCTCACCCCTATTTATACTTAACAGCCACCCCCATCCTTAATGATTTCTCCAAGCCGTGGCAATCTTTAAAGGTCATAGCTCTTATACTTGCCTACATTGTGGACAAATATTGCCACCTTATGCCATATTTTTCCAAACGTGGGAAATCCATACCAAATTCCTTCAATTTGAAGGAATTTGCCGTGGCCCATGGGTCATTCTTTTTTTTACTAATATTAATAATATTTAATAAACTATTACAATTAACCCGAATAACCTTTATTGCTTTAAATTAGATACAAGATCGAGCAAATTACATCATTCGAACATAATCGATACAAAACATTTGATGACCGGAACCTAATTCTGACTAGACCGATTTTTGGGGTGTGACAAGACTACAGAAGCAATTAATTCAAGTTCTCGAGAATACTTTTCAACTAAATTGAACTTATCTATTTATAGATTAAACAAATTAGGCGCATATTGTATAATCACCTCAATGAATACTTATTAGCGGAAGGCTATAAGAATGATTCAATTTCCTCGAGCATTTTTATTAAGAGGTTTAACTCTGGATTTGTCATTGTTGTTGTTGTGTATGTTGATGATTTGAATATCATTGACACTCGTGAAGAGATCTCCTTAATAGTGGAATCCTTGTGCATCAATAGACTTACACAGAAAAATGTTTAAAGAGACTTTACATGCATAACGCGTATTCGTGGATCACCCTTATGGTTGCTAGGTCTCTTAATATAAACAAAGATCCATTCTGCCCTCGAGCAAAGGGTGATGATATTCTTGGTAAAAAAGTACCATATATATATTAATTGATCTGGAAGCATCATATCTTAGTTGGTCCAGAAATACTATATAAGTGCTACGAGACCATTACCTTTAGATCTTTCAAAACTTGATGCCTTTCCAGATCATGTAAATAATTGCTATGCACGAGGCAAAGCCGAAATATGTGTTTGGCTAAACATATCTAGAAGATATGTGAATTGCTTTCACAAGATAAGATACAAGCTATCTTGTGTAGAGATTGTTGGGTAACACCGGTACACCCCATGGCGCAGCGGAAAAATTATCCAGCGTAATCCACCAGTGATCCATGTACAATGGACAAATTCAGAGTGATAAAGGATGAAAACATTACCTCAAGTAATCTGGAATTTCGCAGCGAGTATAGGAGAATCCAAATCAAATCTAAGTCGTCACACCAATGTTTCAACCTCTACGCAGTCCACCCGAATAAAACGAATAATTTTTCTCTTCTCTAACTGTTAGAGAGGATTTTCGAAAAAACCATATGTTGGCTGCTAGACCTTATGCCTTTATATATCATTTAAAAACCTAATTCTAATTAAATTCGGATTCTTTAAATATACAATATATTTAACCGAATATAATTAAATATTTAGAATCTGATTCTACTTTAATTAAATTTTTTAGAGATATATATTTAATAGTATTTGATAATTACAATAACTTATCAAATATTAATATATATATATATAAGTGAAATTATCCATAATTACAATAACAATTTTCGTTTCTCACTAATTATGTGCACAACAAGTTTGTACACATGCTATCTAGTCGATATTTGTTCATTTCAATCATAGAGTGTGTCCCTTGTAGGTTCATGTAACGTTAGCAGTAATATCCAGAACAATTCTAATATTACAAGCAACGAGTGGCATCTAGCAATACATCATTGCTACCTAGGTTACATGAAATCATGGTTCAATTTAACTTTTTTTCGTGATTAACTTCTTTTATGTATTTCATCATTTTGTCCTCACGTCTAGATCAGACACAAGTCATGGATTAGTCACACTTGTATAATCCATCTAATGTTTCTTGATATCTTGAGTAGACTATTATAAATGAATAATTATGATATTCTATATCAATTTATTCGAGCATGGCCATGTATTTTCTAGTCTCACTCAATCAAGTGACCTATGATATTACTCCTATTATGTAGGAGGGATAAATCCTATCTTGATCAACCATATTTCGCTACATGGATTGTGATATATCCAATATTAGTCTTTATAGTGTAGTCAGTTACGACACACGTTTGGCCGTATCAAAATATGTCACTCACGATGTTGAAATAATGATGATCTCAAGTCTGAGGATCATACATGTAGTTATCACCATGAGCAATGTTGTGACTGTCACATAATAATCAAAGAAACATGCTCATAGCGGGTCAGTCCAGTATGTTGTTCCCTAACACATACTTATGTATTGATTTTGACATCTCTATGTCAATGACAACACTTTGTCATCAATCAACTACATATTAGTCTTAATACATTATTGTTGTCCAAGCCCACAACAATTCTCGACTAAGAACATTCAAGAATAACTATATTATTCTAATGACTTTATTATAATTCCGTTTATTTATAGATATACAGAATAAGACTAAAATAATAATAAATGGCTTCTTATTAATAAACAAGATAAAATAAGTATGTCTTTTACAACCATCTCATAATTGGTCTTTGGGCATATTCCAACAGAGATAATGCAAAATTTATATCTCAAGGTGGATACATCAAATGTGATAAAACGAAACATATTTCTTCAAAGTTTCGTCCCTCATGATCTTCAGAATAATAGAATTCGATGAATCCTTTCAAGTAGTAATTTGAAAGATCTATTCACTAGTGCATATTCTACTTCAACATTTGAAGATTATATTCAAGATTGAATTATGAAGATTCAAAGATCTTATGTGATATTTTCATGATGTGGAGTAAATACGCGTTGCACTTTTTTTTCCTTAACCGAAATTTTGTCCCAATGAGTTTTCTTGGTAAGGTTTTTAATGAGGCAACATGTTATGCGTATCAAAGATGTGTGTACTCTTTTTTCTTCACTAAGAATCTTTTATTCCCACATGATTTTTACCTTAGTAAGATTTTATCGAGACACATTATCTTCATGAATATCTAAGGGGGATTGTTATGAATATCTTTATTTATGGTAGATATTCATATATTAAATGAGACTTTAATGTACTTTATTATTAGGGCTTAATACCCATTGAAATTAGAGTTTTCATCTTATGCCTATAAATATAGAGTTTGAAAAAAGCATTATATACAACCATACTTCGAGAATATAATACAAGTCTCTCGTTGTCTCCCATCTTATTTTTATTCATCTATTTTTTTCTTATTCTTTATTTTATTCACGACAATTTTCGACTTATTTCTCATTTGAATCTTAAATAAATAAACAAATTTCCGTCGAAGAATATTCTAATTTTTACGCGGCGTGTTTTCCAATAAAACACGTAAAAATGATCATATAAGGTGTTATTTTTAAATGACTTTATAATAGTAAATTTTATAAAAAAATATTGATTAGATTTTAATTTGATTGACGATACTAATATTATAATATTTGGAACATCGAGATAAAAAGATCTTTAAAATTAACATGTTATTGCATAATGTATAAGTCAAAATTTTAAAAGATAAGAATACATAGACTAATCCTTCATTAATTTTTAGGAATTTTGTCTCTTTATTTTTTACTTAAAAAATTAAGTTCAATTTTTAACGTTTTTAATTTTTGTTAAATTCATATCATTACAACTCTTTTTTATTAGATAACTCTCAAGTTATTTTTTTTATTTTAAAATTTAAAAAATATAATAACGTTAACAATTATAATTGAATTTTTGAATCCGAAAAAGTAAGGGACTAAGTTCAAAAAAATAAATGTAGAAAGATTAAACTCCAAATATACGAAAACTACAAGGACTTTCGAGAATATTTTACCCCAACCAATTAGAAAGTGGACATTGTATGTAAGCTCAAATCCCGTCTGCCCCAGTTTTTCCTACTTCACCATTGATTGTTCAATGTTAGGTCTTATCCAAATGAACTCGAATCCATCGGATCACCAATAAATGAAATTTGGTCCATTTGTGAAGATTCGATCGGATCGGATCTAATTTTGTTTACTACAGCTTCAGCTTGCTTCTTCCCCCACACTTCCATCAATTTATATCATCTGATGACCGTCTCACTAAACAAAGAGCTTTACATTGATCTTAAAACAATACCACGTCTGTTATCGCCTTTCCATCTTTTTACTTATTTTTCTCTCTTTTTTCCTCTTCCTCTTCCTCTTCCGACACTCGACTCAAACTCCATCACGAACTTCGCGAAGAAAATATATTATGAGTCTGACTTACCACCTTATCTATAGTTTCATCTAATGAAAACTATTCACTTCACCACTATTTTCCATGTCATTAATCCAATAATATAATAACTTTTAAAAAAAATATTTTTTAAATAAATAAAAAAATGATAGGAGAATATTGATGAAGTATGTGGTTTTCATTAGATGGGACTATGACTGATATGATAAGCAGTTCCCTTCTTGTGATTCATTCTCCCTCCCGCGTCAAGGTTCCTTGTGTTTTCGGCTTCAGAAAATCCATGAATTTCGACAATTCTTGCCGTCATTAGCCCTGCCCGGACCGAATGAAATAGATCCGAGATATTGTGTGGAGAAGAGACTTGTCCCCTCAGGGCCTAACCCGGATTTTGTTTCTTTGCAGTTCTTCTTGTTACCTTTCTTGCAGGTACCTAGGCTGTGATTCTTCTTCTCGCATGTTATATACAAAAGAGAGTTGCTTTATTCAAAAAAAGTACTAAAGTGAAAAACAGATATAATTTAGGAGTAAACAATGAACATTAAGCTTATATATATTTAACACCTTAAAATGAAAGCTTCTGATATGTAAAGAAATAAAGCAACTCATCCTTATTGGAAAAATCTTATTTTAATATATATATATATATATATATATATATAAGCATTAATTAACGTTTAAAATCGAAAGGATGATGAGAAATAATAGGTTTCTTAAGAATATACAAACCACGCTTTGCATGCAAAGCATATTATCCAAAGCTTGCATGCTTGTCTTCTTCCTATGACCAAACCATCAATCCTTCCTTTACTCCATGCTAAACTTTCTGAATTATATATCCATCGACCACCACCGATTTCACGAAAACGAAGAAAGCCATCTGAAACAATGGAGAATTTGCTGAAGCAGATGAGGTAAATTCTATTTTCTATTTCCTTTTCGATCTGTAGAACTTAATCCATAATAATATGCAGAAAAAAGAAGAAAAATTAGCTTTGCAGATGAACTTGTGTAGAAGAAAACTGAAACTATATATGTTCAGGGAACTTACTTTTCATCGTGTATAAGACTTTGTAATCCTTAGCAATCTGCTTCCATTTATGCCAGGGAGGGATTTCCCGGTGCCGGACAAGGTAAAACAGACGAGTCGATCAGAAATCAAAGGATACCACCACAAAAAACTCAATCTTTCAAAAGAGGTAAAAGTAAAATTGTGATTTATCTATGCTCCCTTACCTTTTAAACTGAAGTTGAAGCAGCAATAACCGACCTTGATTTTGGATTTTGCAGAGAAGAGAACCCAGAACTGGTTTCGAAGACCATTTTCTGGCAAGATGCTGAGTTCTAATGGTGATTCCGAACATAAAATGGAGCAAGTACTTGCTGTTGCAGCTGCTACATACGTTGTTAACTCGATTGCAAAACAAAGCATTCAAGATCAGAAAAAGATCAGTGCAGGTCTTGAACCCTCGATGATCAGAGATAAGAGCAGAAAGGAACATAAGTCATCTTCAATATCGGAACCTGGCACTATATCCAAACGGTTCTCAGGTAAAGATCCAAAGCATGAAACTGAATCCTGATATCCATGTTCTAAGACAATCATGAACTTCTAGTTTCTGCTAACAGGTGAAGGATCGAGAAAAGGTTCAGGAAGTGCAGAGAGCAAAGTGTCAGCAACTGATGGCATGGATGAAAAGGAAATTAAACGTGCTCCATCGTTTAGAAAATCACTTACCTTTGCTGATCACTTGGGCAGCACCAGCATTACAAAACCGAGAAGTTCCTCTAAACCTGATATGCTTTCCGGTCAAACAGAAAGTGCAGCACCAAAACCCAGTCATCCTGCCATTAAACCTGTGACTGAAGGAAGAACTGACCAGCCTGTGGTTCCATAGCTAGAACCTAAACAACAGAGTGCACCAAGGTCCGGGACAGAGCAGACAAAAGCAGAAGCTTGGGAGAAGGATTAGATGGCCAAGATCAAAGAACGGTAAATTCATTCATTGCCAGCTTATTAAGTAGTATCGAATAGTAGCAACCAATTAGTACCATTATATTAAAGCCAGAATGCAACCCAACTATATAGAAACAACAAATGCGATGCCAACATAAACATGTCCACTTAAATTCAATACAGGTATATGAAGTTGAAAAGCACTATACTTGCCTGGGAGGAAAAGAAGAAGAAGAAAGCCAAGAACAAGCTGGACAGAGCCGAGGTGAGATTTGTTTTCCTTTTTCTTAATACAAACTATTTCTTAAAAACTAATAGCTTATTTCATGGAGCATCAGAGCGGATTGGAGCAAATGAGAGAACGAGCCTTACTAAAATTTAAAAACGAAATGGACCATATCAAACAAGCTGTGGATGGAGCAAGAGAACTGACGGAAGCAAGCCAGAGAAATGCTGAACTTAAAGCAAAGGAAAAAACAAATAAAATTATACTTGCCTGGGAAGAAAAGAAGAAGAAAGCCAAGAACAAGCTGGAGAGAGCAGAGGTGAGACTTAAAGCAAAGGAAGAAACGGACTATATCAAACAAGCAGCGGATGGAGCAAGAGCACAGGCAGAGACAAGCCAGAGAAAGGATGAACTTAAAGCAAAGGAAAAAGCAAATATAATTAGAACAACGGGAGAGGTTCCAAGGACATGCATCTTCTGTTGAATGTAACAAATAATGTAGCATAATGACTCTTAAGTCATCTTCTTCACGATGCACTTTCTAAGGCTGAAAAACACCTTCATGCCTTCTTTAAATAGTAGTAGATCAGAAGTAATGAGACAACCATAAGACAATAAGTAGAGAGCTGACCATTTAAATTGTTAATAAGACGGAAGTACTAGATATGAGCCCAACTGAAAAGGCAGTACACCCCGTTCCCACTTTTCATTTGAAGTCATCATCAAAGCGATAACTAATCCAAAAAATGAGGCTGGTTGTTCATTCTCGTATAGTTTAAAACCAGTTATAAGATAGTAACCGATATGAAAAAAGCTGCAATGAGTCAGTAATGTTAGGGTTAGAAAATTAAGCAACTCGCAAATCCATTTACCTGAGTCCTGACAGTTGATTCAAGCTTGCAACAATATAAAACAGTAAAAGCATAGAAATATACATATATATATATATTAAATTGCAGAAGTACTATGGATGATAACAAGAGCGAGGTAGAGAGAAGATATAATATAACCACCACGAAATGTACATTACATTCATTTGGGAAGTCAGGCTTGTACAAAAGGTTAGCAGCCACTTCAATGACATCTAATCAAGGACACGAACAACAATTGCATAAAAACAAGCCTTCAAGATGTTTTCAAGTCATACTTCATCATGAAAACAATACATGAATCTGAAAGCTTTTCATTTCGAACCATAAATCTCTAATAGCTTTGAAGTGAGAAAGTAACATCTCATGAGGTTATTTCTCTAACCAGCCTATTCAACATAGGGAATGCAAAGTAGAGCACCAATAAAGACGGGACAGCAAAAACAATAGTCACAAGTAAGTAAAGTAATAAGATAACAACACTCCCCGGTATTGCAAAGAAGACAATTAAAAGGAACATGATGATCAATAGGAACTTGGTAGCAATGTGAATGAAGAAATACAACGACTTATAAAGGGAGAAACGATGATGCCTCTCCACGTTATTACTGCCACCATGAGCATTCGACTCCCTCCTAATGAGGCCGTTGCTAGCTTGGTTTCCAAGCATTAGATTACATCGATTATCCCCGGACGGCATTCTCCTTACTTCGCCATATCTATCACCATTCAAGCTCTCAATCATCCATAGAAGGAAGAAATTCTTGCGAGGGAACTTGAGGTTCCCTCTGTAAAACAGGCGAAGGGATAGCAAATGGCACCATGGACAAGAAATGAAGAAAGGGATCTCCAGTTGCGAAGCGGAGAGCTTCAAAACAGCAGATTGGAGCCCAAAGATACAATTTTGGCAAAGGGTATGACCACACCATAAGACATAAGGCACATTCTCGACAATGTTGAAAGATTCCCAACAAATGGGACATTCCAAAGCTTCACCTCTACTACCGTTTGAACAGACTTCATCGTCTGAAAGCTCCGAACATGCTCGACTCGCTTCTCTCGAATTCTTTAACCCAATGCTTGCTATGGCGTTAGAAGCAAAACCCCACATCCTGATGGAAATACAAAACTGTAAATAACTACCAACAACATAGACGAAAACCCCCAAAAAAACACAAATTGAATCTTAGGAAATCTCGAAGAGAATAGCAAGCACATGAAAACAAAAATTAGAAATTTAAAAAAAGGGTGAAAATTGTAGAAACATGGTATCATAAATTAAGAGTTTCCCAAAGAATTAAAAGAAAAAAGGAAGAAAATTTACCTTAAAACTTGGATGAATTTGAAGAGAAAAATAAAATCCAATGTCTGATTAAAAAGAAATTAAAAGTCAAAAGGAAACGAACAAAGCAAAGGACGTCGCTTTAGTATAAATCAAATCGAATAACTGAAACTTTATTATTGTTTTGGCTGTAAGAACCATTTCTGGGTTGAGTTTTTGTTTAGATTTTTTTATTTAAATTTAATTTTGTTGTTATTAATTTAATTTTGTGTTGTAATAATTAATTTATGTGTTTATTTGAATTATAATTTTTTATTAAGTAAATAGATAATTGCATTTTTTAGATAGATGTCGAAATTTGAATCCGCTAAGATGAGATAAAAATATTTAAATACATATAAGAGTAATAATTTAAGAAAATTTTACGGTGTTCGACGAGTATCGATGAGCATCACTAACGACGAGCATCAATGAACATTATTAATTTATTTTATAAAAATTTAAAATCTAAAATGCTCAACGTATAATTATAAATTATTTAAAAATTAAAAGATAAATTAATTAAAAATATATATATATTATTTTTATTTTTAATTAAAATATCCCTAAACTACAAAATTCTATTTTTTTGTTTATTTAAAATTCAAATCGCCGTTAAGACCGGCCACTCTAGCCATAAAAGAATAACGGTCTCAATTTTCATGTACTCTTTCAATAGCACAAAAATTGAATTGAATGCATTGGAATTTTTTTATGGCTGTGTGTTGTTCGTGTTTAATACAGTCGGTAAAAATGGTAGAAACCATTTATCTCCTCAAATGGCTGCTGGGGCGGCAAGACGGCGGCGATTTGAATTTCAAATAAAAAATTTAGAATTTTGTAATTTAAGGGTATTTTAATTAAAAATAAAAATAAAATAATATATTTTAATTAATTTATCTTTTAATTTTTAAATAATTTATAATTATACGTTAAGTTTTTTAAATTTTAAATCTTTATAAAATAAATTAATAGTACTTATCGGTGCTCGTTATTAATAGTATTCATTGGTGCTCGTCGAGCGTGGTAGATTTTTCCGACAATTTAATCATCATTGTTACTCGACCAACCAATTTGTGGATCTATTTGATTTATTTTATTTGAACTTAAATACATGTTAAATATGAATATATATTTATTAATTCAAAAAATTAGTTAAATATATGTTTAACTGATAATATTTCTCAAAATATATTTCATAATTTAAAATGTTCGGATAACATTTAAATAAGAATATTGCAGTACATATATTAATAACCCTAACGCTGCTCACCTTTTCTTCCTTTCTAGAGTCTAGATGTAGTTAACTTTCATTATTTTTTTACTATTAAAAAAAATCGCTTTTTTGTTTGATGTTAGTTATCGTGGCCGGTAATTTATATTTCATTTAATTTTTTATATTTTTTATTTGTTTTGTTTTTATTTTTTTGCACATTTAGATGTGTATTTTTTGTTTCTATGATTAGTGGGGAGCTAATATTTTTATATAGTAGGGTCATAGTGGAGTACGAGATATGAGTTATTCTTATACTATTATAATAACTATCATTGACCTCATATCTCAACAAATTAAGTGGAGTCAAATCTAATATTTCTTATGAAAAAATTTAAATTAACTCCTTAAAATTCTATACCCAACAAATTGAGTGGGGTCAATTACCTTCGCCACTTTCTAGAGTACCTTCGCCATGTCTATGACACATCTATGTCTTTATGACACATTTTGTAGGTATTTGTATTCGTACAGTGACTCTCACAACTATTTTTTAGTTTGATCCTTCTAGATTGTTTGCCATTATGATCTATTGCAGATCGTCATCTTTGGAATGGCTGTGAAATGTGGTTGTCAATTTTAGAGATTTTATCTGACAACTCTTCAGACAACCTTCTTACACTGAACTGTAGATGTGTCTGGTTGATGTTGTAAAAAAATAGGCTTAAGGACTACTTTTGCCCCTGTAGTAGTATTAATTTATCGATTTTGCTCTTATGATATTTTTGCATCAATTTGGCCCCTAAAGTAGTCGAATTGCATCATCGTTTACCCCTTGACTGACACTATAACCTAATTTATCAATTTCAAACCCTAAATCCTAAACCCTAATAGAAATTTATCAATCTAAAGTGATTATGAAACATAAAACTATTCCTAAACCCTGAACAATGATGCAATTCGACTACTTCATGAGCCAAATTGATGCAAAAATACTATAGAGGCGAAATATATAAATTGAGACTACTACAAAGACAAAAATAGCCCTTAACCAAAAAAATTTAACATGACAGATTTAGCAAAACTATATGTAACTACATGATTCATTCCCATGGAGCATACAACTAAAAAATAGGGTAAAGTGTACATTTTCACTATAAAGCATGGGTGCAATACTTGAAGGTCGTTTCATGTATTTAATACGTTTTCGGGACAAGTATAAGTTGCGTACGGGTAGGGTATGTAATGAGAACGTCCCATATTTATAAGGTATGGTTAAAAATTATTTGAGTACGTTGGGAGATCGAAGGGAACGTTTAAGAGACGACGTTATGAGTCTACACTCACACCCAACTTGCGAGGACAACAAAAGTTTTTCAATTTTGGATTAAAAAGCTCATGATTGTGTTTATGACATGAAGAAGAGTAAGAGTTGCATAAGAAATTAAAGAAGAAGAAGAGCCCTAATTTAGGACTAGAAAAACAAATATCGATGAATCTGGTAGTTAAGATGAAAAACTTTCACCCTAATTTTCACCCAAAACCTAGTAGTTAAGATGAAAAACTGATCCCTACTCTTCAAACTGCCCCTAAAAAGTAAACATTGTTGAGATAATCAATTGGTTGTGGAATGCCAAGAGGGGGTGAATTGGCAATTAAAAAATTTGTAAAAGCAAATGGAAAGATAGAAAAAATTTGACACAAGGAATTATAGTAGTTCAACCCTCTAACAAAGCCTACGTTCAGTACCTTAGCTTCCCACTAAGGATTTTCAACAAATTCACTAATGAATTTCGTCCCCTTTTCTAGGCTTAGGAGGAAACTGTTACACGATCAAAGCTTTCTACCCAAAGCTTGATCAAGTTCACTATTTTATAAGAAGTTGTTTGCGAACAAAGAAATTCTCACAAAGGAATGTGTTTGCCTAATTACAAGTACACTCAACCCAAAACTTGAATAAAATGAATACAATTGAAGAACACTCAAGTGGGTTACAAGATTTGACTCTAATAGGCTCAAATGTGTTGAATTTGTGCTTGAATGCTTTAGACTTGGTGACTTGTTGTTGTTGAAGCTTTGGATACTTGATTTTATACCCCATCATTGATTTCTAACCGTTTGGGTAGTTGAGATATTAAATATAGCCGTTGGGCTGCATTTTTCCTGCATTAAATGCTGTTTGGTAGGCTATCATATCGGTACACGAGCTTCCGTATTGATATCTGTCATAAAAAGAAAGAGCAGTTGTGCAAAGGGGTATCGATACACTTGAGGGCGTATCGAAACAAGTGGTGTATAAAAACATATTCATATCGAAACGGTAGTTCCATATCGGTACGTATTTGCTAACTAGAATCTGAGGAAAAAGTCAAAGGAAAATTGTATCGGCACGCCTAGGGGCATATCGGTACGGTATAACCAATTTTTAAAGATTGGTGATTCCAACAACTGATAAGGTAACTTTCAAAAATTTATTACAGAGATCTTGAAAATCTTAACACCCCATATCGATATGATAAGACTCGTATCGATACTCATAGTCTAAACAAAATCCCAAGTTGAAGGCCATATCAAAACGGGCACACTCGTATCGGTACATTTTGGCTATTAAGTTAAAACCAGATTCTAGTAGCCAAAAGTTGTATCGAAACACCTAAGGGCGTATCGATACGCCTGGATGACTTTGGTTATTTGAGTATCAAAACACTTAGAAAATATTTGGGGTTTAAGTTTTGACTTAGAAACAGATTTAGGTTCAAATCCTTGTCATTTTGTGTGACTTTTTGAGTACTTAAAAATTTATCCAATTTTACAAATTGGTCCTTAAACTCTTTGTTATATCAAAATCAAACATAGGTTTTACAATCTCCCCCTTTTTGATATAACAAAACCAAAGTAAATTTTTAAGTAAGTTTGAAAAATAATCCCCCTTTTTCTAAGACTAAAAGATATAGTTTTGAAAAACTTTGAAAAATTTAAGTGCTCTTTTACTTCTCCCCTTTTTGTTAGATCAAAGTCAATTGGATAAAGTAAATCAAGATATGAACAACAAATAGCTCCAAGCATTAAAAGGAAACAACATAGATATCATTAAAATTCAAAGCATAATATTCAAAGCAACATTAAAATCCAACTTTAATCCTAAAAACATAAACCAAAAGCAAATAAAACATAAAGCAAAAGCCTAAAGAGCGTCTTCATCATCTTTGTCTTCATTCTCTTAATCTTCATCCAAGGCATTGTTTCCAAGATAATGTTGACACTCTCCATGAAAAGCGGTGAGAGTTATGTCCATCGAAGCTTGATGAGTTTCAATGGAAGTAACTCTATCTTCCAATGATGTCAAGCGAGTGTTAAGAGTAAACCGAGTTCATACTCATATCCAAAGAGGCAAATTTCCCATCAAGATATGCCATAAGTGCATCAAGGGAAGGTTGAACAACCGGAGCTTCCGAAATAAGATGAAATGCTTGAGGAGCCGCCACCAGATCGGGTTGAGCATCTTGAGGGAGATCCGCAATGCAGATCCAATGTCTATTATAGATAATGAACTTGGCTCGGCGAAGGGAACACTCACCAATAGGATCGGTGAGAGGTTCGACAAGATCATATGAGCAATCAATATCAATCTTCTGAAACAAGTAGCTTAAAGCGGTGCCATGGGTGAAGAATGAGACAAGAGTAGTATGACAATTTTGCACAGTAAAGATAATCTCGACAAACATAATTTGAGCAAGGTTGGGACTCTTACCCTCACGAAAGCAACGAAGCCAAAAATCATCGACTTGGCGAATCGTGGAGAATTTACCACCAGATGGTCGAAACCACCAAGTGATAAGGAGGTGAAGGAAGCAATCGGAAGCATCAAGCACGGTCACGAAGCCACTTTGAACATGTCCTAAAGAGTCCTCATCATCTATTCCCACATCCTTAAAACCCAAAATGTTTGCTAAAACAGAGGAATCAATTTGAAATTTCTTTCTCATAAGATAAGATTCGATAGCAATAACTTCAGATCTTTCTTGGTTATAAATACACCAGGCATTGAAATAAAAAATAAGGACAAGATTTCGGTATAAAATGCCGGGTATGCTTAAAAAAGCCATAAACTTTCATTGATTCATTAAATCAACATATCTAAAATTAAATTGTTTGAAAGTCATAAAAGGGATAGAAACCATACGCTTACGGCGGATTTTAAAACTTTGATAATATTTAAAGCGATCCATGGCATTTGGATATCTAGGTTCATTAAAATAATTTTGAAAAATATGGGTGAGGTTGGGTTTTGTACCATCATTTTCGAGATTAGGATTAGGAGCATTGAAAGATTATCCTAATTCTTCACTTCGTGTTTTCTTAGGACCCATGGTAAAAAACCTAAAATCAAAATCAAACCACACAAAAAAATATATGCATAAACATCACATTCAATCCAATAAACAATCCAATGATCAAGGTATTATAAAAACCTATATCGTATAGTTTAAAATCATATGCAAGTATAAAAAAATATTTGGTAAAATAAAACTGAAAAACAATGTTGAAAAATATATGAGTATAATTTTATATTCGAACATTTTTTTTAGTTTTGAATGAATTTTTGTAAAATATTTGAAAACAATGTTATATACATACTAAATATATAGTTTTGAAACAAAACAGTATATAAATAGGAACAAAAAAGAAAATAAAAGAAAGTAGGGTTTATATCTTGAATGAGGATTATAGATGAATGAGGAAATAATGATGCACAAAGCTTAATGATTTTGCTAGAGTTTGATGAGAAACCCAAAAGCCCTCAAAAGATTTGATGATTTGTGTGAAAATCAAAGGGTTTAGATGAGTTTATATAGAGGATTTTTGTATCTAGGGTTTGATGAGTTTTGGTTAAAGTGAAAACCCCCTTTAATGGCCCATTTAAATCACCAGCGGCTACGCGTATCGATACACCACTTGTGTATATCGAAACAACATACCAATACGATTTTTAGCCGTATCGATCCTTAACCCATATCGGTACAGGTTTACCTGTACCGAAACTGTCTCACGATACCTGTACCGATACATGTTACCTCATATCGGTACCGCTAAGACAAAAATGACATTTTTGACTGCAAGATACTAAAAAATTCAAACTTAATCACATTGAAATGCATGTAAATGATATGCGAACATCACGAATGAGCAAAAATATATGCATACTCCCCTTAGCAACAAGCATAGATGCATATAGGAGCAAAACACATAAGCAATTAAATCAACCAAATTCAAGCAATGTTTTAACACCAAAAGGCTCTAAGGTTCAAGAAAGGCTAGTTAAACCCAACTCTCTCCTAAGAGACCAAAAATGCTCTTTGTCTAAAGGTTTGGTGAAGATATCTGCTAATTGGTTCAAGGTGTCAATATATTCTAGAACTACATTATTTTTCAAGACATGATCTCTAATGAAATAATGTCTTATCTCTATGTGCTTGCTTCTAGAATGTTGGATGAGATTCTTAGTGAGACATATGGCACTAGTGTTGTCACACTTAAGAAGGATGGTACCTATATCAATTCCATAATCTAAGAGTTGTTGCTTCATCCAAAGGACTTGAGAACAACAACTTTCGGCCAAAATGTATTCTGTCTCGGTGGTAGATAGTGGTACGCTATTTTATTTCTTTGAAAACTCGATATGAGCATACTACCTAAGAATTGACAAGTACATGAGGTACTCTTTTTATCTATTTTACAACCTTCATAATCCACATCCGAATAAGCATGCAAACTAAAAGAAGAATCTCTAGGATACCAAAGGCCTACACAAAGTGTGTCTCTAAGGTATCTAAAGATTCTCTTAACGGCTATAAGGTGTGATTCTCTAGGACTATCTTGAAATCTAGCACACACAAGCAAACATTAAACATAATATCTAGTTTACTTGCAGTAAGATAAAGAAAAGATCCTATCATTGATCTATAAAGCTTTAAATCAACATATTTACCTCATTCATCTTTGTCAAGCTTTGTAGAAGAACTCATTGGTGTGGCTTGAGGCTTTATATTCTTCAAGCCAAACTTCTTGAGCATGTCTTTGATGTACTTAGCTTGATTGATGAAGATGTCATCATTCATTTGCTTGATTTGGAGTCCAAAAAAGAATGAGAGCTCCCACATCATGCTCATTTCAAATTCACCTTGCATCAACTTAGCAAAATCTTGGCAAAACAATTCATTAGTAGAACAAAAAATAATATCATCAATATAAATTTGAACTACTAGAATGTCTTTTCCTTTTCTTTTAATAAAGAGTCTAGTATCCACCTTTCCTTTGTCAATTAAAAAGTTTGATAATCTTTCATACCAAGCTCTAGGAGCTTGTTTCAAACCATATAAAGCTTTTGAAAGTTTGAAAACATAGTTTGAATATTTTGGATCTTCAAAACCAGGCGGTTGTTCTACATACACTTCTTCATTAATAAAACCATTTAGAAAAGCCCTTTTTACATCCATTTGAAAAAGCTTGAATTCATGATAACATGTGTAGACACTAATTTTATCCGGGTTTATAGCCCATTTTTTATTTCATTTAGTTATTCATTTTATATATCATTACTATCTTATTATTATTATTATTATTGTTGTTGTTGTTGTTGTTATTATTATAAAAACCAAAAAAATACATAGATAAATAAAATAACCCAAGTCCATATTATATATCAGTCCCTTTAAATTACAACCCAAAAAGAATATTACATATTATACACATAGCCCGTTAGGGGCCCAAATATTAAACCCTAAGCCTAATTACACATCAAAAACCCTAATTCTCTTTTTGTTCTTGCGCAGCTCACTCTTTACCGTTAGATCTGGTATGATCTGATGGTCCAGATCAAACAAGAGAAGCCCTTCATCTCCTCACGCGCGTCTGTCCAGCTCCTCTCATGCGTTCTTTATGGCTTTCCAGTTCCATGCCATATCGATCGAAGGGACCACCGTCGGCCACATCAGTGCATGACTATTTGACGCTCTTTCTGGTCCCCTCCTCCATTATTTATCCACGCATACAATGAGACAAAAAATAAGAAAATAACAGTAGCAATATCAGAAATTCTAGGAGGCAAACCGACCATATCAAAAATGCATATGAATACAAACAAAGAGGGATTTCGGGGGACTAACAACAAATTCAGAGGATATCATATTTCTCAGAGCAACCAATGGAAAATTTTTCCATTTTATTTTCATTTATGTAATTCATTGTAATATTCTGGGTATAAAATGAGAAACCCTAACTATTTGTAAATGGAGGAGATGTTTTCAGAATATTAATAGAGAAAGAGGATATTAGGGTTTGAGTCTTTTTTTCTTCATGGCCGTCAGTCTCTTTCTTGTCTCTTCGGATCTCGTCGGTGACAAACCTCCTGGTTCCCTTTTAGAGGCTTTGTAAGGTGAATTGTTCGATAGTTTATAAGAGAGGTTCAGATTTTTTTAAAAAAAAAGAGGGAAGGTTTTGGGTATCGTTTTTTGGTTTAAGTAAAAAGGGTTGCTTTGGGTAAGTTTTTGAGTTCGTTGGCTGCCGACGAACGGCTGTCGACGGTGGAGGACGCAGCAGTTCACGGTCAAGTTCTAGGCTCGCCACGGTGGAGATGAAGAACACATGAATGTGTTCATTTTTAGAGGATTCTTCCTCTATATTTTTTATAACCGGTTGAAAATGAGTTTCTTTTCTAAAATTTTAAGTTTTATACTCGATCCCCTAAATAAATGGCCTATTTACGTTTTTAAAATCCTCCGCATTCCTGTATTTCTCTCCCAAGCCATTCTGAGTTTTGAAACTACACCCCCGGTCCTTGCAAGTATTTGAAAGTTTTAGTTTCATCCCTTTGGTTTATAAATATGATTTTCCAATGGGTAAATGCCATTTTCGGTCCCCAAAATCCATGGTTTTATTTCGATCCAGTCCCGATTCTAATGGATTTTTTCTCTTTAAACCCTCATGTTTCATGTATTTTAATTCATGTATTGTTTATTGCATTTACATTTTAGTTTTAGTCTCTTTTTTATTTTGAATGTTGTTTATGTCTCTGTATATATGTTTATTATATCCTTATTTTATATATATGTTTGTTCATCCTTTTACATATGTTTCTGCCATGTTTTGCTTTTATATTTGATGATATTTTATTTTTTATTTTGTGTTTGAATCTTTGTTTGTTCATTTATTTCATGCCTTTATATTTTCCATGTTGTTATATCTTGCATCCAGAATATAAATTGTTAATGTGGTGCCTTTTTATTCGGGAATAAACGTGGCTAGTACCAGTCGTAGCGGTAGAGGTTTTTTTTCATTTTCTCTCGAATAATGGGTCCCTTAAAATTTACTCACATGTATAACCAAATTTTGATTTAATCGTCACTTTTTAACTCGTAAAATTCAATGTTAACAAAGCGATAATTGATTTGGTACCAAGTTTGGGTGTAGTGGGGGTGCAAAACCTCCCCTACTCGTAACCAACTCCTAAATCCACTCGAATCTCTAGTTTTGTTTTTTTGGTGTCCGGTCTACCTAACCCAAGTGACCGGTGGCGACTCTAAGTTTTCTTATTTCAAAATGCGGGTTTTAAAGAAATTCCCCCTTTAAATAAATATTTTCAAGAAAAAGTGGGATAACCTCGTATCAAACATCGAGATTTAAAAAAAATGTCGCTACAGCATGGCGACTCCACTGTGGATAATTTTTTGTTTTTTACAAGAAAAAAGAGAGAGTCAGGCCTAAAAAAGAAAAAATTACCACTTTACTAATATTGGAAGTTGCGAATTAAAGTGACAATTAAGTTAATATTTGTTTATAAATGCAAGTTTATTTTAACACATTTAAATTGGCATGTAAACCGTTCGATTAAGTGGGGGGGGAACACTAGTGCTTTCATGGGGATGTTGTTCCTCCGTATGGGCCTAGTAAGTACCTTTGGGGCTCGAGTACCCTATGTTTTTGTGGGAATATCGTTTCCCCGTATGGACATAGCGAATGGGTCCCCCGCATTAAACTCGATTGAGATGAGCCTATAATGGGTGATGATCGGGGGCCTTGCTACCTTTCGTAGGGGACAACGAAGATATTTCGGGTATCTTCCTAGTACCAAAATTGCATGTAGAGAACATAGAAAGCCCACCTCTCTTAGAGCCATGCGAATAACCTAGTTGTTTTAGACGGGATGCAAATAGGGTTGTTTTATCTGATGCTATGTTTGTTTGATTTTCCACTTTATTTCCTCATCTATTTATTTTATCCAATATTAATTTATTTCTTTTTTGTTTTGTTTTTGCATTTTTACATTTTTTGTCGCATCTACATCGCATGACATAAAGGTGTTGATTCAAAGTTGGTTGCCCCGATTAGAAATCTTTCATAATGAATGAGAGGTGTCTCAGGAAAGAGGAAGACTACATGAGGGTCCGACATTGATTCGAAGTCATTTTTTGAAGACACTCAATTTGGTATTATCCGACGTATGTTCTTCGAGCTTTTCCCCGTTAAGGGGGTGCAAGAACAAAAAACGCTCTCAAAGACAAAGAGATGGATTGAAGTTTTTAAGGACCGAGATAAGTTTAGAATGACAGTCATGAACCAAATTCAAGAAACAGCCAGACTCGTTAAGATGTTAGTCGCAGAAGTAAGAACCTTTTGCCCCTACATCAACTTAGAGATAGAAAAAAGGAACGAGATTCTTCCTACCACTTAAAGCCATCGAAGAGTTGGGAGTTAGGGCCGAAGGCTATTTGTAGGAATTTGTTTTATTAGCTTTGTAATGAGAACTTTTTCCAATTCAATGAAAGTTGTTCTATGGTGATCATCTATAGAATCAACGCCTTTATTTGCATATATTCTAGTTTTTATTTTATTTTATTTTACCATCTATCTCATGCATTTCATAGCACATATATCATGTATTAATTAATAAAGCAAGGAAATTCATTATTGGGGTTCCGTGGCAGAATTCTCAAGTAATTAAAGATTTCGCATTCGCACTTTACCCGACACCAAAAAGGCATATAGAGGAGAGTTTTGCTAAGTTGGAGGCCGATTTGAGGGGGCAATTGGAATGTGCTGAACAAGATTTGAGGGACACCACAATTAAATCCCAACAAGACATGGTGAATGAACTATCCGAGTTGATCAGACTTAAGAAAGCGGAAGATATACGAGAGAAAAGATCTGTTGAAAACCCTAGTCAGAACACGAGAGACCCCTCATATTCCCTCGTTTTTATCACTAGCACCCCTAGGCCCCCGCAAGGGGTGGCTACTCAAGAAGATGTGACAACATCGCATTAGGCGAGCGCCTTTACCCATGCTGCATCGTGTTTGACTTCTAATCAAGGGAAAACCTCAACTCGGTTCGGGAGAAAATCAGAATTGAAGATATTACCAGAAACACATTCCAGAAATTATATAACCAAATTATAAAAATTTGGTTAGTGATTCAAAATTTCCAAACCACAAAGATATTTTTACACATTCAAATCCTTTTATTCAAACCTCCAACACATACAATCCATCTTGGAAAAAACACCTAAATTTTTCATAGAGTAATCCCAACAACGCTCTGAACAAGAACAATCAGAATGCACAAACATCGAGATTCCAGCAGAATATGCCACGGTAATAGTTACCGCAGTAACAACCGACAACGTCTAGTTCTTTGGAAAATTCTCTCAATGCTTTCATGTTAAAAACTGAATCTTATATGGCTGAGAATAGTAACTTCATAAAAAGAACTAATGCTTTTATTAATAGGACCGAGATGAGATTGCAAAACCAAGAGGTGGCAATCAAATCATTGAAACTCAAGTCGGACAATTTGCTCAAAACTTGAATATTAGACCGCAAGGAGGTTTACCCAGCGATACTGAAGTCGCGAGAGGAACTGGCCACGAACAATGTAAGACGATCACCATTAGAAGTGGCCGACAACTTAAGGAGGCTCTACCCCACTCATCAAACAAAACTACACAAAAAGAACAAGATGAACTCAGCGGCAAAACCTCAAATGCTGAACTAGGAAATGCCACGGCAACCCCAGTTGACGTTGCCGCGGCAATTAACGATAAGCATGCCCGAGATGAGCATGTCACGGAAACCAACGATAAGCATGCCATGGAAATCCCAGTTGACGATGCCTCAGCAACTCCAACTGCCCCGACAATGCCATCAATCAAATTCCAGACCAATAAAAGGATCAAAGATATCCGACTTCCACCACCATTCCCACAAAGGTTGAAGCGGCAAAAGCAAGAATATCAATTCAAGAGGTTTCTTGATATCCTAAAGCAAGTCTATATCAACTTGCGTTGGTTGAGGCAATTGAACAAATATCGAACTATGTCAAGTTTCTTAAAGACATTGTGTCCAAAAGAACAAGGCTATGAGAGTTTGAAACAGTTGCTGCAACAGAAGGATGCATGACCATGTTGCACAATCGCATGCTACCCAAGTTGAAAGATCCTGAAAGTTTCACAAAACCATGTTCCATCGGAAACCACTATGTTGGGAAAGCATTATGTGACCTTGGAGCAAGCATAAACTTGATGCCTAAATCGATTTTCCAGAAACTAGGAATTGGGAAGGCAAGACCTACAACAGTTATGCTACAACTAGCCGACAGATCCTATGTGCATCTAGAGAGAAAAATCGAAGACATACTGGTAAAAGTTAATAAATTTATTTTTCCCGCTGACTTTATTGTTTTGGATTGTGAAGCAGATGAACATTCACCTATCATTCTTGGGAGACCCTTCCTAGCAACAGGGAGAACCTTGATCGATGTTGAAAAGGGATAGCTCACAATGAGGGTGAATGACCAGCAAGTTAAACTAAATGTGTTCCAAACACTAAAGCATGCCGATGATCCAGAAGAATGCCAACTTCTTTATGCTACGGTAGAGTTTGACTTTAACGAGGAAATTAGTTGCCTCAGCAACTACATTGTCGATCTAGAGAAACCTGGGGAGTATGAAGAATCGATCGATGAGGAATAACAAGAAGAGGCAAATTGGTTAGTCAATCGACTAGGTACATACTTTGAACCACTGGATTACTCAGGTAAGGAAGGTAAACTCGAAAGGCCATCCACTGAACAACCACCGATTCTTGAGTTGAAACAATTGCTAGGGCAACTAAAATATGCTTACTTGGGAACTGATAAAACATTGCCAGTAATTATTTCCTCTAAGTTACAGCCTGAGTAGGAAAAGAAGCTGATCGACATTGATAAGTGTTCAAAAGTACTATTTTTCTTACCCTTTTTACTCATATTATTGTTAGACTTAGGCTCATATTAGTTGCATAGTTAGCCATTCATGCATTAATCCATGTTTCCTTCAATCGTTGAGCTTGATTACATAACTTGGTGATTTTTGTGGAAATAGATGCTGCTTTGGTGTGTTTTTGTGTGTGTATGTGCAGGATCACTTGCCAAAGCAATGCCGAGCTAGTTGCCAGGGCAATGCATGAAGGATATGCCGAGCTAGTTGCCAGGGTAATGCATGAAGGAGACGCCGAGCCAGTTGCCATGGCATTTGTCGACAAAGACCAAAAGCAATATGGATGTCGAAATTCATGACTTTACAAGCCCAAGATGACATGGAGCAAGGCCCAAGCCCAAAGGAATTTGATTGCCATGCAGAGATTAAAGAAGAATTAAATTCCAAGAAGATAGGAGAAGTTCTAATAGGAATAAAATTATAATAAAGAATTATATTCTTTAAAAATAATTTAATTCCAACTCAAACTCCTTCTCAAAGAAGGACTTTGGCCTAGCCCTATAAATAGCAAGGAAATTCGACAAATCCAAGGGGGAGAGCAAGAGTTAATCTCGACAACTCCAAGAGAGGAAGCAAGGGGAATTTTCGGCAAGCATCTAGGGCAAGGAATTTTCGACAAGCTTCATCTTCTCTTCCTTGTTCGATTGGGTTCATGCTAGGGATTGTTTATCTTGTGTTTCTTTGGAACCTAGCCATGAACTAAATTTACTTGGCTATGGTTATTGTGTTTTGTGGTTGTGAGAAACTATTGGTTTTTGTTTAGGTAATAAGAGTTTGCACTTTTCTATTTCAAGGTTTATTCATTCTTGGTTCTTATTATTGTTTGCGAGTGAATTGGGAGAGGATCTCGTGATTTCATCCATTTATCTAATATCAGGAGAGTTAGATTCAAGAAACGAATGAATATGATCTTTATTCAATCCAATGATGGTGAAGATTAATCCGGCTTAGGAATAAGTTAAGGATTTCAACGGCTAAGAGGAGGCGCAAGATTGGTTGTTGTTCACCCTTGATTCACGCAGGATGTATTATCAAGGCATGCACAAGTAGCTAGAGTTTCGACTTAGGGATAAGAAGAAACCATTGAAGAACGCTCCGCCGAACCTTGAAGTTGCTGCCCGATCGCCCAAGTAGTTGCCCAACTAGTCGCCCGAGCAACCATCAATTAGTTGCCAAGGCAACCCCGCTCGTAAAGTTGCCACGGCAACTGAGTTGCCCGTGCACTCTTTTACCAAGACAATCCAATCGGTTATCACACCTCAACTCACGATAACCTAGCCTATCTCTCTCAATTGAATTCATCTTTTCTTTTACTTAATTGCTTTCTAGATTAGTTATTAGTTAAAACTTCTATAATCATTCACTTGTGTTTTTACTTTTTACAGTGCAAGAGACTAGATTCTTGAAGTGGCACCAATCCCTGTGGAGACGATATCTTTTATACTATAACTTGCGACGTGTATACTTGCACATTTGCGTAGCACTTATTACGCGCAACAGACATGTTGATGCTACACAAGAAGGCAATAAGATGGACAATTGCCGACTTTAAGGGAACTAGTCCAACAGTGTGCATGCATAAGATTTTGTTGGAAGATGATCACAAACCTTCGATTGAGGCCCAGAGGAGACTGAATCATGCCATGAAAGGGGTTGTAATGAAAGAAATCATCAAGTTGCTTGACTTTGGCATTTTATACCCTATCTCTGATAGCACATGGGTAAGTCTGGTACAATGTGTACCAAAAAATAGAGGTATAACGGTGGTAAGTAATGAAAACAATGAACTCATTACAACCAGGACTGTGATCGGTTAGAGGGTTTGTATGGATTACCGAAAGCTAAACAAAGGCACTAGGAAATGTCACTTCCCATTACCCTTTATTGATCAAAAGCTTGTCCGTCTTGCAGGTAAACCCTTTTATTATTTTCTTGATGGTTATTCAGGTTACAATCAAATTGCCATAGCACCAGAAGATCTAGAAAAGACAACCATCACATGCCCATACGATACTTAAGCTTTCCGAAGAATGTCATTCGCATTGTGTAATGCCCCGGCAACCTTCCAAAGATGCATGATGGCATTCTTTTTAGACATGGTCAAAGATTTCTTTGAAATCTTCATGGACGATTTTTTTGTATTTGGTAATAACTTTGACAGTTACCTCGGCAATTTGGAGAAGGAGTTGGCAAAATGTAAAGAATCTGATATAGTCCTTTATTGGGAGAAGTGCCATTTTATGGTAGATGAATGAATCGTGATCGGCCACAAGATTTCATCAAAGGGTATCGAAGTAGACAAATCCAAGGTGGAAGTGATCGAGAGATTGCCACCACCAAAGTTTGATTAAAGGAATCCGAAGCTTTCTTGGACATGTAGGTTTTTACAGGAGGTTCATTCATATTTTTTCTAAGATTACTAAACCCTTGTGTAATTTTCTTGAACATGATAAAGTCTTCAATTTTGATGATTCTTGCGCCCAAACTTTCAAAACCCTAAAGGAAAAGCTTGCCTCGGCACCCATTATCGTTCCACCCGATTGGACGCTACATTTTGAGCTAATGTGTGATGCAAGTGATTTTGCGGTAGGAGCAGTCCTAGGCCAACGCACAGGTAAGAACTTTCATGTGATATACTACGCTAGTAAAACTCTTAATAGAGCTCAAGTGAATTACACAACAACGAAGAAAGAGTTACTAGTCGTAGTTTTTGCATTTGACAAGTTCTGGTCCTATTTGATTGGTACAAAGGTAATTGTCCACACAGACCATTCGACAATTAAGTATATGTTTGCTAAAAAGGATGCCAAACCTCGTTTGATTCATTGGATATTGCTTTTACAAGAGTTTGACATCGAAATTAAGGATATGAAAGGAACAGAGAATCAAGTTGCCAATCACTTGTCACGCTTAGAACGCAATAGGGAAGAGGATGCAGATTTAGAGATATGCGATGCATTCTCGGATGAACAACTGTTAGTTGCCTCGGCAACCCCTGATTCCTCGACAACTCCAGACGTACACGATACGGTAACTCTAGATGCGCTCGCCTCAGAAACTCCAGACGCGCACGCCTCGGCAACCATGGAAGCAGTTGCTACGACAACACATGTCTCGGCAACCACGAATGCCTTGGCAATACCCTAGTATGCTGATTTAGTTAATTTCCTTGTTTGTGGTATTTTACCTTATAGCCTTACTCGCCAAGGGAAGAAGCGGTTCTGCCATGATGCTAAGCATTATTTCTGGGACGAGCCTCTGTTGTTTAAACAATGTGCAGATTAGGTTATACGCCGACGTGTCCCTAAAGAGTAGCAGCAGAATGTACTCCAGCAATGCCATTCCTTACCCTATGGAGGGCATTTTGAAGGAACACGTACTGCGGCCAAAGTTTTGCAATCCAGTTTGTATTGGCCAACACTGTACAAAGATGCCCAAGAGTTTTACAAGCAATGTGATCGTTGCCAGAGGACGGGCAATATCTCTAGATGACATGAGATGTCGCTCTAAAACATCCTTGAGGTGGAATTATTTGATGTGTGGAGGATTGATTTTATGGGACCTTTCCCATCTTCATTCGGCAACCTCTACATTCTACTTACCGTCAACTACGTGTCTAAATGGGTTGAGGCAGCTGCAGTTCCTGCCAACGATTCCAAGACCGTGCAACGATTCTTGGAGAAAAATATATTTACACGGTTTGGGATGCCGAGAGCAATTATCAGTGATGAAGGCAAACACTTTGACAACATACTTATTGCCAAGATGTTGCTACGCTTCAGCATGTCACACAAAATAGCCACGGAATATCATCCACAAACTAATGGGCAAGCAGAAATTTCTAACTGAGAATTGAAGAATATCATCGAGAAGGTTGTCAATCCTTCCCGAAAAGACTGGTCTACAAGACTAGACTAAGCACTTTGGGCTTACCGAACCGCATTCAAAACACCCTTGGGAATTTCCCCGTTTTGCCTTGTCTATGGTAAGACTTGTCACTTACCGGTGGAAATCGAACACAAAGCATACTGGGCAATCAACACAGTGAATATGGATTGGGAATGTGCCAGACAAAAACGTTTACTAGATCTCAACGAGATAGAAGAATTTCGTGCAATCGCTTATGACAATGCACGAATCTACAAGGAGAAAACAAAGCAATTGCATGACAAGAAACTATTGCCGCGGCAATTCATGCCAGGAAAACTAGTTCTCCTATTCAATTCTTGGCTGAAACTTTTCCCGAGAAAACTAAGATCAAGATGGTCGGGACCATTTGAAGTAGTCAAACCATTCTCCCATGGTGCCGTGATAATCAAGTCCACCACTGACGAACATAAATTCAAAGTTAATGGACAAAGATTAAAGCACTATAACGGTGCCCACGTGAAACGTAACAAAGAAGTGGTCACCTTAGGAGATGCAAGAGCATACTCTCCTTTCGATATTTTCCTTTTATTTTTAGTTTTCTTTTATTCGAACTTATTATTATATTTATATTTATTTTATTTTATTAATTTCGATTATTCTTAGGATAGATTTATTTATTTTCTTTAGGTTAAGACTACATCTTTCTTTCATATTTATTTAATTATTTTTTTTATTTTAGGTTTAAGAATTTCTTTGCACAACTTTATTTATTTCTTTTTATTTTATTTACTAGTTTATTTTTAATTTTAATCCTTATTTTATCTGTTTTTGAATTGTAGGAAAAGAGTTCAAGATAAAGAGGAATTGATTTCAAGAAGGAAATTTCTTCAACAAGGAAACTAATGGGCTAAATCTAAGGCTTATATTAAGCCTCCAATTTACCCTAATTCTCCTACATAGTCGGCCAAACCCTTCCCCTTCCCCAATTCCCTTTGCCGCCCCCTTCCCTTAATTAAAACCCTTGTTTTCTTTCTTTCAAATCAATCCCACCCACCATATTTACTACCTATCTTTTCTATTTAACCCATCACCTTTAACTTCCAAGAAACATATTCCTACTTTTCACCTTGCAACTCTTTAGTTTCTTTTGCTTTATTTTCTTTGTTTCTACCCAACTCACAACCAAGATCATCCATGGCAACAAAACTCAAGTTTTTGGTGCATCCAAGTTCTTCCAAAGAACCAAGCTACAAGAAATTTGCTACACCGGCGGTTCAAGAACGATTTCACTCCAAGTTTGAAAGCCAAAAGATTTGCGAAGAATAAGGCTTCGAATACTCCAACTCTCATCAAGATTTCGGTCTTGAGCCCTTCATCTTCGAAAAGATTGCACACCCAAAGTGGCAAATCTTTTGCCATCAACCAGAACCGGGCAACACCTCAAGGGTGAGAGAATTCTATGCTCACTTGCCTAACCCGGATAATCGTTATATTTTTGTTCGCGGTAAGGCTATCCTCATAAGCCTCGAAAGAATCAACACCTTTTACGGCTCTATATTGAGAAGGACGAGCATCAAGCCTTTGTTGATCAACTCACGCCCAAGCAACTTGACAAGGTGCTTCAAGAACTCACTCTATAGGGGACTCATTGGAACGACGGTAAATATATGGGCAAGGTAAACGGCCTTCAGCTTAAACCCGAGGGAAAATTATGGAATAAGTTGTTAAAACTACTTTAATGCCCACCATACACAATACTACCGTTGATACACCTCGTCTTTTGCTCATACATTCTATTTTGCATAATCGCATCATTAACATTGGCAAAATTATTTGTAATGAGATTTTTGTATGTAGCATGAAAGACAAGGGTTCTTTTTCTTCCCTTGCTTAATCTCCAATCTTTGCAAGGAGATGCATGTCCCAAGTGAGTCAACTGATGAAAAGGTCCTACTATAGTCCTGTTGGAATCGAGCACAAATTCGAAAGTTAATGGGAGAGGCACCAGTAACATCCCCAACGCCTACAGTTGCCGCGGTAACTCTTGTCGCCTCGGCAAGTCCCGCTGCCCGGGCAACTCGGATAGCAACCCTGGGATAACTTGAAGCACTCTTACAACCGTTGGTGAACCACCTTAAGCAGATTGAAGATCAGCAACTAATGTTCATGCAGTACATGAAGGACCACAACAATGCCATCACCCAAGTTATCCTGGAAAATTACCTGGACAGCCGTGTGTCGTTCCCTATCTTTCCTACTGAAATCCTTACCACGACAACTAAAAAAGTAGTTGCCACGGTAACCACAACAGATGATGCAGCGGCAACCTACACAGTGCCTGCCCTAGCAGTTGCCACGGCAACCAACACTGAAGATGTCGCGGTAACCAAAACTAATAACGCCTCGACAACCACTGCAAAAGCAAAAGGTAAAACACATATGCCCGAATCAACTCGTACTGAATCATTGTCTGATTTTTTAGACTCTGACAAGTCCTCCATTGCACCAACGAAGACCACACCAGTCGAATCCTCCAAGCCCAAGCGAAAAGCCAATAAGATTAAGGAAGATGATGATAAGGACGATAGGGACACCCCCGTACAAGGATCAATTCCACCATCGGTAACAATGAAGCAACCACCGCGTTCAAGTAAAAGAATTAAGACACCGGCCAAAAGGAAACTAATTATCCACGATGACGAGCTCTCAGAGTAAGTCATCATTTGCAATTTATTTTTTCTTTTTCTTTCCTTTGCATGCATTGAGGACAATTCCTCACTCGAGTTTGGGGGGGTTGTTACTAGTTAGTTATCATGTTTAGTTACATTCATCTTAAGTATTGCATTTAGGATACATAAATTGCTTGCCACGCCTTTAGTTGGAACAAGAATTGCCTAGATTTGATGAATATACGATGATGACTTTGCCAATGCACTTAATTGATAGAACTTTTTATTCTAGGATAACCGTGGAAACACTTAGAATCCTACTATGATGCTAAACTTGATGAAACACTGTTGTGGCTTGATTGATTTAAGGAATTCTAGCGAACTTAGGTTGATAGTTAAAAAATTGGAGGATTAAAATAAAAATTGGATGAATGCTAGAGGTGTCTGAAACTGGCTCTAGTATGTGCTAAAAATTGATCGCTAGAGGTGCCCGAAACTGGCTCTAGTTGAATAAAAAAACTTAAGAAAACTAAAAACAAAACACTAGAGGTGCTCGAAATCGGCTCTAGTTAAAACATGTTAAAAGAACCCAATGAAGTAATTTAAAAACCTCTTGTTTGCATAGAATCCAAAAAATCAACTTGCACACAACTCCGCACACACTCACAAGCATTATAGTTTGATTCTTAGTAATTCCTAAGTTTTCCAAAAAATAAAAAGTCAATCATACTTTGTGCCATGGTTCTGAGGATTGAAATCAAGTTCAAAGCTAAGTTTGTGAAAATTGAAGTCTTGGCGGGTAATTATTAGTTTGCATTGCTTGAGGACAAGCAATAGTTCAAGTTTGGGGGCGTGTTAAGTGTCTAAAAGTACTGCTTTATTCACCCTTTTTACTCATATTATTGCTAAGGCTCATATTAGTTGCATTATTATCCATTAATGCATGTTTGCATTGTTTCCTTGGTGGACAAGCTTGATTTCATATTTTGCTTAATTTTGTAAAAAAAGGGTGCTGCCGGTAGTTGTTTTTGTGTGTGCAGAATTAGTCGCCCGAGAAAGGCTGGAACCAGTTGCCAGGGCAATACAAGAAAGAGATGTCGACGTAGTTTCCAGGGTAGTGCATGAAGGATATGTCGAGCTAGTTGCTAGGGCAATTGTTGACAAGAATGGATAAGATGATGTGGCAGCCGAATTTGATGAATGGATAAATCCAGTGTGACGTGGAGCAAAGCTAAATCCTAAAGAAGCTGGATTTCCATGAAGAGGTCAAAGAGAGATTAAATCCCAATAAGATAGGAGAAGATCTAGAACGAATTTAAATACAATAAAGAATTATATTCTTTAAAAGTATTTAATTCCAACTTAACTTCCTCCTCAAGAAAGACTTTGACCTAGCCCTATAAATAGAGGACCAAGTTGTCAACTCCATGAATGTGCAAGGGGGAGAGAATTCGACAAGAGGCTTTAATCCATCTTCATCTTTTTTTCTTTTTCGATTAGGTTTATGTTAGGGATTCTTTGTTTTATGTTTCTTTTGAACCTAGCCATGAACTAAATCTATTTGGCTAAGGTTATTGTGAGAAACGAATGAGTATGGATTTTATTCAATCTATCGATAATGAAGACTAATCCGGCTTAGGAATAAGTTTAGGATTTCAACGGTTAAGAGGAGCGCAAGATTGGTTGTTGTTCACCCTTGATTCACGCAGTGATGTATTGTCAAGGCATGTACAATTAGCTAGAGTTTCGACTTAGGGATAAGAAGAAACCATTGAAGAAAGCTCTACCGAACCTTGAAGTTTGCTGCCCAGTCGCCCAGCAGTTGCCCAGGCAACCGTTCTACTAGTTGCCAAGGCAACTCAACTGCGCAAGTTGCCACGGCATTTGAGCTGCCATTGCACTCTTTTACCAAGACGATCCAATTGGCTATCACACCTCAACTCACGATAACCTGGCCTATTCTCTCTCTTTTGATTACATCTTCTTTCACTTTATTGCTTTCTAGTTTAGTTGTTAGTTGAAACTCCTACAATCCTCTACTTGTGTTATTTTACTTTTACAGTGCAAGAGACTAGATTCTTGAAGTGGCACCAATCCCTGTGGAGACGATATCTTTTATACTATAACTTGCGACGTGTACACTTGCACAATTGCGGAGTACTTATTACGTGCAGCAGTGGCCTCTTTTTCCTCTAGAGTTATCTCCTTCAATGCTTCTAGAGATGGATCTTGTGCTTCTTCTTCTTTAGATGGATCTTCATCTACCTTTGATGATTTCCCACCATCATTGGCTTCAAGAATTCCTACATCATCATCATCACAAGAATCCTTCCTCGGAAGGAGGTTATCATCAAAAACCACATGAATAGACTCTTCAACTACTAAGGTTCTCTTATTAAATACTCGACAGGTGTTGAGTGCGTAAAAGTACTATTTTGCTTACCCTTTTTACTTGTATTACTATTAGACTTAGGCACATTTTAGTTGCACTATTAAGCATCCATGCATAATTTCCTAGTTTCCTTCGTTATTGAGCTTGGTGTTGCATTTTGGTTGTTTTTAGTCGAAAAGACGTTGCTGGTATGTTCTATTTTTTGCAGGTTAAGATTGTTGTGGCA
The DNA here is from genome assembly GCA_019671005.1 of Hibiscus mutabilis. NCBI lineage: Eukaryota > Viridiplantae > Streptophyta > Magnoliopsida > Malvales > Malvaceae > Hibiscus > Hibiscus mutabilis. Next base: position 26,958,720 of record CM033714.1, read on the forward strand.
AGTGTCTTGTCGTGATAAGTAAGGGCCAATTCTGAAGGAGTTACCCTGACAAGTAGGGGACATTTACGAAAGCCTTGCCGAGCCAGATTACTGTGACATACCTGGATAATTTTGCCCCAATTTCGGGATAGGATCGAAAAGTAAGGGATAACTCCCCAAGATCCAGATTTTCAAGCAGAATTTGATGGAGATAAAGACTCAACCTTGTGTGAAGTCTTTGGAGATAGAGATGGAAGAGATTTATTGTCTTTTTATCCAAATTAAATCAAGCTTTATCCTATCAACAACACAATCATCAGAATTGAAGAGTTTGATCGGATAAGAGACCTATCTCCAAGGAATTCCAACGCGAACCAACTCCCTCTATCAATACACAACCGATCAGATCATCCCCTTTAATAGAGAAGATCAAATCGCAACCAAGGGGAGTCAAATTGGTGAGAGAATTGGGTGAGAGATAGAGCAGATCACACCTTCTTTTTCTTCTTTATTTCTATGCAATTCATGCTTGGGAATTATTCTTTTGTATTTCTTTTGAACTCAACCATGAACTAAATTAAATATGCTTGGGTTATTGGGTTTTTGTGGTTGTGAAAACGCTTGGATTTGTTTAGGTTTTTTATTGCAATTTAAATTCAAAGTTTGTTCATTCTTGGTTCTTATTTTTATTTCGAGTGAATTGGGAGAGGATCTCGAGAATTCATCCATTTATCTAGCATCGGGAGAGTTAGATTCAAGAAACGAATGAGCATGATCTTCATTCAACAAATCGTTAATAAAGGTTAATCCATCTTAGGAATAAGATTCAGATTTCAACGGCTAATAGGAGCGTAAGATCGGTTGTTGTTCACCCAAGGTTAACGCATGGATGTATCACCAAGGCATGCAAAATATACTAGTGTTTCAGTTATGGATAACTAGAAGCCATTGAAGAACGTTTCATCGAGCTTTGAAGGAAGAAACCTAGTTGCCATGGCAATCGAACCAGTCCCAATTGTCGTGGCAATTTCACTTGCCAAGGCAATTCAACTGGTCCTAGTTGCCAAAGCAATTGAGTTGCCTCAGCAATCAATTGCCACGACAGTCCATTCGACCATCACACCATGACTACGATAACTCGGCCTACTATCTCATTCAATCATAATCTTCTTTTATTTACTTGCTCATTTACTTTACTCGTTAACTCAAAACATCTACCATCACAATTTATTTCTCTTTTCAGTGCAAGGAGTTAGTAATCAGAGTTTCACCAATCCCTGTGGAGACGATATCTATTATATACTATAATTTGTGACGTGTACACTTGCACCAATTGCGAAGCACTTAACTTTAAAATCAAAATGATTTCAAAACTAAAGATTGACGTTGGTCAGGATGTTGTTTTGGTTAAATGTGTGGGAGGAAGGATCGGCTATTGAAGCACATTCGACTTATTGGGAACACACTTAGCAAAATTGTTTGCTAAGAGGAAACTGAGATCAGAATTAGTTAATATTGAAACAACATAGTCCGAGTCGGCTTTACTTAAACATTTTTGATCTACAACATTGTTATTGATTGGATCAATTTCCAAAATCGATATCAAAGATAGCACTTGGGTATTCGGTATACAAGGCACAGTCATAAGGATTGATCCTTGTAGGCAAGTTACCGACGTGAATCCCGAAGTGAAAAAATTCTTTTTCCGATGATCTAAGGAAACTGAGTCAAAGCAAAAGCCCGAGGCTAATCTTTACCATATTGAATCCACTTCCTAAATTTTATCTACAATCTCTTATTATTTTTACTTAATTCCATAAATCCCCACCATACTTAAATATTATTCAACTCTCTTGTTGGCTCACCATCGAACAAACATAAATCAAGAAGTTCTCTTAGTCCCTGTGGGATCGACCCTTAGTTCTCTTTTACTACGTTTGAATTCCTTTATTTATTATTTAAGAAGGAGGAATTATTTTGATGCGAAAATGACGCGTGTCAAATTGGCGTCATTGCCGGGGACTAACGGCGAAGTTACTGATTATTATTTTTTTATTTATGACCAGGAAGAATTCGAGAGAACAAGCAGATTATAACCCAGAGATCGAAGCATACGCCCGAATACTGCACGCCTAGATACTTCAGGAAAAGAAGTTAAGACAGCGACAACAACTAGAACGTGATCTAGAAATAGCATCTGAGGCAGAATCACATTTCGACCACACAACCAAAGAACCAGTTCTGATGGGAGACAACGACCAAACTATTCGACAACAGACTGCAGCCCCTGATGATAACCAGCCGATGTGCATAACATTCCTGAATGGCGAGACACCATTCACTCTCAAGATAGGCTTAATACACCTTTTACCGACCTATCACGGTTTCCCAAGCGAAAATTCACATAAACATCTAAAGGAATTTCACATGGTCTGTCTAAGCACAAAACCACAGGGAGTCTCTGAAGATCAAACAAAACTTCGCGCATTTCCCTTTTCTCTAGCTGATATTGCCAAGGATTGGCTATTTGATTTACCCTCCAACTCGGTTTCAACTTGGACTGACATGGCTAGCCTTTTTCTTAAAAGGTTTTTCCCAGCAGCTAAGGCAAGCGAGCTAAGGTGAAGTATCCTGGGTATTCGACAAAAGGATACTGAATCTTTATATGACTACTATGAGCATTTCAAAAAGCTATGTGCAAACTGTCCACAATACGGATTGTCTGAACAAACGCTTCTCCAATATTTTTATGAAGGATTAACACCTATGGACATGAAAGTGGTAGACGCAGCAAGTGGAGGAGCTCTTGTTAACATGATTCCGATGGTGGCAAGAACGTTAATATCTACTATGGCCGCCAACTCGCAACGATTTCACCCATCAAATGAACCATCTCGATGGGTTCACGAGGTAAGTACAGTTTTACTGGAAAACAAAATTGATAAATTAGCTGATATTGTTCAATCTCTTATTGCAGATAAAAGAATTGCAGCTAGGCTTTGCGAGATATGTACGAGTCTAGAGCATCCGACAGACTATTGTTCGATTATATAAGAAGAGGACACTGCGCAAGTGAATGCTATAGGGAATTTCCCAGAACCTCCACAAAGACAATACAACCACAATGCCAACTCGTATAATCCAGGTTGGAAAAATCATCCGAACTTCAGTTATGCTCAAAATTAAAGGCAAAGTCAACCATATCAGTAGAGACAACCCACTCAACAACAATATTAGCAACCAAAGTCATCATTGGAATCCATCGTTGAACGGTTGGGCATATCTCAAGAGAAGTTTCAAAACCGCACTGAATCACATCTACAAGATTTGGCCAAACAAATGACTCAGTTAGCTCAAACCGTGGGGAAACTAGAATCGCAGGGAAGACTTCATTCTCAAACGGAGTCAAATTCGAGAGAGAAAGGTAGTGCTATCACCCTCCAAAGTGGAACCGTTGTCACACCTGAAGTCCAGAAGAGAATGTTGCACGGTCCAAGAAGGGGAAGGAAACGCCACCCTCCGACGTCCAAGGTACGTCTTCATCACCACCACCTCCTCCTCCTTCTCATGAAATCGCACCACCCTTCCTATCAAGATTGATGAGGCATGACAAGAGAGCCGAAGAGAAGGAAATCTTAGAGGTGTTCCAAAAAAGTACAAGTCAACATACCTCTCCTAGAAGTAATCCGACAAGTGCCAAGGTATGCCCGATTTTTAAAGGAGCTTTGCACCACAAATAGGAGATTGACTAGTCACGAGAAGGTAAATCTAGGAGAACATGTTTCAGCAGTATTTCAGCAGAAGCTTCCACCAAAGATGAAGGACCAAGGTATGTTCGATATACCTTGCAAAATAGGAAATGTTTAAATTAAACGTGTAATGTGCGACTTAGGAGCTTCAATTAACGTTATACCTCTTTCTATTTATAAAATGATTACTAACGAGCATTTGAAGGAAATAAGAGTAACTATCCAGTTGGCTGATCGTTCTATTATCTATCCGGAAGGAGTGCTTGAAAATGTCTTAGTGAAAGTCGATGTTCTTATTTTTCCTGCCGACTTCTATGTAATCGACATGGAAAATGATAGGACGAACACTTGCTCTGAGGTACTTTTAGACCGACCCTTCCTAAGCACCGCGCATACAAAGATTGATGTGAGAAGCGGTATATTAACAATGGAATTTGATGGTGAGGTTGTAGAATTTGACATTTATAAAGCGATGAAATATCCAGATCAAGTTGAAAGAATTAATTCTATCGATATTATTGATCCATTAGTTGATGAATTTGTTGAAACTAATTTTTTCGATAATTTTTACAGGGATCTTGAACTTTGCCGCATAGAGGAAGAAAGAGAGTTTGAACATATTTTATCTATCAGTTCTGATTTATTTTTATATCTCTCTAAAACTAAAATGTTACATTTTGTTTTGCAGACACCTGAGATAGAATTAAAACAGTTGCTGAAACACTTGAAATATGTCTTTTTGGGAGAAAATGAGACCTTATCGGTGATCATCTCAAACAAGTTGTTCGAAGAAGAAGATAAAGCACTAGTGAAGGTATTGCGCACACACAAGAAAGCCATAGGATGGACTATTGACGATATTAAGGGACTTAGTCCCTCGACTTGTATGCATAAGATCAAAACGGAAGAATGAGCGAAACCTTCTAGATAAGGACAACGCCGGTTGAACCAACCAATAATGGAGGTAGTAAAAAGGAGATACAAAAACTCCTTGATGCAGATGTAATCTATCCTATTTCCGACAGTGACTGAGTAAGTCCGACTCACGTGGTACCTAAAAAGACCGGAGTTACGGTGGTCCAAAATTCTGAAGGAGAGTTAGTTCCAACGCGTGTACAAAATGGATGGAGAGTCTGTATCGACTATAGGAAGTTGAACTCTCTCACTAGAAAAGACCATTTTCTTTTTCCCTTTATAGATCAAATGATTGAGAAGTTAGCTGGGAAAACTCATTATTGTTTCCTTGATGATTTTTCAGGTTTTTTTTCAAATTCCAGTTGCACCAGAAGACCAAGAAAAAATAACTTTTACTTGTTCGTTTGGTACATTCGCATATCGACGGATGCCCTTTGGCCTTTGTAATGCACCGGCCACTTTGCAGAGATGTATGCTGAGTATTTTTTCTGACTATGTGGAGAAGGGCATCGAAGTTTTCATGGATGACTTCACGATATACAGTAGTTCTTTTAATGAGTGTCTTGATAATTAACTAATGTGCTTAATAGATGCTTAGAATTTAATCTTGTTTTGAACTATGAAAAATTCCATTTTATGGTTGATAAGGGATTAATTTTGGGACATACTGTGTCGTCTAATGGAATTGTCGTTGATAAGGCCAAGACTGATATTACACGCTCACTACCTTACCCCACAACTGTGAGGGAGGTTCGTTCTTTTCTTAGCCATGCAAGTTTCTACCGAATATTTATTAAAGATTTTTCAAAGCTAGCGCGACCGTTGTGTGAGCTGTTACAAAAACATAAAGTCTTCGACTTTAATCCTGAGTGCAAAAATTGTTCAATGTACTCAAAGAAAAGTTGACCACGACACCAATCGTCAAAGCACCAAATTGGGAATATGATTTTGAGCTTATGTGTGACGCATCCGATACGAGCGTTGGAGTTGTTTTTGGACAAAGAATCGGCAAAGAACCTCATGTTATCGCCTATGCTTCAAGGACTCTGGACTCGGCTCATAGAAATTACTCAACAATAGAAAATGAATTACTTTCTATTGTCTTTGTTTTAGAAAAATTTAGATCCTATTTTCTTGGAACTAAAGTGATTGTTTTTTTGACCATGCAGCTTTAAAGTACCTTATGAGCAAAAACGAATGGATCCTGCTTTTACAAGAATTTAATTTAGAAATTAAAGACAAGAAGGGAATCGAGAATCTCGTAGCTGATCATTTAAGCTGCGTATCCCTTTTATAACCGATCCACCGCTTCGAGAAGAGTTCCCAGAGGAACATTTGATGTTGGAACAGAAGGTGGTTCCATGGTTCTCAGACATGGTAAATTACTTGGTCACAGGTAAATTACCCTTAGACTTGCCTAGATCTGGAATTAATCGACTAAAGCGGGAGTCCCGATATTATATTTAGGATGATCCTTATTTAAGGAAGCACTATTCAGATCAGGTAATTAGGCGATGCGTCGTTGAGGAAGAGGTAAATTCTATCCTAGACTTTTGTCCTTCTTATTCATGTGGTGGTCACTTTGGACCAAAGTGAACTGCCCATAAAATTTTGGAATGTGGTTTCTTTTGGCCTACTGTATTCAGTGATGCTTACTTATATTGTAAATCATGTGATAAGTGTCAACGTGTAGGGAATTTAAGCCGAAGAAATGAATTACCTCAAAATCCGATTCACGTCTGTGAGATTTTTGATGTGTGGGGAACCGATTACATGGGTCCTTTTACTTCTTCATTTGGAAATTTTTATATCATTCTTGCAGTTGATTATGTTTCTAAATGGGTGGAAGGTAAGGCTACCCGAAATAATGATGCTAGAACCACTGTTAATTTTTTGAAAAATTCTATCTTTTCCAGGTTTGGCACACCATTAGCGATAATTAGCGATCGAGGAACCCATTTCATCAACAAGGTAATTGACGCGCTCATGAAAAAGTTCAGAGTGACTCAAAGAATTGCCACTGCTTACCATCCGCAGACTAACGGACAAGCAGAAGTGTCAAACCATGAGATTAAAGCAATTCTTGAAAAATTGTTAAACCATATCGTAAAGATTGGAGTCTCAAGTTGACCAACGCATTGTGGGCATACCGAACGGCTTATAAAGGTCTCATTGGAATGTTGCCGTATCAACTCGTTTTCGGTAAGCCATGCCATTTGCCTGTTGAATTGGAGAATCAAGCCTATTGTGCAGTTAGGCAATGTAATATGGAGATGGAAGCAATCAGAGAAGCGCGAAAGCTACACATTCAAGAATTAGAGGAAATCCGATAGAACACCTACGATAGCGCTCAAATATTTAAAGAGAAGACGAAAGAATTCCACGATCGAAGAATATCCTTTAAATCGTTTACCATTAACCAAAAGGTTTTGTTGTTTAATTCAAAACTTAAACTTTTTAAAGGCAAACTTCGATCGAAATGACTTGGCCCATTTACGGTAACTCAGATTTTTCCTCATGGCGCAGTGGAGATAGAAGATAATTCTGGAGCTCGATTTAAAGTAAATGGCCAAAGGTTGAAGCCATATTATGAGAACGCCTCGGTAAGATTAGCCGAGGAGATCGAATTAGAAGAACCTAAGCTTTAAAATCGGCTCGTCAAGCTAACAATGTTAAATAAACGCTGGATGGGAGGCAACCCATTTTTAATTAATTTTGTTTATTTCTTTTCGATACAATTTTTCTTAATTTATTTTCTTTCTTTCTATTTTATTTTTGCATTAAATTGTCTGCTATCCCTTGTTGCTGATCGTATTTTGCATCGATTATGTACAGGTTTTGCAAGCATAGAGCACGTTAGCATCTCTCTTTTAATTGGTGCACTATAGTCGGCCCCAATTCAAAAATTAGAAACAGGTTTTGAAATTCCCCTATCATAATCGGTCAAATTTTGACCCAATCCTATTGCCTTTTGAAATTTTGTGGGCCCTACTTGTGATAAGTTATCACAATCCTTTTCAATTTCAACCTTTTTCTCATGTTTTATTTTCCCTTCCAAGACCTAGCATTTTTTTTCTCTTTTCCCTTCTTTCTCAGCCTCTTCATCAACGATCACCATCTCCTTCAAACCTCGACCACCTTCGCTTGCTTCAACAATGGTGCAAAAAAAGGATCAAGCACGCCGGCTCTCTCAAACACTGGCACCCATAATGCTCAACGGCCGTCGTCAGATAGCACTACCGTAATTAATGGTTGTGCCTAACGATTCAGACTCGCAGCCCGCTCCTCCGCCGCCTCCCCCGCGTCGCAACCGTAGGCAGCAGCAGCAGGTGGCTGCAACTTAGCCAAATGACCAGGAACCAGCCCCCAATCACTCCTCTAGCGATCTGTTCGATCGATGGGCATCAGCTCAGTTGCCGGGTCTTCACGCCATCGGTCGCCGCGTAGCCAGCCGGTACCATCATCACCATCTTTTCGTTCTATGCCCTCGGCTGCATCTTCTCAGTCAATGCTAGATGCCGCCGATGCTAACCAACCACGGTAAGATAGATCTTCAAGAATACCGTCACCGTCCTTTCATTCTATGCACGACGATGCTGCATTTTCTCACCTCATGCATTCATCTCCGCCGCATAAAAAAACTAAGGTAAATTCTGATTTTATCTCAATTGCTCCTCTACTAATGTTCCATCCGGTTTTTGGCTTCACAAACACCCTCGAAGCTAATCTCCACGCGAGCGATCCATTGATGAAACAACCAAACTTTAAGCTTTGACATCGTTTCGATCAGCCCGCCTCATCCCATTCGAACAACGAATATCTAGATTCTCCACCATTCGCGGCAAGTTCAGGAAACAGTGCCATTCTGAACGACCAACCCAATCAAGAAGAGCATTTTGAACGCTATCGACGTGGTCGTAGGTATTCGGTTCTAACCGAGGAGGTTTTACATGGCTACTTGGAGTTTGATGGTGACTTGGAGCAATTTAATCATATTCACCATTGTCCATTTCAAGTCTGTAAGTATATTCCTCCACAAACTTTAGAAAGTTTGCACTTGCGCGAGTCTGTCATGTAGTTCTTTGATGTGATTGGCTGGAGAACTTATCCAGAAATTAGATGTAACATGTATTATGAACTGGTTTTTGAATTTTATGCCACGTTTTCATTTGATAAAAATCGTGTTATTTCTGTGCATTCTCCTGATGTCGTATCCTTTCGACTGCTTGGTTAGTATTTTAGAATGTCAATCACATAATTTAATTTTTATATGGGATTCGTGATAGATGTCACGGATCCTGGGTATTTAACTGCTTTACTTGAGATTCCGTAGGACTTTGACAGTGACATGTGCTATGAAACTCTTACTGGTTTGGCGGGTTCAAAATATGATCTGCGCGCGACAAAGGGATAGGCTATTCATAATCCGGCACTCTGCTACATACATCGCTTCCTTACGTACAACTATTCAGGCTATAATGACACTTCTTCCAATTCGAGTAAGGTCAAACTTTTCTTTTTATGGTGTATGCAAGTCAGCATTAAGATAAATTTAGGCTTTTGGTTTGCCTATGCCTTTGAGCGTGTTACGCGGACTAATCACCCACTTATTCTTGGTCCTTATATCACACACCTTGCATATCGACTTTTCCCTCTGACATTTGATCCTTCATGGTTTACTTATGCTTTTGCCACGGATGCTTTGGACGCGAGGTGCTTGGGTTCAATGGGTCTTCTAGCCGGTACTCCCGATGCACCATATATTGTTCCTCCAGGCACTAGTACACCTCGTAATGAGTGTATTTTCCTTCAGAGGCCGGTCCCTCCACCCACACAAGAAAATAATCTGCAACAGGATTTTAATGAGCATATGAACTCTATCGAAACCAATATTGCCGAAATCCTATCCTTCATTCGTCCGAGCACATCTCGTCGAGGACGTGGGCGTGGGCGTGGCCATAATTAGCTAAGGGAGTATTCCATTCCCTCTCTTGCATTTTATTTTCCATAATGGGACATTATGATTAAGTGAGGGGTGGAATTAGAAATCAAATTAACTCTCACTTATGATTTGTGATTGAAATTAAGTTGTTTCTTGAATAGAATTGTTGATGACCTTGGTTGTTAGTCTCTTGTTTGATTTAATTTCTTTGTATTTCTTTGTGAATTCAATCTTGTTCTTGTTGAATTTAGGATACACGATAGCATGGCATGACTAATTTATGTAAATTTTTCTTGGTCGTTTAATGAATTTGTTGATTGAATTGGATGCATGACTTCGTTCAATAGAATTTTTGCATGAGTTTTGAGCCTAATGAGCATATGTTTTTATTCTTGCTCTTTGTTTCAATTGAGTGTGCCAAACTAATTGATTGCGTTCTAGAACTTGTAACTTGATGCTTGTTGAGATTACACATTTTGATTATGATGCTTTAATATGATAGAGGCATTAGGATTAAACCAATTTCTCTTACCAAACAAAATAGCCTACCCTTTTATTTATTTTCCACTTAGTGAATCATTTTTTAGCCTTTAATCATTTTCTTTGTTTACCGTATCATTAAACCAAGCCTATTTTACTTTTATTTTCCTTTCAATTATTTTTATCACCCTTTTTCAGGACAAGTTGAGATTATTCTGAAGCGGAAAAAAAGAGAGGAAAAAATCATATTCGAGCAAGTTTGAAAAAAACACTGTGCAGAAAAATAAATCAGTGCAGTTTGGTTCAAATAGTGTAGAAAAATACAGCGCAGAAAAATTACAGAACCGTGCAGTGTTGTTCGAACAGTGAAAAAAAGCAGAAAAAATAGAAAAAGAAAAGAAACAGTTCGAATGAAAAAATGATTGATTTCTTCTCTTCTCTTCGAATAAATTCTTTGGAATAATTTACTTGTCTTGACTTTTTAAACAAAATTTTTTCAGCCTTTTATCCTACCCGAACCTTAACCCCGTTACAACCCATTTTCAAGTCCTCTTGATTTTTGCATCATTTTCATATTAAGTAGTGGAGATTAGATCTAGTTACAAGCCTAAGGTAATGAGTTGATTAGTTTAGGCTAGAGCGATTCTCTTACCCGAAATACTTGAGCGGAATGAGTGAACCAATGTGAAGAGCTAAGTCTTGTATTCTTTGAAATTGGTAGAGGATTGAAATTCCGTGGTCGATTTACACTTAATTGATTATGCCATGATTGATTGATCTTGAATTTCAACATTTACTTGATTTAGTTTATTTTAGAAATCTTGGAAATTCTATGAAATTGGAGTTGGCAACTTAATGTTTTAGCATTATAATTGAGAAATGCTTGAGGGCAAACATTGAATAAGTGATGGGGAATTTGATTAGTGCTTAAATTATGCATTATTCTATTGATAATTACTCCTTGATTGATTGTTTTAAATTGCTAATTCGTGCATTTTTGTTCATTTTCCATGCAGAACAGTAGATTCCAGAAATGATGCTAAAACTGGTGAAATTGTGCAACTTTTGATTTTCTAGATTCATGGCTGGATTAGTGGGCATGAATTTGGGCATGAAACTCTGATTGGACGCCACGTCAGCAGCTTCTAGAAGACACCACGTCAGCAGTAACGATAGCTTATTAGTCGCATTTCAGATAACTTATCAGCCGGAATTTAAATTCAAACTTTGGAATTATCTTTTGTAATTAATTTAAATAATTTGGGATTTATCTTTTATCCCTTTAGGGTTATTTTTAGAGTTTTAGGCTGCTATAAATACCCCTTTTTGGGCAAACTCAAAAATTACCTCATAGATCTATTATCTCTCAATTCTCTTAGCTTATTTTTACTTTCAATTAAAGTTCTTCTTCTTTATTTTCTTGTTCTTAGTTTTTTTATTATTTTAAAACAATGCTAAGTATGATTTCTTCCATAAACATACTTAGCTAAGTTTTCCATAGCCAAAGGCTAAAGCAATGACTCAATTCCAACGTGAGGATTGGAAAGCACTTAAACAACTTCGGGTGTATCTCTCAGTTTTCTAAACTTAACATCAAAATCAAAATGATTTCAAAACCAAAGATTGACGTTGGTCAGGATGTTGTTTTGGTTAAATGTGTGGGAGGAAGGATCGGCTATTGAAGCACATTCGACTTCCTAGAAATACACTTAGCAAAATTGTTTGCTAAGAGGAAACTGAGATCGGAATCAGTTATTATTGAAACAACATAGTCCGAGTCGGCTTTACTTAAACATTTTTATCTACAACATTGTTGTTGATTAGATCAATTTCCAAAGTCGATATCAAATATAGCACTTGGGTATTCAGTATACAAGGCACAGTCACAAGGATTGATCCTTGTAGGCAAGTTACAACGTGAATCCCGAAGTGAAAAAATCCTTTTTCCGATAATCCGAGGAAATTGAGTCAAAGCAAAAGCCCGAGGCTAATCTTTACCATATTGAATCCACTTCTTAAATTTTATCTACAATCTCCTATTATTTTTACTTAATTCCATAAATCCCCATCATATTTAAATATTATTCAACTCTCTTGTTGGCTCACTGATCGAACAAACATAAATCAGGAAGTTCTCTTAGTCCCTGTGGGATCGACCCTTACTTCTCTTTTACTACGTTTGAATTCATTTATTTATTATTTGAGAAGGAGGAATTATTTTGAAGCGAAAACGACGCGTGTCAGGAATCTGAGGAAAAAGTCCAAGGAAAATTGCATCGGTATGCCTAGGGGCGTATCGGTACAGTATAACCAATTTTCAAAGTGTGGTGGTTCCAACAACTGACAAGGTAAAGGTAAAAATTTGTTACAAAGATCTTGAAAATCTTAGCACCCCATATCGGTACGCTAAGACTCGTACCGATACTCATAGTCTAAATAAATTCTCAGGTTGAAGGCCGTATCGAAATGAGCACACTCGTATCGGTACGTTTTGGCTATTAAGTTAAAACCAGTTTCCAATAGCCAAAAGTTGTATTGAAACACCTAAGGGTGTATCGATACGTCTGGACGATTTTGGTTATTTGAGTATCAAAACACTTATAAAATATTTGGGATTTAAGTTTTTGACTTAGAAACAGTTTTAAGTTCAAATCCTTGTTATTTTGTGAGACTTTTTGAGTACTTAAAAATTTATCCAATTTTACAAATTGATCCTTAAACTCTTTGTTATATCAAAATCAAATATAGGTTTTACAAACATATTAATAATTTTTAAAATACAAAAATTTTGATGTTTAATCATTCACGTGGCAGGAAATTTCTCATACCGGTATAAAAAACTTCAATGATAATATTTTCGACGATGACGGGATAATAGAAAGGGGATAATTTAGAGATATCTATGGTTTGTTGAAGATGAAAATTTTAATACTAATATTTTAAATTAGAGATTACAAAAATAATAAAAAATGAAAGGATTATTCAACCCAAATTTTATTTTGTTTTAAAATATAATCAATCGTATGTAGTATCCTTTATAATTATTTAAAAGCCATTAAAAATTTAATGGTATATAATGATGTGCAATAGTGTTCGTCGTCTGTTATAAACTCGTCCTTTAATTTATTTCTCCTTAATTAGCTTTTGTGCGCCTGAAAAATGCTTTAATGACCTACTACTTCTTTATTGTTTTAATTACTTATCAGCTTTTTATTTAAAAAATTAAGATTTTTTATTTAACTTTTTATAAGGATTTTGTTGTTGTTATTTAAAAAAAGTAAAGTTCTCGATAGTCAATGAAATTTGTTAAAAAAATAAAATGGTAATCAAACTTTTAAATGTTATAAACAAAACACTTATAAAATATTTAGGGTTTAAGTTTTTGACTTAAAAACAGTTTTAAGTTCAAATCCTTGTCATTTTGTGAGACTTTTTGAGTACTTAAAAATTTATCAAATTTTATAAATTGGTCCTTAAACTCTTTGTTATATCAAAATCAAATATAAGTTTTACAAACATATTAATAATTTTTAAAATACAAAAAATTTTGATGTTTAATCATTCACGTGGCAGGAAATTTCTCATATCGGTATAAAAAAATTCAATGATAATATTTTCGACGATGACGGGATAATAGAAAGGGGATAATTTAGAGATATCTACGGTTTGTTGAAGATGAAAATTTTAATACTAATATTTTAAATTAGAGATTAGAAAAATAATAAAAAAATGAAAGGATTATGAGATATTAGATGAACTTAATATAAAAATTAAAATATAAATTTAAAAAATTCCAACCACAAAATTACCTAAATTTTTTCAACTGTACCCAAAATTCAAATTCAATACTTCATCTTTAACTCATTCAAATTAAAAAAATAAAATTTTAGAATTAAAATATAAATATGAATTTAACTAAATTTAAAAAAAGAATAATTTAGAAAAGGGACAACGAATCGCAAGTAGTTGAGTTGGAGAAACTCGTTAGAAAATTCAAGAATGGACAGTGTTGCGAGATTTTATAGTTCAAGCAAAAACTTCACTATAATCTAATAATCAAATCTTCAGCTACAAAACTACAATATCTAACCAACAAGATTACTAACAAATAATCTCTAGCTAACAAGAGAAAAAATGACTATCACGAAAAAATAAATTTGGCTGTAAAATTCAGATTTCCGTTACTACAAGAATCGAATGAAAATTTTGATTGTACAATATCAAGAAGATAAACTCGTCTAGTTGCTGAAATTAAACTTCGAAAAAAAAATTCAATTGAAGAATTTGATTAAACCTGCCTAAAATTATAAAAAATTCTCTCGTTTTTCTCTTGAACCTCTCTTTCTCTCTTTCTTTTAAATTTTCTACCTACACTCTCTGCAAACTCCTGCACACTCACGCACACAAAAATAAAGGCTTAATAAAATTATAAAAGTCAAATAAAGAGGAATTGTGGCATACAAATACAAAAAAATATTTCTTTGAATCTTGGGGTTCACGAATGGGTTTCCCAACATTCTAGCTTTTTAACTTTCAAAATTTTAATTCCCTTTTCTTTTCCTTGAATAATGGGTATGTAAAATTTTAAAATTTTTATTCTCCTTTATTGATTATACTATATTTAGTAATTTTACCTAAACAATGGGTATGCATTTGCTACCAGCATGACCATACAGATCCGCCTCTGGACACAAGCATCCAGCTTCATCCCAAGGTACATGTAATGTCCTAGAGGAGATCTTCAACATGAACAGTTGTAAAAGGTTTTAATTATTCCAATTTCAAGTATATCAAGATATAAGAAAGAAAAAAAGGCCAAAAAGAAACAAAGCACGGAGTGTAAGATTATAAGAAGTATATGCAACACAAGTTGCATGTATATTCAGACATTTATGCTTATACATGTGTGTTGTTTATAACAGTTTAAGCTGAAGTTGTCCAACATATATAAAACCAAAAAAAAATGAAAAAACAAAAATGAATCATAAACACTGTCAACTAACAGTCCAGTTTAAGCTAAAATGTAGTGGAATAATTTTGGAATTTTGCTTTAAAGACTAAATTGAAAGAATGTGTAAATAACGAGCGTTAAATTTAGTGAATTTGTTTGAATTAAGACTAAATTGATTGGATGTGTAAATATAGATAATTAAATGTGCTATTATACAAATTTTTATAATAGCCACGTTAAGTATTTAACGGCCAAGTTATCACTTTATTACAAAACATAAAGTTTAATTGTCATTTTGTAACATTTAAAAGTTTGGTTACCATTATTTTTTTAACAAAGTTCAGTTATTGTAGTCACCTATTTTGTCCGCCCGTGTATATACGATACAAAGCCCCAAAATATATCAAATGCAAAACTCAAAAAAAAATCCATATACAGTAGGCCCAATTAGGCCCCATACGCAAAAAACCCTAGCTTTTCTTGTGCAATACTCTTTCTATTTGAATCCCTACCAAGCCGCCACATCATCGGTCTTGCCTTGCAAGCAAAGAAAAAGGGATTAAATACGAATCGATCTTATCAAACAAATCAGATCACACAAGATCCTGTCATATCATGTAATACTCATTTCCCGTATTCATAGCTGAATACGAGTCAGATATATCACGAAACATTTGTAAAACCCTCTACATTTGTAACTCGGTAAAATTTTGTTTCTTTAAAAATGTTACAATGTATTTAGTTTTTATTTACAAATCTAGTTATTCGCATAAAGTTTAACAATAATATTTTCATCTTCAAATCGAATTTATTTTCAGGCAGAAACTTATCAATTTAATTTGTCTTGATATAATTAATAAAACTGCCTAATTTAAAATTCATCCATATACCAAATAAAATAAAAATTCTATCAGAGCAGACATACCCTTTTAATATACATGCCAACTAGTAAATATCAAACAGTATCAAAAGATATCTTACTGATATTGATGTACTTGTTATTGATTGATGATGTATGTATATGCTCCTTACTCCAACCATTTCTTCTTTCCTACGTGTAAAACAGTTACACACTAAGTATTTACTTAGTGAGACAATAATTCAAATTTAAGTGTAATTGTCATAATATCAATCTCAATATTAATTATTAATTATTAATAATGCATATGATCACCTTACCATTACATGCTCATTAACATAATTAAATATGTAATAGCATATATGTATATCAAAGTGATAAGATTAGATCTTACCAATATTGGTGTCATGTCCATCCGTAAGCTTTCAATGCTTACCAATACCTTTTTCCAACTCTGTCTGCAAGCTTTCAAGCTTATCATTCTATTTTTTTATTTCAATTCAGTTTACTTAGCCCAAGGTATCGAATTAAGAGATTCTATGTACACGAGTCATCCCCTCATACCCAACCTTTCTTGAGTATGTATATTATTTGCACTCCACCGGGAGTGCTTAGCACCGAAGAGCTTCTGTATACTTACCAGAGTATACAATATATCCCTCATTGAGTTTTTATGAAATTACTCCGAAGTGCTTAGCACCCGTAATAAGTCTGTATACTCAAACCATGCATGAGTATACTCCTCAATGAGTATTTATAAAATTTGCACTCTACCTGAAGTGCTTAGAATCTTTATACAGCTGTTTATGACTCTATGGCTAGCCAACTATACCTTTGAACCTCTATATCATACTTGGGCTTTATATCATCAAATATTTCATCCATGGCAATGTATATCAATTTATATTAACATGAAGCAGTTCATAACCGAATAACATTAATAGTAAATCATCATCAATAACTAGTGATCAATGCATTTATTTTCAACCTTTGACATATTTAAAGTATGTCAAATGTATGATCAATGACATAATGATCATGACAATATATAAACCAGGTAGACTCATCGCAAGTCTTACCGGTGATGTATAAAACATCTATGTATAATGTTATGTATGCATTGCACTCACCTGGGCCATGTATTAGTATGCCTCACTAAGTCCTCTTCGATCATTTCCTTCATTGTACCTTGAACCTCCCTTGATTCGAACTTAACTTCATAATTCAAATAAATAAAATATTTGTTAGATCCCAATCTAACAATATGTTACATATTGTCCAATATAATTATTCGAATACAAAATCTCCAAACATTTTCTTTTCTTCCTTGTATTGTTCAAAAACTCATTATGGTCCTTAGTGACCAATTTGAACTTCCATTAACCATTTTCAAGCCTACTAATCAACCTTAGATACAAAGTGTATCAATTCTCATTTTCTGGCTGTTTGCAGTACCTCCCAAGAAATATTTCTATAAAATAATCTATAACACGGAATTCGATTCTATTTGTTCTGAAAGAAACTAGATTCAATAAGATTTTCAACCATATAAATTAATAGCCCAAATTCAACTTGTACGATTTATGGCGAATTTTCAAAGTCAATTTCCAGTATTGAATTTCGAAACAGCCTGCTACAGTGTTTTCTGACCTTTTACCACTTAAAAATTCATATCTTTTTACTCGGAACTCGAAATCAGTTTCGTTTGTTGGAAACGAAACTAGACGAACAAATATTTACATCGGTATAAAATTCACCTTCTAACCTTTTTTGTAGAATTTATGGTGAATTTTCAAAGTTACTGCCATAAACCAGTTTTTCTACACAGCTTCCATAAACAACTTCAACTTTTATACTAACTTCTCCTTACTTCTCTACTTTTCAATTTAGTCCAATCACTAGCTTTAAACCACCAACTCATCACATTTTTCACCAAATAATTATTCACAATAATTCTCCCTAATTTTCCTTATTTACCGAAATAGGTACTAAAATGCAAAGATAAGGATTCATGCTTCTTAACTTTGCAATTTAGTCCTCAATTCAACATTACTACCTTAATTCCATCATTACAACTAAAAATCAGATTTAGCCCCCATACAAAACTTCCATTTCGATTTGGTCACTTAACTTTGACAAATTGTCAAAATGGTCACTAATTCAATTCAACATCAATTTGGCATTCTAACTTCATTTTCTTATCTCTAACATCATTAATAACATAAATATACTCCAAATTCTATAAATTCAGATTTGGTCCTTCAACTTTTCAATTTGCCGAAATGGTCCCTATACAATTTAACTTAGGGTTTTGCTTCCAAACAACAATTCAAGCTTACTAGATCATTATTTCAACATCATAAACCCTAAATTAAACTTGAATCCATAAACCCTAATCATCTTCATAATAATCAAAACATGTAAAACTTAAATCCCAACTCAATATCATGATTTTTAACATCATACTAGCTTGATTTCAACTTGAATTCAATCATGGAATCATAAAATCTCAAAAGCCCCAATTTGATCCATAACCCTAATTTATTTCTCATGTAAATTCTCATCAATCAAGCATGGATTCCATGAATTATTGATATCAAAAGATAGAGCTTGAAGAGTAGAACAACTTTGTAGTTGAAGAGATTACCTGAAAACCAAGTTTCGGGGCTTAAATCGAGCTTGGAAAAAAAACTTCTCTTTCTTTCCCTAGCCCTCACGTTTTTGGCTGGAAAAGATGAATATTTGGTTCATCTTTTTATCATTATTTTACACATATATCTATTAAATGAATATTAAATTCATTTAATAGTGAAATTATAATTTTGCCCCTTTTTATCAAATAGTTGAGATTGATTTTATCATCAATCAAGGGACAAGATTTAATATTCCATTTTCTCTTTCCAAAATTTCTCTTATAACTTTTTAAATATTTCAAAATTGCCATTGGGGCCAAATGACTAATTTGCCCTCCAACTAGTTTTTATTTACTAGTTTGCCATTCTTGTAAAAATTCAACTAAATCTAGTTGGAATCCAACCAAATATAATAAAATATTCATAAAGTAGTATTTTATGAATTTTTCCATATCTTTTGGATCAGTCTCCTAAATTCCCATTCGATCCAATATACTGATAAATAATCCTTTACTCAGAAATAAACTGTAGGATTCATCTTGAATCGAACTAAAAATATTTCCAACACTTGGAAATGACTTTATATCCTTTCTCTATCATATGTTAAAACTTTAAAAATTTTCAGTTCGATCCGGGTATCCGAATTTCACTTAAACTTTAACTGCGATTTTCCCAATAATCGAAGTATCAGATCGAACCAAAAATTCCGCATTCGACTCACACCCTTAGGTGATATATTTATTTATGAAATAAAAACCCTTAACTTTCAGGAAATTACAACTTTAGTCCCTAAACTTTTCCAAAGTTTATACTTTAGCCATAAATTTTTCAAAATTTACATTTTGGTCAGTAAACTTTTAAACTTCAATTTCCATTCCAATATTCATTGGTATTAAACCAAACTTTAAGAATACCTTATTCAATTCACTATCTATCACATGATACCTTTAAACCTTAGAAATTTCCTTTCCAAAACCCATAATTAAAGAAATCCCAACTTTCGCATTTTTGTCATTTTAGTCACTAAGTTAGCTTTTAAGCTATTATATTAGTACTAAATGACCCTTAATCAACTTAGTAAATTTTGGGGTATTAAAATTCTCTCCCCCTTAAGAAAATTCGTCCTCGAATTTTTCAATACTTGGTTCCAAAAGGTGAGGAAACTATTTTCTTATATTTTCTTCTTATTTCTCTCAAATCTTTTCTTTAACCTTGTGATTTTTTGTCAAAGAACTTTAACAAATAGGATTGTCTTATTTTCTTAGTTCTTTGACTCCATGTGCTAGGATCTTTACCAGTTCTTTTTCATAGCTTAAATCCGGCTGAATCTCTATTTTCTCTGGAGTAACAACATGTGAGGGGTCTAATCAATATTTCCAGAGCATCGATAAATTATGAATCTTGTTAATTTCCAAAGATAAAGCTAACTATTAAGCTTAACTATCAAACTAACTCCTTTCACAATTTCTTATAGCCCAATAAATTTTGAACTTAACTTTCTCTTTGTCTAAACCATAACACCTTCTTCCAAGGTGAAACTTTTAAGGAATACTTTATCCTTAACTTCATATTAAATATATTTTCTTTTAGGGTCAACATATAGTTTCCATCATTGAGATAGAAATTCTTCCTTGATAATACAAATATCTATCAAACCTAACTTCCAAGTTTTCAGTTTCACTCTTTTCCACTTGTTTGCACCTTGACAACATTTTCATCCTTTCTTTAAAGATATCTTATTCAATCCAATAAGGTAAATTTTATTCTTAACTTGACAATCAAAACACCATCTTCTTTTAATGTCAATCTTGCATTCATAGCTCTTAAGGCAACAATTGCCTTTCGACTGAGAGCGTCAACTATCACATTAGCTTTTTCTGGATGATAGTCAATGACCATATCATAATTCTTAAAAAGCTCAATCCAACTTCTTTACGTCAAGTTTAACTCTTCTTTAGTAAGCATATACTTTAAACTTTTATAACCTATATAAATATAGCATCGTTCACTGTATAAATAATGATGCTATATCTTTTAAAGAAAATACAACCATTGCTAGCTCCAAATTATAAGTAATATAATTCCTCTCATATATCTTAAGTTGTCTCAAGCATAGACCATTACTTTTCCTTCTTGTATAAGTACGCATCCCAAACTGTTATAAGAAGCATCGCTATACACCACATAATCTTTACCCGATTCTGGCTGTACTGGTACCGTGGCTTCTATTAAGATCTCATTTAATGTCTTAAATATTTCTTAGCATTGATCTGTTCAACTGAACGACATTTCTTTCCTCAATAGCTTGGTCAATGAGGAGACAATCATCAAGAAATTCTAAACCTCTAAAACATTTTTCAAAGATTTCCATTCAACTATAATTTGTACTTTCTTGAGGTCTATTCTTATTCCCATTGCCCAATCCATATAACTAATAAAATAGCTTTAGATAACCAATCTCATACTTTAACAATTTAGCATATAACTTCTTTTCTCGAAAGGTCTGAAAAACAATGCAAAATGGGCATCTTATTCTTCCTTTTTTTCCTTTGAATAGACCAAAATATACTCAATGAATTCTACCAAAATTGGTCCAAGCAAAATTAGAATACTTGGTTCATTAGGCTTATAAATGCCGTAGGTATCATCACGAACTCATAGTATTCATACCGAGTCTAAAAAGCTATATTTAGAATTTCTTCTTCCTGGATTTTTATCAGTCTTCGGAAGAAGATATTTATTCTTTACTATTACCTTCTCGAGCTGATAGAAATCAGTCTTTCTCTTTTACAATTAACACTGGTGTGCCCTCAAGATGACACACTTGACTTTATAAAACATCGACCTAACATTCCTTGCAATTTGTACCTTTAAATCTCAAAGTTCGGTCAAAGCCATTTTATACGGGGCCATTAATTTAGGCGCAATGCCTGGTAACATCTTTATTTTGAATTTTACCTCTCAATCTAGAGGTAATTCTGGATAATCCATCTGGGAATACATCCGGATATTTTTGGATAGTCGAGTTATTTTTCAATTGAACTTTAACAGCCCGGGCATCTACTACATTTGATAAGAAAAGTTAGCAACCTTATAACAACAATTTCCTTAATAAAAAAACTAAAATTACATTAGAAAAGGGGTTTACCCTTTTATCAACTACTACAATTTTGTGCCTTCCATGTTTTTCAATATTAATCATTTTATGTGACAATTCATCATGACCTGATAGGAAGGTAACCAATTCATGCCCACAATCATCTTAGACTCCTCAAAAGATAATTCCGTTAAGTTTATCGGGAACTCTATTTATTATATTTTTATCGAGCAATTCCACATGTTCAGCTCGCCCTTACATTACAACCCAACAAATTCGTGACCGCTATATTACTTGAAATGGGTTCTATAAGGATATCTCATTCACCATTCAACTTCGTACATATGTACGAATGTGTAAAGCTAGGACCCATCAACATCAATACAGGTTTATCTAAAAAGATGAGATGTACCTTCTATTATTCTCGAATCATCCCAATCTTTATCAGTCCTGATGTTATAAACTCGAACTGATAAGTGCAATCCTGGTTATGAAGCAAATTTAGATGGTTTTCTAATCTAGCTTAAATCTCGGAGCAACAAAATAGCTCCATCCAATTTCTCGGTATCCGTTCAGTGTAATTCTTAGATTATTCAGTTATAAATCAACAATCACTAGACCTTAATCTGTTTTTCCTTTCAATTCATGTGTTTCTAAACTTTTCAACTCCTTAATCTGGCACAGGCACTTCTTGTTGTACCAGTGCCCCTTTCTTGTTCAGATTTATCCGAATGGTTATTATTAACCTTATTGTTACTACTCTTGATTCCTTCCAAAGCTTCCAATTTACCAGTTCATCACGCTTTCTTGACTCAAATATTTCTTATAATTCCTCCAATTTACATTAGTAAGGAGCGACATCAATCAAATCGTAAAAACATCATATCAGTAATATTGATATCCTAGTGGCATGTATACTCTTTTTAACATAAAACTACTTCCATTTAGACCGAGAATTGGCTAAACCTGTAGCTCTGATACCAATAAATGTAATACCACTTTCCCGTATTCATATCTGAATACGAGTCAGAGATATCACAAAACATTTGTAAAACCCTATACATTTGTAACTCGGTAAAATTTTGTTTCTTTAAAAATGTTACAATGTATTTAGGTTTTATTTACAAATCTAGTTATTCGCGTAAAGTTTAAAAATAATATTTTCATCTTCATATCGAATTTATTTTCAGGCAGCAACTTATCAATTTAATTTGTCTTGATATAATTAATAAAACTGACTAATTTAAAATTCATCCAAATACCAAATAAAATACAAATTCTATCAGAGCATGCATACCCTTTTAATATACATGCCAACTAGTAAATATCAAACAGTATCAAAAGATATCTTACTGATACTGATGTACCTATTATTGATTGATGATGTCCGTATATGCTCCTTACTCCAACCATTTCTTCTTTCCTACGTGTAAAACAGTTACACGTTAAGTATTTACTTAGTGAGGCAATAATTCAAATTTAAGTGCAATTGTCATAATATCAATCTCAATATTAATTATTAATTATTAATTATTAATAATGGATATGATCACCTTACATGCTCATTAACATAATTAAATATGTAATAGCATATATGTATACCAAAGTGATAAGATTAGATCTTACCGATATTGGTGCCATTTCCATCCTTAAGCTTTCAACGCTTACCAATACCTTTTTCCAACTCTGTCTACAAGCTTTCAAGCTTATCATTCTATTTTTTTATTTCAATTCAGTTTACTTAGCCCAAGGTATTGAATTAAGAGATTCTATGTACACGAGTCATCCCCTCATACCCAACCTTTCTTGAGTATGTATATTATTTGCACTCTACTGGGAGTGCTTAGCACGGAAGTGCTTCTATATACTTACTGTAGTATACAGTATATCCCTCATTGAGTTTTTATGAAATTACCCCGAAGTGCTTAGCACCCGTAATAAGTCTGTATACTCAAACCATGCATGAGTATACTCTTCAATGAGTATTTATAAAATTTGCACTTTACCTGAAGTGCTTAGAATCTTTATACAACTGTTTATAACTCTATGGCTATCCAACTATACCTTTGAACCTCTATATCATTTTTGGGCTTTATATCATCAAATATTTCATCCATGGCAATGTATATCAATTTATATTAACATGAAGCAGTTCATAACCGAATAACATTAATAGTAAATCATCATCAATAACTAGTGATCAATGCATTTATTTTCAACCTTTGACATATTTAAAGTATGTCAAGTGTATGATCAATGACGTAATTATCATGACAATATATAAACCAGGTAGACTCATCGCAAGTCTTACAGGTGATGTATAAAACATCTATGTATAATGTTATGTATGCATTGCACTCACCTGGGCCATGTATTAGTATGCCTCACTAATTCCTTTTCGATCATTTCCTTCATTGTACCTTGAACCTCCCATGATTCGAGCTTAACTTCATAATTCAAATAAATAAAATATTTGTTAGATCCCAATCTAACAATAAGTTACATATTGTCCAATATAATCATTCGAATACAAAATGCCCAAACATTTTTCTTTTCTTCCTTGTATTGTTCAAAAAATCATTATGGTCCTTAGTGACCAATTTGAACTTCCATTAACCCTTTTCAAGCCTACTAATCAACCTTAGATACAAAGTGTATCAGTTCTCATTTTCTGGCTGTTTGCAGTACCTCCAAAGAAATATTTCTATAAAATAATCTACAACTCGGAATTCGATTCCATTTGTTCTGAAAGAAACTAGATTCAATAAGCTTTTCAACCATATAAATTAATAGCCCAAATTCAACTTGTAAGATTTATGGCGAATTTTCAAACTCAATTTCCAATATTGAATTTCGGAACAGCCTGCTATACTGTTTTCTGACCTTTCACCACTTAAAAATTCATATCTTTTTACTCGGAACTCGAAATCAGTTTCTGTTTGTTGGACACGAAACTAGACGAACAAATCTTTACATCGGTATAAAATTCACCTTCTAACCATTTTTGTAGAATTTATGGTGAATTTTCAAAGTTACTGCCATAAACCAGCTTTTCTACACAACTTCCATAAACAACTTCAACTTTTATACTAACTTCTCCTTACTTATCTACTTTTCAATTTTGTCCAATCACTAGCTTTAAACCACCAACTCATCACATTCTTCACCAAATAATTATTCAAAATAATTCTCCCTAATTTTCCTTATTTACCGAAATAGGTACTAAAATGCAAAGATAAGGATTCATGCTTCTTAACTTTGCAATTTAGTCCACAATTCAACATTACTACCTTAATTCCATCATTACAACTAAAAATCAGATTTAGCCCCATACAAACTTCCATTTCGATTTGGTCACTTAACTTTGACAAATTGTCAAAATGGTCACTAATTCAATTCAACATCAATTTGGCATTCTAACTTCATTTTCTTATCTCTAACATCATTAATAAAATAAATACACTCCAAATTCTAAAAATTTAGATTTGGTCCTTCAACTTTTCAATTTGCTGAAATGGTCCCTACACAATTTAACTTAGGGTTTAGCTTACAAACAACAATTCAAGCTTATTAGATCATTATTTCAACATCACAAACCCTAAATTAAACTTGAATCCATAAACCCTAATCATCTTCATAATAATCAAAACATGTAAAACTTAAATCCCAAGTCAATATCATGATTTTTAACATCATACTAGCTTGATTTCAACTTGAATTCAATCATGGAATCATAAAATCTCAAAAGCCCCAATTTGATCCATAAACCCTAATTTCTTTCTCATGTAAATTCTCATCAATCAAGCATGGATTCCATGAATTATTGATATCAAAAGATAGAGCTTGAAGAGTAGAACAACTTTGTAGTTGAAGAGATTACCTGAAAACCGTGTTTCGGGGTTTGAATCGAGCTTGGAAATTTTTTTCTCTTTCTTTCCCTAGCCCTCACATTTTTGGCTGGAAAAGATGAACATTTGGTTCATCTTTTTACCATTATTTTACACATATATGTATTAAATGAATATTAAATTCATTTAATAGTGAAATTACAATTTTGCCCCTTTTATCCAATGGTTGAGATTGATTTTATCATCAATCAATGGCCAAGATTTAATATTCCATTTTCTCTTTCCAAAATTGCCCTTATAAATTTTTAAATTTTTCAAAATTGCCATTGGGGCCAAATAACCAATTTGCCCTCAAACTAGTTTTTATTTACTAGTTTGTCATTCTTGTAAAAATTCAACTAAATCTAGTTGGAATCCAACCAAATATAGTAAAATATTCATAAAGTAATATTTTATGAATTTTTCCATATCTTTTGGATCAGTCTTCAAAATTTCCATTCGATCCAATATACTGAGAAATAATCATTTACTTAGAAATAAACTGTAGGATTCATCTTGAATCGAACTAAAAATATTTCCAACACTTAGAAATGACTTTTATAACCTTTCCCTATCATATGGTAAAACTTCAAAATCTTTCAGTTCGATCTGGGTATCCGAATTCCACTTAAACTTTAACTGTGATTTTCCCAATAATCGAAGTATCAGATCGAACCAAAAATTCCGCATTCGATTCACACCCTTAGGTGATCTATTTATTTATGAAATAAAAACCCTTAAATTTTGGGAAATTACAACTTTAGTCCCCAAACGTTTCCAAAGTTTATACTTTAGCCATAAAATTTTCAAAATTTACATTTTGGTCACTAAACTTTTAAACTTCAATTTTCATTCCAATTTTCCTTGGTATTCAACCAAACTTTACGAATACCTTATTCAATTCACTATCTATCATATGATACCTTTAAACCTTAGAAATTTCCTTTCCAAAACCCATAATTAAAGAAATCCCAACTTTCGCATTTTTGTCATTTTAGTTTCTAAGTTAGCTTTTAAGCTATTATCTTAGTACTAAATGACCCTTAATCAACTTAGTAAATTTTGGGGTATTACACATCAGATATGGGAAGATTACAAGAGATCATGTCCAACTAGTATGGAAAGTCAAGTGATGCACAAGGAATTGTCATTGTGGACTCACGGCAAATTTTTTATAGGATCTAAGCGTTTTTGGATCAGGGTGTATTCTTATGTATACACCGTTTCTCAGGTACCTTTCCAACACATCTTGAAACGCCTCAATCGGACGTCATGAGCTCAAGATACGCTCGTTTTACTAAAGACAGCACGTGCAGAAAACTGTATACGGGTTCAATACGGGAATTTGAGCTTATTACGAATTTTCAATTATTTTATTGAATATTTGTAATTAAATTCAAGTTTAGATATTTCCCTATTTGTTTTAACTCATATTGAATGTAAGGAAAGAATTTGATGCCCAAGTAATAGCATTATTCCCATTCCAAGAATGTTGAGCATAAGTAGGGAATATGCTTTTAGGGTTTTTGATTTAGGGTTTCTTGAAGCCTATAAATAGGCCTCATTCCATT
The DNA here is from genome assembly GCA_019671005.1 of Hibiscus mutabilis. Taxonomy (NCBI): domain Eukaryota; kingdom Viridiplantae; phylum Streptophyta; class Magnoliopsida; order Malvales; family Malvaceae; genus Hibiscus; species Hibiscus mutabilis. The sequence continues at coordinate 26,985,783 of CM033714.1, forward strand.
GTAATTAGACACATTATTTTTTCACATTCACAACCACACATTGAGAAACAAACAAGCAATTGTAATACATAAATTGAAGAGCAATACAAGCAATTTCTTTGAGGAATTTTATCCAAATACTGTCTCTATATATTTTTATTCTCTTTGTTTTTTGGGCATTTGGTCTTGAATAAGGAAGAAAAGAGATATAGGTCTTCGCTTATCGGAGCTTGTAGAGAACTCTTCGTCGCCAAAAAAAGAGTCGGCACCGGAGGAAGGGCAGCCGTGGCACGCCAGTGGCAGCAGTAGCGGCATGCTGCCCCCAACATCCGACAGTGGAACCAGCGGCAGAAACGGCTTTCAGCTCGTACCCCTCGCCAATGAGTTCATGATTCGATCCACTATTTGCAATTTCTTTTCCATCTTTTCTTTTAATTCAGTTCTTTTATTTTTGATGCAATTAAATTAACTGTTTGATTAATACTTTCTTTATTTAATTTATCTTTTTGGTTCCGGTAAAGCATTAGGGTAAATAAATATTTTAATCCATGTTTTAATAAAGACTTGTTAACTAATCTTCAATAAATACCTTTAGGTTTGTTTCCATATAGATAACTTAAATATTCATTTACCAATAATAAAGTTTAATTGTAAATACTTTAGATTTAGATTCCTAAAATAATCTGTCTTTTAATAACTAACTTAGTAAATGGTTTAAAATAAAATTATACCTACCCTTAATTGCAAATATTTAAATAACTTATTTAGGTAATTTTGTTAAAAATGTAAATAATCTATTAATTGTAATGATGGTAAATAAAAACTAACTTCGTAATTCTCTAAAAAAAGGTAAATAATTCATTAATTGTATGATGGTAAATAAAAATTAACTTGGTAATTTTCTAAAAAGGGTAAATAATTCATTATTTGAAAATATTGGTAAATAAGTCTAACTTGATAATTCTTTAAAAAAAGTTAATAACTCTTTCTCCTTAATTGTAAATAAAACTCTTTAGGTAATTCTTAGAAAAGTAAATAAATCGTAAATAATTAATTAAAGCTTTTAGGATTAGTTTCTTTAAACAAATGCTTTTAATAATAAAAATTAACTTTGAAAATTAAATCATCCATAAAAAGTCAAAAAGAACATAAAACGTCATTTAAAAAAAATCTTTGCATCATGAAAAACGAGATATTTTCTCAATTAGGGTTAATTCGGTCTTCCCCTACCTGTTGGGGAACGGTCGAAACTCCTATGCGGGACTATATTTTCGGATTTTAAGGATTAATGTCTTATTCCTTAGCGTCTAAAATGACCGGGGTTTACTCAGCCGTGAGCGAATTCGAGTCATTTCCACAACTCTGTGGATTTTTACATTAATCTTTGCATGCTCGCATCCGGGTTATCAAGAAAAATATTAGTGATCAAGTAAGCGTCGGTCTCCGGGCGTGATGTGGGTGCTAATCCTTCCCCACACGTAACCATGCCCTCGAACCCTCTATCTAGTTGGTTTTAGGTTTTCGGTCTGCCTAATACAATAAAAAAGACCGGTGATGACTCCGTTGTTACAGCTTGGCGACTCCACTGGGGACTGTTTAAGAGGGCACAACTTTTACTTGATCACGAGTTATTTTCCTTAGTAATCCGTTGTATTTTTTGTGTGCAGTTTTCTTGGTGCTTTAAAACTGTTTGCATCATAACATAAGCCTTCTACTCAGGCTTTATCAAACTTAAGTGGAAGAAAATAGCTATGCCTTCGTGAGTAACCCTCCGTATGTGCTAGTGAAAGTCTTTCAGGATCCAGAGTACTTATGCTTTCATGAGTAACCCTCCGCACGAGCATAATGAAAATGCATCCCCTTGAGCCGTGTTCGATCTGCAAGCCTGTGATGGGCCAGGATCGAACACCTTATCCACCTTGGAGTAGAGGATGGAGACGGTTTGAGAACCTTTTTTAGATTTGAACCCTCATAAATGTATGTTTTAGTAAGCCCACCTCAGTAAACCATGTGAAGCCATAGGTTTTATTTCCTTTACTATTGTTATTTATTGTTTTACTTTTTGTATCTTACCCTTGTGTTTTATTTCATTATTTATATATACTAACACCTTTTTGAATTCTGAGAGCATACATTGCATTGCATCCAGTTGGTATTCCGAAACACTAGTCAGTCAAAGATCATGACTATTTGGGTCACATTATCCAGCTCTGGAGTCCTTCGCCTGAATACTGATGTCTGAAGTGAACCCGCGGAGTTTTAGCGCCGATACAGAGATAGCGTGCAGAAAGAAACCACTATAGATATACCAAAATAAGTACACATGGGATTGCCTCATAATCATTTGTCTGGATTGATCATCGTATGGGAAAGCCTGAAAGCCCAAGATCAAGTCGTATTCACCAAAAGGTATGGATATATAGCCCTTCTAGCAGACGCCAAATTTTGTGACCCGGCTTATCGTTGCTTCGTTTTCAATTAAGAAGACATGACCCCCGCCATTGAAGAGTACATGGTCTTGCTGGGCCTGGAGCTAGAGAAACCTGATAAAATATACTGGAAGGAGAAAAACTCAGTTTAACGAAAGAAATTTGCCAAGCTTGTCGGTCTAAATGTTGAAGAAATAGATGCCCATGTTGATGAGAAGAATAAAAGCCCTTGCTTCACGTGGGAATTTATCTATGCCTAGATTATAAAAGACGTAAAGCACGGAAGAGTCCTTGATTTGCTCGCCTTGGCTATTTATGCCTTAGTCATCTTCCCTAAAGTCTCAGGGTATGTGGAGATAACCCTAGTGGACTTGCTAGCTCAAAAGAACATAAATCTTGTCCCAACAATTTTGGCAGAAACCTTCAGATCCCTAAATTTTTTGTTGAACTCGAGGAAGAGGTAGCCTCACGGGATGCTCACATCTTATTTACTTTGGTTGCAGAGTCATTTCTGGGATGATGAGAAGATAAGCAAGCACCCGACATCTAGAGATTTGTTCATGATCAGAAAAGCTACCAGAAAGCGATGGCAACAAAACATAAAGCAAGAACAGTAGATGACCTTCTTCTAAAACATTTCTGACAATGACGTCACCTGAAGAGCCCATTTAACGTTCAAGTGCCGATTCTATACAAGTACGAAAAGATGGAATGGGTTCTTCTCATAGGACTATGGAGAGCTACAAGCTATGCCCTTTACTTCGTACAACGCCAGTATAGGTCTCGATAGTTCATTCCTATTACTCAAGGGCTACGAGAAGAGGAGTTCTCCTACACAAAAGACAATTCCACAAAGTGAGCCATGGAGTTGGCTAGTGGATAGAAACGAACATACCGAATAAAAGTGGCCCTATTTGCTAGTGTTGTGCTCAAGTATACAAGTTGGAAGAGGGAAAGAGTCGACAACATAGGCATCCCAACCATGGTAAGCCTATCAGATAATCCTCAGCCCAACATCTTTTTGACCGAGCTAGAAATTTACAAACATGACTTTGAGAGGGAAAATTGTGGGGCAAAGTCACTGAAGGCAAGCTCATCGCAAAACAATACCAAAGAGAAGGCTGTCAGAAAGAGATAAAAAATCTACTAACAAAGCAAGAACTCCACCTAAAAGATATGCAAGAGTTGACGCAAGAGAACAACTGTTTGAAGGCCCGAGGGGTACGTGCTAGTAGTTCCAAAAGCTTTAAAAATGAAAAGGTACAACTCGATAAGATGAAGAAAGAGTGAAAGCTCTGGCAACGTGAGGCAAAGAAACATAAAGAAAAGGCAGGCTGACTTGTTGGAGAAAAGCAACACTTAGAGGGGCAATACTCAGAAGCACCTAGTAGCCTCAGAAAATACCGTGATCAGAACTAGGAACTTCAAGAGAAACTAAAAGAAGAGGAGACAAAGGGGTCCAAGGCCGAATTGCTCTGTACGGTGTAGAACCCTTATTGATAATTAGAATATGAGAAGATCTAGTGGGCCAACACCAAGCGGGCTGTAAATGTCGCATGCTTGGGGTAGACAACTCTATATTGATCATTTGAGACGTCAAATTCAGAAAGTAGATTCTAAGGCTCGTGATATGAAGAATCGGGCCAGATAGAATGAACAACAACTGTTAAACTTCCTAGATGAGGCAATCAACCAGTACCAGTAGAATAGTTCTTCGGTCGCGTTTAGAGAGAGGTTGCACCAATTTGAGAGTTCGAGCAATTGGCACTAAAGCACATCAAGGGAAAAAAGCAAAATGAAGTCTTTGTTATGTGTACACGAACTTTATGATTAATGAAACGTGCTTTTGGTTTCAAAATATCAACAATCTTGCATCAATACCTCGTGCACATCATCATCTCCATTTGAAAGATGAAAGTGCACAATCTCAATAAGACACTATGCCCATATAGCAGCTATGGCGAGTAAGGCTGTTGACACCAAACTCGGAGTAGCTTATTTTCACTCAAAGGCCCATCAAAGAAAATATTTCAAATCCATATTCTGGTGGAGTCCAGAATTTGAAGTTTCCAATCCAGATGAAGGGTCTGAGCCTAGTACCTGGCCTGATAATTCCTCCAAAACTCAAGAAGTACGACAAATAGAGTCAATGGCAGTGCAAGCCTTGATGATGATGGCAGCCCTAATGAATATAAAAAGAAAAAATTAAAATGTTGAAGATGAGCCTTGCTACAAAGATTCACATGTAAATAATTCAAAATGCTCTACAAACAGGAATTTGAGAACTCATACTGAAGGTGTTTTGCCAATCTTTCTTCCACAAAAATTAAAACAATTAGAAGAGGTGTCATGAGATGTAGATGCTTTCATTCGAGCCATACAAGGAGGCCTTCCACTCAAAATTGATGTGTCAACTATAATGATAGCTCAACCTGGTCTGTAGTGGCTTGCCAATCATAATGCTGGAGACCCCCACTCCCTAGATCAAGGCTAGAGAAGCGCTTAAGAATCAGGCCTACCAACCAGAAGTACAAGATCGCTAGATTGAGTGAGCAGAACAAAATAAGAATGAAAAAATAAAGACACTGGAGATATCTATGACCATAACATACATCTGGTGATTTTCTATGCAAGACAAAGTGCCCTGTTGATCTATGCTCTTGGTTATCCTGACAACATTGTATGAAAGCTCTAACCACCTCGCAAAGAGCATCCCTGGTTGAAAGTTCAAGGCAGAAGCCATAGAAAAGAATGAATGTATAATAGGACCAGACCTGCGGTCATCAAGGTTGAAGGATATGTCTTACAAAGTCAAGGGCGAGTAACAATGTAGATTTCATTCTAAGGAATGGACGTTGGAATTTCAATAGCAAGAAACTGGTGATGTTAGCTAGAATTAGAAGATGGGTCATTGCTAACTTTTTTACTTCAAAGCCTGATTTAGTAGACGTTTCCCACCTATCACTAGAGTTGACGTTTGCGATCCAAGCTCACTAAAGCTCATTTATTTATTGCCTGGTGAAAAAACCTTGATCTCAACAAATTTTTCTGAATTTGGTATAGTGACTCAGAACATAACACCAATTGAAGTGAATGACCAACACTCTCTGGTAATGAATGCCAAGATCTATAGTTCAAATTTGATGTTAACCATTAAAAGATCAATACCTATGGATCCATTAAAAGAATGCAAGAACAAGACGAGTGCTACAAGAGCATCGAGGTGGCTAGATATGTGAAGTTACAGCTCTTCGCCCGTACAAAATGAGAAGTGCAATCGAAAAATTCCTGACTTCAACGAGGTTATCATTGAGAATGTGGAATTGATAGGATCACCTGCCCCTCAGCATACTTGATCATGTGCTACCAAAAACGAGAAGTTACTCATCTACTGTCTATTGGAGTCTGCTACCCAATGGCATACCTAACTGAGTCGAGTTAATCTAAGTACATAGGAGGATTCGTCAAGGGCTTCTTCTGAATAGGTTAAAAAGGTGACCAACATGGTCCCAAATTAGAACGCTGTAAGGCATGGACTAGAGATCTAACAAGGATTTTTGCCAGTATACAATGGTAATACAAGATAGTTCTGGTATAGCCGTCTTTGTCAGAAAGTGAGATTTCTCTGATAACTTTAAGGAAGCCCTACAAACATGGTTACAAATACCGACAGCCATCAAGAGTTGAAGACTTAATTGGCAAGCCCAACGCTTCAACAATGGGAACTTGATGAGAGAACTAGCCTCTCAGTGGAATTCAAAAGAAAATAGAGCAAGTAGAGGAGTTTCCTACTGTTTCTAAGACAATTGCGAAGTCATACTTGGAACCAATCCTTTTTGTTTTTGCCCATGAGCATTAGGGATCTTTTGCAAGGGCGACTATGTTATTTTGCTTGTTTTAAAGATGCATTATTTTCTCAAGTGGCAAACATTTCATTTTCTTCATTCATTACATCCATTTCTCTTCCAAAACACATTTTTTGCAGGGCCCCTATTATTGATTACATGAATGATTCTTGAATCTAATCCACGATAGAGAGGAAACAAAAATGTGCTCAGGATTAATGGGAAAGATCTCAAATACAAATTTCGAGATAATTTTCCTCTCAAACATTGTTGTTTAAGGTCTTTGGATTAAGTGATAACTCTGAAATATTTACCAACTGAGGACAACTCTTCTTCAATGATATCCATGTATGAGAAGAGATTTGGCATTCCTTCATTTCCCTTCGCAAAAAAGATATCCCTTGTTGTCCCTTTTGAGCCTGATATTTTCATCTTCCGATTGAACCCTAACCAAGGATCACTCCTCATACTAGGGGCAAAGGCGATGAAAGGTGACTGGTTCTGACTATGCTATGAAGATAACAAGAATGAGTGCAAGAAACAACATGAGCAAAATAACGTGTAGACAGGGATAGGTATCCAAAAAAGGAAAAAGAAGAAAAAGAAAAAATGTGTGAAAGAAAAACATTGAAAATATACCCATTGGAGGAAGTGCCAAGTTGAAAAGTACAAGTTTTCAAGAAATCATCGTATGAACCATGTGTCAGTTTAATAATCTCGGAGCAAAAAGAAGGAGATGAACTCTAGGGTGAAAACCCAAAAACGGGCAGTTTAGAGTGATCCATAAAGGAAACGAAAAGAGGAAGCAATATAAAGTAGGGACTTCATCAAGAAAAATTGATCCTTGGTTTAATCACCCACAAACACATATTTGGGCCTATATACCCTTTCTTTTGTAACCATGAACCTTAGCCATATTACAAGCCTTGAAAGACCATTTCGATCATATAAGGATATCTGAGAATAGGAGTTTGTTTTCAGAACACATTCCACCTAATTGAGTTTACCTTTTTCCAAGGACTTCAAAACTTCTAATGTTTGTTTGAAATTAGAAAATAGGGAAAATGAATCTGTGGGAGTGGTGAGTCAAATAGAGCCACCTATATAGGTAGAAATTAGGAGCGCTATCCGGTCGATGGGCTCATGAATCATTCATGCTATGAATTCCGGGGCATCTGATTTTTTTTCTCTTGATTTTACCTTTTTCCATGTTTGCCATGACTTTTTAAATTTCCTTTAAATTCTCATGAATTCTCATTTCAAGCTTTTATCTTGTTTATTCACAAGCGTCTTACAATAAATTAACATGGATTCACGAAAAAAACAAAAGATTTCTTGGTATGACTTCCAATTGTAAGGATCTAGAAGTAAATATTCACATTCGATGGCATTGAAGATAGCTGAGCCCGAGGTTCAATAGGGCATTACCTCGCAGAAGGGGCACGAGTGTTAGAAGAAAGGCTTGTGAGATCTCAAAAATACAATAGCGAGGCAGAGGTTCCCTCCACGAGCAAGCCATGATAGAATGCCTAAGTCTAGCCAGATTGAAGAGGTTGGAAAGAGTTCCTCCCATAGCCTTTAGAAGTGGGGCATCGTTACCCATAGAAAAACAAGATGAGTTCAAATGCGAACAAACAAGATGTGAAGTAGAAAGCAACTTGAGCAATGGAGAGCTCAGAAGGTTCAAATTTTAGGGGCATTTACCCAAATTAAGGATTCCTTAGTCTTCCGAAGAGATTTAAGAGAGGAACAAGCCCTGCTGCAAAGATTCTCATACGAAGAACTCAAAAAACATTCACAAGATTCCTTGAAGAACTGCTACCAATCAGAAGCACAAGATTACCTGATTGATTTTGGAGGAACAAACCCTATTTTTCGCCATCCTTGGAAGAAATACATCATTTTTTATTCGAAGCCTATCCGTTCAGGCTCGTAGAGAATGGAAGCCTTTACAGCCTATTCGTTCAGGCTCATAGAGAATGGAAGCCTTTATTTTCAAAAAAATGACATATCTGTTCAGGCCTACGAAGGATGGAAACCTTTTTCAGCATATGGCTTATCCGTTCAGGCCCATGAAGAATGGAACTTTATCGATTCAGTGCCCACAGGGGCGAGAGTTACCCTTATTGATTCAGTGCCCGCATGGGGTGAAAGTCACCCTTTTTGGGGCAATACTACTTTAGCATTAAGGTGGAAATAAGCTTTGCTACAAAGATTCCCCAGCAAGAAGTTCAAAGGTGGTCATAAGAAGCTTTAAAGAGCTAGAAGACTACCCAACTCATTAGGAGTACAAGATTACTGGATTAAGTAAACAAATAAGCAAGGATCAAATATGGATGAAGCATGCGACTTATTTGAAGAATTGTTCATTGCTGCTTCAGAATGATACAGCGGTTATTCGATTTGTTTCTGCCACTTCGGAGAAACTAATCCATTCACCAATTGAAGTCATTACCGCTTCAGAATGATACAACAGTTATTCGATTTGTTTTTACCACTCTGGAGAAATAGATCATTTCCTCGATTGAAGTCATTTCCACTTCAGAATGATATAACAATTATTTGATTTGTTTATACTACTCTGGAGAAACATGTCTTTTGAAGTAATTGCCGCTCCGTAATGATTTAGCAATTTCGATTTGTTTCTGCTGCTATGGAGAAATAAGTCCTTTCACTGATTGAAGTCATTGTCGTTCCGGAATAATTTAGCAATTTTGATTTGTTTCTGCTGCTCTGGAGAAATAGGTCCTTTCACCGATTAAAGTTATTGGCGCTCCAGAATGATTTAGCAATTTCAATTTGTTTCTGCCGCTCCGGAGAAACATGTCCTTTGAAGTCATTGCCGCTCTAGAATGATTTAGTAATTTTGATTTGTTCTTGCCGCTTCAGAGAAACAAATCCTCTCACCATTTGAAAAAATTTCGATTTGTTTCTGCCACTCTGAAGAAATAGATCCTCTCACCATTTGAAGTCATTTGATTTATTCACTGCTGCTTTGGAGGAATGGGTCAAATGAATCGCGTTGTTTTTTGCCACTTCGGAAAGACGATTGTATAGTACCCAAATTTTTTTTTGTTGCTCCAGAGAAACAAGCTATGTTCAACCGACCCGGCTGGACAAAATTAGTGCCTTTTTGTTCTTTACCCTATTCCCGTTTCACAGGAATGGGCAAAGAGGGGCAGTTGTAGTCACCTATTTTGTCCGCCCATGTATATACGATACAAAAGCCCCAAAAATATAAAAAATGCAAAACTCAAAAAAGAATCTATGTACAGTAGGCCCAATTAGGCCTCATACACAAAGAAACCCTAGCTTTTCTTGTGCAGTACTCTTTCTATTTGAATCCCTACCAAGCCGCCACATCATCGGTCATGCCTTGCAAGCAAAGAAAATAGGATTAAATATGAATCGATCTTATCAAGCAAATTAGATCATACAAGATCCTAGTCACATCAGATATGGGAAGATTGCAAGAGATCGTGTCCAACAAGTATGGAAAGTCAAGTGATGCGCAAGGAATTCTCATTGTGGACTCACAGGAAATTTTCGATAGGATCCAAGCATTTTCGGGTCAGGGTGTCTTCTTATGTATTGGTCGTTTTTAGTTACATTTCCAACGCATCTTGAAATGCCTTAATCGAACGTCATGAGCTCAAGATACGCTCGTTTTACTGAAGACAGCACGTGCAGAAAACTGTATACGGGTTCAATATGGGAATTTGAGTTTATTACGAATTTTCAATTATTTTATTGAATATTTGTAATTAAATTCAAGTTTAGATATTTCCCTATTTGTTTTAACTCATATTGAATGTAAGGAAAGAGTTTGATGCCCATGTAATGACATTATTCTCTTTCCAAGAATGTTGAGCATAAGTAGGGTATGCTTTTAGGGTTTTTGATTTAGGGTTTCTTGAAGCCTATAAATAGGCCTCATTCCATTGTAATTAGACACATTACTTTTTTCACATTCACAACAACACATTGAGAAACACACAAGCAATTGTAATATAGAAATTGAAGAGCAATACAAGCAATTTTTTGAGGAATTTTGTCCAAATATTGTCTCCATATATTTTTATTCTCTTTGTTTTTTGCGCATTTGGTCTTGAATAAGGAAGAAAAGAGGTATAGGCCCTCGCTTATCGGAGCTTGTGGGGAACTTCTCGTTGCTAAAAAAGAAGAGACGACATCGAAGGAAGGGCAGCCGCGACACGGCGGCGATGGCAGCAGCGGCATGCTGCCCCCAACGTCCGACAGACGACAGTGGTAACAACGATAGAAACGACATTCAGCTCGTACCCCTCGCCGAAGAGTTCATGATTCAATCCACTGTTTGCAATTTCTTTCCCCTCTTTGCTTTTAATTCAGTTCTTTTTATTTTTGATGCACTTAAATTAACTGTTTGATTCATTCTTTCTTTATTTAATTTATCTTTTTGGTTTCGATAAAGCATTAGGGTAAATAAATATTTTAATCCATGTTTTAATAAAGACTTGTTAACTATTCTTCAATAAATACCTTTAGGTTTGTTTCCACGTGGATAACTTAAATATTCATTTACCAATAATAAAGTTTTATTGTAAATACTTTAGATTTAGATTCCTAATATAATATGTCTTTTAATAACTAACTTAGTAAATGATTTAAAATAAAATTATACCTTCCCTTAATTGCAAATATTTAAATAACTCATTTAGGCAATTTTGTTAAAAAGGTAAATAATCTATTAATTGTAATGATGGTAAATAAAAATTAACTTGGTAATTCTCTAAAAAGGTAAATAATTCGTTAATTGTAATGATGGTAAATAAAAATTAACTTAGTAATTTTCTAAAAAAGGGTAAATAATTCATTATTTGAAAATATTGGTAAATAAGTCTAACTTGATAATTCTTTAAAAAAAAGTTAATAACTCTTTCTCATTAATTGTAAATAAAACATTTTAGGTAATTCTTAGAAAAGTAAATAAATCGTAAATAATTAATTAAATCTTTTAGGATCAGTTTCTTTAAACACATGCTTTTAATAATAAAAATTAACTTTGAAAATTAAATCATCCATAAAAAGTCAAAAAGAACATAAAACATCATTTTAAAAAAAATTTTGCATCATGAAAAACGAGATATTTTCTCAATTAGGGTTAATTCGGTCTTCCCCTAGCCGTTGGGGAACAGTCGAAACTCCTATTTGATACTATATTTTCGGATTTTAATGATTAATGTCTTAATTCCTTAACGTCTAAAATGATCGGGGTTTACTCAATCGTGAGCGAATCCGAGTCATTTCCAAAACTCTGTGGATTTTTACATTAATTTTTGCATGCAAGCATCCGGGTTATCAAGAAAAATATTAGTGATCAAGTAAGCGCCGGTCTCCGGGCGTGATGGGGGTGCTAATTCTTCCCCACACGTAATTGTACCTCTGAACCCTCTATCTAGTTGGTTTTTAGATTTTTTTCCGCCTAATACAATAAAAGAGACATGTGGTGACTCCGTTGTTACAGATACCATTTGTGAACTTTACCTTAAAAAAAATTCATATTATTAATTATTGACTCAAATTCTTAATCTAGATCTAGAAGTGTAAACCGTAGGCAATTTTTTTGCGGTTATGAATTTTGTTTTGGATTTTAATGTTTTATTAGTAGTAGTATTAGAATTTATTTTATATTTGGTGTACGATTGTCATATATGTACCTTGTAATTTTAAAAATTGTCTTTTTTTGCCCCGTACCCGTGTATAGCATTTTCGTAATGATTTTGTGATCAAATTTGAAAAAAATTATAAAAATGATTATTAAATTTATGGAAATATTATAAAATAATTATATATTGAGCGTGAACTTTTAGAAAATTACATTAGAAATTTATATATGTAAAATTATAAAATTCTAGGGATGTGAAATCAAATTATCAATAAAAATGTATAAAATATCTAAACTATATAAAAATTTAAGGCTTAATTATAATATAAATGCTCAAACTATGCCTCTTTCGTGCAATAGGTGTCTAAATTTTTTTTTGTTGAAATAGGTGCTTCAAGTTTAATTTTTTGGCCAAAATAAACTCCTTAGTTGACTTAAAAACAAGCCAAAAAATTAAATTTTAAACACCTTCAAAAAGTACTTCAAGCTCTTATTATAAAAAAATAAACATAATATGGACACTTATTTTATAGTAAGCCAAAATTTAAAAATGTTCGGGTCTATCCACCGGGCAATGTGACACCTTTAACTTGAACAGATTAATTTGGCCTATTTAGGCACCCACGTTTTATAATAAAGGATGTCGACATCCATTTGACATCAATCAGCAAGATGAACACACCGTGTCATCATTAACACTTTCTCAAAACCTTCACCTTTGTATTAAAATGCACAATGAATGAATCAAAGGCCAAACCCATCTCTAATTCTTGGCACAAGATGGTTTATCCCGGAGGGGTGCCACCTAAGAACACAGGTGATTTGGCCTTTGCTAATGGGAAGAAAAAGATTAAAAAAAAAAAAAGAAGCCTAAATGCCAATGTAGCAAAGCATGTGTCACGAGCACCGCAGTAAGCCACATGGGACAGCAGGACAAGGATGATGAGGATGAGCCACCAACGGTATTGCAGCAACCTCGCAGGGGTACCAGAGAGAGAAAAAGGCCCCACGCTTAACTGATTTTGTCTTATACTAGGAGAGACTTATTTAAATAGAGGCATATGATGTATTGAAGGGGGGTGAGAAATCTGTTAAAAAAAACTACAAACTTCTTTCTTAATCAAAATATTCTTCTTCTTCTTCTCTTACTACTCTGTGGCAACCCTATTGTTAGAGTCATCTCTAACATTTGGTGCTTTCATTGAGCTGCACGATGGTGAACAATACGGAGGCTATTCGAAACCTTCAGGATACTTCAACGCGCCAGGATCAAACCTTGGTGACTCTTCAGGCTACGGTGACGGAGAAATCCCTGACCCTCCAAGATGTTCTGCGCCAGCTTACTTCTATTTCAAAGCATCTCGTCCAAGCCTCACAGGCAACGGTAGCTCCGGAAGGGGCCAGTGGAACAAAAGGATCACGGGGAAAAGAAAAATCCAGGGAAGACGGTGACGATGGGTTTCCCTTCCCTCCAAAACCTGTTTTTGTCGAGCTTCCTCTTTTCACAGGAAAAGACCATGAGGAATGGATTGCGTCGGCGGAAGATTTCTTTGACTTCTATGGCACAGAAGACCATCATCGGGTGACCATGGCGTCGTTTCGTATGGAAGGGATTGCTAAACGATGGTTCCGATGGATGCAACGAAGCCGCCAGTTGGCCGGTTGGGGTCATTTGATTAAGGCTATTCGTAATTGATTCGGTGTCACGGAGATTGAATCTCCAGAGGGCCAACTTACCAAGCTGACACAGGTAACGGCAGTGGATGATTACCAGAATCGTTTTGAGGAAATGGCGTTAAGAACCAACGACTTGCCGGAGCTATTCTTGATTCAGTGCTTCATCTTGGGTTTACGAACCGATATTAAAAATAAAGTGTTGGCAAGCCGGGTCAATACCATGCAAGAAGTTGTGGCGGTGGCCCGTTTGCTTGAAGCCAAACGCTTATTGGGTCGAAGTGGCGGGCCCAAACAGCCGCCTCTGTTGCCCACTCCAAATTATTTTCCCTTGAGCATGAAAACATTACCCGGTCAACCCCCACCAGACACTAATACCCCAATTTCCCATCAACTCCGCCCTCGGAAATTGACTGCCGCCGAAGCACAAGCCCGCCGCGAGAAAGGTCTATGTTATTATTGCGACGCGAAGTTTGTACCAGGACACAAGTGCAAGGACCCCCAGCTATTCCTCTTCGATGATGAAGATGCCACCGAGCAAGAGGAGGGTGAGATCGCGATGGCCCTTGATCGTGACGAGAAGACAAATCAACCATGGGTTTCTTTTAATGCACTCGCTGGGTGCTATATGCCCAACACAATTTGGGTGAAAGGGACGGTGAAGGGTCGTGAGATATGCATTCTTTTAGATGGAGGGAGTACTCATAATTTCGTACAGACGCAAGTGGCAAAGCATTTGGGATTACCAATCTCGGCGTCGCCTAATTTTCGTGTGCTGGTGGGGAACGGAGCGAGATTGCACAGTGAGGGAGTGGTTCAGAATGTGAAAGTTGGAGTCCAGGGAATGGAATTGACCACCGATTTCTATGTGTTTCCGTTGGAAGGGACCGACATGGTTCTCGGGGTTGCTTGGTTGGCCACTTTGGGACCAGTTACAATGGATTTTGCAAAGCTCACCTTTGAGTTTAGACAAGGGGGCGTCGCACATAGTTGGCAAGGAGAATCGGCGATGGGGCCACAGCCGGTACAACTTCAACCCCTACGTCGACTCAATCATATTCAAGGGGTAGCTGGATATTTCCGATTGCAATTGTAGAATACAACCGAGGAGACCGACACCCGAGAAGATTTGATACAATTGTTGGCGGCATTTGATAAGGTGTTTGAACCACCCCAAGGGTTACCCCCACAACGGAACACTGATCATGCCATCCATCTAGAACCGGGGAAGCCACCAGTCAACGTGCGACCCTATCGTTACCCCCATTTCCAAAAGGGTGAGATCGAGAGGCAAGTGCAGCAGATGTTGGAAAGCCAATCGATACAGAGGAGCACCAGTCCATTTTCTTCTCCAGTGCTTCTGGTTAAAAAAAAGATGGGACATAGCGATTCTGCGTGGATTATCGAGCTCTAAACGCGATAACTATTAAAGATAAGTTTCCTATCCCTACTGCAGATGAGCTGTTTGATTAGTTGGGTGATTCACAGTACTTTTCTAAGCTTGATTTGTTGGCAGGATACCACCAAATCAGAGTGAGGGCCAACGATGTCCAGAAAACTGCATTTCGCACGCATAAAGGTCGCTACGAGTTCCTCGTCATGCCATTTGGCCTTACGAACGCTCCCTCGACCTTCGAAGCTATGATGAATGCCATCTTCAAGCCGTACTTAAGGAAGTTTGTCCTCCTTTTTCTCGATGATATCTTGGTGTTTAGTAAGGATTGGCAGGACCATTTGTGTCATCTCAAATTGGTGTTACAAGTTGTAACGATGTTCTTTTTTCGCTAAAACACGAGTTTTTCAAGTGTTGGTTGTCTTTCGGGTATTAAAATATTTATTCCGTGAGGTTTTAAAAATATCATATTTTATTTAAAGAAAAGGAGTCGCCACCGGCCACTGAGGTAGGCCGGACACCATAAAACCAGAGAGTTGAAAACTATTGGGTTCGGGAGTCGGTTACGGATGGGGAAGGATTAGCACCCCACACCGCCCAAAATTAGTACTTTAATAATTATCGCTTTATTAATATTAGATTTTCCGGATTAAAGTGACGATTAATTTAAAATTTGGTTATAATTGCGAATAAATTTTAAAGGCCCCGTTATCCGAGAGTAAATGTCCAACCACTATCACTACGCCTGATACTGGCCCCGTTTACGCTCGGATAAAAGGGCATCGTATTGACATTATATAGTCCATTATGCAAACTTAGTGAGCAAAATATAAAACATGGCAAATAATTTAAATACAATACAAATAAATATTAACATAATAAAATACTAATCTAACATAAATAAAATATTAATCTAAAACATACATACATAAATATTAATATAACTCATAAATAAAAATATATCTAGCATAAATAAAATATTAACATTTATAAATATTAATCTAACACATAAATAAAAAAACAAATTCAACATAAATAAAATACTATTCTAAAACATACATACATAAATATTAATCTAACTCATAAATAAAAACATATCTAACATAAATAAAATACTAACATTCATAAATATTAATTTAAAACACAAATAAATATTATTCTAACACATAAATAAAAACGAATCTAACATAAATAAAATATTAATATAAAACACAAATTTAAAACATATTAAATACTAATCTAAAACATAAACATACAAACTAAAAAATAAGACTATAATTTTAAAATAACTAATACTTCATTAAATTATAAAAATTACAACACTAATAAAAAGGGAAGAAAATATACCTAACTAGGAGCTCGAATGACGAACCCCGACTGAACCCCACCGAGATCTACCACGACCCTTCCAAAAATATTAACTAGATCAGATCCAAAATAGGACCCCGATCGAACCGGTTAGGACCGAGAGCACTGCCCCCGGTCCTTGGCTACCGAGAGCATAGCTCTCTTTTAGCAGCCAACTGATTGCCCCATTCTAATTGCACCCCTGCCTATTTATAGGCAAAATCAAAAGGGGTGGTTTGTTTGGGGTGACGTGGAGCAACATGCTCCACGCATTTTCTTTCCTTTTTTTAAATTTTTATTATTATTATTATTTTTGTTTTTTTATTAATTTTATATTAATAATATTATTATTAAAATAATACTAATAACACTAAAACCCGGTCAAAAAATGAGTGATTACAGTTGCCCCTCTTTGCTTGTTCTTGTGAAACGAGGACAAAGCAAAGATCAAAAGCACTCATTTTTGACCCACTTCCTTGTCTTTGGCTTCGGAATCACGTGTTCTTCTGGAACTCTTCGCTCTTTCTTAGCTGAATCTTCAGGCTCGTAAGTTCTTCCTATATAGAGCTTCGTCACCTTCCGATCTTGGAGCTATAGGCTCTTTCTACATAGAACCCTTCACTCTGAAGCCTCGAGTTATGAGTCCCTCCTATATAGAACTTTTCATTCTGAGACGGTGAAGCTTGGAGTCCTTCCTATATAGAACTCTTCGCCTTCAACGCTGGTTTCTCCTATATAAAACCTTCTGCGTTACTGACGGATTCTTTCGACTGTGAGTTCTTCCTATATAGAACTGTTAGTCTTCAAACCCTGGAGCCGCAGTCCTTCCTGTATAGAACTCTTAGCTTTTGAAATCTCAGAGTTACAGGTTCTTCCTATATAAAACCTCTCACTCTAAGACAGTAAAGCTTGGAGCCCTTCCTATATAAGACTCTTCGCTTTCAACACAACAGGCTTTCCCTATATAAAACCTTATGTGTCATGGGTGAATTCCTTCGGATGGGAGTTCTTCCTATATAGAACTGCTAGTCTTCACCCTAGAGCTGCAAGCCCTTCCTATATAAAACTTTCAGCTTCTGAAATCTCGGAGCTACGGGTTCTTCCTATATAGAATCTTTCACTCTAAGACAGTGAAGCTCGGAGCCCTTCCTATATAAGACTCTTCGCTTTCAACACAACAGGTTTTCCCTATATAAAACCTTGTGTGTCATGGGTGAATTCCTTCGGCTGGGAGTTCTTCCTATATAGAACTGCTAGTCTTCACCCTGGAGCTGCAAGCCCTTCCTATATAAAACTTTCAGCTTCTAAAATCTCGGAGCTACGGATTCTTCCTACATAGAACCTCTTGCTACGGGAGCTTGAAAATATAGGCTCTTCCTGTATAGAACCTTTATCTTCGAATTTCTCTTTTCTCTTTTTTCTCTTTTCTTTTTCCCTCTTTTTCGGCTCTTTTTCTTTTCTCTTTTTTTTACAAGGCTGTTGATATCTTTGGACTTACACTTCTAAGGCTGCCGCTTCATGCCCGAATGACTTATCACCAGGCTCAAAAGACTTACTAGTGGCCCGAAGGACTTAACACCATGTCCGAAGGACTTACCGATGACCCGAAGGATTTAACATACGGGCATCACGCTGTTATGACTGCCATTTTTTCTGGACTTACGCTGCTAAGGCTGCCGATTTTTCTGGACTTACGCTGCTAAGGCTGCCGAAATCTTTCTTCAATTTGGGGATTCACGCCGAAAATGGCTACCGATTTTTCTTCAAATTTGGGGACTCACGCCGAAAATGGCTGCCAAAACTTCTTCAGATTTAGGGACTCGCACCGAAAATGGCTGCCAAAACTTCTTCAAATTTAGGGACTCACGCCGAAAATGGCTGCCAAAACTTTCTTCAAATTTAGGGACTCACGCCGAAAATGGCTGCCAAAACTTCTTCAAATTTAGGGACTCACGCCGAAAATGGCTGCCAAAACTTTCTTTAAATTTGGGGACTCACACTGAAAATGGTTGTCGATCTTCTTTAAATTTGATGAAATCCACTTCTTAATACTCTTTGATAATTCTTCAAGTACCTGTCCAAAACAAGCAAAAATTGACATGCCCCTATCTATATGATGCATGCAAGGTAATGCATTCTTTCTCTCTTTTTCTTTTTTCTCTCTTCTCATTTTCTTTTTCTTTTCTTCTTTTTTCTTTTTTCTATTTCCTTCAATTTCTTCTTATTTTTTCTTTTTTCTTTTTCTTTTCTTTTTTTCTTCTCCCTCTCTTTCTTTCTCTTTTTTCTTTTAGCCCCTTTTTCGTTCTAAAGTCTTACACCCTGAAAGGTCGCTCCTCAGATTTCTTCATCTATTTACTTCTTCACTGTATGCTCTTAAATCCTCATATGGACATGCTTTTAAACCTTTTGTGCGGAAGGATTTTCTTATTTTCGGGGTTATCACCCGTCTTCATAAATGATCTTCTGGTTCTTATATTATTCTTATAAGAACCCTTATCATCTTCTTCGCTTGGCGTTGCCCCATTCAACCACGGGCTCCACTGCTTTGAATTTTCTGACCCATCATACAGAGCCTTGATCTATTTCTAGTTACCAGGGTGAGCCAAAATGCTTCCATCCCTTGAGCTCATCCTTGATCTTCTCGTAGCATTTCGACGAGAACTAACTTTCGGTCCCTATGCTTTAAATCTCATCATCATTCATTTTTAAAGTAAAGTAAAAGGCAATTTACTTGTGTATATTTCAAAAAATAATGATTGTTTGAAAAGATAGCAATCATTTTGAAAATCACAACTTGGAGGAGATACCAAACATTTTGAAAACATTGTTTGGAATAAATGGTAAACATCTTTTTTCTTTTCTTTCTTTTTTCTTCTTCTTTTTCTTCTTTTTCTTTTAAGGATCAAACATTTTTTAAAAAAAAATTAATGTTTGGAGAATGGTAAACAAAATTCGAAGTATATTGCCAAACATTTTAAAAACTAATGTTTGGGGAAATGGTAAACATCAAGACTTTGGGAGAAAATGTCAAACCTTTTAAAACATGTTTGCCCCCAAAATATCAAACACCATAGCACATCTGTTTCAAATTGCCAGAGATCAACTCTAATGAAGCGCATATTTAGAAGATCTTAACTATTGTGGGGATATATGCAAATGTATAGTTTCGTCTGGTCTAATAGGCTTTTGAGAGGAACAACCCTACCTAATTTCTACCCCACTTAAGGTGGCTCTCTTAACCTCACTATCTCACCATGCCCCATCCTTCCCTTATTTGGGTGTCGATCAAGCACTTCAAAGTTTGACGTTCATTGAAGCAAAGTTAACCCTTATAGGCGGAATGAAATCTGAAGACATTCTCATTCAACTTGGATATCTATGGATGACCAGAATAGTCTTTGGGGCTTGTAATGTAGGCCTTTGGTTTATGGTTAAGTGAAACAGTATTTCTATACTTGTGTAACTTGGATATGCCCATTATTCATTCCTTTTTTGGATCACTCTAGACTGCCCGTTTTCGGGTTTTCACCCTAGAGTTCATTTCCTTTCTTTTTATTGTAGGCTGCCTTGCATTCTTGGCTATATACCGATGTCGTTTTCTGTTCAATAATGTTTGATCCTCCAATACTCCTCGAAACTGAGATTTCTTGAATGAAGGACTACAAATACATTTCTGGGAATTCTTGTGATTGGCACGCCCAGATGAAATGTTATTCTTTCTTTCTTCCTTTTTTTCTTTTTCTTTTCTTCTTTTTCACTTTTCTCTTGGATCGCTCTAGACTGCCCATTTTTAGGTTTTTACCCTAGAGGTCACTTCCTTCTTTTATACCTTCAGATCAGTGTATTTTGGTTGGATATTGATGCCAGCAGGCTCAGGCAGACTACTCTTTTCTTCATTTTCAGGATCACTCTAGACTGTCCATTTTTGGGTTTTCACCCTAGAGGTCATTTCCTTTTTTGAAATTGGCAATCTTCGGACCGACTTGTCTTGACTTGGCTTCAATTCGAGCTTCTATACAGATTTTCAAAACTGATATTTACTTGAAATGTGGATTCCTTGTGTCTCCTGCTCATAGTTAAAGTCTTGTTCTTGTATTGTTTGATCTGTGTGTGAAGCATATACAATATTCTTTCTTTCTTTTTCTTTTTCTTTTTCTTTTTTCTTTTTTTTTTCTTTTTTTTCTTTTTTTTCTCTCTCTCTCTCTTCTTTTTTATTTATTTTTTCTTTTCTTTTCTTTTCTTCTCTTTTTTGTTTTGTTTTCTTTTTCTTTTTTGTTTTAGACTGCCCATTTTGGGTTTTTAGCCTTGAATCTCTTTCTTCTTATTCGAGTCTATAAATGTATCTTCGAATCAACACGTATCTACACTGGTATTGATGATATCTTCTGCTCGAAGTTACTTGCCTCTCTGCAACTCTTCTGATATTTACTCGATCTGGATTGCTTCGGCATTCTGATTACCATTTTTCTTCTTTTTTTTGGTTTTTCGTTTGGACATATCCTTGTTTTCAACCACTTTCTTCTGATGATTTTCTGATCTTCGTATCCAATCTGTCTGGACTCATCTCTGTCTTCTGGTAAAGTAAAAGAATATCATTCGTTGTCAAATTCATAGATGTCCTGAGAATGCCTTCAGGGGGTAGAGGTTTAGGGTCAACTTTTGTTTCAAGGATCTTAAACGACAAGTGCCTAAGAAGATAAATTCTTAAAATGGGAACTGCCCATTGTCTAAACACTCGTTTTGTTCATCTGTTAGCCTAAGTAAACTAGAAGATACTCACATTTACAGTATCCCCACAACATTCAATCTCTTCTAAATATATGCAACTTAGAGTTGATCTTTGGATCTGAAGCAAATGTATTGTTGCATTCAAAATTCAAGGATCTGGTATAGAAATGATATATACACATGTCCATTCAAAAATGCATGTATATGCATATAAGAAAACAAAACTACCCTATAAAAATAAAAAGTTTAAAGAATCAAGAATGTAAAAATGCTTTTCTAAATGTAAATGTGATTTTTAATTCTAAAAATATATGTTTGAGAGTTTTTTTTCTTTTTCTTTTTTCAAAGCATTGAGCATTTCTTTGTGAACTGATGGGAAAACCATAGGGACCTCCGGACTACCTCCCGAGTACTAACTCATTCCGGTCCTTTGTAGTGTAGGCTTGTGCCACTTCTATTATTTTTCCTTGTTGGGTCAATTCTTGTCATGACTCTCTCGTCAACCAACTTCTTGATTTCTTCTATTAACAACCTCAAATTTCTTGGTGCCATGCCCCGGTGCCTTAATGTAGAACTCACATGCACTGTATGGATTAAAACTGTGGGCAAATGAGTTGGGTGTAATCTTTATCGGCCCGAAGGTAAGGTACTAACCCTTTACCAGATGAGGCCATATGGAATACTCTGAATATCTTTAAACATGTACTTGTTCGAGGAATTTTTCTTGGTGATTCGGAGGAATCTACATGTCTTCTTCTCTCACGATCACGAGAACCTTGAAAATGGTACCATTTATCTCTTTTTTTCCTTCTGCTCCTAGGCATGTCTAGTTCGTTAAATTAAGACTCAATTTTCCTTCTTGGATCATGTATTCTACAAAGTCATCACATTTGCCCATCAATTTCCTGAGCATCTTATGGAAGATGGCTTGAGACATGGAAGTCATTTTCCTCTTCAGCAATGGGAGGCTGCACTTGGGCGGCTAACCTCTGCCATCTCAAAGCACATTCCTTGAAACTCTCATCAGGTTTCATCTTCGTACCCTGGAGATACTGACGACTCGGTGCTAGGTCCAAAGTATATCATATCCGGTAGGTCCTGCTAGACTGTCAGAAAAGTAGTGGATCGGCAATTTTTCAATGCAGCCCTCCATCTTTTTTGCAGAATATGGTCAAGTGAATCTTGGGGCATCTTGTTCCGTTATCATGCGCAAATCTGGAGTCTTTGGAATCCGGAGGAACGACCAAATCAGGGTTCAAACAGAGCTTTCTTACATCAAAGGCATCAAACTTCTTTTTCCTTTCTTTTTTCCTCTCGAGCTCATCTTTTAACTACTCGAATCTTGATTTTTTTTAGTGTCTTCAATTCTTTTATCCATGATAAAACCCTAATTGGTTTTTGAATTACTTCTCATAAAATTTATGCAAGGTAATAATAATGCAAGGTAATGATAATGTCATGTAAAACATGCCAGGATCGTGCAAGGCAATGCAATACAATCCTAAAATATAAACATGAATGCAATAAGGTATTGATTCCAAAAGTGATCCCCATAGAACGACGTTCATTGAGGCCAAAAGGTTTCATTGCATCAGATATTAGATATTTACAGTTACTGATAAGCTTTAGTGCCTACTTTCTTCATCTAGTAGTCCGGTCAGCTTGCCTCTATAGTCCAACACTTGGTCCATGTTCTGACTAAGCCTGCCACCTTGTTGAGCCACCTTACCTGCTCGAGTAATATCGATCTTCGGGTCTTCATCTGTCCTATGCTTAGTCTTTCGCAGCTTGGAAGTTGTCCTTTCCTACTGAAGAGTGTTGGATTGTCATTGCTCTGTCGTGAACTTGTTTCCAAAACTCTTGTTAATGGCTAAGTTATTCTATAGCTCATCTTTGGAGACTGTCGTACTTAATCCTAATTTCCTCAAACTTACCTAATAACAGTCTGACTTGATTATTGCTTGACTAGTTTCTCTTCTTTTAACATTTCGAGTCGTCTTTCAACTGGACAACATCGTTCATCTATTCTAATATTCTTAAACACCCAAGAAAGCTTCTGATGATCATTCTGCAAATTCAATTTTATCCAAGTTATCTCTCTTTTATCTGAGCTGGCTGAACTCGAAAAAATATCCCTCTCCTAGGATGCCCCTATCTCCGATCTTCAAATTTAACTCGCTTGAGTGACCCACTTTGGTATTACTCGAACTTTGTCCTGGATATCGATTCCTCCTCAACTTTGCCCCTCGGGTGATTGTTAGCTCACTATAGAATTGGGGAACTCCGTCTTTGAAACCTAAAATCCTCATCTCGATAAGATCTTGAACTCATTTCTCAGGGCCCCGCAATCCTCAATATCGTGACCCAAACTTCCTAAATGGTAATTGCCTCTAGCACGTGTGTCGTAATCTCTCGGATAAGACAATCTCTTCGCTAGAGACTTCACCGAGGTAATAAGGCTCTTGTCGATGAACATTAGGAGTAGTTCGGTTTACCTCGCAGGAATCGAGATAAACTTCTTTTCATTGCTTGCTTCTCAAGTTTCTTCTGGACCGAGCTCTATTTTTTTGAAAGCCTGACTCAAGCATACCTTCCGCCTGTTTATTTATGCAGATTACAAAAGGGGTCCAATTTGTCGTATTCGGCTGACTTGGAGGTAGAATTCTGACCATCTCACTCTCTATTCTGATCTTTAATCGGTTCTTCTTTCGGTTTGATTGGATCGCTTACCTTTTGTCAAAGTATTCATCTGATTCATCACGTCTTTCCTCTGCTTCTTTCAACTCTTGCACTTTACTTTGCTCATTACCAGTACCGTGTCTCCTTACCGTGTCTGACCTGAAGTCTTCAGATGATTCCTCTTCTATTGTCTCCGATCTTGTTCTGGGACAAAACCCTGGATCCGTGCCCTCTAATATCTGACCAGACGACCCTTTGCCAATTATGAACGATTTCTGAGATTTGAGGAACCACTTCGGGAATCAATACCCTATAAATGCGAGAATGCATGCAAATGCGTTGTTGATTCTCGAACAGTCTTTGAAAAACTTTCAAATAGAGAAAATGTATGTTTGCAAGAAATTAATAATGAATTACAGGCAACAGTTGAATTTATTCTGGAGACCTTGACTTCGGGAAGCAAAACTCGTGCTCCACGTCTCGACGTCATCTTCAGGATGATGGATGACTCCGTCTTCTCCTCTTATTCTATTCTATGGACTCGTGATGTCATGATCTTTATTTTTGTGGCTTTTGAAAAGGACATCAGACAATATATTTTCCTTCTGTAGATCTGGGTACGTCTAAACATGGATGGATTCTATCGATCCTAGGGGAGTACTTTGAAACTTTTTAGGGTTTAGATTAAAATTTTCAAGGATCATTTGGTTTAAAATTCCCCCTTTTTATTATCAAAAAGTTTTAACTTACTTAAAAAATGAAACTTTTAGGTTTCTTTTTGTTATTATTATTATTCTGAAAGTTTTATGAGGGAAGAAGTTTCAAAGCAAAATAATAATATTTTCAAATTTTTTTCACTCTTTTTTTTAAATGAGTTAAATTAAAATCTGAGATTTTTTTTTTAAAAATGGTCAAATGTGAAGATTTAAAATTGGGGTTCTGCAGCCCTGACTGAATTTTCTGCGTCGCACGTGCCTTACTATCGTACAGTTTTCTTTCGCGATTGGTCTTTGCTCGGCCTAACTTGATACTGTAATATTATCGTTTCTGGCAAAGCAGACTTTTTCTATTTTGAAAGCCTTTTAAAGAACTGTTCTTGAATCAACACCATGTCATGATATGCAACATGAATGCAAATAAAGGCGTTGATTCCGCTGGTAATCACCCTTTCGAACGACTTTTATGGGAATTAAAGGGTCCAGATTACAAAAAAGGTTCATATTACAAAAGGAGTCCCTATTACAAAAAGAGTCTCTATTACAAAAAGTCTTAATTACAAAATAAAATTCTACACATAAGCTCTAGCTCTACCTCCTAGCTCCTCGACAGCTCTGAGCAACTTGATAAACCTTGGTGCTTCTTCCATGTCCGGGGTTACGAAAGGTCGGAGAGCCGCGGCTTCGGTAGCTAAGTCATTCACACGCCTTGCAACTCGTCGTATGTCCACCATCAGGGTCTCGTGTGTATCCTTTGGCACTACACGCTCGTTCGGCAAATTGTTACGTCGGATCTGTTGAGTAATCTCTGACCGATGTCACGCGGCTGGATCAATATTGTCCTTCCTAAGACACCTTTTTTCCATGATGAAAGATTTTCTAATCGGGCAAACCACTTGAATCAACGCCTCTATGTAATGTGGATGCAATGATAATGCAACAAAAGTATGTGTAAAATAAAAATAAAAATAAAACACAAAAATGAGTTAGTACCAGATAAAAATAATAAATACATAAATAAAAGGACAAATAAAATAAAATAAGGTAAACAAACAAAAAAAACCCTATTTATCCCGTCTAAAACACCTAAGGTTATCCGCATGGCTCTAAAGGGGTGGATTTCTATATGTTCTCTACATGCAGTCTTGGTTCTAGGAGGTTCCCGAATTGTCCTTGCTGTCCTCTACTAAGAGTAGCAAGGCACCCGATCATCACCCATTATAGGCTCCTTTCAACCGAGTTCAATTTAGGGGGACCCATTCGCTTATGCCCGTACGAAGGAACGATATCCTTACGAAAGCATAAGGTACTCGAGCCCCGAAGGTACTTGCTAGGCCCATACGGGAGAACGATATCTCTACGAAAGCATTAGCGTTTCCCCCCACTTAAAAAAATGAGTTTATATGCCATATTTTAAATGCGTTAAAATAAACGCGCAATTATAACCGAATGTTAATTTAATAGTCACTTTAACCCGAAATTTCTAATATTAATAAAGCGGTAATTATTTTAAAAAGCTTGACTCTCTTCTTGTTTTTGAAAAACAAAAAATTGTCCCTAGCGGAGTCGTCATCTGTAGTGATGTCCTTTTTTCGCTAAAACACGAGTTTTCGAAGTGTTGGTTGTCTTTCGGGTATTAAAATATTTATTCCGTGGGGTTTTAAAAATACCATATTTTATTTAAAGAAAAGGAGTCGCCACCGGCCACTGAGGTAGGCCGGACACCATAAAACCAGAGAGTTAAAAACTATTGGGTTCGGGAGTCGGTTACGAATGGGGAAGGATTAGCACCCCCACACCGCCCAAAATTGGTACTTTAATAATTACCGCTTTATTAATATTAGATTTTCCGGATTAAAGTGACGATTAATTTAAAATTCGGTTATAATTGCGAATAAATTTTAAAGGCCCCGTTATCCGAGAGTAAATGCCCAACCACTATCACTACGCCTGATACTGACCCCGTTTACGCTCGGATAAAAGGGCACCATATTGACATTATATATTCCATTATGCAAACTTAGTGAGCAAAATATAAAACATGGCAAATAATTTAAATACAATACAAATAAATATTAACATAATAAAATACTAATCTAACATAAATAAAATATTAATCTAAAACATAAATACATAAATATTAATCTAACTCATAAATAAAAACATATCTAGCATAAATAAAATATTAACATTCATAAATATTAATCTAACACATAAATAAAAAAACAAATTCAACATAAATAAAATACTATTCTAAAACATACATACATAAATATTAATCTAACTCATAAATAAAAACATATCTAACATAAATAAAATACTAACATTCATAAATATTAATTTAAAACACAAATAAATATTATTCTAACACATAAATAAAAACGAATCTAACATAAATAAAATATTAATATAAAATACAAATTTAAAACATATTAAATACTAATCTAAAACATAAACATACAAACTAAAAAATAAGACTACAATTTTAAAATAACTAATACTTCATTAAATTATAAAAATTACAACACTAATAAAAAGGGAAGAAAATATACCTAACTAGGAGCTCGAATGACGAACCCCGACTGAACCCCACCGAGATCTACCACGACCCTTCCAAAAATATTAACTAGATCGGATCCAAAATAGTACCCCGATCGAACCGGTTAGGACCGAGAGCACTGCCCCCGGTCCTTGGCTACCGAGAGCATAGCTCTCTTTTGGCAGCCAACCGATTGCCCCATTCTAATTGCACCCCTGTCTATTTATAGGCAAAATCAAAAGGGGTGGTTTGTTTGGGGTGATGTGGAGCAACATGCTCCACGCATTTTCTTTCTTTTTTTTATTTTTATTATTATTATTTTTTTTGTTTTTTATTAATTTTATATTAATAATAATATTATTAAAATAATACTAATAACACTAAAATCCGGTCAAAAAATAAGTGATTACACAAGTGCTGCTGGACAATGGGTTTATGGCAAAAAGATCCAAGTGTATTTTTGGGCAAGATGAATTTAGTAGCCGATGCTTTATCTAGAGAGGGAGAACCAAGTTTGATGGCAATTTCGAAGGTGACTATGGGATTACTAGAGGATATAAGAGCTGCCACCAAAGAAGATGTGGAATCACAGGACCTTCTAAGTCAGCTCGCATCAGGGACTATTGCTCAACCTGGGTACGGTACACAGGAGGGTTTATTAATCTTTCGGGGAAAAATAGTGGTACCAAATGAGATTTCCTTGCGTTCCAGAATTCTTAGAGAGTTCCACAACTCAACAATGGGAGGGCACACTGGGATACTTCGCACATTTCATCGATTATCAGCCAGTTTTTATTGGAAGTCAATGAGGAAGGACGTTCAACGCTTTGTTAGTGAGTGCCAGACTTGTCAAAGGATGAAGACCGATAGTTTACCACCGGCGGGGCTGCTTCAACCTCTTAATATTCCTAATCAGGTATTTGAAGACATTGCTTTGGATTTCATTACTGGTTTACTCAAATCGAATGGCAAGGAGGCTATCTTGGTGGTTATAGATCGACTAAGCAAATATGGGCATTTTTTTCTCTCCCTCGACATTACAATGCTGAAACGGTGGCCAAAGTGATGCTGCATGGGGTGATCAAATTATATGGAGTCCCTCGATCCATGGTGACTGACCGAGACTGAATCTTCATCAGTGCTGTCTGGAAAGAAATGGCCCGTTTGCAAGGCTCAGAACTGAGTATGAGTTCTGCTTATCACCCACAAACCGCAAACCGAGGCTTTGAACAAGTGTCTAGAGATGTATTTACGTTGTTTAGCCGGGGATGAGCCAACTCGATGGGACCACTATCTTCCTTGGGCAGAATATTGGTATAACACAGCGTACCAAACTTCCGCAGGTATGACCCCATTCAAGGCCTTATATGGGCGTGATCCTCCTACTATAATAGATTATTTGGAAGGCAGTTCATCGAATGAGCAAGTTGCACAGAGTTTGCGGGACCAAGATACTCTGTTGAGGGAATTGAAAGGAAATTTGATTCGAGCTCAGACCAGGATGAAAAATCAATCCGATCGACACCGTCGAGAACTAGAATTGGAAGAAGGGTCATGGGCTTTTGCTCGACTGCAACCCTACCGTCAAATGTCCCTTCGTTTGAGGCAACATCAGAAACTGGGTCCACGATTTTTTGGCCCCTATCGTGTGCTAAAACGTGTGGGTGTAGTAGCATACAAACTGGATCTGCCAGCATCGACGCGTATCCACCCAGTGTTTCACACTCCCAGCTGCGGCCATGCAAAGGACTCCCCACCCAACAGATCACACCATTTCCCTTGCTACAAGAACCTTTGGAGTCTGGGAGTGACGCACTTGAGCTGAATCTTGAGGACAAGGTCATTCCAAAAGAGGCGGGCAATGTCAAGAGCACTGCAGTAACCAACATGGGACAAGGATGATGAGGATGAGCCACCAACGGTATTGCAGCAACCTCGCAGGGGTACCAGAGAGAGAAAAGGGCCCCACGCTTTAACCGATTTTGTCTTATACTAGGAGAGACTTATTTAAATAGAGGCATATGATGTATTGAAGGGGGTGAGAAATCTGTTAAAAAAACTACAAACTTCTTTCTTAATCAAAATATTCTTCTTCTTCTCTTACTACTCTGTGGCAACCCTATTGTTAGAGTCGTCTCTAACGGCAAGACTTTGTGTTCTCAGGTCACCCCTTTGGGGTACATCTATCTCTGTCTGTTTCTTGCAATGGAAGAGCTTAGCAGAAGCTAGGATGTCGTAGAAGATGATCGCGGGAAAGCGGACCAAGTGTTTGCTATAATGGTTAGTCCACATTTCTTTGCTCGAAATGTTCCAAGCTTGAAACTTTTACTGTTTTCTACAAGCATAATGAAATATAGACTTTTCACATAGACTTGGTAAACAAATAATTAAAAATTAAAAAAATTAAAAATTAATTCATCAAAATTAAAAAAAATTAAAACTAAATGTATGAATTTTAAAAAATTTAGAATATACACAAACTCGTTCAACCAAACACTTGCATCCGTCACTTTCCCAATTTGCTTCTTTTAGATCTTTATTTCTCGATGGTAAGTCGGTTTGCTTCTTTTAGATCTTTATTTCTCGTTGGTAAGTATGCGAGATGGTCCTGGAATGGCCATAGCTATTACTCCACCTACCATTCCTACTTCATCATAACAAATACAAAGACAATCTAACAAATCAAGTGACAAGGGATAAGGAATTTAATGTCATTTAAACTAACATTTAGATAAATATAACACTTAATTATAGATTTAAAAATAAACATATCACTTTTTTCCTTCTAAAAATTACAATTAAGTCACTCAATTATAGGTTTAAGAATAAATAAGTCATTTTTCTTTTAAAAGTGACAATTCAGTCACTCAATTACATGTTTAAAAATAAACAAATCTTTCAATTAAAATTTTATGACAAACAAGTCACTTTGTCATCACTCAATTTTATTCCCACTCTTATTTTGGCCACTCAACTTTAAAAAATTTAATTTAATCACAGAACTTTTAATTCACTTCTATTTTGGTCACTCTGCCATTAAATATTTAATGGCATTATGACTGGACATTTATCTTTTAAAAATTATGAAATGATCCTTAAAACTTTTTTTTATTTTTTGTGAAAAATTCTATGGTTTCATATTTTTTAAATTTCTCAACAATGGAGCGTATTCTTCTAAACTCCAATGGTGGAGGTGGAAAAGGAGGAAGATGGCCGTATATTCTAATTCCACGTTCACCAAGCAGTGGATATTATTTATTGAAGTAGTTTGGGGTTTTGTGCATTTTAAGTTTTGGATTGAGTTTTGCAAGGTTTAAAGTGATTTTGAGAAAATCAAAACTAGTAGAGTGGTAGGAAACAATGAAACGAGCTTGTTGGTGTCTTGAGTGGTCGGTGAAAACGTCAGAGAATGATTATTTCATCGTTGACGTGATAGAGAGGTACAACTGTAAAACTTTCATCATTAGGGGAAGAAAATAAAATTAAAAAAAGAAAGAAAAAAAGGGGAAATGATGTGGTTGACGTGTGGTTACCATGTCATCAAAAAGCAATCCACGTCATCTCATGTGACTGTCATGCCACTCTTTTATTTCTAATTTAACGTCTAAGTGATCAAAATATAAACAAACAAAAGTTCAATGATTAAATTAAAAAAAAATAAATTTAAGTGACTAAAATATAAATGAGAAGAAAGTTGAATTGTGAAATTTATAATTTACCCTAATAACAAAGACAAAGACAATCTAATAACTCAAGTGAATTTAATGTCATTTAAATGG
The DNA here is from genome assembly GCA_019671005.1 of Hibiscus mutabilis. Taxonomy (NCBI): domain Eukaryota; kingdom Viridiplantae; phylum Streptophyta; class Magnoliopsida; order Malvales; family Malvaceae; genus Hibiscus; species Hibiscus mutabilis. The sequence goes on from CM033714.1 coordinate 27,016,538, forward strand.
AACTTTTAGTTCAAATCTTGGCAATGAAGTAATAAAACTGCACTAATCCTCGTGGTTTCCAATGTGGGATTAGGTACAGTTTTCTTCCCCCAACTACCAAGCTCCATAGCATAAGAAACACAGACCCTCACCCATTTTCCCTGCTCATCTTGGGGCTTTTACCTAACAATGGCTGAATCTGATGTTATCCGGCCTTCCCGTGTTCATGTTGCATTGCTCCCGAGCTCCGGCATGGGCCATCTTCTACCTTTCCTTCGACTCGCCGCCTCCCTTATCCGCCACCAATGTTCAGTCACTTTAATCACCACCCACCCCATTGTTTCTTCAGCCGAATCTCAGCTCATCTCCACTTTCCTCTCCGTCTTCCCTCAAGTAACAGAGAAGAAGTTAACACTCGTCCCTATTGATCCAACCAAGGCTAATACCACCGACCCTTTTTTTCTCCAATGGGAAACCATTCGCCAATCTGCTCACTTGCTTTCCCCTCTCGTTTCTTCGTCGTCTCCGCCACTCTCGTTTATGGTCACCGATATGACATTGATGTCGTCTGTGGTTTCAGTCACTGAAAACCTGTCTCCCTAATTACATCATCTTCACTTCATCGGCTGGAATGTTGTCCCTTTTCTCTCGTTTCCCTTCCATCCCTTCATCGATTCCGAAAGCGTCGCTTCCGTCGCCGCTTTTGGACTCGAAGAGTTCCTTAGCAACATCTTTCTCGGAAAACAGTAAAAGCATCGAGCGTTCTGATGGTGTTTTGATCAATTCCTTTGCAGATCTCGAAAAAAAGTCACTGGAGATGGTTTTAAACAAAGGGTTGCCGCCGGTTTTTCCTCTCGGGCCTTTTCTGCCATTAGAATTCGAGGGGGAAGCTTCTTTTATGCCATTGGAGTGGCTGGAGAACCAAAGGGAAAGGTCTGTTTTTTATGTCAGCTTTGGGAGTAGGACAACGATGTCCAAAGAGCAAATAAGGGAGCTTGGAAATGGGTTTTGAGTGGATACAAGTTCTTATGGGTGGTGAAAAGTAAAGTTGTTGACAAAGAAGAAACAGGAGACGATTTCGATGAGATTCTAGGACACCAAGTGATGAACAATGTCAAGAGCAACAATGGGTTTGTGGTGAACCAATGGGTGAATCAATGGCGGATACTGAGTCACAAAGCAGTTGGCGGGTTCATGAGTCATTGTGGATGGAACTCGGTGATGGAGGCAGCTTGGAATGGAGTCCCAGTCCTTGGATGGCCTCAGCATGGGGACCAGATGATCAATGGGGAGGTGATAGAGGCAGCTGGGGGGGGGGGGCTTTGTATGAAGAGTTGGGAATGGGGATTGAATAATCATTTGGTGAAAGGAGAGGAGATTGGGGACAAAATCAAGGAGCTGATGGAGAACCAAATGATGAGAATAGAAGCTGCAAGAATCAGTGAAGCTGCCCAGAAAAGTTCGGAGGCTGGTGGGAGTGGTCAGAATTTGATGAAGCTTTTCCAGCTTCAAGAAGTGATAGGTAGCTCCGTATTAGTTAAGTGAGTCTCGAATTTAAAATTTTTTATATCTAAAAAATTTTTATTAAAAAATTCAACCACTAAAATTACGTGTGCGACGCTAATCGGTATAAATTAGTTATGATAAAATTTTGAAAAATTAGGAAAATAATAATAAAAAGTTTGTGTAAAAGTGTTGGTTAATTGAGAGATTGTCTGTTTTATTTTGCTAAATGTAAAATGTTTTACAAATTTCATTTCCATTGAACTTTGAACGTGTGTATGCAAATGTGGAAATTTCCAGGAACAAGAAAGAACTTCAAGACAAATTACTCAGGGTGGGGCGGAGTAAAATCAATCATAACCTAATAAAAAAGGTCCCACATTTTTTTAATGAAATGAGAAAGTTTGAGTAATATAGACTTGGAGTTGATAAACAAAAATTTTCACTTAACGCCTGCAATCCAACCAAAAGATAGCAAAACCAACAACAGAAGTAACTTCACAAATGAACAAGTGGTTAACTAATAGTAAAATATTTTAGGGTAAACTACATAAATGGTCCCTTGACTATGACCTAATTCTTTGTTGAATCCCCTAAATATGAGAAGTTACAAATAGGTCTCCCAACTAATTGTGACTAACAAATCAATACAATTCCGTTAAAATATAAACCGATGATATTGTGGCAGCTAATAAAATCTTTATAATAACAGTTTTAACCCTTAACCTTTACATTTTATTTTAATTTGGTCCTAAATATAAATTTTAGCTCTTAACATTTAAATATTACAATATTTTAGTCCCTTATATCTTAAACTTCATCTTCTTCCCTATTGTGGGTAGCTCGTCGTAGATGGCTACCGTAAACATCAATTGAGATTTTGATTCTCCAACGGTTTTCCACTACTCATACAAATGGGGTTGTAGATGGCTATCGTTAGCATCAATGGAGGTTTGTTTTTATAGAAGGGGAGAAGATGAAGTTTAGGATTTAAGGGACTAAAATATTATAATATTTTAAATATAATGAGATGAAATTTTAAATTTAAGACCAAATTAAAATAAAATATAAAAGTTGAGGGTTAAATATGTTATTATATAGATTTTATTAACTGCCACTTCATTAACCGTTTATTTTTAACAGTATTGGACCGATTTATTAATTGCGATTAGTCGGGAGACCTATTTGTAACTTCTCATAGTCACGAAACTCAACAAAAAATTAAGTCATGGTCGGGGACCATTTATGTAATTTACTCAATGTTTTACTTATTGCATGCTTGCAAAGATAGCAATTTTTTATATAAAATGACACTGTTTTTTGTATGACTAATCGTTACCTAATTTATTAGTTAACTAATCTAGGTTAATTACGATAGAGATTTATTATGAATTACCCTCCTAATTCAAACAAGTTGTTTTATTTACAATGTCAATATTTAAATTTTTTATTTTGTTTAAGGGATATAATTCATCATCCTATTAGACCAACTAATTGTTAATTAAATCGACACTAAGTTTAAGCTTAAGGGTTTAATAAGCCCCTAAACTTTTGCAAAAAAATAAATTAAACCCTTGAATTTTTTTGCACCTAATTAGGTCCTCAAACTCAAGAAAAAAAATTAATTTGACCCTTTGAATGACTTTGACCGTTAACTTTAACGGATTTTTTGAAAAGAAATTTGACACATGTTGTAACAGGATAATGTTACTTGTCATTTCTAGGAATTTTTAAATTGTAATTTTCAAAAATGTATAAAAATCAGAAAAAAAATCTAAAAAAGTTAAGATCTGGAAAATTATTTTAAATGTATATATAAAAAATATTTTTTTAATTTCAAAATTTATTAAGAAATAATAAATAATAATTTTCAATAGATTAAATATTTTAAAAATTTTAAACATTAAATATTATTATAAAATTATAATAATAAATTGAAAAATATAAAACAATAAAAGTTATTTAAAAAACAAAATAACTTTTATTGTTTTATATTTTTTCAATTTATTTTTATAATTTTATAAAAATATTTAATATTTGAATTTTTTTAAAATATTATAATATGTTGAAAAATTATTGTTTATTATTTTTAAATAAATTTCGAAATTAAAAAATATTTTTTAATATTTTTAAAATTTTCCAATTTTTTTAAATTTTTTCCTGATTTTTATATATTTTTAAAAATTCTTAGAAATGACAAGTGGCATTATCCTATTGCGACATGTGTCAACAAAATTTTTAAAAAAAAATTGTTAAAGTTAACGGTCAGCTTTGGTCAAAGGGCCAAATTAATTTTTTTTTCTTGAGTTTGTGGGCTTAATTAGGTGCAAAAAGTTTAGGAACTTAATTATTTTTTTTATAAAAATTTAGAGGTTTATTGAACTCTTAAGCACTAATTTTATTATGTTTTACGAGTTAACAATGTCTTTAGTTATATTGGTAAGATCTGAAATTTCGAAATCTTAAATATTCAAATTTAAGTCGATCATGATATAGATCCTCATTCTAATTTTTTTTAATTTAAGAATTGTTTTATTATATTTATACGGGTTGATTTTAATAGTAATCATGGTGATAAATTTTATCAAATTGCTCCTTATACCTCAGGTTTAAGGCCAAGTATGGCAAAGACTACAAATAAGAAAAAACAAAAACCTGATTTAAAATTTTCTACTATTGCAAAGCCAAAATTTAACTTGGTAGCAAAAAAATAATAAAAAGGAAGGGACTTAAAAGGGAATATACGGAAAATAGAGGCCCAGGATCGACATAGGCAGTCAAAATTAACGCAAAGTTCTGTTTCTTTCCAATCAAATCCGTTTCTGGCCAAAAGGAGCACCGCTGCTGCCGCTAGCTCGTCGACACAGAAATAGCAGTTGTATTTTTCACATTAAAAAATAAATAAAATTCAAAGCCCTAATTTGAATTGAAGATCAATTTCTTTCCCCAGCTTCTCAATTTGAGGTGCGTTCTTTTTTACATATATTTCTTCAGAATTTTGAATTGGTGTACTAAATCGATTATTATACGGAATTTTCTTAGTTTTCCGAAGACATGTTTTTTTTTTTTAAAAAAAATCAAGCTTAATTTGGTAGGTGTTGCTTGTTTTTGCTGAAATTTATTTAAATTTCGGTATTAGGGATAGGACTTATTGCTTATTCCTTTATTTTCATGGTATCCAATTATTGGGAATTTTTTAATAGTAATTCTGATGGTTGATATATCTACAGGTTAAAAGGTGTTGAAATTTGTTGATGATCTTTGATTTTGGTAAAAATAGATATATTATGCAATGTGGTTCTGTGTGAATTGCGGTTGTTTATTTTCATTACATAATGCATTACTTCTTTTGGATGGTCAAAGTTTGAGTTCCTAAAGTTCTTTGGGTTCACTACTGTTAGGGACTCTGATTGGGAGCTGTTACAATGATTCAGCCAGTGGCTACAGCCACATCCAGCGGGGAATTCCTGACTGACACTGGAGACTTCGTTGTGACATTGGATCAAGTCCCACGGTGGATTGATGCAGAGATTAGGTCTTCTTTGGAGTACGAGAATGAAGATCCTTCTTTTTTAAAATCTTTTTGCCCTGACCCTTTAGCGTCTCCTAAGGAGGCAGATGGAAGCAATGGGATAGTATCGAGGTTTCCATTCGATCATGAAATAAACTCAAAGATATACTTGTGGAGGGGACTTCCGTGGAACCTCGAGGTTGATGCTGTTGTTAATTCTACAAATGAGGTAAACAGTAAGCTCTCCCTCAAATTATGCTTGAAGATGCAAATAATTTTGGGTATCACTTGCTTGGATATTAACAACCTTGCATTTTTCACTCTTAGATGTATGTTATATGGTTAAGCCAATATGGAAAGGAAATGACAAGAGAAGCCTGTTAATAACATTGGAGCTGTATTAATTGCTATAGAAGGATTGGATTGATAAGCCAAATGATATATATGTATATATATCAACTTCTGAGGCTTGATTGCTTATTCGTACTTATACACAAAATTGGCCTGCATGTGCTTTACGTGTTTAGTTCATTTACACTTGTATGTTTAGTCTATTCAAATAGGACCTGAGTTTTCTTCTTTGCATCTCTAACAATGTGGTAAATGTTCTAAATATTGTTGGATTTTTTGAGTGGGTAGGTTTGATCCTCAATGCTCTGATGTGAGGAACTCATTTCATGTTTTGGTTCCATTAAGGACCAAAGTTACTCACCCAAGAACAAATCACAAGTTAAGGAAATCAATGTTCTGAATTGTTCTTCAAATTCTTGGTTGCAGAACCTGGATGAAGCACACAGTAGCCAAGGTTTGCATGCTGCAGCTGGGCCTGGTCTGGCAGAAGAATGCGCAACACTGGTATGCTAAATATTATGCAATAAAATTTTTTATGGAAACTGTTTCCATATGTGCATTTCCTTAACTTAATGACAAATCTTTGTGATTCTAAAGCAAGTTGCTTTCAATAATGTAAACCGGAAGCAAGGACTTAATGTACCTTTTATGGACAGGGTGGATGCAGAACAGGGATGGCCAAGGTTACTCATGCATATGATCTTCCTGCTAGGTGTGTATTCTACATTCTTGCATAACTTGAGACTATTTAGATCCGATGATTTTACAAAGGCTTTATTGACACTTGCAAGTTGCAACTGCTGCATTTCAATGATGCTTTTCAAGAAATCAGATTGATAATGCATTTTTGTTTATTTTACGGAATATTACACTTTTCCTATAATAGTTCTTATAACTGTTTTACATGCTTTTTTTTCATTATTTCATCGATTATTGTAGAAAGCTGAGACATATTATAGTAGATGCCTGCATTTTGTTTGATCTTGCACTAGCCAGTTTTGTGATCATGCCGTGTAAGCTGTGGTTCATGGTTCACATTTGAACATCAAAGCCCGAGTGCTAACTTGCTTGCTTGCTATATTTTCTTATATTTAGAATTTGGTTCAGTTTGCACTAAAACTGTTACAGGTTAGATTTAGAAATGAATTATTGTCTTAGACTGAAAAGTGATGATTTTATGTATCGTATTGTTAGGAGGGTTATCCATACCGTTGGTCCCAAGTATGCAGTAAAGTATCATACTGCTGCTGAGAATGCTCTGAGTCATTGCTATCGATCTTGCCTTGAACTTCTTATTGAAAATGGTCTTCAGAGGTTTGTATATCACAGATGATGTATTGCTTTATTTGTTCATCTTTTTATTTTCAATTTGCAGGTAAGATATTTACTATTTTTTATGTGTCAATGCAGTATTGCTATGGGCTGCATATACACAGAGACTAAAAACTATCCCCGCGAACCAGCTGCACATGTGTCTATAAGTGAGAAAATGTCCTTAATGTCTCAACTCTTTTGTCTGATTATGTTGATTTTTTATGAACTTATAATCTGGAATTTCGAAGTTTTTTTTGTATTACTTTTTCCAATTTCATCTTTATGTGCTGATATAAAGAGAACAGTAATATTAGATGTTATTTTTTGAATATATGAAATGGGTCGGTTCCAGTTGTGCATATAATTTTCTCAAGTTGACTCATTCAATGTGCCATAGGAAATACAATGTTTTGGGGCCATTTACTTTTGTATAACGCTCACTCCTTTTAACTGACTTACATTTCATTCGAAATATTCACCCTAATGCATAATTTTGACAAGGACTGAAGCTCTTTGGAAGAAAAAAAACTGTGTTTGGGTTTGCATTCATGTCTTTCATATAATATGCTATTTAAACTGTTTTGGAGGTTGAGTGTTTATGGGTTCAAACTTTTTCCTGTTCTTTAGGGACTGTTCGCCGATTGCTTGAAAAGCAGAAAGATAAAATTACAGCTGTTGTTTTTTGTACTAGCACATCATCTGATACTGAGATCTATAAGAGGTATCATGCTATTATTGTTCATTTTTATTACTTTGCAGAGATGGCTTGTTTGTTTGGATGCATTGTTATAGTTCCTTCAATGTCTTGGGAATGTGATGATTTTTTTTTCTTTTAGCCTATGCTTTAAATGTTATAGACCGATGTATCTTCTCATTTGATTTTGTAAATTGTAGATTGCTTCCGCTTTACTTTCCTCGAGATAAGCATGAGGAGGTGGTGGCCATATCTAAGCTTCCTGCTGATGTTGGGGATGAGAATGGTGAGACTGTCATTCATGAGCGTCAAATCAGAATAAAGCCATTGCCCCAAAAGACCATCCCAAAGCCTGCCCAAGCTTCAGCTGAACTCCCTGTTAGTGATGTAGGTTTGGTACAAAGGTCAGTTAATTCCTTTCATGATAAAAATCTTTAACCTTTCCATACGTTTTATTATATCCTTCTTGGTCCTAGATTGATTGAAAAAAAGCACATTATGGGCAGATATTATATCCTTCTTGGTCCTAGATTGATTGAAAAAAAGCAACATCATGGGCAGATATTATATCCTTATTGGTCCTAGATTGATTGAAAAAAAAAGCATCATTATGGGCAGATATTTAAATGTAGTTTTATCTATATTTCAACCTTGTGTAGCTGTGGTTTTAATATGATATTTCTCCTACATTTTAATGATTAATATATTTAAGAAGTGTAACAAGTCAACGCTTTGAATTCCTTCCAAGTAGTTTCTTGTGATAGAAAGTTAACTTATAACCAGAGTAGTTTCTATCCAATATTTTTGGATTTTTCTTTGTGCATATTTCGTGCTGTGGGTGACCATTACTTGCAATCCTGGTTATTTTTTAAAGAAATTTAAAGTGTTTCTGTTTCTCTCTTGCCACTCACTCGCTGTTACTCAATCCATGCATTTGCATCACCAACACTTCCACAAGCTACACACCTTATGAAATATGCTTTGCTTTGCCGGACTTTTCTGGATTATGCATTTCCCCATCGTCTTATTTGATCTCTCTCTCTCTCTCTCTCTCTCTCTCTCTCTCTCTCTGTTTCTTCAAAAATACGCGCAAGCATGTTGAGGTATGAACACCCACACAAAGCTATATGCCTCATTGAGGTGGGTTGGAAATCTGTTGGATTAAGTATGTACCTAATCACTCTCCCCTCTCTAGAAATGACGCAGTTCATCTTTTTTTTTTTTTGTCATATGCAGATCCATGCACTTGTTACATGCTATGATAATACCTGAGATTTGTTTTTTTTCTTTCAAATTTGTGGATTCCATAGGTTTTAAGGAATATATTATTAAAGCAAGAAGTAAATGTTGCTACTATTTTACTTATGTCTAGTTTCTAGATGATTAAGATTCATGGAAATGTAACCAACTATTGCTTCTCTGAGATTCCCTGTAGTTTTATGTCTGTTCTCAAGTATTCTCTTTCAATTACCTTGTTTCTTTTGATTATGATAAATGATCATGGTCTATTTCAATTTAATGTCATTATTTGACCATGTCAAATAATTGTTTATGTTCCAGGAACTCAAGTTACTTGGATACATATTTGGATCCTGCTTTCATGTCCTTGATGAAAGATCCGGATCAGAGACGCCAAGAACAATGGGAAAAAACTGCTCAAGCCCGAGGTGGTTGGAATTTTGCTAAGATGCTTGGTTTTGGTGACCTCGGTGGGCCTCCATTATCTGCTGCTGAAGAATACTCACTTCACTCCAGATACCTTGCTAAGGCAAATTCTCTTAATCTTTCTGAAATTGCAGAGATGAAAATTCTGTAAGTTAATCATGCAGATCTCCTCTCAGTTTTCCCATATTATAATTCATTATTTTTTGGAATAGGTTAAACTATCCAATTGAATAATTGGTTTTCTTCACAATCAGCTGAAGTCTTGAGACATTTTACTCTCCCCTGCTTTTTCTTAATGTCCCATTTTTATTTGTCGGCTTCTACACTTTGTGGACCACATGAATTTCACTCATGTTTAGATTGCTCATGATCCGAATGTAATGATTGGTTAGTTTATTTGTTTTATCCCAGTTATCGTGGAGGAGTGGACAGTGAAGCTCACCCTGTTATGGTTGTTGTTGGAGCTCATTTTCTTCTGCGGTGTCTTGAGCTTGAACGTTTCATTCACTATGTTATTAAGGTATTAAGCTTCCAAGTAGATTTTGGTCGGATATTTGAAATTCCTAGACATAGTCTCATTGAATACACCTCATTTAAACAGCTTGATTTTGGAAAATGATATTTTTTTGGTGTTGACCTTCAACAGCATACTATTTTTGTCATTGATACTGATTTTTGAGTAAAAATTATTTTTGATTATTGATTTCAGGAATTTGAACCCTTGATACAGAAGCCTTATACTATTGTATACTTTCACTCTGCAGCATCTTTACAATTGTAAGTATTGGATGGTTATGAGAAATTTAGCTTATACGATGCACTTTAAAGAAACTACGAGGGGTTAAGATTTTATGTGTTCCGTTAAATGTTCGAGTTCTTTGAGCAAAAGCTTTTTGACCCTTTCCTGATGACAATATTACAAATTGTATGTTTTCTGTCTCTCCTCTCCCTCTCTGGAATCACCAGCCAACAAGATTTAGGATGGATGAGAAGATTACAGCAAATACTTGGTCGGAAGCACCAACGAAACCTGCATGTATGTAGCACTTACTATTCCATCTATTTTTAATATTCGTACTCCGCCATAGTTTTCTTTTACCCTATTACATGTTTTCTATAGGCGATATATGTTCTCCATCCTACCTTGCACTTGAAGGCTACAATTTTTGCTCTGCAAATGTTCGTGGACAAAGTCGTAAGTCTTTAATTATTTCTGATTGAAGACCGATTTACCTGTTTGAGGAATCCTACTGTAATTCTCGGAATTTATCCACAGGTGTGGAAGAAAGTCGTATATGCCGATAAGCTTCTGCAGCTATTCAGATATGTTCCTCGAGAGCAATTGACCATCCCTGATTTCGTGTTCCAGTTGAGTGCTCTAGTTTTATCCTTTTAGTATTCAAAACGAAACATGTCATCATTTACAATCCCATCGAGTAATTCAACGGTTTGCTCGATTCGGCTGAGTTCTATCGTAACAATCGTTTCCAACAATAAGAATGATTCTAATTGTTATTGACATGAATATTGCAGGCACGATTTAGAAGTGAACGGTGGAAAGGGTCTTATCGTAGACCCCCGAACGAAATATGTATATCATCGACCATAGACGTTTGAAATACACAGTTTACGACAACCGGTAATTCTTGGTTTGATTTCTCTTAGGCAGGTAGTGGGTTGATTGATTGTGTTTTGGTGGTGTTTATCGTGTAGAAATAGGTATTCTTAATTTATTGAGCAATGATTTGCTTGTTAATTTGTTTTTATGATAAGGAAAGTCATTTCTTTCTCTCTTGTACCATCTTAAACATGTTAATAATATTTCAGTGTGATCTGAGCTTCTATTTGAACTGTGCTGTTAACTCTTGTGAACATACACAAAAAAGTACAGTTTTCCGGGATAACAAACTGTATCAAGTAAGATTAAGGTGAATAAAGTTCGACTCAAAAAATCGAATTTTTTATACGACTTGATGTGAAAGAACTTGACTTGACTCGAATCATAATTTATAAACTCGACTCGAAAAAAACTTTAAAATAAAATTGAAGTTATGTAATAAGATTTTGAATAACTCAAATTTTTAAATAATTAATGGATTGGATTTTAAATTCAAGTCGAATTTTTCATTTTTTATACGTTAATTGGATAATTTTATTAATAAACAAAAGTAAAACAAGTACATAACTTATTAAAGGTTTTAAAATAAACAAAAAGACTCATAGATTTAGGTTTTAAAATAAATAAAAAAAACTCATAGATTTAAGTAGCAAAGATAATTGCTGCATTGGTCAGACTAGAGTTTTTTTTTTACACCAAAGTAAATTTATGCGGTCCATTGTAAGAAGAGTTAATAAGGAGTTGTCAAAATATGAACTAGTTGAAAATTTCAAATTCAATAATCACCTTTCACGCCTATTTTCAAAGGTAACGATTCGCTGTACAATTCTAACTACATCGGCCAACCATCTAAACGGGATCAAACTATCCAAGATCACCCAAAAACACAAGTCAAAAACAAAAATCGTGAGGGTCATTGAACGAACATCAAACGTCTGCAAAAGTTGTAACACTTCAACTTGGATGTCACAATTTGGGTCTCAAGCCCAAACCAAAAACTATAAAATTTTTCAAACTGGGTTTAGCCCAAACAATGTATTTTCCAAAACATTTAGATCCAATAGTTAAAAATATAGATAAAAATAATTTAAATCATTACAAAAGAGCTATACTTTAATTTAGAACATTTAACGTTCGCCATAATTAATACAACTTCAAAAGTAAGAATTACAAACTCGACCGCGTAAGGTCCTATAAATACATAGCCCACTAACACAAGTACCGTACTCTGAAAACCTCCACATGCTGGAGTCCCATACTGATAGTGCTCCTCGATGCTCCTCGAACCCTCGATCCAACGATCGACTTACACACGGAAACAACAATTCCGAGCGTTGAGCTTACAAAGCTCAGTGGTACACATCTACTCTACTATACTTCATGCTAATCATAAACGTAAGCATGCAAGCTAGTACGAGCAATAAGAAGAGATAAATAAACATGTGGCGCTACCAATAGTCGCCTAAACACATGCTCTCATCAAAACAATCATCATACATGGCACACAAGACCCAACCATACCCGGGATCTCACCATATCATCCGAGCGAAAACACACAAGTCATACCACAAACCTGGAGTGGCGCCTACGTCCACACAACATCGGGTTCGTACACTCTAAGTGAGCCACACATCCACACAACATCGGGATCCTACACTAGTAGGGATGAGGCCCGCGTCCACACAACATCAGGATCCTACATCCATGCTCGGGATCTTTCATCAAGCATCTTCGAATGAGGCACGCGTCCACACAGTATTGAGATCTTACATTTAGAAATCTTCAACCATAGTGTTGCAACACACTCATTCTCTCACTGGGTATCCGGATCACATCAATCAAAGATGACTCAACTATCTAGGTGTCCATATCAGCATATATCAAGGACACGTCTACCATACAACACACAACATCACACGATCTACCATACAACATCACACTAACCTTAAGCGATTATTGGTAAATCCTTATTCGATCTCCTCAAATGCTCATCTCGATCCGATATTCGAGCCCGAACAAACCTCGTCAATATATGAATACCATAATTATTACTTAACCTCATTTACTAACTAATCCACAACGTCAAACACGTAAAAATAGCTTACCGGGTTCGAATTTGGCAAAACGGACTGCCAATAGACTCAGAGCGTCAAGAAATTCCCAGGTAGGGTCCCCCGAAAAAAGTCAACTCGGGTCAAAAGTCAACGGTCAACGGCTCAACTCGGCCCGGTTGGACTCGATTCGGCTAACTTGACTCGATTCAGCTGGTTCTCCATCATAGAACCACTCGAGGCAAGCGGCGCGTGCAGCGTCCTCCGACGACGAACAACGACCAAATTTTGCAGTTTGATAGATCTCAAGCCGAGGATGCTGGTGGTGGCAGTGGCTTCCGACAATGACCGATGCAAGGCGTCAGTCTAGATTCATCATTTCTTCCACAACTCTACTCCAACGAACAACGGTATCGACGACCACAATAAGACCAGAGACTGACGCGGGACGACGAGAAGAGTCGATTGGCAATGGCGGTGACACTTGTGGTGGTCTGAACGACGATAAAATGAAGCTTGAATGCTTCCCCTCTCTAAAAACTTTCCACCCATTTTTTCTATTTTTTCTCTCCTCTACAATATTCTCATATATTTTTTAATCACCCACACATATTTAAAATTCAAACCTTCTTTTCCAAGCTAATGGGCCAAAACCTAAAAGTTCTTAACTTGTTCTTCCAAGATAAAGGCTCATAACCCAGACCCAAGACCCGATTCACTAACCCTTGAATTTGGGTCATTACAAAAGTAATCATAAAACATGTCATAAAGGTAGAGAAAACGTGTCATGGAACGAGGAAAGTACAACAAGTTGTGCAAAAGAAATAAAAAAACAAATAAATTTAAATATAAGAAAACGAAGAGAAATATGAATTATCGGCGACCGACAACCAGTACTGGTGCTGCCACCAATTAAACAAAGAAAAAAAAGAAGTAAACGACTAACAAGTGAGCAAATCAAGCAAGCAGCTAGGATATGAAATATATATATATATATAATTATTTAAATTAAAACCAATTAGTAACATAATTTTATAAATATTTACAATTAAATTTAAATAAAGATTCGAAATAAAGTTTGAGTTATAGAATAAGATTTATTAACTCGACCAACTAATTTTTTTTACTCGACTTGATCAAATACTCATCCCTAAATAAAATAGCAATGGGTTAAATATCTATAATTTTTTAAATTTGAATTCACAAATATGTTTTAGGACCTCGTTAAATTTGGATATTATTCATCTGAATCTAAATTATTTTAACTATTTAAAAAATTGAATTTTCTAATCTAAAAATCTATTTTAAAATAAAAATTCTAAAAGGTAGAGTGCATATTGCATTCGAAAATCTAAATTTATTTTCCGTAAAAAAATCGAAATAATGATTATCTGAATTTCAATCAAGTACCTGCAAAGTGCAAAGTACGATTTTGATAATTAATATCCGAAAATTAATATTCACATTTATTCTAAATTAGCTGTAAATAGTAACTAGTAATATTGATATTTATAAATAGGCTTAAATGGAAAAATAAGTGTCTAAAGTATATTTCTTTTAAACTTTAGGTACTTATTTTTTTTTAAATATATGCTTAAAGTTTCAATCGTTATAATTTTAGGTGTCTGGTAGTTAACTAACGCTAAAAAAATTTGTTAACCAATAAAAATTAGACACGTGTCATGTTTTAATTTATAATTTCTTTTAATTAATATTTTGTTTTTAATAATTTAATTTTTTTCAAAAAAAGTTTAAAATTCTAAAAATTTCTAAAACAATCCCTAAATCTTAAAACCCCAAATCTTCACTACTACGGTCGATGGTCACCGTCGCCTACCCTACCCTTTCGGTCGTCAGATTCAGCCGACTATTTTTCCCAACACGTTGTCGTCAAAAACTGACGAATGGTGTGCCAACCAAACATTAAAGGTCGAATATGACATAGTCGTTCAATTGGCACGTTGTTCGTTAATTTTCGGCGACGATACGTTGCATAAATGTTCAGGTGAGTCCGACGACTGAAAGATTAAGGCCGGCAAAGACGGCAACGGTGAAGATTTAAAATTTTGTTATTTTTAGGGATTTAGGGACCAATTTGAATATTTTTGAAATTTTTAAGATTTTTCAAAAAATAAATTTAAAAAATTAAAAAAATCAATATTACTACCATGCGTCGCGTTTTGATTGAGTAACAATTTTTTAAACTGCCGAATAATTAAAATTGTAACAGTTAAAACTTTAAACATATATTTTTACAACAAAAAAAGTTTTAAGTACCTAAAATTCAAAAGAGATATAATTATTTTTATCTAAATCTGCACTATTCTATTTGTAAAGAATCTCCACGTGTCAACACACTGTTCAATAACGCATTCAACCCCATAATCCAGATTACATATGATATGGTTTTAATTTTCCTTCATCTCTGCCCATCTGCTCGTTTGAAAGCCTGCAAGCTAATGTAGTTTTTAAACAATCTTAATTCGTGAGGACGAAACTAAATACCCAGAATTTCCTTTCCAGTGATTTCAATAAAAAAGAAAGGGAATTTCTTTTTCATTTTCTGTTTCAAGAAAAATGGTGCAGACCCTTTCATTAAGCAGTAGCTTAACAAGCTCAGGAAACACAGCTGTTTATGGAACAGAAGTAGTTGGAAGGCGGCATTTTGAGATAATTGGAAAATCCCACGTGAAACCTGGGATTGCTAAACAATTTCTCTGCTATGGGTATGAATATGTGCCGAGTTTTTACTTCAAAAGCAACCTCAATTTGTTGAAGAAAAGGAACTTTAGGGTTCAAGCTGGATGGCCATTTAAAAGAGGTGAACAGGAATTGGGGGCAAGCTCAGAGCGTAGCGAGGCTGCTAATGAAGATGTACTGATTTTCTTTTTCCAGTTAGACTTGGCTACTCAAGTTCAGGTTCGATTGGAACTCCATTTTTCATTTAAGGTTGGCACCTAAAAAAAATTTGCTCCGAATTAGGCATTTTTTATCAAGTTGGTACTTAAATTAGGCACCTTGTCCAAATTGATACTAAAACTTATACATTTTAACAATTTGCTTAATTCAAACTAATTCAATAAATTAAACCCTCTATATTTAAAAATCTTATCAATTTACTCTTTATTTTTCTCTTAAATTGTTTATTTTTCTTCTATAAATGTTATATCTCTTTCTTGGTATAAGAATTTTAACGGTAGCGTGACGTTGTTTTATGGTAGAATGTAGTTATCTAATTGTTGTTTTAATCGTATTGTAAAAAATACTAAATTGATGGTGTTTTAGATACAAATGGTTAAATTTATTAAATTATTTTAAATTAGGATCAAATTAATAGAATGTATAAGTTTTGAGGACTAAATATGTTAATAACAGTATTAGAATAGTGGATGGAATTAAAGTTTGGGTACCAAAATGAGAGGAAAAATTTTTTTGGTGTCAACTTGGACAAAGTGTCTAGTTCATGTACTAGCTTGAGAGCAAAAATTATTTTGTAAACCAACTTGGGAGAAAGGATACAGTTCAGATACCAAATTTATATTTAAGCCTTTATTATATGTAATCACTCATTTTTGTCCGAGTTTTAATATTTTTAGTATTTTTGTAATAGTAATATTATTAATATAAAATTAATAAAAAAATAATAAAATTAAAAAATATTTAAAAAAATATTTAAAAAAAGAGAAAATTATGCGGTTTTTGGGTGGTCCACGTCACCCCTTTCAACAACCCAATTGCCTATATAAAGGCAATGGGGGGTGGGGGAAAATATGGCATGAATCGGCAGTGGCTTTGGCCAAATAAGGGAGCTTAGGCTCCCGGCTAGCCCAGGACCGGGACAGTGTCCTCGGTCTTAACCGGTTCGATCGGGGTCCTATTTTGGATCCGATCTAGTTAATTTTTTGGAGAGGTCGTGGTAGATCTCGGTGGGGTTCAGTTGGAGTTCGTCATTCGAACTCCTAGTTAGGTATATTTTCTTTCTTATTTTATTTATATTGTTATTTTTATGATTTAATGAAGTAGTAGTTAATTTAAAATTGTGTTTTTAGTTTGTATGTTTATTTATGTTTTAGATTAGTATTTATTATGTTTTATATTAATATTTTATTTATGTTAGATTTATTTTTATTTATGAGTTAGATTAATATTTATATATGTATATTTTAGATTAGTATTTTATTTATATTAGATCTGTTTTTATTTATGAGTTATATTAATATTTATGTATGTATGTATGTTTTAGATTAATATTTTATTTATGTTAGATTTGTTTTTATTTATGTGTTAAATTAATAGTTATGTATGTATGTTTTAGATTAGTATTTTATTTATGTTATATTAGTATTTTATTATGTTAGTATTTATTTATATTTTTATCGCAATGTATTTATTTATGTTTGCCATGTTTTTTAAGTTTGCATAACAGACATATATTTTGTCAATGCGGTGCCCTTTTATTCGAGCGTAAACGGGGCCAGTATCAGGCGTAGTGATAGTGGTTGGGCGTTTACTCTCGGATAAAGGGGCCTTGAAAATTTACTCGCACATATAACCAAATTTTAATTTAATCGTCACTTTAATCCGGAAAGTTTAATATTAATAAAGCGATAATTATTAAAGTACCAATTTTGGGCGGTGTGGGGGTGCTAATCCTTCCCCATCCGTAACCGACTCCCGAACCCACCAATTTTAAATCTCTGGTTTTTTACGGTGTCTGGCCTACCTAAGTGGCCGGTGGCGACTCCATTTTTAAATAAAACACGGGTTTTATAAAACCTCACGCAGAAGAAAATATTTTCCAAACAAAATCAAAACAATATCTTTTTTTAGCGTAATAGGACATCGCTACAGATGGCGACTCCACTGGGGACATTTTTTTGTTTTCAAAAATAAATAGAGTCAAGCTTTTTTAAAATAATTATCGCTTTACTAATATTGGAAATTCTGGATTAAAGTGACTATTAAATTAACATTTGGTTATAATTGCGCGTTTATTTTAACGCATTTAAAACTTGACATATAAACTCGTCTTTTTAAGTGGGGGAAAACTCTAATGCTTTCGTGAGGATATCGTTCCTCCGTATGGGCCTAGCAAGTACCTTCGGGGCTCGAGTACCTTATGCTTTCGTGAGGATATCGTTCTTTCGTAGGGGCATAAGCGAATGGGTCCCCCTGAATTGAACCCGGTTGAAAGGAGCCTATAATGGGTGATGACCGGGGGCCTTGCTACTCTTAGTAGGGGACATCAAGGACAATTCGGGTACCTCTTAGCACCAAAACTGCATGTAGAGAATATATAGAAACCCACCCTTTTAGAGCCATGCGGATAACCTAGGTGTTTTAGACGGGATGTAAATAGGGTTGTTTTGTTTGTTTTATGTAAATTGTTCTTCTATTTATGTGTTATTGATCTTATCCGGTACTGACTCGTTCTCTTTTTTGTTTTACCCTTTTTGCATACATCATTGCATTTTGCATGACACAAAGGTGTTGGTTCAAGCAATTTGCCCAATCAGAAATCTTTCATTTTACCTTATCTACTTTAATTTATTCATTTAATTATTTTAATTTCAATATGCTCATCACTGCATGACATATTATAACATTTTTCGTTTCTGCATTTTACCATCATGAAATGCTGATTCGCGATTGGTTCTCAATTTGAAAAATTATCATCGGGAGAAAATCTAGCACTCTAGATATCAAGGCAATATTCAAAGTTGCAAATAAATCCCGTGAGTTCAGAAGTTGAGCCACGAGAACCATTTTTGAATCAGTACTTTCACATCTAAGACAGGCATTTTGCATTTATATGCGTATATTTTGAAATTTCAAAATTAGTCCCTGGGTTGCCCCATTAAATACAACAAAGTTGGTCGATCTAGCACCTTACAGAGCCACTTACAAAAGCCTGATCTTGGGGCATGTCCAAAAGTACCCTCCACATCTTTTACAAATATTGTGCCTCTAATAAGGCCTCAGTCTAGGGGCATTCTTTGCCAAGGTCCAACCTTCATTGTCGAGTCAAACTCTTGCATCCTTGACCACAGTTTGCAAAACTGCACCTAATCCAAATAATAATAATAATAATAATGAGCTGCCATGAACCAACACACAATTTATGAACCCAACTTAGGGGGCAATAGAATCAGCACTCAAAGTGTCAACTTCAAGAGCAATTTCAGACGATGGCGTAAGAACGAACAAAATGTTGGGGCATGCACCCAGATGGATGATCAAACCCAAGAAGAGTTTAGGGCACCATCATATGCAAAAGACCAAGATCCTGATAGGACCAGTGAGGAGTCAGGGGTATCCCATTGAGGACCAGAAAAATCATATCACATTCATGCATTTAGTTGCATTCATCATTATTGCGTACATCTATGTTCAGTGCATACACCAAAGTCACCATGCATTTAGGCATAAAATTCATACATTTTTGCTTACAAAAAGGTTCAAAAAGAGATCGAACATCCTCAGCCGTAGGGGCAACAACACGACAGCCAACCTTAGTCTTAGAGAAGGCCAAACACAAAGAGGATGTTGAAACATCAATAAAAGGTAACAGTGACAAATTTTGTGAACATTTACTGATTAATGTTTTTTTCATTTTTAGGTCATACATTTCCGCCAATAGAGCAGCAGAAGTAGACTTTTCCAGATCTTGCTTTCGTCATTGTTGATAGGCCAACATTTCCAGATTTTGCTTTATCGCTGATGATGCAGCAGTATAGACATCATGAAGATCTCGTTTCTCTGTTGATGGTGCAACAGATTCGAACCTTTCCCCAAACAGATCGAATTTATATTCAGTTATTGTTTCTCCGCTGACGGTGCAGCCAGACCTAATTTTTTCTCCAGTTTTACTTCTTTGTACAGTTCAAGAAAAAATAAAAAATTATAAAAAAAGAATTGAAAAAATAAAAAAAATTGAAAAAAAAGAAGAAAAAGAAGAAAAAATGAAAAATCAAAAGAAAATTTATCAACTTTCATCGTCCGATCTAGTCTCTCCGCTGATGGAGTGGCCGGATCCAAGCTCTCGTCGTCCTCAGATCCTGCTCTCCGCTGATGGTGTAGCTGGTTCCAGGTCGTCATTATCAAATCTTGCTCTCCGCTGATGGAGTTGCTAGGTCCAAGCTGTAGTCATACTCTAATCCTGCTCTCCGTTGATGGTGTAGCAGGTTTCAGGTCGTCATTATCCGAACTGGTCTTCCGCTGATGGAGTGGCCAGGTCCAAGCTCCCGTCGTCCTCAAATTTTGCTCTCCGCTGATGGTGTAGCCGGTTCTAGGTCGTCATTGTCCAATCCGGTCCTCCGCTGATGGAGTGGCCGGGTCCAAGCTCTCGTCGCCCTCAGATCCTGCTCTCCGTTGATGGTATAGCCGGTTCCAGGTCATCATTGTCCAATCCGGTTCTCCGCTGATGGAGTGGTCGGGTTCAAGCTGTCGTCGTCCTCAGATCCTGCTCTCCGCTTATGGTGTAGCCGATTCCAGGTCGTCATTATCCAATCTAATCCTCTGCTGATGGAGTGGTTGGGTCCAAGCTTTCATCGTCCTCAGATCCTGCTCTCCGCTGATGGTGTAGCCGGTTCCAGGTTATCATTGTCCAATCCAGTCCTCCGCTGATGGAGTGGTCGGGTCCAAGCTGCAGTCGCCCTCAAATCCTGCTCTCCGTTGATGGTGTAGCCGGTTCCAGGCCGTCATTGTCCAATCCAGTCCTCCGCTGATGGAGTGGCCGGGTCCAAGCTCCTGTCGCCCTCAGATCATGCTCTCCGCTGATGGTGTAGCTGATTCCAGGTCGTCATTATCTGATCCAGTCCTCCGCTGATGGAGTGGCTAGGTCCCAGTTGTTGTTGTCCTACTTATCCGCTGATGGTGTAGTAGGGTTCCAATTAATGTTTCTGTTTCTCCGTTAATAGATCCAACTTTGCTGATTTTCAAGTTTTCTTTATTAATGTTGTAGCTAGAAAACAAATAAAAAAAAGAAAAAATCAAAGAAAAAAAGAAAAAAGAAAAAAAAGAAAAAAGAAAAAGAAAATAAAAAGAAAAAATGAAAAAATGAGCTTTCAACCAAATTCTGATCATGCCTCTTCGTCAGAGTCGTAGCTTGATCACAAAAAAGAACAACTATCTGATCCTGCCTCTTCGTCGGTGTCGTAGCTGGATCAAATCTTCGAACCTTGCCTCTTCGTTGGTGTTGTAGTTTGGTCAAATCTAACTTTCGGTTCTGCCTCTTCGTCGGTGTTGTAGCTGAACCTAATTCACTAACTCCCGGTCTTGCCTCTTCGTCGGTGTTGTAGCTAGACCAAATTCACTAACTCTTGATCCTGCCTCTTCGTCGGTGTTGTAGCTGGATCAACATTACTAACTTTAGACCGTGCCTCTTTGTCGGTGTTGTAGCTTGGTCAAAATTCACCAACTTTCAAGTTTTATCAATGTTGTAAGAAAAAATCAAAAAAGAAAAAAAAGAGAAAAGAGAGAAAAAAAGAGAAAAATTATGAAAAAAAGAAAAAATATGAAAAAAGAAACCAAAGCAGAGAAAAAAGAAACAAAAAAGAGAGAGAAAAAAGAGAAAAATTGTCAGTTTTCTGATTTTGCTTCTTAGTCAGAGTTGTAGCTGGATCAGACATCAGAACTTTCACCTACCGGTCTTGCCTCCTCGTCAGTGTTGCAGCTGGATCGAATTTTGTAGACCCTGTCTCTTTGTCGGTGTTGCAGCTGGGTCGAACTCTCTTTATGTATTAGCTTATTATCAATAATGTAGCAAGTGGAACTCGGTTTGGCTTCCCCAACAAACAACCCCCATTTTGAAGGCTTTGCTTCCCTAAAGTGACAAGGTAGATCAATCAAGACAAGAAAGAAGACCTACGCCGAAGAGAAAGAAGATCTACCAAAGAAAGAAGACACGCGTCAAAAGGAGAGAAGTTCAGCTAGATAAGACAAAAATGAGTGCTTTTGATCTTTGCTTTGTTCTCGTTTCACAAGAACAAGCAAAGAGGGGCAACTGTAATCACTCATTTTTGTCCGGGTTTTAGTATTTTTAGTATTGTTGTAATAGTAATATTATTAATATAAAATTAATAAAAAATAAAATAAAAAATAATAAAAAAAGAAAATTATGTGGTTTTTGGGTGGTCCACGTCATCCCTTTCAACCACCCAATTGCCTATATAAAGGCAGGGGGTGGGGGAAAATATGGCATGAATCGGCAGTGGCTTTGGCCAAATAAGGGAGCTTAGGCTCCCGGCTAGCCCAGGACCGGGACAATGTCCTCGGTCTTAACCGGTTCGATCGGGGTCCTATTTTGGATCCGATCTAGTTAATTTTTTGGAGAGGTCGTGGTAGATCTCGGTGGGGTTCAGTTGGGGTTCATCACCTAGTTAGGTATATTTTCTTTATTTTTTTATTTATGTTGTAATTTTTATGATTTAATGAAGTAGTAGTTAATTTAAAATTGTGTTTTTAGTTTGTATGTTTATTTATGTTTTAGATTAGTATTTATTATGTTTTAAATTTATGTTTTATATTAATATTTTATTTATGTTAGATTTGTTTTTATTTATGAGTTAGATTAATATTTATGTATGTATGTTTTAGATTAGTATTTTATTTATGTTAGATCTGCTTTTATTTATGAGTTAGATTAATATTTATGTATGTATGTTTTAGATTAGTATTTTATTTATGTTAGATTTGTTTTTATTTATGTGTTAAATTAATAGTTATGTATGTATATTTTAGATTAGTATTTTATTTATGTTATATTAGTATTTTATTATGTTAGTATTTATTTACATTTTTATCGCAATGTATTTATTTATATTTGCCATGTTTTTTAAGTTTGCATAACGGACATATATTTTGTCAATGCGGTGCCCTTTTATTCGAGCGTAAACGGGACCAGTATCAGGCGTAGTGATAGTGGTTGGGCGTTTACTCTCGGATAAAGGGGCCTTTAAAATATACTCGCACATATAACCAAATTTTAATTTAATCGTCACTTTAATCCGGAAAGTTTAATATTAATAAAGTGGTAATTATTAAAGTACCAATTTTGGGCAGTGTGGGTGCTAATCTTTCCCCATCCGTAACCGACTCCCGAACCCATCAATTTTAAATCTCTGGTTTTTTACGGTGTCCGGCCTACCTAAGTGGCCGGTGACGACTTCATTTTTAAATAAAACACGGGTTTTATAAAACCCCACGCGGAAGAAAATATTTTCCAAACAAAATCAAAACATCTTTTTTTTGCGAGGGGGACATCGCTACATTATACGTGTTTGAATTTGTCTCTCGGTTATTAGGATTTGATCAATTGGTGTTGTGTTTTTTGTGGATTTGCAGCGTGCTTTGAACTTGGAAGACTATGAAATTGCACAGCAACTTAGGAACAAGCTTACTAAGGTTAGAACTGACATCTTTGATCTCCATGACTGTCAATTGTAAATTGAAATGATTAGTTTGGTAGAATCATTTACTTTTCTTTTTTACCCTTTCATCTTACTGCTTTATATACTGTTGGTTGCCGCGAGTATATCCGAGTTTCGTCTCGAGAAATGGAGTTCGGAATGTGTATGCAGCGGTGTTTGTTAACAAGTGTTATGCTTTGAAGGTTGAAGCAGAAATCCTTAAGCAGCAAGAAGCAAAAAGAGGTTTATCCTCAAAGAGTGAAGCTCAAGATAAGGCTTTAAGTATTGTCCGTCTACAGTGAGTCCGTCGCCTATGTTATATGCACACTTTTCAGAGTACTGATAATTGATTTTTTGGAGTATCTTCTTTTTTAATTTGATTTGAGATACATTTGGGGTCCTTTAGACTATTGATTTCCTTTCACGGCTGCGGAGAACTGCAGAACGCAATAGAGAATGAGAATTATGCTTTGGCAGCTCAATTACGGGATGACATTTCCAAACTCGAGGCAGAATCTTTGGCTGCGTCTGCGAAAGCATTGGCGCATGAAAACACACAATATGCATTTCGTTTGGGACAGAAAGTCCAGCATAAAATGTTTGGTATATAACCAAATATGATTCTACTAGTCTTTTATTCTTCCTGTCCATCCTTTCCCCCAAGTTTCACCAGAATATGCAGAGATTTCAGCATTCGATTCGATAATATTCCAGTTTCTTTCTGTATCTAGCTATTGCTCGCCAATATGTTATCAATGCTTTTACACTAGATCAACCCCCTCCCTTCCAGTGGAGGACAACACCTTAAAGTCTTACATAGCATTAGTATGATGAGGTTTCTCCTCATTTTTACTGTCTTTCCCGACTTGTTTATCTTATTCAGGTTATCGAGCTGTAGTTTGTGGGATGGATCCGGTGTGCTGTGAATCAAGTACATGGATGGAAGCTGCACAGGTTGAAAAGTTGTCTCTTGGTTCTAATCAGCCATTTTATCAGGTTTGATTAGTACTACCATTTATATTTTAGCTGTGGTGGATGGTACTCTTCCCTATAATCGAGATATTACCCGTTGCTTTACATGCAATGAACTCCATGTATGACCTATGATATCTGCTCTCCTCTCATGAAGCCTCTCGTATTTTGCAATGGAGTTTCTTTTTGATTCGATATAAACATATTAATATGACAGAAACCAAAAGAAAACGACATAATTTCCATACATAAACCATAAGAATTTGGATCATCTAAATCCGGATAGGTCTTATGAGTGGTTCCTTTAAGATTTTACCACGCAATGAAGAGATGCGACCAAACTCTTGTTTCAGAAAACAAAAAAAAATTGATCAAACTCTATAGTGTGCTACCTTCCCTTTGTCTATAACCTAGTTGACGATCATTCAAATTTTGGACTTTATACGCACAAGCTTCATTGCTTCTCTATTCTGACTATCGATTCAATAACCTCGTCTTTGCGACCCAAAACTTATTTCCTTTAGGGTGTGTGAGTGCAATATTGCCTTTACTTAAGGTCATTCCAGCATTCAGGATGTACAATATCATGTGCTATAGAACATGCTTTTGAGTTTCTCAGTGTTAATAGGGTGGGGACTGGGGAGGCATATTCCATGCTTACCAGAGTGTACTAATTAGGGGGGAACATGATACGATAGTATCGAAATATCAAATAATAATCAACCAAATAGTGACAACTACAATTAATGTTATTCATGTGATATTTCTAACAAGGTGGTCTTGTATTGTTTGCTAGGTCTTGGTTGATGTATATGCAGACCCTAATCTACCGGTAGCATATGGTAAACCATTTCAGTACCGCTGTTTATTTAATCCCTTTCGATATTGATTACCTTCGCTCTTTGTTTGTTCGAAAGTGGTCCATTCGAAATTGCTGTTTACCTGCACTGGTGATCTCAATAATCAATACTATATTTTTTTTCTATGCTGCAGCTCCTGAGGAGCACCTATTAGCCCCAGACCAACCGGACTTGGTGAGTGGGATCGTAATTACGAAACGTAATACTCGATTTTGTCCCCTTTGATTCACTGTGGCTACTGTTATTCGTGTGCAGAGAAGGTTCGATCATCCCTACGTTTCTTTTTCTATTCTACGGGATGGATGCAGCCGGAGATTTCATCCCCGTCAAACAGCTTCGCCAGAAGTACAACAGGCCCCGTCAAACGTGGAGGTGCCACATGAACCATTGAAGGCCCCATTTGCATCAATAGTTTGGGAAAGCATCACATGATGACACTGATTGCAGGTATAGCCATTGTATCCCTTTCTTCATTTTTTTCCCTTATAGTTTTCATAAGAAAATTCTGGTTTCTGATCAGTATGCAGACATCAACTCTTAGAAAAGTTTTTCACTAAATCCCCACTAAAAAATATAAAATCCTTTTGTACTAAAAGTTTTAAGAATTCTATTTGTTTAATTGCACGATAGGTCCCAAACAATGGATCAAATTTTAAATTGGTCTCTAAATTAAACCAGTGTTTTCACCCTTTTTCCCCCTTCTCAACGAAATTACTACTCTAACAACTATTTCATATAAATTTATTTGATTGAAGTTTTTAAAGATGCTTAACCCAAAATTTTCAATTTTAATTTCATATGATACATCCATACACTGATTTAATATAATCAACATAACACTGATTGGTTTATCAACTTATTTTTAATAAAATTATTAAATATACATTTCAAAATAGTTATATTGTACATTTAAATAATTAAAAATATATTAAATCCTATAAATCAACTGATTCAACTAAAAATTAATTTATATCATCGATAAAATCAACTTAATCGAGATCGTTTTTAACTTAAATGTAAAAATCGAACTAATCGAAATTAATTTATCCAAACAGATATTAACCGATCAATAAAACTTTTTTAGGTTAAAATGACCTTGTCATCTATAAATGACCATGTTAAAATTCAAAGGTGGGGATTTAATATTAAAGAAATAAAATTTTCAACAACTAATTAAAGAAAGGATATTTAGATCTGGTGTGGTAGTCAGCTCACCTCATCCCTTAACTATGAGGTCAGGAGTTTGATTCCTATCAATGAAAATAGAGTACATTTCATAGCCAGCCTTTTACCTTGGCTCAATCAAAAAAAGGACAATTTTACCCTAAATGACTTGTATCGCAATATACCATTTATTTTAATTAGAAAAAAAATCCTAAAGACCGAAGTCTTATTATCTCTTTTATAAAAAAATCTTATAAAATAATTTTTATATTATCTTTCAGATTCTTTTTATTTTTTAATTCAAAAAATAATTAAACTTTTATTACTATAATAATTTCTACACTCACTTTAATTTAAGGGTAAAGTTCACAAATAGTCACTAAAATTGGATCAATTATTAAATTTGATAACCAAACTTCTAATTTTTTTAATATTACCATTAAACTTTTAATTTTGTTTCAATTTGGCCACTAACTCGTTAACAACTGTTAAAAGGGTGACGTGACTGTTAAAATATTTTTTATAATAACACATTTAGTCCTCCATATTTACATATTCAAACAATTTAGTCCTAATTCGAAATAAATAATAAATTTAACCCTCATTATTTCAATTTGACCATATTTTTTATTAGAGATAATTTAATACTTTATTTTGATACCTCAATTATAACTAATATCATATTGTCCCTCTCAATCCCAACCATATCCAATTCGTCCTTTAAAAATTGAAATGAATCAATTTATTATTAAATTAAAATTTAGAGTTAAATTATTGGATGTTAATGGATGCTATAATTTTTTTTGAAAGGAGGGTGTATAATATTATTGATAAATCATACAGAATAGGACCCCCATATAGGCCTCATTAAAAAATCTCACTAATGCCTAACGGAGGAAAAAGAGTACACTATATCGACATTCATTATTAAGTACAGCGCGGCATCTCATGCCAACCCTTGGCCGGCTTTTATACACATGAATGAGCCTGACCACTACCCAAAGTCGGAGGTGCAAGACACAGCTTGTCCCACCCTATGTACGCATTAACTATTGTCTGGGAGCATATCAAGTTTTTCAAAGCATTCTAGCATAGCATTTGATCTCCTTATTCCTTCTTTTGGTAACTGATGAGCCAGACGGTTACTTTCCTTATACTGGAAACAAGTATCTCAATCATTTTGCAAGCAAAGCTTATTACACTTCTCTAATATTTGCGCAAAACAGGCTGGTGAACTTCTTGAAATTTTTATCTAATTCACAGCAAGTAAGCTTTCCGATTCAATGACCAAATGATTTTTTTGAACCAACATGATGAAGAAAACACCTGACACGCTTCATAGATAGCTAACAATTCAGCTCCAGTGGGATTCGGAGTGCCAATTGATTTGGAAAAGCAAATCAGTACCTTGCCTCGATGATCTTGGAGGACCCGTCCAATTCCCGCCTCTCCAAAACTCCCAATGACCGCAACGTCTGTATTGAACTTCAGGCATCCTATATTAGGGGCAGACCATGAGCCTAAAGTACGCCTACAACTTGTTCTTGGTTTGATATTATTCGATGTTGAGTTCCAGATGAAAGCATTCACAGATATTATCGAGTCCGACTATTTACCTTTGCACCAATGGCCAATTCGTAGTAAAGCCAAATCTATCTAGTGATCCGAATCACATGGTTTGTTGTTGAATAAAACTTCGTTACGATAAAGTTAAATTGTCCAACAAATACCAAAGAAAGTAAGATGCCAAAGAGGTTTCAACCAGTGTAGTTTCTTACACCATTATCAAGACTCCAAGGAATTCGGGATGACTAAATGCACGTCCCAAAACTTGCACCAGGCCTGGCAAACTTTCCAAAAAAAGGTGGCAGTGGCACCAGAGATGAACTGAGGATTTCGGTTCTTTAGAGCAGAACACACAAAAAATCTGGTTTTCGAGGCAGCTCCTACACTTATTTAACTCTAACTTGGTCGAAATTCTTCCTCAGACAGCCCTCCAAAGAAAAAATTCCACCTTCGGTGGAGCTAGGTTTGACCATATCCACTTCCAAGACTTGTCGAGTAATGATTTTCATAAAAAATTAATTAAATTATTTTCATAAAAAATCAAGTATCAATTTTAAAAAAAATATACTTAATTTCCCCTTTTAATTATGTATAATTGAATACGCATAATAACAAATATATGTATTTTTGGTGGCCTAATAACAATTTTAAAAATTCAAGTATCAATTAAAATATACTTAATTTTCCCTTTTATAGTAATAATTTAATTAATCTTTATGAAATTTTAAAGGATAGATTGGGTATGGTTGAGATTGGGAGGGACAATATAACATTAGTTATAATTGAGGTATCAAAATAAAGTATTAAATTATCTCTAATTAAAAATATGGTCAAATTGAAATAATGAGGGTTAAATTTATTATTTATTTCGAATTAGGACTAAATTGTTTGAGTGTGTAAATGTGGAAGACTAAATATATTATTATACAAAATATTTTAACAGTCACGTCACCCTTTTAATTGTTGTTAATGGTTCAGTGGCCAAATTGAAACAAAACTAAAAGTTCAATAGTAACATTGAAACAAATGAAATTTTAGTTACCAAATTGAATAATTGATCAAAGTTTAGTAACTTTTTGTGAATTTTACCCTTAAATTAAAGTGAATATAAAAATTATTATAGTAATAAAGTTTAATTATTTTTTGAATTAAAAAATAAAAGAAAATATGATAAAACAATATAAAATTTATTTTTTAAGATTTTGTTCTAAAAATAATAATAACACTTCCAGTCCTTTAAATTTTAAAACTAATAAAATAATTCATGGTACATGACAATACATATAAATAGTATTAGATATATTTCATTTACCGTATAATTATCAAATAAAGAAAAATATGCAATTTGCAAATAGAAAGTCAAGAAAAAACCAAAGATAATAATAAAAAGGAGAGGTGGGAGATAATATAATATAATATAATATAATATAATATAAAAATGAAAGGTTATTGGGCAAGAGAGAATCTAAAAGAAAGGTCATGAGCATGTAAGACTATGACAGACCACGGAGGTTGTACATCCAACTAATCTCTAACATTGCCCACACCCGCATTTTTCAGACAGCGATAGCTTACTGCTTACAAAACTTAGATCTCTTTCCTCTCTTCACGCGCCCTTCTTCAATTTTCTTTTTGGCTTAATATTAAAATAAGTATTTAAATTATTCTACTTTTTTAAGATATCTAAATTATTTTTGTTACTTTTAGGGGCTTAAACTTTTTTTTTTTTACGTGTCTAAATTTTTTTTTGCCCTTTTTAAATACCCAAACTATTATTTTTTGATCAAAGTAAGTGCTTAAACTATTATTTCTTGGTCAAAGTAGGTGCTTAAACTATAATTTTTTGACAAAATAAGTGTCTCAACTTGACTTTAAAAAGGACAAAAATAATAGTTTGAGCACCAAAAAATAATAAAAAATAATTTAAACACTTAAAATAAAAAAATATGATAATTTATACACTTATTTTCACATTAAACTTTTTTTTTTTTTTTTGCAAGTGTAGAGTTGCAAGTACAAGAAACATGTGGGGACAAAGTTTTCAGCTGAAAGTTAGCTTCTTTTATGGCCATGTTTTTGCATCCATTGGAATTCACAACCAACATTACAAATAGCATGAGTTTTTATTATCTCAACTTTATGTTTGGATAATGGAATATTCTAGTCTAGATCATTTCCAGTTCTATTATTCGAATTTAATAATTGAACTCGGATACTTGGTTTCTAATCATTTTAAATTTGGGATACTTTTAGACTCCTAACTCGCGGGTTTGATGGATCAGATTTGTTCCTCCTTTTTTTTATTATTATTATCAAAACGGATATGATCGGATTTTTCTCACCGGGAAAAACACACCCAGATCCCAAATTTATTGGAGTTTTTCACTTTTTTTCATTTCCTCCCAACATCTCATCCAACTGGTTTTATCAAAAAGAGTTGCAATGGCATTTGCATGGCTTTGATTTTTTTTTGTTTTGAAGATTCATGGCTTAGATTATCATGGTAGAAACAAGCCTGTCTATATCTTATGCTTCTGTTTCCCTATCCGTTTCGTTCTAGACGTATTATATTTCAAGAAATTTAGTAAAATATCAACCGGATTAAGACTCAGCAACTGCTACAAGTACAGGCATTGTCCGAATCAGCCCGAAAAACAATACGAAACAAACTGAAGGAATGGTATCATTTATCATGCCCTTGAAAGAAGTCATGCAACTTTATTTATATACAATGTAAGTTGTTCGTAACCACTCGAAGAAATTCAATCAAGTATACCCAGATTTCAGGCTAAAATGTGTACAAAAGGCAATCCCGGGACCATGATAAGCTCTTCCCAAATGTGATTTAAAACAATGACCTAGTTCCCTCTATAGTATCCTCAACCAATGCATACAAAGGCATGTCACTGTAATTATGTTAATGCAAGTGATGGTAGATTACCTGCGGGACATCTTTGTCTGCGAGGCCGTCTAGTTGTCTTCCCCCATCCCGTAAGGCTTCTATCCTCCAGCCCCAGTTCGATATTATTAAGCTGCTGCATCAATGGTACACAAGTTGCGGCAGCTTCTGAAGCAGGAGGGGAGCTAGTTACCGAACGTCGTCTCCCCCTACCACAAGTGCCCCTGTTAGAATTTCTTCTTGTCAATCCCGACTGCCATGAATGACCCGTTGCTCTCATAATCCCCCCAAAAGTCTGAAGATCTTGTGTCACCTCATGCCTCGATAGGGAAACAAGGCCTGGAAGGATGTCCCTTTGGAAGTCCCTCCGTTGCCTTCCTCGCTTTCTTTGGCCCTTCCGTGTTCGTGTTGTTAACAATGAGGTAGTTCCCGTTTCTTCCACTTCAAAAGTTTCAGGAACCAGAGGCTTGGGCATATAGTCCTCTTCCTTGGTTTCAGCTAGTTCCAAAATCATTGACTCAAAGTAATCAATCTCTTCTAAGGAAGCTTCCTCTCGACCCCCATCTTTATCTCTCGAAAGAGCCTCGAGCTTGCTCTCAAGATCCTCGCCAAAAGAGGAAATTGCCTCGACAAACCAATTAAGAGGGTCTGTCGTAGAAGTTTCAGAGGAATTGCAATTGGCTTCATCCAAATGAATGCGGTGAACGGATGATGAGATGGCAACTATTGCCTCAGCTGCGCTCTTCATAAGTTCATGCTTTAGGCACTCGTCTCGGCTTTGTGCTGATTCAAAAGTTAATTCATCTGCCTTTGCCGATAATTCATCTCCATGAATAACATCCTCAGGTTCGGGAAAGAGTGGAGCTTCCAAATCTATTATTCCTCCAGTCATCCTCATACCGGTGCTCGGAACATTTGGTACAAAAGAAGCTTCATCCTCATCAGCACACGAGTTCAAATCAATTTGATGTCTGAAACTTGATAACTTTTTATCTGCTTTCTTCTCTATGGCTGAATTCTCTGCAACGATGCCTTGGCTTGCATCAAGATCAGTCACAGCACAAGGCAAATTAATGTCGAGCAGCCTATTTCTCTGCTTATTTTCCGCTTCACCTTCAGATGACTGAGGAGCAGGTACATACAGGGAGGTAAAAGTAGACTCATTCTTAGAAACATAAGGTTTTTCAAAAATGGGAATCTCGAGAATCTTTTTATCACGCAGACATTCACTTGCTCCACTCCTTGTGGCATCGGCATTATTGGAGGATGAAATTGAATTCAAATTCTGTGTAAAAATTTGACTGAAACCATTTCCAATCTCGTCTCTTTTGGTTGATTGCTGTGGAGAAGATTGAGAGAAGCTCAACTCTCCAACATTCAAATCCATTCCTGCCCTTATGGGCTCGTTCTTACAAGCAAACTTGTTCCTCAGCCACGGCAACCCCGGTAAATGGTCTTCATGCTTTCTTCCTCCATCCATTTGAGGACCTCGTAGTGAAACCGGCTCATTCGATGAACTGTTTGAAAACACCGCATTCAAATTCACATCACTTGTATACTTCATATCGGCATTGTTCGAGCAGTTGTATGGTTTAGTTGAACCATGAGCGGAGAATTGCTCGAAGACCCCATTACCAACAGTACTACCGTTCGCATAATCATAGCTGGTTGAAAGGAAGTGCATCGCAAGTTCCTTGGATCCCGACGAGGATCCATAATGAAAACCATTTCGATTGAGCAATTCTCTTCCAAAACCTGGGTTTAGTCTTGAATAGCTACTCACCGGCCACATCTCTCCGAAATTCCCATTGCTATGGGGTGATATCACAGACCTCTTACTATAAGGACTCGATGAATTCAAAAATGGGCGAATCTGAGCTGCCATGGACTTCTGGTTTAAGCTACTGGTAGGCTTTTCCGAAGATAAAACTGAATGAGACCATATATTTACGGGATCAGAAGAAGCAAATGGACTCAAACTAGGAACATTAGAAGCTATGTTTGACTTGGGATTGCGGTTACCAGAAATTTCACAATTTCTTCTGGAAACATCTAAACTGTGAAGCATTTTTTCTCTTGAGAGATCTGCCTTGCTTTGATCAGTTAGTGAAAACGTTGGTGGATCATGAGCTTTGTCAAAAAGAACATCTGCTTGCTGGTACAATCCAGACAACTTCGATGGCTGGAAACTTTGGGAAACAAATGTCAAGTTGCTTTTACTGTACCCTGAAACCGAGATAATTAAAATTGAATTGTGAGCGTACGTTATCATTAAAACAAGACGGGGCATAGAAAATGGACTAACGCCATCCAGTCAAAGCCAAAGAATATAATACAGGACTTAACAGGTAAGACATAAAGAGGGAATATAATGCAAATTCAGTAGTTGACAAGTATTACCAGCTTCAAGCATACGGGAAAATAATCCTCTATCCTGCTCGTTGTTTCCAACATGCATATTATTTATGGACCGATTATCACTTTGGTGATGAGAATTCACAGAAATGTCTTTCGGCAAACCAAGAAGTTCTGGCTTTGGTTTAGCAGACGGTTCACGGCCTCCACGATAGGTATCATGGCCAACAAAGTGAGAATAAGTGGAACCATCGGTTTCTTCAATCTGAACTGGCTCATTCAAGTCAGCCAAACAATTTTTGCCACTCAAACATGTATCAGATCTCGAAGCATCTCCTTCGCAACCAGTCTTTCCAACATCACTATGAAATCTCTTCCCACCACTTTCAAGCCCAATTCTCCTATTTCCATTTGGAAGATAACTTGGCGTGCCGGATGTTCTGTCATCCCGGAACTCTTCAGCTTCTTCAAGATCAATGTACTTATCTCCCGGAAGTTGAAGATCAAACATTTTCCTTCTCACTTTCGTTGGCCTGCACTCTAGCACCTCAACATCCTTGGAATTAACTCCATTTGGGGACAAAAAGGGACCAGCTTGAATGCTGCTT
Source organism: Hibiscus mutabilis (assembly GCA_019671005.1). Lineage (NCBI taxonomy): Eukaryota > Viridiplantae > Streptophyta > Magnoliopsida > Malvales > Malvaceae > Hibiscus > Hibiscus mutabilis. The sequence continues at coordinate 27,050,057 of CM033714.1, forward strand.
CCCTTCATGGAACTAAGCGGAGAATGAGCATCTTCAACTACGGAAATCGATGGTTGACCACAGACAGAGTTTGCCACCGAAAAGTTGGGGATATGCCAGTTGTGAGCAACTTCAGTTTTTATTTGCGACGCTAACAAGCTTGATGATAAAGCTGGTTCAGTAGGAATCTGATTTTTCTGTAATTCTTTATTTTTTACTTCATCCATCAAATCCCTTTGTATTCTGTACAGGCGATGAAGCTCAGATACCTGGATGGAGACAGAGAACTCAGATACTTAAATACCAACAAAACAGAGTAAACAATGCTATAAAAAAATACGTGCACGCTTACCTGATTCTGAAATATAGCCTCATGTTCGAGCATTTTTCTCTTCAATCGGTCCTTAGCGTGTTGAGGATATGAATCTGCTACGGCCTTTGGGAAAAAGCTACTGTAGTATTGATCATTTATCCAGGTTTTATCCCCGTAATAAAGCGGACAGCTAAAACTATTAGAATCCTCGTTGAGATCCCTCATTGAGTAAAATCCTGGCAAATAGCTTTTCGACTGAACTTCTGTTCCCATCCCTGAAATCCGGAAACAAGTCTAATTAATTTGACATACGATGAACAATTGTAGCGACAATTATCACTTGTATTTCAACGAAATGTAGAACTGTTAATGCACTATCTTATAGACAGATGACCACAATTCTCATAACTTACATGAATATAACATACTCGGTAAAATCCAATTACCACTCAGATATCATCACAATCAACAGTTACAGATTTGACAAAACAATTCGAAAAATAAAAATATCAACCAGAATCAAATAAATATAAATAGTTTCAAGCCAAAACAACCAATATCTATGGCAAAGTAGCATAATCATGAATCCATAACTAAAGACACTAAAAAAGCAGGCACAAAACCACGATTTTAGAAGTATAATGTAAGCCACAAGATCATAAATGAACCACCAGAGCCACTTTCATGCATGTTTAAAATTCCCAGAAAAAGACAGAATCTTGCAGAAAATAGGTGCTATTGACATTTATGAAGAAAGGGGAAATTAAGAAAATAAATTAGTAAGCAAAGCTAATGGAGTAGATCTCAGAGATATAAACAAATATTAACAGCTGAAGATATCATTACAAAATCTATGATCATCCAACTAATATAATCTAATCAGAATTAAAATCAACCCCAATCCAAAAGCCACAGGCTAAACATAACAGAAAATCATAAATAAATAAATGAAACCAGAAAAAGAATAACTTATAATTAAGAGATATATTTTTAATTAACTCAATTACAAAGATACCATAATAATAAAAAAACAATTAACCAAATCATAAGATTATATGAATAAAAGAAATCTATAAATGAAAAAGGAAGGGAATTTTACCTCAGACCCACATCTTCTAATCACATCTCCATCAAGATTATCCCATGGATTTAGCCGCAAAAAAATTTCATGGCGATAATTCAAAGCTCTCAAACTTTCCCAGGAAAAAAAAAGGAGAGAAATTTACTGTGATAATTTTAGCTGAAACAAACAAGTGGGTGCTTTTGTAACATCATTAAAAGAGGTTAGATCGTCATCATATTGAAGAAAAACAAGGGGTGAAGATTTCGATCTACTGGGCCATCTCTTGAACAAAAAAGAAGAATGTTTTTTGAAGATCTAATTTTTATTTTTCTGATTCTAGAGAGAGAAAGCTGAGAAGTAGGAGAGAAAAAGGAAAAGTTTATTGCTTTGAGGAAGTGTTAGAGAGAGATGGGGATAAGAAATCTCCCACACAAACAAACGAACTTCTTCTAATAACAATGACATGAAATTTGTCAACACCCAGTCTCCTTTTATTCTCTGTTTTTTATATAAAATTAAAATAATTCGTTACCAATGAATTAAATTAAATTAAATTAAATTAAGATGATAGTCAAACTATAATACCAGATTTAAATTAATCAGTTAATAAAATAGATACTAATAATTGGAGAAATTATTAGGTGAATCATATTCACCACGTCATTCGTGGCCCAACTAATCAAGTTCGTCCTTCCCAAAATAACTATCAAATAATTACTCACTCTCTAATTACATGTACGAAAGAGGTGGTGATTCACCTTGAGAAAAAATGAAATAGACGGACCTGATTGGTTGAGATCACAAACGACGTGGTAAACATGGTTTATCTAATAATTTTTCCAATAATCAATGTACTATGATTTTATATAAGAAATGCGAATTATTAAGAAGTTACAAGTATGGTGTGTGAAATTACACAATTTTATGAGATGTAAAATTAGATTCTTAATTGAAAATATAAAAAATATTTTTAATAGATAAAAGAATATCTAAATTACAAGGAAATTTAAAATTTTTAGATGTGAGACTGCCCTAGTACCCTATCGATCTTTCTCTGGTGGTTATATCAAAAAATTAAAAGAAATTGTTTTTGTTATTATAAATATTCGATAGATTTTGTCAATAATCTCTAGAGCATGTGGTAAAGCTCTTAGTTGACACAATCTCATCTTTCATAGGTTGTGAGTTCATTACTTATTATGAGCAAAATTCTCCTCTCCTACCCCTAGATTGGAACTGTTTAGAAAATATTAGATAGATTTTATTATTTGATACACAAATAACAATAAAATTTTTAATTCCGCAAATAAAAAAATCACCATACATCTTTATTTAATATGTAAAAAAATTATTAATTTTATTTTAAATGTTTTGATGTGATTACATATTAATATTCGTTCATACTTTCTAAGTCATTTGATAATGCACACAAAAAATGCTCAAATATAAATCTCTTAGGATGAACAACTTTTTCTTTCACTGATCCACTTATTAAGTTAACAATTAAATAATTTTTAATCTTATTTGTTGAACTAAAAAAAACATATTATCAGCTTATCAGATAAAAATTATTTTGTTGGTGTTTTGGAGAACTGTTAAGAAAATGGTGGATTTTCTTTTAACTTTTTCTTGCTTTTCAGTACAAATATTTAAACAAAAATAATGTAAGCCCATTGCTTTTTAAAGCTTTTTAGTTATATTCCATGCTTCTAAACACAGTTAATTGAAATCATTTTTTGTCCAAAGATTTTCACTTTCTATAAAATGATTCGAATCGAGCCAGATTTCAAAAGGAAAATAAAAAAAAACATCACAGTCTTCTACTTTAAATTGTCAAAATTTAATCCCGTACTTTATTAAAATCAAAAAGTTAGTCCATTTGAATAACACCAATAAATCTATATGTCAAGATGTTAGACCCTAGAAGTAATAATTTATATGCATTGAATAAGTAAAAATTAGAAATCGAGGTTCATGTATTTCCAACAAATGTGTTAATTTCTAAGTTTTTGTAAACTATAAGGACCAAATCCGGAAAAAAGTAAAATAAAAAACTAAATTTTCAATTCAAAAAACTACTTTTTAAAAAAAAATACTTGAAAATGCTTATTAATTATATCATTTAATTTTCCGTTCAAGAAAACTTTACTATCATTTAATTATCTACGGAAGAAGAAAGTTGAGAAGGTAGGAACAAGTACAAAATCTCCGATTAAGATATCGGTATAAGTAGTAAGCAATTTGATATTTCTTAAACAAATCTCGAGTTTGAGGTTGTGTATGTAGAAAAGTCACGTTAGAAGGTTCACCCACCAAAATTAAGTGTGTGACTCTAGTCTGTCTAAATTAATCGGTGCAAAAATATAGGGAAACGAGATGACAACAAAAAAATACAAAAATCTTCAATCCCAAAGGGTAAATGGTAAAAAAAATTATTTTATTCGAGTACCATATATTACTTTTGTCCGATTTTAACTCTGAATAAATATACGAACACTTGCAAGTTAATATATTCAAACTCAAATTACCTAAGTTAACGCAACACTTTTTACCAATAGATCATACCTTGAATTCTACAAACGCTAAATATAATTAGCGTTGGGAAAAAAATGGTAAATTAATTAAGCGTTAATTACAATGTAGATTTTGCAATTTAAGCAGTGTTTTAATTGGCTAAAGTAGCAGACAATTAAGTGGCCCCCCTGATTCTGTCTGAAAATCTGTGTAATGATATTTAGGAACAAAGTTACACTGTTGCCCTTTAGCCTATGACATAATTACAATATTACTTTCCATCTCAAAGCATTAGTAATACAAGTTGAAGTAAATATAATTCAAATAATTACTGATTGAATATAATTCAATTGGTACTTTATTATTTTAAGGAATATTTTATTAGGAGTGTTTAATTTTTTTTTGTTTTAACTGAAACAACCGATTGAACTAATTTTTTTTAGTTAATCGGTCGGTTAATTTTAGATACAATCAATTAATAGTATTTTCTTCAAATTTCAATTATCGGTTAATTCGATTCGAAATCGATCGGTTAACCGAATTAATCATAATTATTTTATAATAAATATTATATATATTACATATATTTATTTCTGGTCATTAAACTTTTAAAAGTTATAAAATGATTATTAAAATTGTTATATTTTATAAAATAGTTATTAAACTTTATCAAATTAGCACAAAATGAATCTTTAAACTTTTCAAAATGTATCAATAATCTATAACGTGCAATGAGTCAACGAAAAATTTGTAATAATTCGATAAGTTTAATGATTATTTTGTAACTTTTGAAAGCCCAATGACTAAAAATATAATTTTTGCATAGTTTAGTGATCATTTGTGTAATTTACTCAAAATTTTATAACAAATTTCAGTTAATCTGAAAACCTGACTGAATTAGCTAAATTTTTTTTGGTTCAGTTTAAAAAATTTGAAGAAAAAAAATAGTTCGATTAATAATTAAAAAGAAAAAAAATTAATTAATAGATTTTTGGTGATTCAGCTCGGTCGATTAACCAAATCGACGGATTGAACACCCTTATATTTCATTATAATTATTCTACTACTGCAGTGCCGTAATTGTGTGGTTGATTTTGATTGGTTGATCATCTATTCTTTAAAAACACACCCAAAAGATTAATTTGTGGTTCCGTGTTTGTTAATGAAAATGGGAAAAGAAAAATAATACATAAAGATAATTGTTATAATCCTAACACATGGCTTCCTTTTGTACGATCAATGGAATGTGACCAAGAAAAATTGTCAATTTTGGACACGAGATTACTTAACAAGTAGTATTGTTTAATGAAAGATTATATTTTGATATGCAATTCGTATAATTTTTTTACATAGGTCTTATTTGGTAATTAACGGATAGCTGATAACAAATAACGGATTACATTAGCTGATAGTTGATTGTGTTAGTTAATTTAACTAGTAGATTGTATTAGATGATTGTATAAAAATGTTTGGTAAAATTAACTGATAACTGATAGTTGTTTGATTATTTAAACAAGTAAAATGGCGTATAAAGACATGATTATATTTGATACGTGTTTGAATAGTTTATTAATTATCAATATTTTGTATCTATTAATATTAATTAAATTATGCAAAATATTTTTTAATATAACATTACTAAACATATTTAAGGATATATATATATTAATTTATTATTTATATAATTTTTAATATAATTTAATTAATTATTAAATTTAAATACAAATATAAATATGTGAGAATAAAAAGGTATTAGTTAATAAATGTCACAATATAAATACATGAGGGTAGAGAATTAAAATAGAAAAGATTAAATGTAGGTTATTTGGAGATTTTTGATAAAAAGGTATTAGTTAATAAATGTCACAATATTAGCAACTTTTCAAAATTAGAGCTTTCTCTCCAATCCGCTATTCACCAAACGTCTAAATTAACAGATTTGATTGGTCAAACCTCTAATATTAGTTCAAACCTCTAATTTTGGCTCAAACCACTATTTATCAAACAGGGTCATAATCTTTCTTTAAAACCTAAAACCCTAACCTTAATATTCTAAATTCAAAACACTAAATTTTAAACCATAAACTCTAACCCTAAATATTAAATTCTAAACACTACGACCTAAATTCATTAACTCTAAACCCTAAACTAAATCCTTAACCCTTAAGTTTGACAAGCATGTGTAAACTTTATGTCAAACCAATATTTGATTTTGATATAACAAGAAAATTTAAAGACTATTTTGTAAAAAAAGATAAAATTTTAAGTACTAAAAAAGACTCACAAATTGACAAAGATTCGAACTTAAAATATTTTCTAAGTCAAGACCTTAAGCCCCAAATATTTTCTAAGTGTCTTGGTGCTTAAAATAGCCAAATTGCCCCAGGCGTATCAATACGCCCTTATCCGTATTGATACGGTTTTTCGTTACTATAATGTCAATTTTAACTTAATGACTATAGGGTACCGATACACATGTAACTGTATTGATACACCATTCACAGCTGGGAATCAATTGGCCTTTGAGTATCGGTCTACTTTATACGTACCGATATGGGGTGTTAAGATTTTGTAAATATTTTGCATTTAATATTCGACCGTTGCCTTGTTTGATTATTGGAATCATAACTTTGAAAATTAGTTATAGCGTACTGATACCCTCTTAGGCGTATCAAGACATTTTTTAGTTATCAACTTTCTCAGATTCTAGTGAGCAAAATTGGTACCGATACGGCCTAGTTCGTACCAATACCCCTTTGTAAAATACACTCTGCATATCGATACAACTTTACGCGTATCAATACCCCTTTGTACAACGACTCATTCTTCTTATAATAGGTATCGATACCGGAGCCCGAATACCGATACCATATGTTGGCATGCAACATTTATTGCGGTAAAAATGAAGTCCAGCTGCTATATTTATGATTTCAGCTACCTAAACGGTTAGAAATCAATGAGATGGTATATAATCAAGTCTCCAAAGCTACAACAACAACTAATCATCAAGTCTAAAGCATTCAAGCACACATCCAACAATCTTTAAGCTATTAGAGTCATATTCTTGTAACCCACTTAAGTGAGTATACTTATAACCATTATATTCAAGTTTTGGGCTTGAGTGAACTTTGTATTGGACAAACATTTTACCTTTGAGAGGATTTTTCAGTTTGCTATTTGTTCTTCTTGTAAAATAGTGTTTTCTCTAAGCTTTGAGATTGTAAAGGTTTACTCTTGAGCCTAGAAAAAAGGAAGAAATTCATAGTGAATTTGGAAAAATCCTTAATGGGAAGTTAAGATAGTAGATGTAAACCTTGTTACAAGGTTAAACCACTATAAATCTCTTGTGTCCTAATTTTTTTATCTTTCCAATTTACTTCCACAATTTTTTAAATTGTCAATTCACCCCATCTTGGCCTTTCACTATTGATCGATCATCCCAACACTTTAGTTTAAGGTTTAGTGTTTAAGGCTTTAGGATTAGAGGTTTATAATTTATGGGTCATGATTAAAATTTAGAGTTTAGGATTACAATTTAGGGTTTAGGGGCTAAAACTTAAATCTCTAACCATATTAACTTAAATCCCTAAATTTTAAACCCCTCACTTGTATATCTAAACCATAAAGCTAAAGCGATTGCGAATATAATTAATAAATCCTAATTAATAAAAAAATTGTTCAATTTTGGGCATAAGATTACTTAAAAATACCAATTAAAAAAAATAAGATATGACATTTTAGATGGGATTTTTTTTTATTTCATCACTTTAGAACAAATAACGTGTTAAAATATTAAGCTGTTTTTTGGATTAATTGTATCAATTGGTCTTAAATTAGAATTATGATTCAGTATCAATCTCTAAACTAAAAGTATTTAGATTAACGTTTTAGTTGATAGGTAACTCCTAATTTAACGGAAGAACTCACATAAAAACTCGACTGATGCATCAATTTTTAATTAAAAGAAATGTAGTTTTTTATTAAGAAGCGATTAATTATATTTATAAGGTATCTGTGGTTCAAATTTATAAAATAAAATAATATAAATATTCTTATGTACGTAATCGATCATTAAATATGAAATGTAATTTTTTTAATAGAATATATTTTTAGTCCAAAAAAGTTACTAATTGTGAGTTCTTTTCCGACTTATTTTATTTATTTTTATACCAACATGAAATATTATATAGTATTTAATAAATTGTGGATACCAAGTCACCAGCCGTCCACATACCGAGTACGAGTCGTCTACTTTGCTTCCATAATTTTAAAAGTTGATGGTTTATTGTGAATATATTTCACGTTTTTAATGAACATTAATTAATAAACTTTTTATATTTTATAGTATATGTTTTTACGATTTATATTTGGGTTCTAAAAATATTTTTTTACCAAATAAAATCAATTTTGTTAAATATATTTTTAGTTCTTTAATGTTATGATTAGACGTTAATCTCAATTGTGGTCCCCCCCCCTGATACTTTTGCAATTGTCATTTTCATGGAAAATGTGTGAAGCTTTCTACAGTGTTAAGTAGTGGGGGGAGATTTAGCTAAACAGATGTCTAGGGTCCCACTAAGGCTTTTCAAATATGGTGAAAATCGTATATTCCACCACAAGTTTTGGTAGATTGAAATGCATAAAAAGATTTTTATATAAAAAATATATTTTATAGGTTAGAAATAGAGTTTAAATTTGAGTTGTTCAGGTTCAAATTTATGACTGCCGGTAATTAGGGGTGCGTAAAAAAATTGATATGATATGTTTATTTATTGAGCTAATTTAAAATTTTAGATATTCGATTCATTTTTTATTTTTGGATTTTTTAGATCAGATACAAATAGTTATTTAATATTCAGATCAGATAACTGAAAATTATTTTTTATGGATATAAATTTTTTTATATTTCATATTTTTACTTGTTATATATGAAGAATTAAAATTTCAATGGATACAAATCTAATTAAATTCAATAATTTGTTGCTTGTTATATTCGAAAATATAAATTTTCATGAATAAGACGGTCAAATTAAAAAAATACTTAAATCAAGTCATAAGTTCGGATATTTGAATATTTGATCCAAAATCTGATATTTGAATAATCGAATATCCGTTTTTTGGATCAGATACAGATCGTTAATTTTCCGATCCAAAATGCACACTCCTAATAATTATTAAAGATAAAGATAAGATTCGATTCTCTAATCTTTATCAATCCAACTTTACCTTGTATGAATCTTTGACTTCCTTTATACGATCTTACCTTTGGTAAACCTCTGACTTTCCTTATCTTTGCACGGTTAGGTCTTCTTGTGATACTATATATACTCATCACTTGTAAGTGTTATGATTTATCAATAATATAGATCATTTAAAATAATAGCTGAAAGAGAATCTTTTAAGCACCGGTAGTGAAAAAAAATTACAAACAGATTGTTAGGATATTTGTTTTGATATAATAATTGAAAAATAGTTTTGGACTAAATTGAAAATATTTCAAAAAGAATTTTAAGTCCAAACAACTTGAAAATATGTTTGATGGGCTTTATAAGGCTTTGGAAAGATTTAAAACATTTTTAAAGTAGCCAAAACCAAGTTTTTAACTTAACCGTATCGATATGGTATACCTCATATCGATACACTTTAAGGTTTTAGCTATAGTACTTTTCTAGTAGCCAAAACCCGTATCGGTACAGGCTTGGCCGTATTGATATGGAGAGGGTTCGTACCGATACACTTTGTAGTGTACCGATCCCTATTTCAACTATCCTCAACGGCTATTTTCCAGCGTCTATTTGAATTACAGGTCGTACCTATACACTCCTAAGTGTATCGATACACATAAGCTGGAAAGATATCAACGACGAGTTTTTAAGAACACGTACCGATACGACTACCCGCGTATTGATACGGTCAACCCTAAAACTGCATTTATTGCGGGAAATAAAAGCCCCAACGGTCTCCAACGGTTAGAAACTTAATTGGGAGTATAAAAGACCTTGAGAAGCATTTGAAGCAACCAATGATCCTCAAGTCAACAATCATTTGATTAGAAAATGTCTTAGTGTTCAAATTATACATTCTTTCATAGACAAACACTTGTGAGCTCAATTATCAATGTATGTTCAAGTATCTTAGGATTGGGTGAGTACTTAAAGAGTGTAAACATCAACCTTGTAAGAGGGGTTTTCAGTTTGCTTTTGTTTTTCTCTTGTAAAGAGGGTTTACTCAAGCTTTGAGATAAAAAGTTTTGAGTGTGTAAGGATTGCCTCCTAAGCCTAGAAAAGGGGAACAAATTCAATAGTGAATTTGGTGAAATTCTTGGTGAGGAGCTAAGGTAGTGGATGTAGGCTCTGGTTAGAAAGCCGAACCACTTTAAATCTCGTGTCAAAATTTTCCAATTTTTGCTTCCACCACAAGCACCCAAAAATCAATCTTCTCCACCACTTGGCAAGCAATTCCGTTGAAGATATCGAGCTACACAATTGGTATCAGAGCGAGGCTCAATCGAGTAGATTAGCATCCTATTAAGGCGATCCCAACAAGCTCGATCAACCAAACAATCAACTGGTTTCAATGGTGCAATCAATCGATAGGCCACTATTCTTTGACGGGACCAATTACCCATATTGAAAGAATATGATGATGTACTTCTTCAAGGCCAAAGACTACCGCCTTTGGGATCTTGTTGAAGATAGACCATTCGTGCCACAACAAAGAAGGCAAGATTGGAGTGTGGATGACAAGAAGAAGATGGAACTAAACGCGAAGGCATTGCACATTCTCCTTTGTGCACTTTGCCCAGAAGAATATGCCAAGATCTCTTCTTGTAAACATGTCAAGGAGGTATGGGACAAGCTTGAAGTCACATACGAAGGAACAAACGAAGTAAGAGAGATTAAGATTGGTCTTCTCAACCTTAAGTATGAGAACTTCAAGATGGAACCGGATGAAGACATCACGAAGATGTTCGATAGATTCTTCACCATTATTAATAGACTCAAAGCATATGAAGAAATTTTTTCGAGAGACAAGCTTGTCTGAAAGCTCATTTATTCTCTTCTCGAGTCATGGGACTCAAAGAAGACCACCATTATCGAAGCCAAGAATCTCAAGACTCTAAAGCTAGATGAACTCATGGGGTCTCTTCTCACTCATAAAATCATGAAGAAAGGAAAAAAAGAGGAAAAGAAGAAGGAAGAGATAAAGAATATGTGGAAGGAAAAAACCATGGGTCTAAGCATTAATATGAATGTTATTGCTCTCGGATCCTCCACATGCCAACATGTAGACTCAATTGGAGAAGATAATGAATAGTGAAGAAGAGATGGTCAAGCTCTTCAACAAATTTATCTGATTCATGAAGAAAGAAAAAGAAGAATCAATGATGAAGAAGAAGAGGTCAAGCTCTTTAAGCCATAAGAATATGGCACATTTGGCTACATGGAGTAATGAAGACTCCACCGATAATCAAGCCAACTTTTGTCTCATGGCCATCAAAGAAGATTCAAGGGTAACTTCTAATTCATCTACTTCTACCTTCTATTCTTTTGATGAATTACAAGAAGCCTATGGCGAATTGGTTTTTGAGTTTAAGGTTTCATTTTTGAAAAACAAGAAATTGATTTCAAAATTGAAAACCGAAAATGATTTGCTTTTAAAAACAAAATTAGAGTTTGAAGCAAAAATCAAAGATTTTGAGCTTAAAGTTTCAAATTTACAAAAATTGCCTCAAACGATGGAAAAATATCATCAAAAGGAAGTTGATGATCTTAAGAAAGAAAAAGATTTGATTTCCAATGAACTTCAAAAGAAAAATAATTTGGGAAAATTAAAATTTTATGTTAGACAATCTAGTGCCCCTAGATTTATTTTTAGAAGTATTTGGGTCCCAAAATGACTAACTACTTCAACTAAAAATGATGAAATTGAAAAATGGATTCCTAAGGAGACTAAACTTTGTGCCACTAATGCCTATGGATCCAAAACAATTTGAATACCAAAAATTACTTGAATGTCTCATTTTATGTCTGATGGAGAATGATAAACAAAGTACAAACATTAAGGGGGAGCTCCATACACACGAGGAATGACACTTGAAGAAGGAATGCTTCACATCCTCCTTTTGGTTCAAGTGTGGTTATTTTAATTTTATTTATTTTCTTTAATTCAACTAGTTAATCATGAATTGTTGGACTAACATTTGTTTGATTCTTGAGTAAGGGGAAGCCATTTTAAAACCAAAGTTCTTATTTTGTCAAGATTATATTTTAAAAACCTACATTGTTATGGACTTAAAAAGTTTTCAAACTTTGGTTTGAACCATTTTTGATATAACAAAAAAGAGGGAGAATAGTTTGAAAATTTGAATTTTCAAATAAATAAGGGGAGCTTTAACTATATTTAAATTTTAAACTCTTATTCAAAACTTATTTTTACTAAGGGGAGAATCCCAAAAATAAAATTTTAAGTTGGTTTTATTATATCAAAAAAGGAAGATTGTTAGGATATTTATTTTGATATAATAATTGAAAAATAGTTTTGGACTAAATTGAAAAGATTTCAAAAATGATTTTAAGTCCAAACAACTTGAAAATATGTTTGATGGGTTTTATGAGGCTTTGGAAAGATTTAAAACGTTTTTAAAGTATCCAAAACCAAGTTTTTAGCTTAACAGTACCGATACGGTAAACCCCGTATGGATACACTTTAGGGTTTCAGCTACAGTTTTTTTCCAGTAGCTAAAATCCATACCGGTACAGGCTTGGCCGTACCAATACGGAGAGGGTTCATACCGATACGCTTTGTAGTGTACCGGTCCCTATTTCAACTACCCCTAATGGCTATTTGAATTGCAGGTCGTACCGATGTACTCCTAAGTGTATCGATACACAAAAGCTGGAAAGAGCTCAACGGCTAGTTTTTGAAGAACACATACCTATACGGCTACTCGCGTATCGATACGGTCAGCCCCAGAACTACATTTATTGCGGGAAATAAAAGCCCCAACGACTCCAATTCGATCTCAACGGTCTCTAACGGTTAGAAACTTAATTAGGAGTATAAAAGACCTGAAGAAGCATCTGAAGCAACCAATGATCCTCAAGTCAACAATCATTTCATTAGAAAATGTCTTAGTGCTCAAATTGTACATTCTTTTATAGACAAACACTTGTGAGCTCAGTTGTCAATGTATGCTCAAGTGTCTTAGGATTGGGTGAGTGCTTAAAGAGTGCAAACATCAACCTTGTAAGAGGGGTTTCCAGTTTGCTTTTGTTTTTCTCTTGTAAAGAGGGTTTACTCAAGCTTTGGGATAGAAAGCTTTGAGTGTGTAAGGGTTGCCTCCTAAGCCTAGAAAAGGGGAAGAAATTCAAGAGTGAATTTGGTGAAATCCTTGGTGAGAAGCTAAGGTAGTGGATGTAGGCTTTGGTTAGAAAGTCGAACCACTCTACATCTTGTGTCAAATTTTTCCAATTTTTGCTTCCACCACAAACACCCAAAAACCAATCTTCTCCACCACTTGGCAAGAAATTCGGTTGAGTATATCGGGCTCCACACGGATCTAATTTAAACTTTAAAGGGTTAATTTAAGATTTAGAGATTAGATGCTTTGGTTGTGTGGTCTATAATTTAAAGTTTAGAGCTAGAATTTTAAGTTTAGGGCTAAAATTTAGGATTTTAATTTTTAAAATGAGATTAGACGTGACTGTAGAATTTTTTTCCTTATCAATGCAAGGAATAATAACCAACCAAAAATTTGATACTATTCCCAACAAGTACTAGGTGCTTTGATAAGTTACATTGCACTCCTAAGGAGGAGATACGAGTTCAAACATTAGAGACAATGTTGTTAGAAGGGACGGTCTCGCACCCCGAATATGGACCGTAAGACGAACATATTATATATCTCAAACTACATGAGATTAATTCAATAAATATTATATATCTCAAACTACATGAGATTAATTCAAATTATTTTATGAAACTATAAATGATATTAATATATAAAAATGTAAAATATTTTATTTTTATATTTTTATATATTATTTATAATATAAATATATTATTTCTAAAAACCCAAAATATCCATAATATTAATATATATAAAACCCTTAAACGCTACTAAACTCTAAGGTTTAGGGTTTAAGTTTGAGTATTGGGGTTTGTTAGTTAATAGTTTAGGGTTATATTAAACTATTAACCGACAAACCCCAATACTCAAACTTAAACCCTAAACCTTAGAGTTTAGTAGCGTTTAAGGGTTATATATATATTAATATTATGGATATTTTGGGTTTTTAGAAATAATATATTTATATTATAAATAATATATTTTATTTAAATTATATAAACTTATCCGTTTGGTTCAACCAAATTATTTTATGAAAAAAATAATACTATAAATAATATAAAATATATTATTTGTATATATATTAATAAAAACATATTTTTTTATGTTTTATATATTATTTATAATATAAATATATTATTCTAAAAAAATATTTATTAAAATAATATATAAAAAACATAAACCCTAAATCTCAAACCATAAAATTTATGATGTGGGGTTTGGGATTTGTAATTTAAGGTTTAGGATTTAGGATTAGGAGTTTTTATATATTATTTATAATATAAATATATTATTTTTATGAATATTTTGAAGTTTTATAAAAATAATATATTTACATTATAAATATTATATAAAAATAAGAACAATATAGTTTTATTTATATGTATTGATATATATACAAATAATATATTTTATATTATTTATATATTAAAATTATTTATAGTGTTATTTATTTCATAAAATAATTTGAATTAATCTCAAGTATTTTGAGATATATAATATTTGTGGTAAAATATTACATAATTTTAAGTTGGTTCAATGGTTAAGACTTATTCCTTATATTTGTGTCGTTACCATTTTTTAACCGGTGTGTGAAAATAGCCTGACGATTTATTTTGAAAAGTTAGGGTGTTGACCCTTTTTAATTCATTTTATCTTAAAATTTTAGTTTTCTTAATAAATCAAGTTTTTCATTTAATTAATCATGAAATTTTGATTTTTCTTTCATTTAATCTTAAAAAATTTGTAGTCGTCACCGATCACTTTGGTAGACTGGACGCCATAAAAACAACCAGAGATTCGTTTCTTTAAAATTCGAGTTCAGGATTTGGTATGTGCGGGGAAGGATTAGCACCCCCACGAACGCCCGTTATTGGTACCCTTTTTAATTTTACATGGCATTTTGACATTTCGGATAATAATATGAATTTAATTTAACCATAATCGTTAAATGAATTTTAATTTCAAATGGAGATATCCTTTTATAAGAAAATATATTTTTTAGAACGAATATGAAATTAGAAGCACCCAATTACTTTAGGGCACCTCGATTCATATTGAAAAAATATATCTCAACATAAAAGGTTTGAATGCATGTTCGGTTATTGTCTTGTCGATTTTAAGTTTTAACTTAAAATGCTCTAATTTAATTAATTTATTGTTTAAAACTACGAATATTATTAAATTTAAGGCATCTATGAAATAACACTCAATTGCTTGAGCACTACTCATATTAACACCCTAAATTGAACAGTATTCCTATTTTAAATGGTGAATCTAATTATTTAAGTTTTAATCCTAATTAAGGCTCAAATTTAATTAAGTTAGTTTCATGTTCTAAATTAAAACAAGTATCAAATATTCTACTTAAAAGCCCCTTTAAATAACATCTCATTACAATGAGACACTATTCAAATTAAGGACTTAAAAGTTTCCTATTTAATACTCATTTATTTACTACAATGATGTCACCTATTTTAATTACTTAATTCTAAATTATTGGACTTAATATCCAAGGCTATATCAATTATACTTAAATGAATTTAATTACTTAACAATATACTATATGTCATATTTAAAACTATACTTTAATCAAACATTAATCAATGAAATAACAAAGGAATTTGGGATCGAATTGAATTAATATCAGAACTGGAGAGCCAAATTACAAGAAAAATGAATAAATTGAAAGAATAACTGTAGCGATGTCTTTTTCTCTTTCCGCTAAATAAAAATGTGGATTTTTGAAGGTGTGTTTGAAAGGTGTTTGTGACTCTTTTGGATATAAAATATTTATTTCGTGGGGTTTTAAAAAACCGTTTTTTTTTTTAAAAATGGAGTCGTCACCGGCCACTTAGGTAGACCAGACACCATAAAACCAGAGATTAAAAAAGACAGGGTTCGGGAGTCGGTTACGGATGGGGAAGGATTAGCACCCCCACACCGCCCAAAAATTGGTACTTTAATAATTACCGCTTTATTAATATTGGATTTTCCGGATTAGAGTGACGATTATTTTAAAATTCGGTCCTAATTGCGAATAAATTTTAAGGGCCCCGTTATCCGAGAGTAAACGCCCAACCACTATCACTACGCCTGATACTGGCCCCGTTTACGCTCGGATAAAAGAGCACCACATTAACAATTTATATATCATATGCAACCTTAGTGACAAAAATATAAAACATGGCAAAATATTTAAATGCAATAAGTATTGACATAATGTAATACTAATCTAACATAAATAAGATACTAAACTAAAACATACATATACATGTAAACTTAAAAATACGAGGCACGTATGAGGATATATAATAGGGCAAAAGACTACATTAACATACACGATTATAATACGAACATAAATATTTACATGAAAACAGGAAAAATGAAAAGAAATAAACATCAATGACAGAAATTAAAGGATAATAATATGCAATTTAAGGACGAAAATGCAATCATGATCAAACTTGAAAGGACGGAACTGTAATTAGACCAAGGGGGACCCAAATGAAAAATTCAAGAACGCGGGATGGTTAAGGGGGTAATTTTACCATTTAAAATCTGAATTCGGCTAATTTAGTGATCAAAACGAAATAAAATGGAAAAGAAAAAGGACCGGAATCGTGATTAACCCATGCGGCAAACTCAAAACGAAAATATAGGGGACAAGGGAGGATTTATGATGTAATTAGACCATTTTTATTTTATTTTAGGTCTATAAGACCCGATAATCAGACCCCCACTTTCATTTTTCCTTTCATTTTTTTTAAGAGCAAAAGCTCTCGTTTCCTCTCTAATATACCAGAAAAAACCCAAGCCCCGACCCTTCAGCCGCCATGGTTCTCGAGGCCGGTGATGGTCCGGCTACTCCGGCCACCACCCTCTACGCTCTATCGGTTCTAAGACCTAACCTCGACCCCTCTTCGAGAACAAAAACTCCATCTTTGAAACGACCGAACCCCAAAACCCTCACAAAAACCGTCACGCTTTTATTTTGAGACCACCAAAACCCTAGATCTATGGTATTTCGAAGCTAAAGAACAAAGAAGAACCCCCTTTTTTGTGGCTCACTCCTCAGAGCTTATCGCCGGCAAAGGAAAGGTTTTTTCTTTTTACGTAAACTCTCCATTTTTTATGCATGTAAGTAAGAAAGAAAGACAAGAAGTTTTTTTTTACCACTGAACTTGCGTTGCTTTCTTTGTATTTCTGAAAACTTTGGTGATAATACATTTTTTTTGGATCTTCTCTGCCTTTTTTCTCTTAGCGTCTATTACATGAAATATATATCAGATCTGATTTTTTGGTACTGACAATCCATCTTTTTGGTGCTTTTGCACGTCCTCTCGAGCCAGCGGTGGTTGAACCGCGATCTGGCGGAGTGGTGTCGGCATGGGAAGTCATGGTAGTGGTGTCTTCGCGCGATCCACTCACGGCCGTTGGATCGATCTGATCCAACGGCTGTGATTACATGGGGATGAGCGGCCTAGATCGAGCCTTGAAATGCGTGGTACTTCTTTGGAGATGACGACACGTGGCGGAGGGTAATGAACGGTCGCGCGTGCGTTGCACGCGCGAGTGAGTGAGCATTCGAACGGTGCGAGAGTGACATTACACGCGCCAGCTGGATTATCTTGGACTGATCTGGACCGTTGGATCAAGACTTGATCCAACGGTCCAAATGACGGCGGCTGCAAGATAAAAGAGGGGTATCAAACTTAGTTTTTAGGGTTTTTAATATACTGGGTCAGACCAATATGGGCCTTGTAATATATTTTTGGGTTTTTGTAATAAATTGGATTGGACTGTTAATTAATATTTGGGTTTTATATTTTAGATTTTATTTTACACTAGTCCAATAATAATAATAATAATAATAATAATAATAATAATAATAATAATACAACGTTACATATATACGTACACTTGCACACCCATACAAGTGTAACATACGAATACACATGCAAATATTAATGTAACATACTAACATAACATCTACACATTAAACAAATACGCTCATTACTCTATAGATACATACGCGACACACATACACCATTAGTACGTATACATACATAGCTTATAATATACACACACACCACACCTTATATATACTAGTAACACTCATGCAAATAATAAACATATAATATAGTAAGTATACATGCAATACTAATATGTATTAGTGAAAATGAGTGATTACAGTTGCCCCTCTTTGCTTGTTCTCATGGAATGAGAAACAAAGCAAAGATTCATAAGCACTCATTTTATCAGACTTCCCTGTTTGGTTTGCAGCCTTGGAAAAGCGAATTTTTTTGGACATCTCCGCTCTTCCTTGGTTGAATCTTCAGGCTCGTAAGTTCTTCCTATATAGAGCTTTCGTCACCTTCCGATCTTGGAGCTACAGGCTCTTTCGACATTGAACCCTTCGCTCTGATTTTTATCAGACTTCCCTGTTTGTAGCTTTGGAAAAACGAATTCTTTTGGACATCTCCGCTCTTCCTTGGCTGAATCTTCAGGCCCGTAAGTTCTTCCTATATAGAGCTTTCGTCACCTTCCGATCTTGGAGCTACAGGCTCTTTCGACATTGAACCCTTCGCTCTGACATCCCGAATTATGAGTCATTCCTTTCACTTTGAGACAATAAAGCTTAGAGTTCTTCCTCTATAGAACTCTTTGCTTTTGACGTTGGTTTCTCCTATATAAAACCTTTCGCGCCACTGATGGATTCTTCTGACTGGGAGTTCCTCCTATATAGAACTGCTAGTCTTCGAATCCTGGAGCCGTCAGTCCTTTCTATATAGAACTTTTGGCGTCTGAAATCTTAGAGCTACAGGTTCTTCCTATATAGAACCTTTCACCCTAAGACAATGAAGCTCGGAGCCTTTCCTATATAAGACTCTTTACTATCGACACAACAGGTTTCCTATATAACCCTGTGTCATAGGTGAATTTCTTTGACAGGAGTTCTTCCTATATAGAGTCATGAGTCTTCACCTTGGAGCCGTCGGTCCTTCCTATATAGAACTTTTCAGTCTTGAAATCTTGGAGTTACTGATTCTTCCTATATAGAATCTTTCACTCTAAGACATTGAAGCTAGGAGCCCTTCCTATATAGAACTCTTTGCTTTCGACACAACAGATTTCCTATATAATCTTGCGTGTCATGGGTGAATTCCTTCGACCGAGTCCTCCTTCCTATATAGAATCATAGTCTTCACCACAACTGTCGGTCCTTCCTATATAGAACTTTCAGCTTCTGAAGCCTCGGAGAGGAGGATTCTTCCTATATAGAACCTCTCTCTAGAGCTTGAAAACATGTGCCTTTATGTAAAAACATTGTCTTCTCATTTGGGATTCACATCGTGATGACCCTCGATGTCTCTTTGGATCTGCAGATACCTGTCCAAGGTGAAAACAAAATGCTATGACAAATGAATGAATTGACATGCTCCTGCGATGTCTGACTATTCATGATGCATGAGATTCAATATCTTGGTGGGCTTGTTTTGGTCCTTATTTGGTCTTGACGTTCGCTTTATCCTTTCTTACGGGCATCGATACTCCGCCTCACTGTCAGGTTCAACCATCTCAACCTTTCTTTTTCTCCTATCATGATTTGGAATTTTAAAGCGCCCTTTCGGGTTTTCACTTTAGAGATTTTTTTTTCTTTTTTTTAGAGGGGTGCCCTTCTGGTTTTCACCCAGGAGATTTCTTTTGTTATCTCGTGTGCCTTTCCTGAATAGATATGACGTGTGCCATTGGTTATTCTGCCAGGTTGTCTGAAGCTTCCCGCCTTCTCTATCGATAGTCATTATGTAGGGAACTAAAGGACGGAGTTAACATCGTTTTCTTTGATCACCTGCATTTCCAAGGTCAAATCATAGTAATGCTCCGAAATCTCTTGTTTCATTATAAGCCTATGTTATCTTATTTGACTGAAATTGACAAGAAGGCCAGGAATGGATGCTTAAAAACACGGTTTTATTATGATTAAGGGTTTGTGATATCTTAAAAAGAAAGGTATGACACGTATAAGTTAAATACAAGATCTCTCATTATCTTTGATATGAATGATACATGATCCTGTTAACTGGTGTAGAATTTTTTGCCTGAAGCTTCCTCTTCATGATGCTCATGGGGATATCCTTCTCCTCAGATATTCAAATTTTCAATTTACCCAAGCCACCCATGACAAATGGCCTTTAGTCTTTTTTCGTCAATGAGATTTAGCTGGTCGAATCTGGCCTGCACCCATTCAGCTTCTTCCAGTTTTACTTCGTTTAAGACCCGGAAGGACGGAATCTCTACCTCAATTGGGAGTACTGCCTCGATACCATACACCAAGGAGTAGGGTGTTGTCCCCGTTGATGTGCGAATGGACGTCCTATAGGCGAAAAGGGCAAAAGGCAACTTCTCATGCCAATCCTTGTAGGTATCCGTAGTCTTTGCTATGATCTTCTTTATATTCTTGTTTGCTGCTTCCACTGCTCCATTCATTTTAGGACGATAGACTGTGGAATTATGGTGTGTTATCTTGAATTGAGTGCACACGTCCTTCATCATCTTGTTGTTCAGATTGGAAGCGTTGTCGGTGATGATCCTCTCTGGCAATCCGTATCGACAAATAATTTCCTTCTTTAAGAACTTACAAACTATAGTCCTGGTGATATTGGCGTAAGACGCTGCCTCTACCCAATTAGTGAAGTAGTCTATGGCGACCAAAATGAAACGGTGCCCATTGAAGGCTTTCGGATGGATCTGCCCGATGACGTCCATGCCCCATGCTGCGAAAGGCCACGGAGAATTCATGGTGTGTAGAGGTGATGGGGGGTACATGAATCTTGTCAGCGTAAATTTGGCATTTGTGGCATTTCCTGGCGTAATCGATGCAATCTCCCTCCATGGTCAACCAGAAATAACCGTATCTCATAATTTTTCGGGCTATAGACAGCCCATTGGCGTGCGTTCCACAGATCTCATCATGTACTTCAGCTAAGATTTCCTTCGCCTCCCGGGCATCCACACATCTCAGCAATGTTTGATCATGACTTTTCCTATATAGGATTTCCCCATCTAGGATATATTTTGTTGCCATTTTTCGAGTGCTTTTCATCATTGTCGTTTGCCCTTTCGGATACTTTTGAAGCTTGACATATTGCGGGATGTCATAGTACCATGGATTTCCGTCAATCTCTTCCTGTATATTACAACAATGAGCGGTTTTTCAAACGTCTGCATCTTAATGGAATGGCTTCATTTCTGCCCGGTGTTTGTTTTAAACATGGACGCCAAGGTTGCCAATGCATCGCCATCGATTTTCTTCTCGGGGTAGGTAATTGAAGCTGACCTTTTCGAACTCTTTGACGAGCTCTTGGATCCATTCGTGATATTTGACCAACTTCGGTCTCTGGTTTCCCACTCCCGCGTAATTGGTAAATGACTAGGGGCGAATCTCCGAACACTCGAAGTTCCTTAACCTTTCTTTCGATGGCTGAGTTCAGTCCCATGATGCAAGCTTCGTATTCAGCTATATTGTTTGTGCGAGAAGAATTCCAATCTGCTGGTGAAAGGGTAATAGACGTCCTCGGGTGAAATTAGCACTTTGCCCTATCCCATGTCCGGGGCGTTGGAGGCTCCATCAAGTAAAGTTTCCATGACATATCATCTAAAATATCTTCTTCGGTTGTAATGCACATCAAGTCTTCGTGCAGGGAAACTAAAGTTCAATGTCTCATAGTCATCCGAAACGACTAGCCGAAATCCGCTCGGCGCTCCCTTTACTGACTTTACGATTAACATATACGATGTCAAATTCGGATAATAGCATCTGCCATCGAGCCATCCTTCCGTTAGTCTTTGGCGCTTCCATTAAGAACTTTAATGGGTCTAGCTTGGATATCAACCAGGTAGTATGGTACAACATGTACTGTCTGAGCCGCTTGGTAGCCCAAACTAGAGCACAACACAGCTTCTGCACTGGTGGGTATCGTGTTTCGCAATCATTGAATTTCCTGCTTAGGTAATAGATGGCTTGCTCCTTTTTTCTTGACTCATCGTGTTACCCCAGTACACATCCCATTGAACTCTTGAAGACCGTTAAGTAGAGAATTAGTGGTCGACCAGGTACTGGTGCGACTAAAATTGGAGCATTTGTCAGGTACTTTTTGATCTTTTCTAGGGCCTTTTGACATTCTTCATCCCACACGCCAGGATTATTCTTTCTAAGAAGTCTGAAGACCGGGTCGCATTGATTGGTTAATTGGGAAATAAAACGAGAGATATAATTCAGCCTCCCCAGGAAACCACGAACTTCCTTTTGCGTGCGGGGTGGTGAAAGGTTCTGGATGGCTTTCACTTTATCGGGATCAATCTCAATCCCTCTTCTGCTTACTACGAACCCTAGGAGCTTTCCAGAAGTAACGGCGAAGGTACACTTGGCAGGATTGAGCCTCAGTTGGTACTTCCGTAGTCTTTGGAATAGTTTTCTCAAGTTCTGTAGGTGCTCTTCTTCTGTTCGGGATTTGGCAATCATATCATCCACGTATACTTCTATTTCTTTGTGCATCATGTCATGGAAAAGAGTCACCATTGCTCTTTGGTATGTTGCCCCTGCGTTCTTTAGCCCAAACGGCATTACTTGATAACAAAAAGTGCCCCACATGATTATGAATGTGGTTTTCTCCATGTCGCTAGGATCCATCTTTATCTGGTTGTACCCTGAGAAGTCGTCCATGAAGGAAAACCATGAATGTCCTGCGGTGTTGTCAACCAGCGTGTCAATATGTGGCAAAGGGAAGTTGTCTTTAGGGCTAGCTCGGTTCAGATCCCTATAATCTACACACATACGAACTTTCCCCGTCTTTCTTTGGTACTGGTACAATGTTTGCAACCCATTCAGGGTATTTGGCTACCTCCAAGAATCCAGCATCAAATTGCTTTTTCACTTCTTCTTGGATCTTTAACAACATATCTGGCCTCATTCTCCGAAGTTTTTGCTGTACTGGTTTGCACTCCGATTTGGTTGGCAATTTGTGTACCACTATGTCGGTATTCAATCCTGGCATATCTTGATAAGTCCAGGCGAAGACATCATTGAATTCCTGAAGTATGGCTATCAGTTCATGCTTGGTTTTTGAGGAAATAGTCGTTCTTATTTTTATTTCTTTTCTCGCTTCTTCAGTCCCCAAGTTGACGATTTCTGTTTCTTCTTGGTGGGGCATAATTTGTCTTTCTTCGTTGTCCACCATTCTCTTTAACTCTTCTGGGACCTCAATTTCTTTTTCATCATATCCTTCCTCAATTTCCTCCGAGACCTCAGGGCATTCGAAATTTACTCCAGGATTGGATCCGGTATCATTCATATCGTCAATCATGAGCGACCTGCATTAAATGAGAATGAATTGTATTGGGAAAAAGACGGCTTTACATGAAGGGAATGAATATGAAGAATGCATGAATGGAATAAATGAGACTTTGGTCATTTTTTTTAAGAAAGTGGGGATATTTTCATTTCAATCAAAAAGTTAACATAGGTGCCCCATACAAGAGATCCCCATTGTCTATGGGCAAAAACAAAAGGTTGATTCGGAGCATTACTCTGATCTATTCCTAAAAACTACAGGTAGATCAATGCAGCTCCAGTTATCGAGTGTTTCCCCGGGATGGCAAGGGCGGATGTTGGTCAACATTTTGCTGCCTCGGTCCTTTTCAGCTATCACGTTGATGTACATCCCTTCAAATGATTCTCTGAGTACTTCCTCCCTGGTTAAGTTCATCATTTTTCTTCATTGCCTCTCCAATATCTTGACCTGGCTGGTAGAACCCTCCGGAGACAAAAGTGGCTTTCAAACTAGGAAAGGATATCGGTCTCCATGGAATGTCTTCTCCTTTAGATCTGGCTTTTCTTTGTTCTTCCTTCCTCTTATATTCCTCTTTCTTCTGTTGGACACTTGGTTGGTAACCCAGCCCGAAACAATCCTTCTTGGTTGTCATATTCTTGGGTCTCAGGTTTCCTTGTAATTTCTTCCCCAACCCTTTTCCTATTTTGGCTCCTCGACCCAGAGTTTCTGCGACGGTCATCTTGGTACAATTAGATAACTTGGGGTAGGGGATCCGGCTTCCCTCTGAAACGAATGTGGCATTTACTAGTTCTAATGCTCGGGCGGCATTCTGCAAAGATCTTCATCATTTTGAATGTAGGGGTGTCGATGTCACGGAAGCAACAAATTCATGCTCTGCCTCTCTGTGACCAATTTGCCTTCAACTACAAATTTTAATTTACGATGCAATGATGATGGGACAACTCTGCGGAGTGGATCCACAGTCTTCCCAACAAGCGGTTGTAAGATGGTTTTATGTCCATCACCACAAAGTCGATCACATATTCAGTTGGTCCGATCAATAGGGGTATCTCCATTTTCCCCATTGTTCCTTTTTGCGTACCATCAAAGGCTCTTACCGAGTTGTGGCAAGGCTTTAGGTGCGAACCATCTATTGGCAATTTTTGTAGGGTTACCATAGGCAAAACATTCAATGCTGACCGTTGTCGATCAAGACGCTGTAATACATACCCTTTGCGGTGGGTAGTGATGTTAAGGGCTTTGGTAGACCCCATTCCTCCTCTCGGGATCTCATCACCACCAACGTGATATGATTATAGGCGATAATATGCCCCACTATCATGTCCAGGTTTGATACAGAAATGTCCTGGGGCACAAAAGTTTGATTCAGCACTTTTAATAGCGTCTCCCGATGCTTATCTGAACTCAAGAGTAATTCCAAAGACGGTGATCTGGCCGTTGCTTTCGTAGTTGTTCCACTACTGTTTGTACTCGCTATGTCTCAAGAACTTTAAAAATTCTTTGGCTTGGGCCTCAGTTACCGGCTCATTTATCTTTTGGGGAGGTTCTTCTCCGAATATCTGCGTAGGGCTAAATGTTGTACTCTTCCCCCTATCTTTTTCAGCTACTTTCAAAGCCTCGGAGGAATAACATCAGCCACTCCTTGTGAAATGACCTGCCTCACCAACGTTCACATCGTTCTGGCTTTGTTGGTCTTCCAGCGTAGGCTTTTTTACCTGTTCATGTTCTGATTTTTCGGGCGTGGTCACATTTACAGCATAATTCCAGGGAATTTGTCGCATATCTTTGAATGGGAATGGAGATGGTGCTGAAATGATGATCTTGGGACTTATTTTGCTGGTTTCTCCTCGGGAGACACCTGTATTCCCTGTCCTTGGAGAGATGATAAAAGGTCTATCTTTCCCGTATTTAGTTTTGGGGCTATCAGTCATGTGTACGTCTGACCCCTTCTCCATGGGGTCCTCAAAGAATTCAATTTGTTTTTCATTCATCAACTTCTGCACCAATTTCTTGAACTTGTCACATTCTTGGATATCATGCCCTTCAGTCTGATGGAATTCGCAATACTTTCCACATTCCTTCTGCCTTATTATCATGCCTTTGTTGATCACACGAGCCATGCACAACTGTTGAAATACCCACCGTAAAGGAGACTTGATTTCTGACACGTCATCCTTTATCCTCATGGTAAAGCATTCTTCTATGACATTTACCCCTCTGCTCCCATGATTGGGCAGCGGGTTGTTGGCTACGCTTGGCTCTTCAAACTTCAATATCCCAAAATCGATTAAATTCTGCACAAGCTTTTTGAAGGCAAGACAGTTCTCAGTGGGATGTCCCGGGGTACCGCCGTGATAGTCGCAATGTGCGCTTGGATTATACCAAGGCGGGAATGGTGGATTGACAGGATTAACGATGTATGGTCGGACCAAGTCTGCTTCATACAATTGGGAATAAAGCTCTGAGTATGAAACAGGTAGGGGAGTGAAAGTTCTTCTCTCTTTATCCTTTCTGGTGACCCTCTCCTCTCTTTGATTCGAATTTTGTGTTTTTCCCACAGGTACTTGTGGTTGTGAAACTGTGAAGTTCTTCGAGGCGGTATAGGTGCTGGTGGTGTTTACTTCATTTCTCTTGTTATACTTTCGAGACCCTTCCCACCATCAATTCTGCCGCTCTTAATTGCCAGTTCGAGAGATTCCCCAGTCCTGATCAAGTCGGCAAAACACTGTGTTGTATTATTAATGAGGCGATCGAAGAGTGCCCCTTTCAGAGTGTTGACAAATAATGGCGTGATTTCATGCTCCGGGATAGGTGGCTGGATTTGGGCGGCCACTTCTCTCCACCTTTGGGCATAAGCTTTCATTGGACTTCTGCCCCATATTTTCTAGCATAATTCTGCTAGGATCATGTGTCATTACATGTTTTATTGCTCGGAAAATGCTTTAGACAAATCTTTCCATGTCTTGACATTCGCTTTGCTTAACCGAGTATACCAACGTAACGCCGCTCTCGATTAGACTATCCACGGAAACAATGGATCGGTAGCTTTTCATCTTTATGGTAAGCTGCCATTTTTCTGCAATACATCGTTATGTGTGCGAGAAGGACATGTGGTTCCGTCATATTTATCGAACTCTGGCGTTTTGAATTTTGGTGGCAAGACAAGATCGGACACCAGACTTAGATCACTAGCGTCGTTTCCTGATTCTTCATTTGATTGTAACGCTTTAAATTTTTCTTCCATGAGGCGAAATCTTTCTTCCCACTTTCTTTCTACCTCATTCCTGATCCTTTCGACCATGTTTAGGTCCGCACTTCTTCTTCATAAAGTGCTTGGTATCAAGGGTTGAGTCTCAGGTGCCCCTACTTGAAAGCTGGAAGACATTCATGTAGGGTCAATATACACCTTCCTAGCCTGGTTTGGTGCAGTTGGTTGAACCTTGTAGTGAGCCGGGGTACCTTCCGGCTCTGGGATATTTTCTCCTTCTACTCGTTTTCCAAGACTTTTTGCCAAAGAATGCCGTTATATCGGATACTATTGATGTTTGTGATCAGTGCAATCTGATCACTAAGCTTCTCTTGGCCTCTTCAAGCCTTGACTCGAGCTCTCTTTGCCCCTCTTTCTAGACTGATTATTCTTTCTTCCATGAGCTTTCTTTGTAGCCGGGTAAAGTATAGGTGATGAATGATTGCGGGTTAGCTACATACAATGCCACAATATTCATATTGTTAATATGATTGTAAAAAATAAATGCATGTACAATGATGCAAATGTTATGATGCAAATGCAAGAATGCATGCGGACAAAAGGTTGGTTCATTTGGTAATCACCCTTTTGAATTACTTTTACGGGAATTAAAGGGTCTTGATTACAACAAAATTAGTGTTACAAAGTAAAGATCCCTAGTACAAAAGATCTAATTATAACACGAGTCCTATAGATAGATTCTAGCTCTATCTCCTAACTTTCCAATTGCCTTGAGCGACTTGAGGAACCTAGGAGCTTCTTCCATTCCCGGGGCTATGAAAGGTCGGAGTGTCTCACCTCGACAGCTAAATCATTTACGTGTCTGGCGACTCATTGTATGTCCACCATTAGATTTACGTAGTCTTGGTCTCTGTCTCTGTACCATTCGAGCAAATGGTCGCGTAATCTCTTACGCCAATAGGTGTCCCCTCCGGCTGCAGCTTCCTCGAACACATTAATTCTTTCCTTGTAATCCTCCACAACTGCTTCGAGGGATCTGATTCGTGCTTGTAATACACCCACTTCGCGTTCTCTTTCTTGCTGCTCAGCGAAATTATTCATACGGCAGTACATTCGAAGTGAGTGTTCGGCTTCCGCCATCTTTTCTTTTAATTCATCATTTTGATTTTGGCTTTGCCCCAAACTTTGAAGAGTGTCATCGTACAGTTTCTGCATTTCTAACAGTCTGTTTCGGCTATTCATGGATTTTCTTTTCCATACGGCGACACTTTCTCTCTCATGATGAACAACCTGTTTTCCTTTGCTGATTTCTTGTCTGAATCTTTCTCTCTCTTGATCAATGGCCTTCTTGGTGGACCATTTTTCTTCCTCCATAGCCAAACGGCAGCTTTCAATCTCTTTCTCGATCGCTCTTTTGTTAACTTCTCGTTCTTCTTCCACCAAACGGATGTCGTTCATTCTTTCTCTTTCCACAGCTATGAACTGACTCGGCAGCCTTTTTTATTTTTTTGCTGTAATAGGAGGGCATCTTTTTGATAAAGTATTTTTTTGTCACTTAAATCTGCATTCAATTTCTTCAATTGCTGATGATCCCGTCCCGCTCATCAACTTCTAAGCTTGCCTTATAGAGTTCGCTCGCATGTTGGGTCCATTGAATGTCCATTTTCCTTTTAACTTCTTGAGTTCACTCCTTAAGATGTCGGCTTGACGGTACCACCCTTTGTAAGCTCTTGAGTGACACTATTGGTCCTTGATCAGATTCAGGAATCACATTATTAACCCTCAAATGTCTCCAAAGATCGTAATCTGGGGTAGTCATGTGCTCGGTATCTCTTTCCACCCTGATCCGATAACAATGATCCCAGACCCTCATGATGGTCTGAATTTTTCCTTTGAACTCTCCTTTGAAAAGAAATTCAGTTTGGCTTAATCCGGCGGTATTGGGAATAAACTGCCGTGATCTGAACTGCCGAGACACTAAAAGTGGAGCACAAGCGATCCCTCCATGTAATCCTAACATCATCAGCCCGGTTGAAGTCACCACAATCAGATAGAAAATAATTAACTTTACCGAGCCATGGGACCCTCCATGCTATGTCTTCATCTTGAATGTTCCTGAAGAAACTGGTCCACATTTTTGTTTTTAAATCTTCTCGTCATTCCTTTGCTAAGTATTCTCGTAAAGCGAAAAACCTTGGAAGGATATCCGGCGACCCCAGCGTCGGCGTCTTCCACATGTGACTCGGATCCATACTTGTAATAGCTGTGCGCATCCTCGAAAACGTCCTTCTTCATGCTTCCGGCTAGCGTTTAAAGAAATGAAAGTCTCGACCAAGATTGTTGGTACCGGGTTTGCTCTCCGTTTCACCCGTTCAAACAAATCCGAAATGGCTATGTCAATGTTCCCAGTACTACTGGGAAAGATCACCAAGCCATATATTCCTAAAGCGAATAAGTCCATTTTCTTTGCCTCGTGCGGATGTGTCGATATGATGTCCCGAATACTTTCCCATGCAAAGATCGTATTATCTCCTCGGTTTGAAGGAGGCCACTAACCCAATCGTCACTCATTCTGTAAAGGTCTTGAGTTTAGCAAGATAATTCTGATTCTTTGGAGGCTTCGCGTAGATCCAATCTTCTGAATATTTTTCTGGTTAAGTAAAGCGATGTACTCTTTCTACCGTAGGCATCATGTCCTGCCCATTGAAGGTGAAGCGAAAAAAGTCGGATTCAAAACGGACTATAGCTCGGAGTAGGGGCTGGTTAATCCGAACATATAATAGCTGCGCGATGTCGCCATAACTATCGCTAAATAAGTCTTGTAGCCTTGGTCCCATCTTTCCCAAATGCTTTGAAGATCCCACAAGTCGTTCTGTTGGAGACTCACATAGGTGTATCCAGCTATTACGCGTTAGTTAGGCGATCGTCCCCTTGATTTTTTGGTTGACCTCGACCAATGTCCGACCGACAAATTAAGCTCTTCTTTCCTAAGACACATTTTTTCCATAGTGAAAGACTTTACGATCAGGCAAACCACTTGATCCAAGACCTTTATGCGATGCAAATGCAATGATGTATGAGAAAAAGAACAAAAAACGAAAAGAAAACAAGTCAATGCAGATAAAATTGATAAATATATAAATAAAATGACAAAATTAAATGCAATATAAACACAAAAACAACCCTATTTATCCTGTCTAAAACCTAAGGTTATCCGCATGTGGCTCTAACAGGGTAGGTTTCTATGTTCTCTACATGCGGTGTTGGTGCTAGGAGGTACCGAATTGTCCTTGCTGTCCCCTACTAAGGGTAGCAAGGCCCCGATCATCACCCATTATAGGCTCCTTTCAACCGGGTTCAATTCGGGGATACCTATTCGCTTATGCCCGTCTGAAGGCGATATCCTTACGAAAGCATAAGGTACTCGAGCCCCAAGGTACTTGCTAGGCCCATACGGAGAACGATATCTCCACGAAAGCATTAGCGTTTTCCCCACTTAAAAAAAGGGTTTATATGCCATATTTTAAATGCGTTAAAATAAACGCGCAATTATGACCGAATGTTAATTTAATAGTCACTTTAATCCGAAACTTCTAATATTAGTAAAGCGGTAATTATTTTAAAAGCTTGACTCTCATTTGTTTTTGAAAAACAAAAAAATTGTCCCCAGCGGAGTCGCCATCTGTAGCGATGTCTTTTTCTCTTTTCGCTAAATAAAAACGTGGATTTTTGAAGGTGTGTTTGAAAGGTGTTTGTGACTCTTTTGGATATAAAATATTTATTTCGTGGGGTTTTAAAAAACCGTTTTTTTTAAAATGGAGTCGCCACCGGCCACTTAGGTAGACCGGACACCATAAAACCAGAGATTCAAAAAGATAGGGTTCGGGAGTCGGTTACGGATGGGGAAGGATTAGCTCCCCCACACCGCCCAAAAATTGGTACTTTAATAATTACCGCTTTATTAATATTGTATTTTCCGGATTAGAGTGACGATTATTTTAAAATTCGGTCCTAATTGCGAATAAATTTTAAGGGCCCCGTTATCCGAGAGTAAACGCCCAACCACTATCACTACGCCTGATACTGGCCCCGTTTACGCTCGGATAAAAGAGCACCACATTAACAATTTATATATCATATGCAACCTTAGTGACAAAAATATAAAACATGGCAAAATATTTAAATGCAATAAGTATTGACATAACAGAATACTAATCTAACATAAATAAGATACTAAACTAAAACATACATATACATGTAAACTTAAAAATACGAGGCACGAAAATGCAATCATGATCAAACTTGAAAGGACGGGAACTGTAATTAGACCAAGGGGTAGACTCGAAATGAAAAATTCAAGAACGCGGGATGGTTAAGGGGGTAATTTTACCATTTAAAATCTGAATTCGGCTAATTTAGTGATCAAAACGAAATAAAATGGAAAAGAAAAAGGACCGAATCGTGATTAACCCATGCGGCAAACTCAAAAATGAAAATATAGGGGACAAGGGAGGATTTATGATGTAATTAGACCATTTTTATTTTATTTTAGGTCTATAAGACCCGATAATCAGACCCCCACTTTCATTTTTCCTTTCATTTTTTTAAGAGCAAAAGCTCTCGTTTCCTCTCTAATATACTAGAAAAAACCCAAGCCCGACCCTTCACCGCCATGGTTCTCGAGGCGGTGATGGTCCGGCTACTCGCCACCACCCCCTACGCTCTATCGGTTCTAAGACCTAACCTCGACCCCTCTTCGAGAACAAAAACTCCATCTTTGAAACGACCGAACCCCAAAACCCTCACAAAAACCGTCACGCTTTTATTTTGAGACCACCAAAACCCTAGATCTATGGTATTTCGAAGCTAAAGAACAAAGAAGAACCCCTTTTTTTGTGGCTCACTCCTAAGAGCTTATCGCCGGCAAAGGAAAGGTTTTTTCTTTTTACGTAAACTCTCCATTTTTTATGCATGTAAGTAAGAAAGAAAGACAAGAAGTTTTTTTTTACCACTGAACTTGCGTTGCTTTCTTTGTATTTCTGAAAACTTTGGTGATAATACAATTTTTTTGGATCTTCTGTGCCTTTTTTCTCTTAGCGTCTATTACATGAAATATATATCGATCTGATTTTTTTTGGTACGACAATCCATCTTTTTGGTGCTTTTGCGCGTCCTCTGCGCGGTGGTTGAACCGGCGATGCGGCGGAGTGGTGTCGGCATGGGAAGTCATGGTGGTGGTGTCTTCGCGAGATCCACTCACGGCCGTTGGATCGATCTGATCCAACGGCTGTGATTATGGGGATGAGCGGCCTAGATCGAGCCTTAAAATGCGTGGTACTTGGCTTGGAGATGACGACACGTGGCGGAGGGGTAATGAACGGTCTCGCGGCGTAACGCACGCGCGAAAGTGAGCATTCGAACGGTCTAGAGAGTGACATTACACGCCCCAGCTGGATTATCTTGGACTGATCTGGACCGTTGGATCAAGATTTGATCCAACGGTCCAAATGACGGCGGCTGCAAGATAAAAGAGGGGTATCAAACTTAGTTTTTAGGGTTTTTAATATACTGGGTCAGACCAATATGGGCCTTGTAATATATTTTTGGGTTTTTGTAATAAATTGGATTGGATCATTAATTAATATTTGGGTTTTATATTTTAGATTTTATTTTACACTAGTCCAATAATAATAATAATAATAATAATAATAATAATAATAATAATAATAATAATAATAATAATACAACGTTACATATATACGTACACTTGCACACCCATACAAGTGTAACATACGAATACACATGCAAATATTAATGTAACATACTAACATAACATCTACACACATTAAACAAATACGCTCGTACTCTATAGATACATACGCGACACACATACACCATTAGTACGTATACGTACATAGCTTATAATATACACACACACCACACCTTATATATACTAGTAACACTCATGCAAATAATAAACATATAATATAGTAAGTATACATGCAATACTAATATGTATTAGTGAAAATGAGTGATTACAATAACAAAGTTGAAAATCTAAACTATAAAAAACAAGAGAAGGGCACGGATCCTTCATACCCGACCCGACTTGAGTTCGTGGGTCGAGCTAACCCGCACCAAAACAGTGCCGTTTAACTCAGGCTATAAAAAGTGCAAGATCGGGCCAACTCGACCATTTGATAACTCTCCCCTCTTTCTCTACTCCCTCACTTCCCCAAATGTTCTGACCACAAACAACCTTTTCCAGAACTTTGCACCATTTTAGATCCAAATATAAGAATTTTGGATAAATGTTTATCTGTGTTCACCTACTTTGGATGAGCACCAAACTTTTCGGCGACGAAAGACCACCTCAACCACCCTTCAATCCATGTCAACCTCACTCCGATCATTCTTTCATGTTTTTCAATCACCGCAAGCTAGGGCTGGCTGCCGTCAGACGATTTTCAGCCTCATCTCACCGAAACTCTAACCCTAAAAATTTATTTTCCCCTAATTTCAAGCTTTAAACCCTACATCTAACCCCGATCCAACCAGATTTAGCCCATACTTCCCCAAAATTAAACCTTAACTAAATAGAATCAAAAGAATCCACCCGTTCTTCACCCAATCTAGACCTAAGCTACCCAAAACTCCATCATTTTTGACTCCGTCGTTTTTAACAACTCTGGCCAACGTTAGAAGCTAAGATTTCAACTAACTCATTTTGTTTTTTTACTTTTTGTTTTATGTTACAATCTAGATTTAATGCTTATCTTGTGTGTTTTATTGCAGAGATTAAATCGAATGAAGTTATTTACCTTCTTGACGTGCAAGGCGAGTTCCGACAGCACTTTCATGACCTATTTCGATGGTCTCTTCAATTTCTCGGCGTCTCTTCAGTCTCTGATAAGCTCTCTTTCTCTCTCTCTCTCCTCTTTTAATTCCCACAATTATTGAACCATTTTTTACCCATCATTAATTTCTCTCTCTCCTTTTATAAGCTAACCAAAAGATGACGTCATGGGGAGCTTGATCCGTGTAAAGCTTGAATGAGCCAATGACCGAGTGACACGTGGACATTTTGGCGGGCAAAAGAAACACAACTGTGTTTTTTGGGCCTCTTTATCCGAGATTGAGCAAATTTGGGCGAGAAAGATTACGTAATTGGGCTTTTAGGATTTTTATATATGTAACTGGACTTATATTGTATAAATGGACGTATTTTTGGATATGGGCTATCTTTTGGGTTTATTTATTTATACTAACTATTTGTTTATATATATATATATATTTATTCATTCTATATTATATATATATAGGCCCAGACTAAATTCAGGTACTACAATTTGAAGGTCCTGGGTTTAAACCCCTCCAAGCGCATAATTTTAATATTTTCCTCCAGCACTTATCGGGGTGTTAAAAGTTAATGACAGAGTGGTATTTTTGAGTCACAAACTAAAATTCAGTGTTAGTTTTAAACTTTTTTTAAGTTTGATAGCATTTTCGAGTCAGTGACCATAGTGAAGTGATATGTGGTGTAGTTTACCCTTATATAAACCATTCATAGATTATCTTCGAATTTTATTACGATTTAAACCAATCATGTGTAGATCTTTTTCAATTTTCATATTTGTAGCGGTCTGATTTTGAATATATGTGTATTATTAAATTAATTATATTTTATAATTATTAATCAATTTTAATTATAATTGTTTATTTGGTTTGAAACTTCAAAAAATATATTTTTTGTACACCCATAATTTAATTGACAAAAAATAAAACATATAATATCAAAACCCACCCTTAACATTTGTCTAGATGATCATTTGGACCCCTCTTTTTGAAGCACTTAAAACCTCAATGCTTCAAATCAAGTCAAAATCACTTTATTTTCTATGAATGTTATCATCTTATGAGATGATGTTAAATTATCAAACAAAAAGTATTTACTAACGTGGCATAGTTGACTAACAGTCAACTAATATTTTCACCTAAAATAGGTCATTTGATTAAAATTAAAATATTGAAGATTGAAATATTTTTTAAAAAATAAAGTAATTATTCAGATAAATATTAATACGAATTTTGACATTATGCAAAATAAAATAAGTAATGATTATTGATACAAACATTGAATATCTACTTTCTTAAAATGACGTGGAAACCCATTGAATTGTGCTCAATAATTATCTCTTAATTATGATAAAAATAAAAGTTGTTAAACGAAAACTAATAATGGTAAAATTCAAGAGCACCAAGAAAACTAATAATGTTAAAATTTAAGAGCACCAAGTAAGATGGCAAAATATGTAAAGTCAAACAAAAAAGATGGCAAATTATGTCATATTAAATAAGCAATTTATTTTTTAAACATACGGTTATTACCGGACAGGGTGAAAGATTAATTTAACCACGAGTTTTTTTTTCCACATTAAATCATGATATTTACCGAAATATATACATAATACATTTACCAAATTTTACCAGCAGGATTGGTCTAAATAATAAGTAATTTGATAAATCTTAAGTATATTTCGAACTTAAGGTATTATGTATGTAAAAAATCTCGTTAGAAGAATCACCGTAAGTGTGCAACCCGGGTCGGTCCAGATTAGTCAATGCAAGCTTTGAGAAATCGGTAGTACAACCAATTTTTTTTATGTTTATCATAATTCATAACTACCCACTTAATCAGTTTGTTTTTCCATTTTTAAATTATTAATTATATGGCAAATATATATTTCAAAATTACATTATATATATATATATGTCAATTAGTATATTTAAGATAAATAGGCTGTGCTTGTTTTGTACGCTAAAAAATCAAACAATTTGCAGATTTACTAATTTGTTTAATGATCAATAAATAAAGGTATATACGCTGTCCTATCTTATATGAATTTGAATCTTACATTTATCTTGGAAATGTAATATATTTATGCTTAATAAAAAAACCAAACAAGTCAGTTTAATAAATAGTTGCAACTTGATAGATGTTCCATATAGACCAAATACAATTTTTACCTACAATTAATTGGTCGGGTAGAATGAGATACTAAATTTTTAAAAAAATTGGTCGGGTAGAATGAGACACTAAATTTTTTAAAACTAAAGTTAGGAGTTCGAACTTTGATATTGTGAATGAAATGAATTTAATTGAGAGAATTGTCTCATAATTACTATTTGTAATATTTAATCTTGATTAATCAACCAATGAATTTAATACATGTAATTATAAAAAAATAAAAATTTTGGTATCCCAATTATTTAATTTCATAACTTTCGGTTAAAATAACATTATCTTACCTAACTTGTATTGCTTTAATTATCGTATGTGTATGTATGATAAAAATACTAATTGCGGTCCAATGAAATCATGATTTGGGTGGAGTGATATTTTGATGACTAAATTCAAAAGGGAATTATTCAGTAGATTGTCTAATGATTTTTATGCTTCAGAAAATAGATTATATTTAATTGTATTTATGTTTTTTTTATGAAAATATTTAATTATTTCTTAAGACGAATATCATTCGCTTTTTTATTGGATCACTTGTTGAGTTCGCGATGACTTAATTTTAATATAAGTTAATTTATTAAAATTTAAAAATAAGCATAAACAAGAATTCATTAATTGGTCTAGTGGCTAAAATACCCATATTGTTTTATCTTGTATAGTTTCGAATCTCGATATGATAATGTAATATCTCTATTTAATTAAAAATAAGCATAAACACAACGTGAATAAGATATAAAAATAATATTAATATATCGATAATGTGAAAAGTAATATAAGTATAAGAATGTGTCAAAATTTATGTAAGTAAATTTTTGATCCGCCATTTTTAGTTGTCTGACCACCTTAAAACTAAATTATATTGATTTTTCTATCAAACATATCCTTTCGATCATTAGAATTGATAGATGGTCGTTCCATTTTTGAAATTTTAGCCTTTGTGGTGATTGTAAATTTAAATTTTCATTTAAAAAATAAATTTCAATGTATCGCATTATCACGTAACTATAATCATTTACGAAAATAATTCAATAAACACCAACTCTCAAATTTCATGTTAATATGAGATTTGTTAATTAGTCGAGTGATAAAGAATACTCATATTGTCACCATTAAATATAACTTCAAATTTCGATATTTATATTAAAAATATAATTATCTCAATTTAATAAAAAAAAAATCTCATGCCGATCTGTATTCACAAATATTGGGCTTCCAGAAAAAGAAACTTAAACCCCCTCGTTTTCTCAAAAATAACGGAAATACCTTATTCCTATATTTTCTTCACGAAACTATCCTCCTTTCGTCCCCACACAAGGAGGAGGAGCAAGCAATCAAAGTTCTTTACGAATTACAAGGAAACGCGAGAGAATCTTGCTTTTTCCCTTCCCCCGGCTTTGTCGAGAAAGTAACTACAAAATTTGTCCCCCTCTTTTATAAATTTAACATATTTGTCTTTCTTTAAGGTAAAAATGGAAGGTGATTTGTATTTTATTTTGCATGTCTTATTGTTGTCGTTCTCCATAATAGACACAGAACTTTATCTTATAAGGTGAATTTATAAAATTTTAGAGGGGCAAAAATAAATTTTTAATAGAAAATATATAAAAAAGTTTAAAAAATTTAAATCGAGTAGAAATTTTAAATTTTTAGGGGGCGACTGCCCCTTCTAGCCCCACTATAGGTCCATCTTTGGTCGTTCTAGGTTTGTGGTTATTCTTTTTAATATGCTTAAGGGTCACTTTTGCCCCTATTACTTAATTTATCGATTTCGCTCTCATGGTATTTTCGCATCAATTTAGCCCCTGAAGTAGTCGAATTGCATACTATTTGCCCTTGGACTGATGAAAGCTAACGTTGATCGTTACAATGTTGATGTGGAGGTCAATGATGCTCACGTGGTAGTCAACCGTCACCAGTCCACATGTGATGATGTGGCAGTCCATGTGTGAAGATGACGTGAAAGAGGGGCAAAATTAATTTTCTAACCTAGTTTGAGGGCAAAATTGATTTTTAGGTAAAAATACAAATTTTAAAAAATACTAAAATAATATAAAATTAATAAAACATTTTAAAATGTTTTATTAATATATGGCTAAAAATAACAAAAAATAAATAAAAAATCTAAAAAAATAATTTTTATAAAATTAAAATATCATAAGCGATTAAATTATAAATTATTTAAAAATCAAAACTTAAAAATAAATTCTATATTTTAATCCTAATTTCTAAATTTCAAACACTAAAAATATCAAAATCTAAATTGCAAACCTTAAATCCTAAACCCTAATTGAAAATTTTATCAATATAAAGTGACTATGAATTATAAAAATATGTGTATAAATTCAATCAAGTAAAAGGTTTAAATTTTAGGGTTTAAGGTTTGTGAGTTAGAAATTAGACTTAGAGTGTAGAGTTTAATTTTTTAGTATTGAGAGATAGGAGCACCAAAAAGGGTAGAGAAGTTTTGTTCGGTTGAGAAAATCACATTAACCATATTTTACGATTCTTTTTTCTTTATATTCTTTGAAGAGAAAGAAAACTAAAATCGTCCAAATTTTTCTGATGAAAGTTTTTTATATTTTTAATACTTTATAAATATTTCATAATTTATTTATTGAATAATTTATAATTTATTAGCTTATGATATTTTAATTGTATAATTCTTTACTTTTTTTTAGATATTTTTAATTATTTTAGTTTATTTTATTTTTAGTCATATATTAATAAAATATTTTTAATTATTTTTATGTTATTTTAATATTTTAGTATTTTGTTAATATTTTTGCCTGAAAAACAATTTTGCCATCATACTCAACCAAAACATCAATTTTGCCCTCGAACTCGCTTGAAAAATCAATTTTGCCCCTCTACCACGTCATCTTCACACGTGGACTGCCACTTTTAGCATCGTAAACTGCCACATCAGCACCGTAATGGTCAATGTTGGCTTCCGTCAGGCAAAGGACAAATGATGATGCAATTCGACTACTTTAGTGGCTAAATTGATGCATAAATACTATAGGGGCGAAATTGATAAATTAAGACTACTACATGGTCAAAAGTGACCGTTAAGCCTTTTTAATAATGTCATGTTTAATGTTGGAATTAGAATTCCCTCATTAAAAATGCAAGATACCTTTTAAGCAGTTTGATATTGCTTAAGCATGTCTCGAGTTCGAGGCCTTGTGTATGCATAAAATTAAAATCTCTGTTGGAGACTCACCTACTAAAATTAGGTGTGTGAGGCAAGTATATCTGAATTAGTCAGAACAAAGTCCTAGAGAACCGTATGAGCAACAAAAAAAACTATATAAATTAGATAAAGCGAAAGGATTTGATTTTAATAATGTGAAACTTTTAACTATAGTTTTTTTGGCTTAATAGTAAAAAAGGTGCTCAATTTATACTCTTTTTTCAGTTATGTGTCTAACGTTTTTTTCGGGCCACTTTGGTGCCTAACGTTTCATTACGTAACTCAAATTGGGTTTTTCCGTGACGGACGTTAAAAATTTTCTGTTATCCAATAAAAACACAACACGTGGCATATTCTGATATTTTCTTTAATTTTTTTTATAAAAATCGGAAAATCTTTAATTTTATAAAAAACTCAAAAAATTTAATTTTTCTAAAACCCCCAAACCCAAACCCTAGAGTTTTAATTTCTTTCAAACAAACCCTCAAATCACATCTCCATCATCGCCAGACATCCCTACGTGTCGGTGGTTCACTGTTCACCACCCAAGCGTCGGGTACCTCACTGTTCAACATTCCCCACCCTCTAGCTGTCGGTTAGAAGCCCAATCGGTTTTTTTCTTCATTTTTAGATGTTCATCGACTGAGCAATCAACGGTTCATTCATCGGTTTTCGACGACGGGATCATGGGGCTTTTAGTCGGGGGGGCGATGAAGGCAAGGGTGACCGGTGGTAGTTGAATCGGTGGTGGGAGAGGAGGAATTTCCGGATCTAGGGTTTTTTCAATAAATACATAATTTTAAAGTAATTCAGAAAATAAATAAATAAAACATGCCACATGTCATGTTATAATTGGTTAACGAAACATTTTTAACGGCCGTTAATGGAAAAACCCAATTTAAATTACAGAATAAAATGTTAGGCACCAAAGTGGCCCGAAAAAAAACGTTAGACACCAAACTGATAAAAAAGTATAAATTAGGTACTTTTTAACTATTAAGCTTTTTTTTCTTACTATTTTTCGTTTCATGATAGAAATTGTGTGGGCTGTATGGTCTACAAATTGATGTATGGTCTACAAATTGATGTTGATTGGTCATATGACTCATGTCTTTTGTTTGTACAAATTTCCATGTGTTTTCTTCCTCTTGTAGGGGCAATTTCATTGTTTCTTATAGATTTGATGATTCCCATTAATCCATACATTGTAATTTTGGGCCATTTTTGTTATTATATAATTTATATTCCCATGGTAAGAAAAAAAGAAGTATTTCAAATTTCAATTACTTCACTTTCTTTTATTAATTCGTTCTAGTTTAATTGAACTTTAATAATATGAACATGGATTTAATTAGAATGATTTATTCACCTTTTAAAAAATTCAAAATTTAATATAAAGTATGATTTATCAACAATTTCATTGTTTAAGTAGTTAAAGACTCATTTTCAGGGTTTGAATCTTATCCCTTCTCAAATCATAAAAAATAATGATAAATAAAAATGAGGTTCGACCACAAAATTTGACTCTTTATTTCTTTGAACTTTGTTCACTTAGATAGATAGATAGATAGAGAGAGAGGAGAAAAATACTTTGATACACAAGCTTATGTAAACTTTAGTTACACAAATCTTTCAAGTTTAGGGTTTAGAGTTTAGGAGTTTAGTGTGCATGGTGTAGAAT
Source organism: Hibiscus mutabilis (assembly GCA_019671005.1). Lineage (NCBI taxonomy): Eukaryota > Viridiplantae > Streptophyta > Magnoliopsida > Malvales > Malvaceae > Hibiscus > Hibiscus mutabilis. The sequence goes on from CM033714.1 coordinate 27,090,734, forward strand.
TTAGAGTTTAGGGTTTAAGTGTTTTGTGTGTAGGGTGTAGAATTTAAGGTTTATAGTTAGAATTTAAAGTTTAGTGTTTAGGGTTTAAGATTTAGGGTTTAAGGTTTAGGTTTTAGGGTGCTAGGGTTTGAGATTTAGGTTTTAAATTTTATAGAAGAGTTGTGTAAAATTTTTTTACACAGCTTGTGTATCAAAATATAACACATATATATGATAATAATATTACCCACTAAATTTAAAAAAATAAATAAAATCGTTAATGAGATGTTGACTCAATGATAAGGTTGAAGTTTTGAAGAAAAAAAATTGGTAAAACTTTAAAACCTTAAGTTTTAGTCCTTTCATATGTAAACTACTATGTTTATGTTTTCAATCTAGATTTTATGATAGTTTAAGTACCGATATGTAGGGGTGAGCATTCGATCGAGTCAAGCAGAGTAAAAAAAATTCAAGTTAGTCGAGTTTACGAGTCTTATTTTAAAATTCAAACTTTATTTAAATTTTTTCGAGTCGAGTCGTTCGAATTATTGCTCAAATTTAATTATAAATATTTATAATATTATGGTACTAATTTGTTCCGATTTAAACGATTTTCTATAATCATATATATATATATCAGACAAAGTTAGAGGACTCGACTCGAATTTAAAAATCAATCAACTAATTACTAAAAATTTCGAGCTATTTGGAGTCTTATGTTATAACTCAAAATTTATTTTAAATTTATTCGAATCGAGTTTATGAAGTTATGATTTCAAATAAATCAAATCCAAAAATTCGAGTTTTCGAGTCGAATCGAATTTTGCTCACTACTACCTATATGTATAGACCATAATGATGTATATTACAATTATTAGTACAATACTTTTATTTACTGTGATTTATAATAGTTGCAATATATATCATTTGTTGGAAAATACGTGTATGGAGATAAGCCCCATTTGCCAAAATCATTTAGTAAAATTCCTTATGTCCGAGAAAGGTGTAGCTGTGTTAAGTTGACAACACGAGGGAAAAGAAAATACAATGATAGAGGTTTAAAGAGCCTCTATTATAGGTCTCTCATAAGTTTGCCCATTTGATTCCCCCACTTGTAAAAGCTCCTTCATTTCTAATACCCAATGTGTCCTACTCTTTTAAAAAAACTTTCATTTCGATTTTTGAACATTAAAAAATAATTATATCAAGTCAGTATCGTCTCGAACATTTTCAAAGTCTTGAACAAAACTTAAAAAATGGACTCTTATGTAACAAAAGTATATGTCATTAATTTGAACAATTAATTTTAATATTTCATTAATAAAACCGTAGAAATATGATTAAACTTTTTCAAACACTTATTTTTATTGTTTTGTTAAGAAAACATCTTAAATACAACTAAAACCATAAGATACAACCACTAACTTACAAGATTGTCATTTGAAAAAAATACTAAACTGTAAAAATAGAAGATGAAGACCCTGAACAGATACTCATATTATTCCCTTCTGAGACAACATTGTCTAACACTTAAATTCTATTGACGTCTCTGTATCGAGGCCTGACGCTTAAGTTCTGTTTACATGAGGATGAGGATTCAATATTTTGAATGATCCTTTCCCTTTTCTCTTAGAGTGTAATGTATGTTTTGATCGTATCGAAAAAAATCACCTAAACTGAATATAAGATGTACTTACATTTTCGTCACAATATAAATATGGGTAAACTATACATTTAATCACTCAAATCTTTACTATATTTTTAATTTGATAGTAAATCTTAATTTTTTATCACTCAATTTATTTTTGTTCACCCAATCGTTAACTCTTTACCACTATTTAAAGATTGGCAAAATGACAAAAGATGCCTCCAGCGTTTGCATGTTTTGTCATTTGCTCCCTATTCTTTTTTTTTTGGAACAAACAACCCCCAATGTTTGCATGTTTTGTCATTTGGCCCCCTATTCTTTTTTGTGGAGCAAACAACCCCAACGTTTTAATTTGGTCCAAATATGCCCCAATTGTATGAAAACCGTTAGTCAACTAACGGTCAACGACTGATGTTGAATGGACTTGCCACGTGTTAAGAGATGCCGACGTCAGAATCAACCGTTGACATATAGCCGAACCTGATGGTGACACATGACAAATATGATGCTGACACGTCAACAGAACTTAACATGTGACAAGTTCAGTCAAATCAACCATTGATCGTCAGTTGACTAACAGTTTTCATCCAACGGGGGCATATTTAGACCAAATTGAAATGTTGCGGGGTTGTTTGCTCCAAAAAAAGAATAGGGGGCCAAATGGCAAAACATGCAAACGTTGAGAGTTGTTTGCTCCAAAAAAAGAATAGGGGACCAAATGACAAAACATACACATGTTGTGGGCATTTTTTTGTCATTTTGCCTTCAAGATTTTGGTGAACTTATGCAAACATCCCCGGAAACTTTCTCTCAAACCTAACTTTTCAGGTTCCCTTTGATGCACTAATTTCAAAGCATTTTTTTCTTCTTCAAGACTTGAACAGTGCGAATGTCGAGAAGAAGGAGAAAAGCAATATACGAGGGGATTTTAATAAGTTGATTTCATAAACAAAAATGTCCAAAACGCTACATTTTGGAACTTCTATACAAATAATGGTTGGGTGATCTAAGAAACAAAATTCGAAAATTGGATGATAAAATCAGTAATTTTTAAAGTTGGATGATCGAAATGAAAAAAAAAACGGTAAAAATGGGTGACTAAATGTGTAATTTATCATAGGAATATTTCAGTGATGAAAAAACGAATTGAACTAACTAGTGGAATCAAATCAATCAAGAATTAGAAGCTTGTTTGGTATGGTGCTTTATAAAGAATCATATGTACTTGAATTGACATAATTACACCGATAAAAAGTGAAAAATATTCTTTTTCAAAAAATATATTTTTTGTAAGGGATAAAATTTGAACTTATAATTTATTATTTTTACAATAAAAATCAACCATTAACTCAAAACACATACCATTATACTTAAATAACATTAAAAAGTGTCTTTTAACGTTTAAAACTATTTTAATCCAAAATTTAGAAGCAATATTGTAAAAATTGAATTTGTGGTCGAGCCATTCAAAAAATAATTAAATAAAAGAATCAGAAAATTAATAAAATGTAAAAACAAAATTGATTCATCAATTGAACAACTATTTTCATTTACCATGATATTCAATTTTTAAACGATTCATATTTATTTTATTTTATTCCACCAGATTCAACCGATCAGGCCATTAATTTCAGATTCAGCCAAACTTTTCGACATGGTTTCAATAACCATGATTAGAAGTCACGTAGATTTAAATTTCAAATTGATTTTTAGGATAAATAACATCATTGATCACTAAATTATTATCACTTTCATCTTTTGGTCACCAAATCATTATTTTTGGCAAAACCGTAGCTGACGTTATGTTTTTTTCTATTTTGGTCACTAATATTGCTTCTTTCTTATTTTGATCATTAAACTATTATTTTTCCGTGAGTTTTTTACAGCGGGTGACAAAAAAAAAGTAACGTTAGTGATGATTTTGCCAAATATAATAGTTTGGTGATCAAAACAAAAAACTAAAATAGTTTAGTGACCAATAGTGTTGTTTACCATTTTAGGACCTTGAAATATTCCAATGAGTACACTAGAGTGAGCTTAGTACAAATGAGAAAATGTTACAGTTTGAGCAGAAGTATACTTTTTTTGTATGATAGACAAAAGGAGAAGTGGTTTGGGTATAGGGTAGGGCGTAGGCAACTTGGTGTCTTGGTCCCTTTCAATCAACATTCAATGTTCATTTTTGGCCTTATTTCTATCTTTGTGGTTTTGCGGCAAATGGGTCGTTCGGTTTGGTTTCGGTTCGGATCGTTTCGGTTTGTTTGTATTCGGTTTAAATTCGTGTCGGATCGATTCGGGTATGGTTCAGATTTTAGTTTGGTTCTATGATGATTCGGGTCAATTCGGGTATTGGATCAGTGATTCGGGTCAATATCAGATCGGTTGTTTTTGGGTCGGGTCAATATCGTATCTTTAAATTTTTGGGCCAATTCGTTTTGAGTTGAACTTGTGTGTAAATCTAATCGTGTATATTATATAAAGAATTAATCATATATTCTTGTAAAAACATGTCTTTTTATTTGTTAATATTATCATTTAGGTTTATTTCCAATCATTCAATGTTTCAAAATCAACCATCATTGGTATTAATCATTTAACCTGAACCTAACTAATCCCGATCCAATCCAATCCTATAACTATATATTTTTAATTTCATATTCGATGTCGGTTTTTAGTACGATAAAATTTGTTTATATTTTCAAAATACACGTAAAAAAAAGAGATAATTTTATGGGCATGGAATCAAACCTTAGACCATAATTGCACATATGATGAGCATTTTGAAATATTACCTAAACATATGACTCGAGTATATGTGTATATATATTATCAAATTTGACTAGAATATGTATATTAGGATTTTACCTTTCCCTCCTACTTCCCCCATTTCTTTGCAATTGGTTTAGTTTCGGATCGGTTCGTTTTGGGTTTGTTTGTAATTGGTTTAGTTTCGGATCGGATCAGTTCGGGTCTGTTTCGGATTTTAGTTCGGTTCTATGATGATTCAGGTCAATTTGGGTATCGGATCAATGATTCGGGTCAATATCGGATCGGTTGTTTTAGGGTCGGGTCAATATCGGATCGAACATTTTCGAGTCGGGTCGATATTGGGTCGTTCGGATCGGTTCAGGTCGAGTTAATCTTTAAATTTTTGGTCCAATTTGTTTTTAGTTGGACTTGGGTGTGAATCTAATCGTGTATATTATATAAAGAATTAATCATATATTCTTGTAAAAACATGTATTTTTTATTTGTTAATATTATCATTTAGGTTTAGTTCCAATCATTCAATGTTTCAAAATTAACCATCATTGATATTAATCATTTAACCTGAACCTAACGAATCCCAATCCAATCCTATAACTATATTTTTTTTAATTTCATATTCGATGTTGGTTTTTAGTACGATACAATTTTTTTATATTTTCAAAATACACATAAAAAAGAGAGATAATTTTATGGGCATGGAATCAAACCTTAAACCATAATTGCACATATGAGGAGCATTTTGAAATATTACCTAAAAATTTGACTCGAGTATATGTGTATATATATTATCAAATTTAACTAGAATATGTATATTACGATTTTACTTTTCCCTCCTACTTTCTTGGCCCCTCCTACTTCCCTCATTTATTTTCAATTGACTAGAATATGTATATTAAGGTTTTACTTTTCCCTCCTACTTTTTATCAAATGTAGTGATTAATTAGTATTGTTATAATACAAAAGATAATAAAACATATATTATTTCGGGTTAAAATAGGGTTGATGTTTGGTTTAGATCGGTTTTGGGCAAATTAATTTCGGGTTACTTTCGGTTCAGGTGAAAATTGGTTCGGGTTAAATCAGTTACGAGTCAATATCGGTTCTTCTAGAATTTGGATCAGTTTCGGTTTCGGTTCATTTCGGGTTTCGGGTCACGTTTGAGTCACATTGTTCGGATCCATATCGAGTCTCGGTTTGGGTAAATCGGCTCTGTTTTCGGTTCTCGGGTCAAGTTTTCCAGGTCTAACTAGAATATGTATATTAGGATTTTACTTTTCCCTCATACTTTTTATCAAATGTAGTGATTAATTAGTACTAGTATAATACAAAAAGATAATAAAACATATATTATTTCGGGTTAAAACCGGCTTGATGTTTGGTTTAGATCGGTTTTGAGCAAATTAATTTCGAGTTACTTTCGGTTCAGGTGAAAATCGGTTCGGGTCAAATCGGTTACGGGTCAATATCGATTCTTCTAGAATTCAGATCGGTTCATTTCGGATTTCGGGTCACATTTGGGTCATCTTGTTCGGATCCATATCGGGTCTCGGTTCGGGTAAATCGATTCGGTTTTCAGTTCTCGGGTCAAGTTTGCCAGGTCTAATTTTGCCTAAGAAAACTCTTTTTGACAAATTTCATTTAAGAATGTAGCGATAAGATACCAAAAAGAAAAATGAAACGAAACCTTTGTTTAGTGGGTTTGGTCCAATTTGATAAATATATGGGCTATTGGAATGGTTCAATTCAAAGTTTTGTAAATTATTATTATTATAGGTAATTATTTAATGTATTATTAGAGGAAAAAAACTTTTAAAGATGTCACATATTATTTTAGGGACTATGGGTGCAGACACATGAAAAAAAAGACTATGGGCGAAGGCACATGAAAAAATAAGGGTGCAATTGATCCCACTAAAAAAATACCCACCATATAAAAACATTAGAATTGTATCAAATTTTTCAGAGAAAATATTAGAATTGATCACACTTGATTTGTTGGAATATGAGGTCAACAATACTTATTGTAGTGGTATAAAAATCCTCCATATTTCATACCTTACTCTGACCGCACTATATGAAAATCTTGACTATGCCCCTATTAGGGGTCATAAACCCTAACCCTTAAATTTTAAATCCTAAACTCTAAACTTTAAACCATATAATATATTCCCAAACCTTAACAACTAACCACAAACACTACAACACTAACCTTGAACCTTAAAAACTAGGCGCTTATGAAAAACAAAATTTTCGCTATCCGTATATAAAATATTTTTCCTATTATTATTATTTGTTAATACTAAACAAATAAAACAGATTCGCAAATTATTAGCATCTTTCAGCTGAATAATTTTTTTACATCTTTTTGGTGTCTCTATTTATGCTTCAACACTAAAAAAAATAAACTTAATCTTGACTTTAAATTCTAAATCATAAATAGTAAATTTTAAACTTTAAAATTTAAATCTACGTCTAAAACCTTAAATCTTAAATCTATTTTTTTTAATACGGAGACGTAAAATGCACCATCAAATCTTTAATAGGTTTACCAGGAGCTCGTCTGCAACCCCATTTCCTTCCTGATTAATGTAGTCTCTAAACACACCCTAATTATTTTATATTTTTTAAAAAAGAATATACTCATAATTGAATGAGTGTATGGCATGTCATAATTAATAGAATTTGATTATTACTAATTTAAAACCAATCAAACACTTTATATAAGAAAAGGGTAGGTAACTCAGTCCAAAAAACCATTGGCTTATTTAAGATTCCCTCCCCTTTTAGTCAAACAAATTCCCAAGCATTAATCACATTCTAAATGCATGTAAGCTTCCAAAACAATCTCTCTCCGTTTATTCAGTCGCTAAACCTAAATATTTCATCCATATTTCACTCATTTCTGCAGCAAAATCAAACCCTCCGCAAGCACTGGTTCTAAAGTCAGCAACATATTCTGGTACAGTTTTCTTCACCATGCATATATTTGGTTCGAGACTCTTTGTATTCGGTAATCATAAGAGTTTTGATTAAGTTTAGAGTCGAGTAAAATCCGGTCTTAATTTTTGTCTTTTTTTTTTTGTATGTGTACAATTCAGGGCGATGAAGAAGATAAATGGGAGCTCAAAAGCAGCCATTGCGACGGTCCTTTTCTGCTTGCTGTTGTTGTGGTTTCATAAGATGAGCCTGAGCATGTCGTCAATCTCGAGGATTAACAACATAATAGCTGCAACGTCGTCGTCCTGGTCTTCCTCCACGTATATGTTCAACAAGAATCAAGGTAACCATTGTTCTCAATTAAATGCAATCTTCAAATTCTTGTTTATAGACTTAAAGTATACAACTAGTATCAAATATGGAGAGCGGTTAAATTGTTAAACTTAAAAAAAGGAAGGGCACATTAACTATTTCAACTCAAAATTTAAGGGTGACAATGTCTAATTTGACTAATATTTAAAATCAAAAGACTTAAATTGCCATTAAACTCCAGGGGCGGATCTTGATAGAACAATTTGAGGGAGTCTAATTAAATTTTTTTAAAATTTTAAAAGGTTAAACTATTTGTTTTAAAAAAATTAGACTATATGAGAGCTTTTAAAAAAAATTAAAAAGGACTTAATTAAAAAAATATTCAAAGAAATTGATACTTCATAATAATTTTAAAATTTTTAAAAGAGTCAAATTAAAATATTTTAAAATTTTGAGGAGCTAAATAATAATTATACCAAATCTTAGGAGCCAGGGCTCCTTGACTCCCATTGAGGTCTTCTTCTGCTTGGCTCCGTGACTGGGTATGCTTAGAGGTAAAAATAAGACATTTGTAATCAACTAGAAAAAGTTTAAATTTGATTCCATTATTTTCGAACCAAATTCAAGCAACTCCTAAGTCTTTTTTTTAATCTATAAACAAATTTAAGTTTAGACTTGATTCGACCAAAAATATGATCATACAAACAAGTTTAATCAAGTTAAACTCAAATCATTTACTTTATTTCGAGTTCAGCTCAAATTATAATGATAATATTTAATTGAGTCGAATAGAGTCTGAACTTTCTGGCATTTAAGTCGTCACGACTAGACAGAGGATAAAAATCCTCTGTCCCATACTATGCCTCTTTTGGTGTACTACTTTAAAAGAGTGAGTTTAGGGTTTAAGGTTAGGGGTTGTGGTTAGGGTTTAAGAAAATAGGAGTATGATGTATTTTTTAGGATGTAAGATTTATGGGTTAAAATGTGAAATTTAAGGTTAGAATTTAAAATTTATTTTTTAGTGTATATTAATATAAGGCATAAAAAGGGGCATAGTTGGGGAGAAGATTTTTGTTCATAGATTAACCTTCCTGCGTTGCTAGCTATTTCGGTTGGAGGGTTTATTTCAAATTCCACCAATCGCACAAGCTTCCATACCCTTTGACCTCATCACATCTTTGCATTAATTAATATATGATTTGTTTGTTGGTATGCTTAATTAGTTGGTTTCAATTTAACTTATAATAATAATAATAATAATAATAATAATTATTATTATTATTTATTTCGACCTACTAGAGAATATTGTTGTTACACATTGATTTTGTATCTTTAACAAACTATTACACTGATTTTGATATTACATTTGATTTGACCTGAAATTTCAAATAAGAAAATATAGGTAGTTGTCAAGTACTTGTCTAAGAATGTGTCACGTTACTAATAAATAATAATATTAGCCATTAAATTTGTATTTATCGTTATTCTATTATATACAGCTTTTTTCATTTTTTTTTAATTTCAACAGAAACACCTGTTGGGATTGCAACTATGACAGGTCAGCAGAATCTCCAACTTCTTCTACGTGTCGAGGCTCCATTGACTACCCTAATCAGTTGCAACCGTTCCTATATTCGCTATGATCTCTGCACAATCGACGGCTCCACTGTCTTGGACCCCGCAACCTCAACATTTTTTACGGTGGACCCAACAAGTTCCGTCCACGTGGAGAAACTCAAGCCGTATCCGAGAAAATACGAGGATTACATCATGGGCCAAATCAAAGAGCTTACTCTAGTCTCAGGCCCGTCAAGCCCAAAATGCATGATCCGACACAAGGCTCCGGCCATTGTATTCAGTGTGGGAGGGTACACAGGAAACTTGTTCCATGCTTTCAATGATGGATTCATCCCCCTCTTCATCACCATTAATTCCATCTACCCTGATCGTGATTTCATCATCGTGGTATCCGAGTACCGTGATTGGTGGCATAATAAGTATGCAGAATTACTCAAGGTTTTTAGCAAACACCCGATTATTTCCCTCGAAAAGGATAACGCCACTCACTGTTTCCCTTCAGCTACTCTAGGTCTCATATCACATGGCTTTATGACCAAACATTAATCCCAACTTCAAAAACACTACTGCATTTCCGGGATCTCCTAGAAAAAGCCTATAGCCAAAACCCTATTCCCTCTCCTCCCCTCGGACCGAAACCTGAGCGTCGGCCTCGTCTCGTCTTAACATGCCGAGGTAACGATGTGTTATCACGAAGGATATTGAATTAAGACGAAGTGATACGAGTAATGAAAGAAGTAGGGTTTGACGTCATTGTATTCGAACCGAACCGTTATACGTCTCTTGACAAGGCATATGCACTGTTGAATTCGAGTCACGTGATGGTTGGAGTGCATGGTGCGGCGCTCACACACACATTGTTTCTTAGGCCGGGGTCGGTGTTCATGCAAGTGGTACCGATCGGGACAGAGTGGGCGGCGGATGCGTTTTACGGGAGAATAGCTAAAGGGATAAATTTGAAGTACTTGGATTATAAGATTAGGGTTGAAGAAAGTAGCTTGGTTGAAAAGTATGGGAAAGATCATAAATTGCTGAAGGATCCCTCAGCACTTCAAAAGAAAGGGTGGCCAACTGAGATTATGGACATTTACTTGAAGCAACAGAATGTGAAGCTTGATTTGGTAAGGTTTAGAATAAGCTTGGAGAGTGCTTATTTGATGGCAAAAAAGCGTACGCATAAGGAAATATAGTTTTTTTTAATAAATTCTCCAAATTTTTTATTGTCAAAACAATAATTTTAGAAACCCATTGGTATTTGAACATCATTTGTACTTATATGCAAAGTTTGTATTTTGATCTCAATCTGTGTTTAATTTTCATCTTTCTCAATTTCCATGTATAGTCCTACCAAATACATTTTCATCTATGGAGATTATATTCCAATTTCTATTTGATTATATGTACTTTTCCTTCATTTTCTCTCTCTCCTAACCCAATCAACTGGTCAAGTGATGATGTACTAGATCTCTTGAGCAAGACCAAAAGTTCGAATCTTGACATGAATGAAGCAAATTGAGTTAGGAGGGTCGTCCCCATGATAGCCTCTACAAAACTCAATTTGAATTAGTCAGCCAATGAGTTGAATAACAGTTTTTAAACCCACAAAAATATAAAGATTATATCTCTAATTAGATTATAGTAGAGGGACCATGAGAATTTGACCTATTAGTAACTGATAGCAGGTCTTCTTGGTTATATGATTTTGTTCATGCGTTCTGGAATTTATTGAAAAATTTTAGCTAATGATAAAAAGTTCCATCTTTTCCCCTTTGTCTATTGAAGCTTTACATTTAAGTTTGGAGTAGGAAAATTCCAATTATTTACTAATTAACATATGCCAAACAAGGGAGAGGTTTTTTTGATTGTTCATTCATTTTCGTTGCATTCATTACTTGATTGAGTTTTAAACCCCAAATTTTATGGTTTATAATTGATCATAGGTAAAATGAGGTTAATTTAGCTGAGGATAGCCGATTTTTTTGTCGATTACTACGGTTACTTGTAATGCATATTGTCACGTTTGGGAAGAGGTGTGAACATTAATCTCATGTTAGAAAAAATAGAAGGTCTTGGGATATAAATATGTTGGTGCTGTACATTTTATCAGACATGTCTTTTGGGAAGAAGGTAATAGTCCTATGACAATATACTTGTATTTTTTTCATTTTTTCCATACAAGTTCTCGAAGAAGCCGAGGGTGGATAAAAGTGAGCACTTTACTCTTAACAAGGGACAGAGCCATTAATTGGTAGAGAGGGGCTGTTGTCCCTCCTAGATTTTTTGATATAATTGTATTTTAGGTATTTCTAGTTTAAATATTAGTCAAATAATCTTGCCCCTCCTGATGTTTGATCCTAACCCATCCCTACTCTCAACCAGGGATGAAAGGACATGGGTTCTGGGAGGGGCCCATGCCCCAGCTCAAAAAAAATATTTTTTATCTTTACAATAATTTTTTTAAGACAAAATTGGATTATGTGCACATTCCCCCCCCCACATTTTTGAAATATTTAAGTTTGCCTCTCTACTCCAAATTCTGCCTCTGTCCCTGCTCTCAACTAGGGGTGATAATGAGCCTGGCCGGCTCGCGAGCTACTCGGGCTTAGCTCGGTCAAAGCTTGGCACGAGTGAGCTCGACTCGTGCTCGAGCTCGGCTTGAGACCTTAACAAGCAGAGCCGAGCCTACCCAAGCTCGGCTCGAAAAGCTCATGAACAGGCTCGGAATAATTATATATATGCACTAAAAGTAATATATTTAGCAAAAGAAAAGTAATAAAATAAATTAAGAAAAATCCACTAAAAGCAAACTAACTAAAATAAATTAGGCATTTTCCTTAGTTGGTTGTTGTTTGATTTTGTATTTTCTTTAATTATGTGTTTGTATTGTAAGAATATTTATTGCTAATTTGGATTAATCTAATTTTTGGCACTCTTTTTTCCTTTCCCGTCATTGAATTTCATTTCAGTGTTGGTTACGAGATGGGCTTTTAATGAATCTTTTATATGAAAAAACTATAGCAAAATTGTCCGTTTTGGGCCGAGCCTGACGAGCTTCGAGCCCGAGCACAACCCAATAGTATTGTTTCCGAGCTGAGCTCGAGCCTAAAATTTCGAACTCGACGAGCCTCGAGCTCGAGCCGAGTCCAATAACATTGTTTCCAAGCCGAGCCGCGCCCGACCTCCATGGTTGGATTTAAAGGGCCTTTGTCTTTGGTCGAGTTCATGGTCCGGGAAACTGAAAGGCTCCATGCTCAGGTTGTGTTCTTTTATGTGGAGAAGATGTTAGGTAAATGGATTACTTATGTGAACAACATTCTGCTTTCTGATGATTTTTCTATGAAAATAGGTCGGCAGATAGAAAAGTCTCGGCAAACACCCTTTCATCCCATCATATCTACCAGAGCCAATGCTTCCACCTTTGCAATACCCGAAGGTCTAATTTTCCAGTTTAATGTTTCATCTCCTTATGCCAGCATGTTGTGCCTCAGGAATTGCACTGTTAAACTGGTACATCTAAGACATGGAATAATATATCCAATGTCAGTAATTATGACATATACACATTTGTCACACTCATTAATTTTGAAGTCGTTTGCCATCACGACACTACCGTACTTCTCATGTCATTGCTTTGGTGATGAAGTTGTTACCTTTGCAAGACACCCCACATATTTGTAAGAAGAGTATATTCCCTTCCATAACTCATACGATGTCTTATCTCTTTAATTGTGGAAAACTTTATTTTAAAAATAGGTAATTAACTGATAAAACAGCTTCCCCCACACGTTGGTCACATTTTTTTGAAGTTGTAATTCTTTTCAAAAGTCATCTTCAAAATTATAGTACCAAAACCACTCATATAGAGCTTTTCCTCATCTTATGACAATTGAAGCATTTCCCATGAAATTTGCTTCTTGAACACACCGTTTAATCCACGGTTTGTTTTCTTGAAGTCTTTTATGACTTCCACTACGTTTGTCATGGTAATATTTGTCTTAACAATATTTACCTTTACAACATTTGAAGGTGGTAACAACATTTACCTTATCCTCTCTAAATAATAGCAGGATCATCCTTCAGATCTTTAACCAAGTTTATCATGATCAAATATGCAACACCTTTTGTTGCCACGTTTTAAAATTCTTTGCCATAAATTTCAATGATTTCTCCATTGTGTCACAAAGTCACAAACCAAAGTATTATGAATCTATTGAACGTCATGAATTTAGCCAAAGACTAAAAACCCCGAAACAATAATTCACACAGTCTTAATAGAAAGAAAAATAATGAACAGTGCACCAGGTAAGTAACTTATGAAAGAGGGGTTGTGCTTTAGGCACGCTTAAATACCAAGTCTTTCAAAGAATCAATCCTAGATATGCACTTTCCTATTGTTTTCCAATAATCCGTTTATGATCTAATGACCTTCACAATTCTTTAGCTATTTTTAAACACTGTGCCCTTCATAACATGCATCAGAATAAGCTTTAAGAATTTAATTTTGACATAGAGAACCAAGAATCATATTGACTCTTATTACTCGTAAAGACACTTTTAAAGCACATATAAAGATATTCCAAACTTATGGCTGAAAAAATAGGTAATAATACCATAATAATATCATAAAGATACCATAAAAGTAGAAGGCATGAGACGATGATTACCATACTCATTTTTTTCACCCGTTCGTCCAGTAGAACAAACAAGAATCAAACTGGTCATGAGATCATCTTGTTTATGGCAGAAATCAACGGTTGTATTTTAGGAGATACCTGCATTCTTCCTTGATCTAAATAATTGTAGCCATTGTATCACACTGATACAAGAACCAAATTAATATGTTCATTTTGGATTTAAACTCGAATCTGTCTTAAGATTGTTGGACAAGTGGCGTTAGTAATCCAAGAAAAATAAAATAAAACAGTAAAATAAAATACTCATTTATTATTATATTGAACAGATCATAAAATTAAAATACAACAATATGTAAATTAAACCGATTTGAAACGAGAAACCAAATGAAACGTGTTGAGGCCTGCACGAACGCAGTTTCCTTAGGACAGATTCGCCCGCTCCTATGGTGCTTGAGAAACATCGGACGTCTATCTCCCAGGATATAGCAACATAATGAGCACAACAGTAGCACTTCGCAGTGATCAGCGAACCGTAACCTTGCCTTCCTCTATCACCGAAAATACTTTAGAAAATCACAGAGTAAAAATAATAGAAAATGTCTGTGGTTTTTTTTTTTTTTGCAGTTGTTAAAACTTAGTAGGTTTGCATGCTTTTATAGGGGTAGGAGTTTCATTGGAAACAAAACTTGTGAATTATCTGAATTTTTATTTAAAATAAAATTCATTTATCAAATAGTATTGTCAAAATAATATCTGAATTAAAAAATATCTTATTATATATTTATCCTTTTAATTCCAGAATATTCAAAAAATAATATCCAAACTTAGGAATAATCTCTGATCATTTATCCTTTTATTTGAGACATTAAAATGCTATATTTAAGAAAAAATTATCTCGTAATGGATTAAAATATCTACAAGCCCACAAAAGGCTCAACTAGTCTAATTATTTATGTTACCCATGTCATATAAGCTTAAGTTATTCAATAACTATTAAGCAGAGTCTTGTATAAAAACATATCACACGCTTGGTAGCCCATCAATATGAGATATAAGCTTTTCCATTTTACTTAACTCTATTCATAAGCCCACTTCAAAAATCAATTTCTCATTCATCACATTTTTTTTCCAACAGTCCACACCTTAAAAACCTTTCAATTGATTCAAAATAATGAGCTGTCATTGGATCTTTTAAATATCTCGATACCTTATTGACTGTTAAAGGCTGTGTTACGGGACATATCCATTCACCGTCGGCCATTTCTTCTGTTTGATACTAGGTTTTGCGTCGCTGTGTTGGTTCAATTAACATAAACAATACGGTTTGGAATGTGTATTTCGCGGAGCTTCTACCGAGATTGGTTGAAGCTGGAGATGATGGTAATTGTGGGTCTGCCGCTGTATGCGACGCAATGTGCTTGCAGGTATGCCTTTGGAATGTGCACCTAACAGGACCGGTCTCGATTGATGGAGTTACTAACATACGAGACAGTAGAAGCAGCAATGACAAAGAGAGTGGATACGAAAGCGAGAACATACGGTCAAGAGCTAAACTTTCCACAGTCTGGAGTTGCAGCAGGTTCAGAGCCTGTATACAAGATCAATCCAAGTTTAGTAGCCGATCTCTATAGTGATTGGATCATGCCCTTAACGAAGGAAGTTCGAGTCGAATACTTGTTGCGACGGTTGGACTAACGGAAAGCTTCAACCAGAGGTTGTTTGAACATCACTAACTTTTATCACGTTAAATTACAGAGTTTCAGTTTTCTAATCTATTGCACAGATTTCTCAGGAAATTCCCAGCAATGTTCGTCTAACAGCAAGGGGCAACTTCTCTTTTGTAGACTCTCTCTTTAGATGGATTTACATAGTTTTTCAAAACTTTCTAAAACAATGGTTTCATTGACTTTGGAGTTTGGAGCTGGAAAATGAATAAAACTTTATCCACCATGTGAGGCTACATCCATCTTCTAATCATAACATCATCATATTATGATACTAGAGCATACTTATTAAGCATCTTGCTCATAGAAAAGGATTACAATTGGAAAACTTTACTTCTATCAATCACATTGTCATCTTTGCTCCTTTTCCTGTACAATTTTATATCTTTTTGGCTGCTGAGAAAGTGGCTGAAGTAGTTAATATTGAAGACTTTGTGTCCGTCTAAAATAAATTCATTTAAAAATGGGATAATTATTAAAAATTAACATAAAAAAGTTCAAATAGCGGCAAATTTACGGTAATATAACTAGGGATGGCCATTTGACCCATACTCGATGGGTTCCAACCCGACCCGAACTTATAGGATCGGGCTTTTTGAAAAAAAATTCGGGTTCGGGTCTGATTTTTTGAGGATAATGTCGGGTCGAGTTTGGGTTTAAGGTGAAAAATACCCTACCCTACCCGACCCGAAATAGTAGTGTAATTTTATTCTAAATATTTAGGTATACTTGCTATAATGCCCCTCTCTTTTTATATATATTTCAATTATCTCCTTATTTTGTCTAATAAAAATGGAATAATTATTATAATGCTCTCTCTTTATTTGTTTTTTTCAATTAGCTCTTTATTTTATCTAATAATAACGAAAAATGATAATTTTTTTTATTTATGTCTGGTCGGGTCAGGTTGGGTTTGAGTTTTTACTCTAGAATTCGGGTTAAGGTCGGATGGAACATCAGAAAATTTCAGGTTAGGTCGGGTTTGGATGGAGATGTTATATTTTCGGGTCGGTGCATATCGACCGAAAATCCGACCAACCCGACCCTAAATATACCTATAAAAATAATTTTTATTGAAATAACCCAAAATTATTTAGTAAAACACCCTTTTTTATCCGCATGGAATGAAGGCGCGTCATGTTGGTCGTGCTTTAGTTAGGCACAGATGACATGACACAACTTCTGTCCTACATGGCTCGACTATTTGAATACCGTAAACCTTAACACTGAATCTCTAAAAGCTAAAAAATCTTTAATTTCTTTAAAGAACCCTTAAACCCTAACCCTAGCCCTTTAAATTTCTTTATTCTCATTGTCAATTCAACCTCCACCAATCACCCATTCCTTCGTTGACTCCCCACAATCGATAACCCCGACCTTACGTCAACAAAAATCAACGAACAGGCAACCAAATGAACCATGAACGTCTCACGTTAAATCTCAGTCGAACGGAGAATGACAGATGAACGAATGACGAACTAGACCTTACGACTTGTTTTACAAGAGGAGGAGACGTCACTACTGCAGCGTCGACGTGGTGTTCGATAGAGGTGGATGGGAGATTTAGGGATTTGAGGATTATTTTGGAAAACATTAAAGTGTTAGGGTTTTTTTAAAAAGTTAATGATTTTATGATTTTTAAACAAAAAATAAATGAAAATTACGAAATAGGTCACATGTCATGTTTTAATTGGATGATAATTTTTTTTAACGATCATTGACAGAAAAACTTTAAAAGAGTTGCAGAATGAAACGTTAGACACACACTTAAACTAAAATCTAAAAAGTACTTTAAGCGCCTATTAGAAAAATGTATTGGCCCTAGTTGGTAAACAGCTTTTTGAGCCAAAATTAGAGGTTTGAACCACTTTTAGAGATTTGACCAGTCAAATCCGATGGTTAAAACATATTTTCTCGGGGCAATTACCCTCTTCCCAAAAGACATATCTGATAGGATGTGCATCACCACTGCTTATATATCTCAAGATGTTAAATCTATATTTGATTTTGATATAACAAGGGCTATTTTGTAAAAAACAAATAAAATTTTAAGTACTTGTTTTACTCACTAAATTGACAGACATTCGAACTTAAAATTATTTCTAAGTCAAAACCTTAAACCTAAAATATTTTCTAAGTGTTCTGGTACTCAAAATAGCCAATTTGGTACAAGAGTATCGATACAGCCTATGGCATATCGATATGGTTTTTCGCTACTAGAAAACTGTTTTATACTTAATGGCTATAAGGTATAGATACACATATAGCTGTATCGGTACACCTTGTTGGGAGGCTCGAACGATCAACCGAGATAGTCAAGAGGGGTGAATTGGTTTTAAGGTGTTTGTAGTGGAAGCTATGAGAATTTAAAAATTGACACAAGGATTTATAGTGTAACCCCCTTGACCCGGTCTAATCGCAAGACCGAATCAAGCGAGTCACACGGGGAATATTAGAGTAAAACCCGAAAGTTTCACTTCAATAAACAACCATTTTTCTATTTTTTATCTTTTCTAGATGCAACATAGTTAACCTAAGCGTGACAGAAAGCATCAGACAAAATCTCAACTCGTTCTGGCGTCAAATCGACATCCGATTGCCCCAAATAGCGTTTAGGGACCATTTTGTAAAACTATCATTAAATAGGGACTTAACTCGAAATTGAAGTTACCATTTTTTGATTAGTCAGGTTTCGATCCACCACATAAATTTTCAACTCATTTCAACCATCCAAACTTATTGAATTGCACATACAAAATAATCAAGGACTAAAACGCAAAGATTCAGAACTTTAGAAGATGCTAATTAACCACTTTAACTAACAGAGTATCGATACGCCCAAGCACAATATCGATATGGTCCTTTGTAATTTGAAAACCCAAATTCCAGTAGCTTAAAACCATATCGATACGATCCCGAGTATCGATACGCTTAGCCAATTTCTTCTTTCACCGTATAAATACGATTCATACTGTATTGATACGCCTAGCCTGTTTCAGCTTAACCGTACCAATACGGTATCCCGCGTATCGATACGCCTTTTCACAAAAGGTTACTTTTTGCTCGATGAATAATCTGTAAACCAATTATAAACCCCTAGGCATGCTTCTGACACACATGCAACATATTTAGGGATCAATATTCAGCCATTAAACAACAGAAACATCACCATACCATGATCACATGCTCAAAAGGGAAATCTATAGGCATGCTTCCTAACACCACATCAAACCAAAGACCACAAATCATAGCAAAGCATAAAACCAAACATAATAGGCCATTTACAATCTCAATAAGGCAAAATAAACTTGCCAAACCAGGAAGTTCATCAAACATACACTCCCAAAACATCAAGGTATCCACCCATTGCCAATCCCATTACTATTGAAATGTTAAAACCATACTTGATCTTAGAGCGTCGAATGGACCACTTCTCTTACTTCCTTTCAGCCTGAACAACTACTTTTCTGCATTGTTAAGAAAAGAGAGCGTAAGTTATATGCTTAGTGAGGGATGCTCAAAACAAAACCATAACAATGCACTATTGAAAACCATTTTCTTATCAAACCATTTTCCTATCATGCTCTTAACAAATCTCATGCTTTAAACCTCATTAAAGCAAAACCATTAAACTCTCTACACATGTATCATGAAATTTCATGCTTAAAACCAAAGCAAATCTCAATGTAAGCTTCACATGCTTAGGCATTCAAAACATATCTAAAGATATAGTCTCATGTATAAATCTCATATACAATTTCATTTCAAAACCATGATACATGTAATCTCATATAATGGCATTCAAGTGACCCGGATGGTTGCTTCGCCATCCCTATACACATGGAGCTTGCCGCACTCTCCATAATAAACATATAGGATATACGGATACTCATTGATGGAGCTTGCTGCTCTCTCCATAAGGCAGATCTCATGGTGCTTGCTGCACTCACCATGACTTAGATATTGTGGTGCTTGCTGCTCTCACCACAGTACGCTTCGGTTACCATCAACACAATAGTTGCTAAGCTAATGTGAAGCTGAAGGATACACGCACATGCAAATTTTGCTACATTTTTATAGTGCACTCTCATCCTATTGGTCGACCAATTATATTTGATTATAATAAGCATCATCACCTGCCAATATATACTTTAAAACCATGTTAACCTACTATTTTTCAATGCGTCAACATAAACCATAGCATATCCCATTTTAAATCATAAATCAATGCATAGCATTTTCTCATCAAGATGCAACCTGTTAAAAACCATAAATCAATCTCATGGGATAACATGAATCATTTCTCAATTCATAAAAACAAGCTTAACAGTAGGTAACAAATCCAACTTCAAATTATGAGCATGAGCAATTAAAAATCATGGGAAAAGCCAAAAACTGAGAGTGAAACATTTCATACTTACTTCTAAGCTTAGATTAGTGTTAAAAGCTTAATCCAAACCCCTAAAGTATTCCTTTCAAACCTTTGAGAAGTTGTAAACCAGCGCCATTCACCAACTACACCTCACTTGGCTTGCCGAGGCAAAATCAAGCTTCCGGATCCTCTGCAACATCTTCCAAAGCTATCGTATCATCATCCCCTGCTTCTAACCAAAGCAAAACAGAGGATTAATGCGTTCATTTGCATCAAAATCCCCAGCAACACACAATAACACTTTTCTCCCTCAACAACCAAGCTTTCACCTAACAAAAACAACCGAAAACATCGGCGAAACCTTTCTAATAAATCTCCAGCTATTGCCCAGTGAGATTTACACTTAAACAACATCAATTTACATCCAAAAACATATCCTTAACATTAAAGAATCATCAGCAATCAATTATCCCCATGAACAAGCCACCAACCCAAAGATATCAACAACTAAACCTAACAATTTACCTAGTTCCGAGATTTCTATTATCCAAATCACTTAAATCAACATCTCAAATCATCATAATCATCATATTATCTCATTATAAACCCAGTGAAACCAATCAAAAGCAAATATCCATTGATTTAGGCAAGTAAACCTCAATTAAACCAAATTTTCATAAACATATTACCAAAACCCATTAGAAAACCATCATAAGAGACCAAGAACTTGGGAATTTCAATAAAGAACATATCATTAGAGGAGTAGAACGAAACATTACCTCTAATGCCGACTTTTCCTTCAATTGCAAAGATTTACATGAGAAAACAAGGTTTTATTAAGAAAACATTAAAAAATCATTTAGGATCAAAAAGACAAATCAAATCAGATATTTACCTTAAATCTTTGAAGAGAAAATGGTTTTTTGGCTGGAGAGAATTTGAGAGAAAATAAACGAGAAAAGAAAGTAGTTACGTGAAATGTATTTTGAGAAAACAAATTGGTTAATTAATTCCCTCCAATTATTTATTTATTAAAACCATTTAAAACCAGCCAATAAAAAGGAAAAGTCTTAATTAGACTCTTGGTCAAAGCTCCCTAAAGATTCTAAGCCTTGATCTCTTACAATTTTGTCACTAAAAACAGTTTTACGTATTTTACATTTTGGTCACTAGTCCCAAAATGTCAACCTTCCAAAATATATTTTCCAAAATTGATTCCGAAAAAATCACTTATATAATAAATAAGGATTTTAAAACATTTTCCCATATTTAATTTTACTCAAAAACTATTTATACCAAATTAATCCCGAAACTAGCCTAAATTGTCGAAACCAACTCAACGAGCCATCTAACCTAACCTGGCTAACTTCTAGGTCCAAAATTGGGGCGTTACAACTCTCCCCCACTTAAGAAATTTCATCCCTGAAATTTACCTGATGGAAAAAGGTAAAGAAACTGCTTCTTCATGTCATCCTTCCTCTCACACGTAGCTTCCTCGACACCTCGGTGTCTCCATAACACTTTGACCTACTCAATGGTCTTCCCACGAAGCACTTTTCTGTCCACATCCAAGATTTTGATTGGTTCCTCATCATAGGTCAAATCTGAATTTCCTCAATTTCCTCAATTGGCATAACATGCGACGGATCCGACCGATACCTCCGAAGCATGGATACATGGAAAACATCATGTACCTTTTCCAACTCAGGTGACAACCTCAGCCTATAAGCAACAAGACCAACACGTCCCAACACCTCATATGGTCCAATAAACCTCAGACTCAATTTACCTTTCTGACCAAACCTCATCACCTTCTTCCAAGACGAAACATTCAAAAACACTTTATCACCAACCTTATACTCTATCTCCTTATGCCTTAAATTCGCATAAGACTTCTGACGATCCGAAGCCTTATTCAAACGATCACAAATGATCTTTACCTTCTCTGTTGTTCCCTTAAGCATATCCGGCAAGGAAACTAACTTTTGCCCCGCTTCCGCCCAACATAAAGGCATCCTACACCTCCTTCCATACAAAGCCTCATAAGGCACCATTTGTATGCTAGCCTGATAACTATTATTATAGGCGAACTCCACCAACGACAACTGTTTCTCCCAAGAACCCTGGAACTCAATAACATAACAACGAAGCATATCCTCCAACACTTGGATAACTCGCTCAGACTGTCCATCCATCTGAGGATGATAAGATGTACTAAAACTCAACCGCGTACCTAAGGCTCGATGGAAACATTTCCAAAACCTCGTGGTAAACCTCAGATCCCTATATGAAACTATGGACTTAGGTACACCATGCAAACGTACAATCTCGGTGATATACAAGTCTGTCAACCAATCCAAGGTATACGTCGTATGCACCGGCACAAAATGAGCACACTTCATCAAATGGTCCACAATCACCCAAATAGAGTTCTTCTTTGACGAGGTCAAAGGCAAACCAGATACAAAATCCATGGTGATTCTTTCCCACTTCCATTCTGGTATCTTCAACGGTTGCAACAACCCGGATGGAAACTGATGCCTAGCCTTCACACGCTAACAAACCATACACTCACCCACAAAATCAGCAGCATCCCTTTTCAACCCAACCCAAAAGTACTCATCTTTCAACCCACGA
Source organism: Hibiscus mutabilis (assembly GCA_019671005.1). Taxonomy (NCBI): domain Eukaryota; kingdom Viridiplantae; phylum Streptophyta; class Magnoliopsida; order Malvales; family Malvaceae; genus Hibiscus; species Hibiscus mutabilis. The sequence continues at coordinate 27,113,324 of CM033714.1, forward strand.
TATATCTTGGTACTACTGGGATGCATAGCAAAAGGATTACTATGCGTTTCCGTCAAAATATGCGCCTCAACTCAACATCTTCCAGCACAACTATTCATCCCTTAAAGCACAAAAGACCATTATCATTAAAGTAAAAATCTGTCGGATTACTCTCTGTAATGTCCGAAACATACGGTACCAACGAATCATCGCGGAACTGCTTCTCATTGATCAACTGAATCAAGGAAGGTTTCACTTGCAACTCAACCAGTAACCCATCATCACACGATACACTCAACCGCGCAAACATAACCCTCAACTCCACAACCATCTTCTTACTCAACGCATCGGCCACTACATTGTCCTTACTCGGATGATACTCAATTGATAGATCATAATCCTTAAGCAAATCCTACCATCTTCGTTGCCTAAGATTCAACTCCTTCCGTGACATCAAATATATCAAGCTTTTATGATCTATATACACCACACATTTCTCACCATATAGGTGATGTCGCCATATCTTCAACAGAAAAACCACCACAACCAACTCAATATCATACGTGGGATAGTTGCGCTCATGCACCTTTAACTGTCTCGATGCATAAGCCACCACCCTACCATCCTGCATCAACACACAACCTAACCCCACATAGGATGCATCACTATAAATCACAAACTCTTTTCCTGATTCGGGCTGAATCAAGATTGGGGCTTGTGTCAAAGTTTTCTCCAGCTTTTCAAAAGCTTGCTGCCTTGCCTCTGACCAGTCAAACTTAACATCCTTTTGTAACAACTTGGTTAATGGGGCAGCAATTTTAGAGAAACCATCCACAAAGCGACGATAATAACCCGCCAAACCCAAGAAACTATGAACCTCCAATACCGACTTAGGTTGTTTCCAACTTACAACCGCTTTAATTTTCTGATGATCCACACGAATTTCTTTAGCCGACACAACATGTCCAAGAAACACCACCTCTTTTATCCAAAACTCACATTTACTTAACTTCGCATAAAGTTGATTGTCCAACAAGGTCTACAAAACAATCCGCAAATGTTTATCGTGATCCTCCTTGGTACGAGAGTACAGATGATGTCATCAATAAACACCACCACAAACTGATCTAGGAATTCATAGAACACTCTATTCATCATATCCATGAAAGCTGCAGGTGCATTCGTCAACCCAAATGGCATCACTAAGAATTCATAATGTCCGTAACTGGTGAGAAATGTTATCTTTGGCACATCTTTATCCTTCACTTTCAACTGGTAGTATCTCGATCTCAAATCTATCTTGGAAAACACCGTAGCACCACAAAACTGATCAAATAGATCGTCAATTAGTAGTAATAGATACTTGTTCTTTATCGTCAACTTATTCAGTTGCTGATAATCGATGCACATTCTCATAGTGCCATCTTTCTTCTTCACAAACAACACCGGAGCTCCCCAAGGCGACACACTAGGCCGAATGAACCCACGGTCTAGCAACTCCTGAAGTTACATCTTCAACTCTTTTAACTCATTGGGTGCCATACAATATGGGGCAATGGACATCAAAGCTGTATCCGTATACGTCTCGATACAAAACTCTACCTCCTTATCCTGTGGCAAACCAGGCAACTCTTCTGGAAACACTCTTGGATAATCACAAACTGTTCAGATATCCTGAGGACGTGCCTCATTCATATTTGGATTCATGACATACGCCAAGTATGCCTGACATCCTCATTTCATCAACCTTTGCGCCTCCATCACTGAAACAACATTGGATATGACTTCACATTCTCACCCACCACCACAACTTCATAATCATCGGCAAGCTTCAATGAGACACGCTTACTTTCACAATCTACCATAGCCCTATGCTCAGACAACCAATCCATCTCTAGAATGACATCAAAACCATAGAAAGGTAAATCCATCATATCAACGACAAACACATGTCCTTGAACCATCAACGGACATCTCCTAAACAACTTCCTAACCACAACTGTCTCACCAAAAGAACTAGTCACTTGCACACTCACATCCAAATACTCAAACGGTATATCAAGTAATTGTGCATGCTCGTGCATGATGTATGAATGCGTTGAACTAAAATCAATCAAAGAAAGTAATGACAAGGATTGTATAGTAAAGGTACCTGCGATCACATTCGTGTCATTCCTTCCCTCGCGGTGTGCATACACCCTAGCTGGTCCACCGCCCTCAGGCTGAACCACCACAATATGAGCCACATTCCTCTATCCATCCTCTCTACACTAAAAATTACCTTGGCCGCGCCCACGACCCCTTTGAAGCTCAACAGCACATACCAGTGTCTGTCTAGCTAATTGGGGACAATCACGCCTCATATGACCTTGCAAACCACAATTCCAACAACCTCTAGAATTACCCCAACACTCTCTATGATGTTGCCTACTACAACGACAACACTCAGGTGTACGAACCCCTGCGTACTGACCCAGCTGGCCTTGGCCCATGTTACCACCACCACGCCTCTGATTCAGAAGGAACCTCCTATCCCGCTGCCTCTTACTATGATCTTTACAACCACCAAACTCATCAACTCTCTTTCTAGAACTAGAATTCCATGGGCGAGAGGACAAACCCAAACTCTGTTCAATATCCTTAGCGCGAGTGACCAAGACATCAAAGTCTGAGTACTCAGAAGCTATCATATAAGTCTTCACTTCCTTCACCAAATCATATCAGAAGCGATCACATATTTTATGCTCATCTGTAACCAGTTTAGGGGCATACTAGCTCAACCTGACAAACTGAACTTCATACTCCAAAACTGACATATTTCCTTGTACCAAGGCCATGAACTCTCGCTTCTTCTCATCTTGATAGCGAATACCCAAATACTTCCTTCAAAAAGTAGCTCTGAAAAACTCCCATGTAACATCTGTAGGTTCCATCCTGCGTTAGTGGTAGTCCACCATGAATAAGCATCACCTTGGAGCAAAGAAACTATACAACCCAGCTTACGTACATCCGTGCACCCTATCTATCCAAGAATCCTCTGGGTATTCTCAAACCATGCCTCAGAACCCTCCGGAAACAAACCTCTGAACTCGGTACCTCCCAGACTACGTAAGTGCTCCAAAGGCAAACCAAGATTAGTCGCAGGTTGTGGAACAACTGTATGCATACTCGCCACTGCAGCTTGAAACACTCCGACAATGGCTTGAATCAATGGTGTCATGTCCCCCACAACATGACCTTGGGCTCTCGGAGGTCCAACACCTCCTTCACCAACTCCCGCTTGGACTCTATCACCATCCGGAGGAGGAGGAGGCGGTATATCCTCATTATGCGGTTCTTCCACCATATTACGCACATTCATCCTTTGCTCTCATCTCGGTCCCATATGAAAATAGAATGAATATCTAGCATGTAAAATGCAACATTAAAAACAGCTAGGCCAACAAGAAGCAAGGGTCCAAGTCGCTCAATTTTTTAAAACAATTCTCTTTACACCAATAGTAATAGTGGCAATGGATACCCTAACGCATACTCCAAAATCATCACATAACATATTAGATAATCATGCTATCAAACACCGTGCATAACAAACATCAAGAATTCAACCATCTTACCTCCCAATTTTTCGTAAACCTAGCTCCGATACCAACAAATGTAACCCCATTGACCCGGTCTAATCGCAAGAACGAATCGAGCGAGTCACGCGGGGAATATTGGAGTAAAACATGAAAGTTTCACTTCAATAAACAACCTTTTTTATTTTTTTATATTTTCTAGATGGAACATAGTTAACCTAAGCATGAGAGAAAACATCAGACAAAATCACAACTCGATCGGGCATCAAATCGATATCTGGTTACCCAAATAGCATTTAGGGACCATTTTGTAAAACAATCATTAAATAGGGACTTAACTCGAAATTGAAGTTACCATTTTTTGATTAGTCAGGTTTCAATCCACCACATAAATTGTCAACTTGTTTCAACCATCCAAACTTATTGAATATCACATACAAAATAATCAAGGACTAAAACGCAAAGATTCAAAACTTCAGAAGATGCCAATTAACCACTTTAACTAACATAGTACCGATACGCCCCAAGCACAGTATCGATACGGTCCTTTGTAATTTCAAAACCCAAATTCCAGTAGCTCAAAACCGTATCGATACGGTTTCGGGTATCGATACGTTTGGCTAATTTCTTCTTTCACCGCATCGATACAATTCATATTGTATTGATACGCCTAGCCTGTTTCAGCTTAACTGTATCGATACGTCTGGGCACAAAATGTCACTTTTTGCTCGATGAACAATCCGTAAACCAATTATAAACCCCTATACATGCTTCTAACACACAGGCAACATATTTAAGGATCGATCTTCAGCCATTAACAACAGAAACATCACCATACAATGATCACATGCTCAACAGGGAAATCTATAGGCATGCTTCCTAAAACCACTGATAAGTGTTCAAAAGTACTATTTTTCTTACCCTTTTTACTCATATTATTGTTAGACTTAGGCTCATATTAGTTGCATAATTAGCCATTCATGCATTAATCCATGTTTTCTTCAATCGTTGAGCTTGATTACATAACTTGGTGATTTTTGTGGAAAAAGATGCTGCTTTGGTGTGTTTTTGTGTGTGTATGTGCAGGATCACTTGCCAAAGCAATGCCGAGCTAGTTGCCAGGGCAATGCATGAAGAGACGCCGAGCCAGTTGCCATGGCATTTGTCGACAAAGACAAAATGCAATAGGGATGTCGAAATTAATGACTTTACAAGCCCAAGATGACATGGAGCAAGGCCCAAGCCCAAAGGAATTTGATTGCCATGCAGAGATTAAAGAAGAATTAAATTCCAAGAAGATAGGAGAAGTTCTAATAGGAATAAAATTATAATAAAGAATTATATTCTTTAAAGATAATTTAATTCCAACTCAAACTCCTCCTCAAAGAAGGACTTTGGCCTAGCCCTATAAATAGCAAGGAGATTTCGACAACTTGCATAGAGAGAGCAAGAGGGAATTTCGACAAGACCAAGAGAGGAAGCAAAGGGGAATTTTCGACAAGCTTCATCTTTTCTTCCTTGTTCGATTGGGTTCATGCTAGGGATTGTTTATCTCGTGTTTCTTTGGAACCTAGCCATGAACTAAATTTACTTGGCTATGGTTATTGTGTTTTGTGGTTGTGAGAAACTATTGGTTTTTGTTTAGGTAATAAGAGTTTGCACTTTTCTATTTCAAGGTTTATTCATTCTTGTTCTTATTATTGTTTGCGAGTGAATTGGGAGATGATCTCGTGATTTCATCCATTTATTTAATATCGGGAGAGTTAGATTCAAGAAACGAATGAATATGATCTTTATTCAATCCAATGATGGTGAAGATTAATCCGCTTAGGAATAAGTTAAGGATTTCAACGGCTAAGAGGAGCGCAAGATTGGTTGTTGTTCACCCTTGATTCACGCAGGATGTATTATCAAGGCATGCACAAGTAGCTAGAGTTTTGACTTAGGATAAGAAGAAACCATTGAAGAACGCTCCGCCAACCTTGAAGTTGCTGCCCAGACGCCCAAGTAGTTGCCCAACTAGTTGCCTAGGCAACCATTAATTAGTTGCCAAGGCAACCCCGTTGTGCAAGTTGCCACGGCAACTGAGTTGCCCGTGCACTCTTTTACCAAGATGATCCAATCGGCTATCACACCTCAACTCACGATAACCTAGCCTATCTCTCTCATTTGAATTCATCTTTTCTTTTACTTTATTGCTTTCTAGATTAGTCATTAGTTAAACTCCTATAATCCTTTACTTGTGTTTTTACTTTTACAGTGCAAGAGACTAGATTCTTGAAGTAGCACCAATCCCTGTGGAGACGATATCTTTTATACTATAACTTGCGACGTGTATACTTGCACATTTGCGTAGCACTTATTACGCGCAACAAGTTTTTGGTGCCGTTGCCGGGGATTGGCAATAGCGACTTTGTTTTTACTTTCTTGCACCTTATTTTTACTTTTCTTGTTTAAAATTCAAAGGGCTAACAAACTTTGGTTTTGCATTGGTATATGACCGTGGCAAGACCGACTTCACCGTAATATCCCTTTGATCCGTAAATCGAACGAACCTTACAAAGACTTAGACGAAGGATAAGAGAAGCAATGGCAAATCAAGACGGCAATATAAATCAAGATGTTCGAGCAGGAGGAGGAGTGATTCTTGCACGAAAATGTAAAATATTCGAGACTATCTTGAAGAAGATCTTGATAGACTTAACCCAGAGTTGTCGCACCTGAAATTAAAGCCGACCACTTTGAGTTGAAACCGATAATGTTTAATATGATCAACACAATAGGTCAATTTGGCGGCTCAAAGAATCAAGATGCACGACAACATCTGAAATCTTTCCTCGAGATTTGCAACTCGTTCAAGATACACGAGTCACCCCGATGTCCTACGATTAAGATTATTCCCTATTCACCGAGGGATAGGGCGAAAGCATGGTTGAATAGCATTCCTGCCGGATCCATAGCATCTTGGACTGATCTTTGTCGTGATTTCCTTGCTAGATTTAATCCTACAAATTTGACTGATAAGCTTCGTAACGACATTACTTCTTTTCGGCAGGCAGATGATGAATCCATGTACGAGGCTTGGGAGCGATATAAAGAACTTCTACACAAATGTCCCCTACACGGATTCTCGGTGTGGACTCAAGTAACAATGTTTTACAACGCCGTGAATACACCAACAAGGATGATGCTAGATGCCTCGGCAAACGGCATACTCCTAGATAAGTCACCGGAGGAAGCAATGCAAATTCTAAATAGGCTGGCCAAGAATGATTATCAATTCCCATCTACTAGAAGAGGAGGAGTTAGACGCCAAGCCACAATACATGAACTAGGATCATCAGATTCAATTTCGGCACAATTGGCCACTTTAACCAAGATGGTCCAGAACATGCAAAAACCAAACAACACACATGAAGTCAAGGTAATGGATTCTTTTTGTGAGTTATGTGGTGATAACCATAATTCTTCTGAATGTATGCAGAATCCGGAATCCAGCTTCTGTGTGGAAGCAACAACATGATGTCCAATACATACAATCCAGCTTGGAAGAAGCACCCGAATTTTTCATGGAGTAATCCCAACAATGCTCTAAACCAAAACAATCGAATGCACAAGCATCGGGATTCCAGAAGAATATGCCACGGCAAATGATGCCGCAAAGAACAACCGACGACATCTAGTTCTTTGGAAAATTCTCTAAATGCTTTTATGATGAAAACTGAATCTTATATGGCTGAGAATAGTAATTTCATAAAAAGAACTGATGCTTTTATTAACAGACTCGAGATGAGATTGCAAAACCAAGAGGCGGCAATCAAATCATTGGAAAATCAAGTCGGACAGTTTGCTCAAAATCTGAATACTAGACCACAAGGAGGTTTACCTAGCGATACCGAAGTCGCAAGAGGAACTGCCATGAGCAATGTAAGGCGATCACCACTAGAAGTGGCCAACAACTTAGAGAGGTTCAAACCCGCTCACAAACAAAACTCCACAAAAAGATCAAGACGAACCTAGCGGCAAAGCCTCGGATGCTGAACCGTGAATTGCCACGGCAACCGGCAATAAGCATGCCTCGGAATCGAAATAAAAAGACGCCTCGGCAACTTGCAATAAGCATGCCTCGGCAACCCTGGATGATAACTCCTCAAGAACTCTAGATGTCTCGCGATGCCGTCAATCAGGTTTCAAACCAATGAAAAGATTGAAGATATACGACTTCCACCACCATTCCCACAAAGGTTGAAGCGACAAAAGCAAGAATACCAATTCAAGAAGTTTCTTGATATCCTAAAGCAAGTCCACATCAACTTGCCATTGGTGGAAGCAATTGAACAAATGCCAAACTATGTCAAGTTCCTTAAAGACATTGTGTCCAAAAGAACAAGGCTAGGAGAGTTTGAAACAGTTGCCGCGACAGAGGGATGCATGGCAATGTTGCACAATCGTATGCCACCTAAGCTGAAGGATCCCGAAAGTTTCACAATACCCTGTTCCATTGGAAATCACTATGTCGGGAAAGCATTATGCGACCTTGGGGCTAGCATAAACTTGATGCCTAAATCGGTTTTCCAAAAACTAGGAATCGGAAAGGCAAGACCTACAACAGTTATGCTGCAGCTAGCCGATAGATCCTATGTGCATCCAGAGGGAAAAATCGAAGACATACTGGTAAAAGTCGATAAATTTATTTTTCCCGCTGACTTTATTGTTTTGGATTGTGAAGCAGATGAGCATGCACCCATCATTCTCGGAGACCATTCCTAGCAAACAGGAGAACCTTGATTGATGTTGAAAAGGAGAACTCACAATGAGGGTGAATGACCAGAGAGTCAAACTAAATGTGTTCCAAACACTAAGGCATGCCGATGATCCGTAAGAATGCCAACTACTTCATGCCACGGCAGAGTTTAACTTCGATGAGGAATTTAGTTGCCTCGGCAACTACATTGCCGATCAAGAGGAACCTGAGGAGTATGAAGAACCGGTCGATGAGGAACAACCAGAAGAGGCAAATTGGCTAGCCAATCGACCAGGTACATACTTTGAACCACTGGACTACTCAGGTAAGGAAGGTAAGCTCAAAACCCTCTATTGAACATCCACCAATTCTTGAGTTGAAACAATTGCCAGAGCAACTAAAATATGTATACTTAGGGACCGATAATACATTGCCTGTAATTATTTCTTCTAAGTTACAGCCTGAGCAGGAAAAGAAGCTGATCAAGATGTTGAAGCTACACAAAAAGGCAATAGGGTGGACAATTGCCGACTTGAAGGGAATTAGCCCGACAAAGTGTGCATGCACAAGATCTTGTTGGAAGATGATCACAAACCTTCAATTGAGGCCCGTGAGAGACTGAATCATGCCATGAAAGGGGTTGTAATGAAAGAAATCATCAAGTGGCTTGACGCCGGTATTATATACCCTATCTCCGATAGTACGTGGGTAAGTCCGGTACAATGTGTACTAAAAAAGGGAGGTATAATAGTGGTAAGCAATGAAAATAATGAACTTATCCCAACCAGATCGTGACCGGTTGGGGTTTGTATGGACTATCGAAAGCTAAACAAAGCCACTAGGAAAGATCACTTCCCATTACCCTTTATTGATCAAATGCTTGACCGCCTTGCAGTAAACCCTTTTATTGTTTTCTTGATGGTTATTCAGGTTACAATCAGATTGCCATAGCACCGAAGATCAAGAAAAGACAACCTTCACATGCCCATACGGTACTTATGCCTTCCGAAGGATGCCGCTCGGATTGTGTAACGCCCGACAACCTTCCAAAGATGCATGATGGCACTCTTTTTCGACATGGTCAAGACTTCCTTGAGATCTTCATGGATGATTTTTCGGTTTTTGGTAATGACTTCGACGGTTGTCTCGGCAATTTAGAGAGGGTGTTAGCAAGATGCGAAGAAACGGATTTAGTCCTCAATTGGGAGAAATGCCACTTTATGGTAGATGAAGGAATAGTGCTCGGCCACAAGATTTCATCCAAGGGAATTGAAGTAGACAAAGCCAAGGTGGACGTGATCGAGAGATTACCCCCACCAAATTCGGTTAAAGGAATTCAAGTTTTCTGACATGCAGTGTTTTTACAGAGGTTCATTCATAATTTTTCTAAAATCACTAAACCCTTGTGTAATCTGCTTGAACAGATAAAGTCTTCGATTTTGATGATTCTGCACTCAAGCATTCAAACCCTAAAGAAAAAGCTTGCCTCGCACCCATTGTCGCTCCACCGATTGACGCTACCTTTGAGCTCATGTGTGATGCAAGTGATTTCGCGGTAGGAGCAAATCCTAGGCCAACGCACAGTAAGACCTTCCATGTGATATACTACGCTAGTAAAACTCTTAATGGTGCTCAAGTGAATTATACAACAACGGAGAAAGAGTTACTAGTCAGTAGTTTTCGCATTTGACAAGTTCCGATCCTATTTAATTGGTACAAAGGTAATTGTTCATACGGACCATTCGCAATCAAATACTTATTTGCTAAAAAGGATGCTAAACCTCGCTTGATTCGTTGGATATTACTTTTACAAGAATTTGATATTGAAATTAAGGACAGAAAGGAACAAAAATCAAGTGGCCGATCACTTATCACGCTTGGAACGCAAATAGGGAGGAGGACGCGGATCTAGAGATATGCGATGCATTCCCGGATGAACAAATTCTAGTTGCCTCGGCAACCCTCGACGCCTCGGAACCCTAGACGCCTCGGCAACCATGGATGCACACGCCTCAAACTCGACGCCGCAGCAGCCTTTGACGCGCACGCCGGGCAATTTTGGGAGCAATACAACGGCAAGACATGCCTCGCAAATACCCCGTACGCGGATTTAGTTAACTTCCTTGTTTGTGGTATTTTTCCTTATGGCATTACTCACCAAGGGAAGAAGCGGTTCCGCCATGATGCTAAGTATTACTTTTGGGACGAGCCTCTTTTGTTTAAACAATGTGCAGATCAGGTTATACGCCGATGTGTCCTCAAGAAGAGCAAATGAATGTACTCCGCAATGCCATTCTTCACCCTATGGAGGAGACATTTTGAGAGAACTCGCATCACGCCAAAGTCTTGCAATCCGGTTTGTATTGGCCAACATTGTACAAAGATGCCCAAGACTTTTACAAGCAATGTGATCATTGCCAAAGGACGGCAATATCTCTAGACGACATGAGATGCCACCCCGAACATCATCGAGGTGGAACTGCTCGATGTATGGGGATCGACTTTATGGGACCTTTCCCATCTTCATTCGCAACCTCTACATCTTACTTGCCGCCGACTATGTGTCTAAATGGGTAGAGGCAGCTGCAGCTCCCAACGACGATTCCAAGACCGCGCAACGATTCCTCGCAGAAAAACATATTTACACGGTTTGGGATGCCGAGAGCAATTATCGCGATGACGGGGCAAGCATTTTGACAATGTACTAATTGCCAAGATGTTGCAACGCTTTGCATATCACACAAGATCGCCACGGCATATCACCCACAAACCAACGGGCAAGCAGAAATTTCCAACCGGAGTTGAAGGGAATACTCGAGAAAGTTGTAAATCCTCAAGGAAGGATTGGTCATTAAGACTAGATGACGACTTTGGGCATATCGCACCGCATTCAAAACACCCTTAGGTATGTCCCCTTCCGACTTGTCTATGGTAAAACATGTCATCTACCGTGGAAATCGAGCACAAGGCGACTTCAAGACCGTGAATATGGATTGGGAAAGTGCCGGACAAAAAAGCGCTTTGATGGATCTCAATGAGATAGAAGAATTCGCACTCGCCATAACAATGCACGAATCTACAAGGAGAAAACAAAGCGATGGCACGACAAGAAAAACTATTGCCACGGCAATTCACGCCAGGGCAACTAGTTCTCCTATTCAATTCTCGCTAAAACTTTTCCCGAAAAGCTGAAATCAAGATGGTCGGACCATTTGAAGTCGCAAAACCATTCTCCCATGGTGCCGTGATAATCAAGTCCATCTCGACAACCATGAATTCAAAGTTAATGGACAAAGATTGAAGCACTACAATGGTGCCCATGTGGAACGTAATAAGGAAGTGGTCAATTTAGAGATGCATGAGCATGCTCTCCTTTTTTATTTTTTATTTTTATTTTTATTTTTATTTTTTTTTTTTTTTTTATTTTTTGATTTTAAGTATTTTATTTTTCCGATTTTTTTTTTTTTTTCCGATTATTAGTAGTTTTAGGATAGATTTTTTTATTCAAGTTTAAGAATCCTATTACACATCTTTATTTATTTTCTCTATTAGTTTATATTTAATTTTAATCCTTATTTGATTTGTTTTTGAATTGTAGGAAAAGAAGTTCAAGATAAAGAAGGAATTCTAAACCAAGTAGGAAAACATCTTCAACAAGGAAACTAAGGGGCTGAATCTAAAGCTTATATAAAGCCTCCAATTCATCCTAACCAAAACCCCTTTGTCAAAAATTCCTACCAAACCCTAAACCCTTTTTCGCTTTCCCCCAATCCCAACCACCTATCTTTTCTAAAAACCCATCACCCTTAACCTATTCCTACTTTCTATCTTGCAACTTTTTTCTTTTCTTTTCTTTTCTTTGTTTTTACTCACAACCAAGATCATACATGGCATCCAAGATTAAACTTTTGTTCATCCAAGTTCCTCCAAAGAACCAAGATACAAGAAGTTTGCTACACCGTGTTCAAGAAAGATTTCAATCCAAGTTTGAAAGCCGGAAGATTCATGAAGAACAAGGCTTTGAATACTCCAACTCTCATCAAGATTTCGCCTTGAACCATTCATCTTCAAGAGGATTGCACATCAAAAGTGGCAAATCTTTTGCCATCAACCGAACCGGTAACATCTCATGGGTAAGAGAATTGTATGCTCACTCACCTAACCCGGATAATCCTTATGTTTTTGTTCGTGACAAGGCCATACTTATAAGTCCCGAAAGCATCAACACCTTTTACGGACTTTACATTGAGAAGGACGAGCATCAAGCCTTCGTTGACCAAATCAATCCCAAGCAACTCGACAAGGTGCTTCAAGAACTCACTCAACCGGGAACTCATTGGAACGACGGTAAATACAAGGGCACGGTAAATCGCTTTCGCTTAAACCCGAGGCAAAACTATGGAATAAGTTTGTTAAAACTTTTTAATGCCCTCCACACACAATACTACCGCTGATATACCACGCCTTTTGCTCATACATTCTATTTTGCATAATCGCATCATTAACATTGGAAAAATTATTTGTGATGAGATTTTTGTATGCAGCTCAAAAGATAAGGGTTATCTTTTTCTTCCCTTGCTTAATTTCTAATCTTTGCAAGGAGATGCATGTCCCGAGTGAGTCCACCGATGAAAAGGCCCTACCCAAGTCCGGTTGGAATCAAGCACTAATCCGGAAGCTAATGGGAGAGGCACCGGAGATTCTTCAAGGCCTCCAATTGCCACGGCAACCCCGCCACAAAGGTAAATCCCTAATGCCCAAGCACCTAACGCCAGGGGCAACTCGCCATTAATCCCGGACACTTTGAAGCACTTTTTGCACCCATTGGCAAGCCGCCTAAGGCAAATTGAAGATCGCAACTAATGTTCATACGGTACATGAAGGAGCACAACAATGCCATCACCCAAGTCATCCTAGAAAAGTACCCGACAATCGTGTGCCATTCCCAATCTTTCCCGCCGAGATTCTTGCCCCGCAACCAATGAAGAAGTCGCCACGCACGAAGCCGACGCCACGGCAACCAACCCCAGCTGATGCCACGGCAACCAACCCTAAAGATGCCCCGCAACCACCGCAAAAGCCAAAGGTAAAGCACCTATGCCCGAATCAACTCCTACGGAATCATTTTCTGATTTTTCAGATTCGACGAGTCCTCCATTGAACCAATAAAGACCGCACCAATTGAATCCTCCAAGCGAAAAGCCATTGACATTGATGAAGAGGACGATGAGGACAACCCCGCATTTAGGATCGATTCCACCACCGCAAACAAGAAAACAACCATCGCGTTCAAGCAAGAAAATCAAGACGCCAACTAGAAGGAAACTAATCATCTACGATGATGAACTCTCGAGTAAGTCCTCGTATGCATTTTTATTTTTATTTTTATTTTCGTTATTTTTATGCATGCATTGAGGACAATGCCTCACTCGAGTTTGGGGGATTGTTATTAGTAATTACCATGTTTAGTTACATTAATCTTAAGTATTACATTTAGGATACATAAATTGCTTGCCATGCCTTTAATTGGAACAAGAATTGCTTAGATTTGATGAATATTCGATGATGACTTTGCCAATGCACTTAATTGATAGAATTTTTATTCTAGGATAACCATGGAAAACTTAGAATTTTACTATGATGCTAAATTTGATGAAACACTGTTGTGGTTTGATTGATTTAAGGAATTCTAGTAAACTTAGGTTGATAATTAACAAATTGGGGGATTAGAATAAAAATTGATGAATGTTAGAGGTGCCCAAATTGGCTCTAGCATGTGCTAAAACTTAGATCACTAGAGGTGCCCAAAACTGCTCTAGTATAGGTTAAAAAAATTTAACTAGAGGTGCCCAAACCGCTCTAGTCGATTAAATTAACTTAAGAAAACTAAAAATAAAACACTAGAGGTGCCCAAAATTGGCTCTAGTTAAAACATGTTAAAAAGAACCCAATGAAGTAATTTGAAAACCTATTGTTTGCATAGAATCCGAAAATCAACTTGCACACAACTCCGCACACACTCACAAGCATTATAGTTTGATTCCGAGTAACTCCTCGCTTTTCAAAAAAAAAAAGCCAATCATACTTTGTGCCCCGTTCGTAGAATTGAAATCAAGTTCAAAGCTAAGTTTGTGAAAATTGAAGTCTTGGCAGGTAATTATGAGTTTGCATTGCTTGAGGACAAGCAATAGTTCGAGTTTGGGGTGTGATAAGTGTTCAAAAGTACTATTTTTCTTACCCTTTTACTCATATTATTGTTAGACTTAGGCTCATATTAGTTGCATAGTTAGCCATTCATGCATTAATCCATGTTTCCTTCAATCGTTGAGCTTGATTACATAACTTGGTGATTTTTGTGGAAAAAGATGCTGCTTTGGTGTGTTTTTGTGTGTATGTGCAGGATCACTTGCCAAAGCAATGCCGAGCTAGTTGCCGTGGCAATGCATGGCAATGCATGAAGGAGAATGCATGAAGGAGACGCCGAGCTTGCCATGGCATTTGTCGACAAAGACAAAATGCAATAGGGATGTCGAAATTAATGACTTTACAAGCCCAAGATGACATGGAGCAAGGCCCAAGCCCAAAGGAATTTGATTGCCATGCAGAGATTAAAGAAGAATTAAATTCCAAGAAGATAGGAGAAGTTCTAATAGGAATAAAATTATAATAAAGAATTATATTCTTTAAAGATAATTTAATTCCAACTCAAACTCCTCCTCAAAGAAGGACTTTGGCCTAGCCCTATAAATAGCAAGGAGATTTCGACAACTTGCATAGAGAGAGCAAGAGGGGAATTTCGACAAGACCAAGAGAGGAAGCAAAGGGGAATTTTCGACAAGCTTCATCTTTTCTTCCTTGTTCGATTGGGTTCATGCTAGGGATTGTTTATCTTGTGTTTCTTTGGAACCTAGCCATGAACTAAATTTACTTGGCTATGGTTATTGTGTTTTGTGGTTGTGAGAAACTATTGGTTTTTGTTTAGGTAATAAGAGTTTGCACTTTTCTATTTCAAGGTTTATTCATTCTTGTTCTTATTATTGTTTGCGAGTGAATTGGGAGATGATCTCGTGATTTCATCCATTTATTTAATATCGGGAGAGTTAGATTCAAGAAACGAATGAATATGATCTTTATTCAATCCAATGATGGTGAAGATTAATCCGGCTTAGGAATAAGTTAAGGATTTCAACGGCTAAGAGGAGCGCAAGATTGGTTGTTGTTCACCCTTGATTCACGCAGGGATGTATTATCAAGGCATGCACAAGTAGCTAGAGTTTTGACTTAGGGATAAGAAGAAACCATTGAAGAACGCTCCGCCGAACCTTGAAGTTGCTGCCCAGACGCCCAAGTAGTTGCCCAACTAGTTGCCTAGGCAACCATTAATTAGTTGCCAAGGCAACCCCGTTGTGCAAGTTGCCACGGCAACTGAGTTGCCCGTGCACTCTTTTACCAAGATGATCCAATCGGCTATCACACCTCAACTCACGATAACCTAGCCTATCTCTCTCATTTGAATTCATCTTTTCTTTTACTTTATTGCTTTCTAGATTAGTCATTAGTTAAACTCCTATAATCCTTTACTTGTGTTTTTACTTTTACAGTGCAAGAGACTAGATTCTTGAAGTAGCACCAATCCCTGTGGAGACGATATCTTTTATACTATAACTTGCGACGTGTATACTTGCACATTTGCGTAGCACTTATTACGCGCAACAAGTTTTTGGTGCCGTTGCCGGGGATTGGCAATAGCGACTTTGTTTTTACTTTCTTGCACCTTATTTTTACTTTTCTTGTTTAAAATTCAAAGGGCTAACAAACTTTGGTTTTGCATTGGTATATGACCAGGGCAAGACCGACTTCACCAGAATATCCCTTTGATCCAGAAATCGAACGAACCTTACAAAGACTTAGACGAAGGATAAGAGAAGCAATGGCAAATCAAGACGGCAATATAAATCAAGATGTTCGAGCAGGAGGAGGAGTGATTCTTGCACGAAACAGAAATATTCGAGACTATCTTGAAGAAGATCTTGATAGACTTAACCCAGGAGTTGTCGCACCTGAAATTAAAGCCGACCACTTTGAGTTGAAACCGATAATGTTTAATATGATCAACACAATAGGTCAATTTGGCGGCTCAAAGAATCGAAGATGCGCGACAACATCTGAAATCTTTCCTCGAGATTTGCAACTCGTTCAAGATACACGAGTCACCCCGATGTCCTACGATTAAGATTATTCCCTATTCACTGAGGATAGGGCGAAAGCATGGTTGAATAGCATTCTGCGGATCCATAGCATCTTGGACTGATCTTTGTCGTGATTTCCTTGCTAGATTTAATCCTACAAATTTGACTGATAAGCCGTAGACATTACTTCTTTTTTCGGCGGCGGATGATGAATCCATGTACGAGGCTTGGGAGCGATATAAAGAACTTCTACACAAATGTCCCCTACAGTTCTCGGTGTGGACTCAAGTAACAATGTTTTACAACGCCGTGAATACACCAACAAGGATGATGCTAGATGCCTCGGCAAACGGCATACTCCTAGATAAGTCGCGGAGGAAGCAATGCAAATTCTAAATAGGCTGGCCAAGAATGATTATCAATTCCCATCTACTAGAAGAGGAGGAGTTAGGCGCCAAGCCACAATACATGAACTAGGATCATCAGATTCAATTTCGGCACAATTGGCCACTTTAACCAAGATGGTCCGAACATGCAAAAAACCAAACAACACACATGAAGTCAAGGTAATGGATTCTTTTTGTGAGTTATGTGGTGATAACCATAATTCTTACGAATGTATGCGAGAATCCGAATCCGACTTCTATGTGGGGAATTACAATCGGACAACAACATGATGTCAATACATACAATCCAGCTTGGAAGAAGCACCGAATTTTTCATGGAGTAATCCCAACAATGCTCTAAACCAGAACAATCAGAATGCACAAGCATCGGATTCGATAGAATATGCCACGCAACGGATGCCGCGACAACAACCGACGACATCTAGTTCTTTGGAAAATTCTCTAAATACTTTTATGATGAAAACTGAATCTTATATGGCTGAGAATAGTAATTTCATAAAAAGAACTGATGCTTTCATTAACAGGACCGAGATGAGATTGCA
Source organism: Hibiscus mutabilis (assembly GCA_019671005.1). Taxonomy (NCBI): domain Eukaryota; kingdom Viridiplantae; phylum Streptophyta; class Magnoliopsida; order Malvales; family Malvaceae; genus Hibiscus; species Hibiscus mutabilis. The sequence continues at coordinate 27,130,760 of CM033714.1, forward strand.
AAACCAAGAGGCGGCAATCAAATCATTGGAAAATCAAGTCGGACGGTTTGCTCAAAATCTGAATACTAGACCACAAGGAGGTTTACCTAAGCGATCTTGAAGTCGCAAGAGGAACTGGCCATGAGCAATGTAAGGCGATCACCACTAGAAGTGGCCAACAACTTAGAGAGGTTCAAACCCGCTCGTCAAACAAAACTCCACAAAAAGATCAAGACGAACCTAGCGGCAAAGCCTCAGATGCTGAACCAGGAATTGCCACGGCAACCGGCAATAAGCATGCCTCGGCAACTGACAATAAAGACGCCTCGGCAACTTGCAATAAGCATGCCTCGGCAACCCCAGATGATAACTCCTCGGCAACTCTAGATGTCTCGGCGATGCCGTCAATCAGGTTTCAAACCAATGAAAAGATTGAAGATATACGACTTCCACCACCATTCCCACAAAGGTTGAAGCGACAAAAGCAAGAATACCAATTCAAGAAGTTTCTTGATATCCTAAAGCAAGTCCACATCAACTTGCCATTGGTGGAAGCAATTGAACAAATGCCAAACTATGTCAAGTTCCTTAAAGACATTGTGTCCAAAAGAACAAGGCTAGGAGAGTTTGAAACAGATTCTTGCGACAGAGGGATGCATGGCAATGTTGCTGTCGTATGCCACCTAAGTTGAAGGATCCCGAAAGTTTCACAATACCCTGTTCCATTGGAAATCACTATGTCGGGAAAGCATTATGCGACCTTGGGGCTAGCATAAACTTGATGCCTAAATCGGTTTTCCAAAAACTAGGAATCGGAAAGGCAAGACCTACACAATTATCTGCAGCTGAATAGATAGATCCTATGTGCATCCAGAGGGAAAAATCGAAGACATACTGGGTAAAAGTCGATAAATTTATTTTTCCCGCTGACTTTATTGTTTTGGATTGTGAAGCAGATGAGCATGCACCCATCATTCTCGGGAGACCATTCCTAGCAACAGGGAGAACCTTGATTGATGTTGAAAAGGGAGAACTCACAATGAGGGTGAATGACCAGCAGGTCAAACTAAATGTGTTCCAAACACTAAGGCATGCCGATGATCCAGAAGAATGCCAACTACTTCATGCCACGGCAGAGTTTAACTTCGAAGAGGAATTTAGTTGCCTCGGCAACTACATTGCCGATCAAGAGGAACCTGAGGAGTATGAAGAACCGGTCGATGAGGAACAACCAGAAGAGGCAAATTGGCTAGCCAATCGACCAGGTACATACTTTGAACCACTGGACTACTCAGGTAAGGAAGGTAAGCTCGAAAAACCCTCTATTGAACATCCACCAATTCTTGAGTTGAAACAATTACCAGAGCAACTAAAATATGTATACTTAGGGACCGATAATACATTGCCTGTAATTATTTCTTCTAAGTTACAGCTGAGCGGGAAAAAGAAGCTGATCAAGATGTTGAAGCTACACAAAAAGGCAATAGGGTGGACAATTGCCGACTTGAAGGGAATTAGCCCGACAGTGTGCATGCACAAGATCTTGTTGGAAGATGATCACAAACCTTCAATTGAGGCCCAGAGGAGACTGAATCATGCCATGAAAGGGGTTGTAATGAAAGAAATCATCAAGTGGCTTGACGCGTATTATATACCCTATCTCCGATAGTACGTGGGTAAGTCCGGTACAATGTGTACTAAAAAAAAGGGAGGTATAATAGTGGTAAGCAATGAAAATAATGAACTTATCCCAACCAGTGACCGGTTGGAGGTTTGTATGGACTATCGAAAGCTAAACAAAGCCACTAGGAAAGATCACTTCCCATTACCCTTTATTGATCAAATGCTTGACCGTCTTGCGGGTAAACCCTTTTATTGTTTTCTTGATGGTTATTCGAGTTACAATCAGATTGCCATAGCACCGAAGATCAAGAAAAGACAACCTTCACATGCCCATACGGTACTTATGCCTTCCGAAGGATGCCGTTCGGATTATGTAACGCCCGACAACCTTCCAAAGATGCATGATGGAACTCTTTTTCGGACATGGTCGAAGACTTCCTTGAGATCTTCATGGATGATTTTTCGGTTTTTGGTAATGACTTGACGGTTGTCTCGGCAATTTAGAGAGGGTGTTAGCAAGATGCGAAGAAACAGATTTAGTCCTCAATTGGGAGAAATGCCACTTTATGGTAGATGAAGGAATAGTGCTCGGCCACAAGATTTCATCAAAGGAATTGAAGTAGACAAAGCCAAGGTGGACGTGATCGAGAGATTACCCCCACCAAGTTCGGTTAAAGGAATTGAAGTTTTCTCGGACATGCGAGTTTTTACAGAGGTTCATTCATAATTTTTCTAAAATCACTAAACCCTTGTGTAATCTGCTTGAACAGGATAAATTCTTGATTTTGATGATTCTTGCACTCAAGCATTGAAACCTTAAAGAAAAAGCTTGCCTCGACACCTATTGTCGTTCCACCCGTTTTGACGCTACCTTTTGAGCTCATGTGTGATGCAAGTGATTTCGCGGTAGGAGCAGATCCTAGGCCAACGCCTGGTAAGACCTTCCATGTGATATACTACGCTAGTAAAACTCTTAATGGTGCTCAAGTGAATTATACAACAACAGAGAAAGAGTTACTAGCTGTAGTTTTCGCATTTGACAAGTTCCGATCCTATTTAATTGGTACAAAGGTAATTGTTCATACGGACCATTCGGCAATCAAATACTTATTTGCTAAAAAGGATGCTAAACCTCGTTTGATTCGTTGGATATTACTTTTACAAGAATTTGATATTGAAATTAAGGACAGGAAAGGAACAGAAAATCAAGTGGCCGATCACTTATCACGTTTGGAACGTAATAGGGAGGAGGACGCGGATCTAGAAATATGCGATGCATTCTCGGATGAACAAATTCTAGTTGCCTCGGCAACCCTAGACGCCTCGGCAACCCTTGATGCCTCGGCAGCCTTTGACGCACATGCCTCGGCAATTTTGGGAGCAGTCGCCACAGCAGCACATGCCTCGGCAATACCCTGGTATGCGGATTTAGTTAATTTCCTTGTTTGTGGTATTTTTCCTTATGGCATTACTCACCAAGGGAAGAAGCGGTTCTGCCATGATGCTAAGTATTACTTTTGGGACGAGCCTCTTTTGTTTAAACAATGTGCAGATCAGGTTATACGCCGATGTGTCCCTGAAGAAGAGCAACAGAATGTACTCCGACAATGCCATTCTTCACCCTATGGAGGACATTTTGGAGGAACTCGTACGCAACCAAAGTCTTGCAATCCGGTTTGTATTGGCCAACATTGTACAAAGATGCCCAAGACTTTTACAAGCAATGTGATCATTGCCAGAGGACGGGCAATATCTCTAGACGACATGAGATGCCACTCCAGAACATAATCGAGGTGGAACTGTTCGATGTATGGGGGATCGACTTTATGGGACCTTTCCCATCTTCATTCGGCAACCTCTACATCGTACTTGCCGTCGACTATGTGTCTAAATGGGTAGAGGCAGCTGCAGTTCCCAACGACGATTCCAAGACCGTGCAACGATTCCTGCAGAAAAACATATTTACACGGTTTGGGATGCCGAGAGCAATTATCAGCGACGAAGGCAAGCATTTTGACAACAGACTAATTGCCAAGATGTTGCAACGCTTCGGCATATCACACAAGATCGCCACGGCATATCACCCACAAACCAATGGGCAAGCAGAAATTTCCAACCGGGAATTGAAGGGTATACTCGAGAAAGTTGTAAATCCCTCAAGGAAGGATTGGTCATTAAGACTAGATGACGCACTTTGGGCATATCGCACTGCATTCAAAACACCCTTAGGTATGTCCCCCTTCCGACTTGTCTATGGTAAAACATGTCATCTACCGGTGGAAATCGAGCACAAGGCGTACTGGGTAATCAAGACCGTGAATATGGATTGGGAAAGTGCCGGACAAAAGCGTTTGATGGATCTCAATGAGATAGAAGAATTCCGTGCACTCGCCTATAACAATGCACGAATCTACAAGGAGAAAACAAAGCGATGGCACGACAAGAAACTATTGCCACGGCAATTCACGCCAGGGCAACTATTTCTCCTATTCAATTCTCGGCTAAAACTTTTCCCGAGAAAGCTGAAATCAAGATGGTCGGGACCATTTGAAGTCGTCAAACCATTCTCCCATGGTGCCGTGATAATCAAGTCCATCTCTGACAACCATGAATTCAAAGTTAATGGACAAAGATTGAAGCACTACAATGGTGCCCATGTGGAACGTAACAAGGAAGTGGTCAATTTAGGAGATGCATGAGCATGCTCCCCCTTTTTATATTTTTATTTTTTTTTATTTTTTTTTATTTTTTTGACTATTTAAGTATTTTATTTTTCCGATTTCTTTTATTTTTTTCCGATTATTAGTAGTTTTAGGATAGATTTTTTTATTCAAGTTTAAGAATCCTATTACACATCTTTATTTATTTTCTCTATTAGTTTATATTTAATTTTAATCCTTATTTGATTTGTTTTTGAATTGTAGGAAAAGAAGTTCAAGATAAAGAAGGAATTCTAAACCAAGTAGGAAAACATCTTCAACAAGGAAACTAAGGGGCTGAATCTAAAGCTTATATAAAGCCTCCAATTCATCCTAACCAAAACCCCTTTGTCGAAAATTCCTACCAAACCCTAAACCCTTTTTCGTTTTCCCCCAATCCCAACCACCTATCTTTTCTATAAAACCCATCACCCTTAACCTATTCCTACTTTCTATCTTGCAACTTTTTAGTTTCTTTTCTTTTCTTTTCTTTGTTTTTACTCACAACCAAGATCATACATGGCATCCAAGATTAAACTTTTGGTTCATCCAAGTTCCTCCAAAGAACCAAGATACAAGAAGTTTGCTACACCTCGCGTTCAAGAAAGATTTCAATCCAAGTTTGAAAGCCGGAAGATTCATGAAAAACAAGGCTTTGAATACTCCAACTCTCATCAAGATTTCGGCCTTGAACCATTCATCTTCAAGAGGATTGCACATCAAAAGTGGCAAATCTTTTGCCATCAACCGGAACCGGGTAACATCTCATGGGTAAGAGAATTGTATGCTCACTCACCTAACCCGGATAATCCTTATGTTTTTGTTCGTGACAAGGCCATACTTATAAGTCCCGAAAGCATCAACACCTTTTACGGACTTTACATTGAGAAGGACGAGCATCAAGCCTTCGTTGACCAAATCAATCCCAAGCAACTCGACAAGGTGCTTCAAGAACTCACTCAACCGGGAACTCATTGGAACGACGGTAAATACAAGGGCACGGTAAATCATCTTCGGCTTAAACCCGAGGTAAAACTATGGAATAAGTTTGTTAAAACTTCTTTAATGCCCTCCACACACAATACTACCGTTGATATACCACGTCTTTTGCTCATACATTCTATTTTGCATAATCGCATCATTAACATTGGAAAAATTATTTGTGATGAGATTTTTGTATGCAGCTCAAAAGATAAGGGTTATCTTTTCTTCCCTTGCTTAATTTCTAATCTTTGCAAGGAGATGCATGTCCCGAGTGAGTTCACCGATGAAAAGGCCCTACCCAAGTCTGGTTGGAATCAAGCACTAATCCGGAAGCTAATGGGAGAGGCACCGGGAGATTCTTCAAGGCCTTCAATTGCCACGGCAACCCCTGCCGCCGCGGCAATCCCTAATGCCCAAGCACCTAACGCCAGGGCAACTCGGCCATTAATCCCGGGACACTTTGAAGCACTTTTGCACCCATTGGCAAGCCGCCTAAGGAAAATTGAAGATCGGCAACTAATGTTCATACGGTACATGAAGGAGCACAACAATGCCATCACCCAAGTCATCCTAGAAAAGTACCCGGACAATCGTGTGTCATTCCCAATCTTTCCCGCCAAGATTCTTGCCCCGGCAACCAATGAAGCAGTCGCCACGACAACCAAGGAAGCTGACGCCACGGCAACCAACCCTGAAGATGCCCCGGCAACCACTGCAAAAGCCAAAGGTAAAGCACCTATGCCCGAATCAACTCCTACGGAATCATTTTCTGATTTTTCAGATTCGGACGAGTCCTCCATTGAACCAATAAAGACCGCACCAATTGAATCCTCCAAGCGAAAAGCCATTGACATTGATGAAGAGGGCGATGAGGACAACCCCGTACGAGGATCGATTCCACCACCGGCAACAAGAAAACAACCATCGCGTTCAAGCAAGAAAATCAAGACGCCAACTAGAAGGAAACTAATCATCTACGATGATGAACTCTCAGAGTAAGTCCTCGTATGCATTTTTATTTTTATTTTTATTTTTATTTTTCATTATTTTCATGCATGCATTGAGGACAATGCGTCACTCGAGTTTGGGGGGGGGATTGTTATTAGTAATTACCATGTTTAGTTACATTAATCTTAAGTATTACATTTAGGATACATAAATTGCTTGCCATGCCTTTAATTGGAACAAGAATTGCTTAGATTTGATGAATATTCGATGATGACTTTGCCAATGCATTTAATTGATAGAATTTTTATTCTAGGATAACCATGGAAAAACTTAGAATTTTACTATGATGCTAAATTTGATGAAACACTATTGTGGTTTGATTGATTTAAGGAATTCTAGTAAACTTAGGTTGATAATTAACAAATTGGGGGATTAGAATAAAAATTGGATGAATGTTAGAGGTGCCCGAAATTGGCTCTAGCATGTGCTAAAACTTAGGATCACTAGAGGTGCCCGAAACTGGCTCTAGTATAGGTTAAAAAATTTTAACTAGAGGTGCCCGAAACCGGCTCTAGTCGATTAAATTAACTTAAGAAAACTAAAAATAAAACACTAGAGGTGCCCGAAATTGGCTCTAGTTAAAACATGTTAAAAATAACCCAATGAAGTAATTTGAAAACCTATTGTTTGCATAGAATCCGAAAAATCAACTTGCACACAACTCCGCACACACTCACAAGCATTATAGTTTGATTCCGAGTAACTCCTCAGTTTTCCAAAAAATAAAAAGCCAATCATACTTTGTGCCCCGGTTCAGAGAATTGAAATCAAGTTCAAAGCTAAGTTTGTGAAAATTGAAGTCTTGGCAGGTAATTATGAGTTTGCATTGCTTGAGGACAAGCAATAGTTCGAGTTTGGGGGTGTGATAAGTGTTCAAAAGTGCTATTTTTCTTACCCTTTTTACTCATATTATTGTTAGACTTAGGCTCATATTAGTTGCATAGTTAGCCATTCATGCATTAATCCATGTTTCCTTCAATCGTTGAGCTTGATTACATAACTTGGTGATTTTTGTGGAAAAAGATGCTGCTTTGGTGTGTTTTTGTGTGTGTATGTGCAGGATCACTTGCCAAAGCAATGCCGAGCTAGTTGCCAGGGCAATGCATGAAGGAGACGCCAAGACAGTTGCCATGGCATTTGTCGACAAAGACAAAATGCAATAGGGATGTCGAAATTAATGACTTTACAAGCCCAAGATGACATGAGCAAGGCCCAAGCCCAAAGGAATTTGATTGCCATGCAGAGATTAAAGAAGAATTAAATTCCAAGAAGATAGGAGAAGTTCTAATAGGAATAAAATTATAATAAAGAATTACATTCTTTAAAGATAATTTAATTCCAACTCAAACTCCTCCTCAAAGAAGGACTTTGGCCTAGCCCTATAAATAGCAAGGAGATTTCGACAACTTGCATAGAGAGAGCAAGAGGGAATTTCGACAAGACCAAGAGAGGAAGCAAAGGGGAATTTTCGACAAGCTTCATCTTTTCTTCCTTGTTCGATTGGGTTCATGCTAGGGATTGTTTATCTTGCGTTTCTTTGGAACCTAGCCATGAACTAAATTTACTTGGCTATGGTTATTGTGTTTTGTGGTTGTGAGAAACTATTGGTTTTTGTTTAGGTAATAAGAGTTTGCACTTTTCTATTTCAAGGTTTATTCATTCTTGGTTCTTATTATTGTTTGCGAGTGAATTGGGAGAGGATCTCGTGATTTCATCCATTTATCTAATATCGGGAGAGTTAGATTCAAGAAACGAATGAATATGATCTTTATTCAATCCAATGATGGTGAAGATTAATCCGACTTAGGAATAAGTTAAGGATTTCAACGGCTAAGAGGAGCGCAAGATTGGTTGTTGTTCACCCTTGATTCACGCATGGATGTATTATCAAGGCATGCACAAGTAGCTAGAGTTTCGACTTAGGGATAAGAAGAAACCATTGAAGAACGCTCCGCCGAACCTTGAAGTTGCTGCCCAGACGCCCAAGTAGTTGCCCAGGCAACCATTAATTAGTTGCCAAGGCAACCCCGTTGTGCAAGTTGCCACGGCAACTGAGTTGCCCGTGCACTCTTTTACCAAGACGATCCAATCGGCTATCACACCTCAACTCACGATAACCTAGCCTATCTCTCTCATTTGAATTCATCTTTTCTTTTACTTTATTGCTTTCTAGATTAGTCGTTAGTTAAACTCCTATAATCCTTTACTTGTGTTTTTACTTTTACAGTGCAAGAGACTAGATTCTTGAAGTAGCACCAATCCCTGTGGAGACGATATCTTTTATACTATAACTTGCGACGTGTATACTTGCACATTTGCGTAGCACTTATTACGCGCAAAAACCACATCAAACCAAAGAACACAAATCATAGCAAAGCATAAAACCAAACATAATAGGCTATTTACAATCTCAATAAGGCAAAACAAACTTTCCAAACCAGGGAGTTCATCAAACATACACTTCCAAAACATCAAGGTATCCACCTATTGCCAATCCCATTACTATTGAAATGTTAAAACCATACTTGATCTTAGAGCGTCGAATAAACCACTTCTCTTGCTTCTTTGCAGCCCGAACAACTGCTTTTCTGCATTGTTAAGAAAAAAGAGCGTAAGTTATATGCTTAGTGAGGGATGCTCAAAACAAAACCATAACAATGCACTATTGAAAACCATTTTCTTATCAAACCATTTTCCTATCATGCTCTTAACAAATCTCATGCTTTAAAACTCATTAAAGCAAAACGGTTCAACTATTTACACATGTATCATGAAATTTCATGCTTAAAACCAAGGCAAATCTCAATGCAAGCTTCACATGCTTAGGCATTCAAAACATTTCTCAAGATATAGTCTCATGTATAAATCTAATATACAATTTTATTTCAAAACCATGATACATGTAATCTCATATAATGGCATTCAAGTGACCCGGATGGTTGATTCGCCATCCCTATACACATGGAGCTTGTTGCACTCTCCATAATAAACACATCGAATATACGGATACTCATTGATGGAGCTTGCTGCTCTCTCCACCAATACTTATGGATCCTGCTGCTCTCTCCATAAGGCGGATCTCATGGTGCTTGTTGTACTCACCATGACTTAGATATTGTGGTGCTTGCTGCTCTCACCACAATACACTTCGGTTACCCTCAACACTATAGTTGCTACGCTAATGTGGTGCCGAAGGACACGCGCACATGTGAATTTTGCTACATTTTTATATTGCACTCTCATCCTATTGGTCGACCAATTATATTCGATTATAATAAGCATCATTACTTGCCAATATATACTTAAAACCATGTTAACCTACTATTTTCCAATGCATCAACATAAACCATAGAATATCCCATTTTAAATCATAAATCAATGCATAACATTTTCTCATCAAGATGCAACCTATTGAAAACCATAAATCAATCTCATGGGATAACATGAATCATTTCCCAATTCATAAAAACATGCTTATTAGTAGGTAACAAATCCAACTTCAAATCATGAGCATGAACAATTAAAAATCATGGGAAAAGCTGAAAACCGAGAGCGAAACATTTCATACTTACTTACAAGCTTAGATTAGTGTTAAAAGCTTAATCTAAACCCCCAAAGTATTCCTTTCAAACCTTTGAAAAGCTGTAAACTAGTGCCACTCACCAACTACACCTCGTTTGGCATGCCGAGGCAAAATCAAGCTTCCTGATCCTCTGCAACACCTTCCAAAGCTATCAGATCATCATCCCCTGCTTCTAACAAAAGAAAAATAGAGGATTAATGCGTTCCTTTGCATCAAAATCCCCAGCAACACACAACAACACTTTCCTCCCTCAACAACCAAGCTTTCGCCTAACAAAAACAACTGAAAACATCTACGAAACCTTTCTAATAAATATCCAGCTATTACCCAGCGAGATTTAAACTTAAACAACTTCAATTTACATCCAAAAACATCCCGTTAACATTAAAGAATCACCAGCAATCAATTATCCCCATAAACAAGCCATCAACCCAAAGATATCAACAACTAAACCTAACAATTTACCTAGTTCCGGGATTCTATTGTCAAAATCACTTAAATCAACATCTCAAAGCATCATAATCATCATATTATCTCATTATAAACCCAGTGAAACCAATCAAAAGCAAATATCCATTAATTTAGGCAAGTAAACCTCAACTAAACCAAATTTTCATAAACATATTACCAAAACCCATTAGAAAACCATCATAAGAGACCAAGAACTTGATAATTTCAATAAACAACATACCATTCGAGGATAAGAATGAAACCTTACCTCTAATGCTGACTTTTCCTTCAATTGCAAAGATTTACATTAGAAAACAAGGTTTAAATAATAAGGTTTTGTTAAGAAAACATTAAAGAATCATTTAGGATCAAAAAGACAAATCAAATCAGATATTTACCTTAAATCTTTGAAGAGAAAATGTTTGTTTGGCTGGAGAGAATTTGAGAAAAAATAAATGAGAAAAGAAAGTAGTTACGTGAAATGTATTTTGAGAAAACAAATTGGTTAATTAATTCCCCATAATATTTATTAAAACCATTTAAAACCAACAAATAAAAAGAAAAATTCTTAATTAGACTCTTGGTCAAAGCTCCCTAAAGATTCTAAGCCTTGATCTCTTACAATTTTGTCACTAAAAACAGTTTTACGTATTTTACATTTTGCTCACTAGTCTCAAAATGTCAACCTTCCAAAATATATTTTCCAAAATTGATTCCACTAAAATAACTTATATAATAAATAAGGATTTTAAAACATTTTTCCATACTTAATTTTACTCAAAAACTATTTATACCAAATTAATCCCAAAACTAGCCTAAATTGTCAAAACCAACTCAACGAGCCATCTAACCTAACCCGGCTAACTTCTACGCCCAAAATCAGGGCTTTACATATAATGGTTCATGCTTATTACCAAGCTCTACATCCACTACCTTAGCTTCCCATTAAGGATTTTCCCAAATTCACTATGAATTTCTTCCCTTTTTCTAGGTTCAAGAGGAAACCTTTACAACCTCAAAGCTTATACCCCAAAGCTTTGAGAAAACCCTATCTTACATGAGAAAAACAAATAGAAAACCCTCACAAGGTACAATGTTTGCACAATTAAGCTCTCACCCAAAACCTAACACTTGAGCATTTAAGCTCACAAGTGTGTTCTACAAAGAAAATGACAATTAAAAGCACAAAACACTTTTCTTAATCATAGAATGTTGGCTTGTTCTTTCTTGTTGTTCCATGGATGCTTGGAGAGGTCTTTTAAACCCTCTAATGACTTCATGGCCGTTGCTAGCCGTTGGGGGTTGTTAAGAGCCATTGGAGACTTTAATTCGAGCCTTTAATGCACTTTTGGAGCAGGGCGTATTGGTATACGGGTGCTGGTATCGTACGTTACCTAAAGAAGAAAGATTCGTTGGGCAGTAAATACACTGGGTATTGGTACACGATACTTGGTATCGGTACGGTCCCTCTCGTATTGATACGGCTAGGCCTGTAACGATAAGAAAATTGGCTACTGAAATTTGAAAAACTTGGGAACAAAGGATAGTATCGGTACTCCCAAAACCGTATCGGTACGGGGTCCTCTGGGTATCGGTATGAGTCAAACCGTATCGGTACTTAAGGCCAGTTTTTGACACTTGGCTGTTTAAAAACATTTAAAACATGTCAAAAACCCTTTGAAAACATTTCAAACATATTTTTTAAGTCTATTAACTTTTGAAATATTTTTGCAAATTAGTTTAAGTCCAAAAACATTTTCATTAAGTTATATCAGAATCAAATAGGTTTATCAATCTCCTCCTTTTTGATATAACGAAACCACTTGAAAAATATTTTTGTGAAAATTCCCCCTTAGAAAAATATTTTTAGAAAAAGAAAATATTTTGAAAATATTTAAAGCTCCCCTTTTCCTTTTTGAAGTTGAATTTTTCAAACATATCTCACCTTTTTTTGTTATATTAAAAATAATTTCAAAACTAAGTTTGAAATCACATTTAAGTTCAAAAACATCAATTTTTGGAAAAATCTGTACCAATTGATAGGAAATATAAATTGTTAGTGTAAGATAATATTTGGAGAAAAGATTAAAAAAATTATCATGAAAGATTTTTAAAAATGGCTCCCCTTAATCAAGTATCAAGTAAATTGTTAGTCCAACAATTCAAGAGAAATAAAATTGAATTTCAAATAATCAAATAAATTAAAAATAGGAAATTCAATTTAAACATGCCATAAATCAAGATACTCATATAAGCATTTAAGGCATGGCAAAAAGGCTCAAAACAATCCATTTTTTAGTGCGCATACCGGTACAGAGGGGACCGTATAGATACTGGTTGAAGGCCGTATCGATACGGTATGAACTGTACCGGTATCGAAGGCACGAAATCTAATGAAAATACAATAGAATCAACTTTAAAGGCCTTACAACTTAATTAAAAGTTTATACAAAGACTCTATAAAGTCTTAGATATGCATTTTGATCATTTTTCCACAAAACAACATGCTTCTCAAGATAACACACTTAAGCATATAAAAGCATGAATTTTACTAAATTCAACCCAACATTAGAAGTTTAAGGCTAAAAACATAAAAATCAAGCATAAATGCCAAAAACATGTAACTCATGCAATTTGAGACTCCCCTAAATACATGCAATTTGAGACTCCCTAACTATATACAATTAGGCACAACATAGAGTCATACAAACATGCTTAAATCTACATCAAAATTAGACATGGAAAACATATGATCAAACAAATTGCATGAAATTAAATTTTACCACTTGAACCAAGGTAGGATGTTAAGCCTTCCTTCTCTAAGTGTCATTCCTTCTTTGTGTGTCATGAGCTTCCAAGATTTGACTTTGATCATCAATGGCTCAAGCACACCTACAAAAGACAATCAAGTAATTTTTGGTATTCAAATTGCTTTGGATCCAATAACGTTAGTCCCAAATAATTTAGTACCCTTAGGAATCCTTTTTTCAACGTCTTCATTTTTGTTTGAACAAATTAGTTCCTTAGGGACCCAAGTGTCCTTAACCATTTTGCCTTTGAAAAATCTAGGGTAACTAGATTGTCTTTGATAAAAATTTGTTTTAACAAAATTTGATTTGGAGCTACCTTCAACTTCACATTTTTGAACATTTTTGTTAAACAAATTCTTTTTGAGATCATCAATTTTCCTTTGATGATCATCTTGAACTTTAGAATGTAGATTTTGCAAGTTTGAAATTTTCACTTCAAAATCTTTAAAAGTAACTTGTATTTGATCAAGTTTGCTTTCAAGTTCTAAATTAGTTTTGTAAAGCAAATCATTTTCGATTTTTAGTTTTGAAACCAATTTCTTGTTTTACGAAAATAAAGCTTTAAACTCCAAAAGTAAATCATCATAGGCATCTTGTAACTCATCGAAAGTATAAGAATTTAAATTAGATGAATTAGAAGTTACCTTTTCATCTTGGAGGGCCATGAGACATAGGTGAGCTACCTCATTATCGGTGAAGTCCTCTTCATCATTCTATGTAGCCACACATGCCTTCTTCTTATGGCTTGATCCATTCTTCTTGAGACGAGGGCAATTATACTTGGTGTGTCCTGGATTCTTGCACTCGAAGCATATGATGGGATCACTCCTCTTCATTTTCGATTCATGCCTTAATTCTTCCTTATAGCGTTTCATGAATCGGGCGAACTTCTTGAAGAGCTTGGCCATCTCTTATTCTTCGTCTTCTTCTTTTTCTTCATTTTCACTCTTCTCTTCACTTGAATCTTCTTGAATTCTTTAGGAGGTTTTGAGAGCAACAACATTCAATTATTCAATGCCTTGCTCTACTATCTTCTTCTCCCCCTTGGACATCATTATCCCATAGGTGAGCAAAGATCTCATAAGCTAGTCAAGCTTGAGCTCCTTCAAATTCTTTGCTTCTTTTATGATAGTCTTCTTGAAATCCCATAAGTCGGGAAGTGAGTAAATCAACTCCTCACAAGCTTGTCCTCCGAAATCACTTCTCCATAGCCTTTGAGTCCATTCACAATAGTGGAGAATAGATCGGACATAGCTTTGATGTCTCATTTACTTCATTTGTTCCTTCATGAGTGACTTCAAGCTTGTCCCAAATCTCCTTGGCGCTTTCACAAGAGGATACTTTGGCATATTCTTCCAGGCCAAGTGCACAAAAAAGAATGTGCAAGGCCTTTACGTTTAACTTCATCTTCTTGCGATCATCTGCACTCTATTCTGCTTTGCTTTTTTGTTAAACGAATGAGCAATCAAGAACAATATCCCAAAGACGATAATCTTTGACTCTCATGAAGTACATCATCATATTCTTCCAATAGGAGTAGTTGGTCCCGTCGAAGAAAGGAGTCTTATCGATGGATTGCGCCATGAACTCCTGTTAATGTGGAATAGTTGAGCACTTCAAGGATCGAATCTGAGATGTTAATCCGGCGTAGAGATGAAGCTCTCATACCAATTGTTGGGAGGCTCGAACGATCAATCAAGATAGCCAAGAGGGGGTGAATTAGTTTTAAGGTGTTTATAGTGGAAGCTATGAGAATTTAAAAATTAACACAATGATTTATAGTGTTCAAGCTTCTAACCAAGCTCTACATCCACTACCTTAGCTTTCCACTAAGTATTTTCCCAAATTCACTATGAATTTCTTCCCTTTTTCTAGATTCAAGAGGAAACATTTACAACCTCAAAGCTTATACCCTAAAGATATGAGAAAACCCTCTCTTACAAGAGAAAAACAAATAACAAACAAGCAAACCCTCACAAGGTACACTATTTGCACAATTAAGATGTCACTCAAAACCTAACACTTGAGCATATATGACAATTATGCTCACAAGTGCGTTCTACAAAGAAAAATGTCAATTAAAAGCACAAAAACACTTTTCTTAATCATAGAATGTTGGCTTGTTGTTTCTTGTTGTTCCATGGATGCTTGAAAAGGTCTTTTAAACCCTATAATGACTTCATGGCAGTTGCTAGCCGTTGGGGGTTGTTAAGAGCCGTTGGGGACTTTAATTCCAGCCTTTAATGCACTTTTAGAGCAGGGCGTATCGGTATACGGGTGTTGGTATCGGTACGCTACCTAAAGAAGAAAAAAGTTCCGTTGGACAATAAATGCACTGGTACCGGTACGTGATACTTGGTATCGGTACAATCCCTCTCGTATCGATATGGCTAGGCTTGTATCGGTACGGAAATTGGCTACTGGAATTTGAAAAACTTGGGGGCAAAGGATCGTATCGGTAATCTCAAAACTATATCGGTACAGGGTCCTTTGGGTATTGATACTCAAGACTAAATTTTGACACTTTGGCTTTTTAAAAACATTTAAAACATGTCAAAAATCCTTTGAAAATATTTCAAACATATTTTTCAACTTTATTCACTTTTGTAATATTTTTGCAAATTAGTTGAAGTCCAAAAACATTTTTCATTAAGCTATATCAAAATCAAATAGGTTTATCACGCCTTATTAAACCTGTAATCCAAATTGCCTCCGAGTATCGGTATGAACTTTAGCGTACCGGTACAGTGTTTAAGGATTTTGTAAATCTTTGCATTTAGTATTAGCTGTTGCCTTATCAATTTATTGGAACCATAACTGTTGAAAATCAGTTACACGTACCGATACCCCTATGTGCATATCGATACGAGTTTTTAATCCAAATTCCAAGGATTCCATTGAGCAAAACCGGTATCAATATGGCATGGATCATACCGATACCCTTTGTAAAATTGTCACTCTATATCGATATGGCTGGTCACGTATCGATACCCCTTTGTTGAAACGACTATTTCTTTTTATGACAGGTACCGGTACGATTGCTTGAGTACTGATACCCAATATTGCCAGACAATATTTAATGCAAGAAAAATGCAACCGAACAGCTATAATCAATATCCCAACTACCCAAACGGCTAGAAATCACTGAGGGGGTATAAAATCAAGTCTCCAAATCTTCTTCAACAACTATTCAACAAGTCAAAAATATTCAAGCACACATCCAACATCTTTGAGCTATTTATTGCCAAATCTTTTAAACCCACTTGAGTGATCTTAATTGTATTCTTTTTTGTAACATCCCATTATTTGATCACTGACCAAAACGTAAAGAATCAAAAGTTAGTGGTTTTAGTTCGGTGACTAAAACGTAAAGTTTTAAAGTTCGGTGACAAAGGTGAAAAGTTAAGAAAAGTTCAAGGACCAACATGGTAATTTTCCCAATAATTATTTTTATTCCATAAATAGATAGATCAGCTAAGGGTGTGGATCGAATATAAAAACTATGGTTTGATCTGATGTTTCTCTTATTGGGAAATTACGGTTAAAGTTTAAGTGTAATTCGGGTAATCGTATGAGCTCAGAATTTTATGAAAATTTGAAGGAAGCCTTAAAAAGACCCGAAGAGCATAGAATCGAAGTTTTGAACCGTTTTTAAATCAGTTTAGATTCGATTCTATTCAGTATTTTGTATAGGTGGTGGAATGGCATTTTTGAAAATAAATTATTTCATTAATGGCATTTTAGACATTTCACCTATGCTTTTTAACGAAAATTTATTATGGAAGAGGATAAAATATAGGTGTTGGATTGTGATTGGTTATAAATAAGGGGTGAAATAGTCATTTGACTATTTTAGAGATTTTTATTTTTATATAGCCAAATTAGAAGACATTTGGCATTAAAATTAAAGATAGAAAAGACTAGAAATTTGCTCATCTTTCTCCCAAGTAGTCGAGACCCCTAGCAAGGTAAGAGCAAAAATTTCAATTCAATTTTTGGCTTGATTTACTTGGTTTTTGGTTAGAGACATGAAATAAGAAATTGATCTCCTTTGAATTCTCTATCTTTTGACATAAGTTTTGCTTAGCTTCCATATCTCTAAGTTGAGTTTGATGATTAGGGTGGTTGAAGAGCATGTTAAGATTTCATGTTTTAAGGCTTAATCAAGTTGGAAATGGTGTTGTAGTGTTGTTTAGATGCTTGAAATGATGAAAACTTCTTGATAAACTTATAGGGACCATTTCGGCAAAATGAATAATATTAGGGGAAATTTTGTAAAAATTATTTTGATGATGGATTTGATTAGAATGATGTTTTCTAAGTTGAATTATGTTGTTAGGTTGAAGAAAACATCATTTTAGGACCAATTTGTGATTTGTGTAAATTGGGTGAAATAAGTGAAAAATTGGAAAATATTCAAGAAGCATGGGTATGTTGTTTGCTATGATACAATGATCATTTTGGTATTAATATTTTTAAAAATGGAGATGAAATATGGAAGTTTCCAAATTTTAGTTTATAAACCCTAAGAGAAAGAATTTAGGGTTTAAAGGGAGATTATCAAACTATTGGTTGTAATGTGTAATTTTAGATGAGATTAAAGTATTGGGAGCATGGTGGTTACAAAGAAGTACTTGGTTGAAAATATTAATTTTTCCATATTGGTATGTACATGTATTAGTAAAGGTTGGACATGTACTTAAGGTTGCTTGTGTCATGTATTTAATGTACAATCAGATAACAATCGAGTTCGAGTACAAACGAGTGAAGAAAGAAGATAGAAAGTGCAATCGAGCTTAGTGAGGCTAGTATAAATTATAACTTTGAAAGTGTCAAGGTGAGTGCAATGCATGCATAGCATGATTTTTATGTCATTCATTATATAATTGACATGTTAAAAATATGTCCAGAATTGAGAATACATGCATGGATCACTACTTATCCATGGAATGTTATTTTACGTATGAATTGCTTAATATGTATATATGTTGCCATGTATGAGATTATGATTGATATAAAGCCCGAAGTATGAGATAGGAAATTAAAAGTATAGTTGGATATCCATAGAGTCATAAACAGCTGTATAAACATTTTAGCACTCCCATTAGAGTGCATTTTATTATAAGCACTTAAGGTAAAGTGTAAAATAATTAATAATTGAATACTTCGGTAAGTATACAAAAACACTTCGGTGTTAAGCACTTCCAGTAAAGTGCACCTAATATACTATACTCAAGTAAGTATAAGGGGGATGACCCGCGTACCAAAAATTTCCTTAATTCAATACTTGGGCTAAATGAATTGAAAAACAGATTAAAAAGGCTTGAAAGCTCGATGATGAATATGGCAACGGTATTGATAAGAATCAAGGTTATTACCATGTAATATGTTACTATATATATCATGTCATATATGTTAAAATGCATAAAATGGGAGGTGATCATATGCATTGTCACTATAATATATTGATACCTATGTTAAATTACATTTGAATTAAATGTTGTTGTCTCACTAAGTATATGCTTAGCGTATGATGACTTTCATGCGTAGGTTTTAAAGGAGCTTCAAGTGAAGAGCAGCCGAGCATCACTTTCATATTTTGGGAGGTATATCTCCATACTCATAGTAATGTAATGACATCCATCCTTTCTTTTGGAAATGTACTAGATGGCATGTATAATTAGTGGGGTTGTAATAACTTATCACTAAATATGGTGGGTTAATAGTTGTTGAATATGGATGATGAACCTAGTAAGTCCTATTATGGTTATAAATGGTAATGGACTAAGTTTTTAGTAAATATGGATTCTAAGATAGAAAGTTTAAAAATCTGCCCAGAAATGTATGCAAAAGCAGTGTCTTCGAAAAATCAGCATAAATTACACAATTGGAATTAGACAGTGAATCTTATATGTATGAACTAAAAATTTTGTCTAGTTTCTTACAAAATTAATGGTCACTGATTTCGAGTTTTATGTAAAAAGTTATGAATTTTTATTCGATGGAAGGTCAGAAATCAGGGTAGCAGAATTTTTGAAATTCTGGGTTGTGACGTGAATCTAAGGATTTATTTGAATTTTTGTGTAATGAATTTAGGCTAATAATTTATATGGTTAGAAGGCTTAATGAATCTAGTTTAATTAGAAAAATTTTGGAACGAATTTTCAAAGTCTATAAATTTTTTAAATTTTAAAGTAAAGCCAATTTTCTATCTTAAGAAAATATAAGGGTTTAATCTTTGTTAGTAACATCACTGACTCGTATTTGGTGATAAATACGGGAAAGTGATGTTACATTTATTGGTATTATAGCCTCAGGTTTAGTCGATTCTGGATAGAAATTGAATTTAAAAATGAGTGGGAATTGTATACATGCCACTAGGATGTCATAATTACTAATGATTATGTGCAGATACTCTGATGCTCTGTAATTAGTAATGCTACTCTATATTAAGAAACTTGTTGAAAATGTGTTCTGTTCATATGTCAGACCATCAGGGTTCTAGACATGCGTTTGAACAGGAGATTCCTGTGCAGAGTTGAAGTAACGAGGTAAATCGGAATGTACCTCAGGAGCAATATCAAGGTCAGGCACCTGCACAAGGACAGCAAAACATGCCGTTCATGATCGTGGACTGTTCCTGCAGGCATTAGATGATATCTTAAATAGACCGAAACCAGTGTCTGTGCCAAGGGAGTTGAGGAAGTTGAAGGCATCAGAGTTTCAAGGTGATTCTGATGTTGATCCGATGTTTGCGGACTTTTGGCTAAATGATATTAAAATTATGTTGGACTCTATCTGGTGTGATGATCAAGGAAGACTAGAAGGTGTAACATCACTTTTGATGGGGGCCTGCTCGAATTTGGTGGACCACCATTACTACTCAGATTCCTCGGGAACGAGTTACTTGGGGAATTTTTTTTAAAAGAGTTCCAGAACAAGTACATTGGTGATGTTTTTATCGAGGATATGAGGACTCAGTTTATGAATCTAAAGCAAGCAGACAGATCGATATATGAGTATGAGTATGAGTATGAGTTTAATAAGCTTAGCCGGTTTGCTATAGAGCTCCTTCCGACTGAGAAGCACAGAGTTTATAAATTTGTGGGAGGCCTAGATCCTAGAGTATAAGAAAGTCTTGGTTGCTCTTGATTTGTCTGAATTTCAAGTGGCGGTTAACCAAGCTAAAGGAATGGAAAGGGTGGAACAAGAAGAAGTTTCTGAGAAGAAAACACAGTCAATTAAGCGACCTAGAGGCCCCAGTGTTTTACCCTAGTCTAAAGGGTAAAGGTTTTCGGCAGCAAGGATCAGTTGGGTCGATGTCGTCCGTAAAGAAAAATTCTTCTGCGGGTAAATCCAAGCAAGTCCACAATAAAACTAGTGGAAGTAAAGGTGATGGACTTTGGAATAGACCTGAATGCAAGACTTGTGGAAGAAGACATCCTGGTCAATGTTGGTATGCACTGGAGACACTGTGCTATCAATGTGGGAAGCCGGGTCATTTCAAACGAACATGTCCAGAATTACATGAGAATCAATGGTGGCTGCTTCTAAAAGAAATAAAGGGAACCGAGGGTGGAATTCCCATCAAGGTGCATCGGAAGTTGCATCAAATCTAAAAGGCAAAGCTCTGCTCGTGTATATAATATCAAGACCACAGAGTAAAGATGATCCTGATGTGATATTAGGTATGCTTGAACTCTTTAATAGACATATTTTTGCACTAATTGATCTTGGTTCCACTCATTCATATATTAGTTCTAGAATCATACTAGAAAGAAACATTCCAGTAGAACTAATTAAGAGTGAGGTGGTAGCAACCAATCCGTTAGGCCAGAGTACTAAGGTTAAGAGGATTTCCCGTCAGTGTCCTATTAAAATTCAGAGTGTGAATTTCCCCTCTGACCTTATGGAATTACCATTTTGTGAGTTCAAAATAATATTGGGGATGGATTGGTTATTTATATATGATGTTGTGGTGGAGTGCCGATTAAAAGGATTAATTTTAAAGGCAGCAAATGGATCACGAATAATATTCGTGGGGGAGAAGCTGAATCATCGTAGTGATGTTATTTTGGCTGTTGTTGCGAATAAAATGTTGATGGATGGTTGTGAAATAGATCCAACTCCCGAAATTGATACCTTGAAGAAGGGAGTGAAAATAGAAGATATACCTACAGTGTGGGAATTCTCAGATGTATTCCCAGAAAAATTACCGGGACTACCTCCAGATAGAGAGGTAGAATTTGGAATTGATGTGTTACTTGGTACAACACCCATATCGATAGCACCGTATCGTATGGCATCTGCTGAACTCTGAGAACTCAAATCATAGCTACAAGAATTGCAGAATCGAGGTTTTATACGACCAAGCATATCACCATGGGGAGCACCTGTATTATTTGTAAAGAAGAAAGGGATCGATGAGATTGTGTATCGATTATCGTCAACTTAATAAAGTGATTATAAAGAATAAATATCCATTGCCAAGAATTGATGATCTCTTTGATCAATTAAAGGGGGCAGCAATGTTCTCTAAGATTGATCTTCGATCGGGCTATCATCAATTGAAGATTAAAGAGCATGATATTCCAAAGATGGCTTTTAGGACTCGATATGAATTCATGGTGATGCCGTTTGGATTAACTAATGCCCCAGCAACATTTATGGATTTGATGAACCGAATTTTTCAGCCATACCTGGACCAGTTTGTAGTGGTATTCATAGACGATATCCTGGTTTATTCTAAAACCAATGAGGATCATGATGTTATCTCAGAATAGTTCTTCAGATTTTGAGGGAGAAGAAATTATATGCCAAATTATCTAAATGTGAGTTTTGGCTTTTTGAGGTGACATTTCTTGGACATATAGTATCGGCTGAAGGAATTCAGGTTGATCCTCAGAAAATTCAAGCTATCATGGAGTGGAAACCTCTTAAAAATGTTGCAGAGGTTAGAAGTTTTCTCGGATTGGCAGGATATTACCGCCGGTTCGTGAAAGATTTCTCAATGATTGCTGCACCTATTACCAAATTGCTCAGGAAGAATGTACCTTTTATGTGGACTAAAGAATGTCAAGAAAGCTTTGAAAGATTGAAGAAAATCTTGTGAAGCTCGGTGTTAGTTCAACCTGAATCGAGTAAGAATTTTGTGGTGTATAGTGATGCATCGCATAATGGTTTGGGTTGTGTACTTATGCAAGACGGGAAAGTGGTGGCTTATGCTTCTAGGCAGCTTAAAACTCATGAGAGGAATTATCCTACTCACGATTTGGAATTAGCTGCGGTTGTCTTTGCTTTAAAAATTTGGCTCCACTACTTATATGGTGAAAGATGTTATATATACACAGACCACAAAAGCCTGAAATATCTTTTAACGCAGAAGGAGCTGAATCTATGACAAAGGCGATAGATTGAGCTAATTAAGGATTATGATGCAATTATTAATTATCACCCGGGAAAGGCTAATGTGGTGGCAGACGCACTTAGCCGAAAGATGTTTTCAGCCCTACGGATATCGAATATTCAATTATCAATATTGGATGATGGTGCTCTACTTGCTGAGCTAAACATCAGGTCCACTTTGATAGACAAAATAAAAAAAATCACAGGAAACAGATGAAAATTGTTTAGAGAAAAAGAAGAAAGCTGAAAGGGGAGAATCTTCAGACTTCGAAGTAAAGTCTAATGGATGTTTATATTATAAAGGACGTGCTTATATTCCTGAAGATGATGAATTGAAAAAGGAAATTCTTATAGAAGCACATTATAGTCCTTTAACGATGCACCTGGGAGGAAATAAAATGTATCAGGATTTGAAGAGCCATTTTTGGTGGCCAAGAATGAAAAGAGCTATAATGGAATTCATGTCTAAATGCTTAACTTGTCAACAAGTTAAAGCAGAACATCAAGTGCCATCAGGGTTACTTCAACCAATTGCTATTCCATAATGAAAATGGAAAAAATGACTATGGACTTTGTAACCGGATTACCATTGACACCAAGTAGGAAAGACTCAATTTGGGTGATCGTGGATCGATTAACCAAATCAGCACATTTCCTGCCCGTCAGAACAGATTTCTCTTTGAATAAATATGCAGAGTTGTATATTCGGGAAATTGTTAGATTACATGGAGTTCCTATTTCCATTGTGTATGACAGAGATCCCAGGTTTACTTCTAGATTCTGGAAAGCACTACAGGAAGTATTGGGTACTCGATTGCATTTTAGTACTGCCTTCCACCCGCAAACTGATGGACAATCAGAGAGGACAATTCAGATTTTGGAAGATATGCTAAGAGCGTGTGTCATTGAGTTTGTAGGTTCGTGGGAAAAGTACTTACCATTGGCTGAATTTGCGTATAACAACAGTTATCAGTCAAGTATTAAAATGGCACTGTATGAAGCTTTATATGGAAGAAAATGTCGGACACCATTAAATTGGTTTGAGTTAGAAGACCGCAAGATTATCGGGCCTGACTTGATTCAAGAGGTAGAAGAAAAAGTGAAGATAATTCGAGATAATCTAAGGGTAGCTTCCGATAGACAAAAGGCTTATTCAGATTTAAAAAGAAAAGATATTGAGTATCAGGTATGAGACAAGGTATTTTTGAAAGTTTCACCATGGAAGAAAATAAAGAGATTCAGAAGAAAAGGGAAGCTTAGTCCCAGATTCATTGGTCCGTATGAAATCTTGAAAAGAGTTGGACCTATGGCATATCAATTGGCTTTACCACCAGAAATGAGCAAGATTCATGATGTTTTTCATGTATCGATGCTTCGCAAATATAGGTCAGATCCTTCTCATGTCATTTCACCTGCGGAAGTTGAGATGCAACCTGATTTGACATTTGGAGAAGAACCAATAAAGATTTTAGCTCATAGGTGAAGAAATTGAGGAACAAATCGATTCCATTGGTTAAGGTGCTCTGGAAAAACCACAAAGTGGAAGAAGCCACATGGGAAACTGAAGAACGAATGAAAGAACAGTACCCGCATTTGTTTAATCCAGGTACGTTCTAAAAATTTGAGGACGAATTTTTTAGGAGGAGAGAATTGTAATATCCCATTATTTGATTAGTGACCAAAAAGTGAATAATCAAAATTTAGTGGTTTTAGTTCAGTGACTAAAATGTAAAGTTTTAAAGTTTGGTGACAAAAGTGAAAAGTTGAGAAAAGTTCAAGGACCAACATGGTAATTTTCCCAATAATTATTTTTATTCCAAAAATAGATAGATTATCTAAGGGTGTGGATCGAATATAAAAACTATGGTTTGATCTGATGTTTCTATTATTGGGAAATTACGGTTAAAGTTTAAGTAATTCGGGTAATCGTATGAGCTCAGAATTTTATGAAAATTTGAAGGAAGTCTTAAAAAGACCCGAAGAGCATAGCATCAAAGTTTTGAATCGTTTTTAAATCAGTTTAGATTCGATTCTATTCAGTATTTTGTATAGGTGGTGGAATGGCATTTTTGAAAATAAATTATTTCATTAATGTCATTTTAGACATTTCACCTATACTTTTTAATGAAAATTTATTATGGAAGAGGATAAAATATAGGTGTTGGATTGTGATTGGTTATAAATAAGGGGTGAAATAGTCATTTGACTATTTTAGAGATTTTTATTTTTATATAGCCAAATTAGAAGACATTTGGCATTAAAATTAAAGATAGAAAAGACTAGAAATTTGCTCATCTTTCTCCCAAGTAGTCGAGACCCCTAGCAAGGTAAGAGCAAAAATTTCAATTCAATTTTTGGCTTGATTTACTTGGTTTTTGGTTAGAGACATGAAATAAGAAATTGATCTCCTTTGAATTCTCTATCTTTTGACATAAGTTTTGCTTAGCTTCCATATCTCTAAGTTGAGTTTGATGATTAGGGTGGTTGAAGAGCATGTTAAGATTTCATGTTTTAAGGCTTAATCAAGTTGGAAATGGTGTTGTAGTGTTGTTTAGATGCTTGAAATGATGAAAACTTCTTGATAAACCTATAGGGACCATTTCGCAAAATGAATAATATTAGGGAAATTTTGTAAAAATTATTTTGATGATGGATTTGATTAGAATGATGTTTTCTAAGTTTAATTATGTTGTTGGATTGAAGAAAACATCATTTTAGGACCAATTTGTGATTTGTGTAAATTGGGTGAAATAAGTGAAAAAATTGGAAAATATTCAAGAAGCATGGGTATGTTGTTTGCTATGATAAAATGATCATTTTGGTATTAATATTTTTAAAAATGGAGATGAAATATGGAAGTTTCAAATTTTAGTTTATAAACCCTAAGAGAAAGAATTTAGGGTTTAAAGGGAGATTATCAAACTATTGGTTGTAATGTGTAATTTTAGATGAGATTAAAGTATTGGGAGCATGGTGGTTACAAAGAAGTACTTGGTTGAAAATATTAATTTTTCCATATTGGTATGTACATGTATTAGTAAAGGTTGGACATGTACTTAAGGTTGCTTGTGTCATGTATTTAATGTACAATCAGATAACAATCGAGTTCGAGTACAAAACAGTGAAGAAAGAAGATAGAAAGTGCAATCGAGCTTAGTGAGGCTAGTATAAATTATAACTTTGAAAGTGTCAAGGTGAGTGCAATGCATGCATAGCATGATTTTTATGTCATTCATTATATAATTGACATGTTAAAAATATGTCCAGAATTGAGAATACATGCATGGATCACTACTTATCCATGGAATGTTATTTTACGTATGAATTGCTTAATATGTATATATGTTGCCATGTATGAGATTATGATTGATATAAAGCCCAAAAGTATGAGATAGGAAATTAAAAGTATAGTTGGATATCCATAGAGTCATAAACAATTTGTATAAACATTTTAGCACTCCCATTAGAGTGCATTTTATTATAAGCACTTAAGGTAAAGTGTAAAATAATTAATAATTGAATACTTGGTAAGTATACAAAACACTTCTTGGTGTTAAGCACTTCCAAAAAGTGCACCTAATATACTATACTCAAGTAAGTATAAGGGGATGACCCGCGTACCAAAAATTTCCTTAATTCAATACTTGGGCTAAATGAATTGAAAACAGATTAAAAAGGCTTGAAAGCTCGATGATGAATATGGCAACGGTATTGATAAGAATCAAGGTTATTACCATGTAATATGTTACTATATATATCATGTCATATATGTTAAAATGCATAAAATGGGAGGTGATCATATGCATTGTCACTATAATATATTGATACCTATGTTAAATTACATTTGAATTAAATGTTGTTGTCTCACTAAGTATATGCTTAGCGTATGATGACTTTCATGCGTAGGTTTTAAAGGAGCTTCAAGTGAAGAGCAGCCGAGCATCACTTTCATATTTTGGGAGGTATATCTCCATACTCATAGTAATGTAATGACATCCATCCTTTCTTTTGGAAATGTACTAGATGGCATGTATAATTAGTGGGGTTGTAATAACTTATCACTAAATATGGTGGGTTAATAGTTGTTGAATATGGATGATGAACCTAGTAAGTCCTATTATGGTTATAAATGGTAATGGACTAAGTTTTTAGTAAATATGGATTCTAAGATAGAAAGTTTAAAAATCTGCCCAGAAATGTATGCAAAAGCAGTGTCTTCGAAAAATCAGCATAAATTACACAATTGGAATTAGACAGTGAATCTTATATGTATGAACTAAAAATTTTGTCTAGTTTCTTACAAAATTAATGGTCACTGATTTCGAGTTTTATGTAAAAAGTTATGAATTTTTATTCGATGGAAGGTCAGAAATCAGGGTAGCAGAATTTTTGAAATTCTGGGTTGTGACGTGAATCTAAGGATTTATTTGAATTTTTGTGTAATGAATTTAGGCTAATAATTTATATGGTTAGAAGGCTTAATGAATCTAGTTTAATTAGAAAAATTTTGGAACGAATTTTCAAAGTCTATAAATTTTTTTTAAATTTTTAAGTAAAGCCAATTTTCTATCTTAAGAAAATATAAGGGTTTAATCTTTGTTAGTAACATCACTGACTCGTATTTGGTGATAAATACGGGAAAGTGATGTTACATTTATTGGTATTATAGCCTCAGGTTTAGTCGATTCTGGATAGAAATTGAATTTAAAAATGAGTGGGAATTGTATACATGCCACTAGGATGTCATAATTACTAATGATTATGTGCAGATACTCTGATGCTCTGTAATTAGTAATGCTACTCTATATTAAGAAACTTGTTGAAAATGTGTTACATTCATATGTCGACCATCGGGGTTCTAGACATGCGTTTGAACAGGAGATTCCTGTGCAGAGTTGAAGTAACGAGGTAAATCGGAATGTACCTCAGGAGCAATATCAAGGTCAGGCACCTGCACAAGGACAGCAAAACATGCCGTTCATGATCGTGGACTGTTCCTGCAGGCATTAGATGATATCTTAAATAGACCGAAACCAGTGTCTGTGCCAAGGGAGTTGAGGAAGTTGAAGGCATCAGAGTTTCAAGGTGATTCTGATGTTGATCCGATGTTTGCGGACTTTTGGCTAAATGATATTAAAATTATGTTGGACTCTATCTGGTGTGATGATCAAGGAAGACTAGAAGGTGTAACATCACTTTTGATGGGGCCTGCTCGAATTTGGTGGACCACCATTACTACTCAGATTCCTCGGGAACGAGTTACTTGGGGAATTTTTTTTAAAAGAGTTCCAGAACAAGTACATTGGTGATGTTTTTATCGAGGATATGAGGACTCAGTTTATGAATCTAAAGCAAGCAGACAGATCGATATATGAGTATGAGTATGAGTATGAGTTTAATAAGCTTAGCCGGTTTGCTATAGAGCTCCTTCCGACTGAGAAGCACAGAGTTTATAAATTTGTGGGAGGCCTAGATCCTAGAGTATAAGAAAGTCTTGGTTGCTCTTGATTTGTCTGAATTTCAAGTGGCGGTTAACCAAGCTAAAGGAATGGAAAGGGTGGAACAAGAAGAAGTTTCTGAGAAGAAAACACAGTCAATTAAGCGACCTAGAGGCCCAAGTGTTTTACCCTAGTCTAAAGGGTAAAGGTTTTCGGCAGCAAGGATCAGTTGGGTCGATGTCGTCCGTAAAGAAAAATTCTTCTGCGGGTAAATCCAAGCAAGTCCACAATAAAACTAGTGGAAGTAAAGGTGATGGACTTTGGAATAGACCTGAATGCAAGACTTGTGGAAGAAGACATCCTGGTCAATGTTGGTATGCACTGGAGACACTGTGCTATCAATGTGGGAAGCCGGGTCATTTCAAACGAACATGTCCAGAATTACATGAGAATCAATGGTGGCTGCTTCTAAAAGAAATAAAGGGAACCGAGGGTGGAATTCCCATCAAGGTGCATCGGAAGTTGCATCAAATCTAAAAGGCAAAGCTCCTGCTCGTGTATATAATATCAAGACCACAGAGAGTAAAGATGATCCTGATGTGATATTAGGTATGCTTGAACTCTTTAATAGACATATTTTTGCACTAATTGATCTTGGTTCCACTCATTCATATATTAGTTCTAGAATCATACTAGAAAGAAACATTCCAGTAGAACTAATTAAGAGTGAGGTGGTAGCAACCAATCCGTTAGGCCAGAGTACTAAGGTTAAGAGGATTTCCCGTCAGTGTCCTATTAAAATTCAGAGTGTGAATTTCCCCTCTGACCTTATGGAATTACCATTTTGTGAGTTCAAAATAATATTGGGGATGGATTGGTTATTTATATATGATGTTGTGGTGGAGTGCCGATTAAAAGGATTAATTTTAAAGGCAGCAAATGGATCACGAATAATATTCGTGGGGGAGAAGCTGAATCATCGTAGTGATGTTATTTTGGCTGTTGTTGCGAATAAAATGTTGATGGATGGTTGTGAAATAGATCCAACTCCCGAAATTGATACCTTGAAGAAGGGAGTGAAAATAGAAGATATACCTACAATGTGGGAATTCTCAGATGTATTCCCAGAAAAATTACCGGGACTACCTCCAGATAGAGAGGTAGAATTTGGAATTGATGTGTTACTTGGTACAACACCCATATCGATAGCACCGTATCGTATGGCATGTGCTGAACTCTGAGAACTCAAATCATAGCTACAAGAATTGCAGAATCGAGGTTTTATACGACCAAGCATATCACCATGGGGAGCACCTGTATTATTTGTAAAGAAGAAAGGGATCGATGAGATTGTGTATCGATTATCGTCAACTTAATAAAGTGATTATAAAGAATAAATATCCATTGCCAAGAATTGATGATCTCTTTGATCAATTAAAGGGGGCAGCAATGTTCTCTAAGATTGATCTTCGATCGGGCTATCATCAATTGAAGATTAAAGAGCATGATATTCCAAAGATGGCTTTTAGGACTCGATATGAATTCATGGTGATGCCGTTTGGATTAACTAATGCCCCAAAGACATTTTATGGATTTGATGAACCGAATTTTTCAGCCATACCGGACCAGTTTGTAGTGGTATTCATAGATTTATATCCTGGTTTATTCTAAAACCAATGAGGATCATGATGTTATCTCAGAATAGTTCTTCAGATTTTGAGGGAGAAGAAATTATATGCCAAATTATCTAAATGTGAGTTTTGGCTTTTTGAGGTGACATTTCTTGGACATATAGTATCGGCTGAAGGAATTCAGGTTGATCCTCAGAAAATTCAAGCTATCATGGAGTGGAAACCTCTTAAAAATGTTGCAGAGGTTAGAAGTTTTCTCGGATTGGCAGGATATTACCGCCGGTTCGTGAAAGATTTCTCAATGATTGCTGCACCTATTACCAAATTGCTCAGGAAGAATGTACCTTTTATGTGGACTAAAGAATGTCAAGAAAGCTTTGAAAGATTGAAGAAAATCTTGACAGAAGCTCCGGTGTTAGTTCAACCTGAATCGAGTAAGAATTTTGTGGTGTATAGTGATGCATCGCATAATGGTTTGGGTTGTGTACTTATGCAAGACGGGAAAGTGGTGGCTTATGCTTCTAGGCAGCTTAAAACTCATGAGAGGAATTATCCTACTCACGATTTGGAATTAGCTGCGGTTGTCTTTGCTTTAAAAATTTGGCTCCACTACTTATATGGTGAAAGATGTTATATATACACAGACCACAAAAGCCTGAAATATCTTTTAACGCAGAAGGAGCTGAATCTATGACAAAGGCGATAGATTGAGCTAATTAAGGATTATGATGCAATTATTAATTATCACCCGGGAAAGGCTAATGTGGTGGCAGACGCACTTAGCCGAAAGATGTTTTCAGCCCTACGGATATCGAATATTCAATTATCAATATTGGATGATGGTGCTCTACTTGCTGAGCTAAACATCAGGTCCACTTTGATAGACAAAATAAAAAAAATCACAGGAAACAGATGAAAATTGTTTAGAGAAAAAGAAGAAAGCTGAAAGGGGAGAATCTTGAGACTTCGAAGTAAAGTCTAATGGATGTTTATATTATAAAGGACGTGCTTATATTCCTGAAGATGATGAATTGAAAAAGGAAATTCTTATAGAAGCACATTATAGTCCTTTAACGATGCACCTGGGAGGAAATAAAATGTATCAGGATTTGAAGAGCCATTTTTGGTGGCCAAGAATGAAAAGAGCTATAATGGAATTCATGTCTAAATGCTTAACTTGTCAACAAGTTAAAGCAGAACATCAAGTGCCATCAGGGTTACTTCAACCAATTGCTATTCCATAATGAAAATGGAAAAAATGACTATGGACTTTGTAACCGGATTACCATTGACACCAAGTAGGAAAGACTCAATTTGGGTGATCGTGGATCGATTAACCAAATCAGCACATTTCTGCCCCGAGTAATTTCTCTTTTTGAATAAATATGCGAGTTGTATATTCGGGAAATTGTTAGATTACATGGAGTTCCTATTTCCATTGTGTATGACAGATCCCCGTGTTTACTTCTAGATTCGAAAGCACTACAGAAGTATTGGGTACTCGATTGCATTTTAGTACGCCTTCCACCCAAAAACCGATGGACAATCGGAGAGGACAATTCAGATTTTGGAAGATATGCTAAGAGCGTGTGTCATTGAGTTTGTAGGTTCGTGGAAAAGTACTTACCATTGGCTGAATTTATGTATAACAACATTATTATCAGTCAAGTATTAAAATGGCAATCGTGTATGAAGCTTTATATGGAAGAAAATGTCGGACACCATTAAATTGGTTTGAGTTAGAAGACCGCAAGATTATCGGGCCTGACTTGATTCAAGAGGTAGAAGAAAAAGTGAAGATAATTCGAGATAATCTAAGGGTAGCTTCCGATAGACAAAAGGCTTATTCAGATTTAAAAAGAAAAGATATTGAGTATCAGGTATGAGACAAGGTATTTTTGAAAGTTTCACCATGGAAGAAAATAAAGAGATTCAGAAGAAAAGGGAAGCTTAGTCCCAGATTCATTGGTCCGTATGAAATCTTGAAAAGAGTTGGACCTATGGCATATCAATTGGCTTTACCACCAGAAATGAGCAAGATTCATGATGTTTTTCATGTATCGATGCTTCGCAAATATAGGTCAGATCCTTCTCATGTCATTTCACCTGCGGAAGTTGAGATGCAACCTGATTTGACATTTGGAGAAGAACCAATAAAGATTTTAGCTCATAGGTGAAGAAATTGAGGAACAAATCGATTCCATTGGTTAAGGTGCTCTGGAAAAACCACAAAGTGGAAGAAGCCACATGGGAAATCAAAGAGCGAATGAAAGAACAAGATACCGCATTTGTTTAATCCAGTGCGTTCTAAAAATTTGAGGACGAATTTTTTAGGAGGAGAGAATTGTAATATCCCATTATTTGATTAGTGACCAAAAAGTGAATAATCAAAATTTAGTGGTTTTAGTTCAGTGACTAAAATGTAAAGTTTTAAAGTTTGGTGACAAAAGTGAAAAGTTGAGAAAAGTTCAAGGACCAACATGGTAATTTTCCCAATAATTATTTTTATTCCAAAAATAGATAGATTATCTAAGGGTGTGGATCGAATATAAAAACTATGGTTTGATCTGATGTTTCTATTATTGGGAAATTACGGTTAAAGTTTAAGTAATTCGGGTAATCGTATGAGCTCAGAATTTTATGAAAATTTGAAGGAAGTCTTAAAAAGACCCGAAGAGCATAGCATCAAAGTTTTGAATCGTTTTTAAATCAGTTTAGATTCGATTCTATTCAGTATTTTGTATAGGTGGTGGAATGGCATTTTTGAAAATAAATTATTTCATTAATGTCATATTAGACATTTCACCTATACTTTTTAATGAAAATTTATTATGGGAGAGGATAAAATATAGGTGTTGGATTGTGATTGGTTATAACTAAGGGGTGAAATAGTCATTTGACTATTTTAGAGATTTTTAATTTTTATGTAGCCAAATTAGAAGACATTTGGCATTAAAATTAAAGATAGAAAAGACTAGAAATTTGCTCATCTTTCTCCCAAGTAGCCGAGACTCCTAGCAAGGTAAGAGCAAAAATTTCAATTCAATTTTTGGCTTGATTTACTTGGTTTTTGGTTAGAGACATGAAATAAGAAGTTGATCTCCTTTGAATTCTCTATCTTTTGACATAAGTTTTGCTTAGTTTCCATATCTCTTAGCTGAGTTTGATGATTAGGGTGGTTGAATAGTATGTTAAGATTTCATGTTTTAAGGCTTAATCAAGTTGGAAATGGTGTTGTAGTATTGTTTAGATGCTTGAAATGATGAAAACTTCTCGATAAACCTATAGGGACCATTTCGGCAAAATGAATAATATTAGGAGAAAATTTGTAAAAATTATTTTGATGATGGATTTGATTAGAATGATGTTTTCTAAGTTTAATTATGTTGTTGGATTGAAGAAAACATCATTTTAGGACCAATTTGTGAATTGTGTAAATTGGGTGAAATAAGTGAAAAATTGGAAAATATTCAAGAAGCATGGGTATGCTGTTTGCTATGATAAAATGATCATTTTGGTATTAATATTTTTGAAAATGGAGATGAAATATGGAAGTTTCCAAATTTTAGTTTATAAACCCTAAGAGAAAGAATTTAGGGTTTAAAGGGAGATTATCAAACTATTGGTTGTAATATGTAATTTTAGATGAGATTAAAGTATTGGGAGCATGGTGGTTACAAAGAAGTACTTGGTTGAAAATATTAATTTTTCCATATTGGTATGTACAAGTATTAGTAAAGGTTGGACATTTACTTAAGGTTGCTTGTGTCATGTATTTAATGTACAATCAGATAACAATCGAGTTCGAGTACAAACGAGTGAAGAAAGAAGATAGAAAGTGCAAGCGAGCTTAGTGAGGCTAGTATAAATTATAACTTTGAAAGTGTCAAGGTGAGTGCAATGCATGCATAGCATGATTTTTATGTCATTCATTATATAATTGACATGTTAAAAATATGTCCAGAATTGAGAATACATGCATGGATCACTACTTTGGTGTTAAAAATTAGTCATTCATGCATTAATTCATGTTTCTTTCCACCGTTGAGCTTGATTACATAACTTGGTGATTTTTGTGGAAAAAGATGCTGCTTTGGTGTGTTTTTGTATGTGTGCAGAATCACTTGCCTAAACAAGCCTAGAACTAGTTGCCAGGGCAGTGCATGAAGGAGATGCCGAGCTAGTTGCCAGGGCAATGCATGAAGGAGACACCGAGCCAGTTGCCATGGCAATTGTCGACAAAGAATAAGGTGATATGGTAGTCGAAATTGATGACTAGACAAGCCCAAGATGACGTGGAGCAAAGCTAAATCCCAAAGGAGTTTGATTTCCATGAAGAGATTAAAGAAGAATTAAATTCCAAGAAGATAGGAGAAGTTCTAGAAGGAATACAATTATAATAAAGAATTATATTCTTTAAAGATAATTTAATTCCAACTTAACTTCCTCCTCAATGAAGGAATTCGACCTAGCCCTATAAATAGATCACCAAGCCGTCAACTCTAAGTGAGCAAGAGGAGGGAAAATTTCGACAACCCCATAGGGCAAGAAGAGAGAAATTTCGACAAGAGAGCAAGGGGGAGAGAGTTTGATTTCTTCTTCTTCTTCTTCTTTGCTTCCATTAGATTCATGGTTTGGGGATTATTCTTTGTATATCTTTTGAACCCAACCATGAACTAACTTGATTGGTTGGGGTTATTGTGTTTTGTTGTTGTGAGAAACAATTGGATTTTGTTTAGGTAATAAGAGTTTGCACTTTTCTATTCAAGGTTTACTCATTCTTGGCTTTTATTCTTGTTTGCGAGTGAATTGGGAGAGGATCTCGTAACTTCATCTATTTATCTAATATCGGGAGAGTTAGATTCAAGAAATGAATGAATATGATCTTTATTCAATCTATTGATGGTGAAGATTAATCCGACTTAAGAGTAAGTTAAGGATTTCAACGGCTAAGAGAAGCGCAAGATTGGTTGTTGTTCACCCTTGATTCACGCAGGGATGTATTATCAAGGCATGCATAAGTAGCTAGAGTTTCGACTTAGGGATAAGAAGAAACCATTGAAGAACGCTCCGCCGAACCTTGAAGTTGCTGCCCAGCCGCCCAAGTAGTGCCCAGTTAGTCACCCAGGCAACCATCGATTAGTTGCCAAGGCAACCCCGCTGTGCAAGTTGCCGCGGCAACTGAGTTTCCCTTGCACTCTTTTACCAAGACGATCCAATCGGCTATCACACCTCAACTCACGATAACCTGGCCTATTTACTCTATTTTAATTTCATCTATTCTTTTAGTTTATTGCTCTTAGTTTTCTCGTTAATTAAAACCTCTATTATCAATTGTGTTTTTATTTTCACAGTGCAGTAACTTAAGCAAAGTGGCCCAAACCAATCCCTGTGGAGACGATACTCGATACTCGTATCACTTTATTACTTGCGACGTGTATACTTGCACATTTGTGTAGCACTTATTACACGCAACAAGTTTTTGGCGCCGTTGCCGGGGATTGGCAATTGGTGTTAGTTGTTTTTGTTATTGCATTTTTTTCTCTTAGTTTTACTAACTTTTCTTTTCGTTTGTTTTATCAAAAAAATAGGTGTGCTACAAGTTAAGGGACATCAACATGTCAGGAAATAAAAGCCGATCTATTCGAGAGATGATGTTGGAAGATATGAATCAATCCAATCAAGAGTTTCTTGCACCCTTTGATGATTACCTATACCAACTGAGAAAAGCCCAAAGAATTTATACCGTGGAAAAATCTTGTGCTATGTGTGGAGAACATCATATGTTTGAAAATTGCCCTCACATTTTCGGTGCATATAACTACATGGAGGACCATAGAGGGAACCAGCAGCAAAATTCTTCATGGTATGGTCAAAAAGCTCAAATTTTTTTTACCATAACAATTTTGCTGTAGCAACAGATATGCCATGGCAATGTAGTCCTTTTCAAGAGCATTCCAATTCCTTGGAGGAAACATTACTAGCTTCCTTGGCTAGACTTGACGGATCAATTAAAGAGATTCGAGAGCTATCAAAATCTATGGATACGAGGATAGCTCAGTGGGATGCAACCTTAGGGGATTCAGAAGATCAATTGGGGAGATCCACATATGTCATGGATAACATGCACCAACAATTCATTCCTAGGGATACTGACGTCCCAAGGCAAGAGGATAAGGAGCAATGCAAAGAAAGATCTCCGATGTGTGGGGAACAACTAGAACCTCAAAGTCAAGAGGATGCCAATGAGAGAGACTACCCAACACATGATGAGCTTGAACAACAAATTGCCTCAGCAATGATTGAGGAGCCTGAACAGAGCAATGCCGCGACAACACTCAGTGAATCTGAGAACAACATACTACAGCAAATTCTGAGGAACCTGATGCCCAGAAGTTTACAACGTTGATGTTGAAGTAGGAATCTGTAGATTGCTCTCATCTACAATTGCCACGGTAATTACACGACCACATGCAATATCAACGAGATGATAATACTTTGCCAATGGAATATGAGCAGGTAATGGTTGAACCTTTCGAATTCTTTAAAAACTTACCTCGTCCATTGCAGGTATGTCTTGAGGAACCGAGGTTGGTAGATTTGAAGCCATCGAAATCTCTACTGATGGAGATGTTTGAGAGGTCAAAAGAAAACAGTGTTTGGATTCGTAAAGCTTTTCAGAAAATTGGTTATTCCTTTGACTTACAGCAAATTTTGGCAACTGATTGCCACGACAATTGGCTTGAGCAGCAATTGCCACGACAACAAAGGCTACATCCAACCATGATAGAAGTCGACAAGAATGAGGTAATTGAATGGTTGAGAATGGATATAATTTTTTCTATTAATATATTTGTGCCTTCAAGAATAGTAGCAAGGTGGAGAGTATACATGGACTACAAGCGAACAAAGAAGAAAGACACCTCCACCATGGTAACTCAAAAGGGAGTAGTGGCAAGCACATTGGCCAAACTCTTTTTGGGCAATATTGTCACCCAATGGAGGGTGCGGATGGACTATAAGAAGTATCGAAAATGACCATCCTCAAGTTTTCTCATATATGCACTAACATTAGAAGATGCATGATGGCACTCTTTTCAGACATGGTCGAAGACTTCATTGAGATCTTCATGGATGATTTTTCTGTTTTTGGTAGTGACTTCAACAGTTGCCTCGACAATTTAAAGAATGTGTTGGCAAGATGTGAAGAAACCGATTTAGTCCTTAATTGGGAGAAGTGCCATCTTATGGTAGATGAAGGAATAGTGCTCGGCCACAAGATTTCATCCAAGGGAATTGAAGTAGACAAAGCCAAGGTGGACGTGATCGAGAGATTACCCCCACCAAGATAAAGTCTTCCATTTTGATGATTCTTGCACCCAAGCATTCGAAACCCTAAAGGAAAAACTTGCCTCGGCACCCATTGTTGTTCCACCAGATTGGACGCTAACTTTTGAGCTCATGTGTGATGCAAGTGATTTCACGGTAGGAGCAAGTCCTAGGCCAATGCACAGGAAAGGAACAGAAAATCAAGTGGCTGATCACTTATCACGTTTAGAACGTAATAGGGAGGAGGACGCATATTTAGAGATATGCGATGCATTCTGGATGAACAACTTTTAGTTGCCTCGGCAACCATAGATGTACACGCCTCAGCAACCATGGATGCGCAAGCCTTGGCAACCCTCGACGCTGCAGCAGCTCTTAACGCGCACGTCACGGCAACTCCAGACGTGCACGCCTCGGCAACCATGGATGCGCATGCCTCAGCAACCCTCGACGCCGCAGCAGCTATTGATGCGCACGCCTCAGCAAACTTTAGACACGCACGCCTCGGCAACCCTCGATGCCGCAGCAACCCTTGACGCCTCGGCAACCATGGATGCGCATGCCTCAGCAACCCTCGACGCCGCAGCAGCTCTTGACGTGCACGCCTCGGCAACCCTCGACGCAGTAGCAGCTCTTGATTCGCATGCCTTGGCAACTCTAGACGCGCACGCCTCGGCAACTACTGATACGCACGCCTCGACAACCATGGACGTGTATGCCTCGACAACTCTAGACAAACATGACTCGGTAATCTTAGGAGTAGTTGCCACGGCAGCACATGCCTCGGCAATACCCTGGTACGCAGATTTAGTTGATTTCCTTGTTTGTGGTATTTTACCTTATGGCCTTACTCACCAAGGGAAGAAGCGGTTCCGCCATGATGCTAAGCATTACTTTTGGGACAAGCCTCTTTTGTTTAAACAATGTGCAGATCAGGTTATACGCCGATGTGTCCCTGAAGAGGAGCAACAGAATATACTCCGACAATGCCATTCTTCACCCTATGGAGGACATTTTGGAGGAACTCGTACCGCGGCCAAAGTTTTTCAATCCGGTTTGTATTGGCCAACACTGTTCAAAGATGCCCAAGAGTTTTACAAGCAATCTGATCGTTGCCAGAGGACGGGCAATATCACCCACAAACCAATGGGCAAGCAGAAATTTCTAACCGGGAATTGAAGGGTATACTCGAGAAAGTTGTAAATCCCTCTAGGAAGGATTGGTCAGTAAGACTAGATGACGCACTTTGGGCATATCACATTGCATTCAAAACACCCTTAGGTATGTCCCCCTTCCGACTTGTCTATGGCAAAACATGCCATCTACCGGTGGAAATCGAACACAAAACATATTGGGCAATCAAGACCGTGAATATGGATTAGGAAAGTGCCGGACAAAAGAGTTTGTTGGACCTCAACGAGATAAAAGAATTTCGTGCACTCGCCTATAACAATGCACAAATCTACAAGGAGAAAACAAAGCAATGGCACGACAAGAAACTATTGCCGCAACAATTCATGCCAGGGCAACTAGTTCTCTTATTCAATTCTCGACTAAAACTTTTCCCGGGAAAACTAAAATCAAGATGGTCGGGACCATTCAAAGTTGTCAAACCATTCTCCCATGGTACCGTGATAATCAAGTCCATTACCAACGAATATGAATTCAAAGTTAACGGACAGAGATTGAAGCACTACAACGGTGCCCATGTAGAACGAAACAAAGAAGTTGACACCTTAGGAGATGCCTGAGCATGCTCTCCTTTCGATATTTTCTTTTTCTTTTTTTTTCGAACTATTTTTTTTCTCTTTCTATTATTTTCGGTTATTATTTTTTCTCTCTTTATTTATTTTTGGAATTTTTAGGAGAGATTTTATTTTTCTTGATTATCTTTAGTTTCCAGGTTTTCTTTTCCACAACAAGACTCACAACCACCATGCTAAGGAAATTTATTGTCGACTACTTGCCACAGCAACCACAACAGAAACTGGCGATGCCCAGGCAATAATAATGGCTTTGGCAACTACTGATGCCCATGCAAGTGAACCTGCATCGGCAAACATGGATCAAATCAAAGCAATGCTATTCACGCGGTACCAGCATTCAACCACCGACTGAAAAATGAATCAAGCAAACGGCACGAAGGAAACTTATCACTCGAGGTGACGACCACTCCGACTAACTCATTTCATTTAGTTTTTATTTAAATTTTGCTTCACTCTTACATGCATTGAGGACAATGCTTCTCTCGAGTTTGGGGGGGTGTTGGTTTCTAGTTAGTTTCATGTTTAGCTGCATTCATCGTTAGCAATCACATATAGGTTGCATATGTTACTTGCCATGCCTTTAATTGGATTTAATTGCTTAAGACTTGTTGAATATCCAATGATGAATTTTTGCCACTGCACTTAATTGAAAGAACCTTTAATTTTAAGATTGCATGAAAAGAACTTAGAATTTTACTATGATGCTGAATTTTTTTACATGGTTGTGGCTTATTGATTGAAAGAAACTTAGTGAACTTAGGTTGCTTAAAATTTGGGTAAATTGAAAATTAAAAGTTAAATATTCTTGCTAGAGGTTCCCGAAACTGGCTCTAGTAGTAAATACACTTTCTTGCTAGAGGTGCCCGAAACTGGCTCTAGTAGTTAATGCACATTAAAGAA
This sequence comes from Hibiscus mutabilis, assembly GCA_019671005.1. Classification (NCBI taxonomy): domain Eukaryota; kingdom Viridiplantae; phylum Streptophyta; class Magnoliopsida; order Malvales; family Malvaceae; genus Hibiscus; species Hibiscus mutabilis. The sequence goes on from CM033714.1 coordinate 27,170,365, forward strand.
TCGCTAGAGGTGCCCGAAATTGGCTCTAGTCGACTAAAATAAAATGAGAAATTGCTTACTTTGCTAGAGGTGCCCGAAATTGGCTCTAGTGAAAATAAAAATAAATGCCTCAGTAATTAAATTGATAAAAGCCTATTGTTCACATAGAATCCTGAAAATCAACTTGTACACAACTACGCACACACATTGTCACGAGCATTATAGTTTTGTTCCGGGTAATTTTTGTGCTATTCGAAAAATTAAAAGGTGATCATACTTTGTGCCACGGTTCCGAGGTTTGAATTCAAGTTTGAAGCATGTCTTTGATGATTAAAGTCTTGGCAGGTAATTGTTAGTTTGCATTGCTTGAGCACAAACAATAGTTCGAGTTTGAGGGTGTGATAAGTGTTCAAAAGTACTATTTTTATTACCATTTTTACTCATATTATTGTTAGACTTAAGCTCATATTAGTTGCATAATTAGTCATTCATGCATTAATTCATGTTTCTTTCCACCGTTGAGCTTGATTACAAAACTTGGTGATTTTTGTGGAAAAAGATGTTGCTTTGGTGTGTTTTTGTGTGTGTGCAGAATCACTTGCCTAAACAAGGCTAGAACCAGTTGTCAGGGCAGTGCATGAAGGAGATGCCGAGCTAGTTGTCAGGGCAATGCATGAAGGAGACACCGAGCCAGTTGCCAGGGCAATTGTCGACAAAGAATAAGGTGATATGGTAGTCGAAATTGATGACTAGACAAGCCCAAGATGACGTGGAGCAAAGCTAAATCCCAAAGGAGTTTGATTTCCATGAAGAGGTTAAAGAAGAATTAAATTCCAAGAAGATAGGAAAAGTTCTAGAAAGAATATAATTATAATAAAGAATTATATTCTTTAAAGATAATTTAATTCCAACTTAACTTCCTCCTCAAAGAAGGACTTTGACCTAGCCCTATAAATAGATCACCAAGCCGTCAACTCCAAGTGAGCAAGAGGAGGGAAAATTTTGACAACCCCATAGGGCAAGAAGAGAGAAATTTTGACAAGAGAGCAAGGGGGAAAGAGTTTGATTCTTCTTCTTCTTTGCTTCCATTAGATTCATGGTTTGGGGATTATTCTTTGTATATCTTTTGAACCCAACCATGAACTAACTTGATTGGTTGGGGTTATTGTGTTTTTTGTTGTGAGAAACAATTGGATTTTGTTTAGGTAATAAGAGTTTGCACTTTTCTATTCAAGGTTTACTCATTCTTGGCTTTTATTCTTGTTTGCGAGTGAATTGGGAGAGGATCTCGTAACTTCATCTATTTATCTAATATCGGGAGAGTTAGATTCAAGAAACGAATGAATATGATCTTTATTCAATCTATTGATGGTGAAGATTAATCCGGCCTAGGAGTAAGTTAAGGATTTCAACGGCTAAGAGGAGCGCAAGATTGGTTGTTGTTCACCCTTGATTCACGCAGGGATGAATTATCAAGGCATGCACAAGTAGCTAGAGTTTCGACTTAGGGATAAGAAGAAACCATTGAAGAACGCTCTGCCGAACCTTGAAGTTGCTGCCCAGCCGCCCAAGTAGTTGCCCAGCTAGTCGCCCAGGCAACCATCGATTAGTTGCCAAGGCAACCCCACTGTGCAAGTTGCCACGGCAACTGAGTTGCCCTTGCACTCTTTTACCCAGACGATCCAATCGGCTACCAAACCTCAACTCACGATAACCTAGCCTATTTACTCTATTTTAATTTCATCTATTCTTTTAGTTTATTGCTCTTAGTTTTCTCGTTAATTAAAACCTCTATTATCAATTGTGGTTTTATTTTCACAGTGTAGTAACTTAAGCAAAGTGGCCCAAATCAATCCCTGTGGAGACGATACTCGATACTCGTATCACTTTATTACTTGCGACGTGTATACTTGCACATTTGCATAGCACTTATTACACGCAACAGTTATCATATGCATTGTCACTATAATATATTGATACCTATGTTAAATTGCATTTGAATTAAATGTTGTTGCCTCACTATGTATATGCTTAGCGTATGATGACTTTCATGCGTAGGTTTTAAAGGAGCTTCGAGTGAAGAATAGCCGAGCATCACTTTCATATTTTGGGAGGTATATCTCCATACTCATAGTAATGTAATGACATCCATCCTTTCTTTTGGAAATGTACTAGATGGCATGTATAATTAGTGGGGTTGTAATAACTTATCACTAAATTTGGTGGGTTAATAGTTGTTGAATATGGATGATGAACCTAGTAAGTCCTATTATGGTTATAAATGGTAATGGACTAAGTTTTTAGTAAAAATGGATTCTAAGATAGAAAGTTTAAAAATCTGCCCAAAAATGTATGCAAAAGCAGTGTGTTCGAAAAATCCGAATAAATTCCACAATTTGAATTAGACAGTGAATCTTATATTTATGAACTAAAAATTTTGTTTAGTTTCTTACAAAATTAACGGTGACTTTTTTCGAGTTGTATGTAAAACGTTATGAATTTTTATTCGACGGAAGGTCAGAAAACAGGGTAGCAGAATTTTTGAAATTCTGGGCTGTGACGTGAATCTAAGGATTTATTTGAATTTTTGTGTAATGAATTTAGACTAATAATTTATATGGTTAGAAAGCTTAATGAATCTAGTTTAATTAGAAAATTTCGGAACGAATTTTTGATGTCTATAAAAAAATTTATAAATTTTTAAGTAAAGGCAGTGCAGGCTGCCAATTTTCTATATTAAGAAAATATAAGGGTTTAATCTTTGTTAGTAACATCACTGACTCGTATTTGGTGATAAATACGGGAAAGAGATGTTACATTTTTATTCAAGTGTTAGGGTTTTAGTGAGCCTAGAATTGTGTAAACATTCTACCTTATGAGTTGCTAAATTTGTATTTTTCTCTTTGTGAGAGTTCTTAAGGTTTTAGGGTATAAACCTTAAGGGAGTTGTAAGGTTATCTCCTTGAGCCTCAAAAGGAAAGTAAATCTAGTGGATTTGAGAAATCCTTAGTGTGGATAGCTAAGGTAGTGGATGTAAATCTTATTGAGAAGGTTGAACCACTCTAAAATTCTTGTGTCTTTATCTTTTTGCTTCCACCAAACTTTTTAATTGCCAATTCACCCCTTTTAGCTATTTGCAATTGATTGTTCATATTTACAATTGATATCAAAGCTACACTCATTGGAAGGCTTCACATACTCTTGAGTAGATCCGAATGGTGTTCTATCAATCAACATGGCCTCTACTTTCGACAACCACTTCAAGGAATTACAATCCATCTCCAAACCGCCTTATTTCAATGGTGTAAACTACCTCTATTAGAAGAATAAAATGAGGCTCTTCATCAAATCCAATGACTACCTCCTTTGGGATGTATTGGAAGATGGACCAGCTATTTTCGATGAAGAGAGAGGTGACCGACTCGTTCCCAAGGCTAAGGAAGAAATAAACGATGAAGATCAGAGGAAGTTGCAAGTCAACGACAAAGCCATGTTCATTATATTTTGTGCCCTTGGTCCAGACGAGTATGTGAAGTTGTCTTCTTGCACAAGTACGGAGGAGATATGGGATAAGCTTGAAGTTACTTATGAGGGCACCAATGAAGTGAAGGAGACCAAGATTGGACTACTCAATCTAAGCTATGAGAACTTTAAAATGGAATCGGATAAAGACATCACCAAGATGTTTGATCGATTCTCCGTCATCGTCAACGGGCTTAAAGGCTTTGGAGAAGTCATTTTGAAAGACAATCTTGTTCGGAAGCTTACCAACTCTTTTCTTGAGTCATGGGACTCAAAGAAGATCGCCGTCAATGAAGTTAAAGATCTCAAGACCTTGAAGCTTGATGTTTTCATAGGGCCTCTTTTCACTCATGAAATTATGAACAAAGGAAGAGAATGAGAGAAGAAGAAAGAGAAAAAGGAATTAGAGAAGAAGAAGATGGGAATTGCTCTTAAAGCTTCATAAGATGAGAGTGATTCAAGTGAGGAAGAAGACAAAGAAATGACTATGCTAGCTAAGAGATTCACAAGGTTCATGAAATCCAACTGTGGAAAGAAGTTCCAACGAAGGGAGGGTTTCAAGAACAAGCTTAAGGAGGAAGAGAAGAACCAAATCGTATGCTATAAGTGCAAAAAGCCAAGACACATCAAGTTCAATTGTCCCTGACTAAAGAAAAAAAGCTTCGGGAAGAAGAAGAAGAAGCTCAAGGCACATGTAGCTACTTGGAGTGATGAGGACTCGTCTGATGAGGAGGAGCAAGAAGTAGCTAACCTTTGTCTCATGGCATTGGAGGGGGGTCCTAAGGTAACCTCATACTTATCTAATTTTGATTTTACTTTTGAAGAGCTTCAAGAAGTTTATGATGAGTTACAAGATGTTTATGATGAGTTGATTGTGAAGTATAAAGAATCAATTTTGAAAAACAAGAAAACAATTTCTGATTTGAAAAACCAAAATGATTCTTTATCTAAAGCCAACTTGGAGCTTGTAAGGAATGTTGTGAATATGCAAGAAAAATAAAAATATTTTGAAAAGAAAAACCAAGACTTGCATAACCTACTTTCAAGAGTCCATGATGATCACCAAAAGGAAGTGGGTGATCTTAAAGCTTCTTTGAACAAGGTTGGGAAATCCCATTTTGAAAAAAGAAAATCATTCAAAATCCAACCATGTGAAAAGAAGCTTTAATGTGTACAAACATAAAGGCTTCTAAAGGCTCTCTAACGGTAAGAGAGAGTGTTTGGGTTCCTAAAAAACTTGTCACTTCTAATAATGTTGATTCCATTGCTTCTTGGATTCATAAGAGAACCAAGATTTTGGGAGCTAATACTCATGGACCCAAAAGAATTTGGGTACCAAAAATCAAGCCTTGATCATATGTTTGTAGGGGGCCATTGCTACAAGGCCAAAACTTCAAGTGCAAATTAATGGTACCTTGATAGTGGATGCTGAATACATATGACCGGTAACAAGAGTCGATTCTTGGAGCTAAAACTAAAAAATGGAGGAATAGTGACTTTCAGTGACAACTCCAAATGACACATTGAAGGAATTGGTTCTATTGGTAATCACACTTCTATACTTATTGATAATGTAAAGAACTTTAATTCCTCAACTGATTTGCTTGCCAAGTTGGTGGAGAAATCCAATTTTGGGTGATGGTGGTGGAAGCAATGAAAGGGAATGAACACAATGATTTAGAGTGATTTGATCTTCTCAACCAAGCTCTACATCCACTACCTTAGCTTCCCACTAAGGATTTTCCCAAATTTACTATTGAATTTCTTCCCCTTTTCTAGGCTAAGGAGGTGACCCTTTATACACTCAAAGCTTTATATCCCAAAGCTTAAGCAAACCATCTTTTACAAAGAGAAATAGAAAGCAAACTAGGAAAACCTCTCAAAGGTAATTTGTTTGCAATATTTAAGCACTTACCCAATCCTAAAACACTTGAGCAAATACTACAATGAAAGCTCACAAGTGTTGTCTATGAAAAATGTGGAAATTTGAGCACTGAGACATTTTTCAATCAATGGAATGTTGGCGTATTGATCATTAGTTGATTTTGGTGCTTGAAGGTCCCTTCTATACTCCCAAATGAGATTCTAACTGTTGGGGATGAATTGGAGCCATTGGGGATGATTCCCATGCTGAATTTTCCATTCTGAACCGGTACTCGGGCACCCGTATTGGTACGACCATGTTTTGGGAATAGCCGTTGGAGACTGAAAACCCAAGGGGGTTTCAAAACCACCAAGGGGGTTTCGAAACCACCATGCCTATACTGGTATGACAGATGCTATATCGGTATGGATTTTGGTTTTTGGAAAATGGTTTGTATATTCGTATCGGTACGAACCAAAGGTGTACCAGTACGAGCCTTCCAAAATTGACATTTTGGCCATTTAAAAGCTTTTTAAATTATGTTAAAAATTTATGAAACCATTTCAAACATATATTCAAGTTGTTTGTACTTAAAATCATTTTTGAAACTTTTCAATTTTGTCCAAAACTATTTTTAAATTATTATATCAAAACAAAAATCCTAACAATCTCCCCCTTTTTGATATAATAAAACTAACTTGAAAAATTGTTTAAGTAATTCTCCCCCTTTGTGAAATAATTTTTGAACAAGAGAATATAGATTCAAAAGAGTTAAAAGCTCCCCATTATTCATTTGAAAATTCAATTTTTCAAACCATTCTCCCCTTTTTGTTATATAAAAAATGATTCAAAGCTAAAGTTTGAAATAACTTGAAGAACAATAACAATGGAGGTTATTTTTTTTTATAAAGAGTTTTGTTAAAAAGAAATGGCTCCCCTTTACTCTAGCATCAAACAAATTGTTAGTCCAACAATTTATGATTAACTAGTTGAAAAAAATCAAGAAAAAATTCAACTAATTTTACCACTTGAATCAAAGGTAGGATCTCCTTCTTCAAGTGCTTCTCCTTGTATGCATAGAGCTTTCTTGGTTCATCACTTTGTTGATCAATGCTCCATCACACCTATAAAAAGATAATCAAGTAATTTTTGGTATCCAAATTGCTTTGGATCCAATGGCATTAGTTAAACAAATTTTAGTCCCCTTAGGAATTCATTTTACAATTTCATCATTTTTATTTGAAGTAATTAGTTCTTTTGGAACTCAAATACTTCTAAAACATTTTCCGTTTAAAAATCTAGGGGCACTAGATTGTCTTTGATAAAAATTTGATTTTCCAAAATTGTTTTTCCTTTCAAGCTTCTTGGAAATCAAATCTTTTTCTTTCTTAAGGTCATCCAACTCATTTTGATGATCTTTTTCCATCTTTTGAAGCAAATTTTGTAAGCTTAATACTTTTTTTCTCAAAATCCTTAATTTTTGCTTCAAACTCCAAATTGATTTTCAAAAGCAAATCATTTTCGATTTTTAATTTTGAAATCATCTTTTTATTTTTCAAAAATAAAGCCTTGAACTCAAAAACCAATTGGTCATAAGCTTCTTGTAACTCATCAAATGTATAAGAATTAGAAATAGATGAGTTAGAAGTTACCTCACCCTTCTGGATGGTCATAAAGCATAAGTGGGCTACCTCATTGTCGATGGAGTCTTCTTCATCACTCCATGTTGCCACATATGCCCTTTTTCTTGAAGCGAGGACAATCATATTTGGTGTGTCCTTGCTTCTTGCATTCAAAGCTCTTTCGGGGATCTTTCATCTCGATTCATGTCTTGAAGACTTTTTCATTTCATTCTTCATGAATAAAGTGAACTTCTTGAAGAGATGGACCATCTCTTCACTTTTATTTTCCTCCTCACTTGAATCTTCTTGATGAATCGTAAAGGATTGAAGATCAACAACGTTTAGATCTTTTATTCCTTACTCTTTGATCTTCTTTCCCTTCTCCTTTCCTATCCCTTCGGACATCATTTCATGGGTGAGCAAAGATCCCATAAGCTCATCAAGCTTGAGCTCCTTCAAATTCTTTGCTTCTATGGTTGCGGTCTTCTTTGAGTCCCATGAATTGAGAAGTGAGTAAATCAGCTTCCTCACAAGCTTGTCCTCTGAAATCACTTCTCCAAAACCTTTAAGTCCATTCACAATGGTAGAGAACCGATCGAACATAGCTTTGATGTCTTCATCCGAGTCCATCTTAAAGTTCTCGTACTCAAGGTTGAGAAGACCAATTTTGGTCTTCTTTACTTCATTGGTTCCTTTATGAGTGACTTCAAGCTTGTCTCAAATCTCTTTTGCACTCTCACAAGAAGAGACTTTGGCACATTCTTCCGGCCCAAGTGCACATAAGAGGATGTGCAAGGCCTTCGCGTTGAGCTTCATTTTCTTGCGATCATCCACACTCCATTCTGCCTTTCTTCTTTGTAAAAGAACGAGCCATCGAGCACAATTTCCCAAAGACAATAGTCTTTGGCTCTCAAGAAGAACATCATCATATTCTTCCAATAGAAGTAGTTGGCACCGTTGAAGTATTGTGGCTTGTCAATGGATTGTGCCATGAATACCGATTGATGTGTAGGATCTATCGAGCTTCTCGGATTATCTCAAAAGGTGGTGAAACTTCTCGATTGAGCCGTACTCTAATACCAATTGAAGAGCTCAAATTCCTCAACCGATTTGCTTGCCAAGTTGGTGGAGAAGTCCAATTTTGGGTGATGGTGGTGGAAGCAATGAAAGGGAATGAACACAATGATTTAGAGTGGTTCGATCTTCTCAACCAAGCTCTACATCCACTACCTTAGCTTCCTACTAAGGATTTTCCCAAATTTACTACTGAATTTCTTCCACTTTTTCTAGGCTAAGGAGGCAACCCTTCACACACTCAAAGCTTTCTATCCCAAAGCTTGAGCAAACTATATTTTACAAAGAGAAATACAAAGCAAACTAGGAAAACCTCTCAAAGGTAATGTGTTTGCAATATTTAAGCACTCACCCAGTCCTAAAACACTTGAACAAATATTATAATGAAAACTGACAAGTGTTGTCTATGAAAAATGTGGAAATTTGAGCACTAAGACATTTTTCAATTAATGGAATGTTGGCTTATTGATCATTAGTTGATTCTGGTGCTTGAAGGTCTCTTCTATACTCCCAAATGAAATTCTAGTTGGTGGTGACTGTTGGGGATGAATTGGAGTCGTTGGGGATGATTCCCATGCTGAATTTCCCATTCTAAACCGGTACTCAGGTACCTGTATCGGTACGACCATGTTTTGGGAAATAGCCGTTGGAGACTAAAAACATAGGGGGTTTTGAAACCACCATGCTTGTACCAGTACGGCATATGCTATATCGGTATGTATTTTGGTTTCTAAAAAATGGTTTGTAGATTCGTATTGGTACAAACCAAAGGTGTACCAGTACGGGCCTTCCAAAATTGACATTTTGGCCATTTAAAAGCTTTTTAAATCATGTTAAAAACTTATGAAACCATTTTAAACATATTTTCAAGTTGTTTGGACTTAAAATCATTTTTGAAATCTTTTTAATTTTGTCCAAAACTATTTTTCAATTATTATATCAAAACAAAAATCCTAACCTAATGTTTTATATGTCAATGGTCTTAAGCTTAATCTTTTAAGCATAAGCCAATTATGTGATAAAGGTTTCAATGTCCTTTTTGATTTAAATGGTTGCAAAATTATTAACATTGATTCCAACAAAATTGTGCTTATTGGTCATCGAATAGGAAACATTTACATGGTGCATCTAGATGACAATCATATTTCAAATGCATGTTTTGTTGCAAAATATGAGCATGATTCTTGGTTGTGGCATAGAAAACTATGACATGCAAGCTTGAGTGTTTTGGAAAAAATGATTTCAAATGATCTAGTAAGAGGTTTGCCAAAAATAAAGTCTTCTCTTGACAAAACTTGTGATGCATGTGCAAAAGGCAAACATGAAAGGGTTTCTTTTAAATCCATTAATGATGTTTCTACAAGTAGAGCTTTACAGTTGATCCATATAGATCTTTTTGGCCATATTAGAACTATGAGCATGGGTGGAAAACAATATGCATTTGTTTTAGTTGATGATTACTCTAGAATTACTTGTGGTTCTATTTTAAGTACCAAAGATGAGACTTTAGAAAAATTCATCATGTTTTCAAAAGCAAACCAAAATAACGTTGGTTACTCCATTTCTCATGTAAGGAGTGACCATGGAACCGAATTTTAAAATCTAGGTATTGAAATGATTTGTAACTCTAATGGGATAATTTTTGGCTCCTCGCACACCCCAACAAAATGGGGTTGTTGAGAGGAAAAATAGAATTTTAGAAGAAATGGCTAGAACCATACTTTGTGAAAACAATTTGCCTAAGTATTTTTGGGCAGAAGCCACTAATACTGCTTGTTATATTATCAACCGAGTAATGATTAGGCCAATTTTAAAGAAAACACCTTATGAGCTTTTCAAAAATAAAAAGCCTAACATTAGCTATTTTCATCTTTTTGGATGTAAATGTTTTGTTTTAAACAATGGAAAAGACAATTTAGGCAAGTTTGATGCAAAAAGTGATGAAGCTATTTTTCTAGGTTAATCTTTAAAATCTAAAGCCTATCGAGTATTGAACAAAAAGACTTTAGTAGTTGAAGAGTCAATTCATGTTGTTTTCAATGATAACATCCTTCCGAGGAAGGATACTTGTGATGATAATGATGTAGGAATTTTGGCTGCCAATGATGGTGGTGGACAATCATCAAAGATAGAAGAAGTTCCACCAAAATAAGAACCATAAGATCTACCTCTAGAAGCCTTGAAGGAGGTGTCTCTAGAGAAAAGAGAGGTCACATACCCAAAGGAGTTCAACTATGTCAAAGGTGGTGAGATTTTGGGTGATCCATCCAAAGGGGTAACCACTAGATACTCTCTAAAAATACTTATAATTTTATTGCATTTATCTCATGCATAGAACCTAAAAAAATCTAAAAAACATTAAATGATGATTATTAGATATTGGCTATACAAGAGAAGTTAAATCAATTTAAGAGGAGTAAGGTTTAAAGATTAGTTGATAGGCATAGTAATAAATCTACTATAGGTACTAAATGGGTTTTTAGAAACAAACTAGATGAGAGTGGTAACATAGTGAGAAACAAGGCTAGACCTGTTGCTCAAGGTTACACTCAGGAAGAATGAATTGATTTTGATGAAACCTATGCACCCATAGCTAGAATCGAAGCTATTATGATGTTGCTTGCATTTGCAAGTTATCATGAATTCAAGTTTTTTCAAATGGATGTTAAAAATGCTTTTCTAAATGGTTTTATAAATGAAGAAGTGTATGTAGAACAACCACCCGATTTTGAAGATCAAAAATATCCAAACCATGTTTTTAAACTTTCAAAAATTTTATATGGTTTGAAATAAGCTCCTAGAGCTTGGTATGAAAGATTGAAAAATTTTCTAATTGAAAAAAGTTTTACAAAGGTAAGGTTGATACTACAATTTTTATAAAAAGAAAAGGTAAAGACATTTTAGTAGTTCAAATTTATGTTGATGATATTATTTTTGGTTTTACTAATGAATCCCTTTGCCAAGATTTTGCTAAGTTAATGCAAGGTGAATTTGAAATGAGCATGATGGGGGAGCTCTCATTCTTCTTGGGACTCAAAATCAAACAAAGGAAGGATGACATCTTTATCAATCAAGCAAAGTATATCAAAGATACACTCTAGAAGTTTGGCTTGGAGAATGTAAAGCCTCAAGCTACTCCAATGAGCTCATCTACAAAGCTTGACAAAGATGAAGGAGGTAAATGTGTTGATCTTAAGCTTTATAGATCTATGATAGGTTCTTTGTTTTATCTTACCGCAAGTAGACCAGATACCATGTTTAGTGTTTGATTGTGTGCTAGATTTCAATCTAGTCTTAGAGAATCACATCTAAAGCCTTTTAGAGAATATTTAGATACCTTTGGGACACATATTGTTTAGGTTTTTGGTATCCTAGAGACTCATCTTTTAGTTTGCATACTTATTCGGATGCGGATTATGGAGGTTGTAAGATAGATAGAAAGTGGACCTCTTGTACTTGTCAATTCTTAGGTAGTATGCTTATATCATGGTTTTCTAAGAAGCAAAATATCGTAGCGCTATCTACCATCGGGGTGGAAATATTTTGGCCAGTAGTTGTTATGCTCAAGTCCTTTAGATGAAGCAACAACTCTTAGATTTCGAAATTGATGTAGGTACTATCCCCTTAAAGTGTGACAATACAAGTGCTACTTCTCTCACTAAGAATCCTATCCAGTATTCTAGAACCAAGCATATAGAAATAAGACACCATTTCATTAGAGATCAAGTCTTGGAAAATGATGTTGTTCTAGAGTATGTAGACACCTTGAACCAATTAGCAGATATCTTTATGGAACCTTTAGATAAGGAGCGTTTTTGGTCTCTTAGGAGAGAGTTGGGGCTTACTAGCCTTTCTTGAGCCTTCTTTTGATCTTAAAACCTGCTTGAATTTGGTTGATAATTATGTTTGTGTGATTTTGATCCTTTATTCATCTATTCATGTTGTAAGGGGGAGTATGTATCTATTTTTTTCCCTTTCATGACGATATCATATCATAAGCATTCATATTGGTTCGAGTAAAATCAAATTTTTGGGTCCTCTACAGCCAAATCTGTCAAATTTGGTTAGAGGGTATCGATACGGGGTATAAGGGGTAGTGTTTTAGTACAACTCAGTCTATACCAGTACGGGTCGAAGATTATTACCCGTACCGATATGCTATTCTGGTACGCATAAAGTGCGTATCGGTACGCGTGTCCATTGGAGCCATAAATAAGGTTTTTCCTAATTTAACTCAAACACCAACCTTTTCTCTTAAAACCCTAGACGAAAACTCTATTTAAACACTCCAAATCTCTCAATTTTTCATCAAAAATTATCAAATCTCTTTCGGGGCTTTTGATTACAACTTCAAACCCAAGCTACTCTCATCAATCTTTGTGCACAACATCCTCTCATTCATCCATACTCAAGGTAAAAACTTTGTTTTCTTTATATTTCGAATTCTTTTATATTTATATAACCTTTATGTTTAAAATTAATATATTTAGGATGTATATATCCTTGTTTTCAAAGATTTTACAAAAACTTTTTCAAAACTGAAATTTTTTTGTTCAAAAATAAAATTATACTTGTTTATTTTATTTTTTAGTTTTCAAGTTTTAACTTTACCAAAATTTTTCTTTATATTGGTATATGATTTTAAACTATACAATATAGATTTTTGTATTGCCTTGATCATTGGATTGAATTTGATGTATATGCCTACATGTGTTTTGTGGCTTAAATTTTGCAAGTTTTTAACCATGCCTCCTAAGAAAAGATCTAGAGAAGAGATGGGTCTAGTACTTCAAATCCTAATCCAAATTGCAATCCCAGAAACATTGATACCAAACCCAATCTTAACCAACCTTTTATCCATCATTTAATGAACCGAAATATCCCAATGCTACGAAATATCCCAACATTTTTAAACATTAATGCCAATCCACACTAAGGGTTTCTAAAATCCACTAGATTTGTATTCCTTTTGAGGCTCAAGGAGGAAACCTTACAACTCCTTTAAGGTTTATATCCCAAAACCATAAGAACTCGACAAAGAGAAAAATACAAATTTAGCAAACTGAAAATCCTCACAAGGTAGAATGTTTACACAATTCTACGCTCACTAAAACCCTAACACTTGAATAAAAAGAATACAAAAAAGATCACTCAAGTGGGTTTACAAGATTTGACAATAAATAGCTCAAAGATGTTGGATGTGTGCTTGAATGCTTTTGACTTGTTGAATAAGTGTCGAAGAAACTTTGGAGACTTGATTTTATACCCCCTCATTAATTTCTAGCCATTTGGGTAGTTGGGATATTGATTATAGATGTTGGGCTTCATTTTTCTTGCAATAAATGTTGTCTTGCAACAATGGGTATCGATACTTGAGCAATCGTATCGGTACCTGCCATAAGAAGAAAGAACTGTTTCAACAAATGGGTATCGAGAGTGACAATTTTAAAAAGGGTATCGTTATAATCCATACTGTACCGATACCAGTTTTACTCACTGGAATCCTTGGAAGTTTAGATTAAAAACTCGTATCGATACGCCTATAGGGGTATCGGTACGTGTAATTGATTTTCAAAAGTTATGGTTCTAATAAACTGACAAGGCAAAGGTCTAATAATAAATGCAAAGATTTACAAAATCTTTAAACCCTGTATTGGCACGCTAAAGTCCGTACTGATACTCATATGCAATTTGGATTATATGTTTAATAAGGCGTACCGGTACAACTATACATGTATCAATACCCTATAGCCATTAAGTATAAAACAATTTTTCAATAGAGAAAAACCATACAGTACGCCATAGGCTGTATCGGTACTCCTATACCAAATTGGATATATTTTGAGTACCAAAACGCTTAGAAAATATTTGGGGTTTAAGGTTTTGACTTATTAATTATTTTAAGTTCGAATGGCTGCAATTTAGTGAGTAAAATAAACAGTTAAAATGTATTCATTTTTACAAAATGTAAACCTTATTGAGTGTTAGAATGATCAATCAACACAGTTTGGCCAAGAGGGGGTGAATTGGCACTTTTAAAAATAAAAGGAAGCAAATGGAAATGAGAAAAATGAAGACACAAGGAATTATAGTGGTTCAAGCTTCTAACAAGCTCTACATCCACTACCTTAGCTCCCTACTAAAGCTTTCAAAAAATTCACTAAGAATTCTTCCCCTTTTCTAGGCTAAGGAGGCAACCGTTACAATCGATCAAAGCTTTCTACCCAAAGCTTGATCCAATTCACTCACTTTACAACAACAAATGGCAAATAATGAAATACCACTCAAAGGTGAATAATTTGCCCAATTACAAGTACTCTTAACCCAAAACTTGAATAAAATTAATACAATTGAAGAACACTCAAGTGGGTTACAATATTTGACTCTAATAGCTCAAAGATGGTTGGATTTGTGCTTGAATGCTTTTGATTTGTTCAATAGTTGTTGTTGAATATTTAGAGAATTGATTTTATACCCCTCCATTGATTTCTAACCGTTTGGTTGGTTGTGATCATCAATAGAGCCGTTGGGTTGCTTTCTTCCCGCAATAAAGGTTGTTTGGTAACCTACTATATCGGTATATGAGGAGTCGAATCGGTACCTCCCATAAGAAGAAATAATCATTGTACAAAGGGGTATCGATACGTTTGAATGCGTATCGAAACGAGTATAGTATAAAAACATAGGCGTATTGATATAGTATAGCCATATCGGTAAGATTTTAGCTCACTAGAATATGAGGAAAAGTCTAAGGAAAATTGCATCGGTATGCCTAGGGGGCGTATCGATACGGGTTAACTAAAATTCAAAGTTTGGTGATTCCAGCAACTGACAAGGTAACAGTCATATATTAAATGCAAAGATTTGAAAATCTTAACACCCCGTATCGGTACAGGTGAAGTCGTACCCATACTCGTAACCAAAAATATAAACCTAGACGAAGGCCGTATCGAAATGGGCTTAACCGTATCGGTATGATTTTGCAAATAAAATTCCAGTAGCCAAAAGTCGTATCGAAACACTCAAGAGTGTATCGATACGCCTGGGCATTTTTAGTTATTTGAGTATGAAAATACTTAGGAAAAACTTTTGGGGTTTAGGTTTTGACTTAGAAACATTTTAAGTTTGATTCCTTATCATTTTGTGAGACTTTTTGAATACTTAAAAATTTATCTAATTTTACAAATCGGTCCCTAAACACTTTGTTATATCAAAATCAAATATAGGTTTTACAATATCTCCATTTTTGATATAACAAAACCGAAGTAAATTTTTAAGTAGGTTTAAAAAAATACTCTCCCTTTTTAAGACTAAAAGATATAGTTTTAAGAAACTTTGAAGAATTTAGCTCTTTTTACTTCTCCCTCTTTTTGTTAGATCAAAATCAATAGGATATAAATAAAGCAAGATATAAACATTAAAGGTACTCCAAGCATAAAGAAACAACATAGATATCATTAAAATTCAAAGCAACATAATAAAATCCAACTCAAATCCTAAAAAATAAATCAAATAAACCAAAGCATAGGAGTTCATAAAAACAAAGACATAGGTGCATAAAATATAAAACCTAATATGATATGATATGTCATAAGATGCAAGAGCCTAAGGAGAGCCTTCATCTTCTTCTTCATCATCCTCTTCATCTTCATCATTGGCATTGGTTCCAAAAGATTGTCGACATTCTCCATGAAAAGCAGTAAAAGATATGTCCATAGACGCTTGATGATTCTCAATGGAAATAACTCTCTCCTCCAAAGATGTAAAACGAGTGTTAATAGCGGTAAATCCGGAGGTCATAGTAGTGTCCAAAGATGCAATGCTAGTGCCCAAAGATGCAAATTTCCCGTTGAGATAAACCATGAGAGCATTAAGGGAAGGTTGGGAAATTAGAGCTTGAGGAGCCACTACCGGATCGGGTTGAGCACCTTGAGGGAGATTTGCGACACGGATCTATTCTCCATTATAATATGAAAACTTTACACGGTAGAGAGAGCGCTCATCAATCATTTCAGTGAGAGGTTCAGCAAGATCATGAGAACAATAAATCTCCAACTTGTAGAACAAGTAGCTCAAAGTGGTGTCATAGGTGAAGGATGAAACAAGAGTTGTATGAAGATTTTGCACAAGGAAGACTATCTCGACGAACATAATTTGAGCAAGGTTAGGATGCTTACCCTGACGAAAGTAACGAATCCAAAAGTCATAAACTTGAGGAATTATTGAGAATTTTCCATATGATGGGTGAAACCATCAAGTGATCATAAGGTGAAGGATGCGATCATGAGCATCAAGCATGGTCACGGAGCTACCAAGAACATGTCCCAACAAGTCCTCATCATCAATACCCACATCCTTAAAACCAAAAACATTTGCTAAAATCGAAGAATCAATTTGAAATTTCTTTCCCATTACGTAGGATTCAATAGCAACAACCTTGGATCTATCTTGGTTATAAATACACCAAGCATTGGAATAAAAGATAAGAACAAGGTTAATCCCGAGTATGCTTAAAAAATCAAAAACTTCCATTGATGCATTAGCTCAAGGTATTTTAATTGAAATCTTTTGGAAGACAAAAAAAGGATTAAAAGAATGCGCTCACGGCGAATTTTATAACCTTGATATTGTTTAAAATGATCTATTGCATTTGGAAAACGAGGTTTATTAAACCAACTTTGAAAAATATAGGTGAGGTTGGGTTTGGTACCATTGTTTTCGGGATTAGAATTTGAGGATTGTCCCAATTCTCTTCTTGCTCTTTTCTTAGGAGCTATAACAAGACTTGAAATCAAAATCAAACCACAAAAAAATGTATGCATAAATCATCACATTCAATCCAATGAACAATCCAATGATCAAGGTATTGTAAAAACTTATATCGTATAGTTTAAAATCATATACAAGTATAAAAAGGATTTTTGGTAAAATAAAATTTGAAAGTAGTGTTGAAAAATATACAGTATAACTTTATATTCAAACCATAAATTTTTAGTTTTGAAAGAATTTTTACAAAATCTTTGAAGAACATGTTATATACATACTAGATATACAATTTTTAATAAAAACAGTAAACAAATAAAGATTAAAACAGAAATAAAAGTAAGTAGGGTTTATACCTTGAATAAGGATTGAAGATGAATGAAGAGATGATGATGCACAAGACTTGATGATTTTGCTTAGGTTTGATGAGAAAACCAAAAGCCCTCAAAATATTTTGATGATTTATAAAAAATCAAAGGGTTTTGATGGGTTTATATAGAGGAAAAACGTATCTAGGGTTTGAGAGAAAGTTAGAATTTGATTTAAAGTTGGAAACCTTCTTTTAATGCCCATTTAACTCTCCAGTGGCTACGCATATCGATACGCCACCTGTGCGTATCAAAACAATATACCAAAACGGTTTTTAGCTATTTTGATACACGACCCCATACCGGTACAGGTCAACCTGTACCGAAACTATCTCATGATAGCCGTATTGATACACGGTATCCCATATCGGTACCCCTAAGCCAGAAATATCATTTTTGACTGCAAGTTGCTCAAAATTTTGATTTTACTCGAATTGAAATGCATGAATATGATATGTGAACATCATGTATGATCAAAAACAGATGCATACTCCCCCTAGTAACAAGCATAGACGCATATAGGAGCAAAAACACATAAGCAAAGAGATCAACCAAATTTAAGCAATTTTAGACACTAAAAAAGGCTCTAAGGTTCAAGGTAGGCTAGTTAAACCCAACTCTCTCCTGAGAGACTAAAAAATGCTCTTTGTCTAAAGGTTTGGTGAAGATATCCGCTAATTGTTTCAAGGTGTCTACATATTCTAGAACTACCTTATTTTTTAAGGCATGATCTCTAATGAAATGATGTCTTATCTCTATGTGCTTGGTTCTAGAATGTTGGATGGGATTCTTAGTGAGACATATGGCACTAGTGTTGTCACACTTAAGAGGGATGGTACCTACATCAATTCTATAATCTAAAAGTTGTTGCTTCATCCAAATGACTTAAGCACAACAACTTTTGGCCGATATGTATTCTGCTTCGGTGATAGATAATGACACACTATTTTGTTTCTTTGAAAACCACGATATGAGCATACTACCTAGGAATTACCGAAGGTACTTTTTCTATCTATCTTACAACCTCCATAATCTGCATCTGAATAAGCATGTAAATCAAAGGATGAATTTCTAGGATACCAAAGGCCTAAACAAGGTGTGTCTCTAAGGTATATAAAGATTATCGTAATGGCTATAAGGTGTGATTCTCTAGGACTAGCTTGAAATCTAGCACACAAGAAAACACTAAACATGATATCCAGTCTACTTACGGTAAGATAAAGCAAAGATCCTATCATAGAGCGATAAAGCTTAAAATCAACACACTTACCTCATTCATCTTTCTCAAGCTTTGTAGAAGAGCTCATTGGTGTGGCTTGAGGTTTCACATTCTCCAAGATAAACTTCTTGAGCATATCCTTGATGTACTTAGCTTGATTGATGAAGATGTCATCCTTCATTTGTTTGATTTGGAGTCCTAAAAAGAATGAGAGCTCCCTCATCATGCTCATCTCAAACTCACATTGCATCAACTTAGCAAATTATTGGCAAAGCAACTCATTAGTAGAACCAAAAATTATATCATCAACAAAAAATTGAAGTACTAAAATGTCTTTGCCTTTTCTTTTAATGAAGAGTGTAGTGTCCACCTTTTCTTTTTCAAAATCTTTTTCAATTAGAAAACTTGATAATATTTCATACCAAGCTCTAGGAGTTTGTTTCAAACCATATAAAGCTTTTGAAAGCTTAAAAACATGGTTTAGGTTTTTTGGATCTTCAAAACTGGGTGGTTGTTCTACATACACTTCTTCATTAATAGAAAAGCACTTTTAACATCCATTTGAAAAAGCTTGAATTCATGATAACATGCAAATGCAAGAAACATCCTAATAACTTCTATTCTAGCTACGGGTGCATAGGTTTCATCAAAATAGATTCCTTTTTTCTTGAGTGTAACATTGAGCAACAAGTCTACCCTTGTTTCTCACTATGCTACCACTCTCATCTATTTTGTTTCTAAAAACCCATTTAGTTCCTATGGTAGACTTATTACTAGGCCTATCAACTAATGTCTAAACTTGACTTCTCTTAAATTGATTTAACTCCTCTTGCATAGCCAATATCCAATAATCATCTTTTAATGCTTCTTTGATATTTTTAGGCTCAATGCATGAGGTAAATGCAACATTACAAGCATTTTTAAGAGAAAGTCTAGTGGTTACCCCTTTGGATGGATCACCCAAAATCTCACCACCTTTGACATAGTTGAACTCCCTTGGGTAGATCACTTCTTTTTCCTCTAGAGTCATGTCCTTCAAAGCTTCTAGAGGTAGATCTTGTAATTCTTCTTCTTTGGTTGGAACTCCATCCATCTTTGATGTTTGTCCTCCATCAATGGCATCAAAAATTCCTATATCATCATCATCACAAGAATCTTTCCTCAAAAGGAGGTTATCATAAAAAACCACATGAATAAACTCTTCAACTACCAAAGTTCTTTTGTTAAATACATGATAGGCTTTAGAGTTTAAAGAATAAACTAAGAAAATAGCTTCATCACTTTTAGCATCAAATTTTCCCAAATTGTCTTTTCCATTATTTAAAACAAAACATGTACATCCAAAAGGATGAAAATAGCTAATGTTAGGCTTTTTGGATTTTAAAATCTCATGAGTTTTCTTTAAAATTGGCCTAATCATTACACAGTTGACAATATAGCAAGCCATATTAGTGGCTTTCGTCCAAAAATACTTTGGCAAATTATTTTCACAAAGCATGGTTCTAGCCATTTCTTCTAAAGTTCAATTTTTCCTCTCAACAACCCTATTTTGTTGAGGAGTGCGAGAAGAAAAAAATTATGGCTTATACCATTTGATTTACAAAAATCCTCAAAACCTAAATTTTGAAATTCGGTTCCATAGTCACTTCTAATGTGAGAAATAGAATAACCAACATCATTTTGAGTTATTTTTTAAAACATGATAAATTTTTCTAAAGCCTCATCCTTGGTACTTAAGAATAGAACCCAAGTGTATCTAGAGTAATCATCTACTAAAACAAATTTATATGATATTCCCCGGAAGCTCATAGTCCTAATAGGGCCAAAAAGATCTAAGTGGATCAATTGTAAAACTCTACTAATAGAAACATCATTAATAGGTTTAAAAGAAAATCTTTTATGTTTCCCTATTGCACAAGCATCACAGATTTTATCAAGAGAAAACTTTATTTTTGGCAAACCTCTTACTAGATCTTTTGAAACCAATTTTTCTAAAACACTCATACTTGCATGCCCTATTTTTCTATGCCATAACCATGAGTCATGTTCATCTTTTGCAACAAAACATGCATTTGAAATATGAATTCTATCTAAATGCACCATGTAAATATTTCCTATGTGATGACCAATAAGAACAATTTTGTTAGTTTCTATGTTTAAAATTTTGCAACCATTTAAATCAAAAAGAAGATTGAAACCTTTATCACAAAGTTGGCTTATGCTTAAAAGGTTATGTTTTAGACCATTGACATATAAAACATTGTCTATAAGGACAGAAGAGTGATTACCAATGGAACCAATTCTTTCAATGTGGCCTTTGGAATTGTCACCAAAAGTCACTACACCTCTACACTTTGGTTTTAGCTCCAAGAACCGACTCTTGTCACCGGTCATGTGTCTCGTGTCACACCCCAAAAACTGGTCTAATCGAAATTAGGTTCTGGTAATCAAATATTTTATACCAGTTATGTAATTAGCTCGATCGTGTACCTAATTTGAAGCAATAAAGGCTATTCGGGCTAACCATATCAGTTTATTATTATTATTATTAAAATAAATGACGTGAGTGGGGGGACCCACGGCTAATTCCTTCAATTGAAAGAACCGGCCATGAGCTCTCCACGTTGGGGAAGATGTGGCCCAAGGTGGCATGAATTGCCTACCACGTGGGCAAGCAAAAGGGGAATTATTCCCCAAATATGTGCCACGGCTCCAGCTTTCGTGGAGCATGGAGAAGGCATTTGGAGACTGGCTAATTGTATATAAATGGGGGGATTATTGCGCAACATATATAGAGAAAGTAAGGAACAAAAAAATCGATTCAGTGATAGGTTGATAAGCTTGAGTTTTTCGGTTCAGCAAATTCGAATCCTCGTAATCGATTGGCTCAAGAGGTTGATAAAGAACAACTGTCATCTTTTTCGAAAGCCGAGGATAAAGGCGTTGTTATCCAAGGGTCTTAAAAACATCGAGTTTTTGAGGTGAGTGTAGTTGTGTCAAGGGATAGGCTCAGTGCCATCCCGTTGCATTATTTTGTGGTTATGTTTGTATTTGTTTAAGGGCTCCCGTAGAGCAACTATGTTGAATTTGATTGGCAAATTCGGTAAGTGCCTTGCATTGCTTTGATATGTACAAATATGACTAAGATACGTTACACGTATATGATATATGAAAATGATATGAAATGTCACATGATATGGAGCTAAGGCTCATTCTGATATTTGATATGATATGACTTGGAAAAAATATGGACTATGTGAATTTGTATAATTATGGACATTAGATACAATTGGCATGCCATAAGATTATTGAGCTCGGTTAAGTAAGGAAGGACTACGGTCCAGGGTTACGGCCTATATGTGGGGAAATAAGGTCGGTTGTGTAAGGGATATATCTTCGGAGCTACAGCTCAAGGGCTACGGCCTACTCTCCGTTATATGTGTTGGTGTACATGGGAATCCGTGTATCCAATGGTACCTAATGTGATATGTGCCTATGAATTGTGCTACGATATTATGATTATGATATGAATATGTGAAATATATATGTGAACATGAAAGCATGAAAATAAGTGAAATAAGCATGAATTGTGTATAGTGTAATATGACTACTTGTATATTTGATTATCATGCATTTCATAATATTGATCATCCATTGTAATTGTTATAACTACCTCACTAGGCTACGTAAGCCTAACATTTGTGTCTCATGCATTTTTAAGACCTTGATCAATTCTGAGCCTTGATCGTGTTGTGCAGTTGCAAGTCACGTCCCTGCCATATATGTATGTTATCTTTTGCTATAAACTCCTAGTGAAGTGGCATATGGTCCAACTAGTTTTGTATAAGCCTTTCTATGGTTGTATGATGACTTGGTAACGTGGTTTTGTTGTATGCTTATAATGACTAGATTTGAATAGGTTAAAAAGTGCCTAAAATGAGCCTAAGGTGAAAACTTGGTAAATGGATTTTGAATGCCCTAAAATTTGACATACCAATAAAAACATGGTTTATAAGTGTATTAGTAAAATTGGGTAACTTTAGTTATGTCACAGAACTAATTTTTTGTTGAAAGTCTCAAATTGGTTTAATTGGCGTAGTAATTCGATAGGTTTTAATAAAGAAACCTTTAGATCAATAATTAGGAGAGTTTAATTTCAATTGGTAATACGAAATCAGATAACTAGTAAAGATTTGAAATTTAGTTCCTAAATTTGTAAAAGATTAAAATTGACCCCATATTGAGTCAGTAATTGATTATTAGGTTCACTAAAGCCTTAAATAAGAATATTAAAATTTCTGAATAAGTTTCTGACTCCAATTAAGCTTCTAATTTTTGAATATGTTTTCTGATAATGCTTTTTGACCCGGTTCTCTACTAGACTGGGAAGGGGGTGTTACATTTATGGTATCAGAGCCTAGGTTTAGTAGATTCTAGGACTAACCATGCATCCGTTATGAGTCTGTGTCTACATATGCCACTTAGGAGTTATTGAATATGTATTTTGTGACTTGCAACCTACACGATTTAATTCTTCTATGTAAATTAGATCTAAAATGTCTGGTCCTACCGATAGAAGGGTAGTGAACGAACCTCATCTGAGATACTCCTCAACTCAGGGGGACACCCTGAGACCTGAAATCCAACCTGAGCATGTGGGACAGAACAACCCACCTCACCCTCCATCAATGCCACCCTCTCAGCAGGCGTATCTGATTTCCATGACGGACATGATTAAATAGGTGGTGGTGTCTCTCCAACAAGAAACACCTCCCCCACCTAATGAAACTTCTCTGCCTACTTCGAGAGCCCATGTTGACAAGCTCAAGCAATATCTTGTGTATACGTTCACCAGCAATGACTTGGATAACCCCGAGATCGCGGAATACTGGCTGGAGAACACTCTAAATTTGCTGAATAAGCAAATGAAGTGTCATGATGAGCATAAGCTTGAATATGCCCTGGCCTTGATAGCTGAAGAGGCCCAAAGTTGGTGGGATACGGTGACCCTAATTGTTCCTAAACATCATGTCACGTGGGACTTCTTTCTTTAGGAGTTCGTAAGAAGTACAGCAGTGAGCACTACATTGCGAAAAGACGCAAGAAATTCCTCCATTTGAGGTAAGGGGGAAGACCAGTGGAGCAGTACATCCACGATTTCTGTAAGTATGCAAGATAGGGTGCCGAAACTATCCGTACCGAGAAGGAAAAATGCAGAATGTTTATAGACAACCTTTGTGATGAACTTCGTCCTCTCTTCGTTTCTCTGGAGATCGAGGACTTCCAAACCCTTGTCAATTGGGCCATCACAATTGAAGCTTCACAAAGAGCCTTCGAGAGGAGAAAGAGGAACCGGACTCGACCTGATAAGAGGTTCCGAGATGATTCCAAGTTACCCACGTCCTAGAAGAAGAGACAATGGGATCAAAAGTCTGCTACCTACCAACAGTTGCCTCGATCTGGGTATGTACCTCAGTCCCAGTCTACCGGAACAACTATTACCCGCACAGCTTTAGTGGATAGCATGGGCGGTTCCACAAAGGGTTCCCAAATTCCCTTATGCAACTTCTACCAGAAGAGGCACTCAGGGCAGTGTTGTAGGCAATCCGATTCTTATCACCTTTGTGGAAAGTCTGGCCACTTCATCTGTCAGTGCCCATAGAACCCTCAGGCTCCTACATCTGTAGCTTCTCAGAACAATTCTAATAAAGGGAGAGGAGCAAAGCCAGTACCATCCAGATCTGTAGGTAGACCCCACAACAACAATACTCCTCCAGTTGGTCGTGAACCGCAGACTTCAACCCAAATGTACCACGTTCGAGGTCACGAGCAAGAGGGTGATCCTAATGTGATTGCAAGTATGGTAGAGTTATGTTCTAAACTTGTTTATTCTTTGATAGACCCAGGCTCCACGCATTCCTTTATTAGTAAACCCTTGATTGAAAAGTATGCTCTAGAATGTGAATATGTTACTTCCGAGATAGTTGTTTCCAATCCTTTAAGGGATAGTGTGACCATTCGAATAATCTGTAAAGCATGTCCCCTAAGAATCCAAGGGATCCCATTTCTGGCCAACTTGATGGCTTTCCCCTTCCATGAGTTTGATCTCATTCTAGGCCTCGATTGGCTAGCTGAACATTAAGCGTGGGTAGATTGTTCAAAGAAGGAATTATATCTCCATGGACTCGGTAAGGAGAACATAACCTTGATGAACTCTGAACCCGAGCCTAAAAAGAGTCTCATGTATGCCATGGAGTCCAAGAAAGATTTGAAGATCGAAGATGTAACTGTGGTGAAAGAATTTCCCGATGAACTTCCGAGACTTCCTCACACCCGTGAAGTAGAATTCGGGATAGAAGTGCAACCTAGAACAACTCTAGTCTCCACTACTCCGTATAGAATGGCTTTGGTAGAGTTGAAGGAGTTAAAAGCTCAAATTCAATACCTTCAAGATAAGGGATTCATCTGACCGAGTTCCTCACCCTGGGGAGGGCCAATTTTGTTTATCAAAAAGAAGGAGAGATCAATGCGTCTATGCATTGACTATCGTCAATTGAATAAAGTGGTGATCAAGAACAAGTACCCACTTTTAAGGATAGATGACCTCTTTGATCGGTTGAAGGATGCTTCTGTCTTCTCCAAGATAGATCATCGATCCAGATACTACCAAATGTTGGTAAAGGAGTCTGATGTTCCAAATACTGCCTTTTAGACTAGATATGGTCACTATAAATTTTGGTGATGCCTTTTGGGCTCACGAATACACCTGTAGCCTTTATGGATCTGATGAATCATGTATTCTGGCCCTATCTCGATAAGTTTGTGGTTGTCTTTATAGACGACATTCTGATCTATTCTAAAAACTCAGCTTCCCATGAAGAACATCTCAGGATTGTGCTTCAGACCCTCCGGGAAAAATAACTCTACGCCAAGTTTAGTAAATGTGAATTCTGGTTATCCAAAGTATCCTTCCTTGGCTATGTGATTTCTTCTACGAGAATCCAGGTAGACCCAAAGAAGATCCAAGCAATTCTTAATTGGATCCCTCCGAAGAATGTGGGAGAAGTTCGTAGTTTTCTGGCCTTGCAGGATATTACTGTAGATTCTTTAAGGGATTCTCATTGCTTGCAGCACCCTTAACGAAGCATCTCCGCAAGGATACTCCTTTTGTGTGGACTGTTGATCAGTAAAGGAGTTTTGACCAGCTCAAGCAAGTCCTTACTCATGCCCCTATATTAGTGCAACCCGAATCGGGCAAAGACTTTACCCTGTACAGTGATGCATCCCACCTAGGATTAGGCTATGTTCTGATGCAAGAAGGCAAAGTCATAGCTTATGCCTCACATTAACTCAAGCCTCATGAGCTAAATTACCCGACTCATGATCTGGAACTTGTCGTAGTTGTGTTTGCTTTGATGATTTGGCAACATTATCTTTATGGTGAGAAGTGTTATCTCTACACTGATCACAAAAGCTTAAAATATCTCCTAACTCAGGAAGAGTTAAACCTTCGTCAACGCTGATGGATAGATCTATTGAAAGATTATGATTTAGTCATTGACTACTATCCCGATAAAGCCAATGTGGTGGCTGACGCTCTGAGCCGGAAGCCCACTTCTTCTCCGAAATGCTTGAATATTTACTTCCGACTCAGAAAGCATGGCAAATTGTTAGATGAGCTGAGAGTTCACTCCACCATTGTATCTCGAATTAAGGCACTCTAAGAAACCTATGAGGAGTTGCAACCCCTTATTGCTAAGGTTAGGGACAGCTCAGATCCTAACTTTGCTTTGAATTCTGAAGGGTTACTATGTTCCCGCAACCGTATTTGTGTTCCCAATGATGATGATCTTCAGAACCAAATCCTAAGTGAAGCTCATTCTAGCCATTTCTCTGTTCACCTTGGAGCTATCAAAATGTACAAAGATCTGAAGGAGATCTATTGGTGGTCTGGTATGAAGAATAAAATCACGGACTACGTAGCTAGGTGTTTGACTTGCCAACTGGTCAAATCTGAGCATAAGGTACCTACGATTCTTCCGCAATAGAAATGGGAGCGTATCACGATGGACTCCGTAAGTGGTCTACCTTTGAATCCGATAAAAATGATGCCATTTGGGTCATTGTGGACCGAATCACCAAGTCTGCTCACTTCCTTCCAGTAAGAATGGATTTGAGCTTGCCTAAGCTCGCGGAGTTGTATATCCGTGAAGTTATTTGTTTACACAGAATTTTGGTATCTATCATCTCCGATCGTGACCCACGATTTGCATCTAAGTTTTGGAGGACCTTACAGGAGGCCTTGGGAACGCGAGTGCATCTTAGCACTACTTTCCATCCTCAAATTGACGGCCAATCTGGAAGAGTTATTCAGGTAACTCTAAACCCATCTCTAAGTTATGTGAATAAGTGTTTGTACCAATCATGATTCTTCTTTGTAGATCCTAGAAGATATGCTCCGAGCCTATATCATTAACTTTGGGAATACATGAGAGAAATCCCTACCCTTGGTTGAGTTTTATTACAACAACAGTTACCAGGCTTTAATTCAAATGGCTTCGTATGAAGCTCTCTATAGAAGGAGGTGTAGGACTCCTCTTTATTGGAATGAACTCAGTGGAGGCAAGATGCTAGGTCCTAACTTACTTCAGGAAACCAAAAAAAGGACTACCATTATTCGTGACCAGCTTAAAGCTGCCTTTGACCGACACAAGTCCTATGCTGACCTAGGCATAAGGGATATTCAGTACGAGGTTGGTGAAAAGGCCTTCCTCAAGGTATCTCCGTGGAAGAAGATTCTTTGTTTTAGAAGAAAATAAAAGGTAAGTCCATGTTTCATTGGCCCGTTCGAAGTGACCGAAAGAGTTGGACCCGTTGCTCACCGATTAGCCCTCCCCAAGGAATTAAGTCGAATTCACAATGTCTTCCATGTGCCTATGCTACGAAAGTACCGGTCAGATCCTTCCCATGTGATTGAACCGGAGTCTGTGGAAATCTAATCAAATTTGACATACGAGGAAGAACCTGTTCAGATCCTCGCACGAGAGACCAATAGGCTTCGTAACAAGACTGTGCCCTTAGTGAAAGTTTTGTGGCGAAGTCATTTCATTGAAGAGGTAACACGGGAACTCGAGGAGACTATGCAGAAATAATATCCTCATCTGTTGACCTGAAGTGAAATTTCGGGGATGAAATTTCTTAAGGGGGAGAGAGTTGTCACACCCCAAAAACTGGTCTAGTCGAAATTAGGTTTCGGTAATCAAATATTTTATACCGGTTATATAATTAGCTTGATCTTGTACCTAATTTGAAGCAATAAAAGGTTATTCGGGCTAACTGTATCAGTTTATTATTATTATTAAAAATAAATAAATAACATGAGTGGGGGGATCCACGGCTAATTCCTTCAAATGAAGGAATCAGCCATGAGCTCCCCACGTTGGGGAAGACGTGGCCCAAGGTGGCATGAACTGCCTACCACATGGGCAAGCAAAAAAGGGATTATTCCCCAAATATGTGCCACGGTTCCAGCTTTCGTGGAGCATGGAGAAGGCACTTGGAGACTGGATAATTGTATATAAATTGGGGGATTGTTGCGCAACATATATAGAGAAAGTAGGGAACAAACAAATCGATTCAGTGATAGGTTGATAAGCTTGATTTTTTCATTTCAGCAAATTTGATTCCTCGCAATCGATTGGCTCAAGAGGTTGATAAAGAACAACTGTTATCTCTTTCGAAAGCTAAGGATAAAAGAGTTGTTATCCGAGGGTCTTAAAAACCTCAGGTTGTCGAGGTGAGTGTAGTTGTGTCAAGGGATAGGCTCGGTGCCATCCCGTTGCATTATTTTGTGGTTATGTTTGTATTTGTTTAAGGGCTCCCGTAGAGCAACTATGTTGAATTCGATTGGCAAATCCAGTAAATGCCTTGATTTCTTTGATATATACAAATATGACTATGATATGTTACACGCATATGATATATGAAAATGATATGAAATGTCACATGATATGGAGCTAAGGCTCATTTTGATATTTGATATGATATGACTTGGAAAAAATATTGACTATGTGAATTTGTATAATTATGGACATTAGATACAATTGGCATGCCATAGGATTATTGAGCTCGGTTAAGTAAGGGAGGACTACGGTCCAGGGCTACGGCCTATATGTGGGGGAAATAAGGTCGGTTGTGTAAGGGATATATCTTCGGAGCTACAGCTCAAGGGCTACGGCCTACTCTCCGTTATATGTGTTGGTGTACATGGGAATATGTGTATCCAATTGTACCTAATGTGATATGTGCCTATGAATTGTGCTACGATATTATGATTATGATATGAATATGTGAAATATATATGTGAACATGAAAGCGTGAAAATAAGTGAAATAAGCATGAATTGTGTCTAGTGTAATATGACTACTTGTATATTTGATTATCATGCATTTCATAATATTGATCATCCATTGTAATTGTTATAACTACCTCACTAGGCTACGTAAGCCTAACATGTGTGTCTCATGCATTTTCAGGACCTTGATCAATTCTGAGCCTTGATCGTGTTGTGCGATTGCAAGTCACGTCCCTGCCATATATGTATGTTATCTTTTGCTATAAACTCCTAGTGAAGTGGCATATGATCCAACTAGTTTTGTATAAGCCTTTCTATGGTTGTATGATGACTTGGTAACGTGGGTTTGTTGTATGCTTATAATGACTAGATTTGAATAGGTTAAAAAGTGCCTAAAATAAGCCTAAGGCGAAAACTTGGTAAATGGACTTTGAATGCCCTAAAATTTGACATACCAACATAAACAAGGTTTATAAGTATATTAGTAAAATTGGGTAACTTTAGTTAAGTCACAAAACTGATTTTTCGTCGAAAGTCTCAAATTAGTTTAATTGGCGTGGTAATTCGATAGGTTTTAATAAAGAAACCTTTAGATCAATAATTAGGAGATTTTAATTTCAATTGGTAATACGAAATCAGATAATTGGTAAAGATTTGCAATTTAGTCCCTAAGTTTGTAAAAGATTAAAATTGACCTCATATTGAGTCAGTAATTGATGATTAGGTTCACTAAAGCCTTAAATAAGAATATTAAAACTTTCGAATAAGTTTCTGACTCTGATTAAGCTTTCGATTTCTGAATACGTTTTTCGATAATGCTTTCCAACCCAATTCTCTACTAGACTGGGAAGGGGTGTTACATCGCAGCATCCACTATCAAGGTACCATGATTTTGCACATGTAGCTTTGGCCTTGTAGCAATGCTCCCCCGTTAAACATAGAATTAAACCTTTGTTTTTGGTAACCAAATCATTTTGGGTCCATGAGTATTAGCTCCCAAAATCTTGGTTCCCTTGGGAATCCAAGAAGACAAAACATTAATGTTGTTAGAAGTGATTAGTTCCTTAGGAACCCATACACTTCTAACCTTCTTACCATATGAGGATGTTGGAAAGTCTCTTTGTTTGTAACCATTAAAGTTTCTCTTCATATAGTTGGGTTTTGAAGAACTTGCTTTTTCAAAACTTTTTTTCCCAACCTTGCTTAGAGAAGCTTTAAGATCACTCACCTTCTTATGATGATCATCATGAACTTTAGAAAGAAGGTTGTTTAAATCAAGATTTTTATTTTCAAAATCGTTTTGTTTTTGTTGTAAATTAAAAACTTTCTTTTCAAGTTCGGAGTTGGATTTAGAAATGGAATCGTTTTGGTTTTTTAAATCGAAAATCATTTTCTTGTTTTTCAAAATCGATTCCTTAAACTTTTCCACCAACTCTTCATAAACCTCTTGTAACTCATCGTATGCTTCTTGAAGTTCATCAAAAGATAAATCAAATGAAGATGAGTTAGAGGCCATGAGGCATAGGTTGGAAACTTCTTACTTTTCTTCATCGGATGATTCCTCATCACTACAAGTAGCAACGTTTGCCTTGAGCTTCTTTTTCTTCTCGAAGCTCTTCCTTTTGAGTTGGGGGCAATCTGTCATTGTGTGCCCCGGCTTCTTGCACTCAAAGCAAATGAGTTGATCATTCTCCTCCTCTTTGCTCTTGTTCTTGAAGTATTCTATTCGATGAAAATTTCTTCCTCAATTGGATTCATGAACCGAGTGAATCTTTTGGATAGCATAGCTATTTTTTCATCTTTCTCCCCACTCGAATCGCTCTCTTCTTGTGAAACTTTGAGAGCAATTCTGATATTCTTTTTCTTTACTTCTTCTCGACCTTCTTCTATTCTCTCTTTTCTCTTCTTCTCATCTTCTCATCCTTTCTTCATGATCTCGTGAGTAAGAAGAAAACCCATAAGAGCATCGAGCTTTAAGGTCCTTGGCCTTGATGATTGCGGTCCTCTTTCCATCCCATGACTCGAGAAGGTTGTAGATGAGCTTCTAGACTAGCTTTTCTCGGGGATGAATTCTATGAAACCCTTGAGACCATTTACAATGACGGAGAAACGATCGAACATCTTGGTAACGCTCTCATCGGGCTCCATCTTGAAGTTTTTGTAGCTCAAGTTGAGGAGTCTAATCTTGGTCTCCTTGACATCGTTTGTACCTTCATATGTGGTCTCGAGCTTGTCACATACCTTCTTTGTACTCGTACAATAAGACATCTTCGAGTACTCATCCGGTCTAAGTGCATAAAAGAGCATGTGCAATGCCTTGTCATTTATTTGCAACTTCTTCCGTTCTTCGTGGTCATTTCTTGCTTGGACTTGGGAACTTGCCTTTCTCCTTCTTTCTTCATCGAGATAGATGGTTCATCTTTGATTACATCCTAAATGAGGTAATCGTTGGATTTGATGAATAATCTCATTTGATTCTTCCAATACGAATAGTTGTCCCCATTAAAGAAATGTGGTTTTAGTGGTCAATTGAGACTTGTACAAGTTGTGGCCGGAAGTAGAGGTCATGGCTTTGATTATTGGTTGATTGAATCACCTCTAAGGATCTCTCAATGGTCGTTAAGCCATCGATTGAGCCTCGCTCTGATACCAATTGTTAGGATGATCAATCAACTCAGTTTGACCAAGAGCTGGTGAATTGGCACTTTTAAAAATAAAGGGAAGCAAATGGAAATGAGAAAAAATAAAGACATAAGGAATTATAGTGGTTCAAGCTTCTAACAAGATCTACATCCACTACCTTAGCTCCCCACTAAAGATTTCAAACAATTCACTAAGAATTCTTCCCCTTTTCTAGGCTAAGGAGGCAACCATTACAATCGATCAAAGCTTTCTACCCAAAGCTTGATCCAATTCACCCACTTTACAAGAAAAAATGACAAATAATGAAAGACCTCTCAAAGGTGAATAATTTGTCCAATTACAATTACTCTCAACCCAAAACTTGAATAAAATTAATACAATTGAAGAACATTCAAGTGGGTTACAATATTTGACTCTAATAGCTCAAAGATGGTTGGATTTGTGCTTGAATGCTTTTGATTTGTTCAATAGTTGTTGTTGAAGCTTTAGAGACTTGATTTTATACTCTCCTCATTGATTTCTAACCGTTTGGGTGGTTAGGATCATCAATAGAGTTGTTGGGCTACTTTCTTCCTGCAATAAATGTTGTTTGGTAACCTACCGTATCGATACACGAGGAGTCGTATCGGTACCTGCCATATGAAAAAATAGCCGTTGTACAAAGGGTATCGATACGTTTGAGGGCATATCGAAACTAGTATAGTATAAAAACATAGGCGTATCAATACGATATAGCCTTATCGGTACGATTTTAGCTCACTAGAATCTAAGGAAAAAGTCCAAGGAAAATTGCATCGGTACGCCTAGGGGGCATATCGATACTGGTTAACTGAAATTCAAAGTTTGGTGATTCCAACAACTAACAAGGTAACGGTCATATATTAAATGCAAAGATTTGAAAATCTTAACACCCCGTATCGGTACAGGTGAAGCCGTACCTATACTCATAACCAAAAATATAAACCCAGATGAAGGTCGTATCGAAACGAGCTTAACCATATCTGTACAATTTTGCAAATAAAATTCTAGTAGCCAAAATTCATTAAAAAAACACTCAAGAGTGTATCGATACGCCTAGGCATTTTTGGTTATTTGAGTATGGAAATACTTAGAAAAACTTTTGGGGTTTAAGTTTTTGACTTAGAAACATTTTAAGTTCGATTCCTTTTCATTTTGTAAGACTTTTTGAATACTTAAAATTTTATCTAATTTTACAAATTGGTCCCTAAACACTTTGTTATGTCAAAATCAAATATAGGTTTTACATTAAGAATGTTGAACCCTCTAAAATTCTTGTGTCTTTATCTGTTTGCTTCCAACAAATTTTTTAATTGCCAATTCACCCCCTCTTGGCCATTTGCAATTGATTGTTCATCCTTCCGATGTGGGATTAATGTCTCCCCCTCTTGGCCAATTCATTGTCATGGTTGTTCACTATGCCTACCCCACTTATGGGCGCTCGACGTGAAATCAGGCAGCAAAGAGTCGATCTGATACCATTTGTTACAAGACTATTACATTCTTCCCAAAAAGATATGTTTGATAAGATGTGCAGCGTCACCACTTATATATACCAAAACTACTTTTTTTTCTTTTCGATGTGAGATTAATGTCTCTGCATCTTCTCATGCGTGATAATATATACCTTTATAAATAAACATTCTCGACTAATATGATAAATTTATTAAATTGATTTGAAACTTTTTATAAATGACAATTACAATTATATCGATAAATTAAATGGCCGGATTGTAAAAATGTTAATCGAACAAATAGTTGCGGAAGTATATAATATTATACTAAG
The DNA here is from genome assembly GCA_019671005.1 of Hibiscus mutabilis. Classification (NCBI taxonomy): domain Eukaryota; kingdom Viridiplantae; phylum Streptophyta; class Magnoliopsida; order Malvales; family Malvaceae; genus Hibiscus; species Hibiscus mutabilis. The sequence goes on from CM033714.1 coordinate 27,203,577, forward strand.
GGCCCCTTTGGTATGGCTTAAAAATGAGCTTTTTTCTTAAAAAGGTTACTTTTCACTCGTGAGCAATGCCAAACACTTTCAAATTGGTGTGAAAAATCACTTAAAAAAGTGATTTTCCACCCAACTTCAAAAGCTGAAATTTCTAGCTTTTGGGGTGGAAAGGCACATGAAGTTACTTTTTTTATCTTTAATTATTAACACTAATATTAATAGTAATTTATTAAAATAATATTAAATATAATAATTATTATTATATTAAACTGATATTTTAATATTAAATAAAATAATTATTAAAAATTTAATATTTTAAACAAAAATAAGTAATAAAAAACTTTAATATTATAAACTATTATACATATTAATAAGTAATAAAACATTTAAAATTTATATTATATATATAAATTACTAATGAATCGTCATTGTTTTTATATTTTTATTATTTAAGTCATTTTTTAATATAATAATATTAATAAATTTTATAAAAATAAATTTAAATATTATTTTTATTTATTTTTACTTTATAATATTATGTCTAAAATTAACATTTTATCGCTTCAAAAACATGTTTTGACACTATAATCTTATAGTTTATTTTTTAAAATCAGTTTTAAAATTACTTTTTAATAATACTTTTAAAAATATTTTTCAAAAAGCAACGCTAAATTGATCTTAATTTTTATGTGGATTCCGCCGATTTCCACCGATTCTTAAGGACTTTTCCATAGACTCTAAAGGAAGAAACAACCCCGAAATTCGAGTTCCACGCCGCAAATTTGTTAAGAAGGGAAAGTACTGTATAAATTTTATATTAAAAATACAATTGACATCATTTTAGTGTATATTGGTAGTTTGACACCCTTCAAAAGAAATAAACTTCAATTAACTTTTTAAAATTTATTTAACGGAATTTTTCCAGTTTTTTTTTAATTTTAATATCATAATTTAAAATTTTAAACTCTATTTATGTTACCAGAAGCGTAACGTAGACATGTGGGGTCATAACCCTCTAAAATATGAAAAATGAAAATTATGTCTCCTAAAAATTTTCAAAAAAAAATAATTTTTGTGACGAAATTCAGCTACAAAATTTTTGAATATTCCTAATTAAATATCTCTAATATTATTTAAAATTTCTTATTAATTCTCTTAAAATTTCAAAAATTTTAGTTATAGTTCAATTTTTAAAAAAAAATAAAAATTGTATCTTTTAAAATATTTAAAAATTTAGTTTAAACTTCTATTTTTTAAAATTGTAAATTGACCCACTCAGTCTCTTTTACCACTATCTGTCACCATAAAAACAATTAAGAGAATCAATAATTAACCTTTTAAATTACTTTTAAAGAAAGCAAAATATAAATCTATCATATAATATTTATATATAAATTTTTTGTCGATTTTCATATCTATATTACTATATAACATTTACACATATACATCCTCAAAAATCGATTTTCATATCCACCTTGTGTCTTACCACTATGATAACATTAAGGAAGCAACAGCTAACCTTTTAAAAAAGAAATTTTATAATATATATTATATTTTTTATTTTCGTATTCGAAGAGCTTCAAAAGCAACTATTAGTGTCACCGCACCTAATGACTTCGGAAGTGGCTTATGACAACAGCTTCGTTAGAGACTAACATTACAGAAAGCCTGAATAATCTTAGAATAAACGTCGTTAAATGCCACAACACTCCACCAACGTGATCAGACTGTAAAATATAGTACTTGAAAGTTGAGCATATCTTTGCCAACTCCTCCATAAGTTGTCATTAGGTCTGACACCGTCCAATACTAACAATACCAAAGGCTATATATACCTAGTTGGTCACATAAAAAAATTAAGCTAGATAAATAAGTAATCTTATATGAATTTTAGATAGTGTAATAGAAATAGTTCTATGAATTTCCATATAATATTAGAAGTTTAACTTGTTAAAAATTATCAAAAAAAATAACTTGTTAAAAATTATATCCCAAGGATAATTTGGTAAAATTTAATTCCAAGTATTCTTATATGAATTTCTATTTTGTACACCAGCGGTGGAAAAAATTCTATAAATGTCTTAATTTTAGGGTTTATAGGTTTAGGTTTATGGATACGGAGGTTCAGGGGTTTAAGTTTATAAGTTTAGAGTTAAGACTTTATGGTTAAAATTAAGGGTTTAAGATAATATGATTAATGATTTAGGTTTAAACCTATAAACTCTAAATTCTAACTCAAAAACCTAAATTTTCTTCCGGATAATTTTTTTTAAAATCTTGTAATTTTAGAACAATTTGGACAATCAATTAGTAAAATTAATTTAAAATTGAGAAAAAAAAATTGAATGACATGTAAAAGAGAGGAACTTTGTTTTAATTTAATGTTGTGCGAATAGGAAAAGGTAGGAAAGGAACTAAATGAGCCATGGGGGTTTTAATAGGTGAGTCGAGTTAGTACCAGACAAAAATGCGGTAGTCGGCGAACACAAAAGAACTCACAGCACAAACACCACCTATCCCAAGCGCGTCTTCCCCACATAACCCAAAACTTGATGCGTCAAATGAATTTGCATATTGGCAATTGTTTCTTCGTTTGAAAATGCTAGGAAAGTGCTCCTTAAAAGAAACGAGATAAGAATATGTTATATGTGTAGTGATATGGCATGCCGCACCTTAACCCCCCATGGAAACAAGTCAACAACCCCTTCTTTCCTCTATATATAACCCTGATTCACATCCTTAGCCTGACGCACCAAACAATAAAACTCTGCAATCTCCTATGGATTTGAGATATTGTATCCCTCCTTTCTTGAATTTATTTATGTTCCTAATTCCTAGGAACCCCCACCTTGACGCTTCCTCAATCTTTGTCCGCCGACAAATTTCAATGTTGGAGCTTATGTTTCTTGCTCTTGCCATATTGTTACTTGTACTTTTCCTCTTCACCTCAGCTGACCTCCCTCTGAACATCGATCCCATTCGTCTACGTCCCAGGAATTTCACCATTGCAGTTGCTCTATCCCTACTCGCCTCTTTCTTTTGCCCGCCTTCGCTCTTCTGGCCTTTCCATTTCTTGATTGTAGTCTCATGTCCGTGCTATGGACTGTTGTTTGATCTATTCAAACATATTTTCCGTTGGTTTTATGGTTTCCTTCAGTTACTTCCATCGTACTACATTACGATCATTACCCGTAAGGAAGAATGTTTGAGCTCACAGGCCACAGCCTCCTCTTCCAGACGACATTGAAGTTGGACGTATACAAGAACAGGAACCAGCAGAACATAGTGACAGCGGCGAGTAGTAGTTACTGTTAACAGCTACTGTAATAAAGGAACTACTTTGCATTGTTTAAGTTTAGATTTGTTGTTTTTATCAAAGCATGCACAAATTGTAAGGGATAAATAGTTAATGTAATCGAACTTAGAATTGAGATTGTAACTCTAATTTTGTGTATGGTATTTTCAGATTAAAATGAGAAATTGAATCAGGTTTAAGGTTTAAGGAAGGTCAGTTGATCTCAACTCCTTATATCCAAACTTAAGGGTTGGGTTTTTTTATATAAAAAAATCAGACTTGTGTCGGGTTTTATAAGGTCGGGTCAGGGATTACCTACTTTCCATCACTTGATGTTGTTGTCTTAACTGCTAAAACTCTGTTTTTTTAAAAACTTAACTATAAAATAAGTGACTAAATTATATCTCTTTTCTGTAATAGGTACTTAAAATAGGTGTTTAAGGTTTTATTTTTTAATAAAATAAGTACCTGAAATTTCAATTTTGGTTTAAAGTCAATCGAATCACCAACTTTAATATCTATTTCAACAAAAAATAAAATTTTAAACACTTATTTCAGTCAAAAATAAAATTTTAATAACATATTTTAACCCAAAAAAACACTTTAAACAATTATTAAAAAGAAACATAATTTAAATATTTATTTATAGTTAAGCTTTCTTTAAAAGTAGAGCTCCACCAGAGAAGAAACAGCTCATCTCCGTGGTTTCTTTGAACAACTTCATTATTATCTGTAATTGAATGTTTAGAGATCCAACCGACGAAATATTGATTGGAGTGCAATTTTTCAGGCTGTGGTTGTGCAGTGGATTTCTCGAGTCAACTCGTTGAAACCCCTTCCTGTTGAGTCAACCGATAAAATATTATTTGTACGAATGTAGTAATTTTATCGAAGATTGAATTGAGATTAGAATGTAATTGATTTTATTAATAATAATTTTATTTTTTTTTCTTTTAATTTGTTGTTAAGTTTTTTTAGGTATTTTTTATTTTAACGATTTCATGCATTAATATATTAAAAGATGAAGTGATTTATAAATTTTAATTTATTGAATAATATTATGTGAAAAGTAAAGATGATGTGAATTTATTTAATTGAGTAGGACATGAATGAGATTGTAAAAATAATTCATGAAATAATAGCTTCTAATTTTATTTTGAAATATAATTAATTGCATGTCGAGTCTTTAAAATTTTTAATATTTATTTAAAAATCATTAAAAATTAGTGGTGTTCAACAATATATTATGTTAGTAGTGTTTAACTGTGTGTGTCGCCCATTTTAAAATTTTACTTTAAATTATTATTTTTTATGAGATTCCTAACATCTAAAGTAATAATTTCTAGAGGTTATCAGGTTAATTAATACATATCATTGACGGAATTGAAATTGGTTGTCTTTGTAATATTAAATTTCTTGAATATTAATTAAATATTTAACATTTTTATTTAGAAATTATTATTGCTATTGTACTTACTGTGTACTTGTGTTTGACGTATTGATCTCTCAGTATATTAAAGAGTACTAAGTGTGAGATTTATCAATTTTTCTAATGGTTAAAAATATTTTTTATTATTTTATTTTGTATGAGTTTTAGACATGTATAATAAGAACGATTATACATGGCTCTAGAAAACAGAGGGACAGACAATGAATTAAATTATACTTTAGTTTTGTATTGCTTTTGAAAAGCGCTTTTAAAATGTGTTGTACAAAATTATTTTTTAAAAAAATTTGGTTTAGGAATTAACTATTTGAGATTGTTGTGAAAAATTACTTTTTTGTTAATCGAGGATGTTGCTCAATTTAGTATTTGTTTTCTTTTGTGAGGTGATCCCGTGGAACTTTTGTTTTAGAGATTAATTTGGGTACTTTTTTTTTCTTCATTTAGATTTAAGGAGATTTTTAACGAGACACGTACTAGTATTCCCTTGTATATAATAGTTCATGAATACGATCATATTTTTTATCAAAAAAATTACTTTTTTGTAAAGATAAAATTTCTGTTTTAGACACTATATTGTAAATTGAAAATATACTAATTTAAATTATAAAAAAAATCATGTTAACTTATTAATAATATATTTGTATATTATATACTTGTGTTTGACATATTAATCTCTCATTGTATCAAAGAGTATTAAGTGTGAGATATATTAATTGGTGGAATGATTAAGAATACTTTTTATTATTTTATTTTGTATGAGTTTTAGACATGTACAATAAGAAATACCATACATGGCTCCAGAAAACAAAGGGACAGACAATGAATTAAATTATGCTTCAGGTTTACATTGCTTTTAAAATGTGTTGTGAAAAATTACTTTTAAAAAAATTTTAGTTTAAGAATTAACTATTTAAGATTGTTGTCAAAATTACTTTTTTGTTAATTGAGGATGTTGCTCACATTTGGTATTTGTTTTCTTTGTCGAGTGATCCTGCAGAACTTTTGTTTTAGATATTAGTTTGGGTACTTTTTTTTCATTTAAGCTTAAGGAAACTTTTAACGAAGCTCATACTAGCATGGTTCATGAATACAACCATATCTTCCACACACACAAATTACTTTTTGTAAAGATAAAATTTATGTTTTAGACATTATATTGTAAGTTGAAAATATATTAATTTAAGTTATAAAAAATCATGTTAATTTATTAATAATATATTTGTATATGAAATGTTTTTTTAAATAACTTTTTAATAGTCTAAAGTCGATTACACGGTTGTATATGTTTATAGATATTCTTAACACTTTGACAATATACACACACCTTGCAGACATTACGATTGAATCTGGTCTTTTAAGTTGAACTTCATCCGCTTTTCCACTCAAACTGCTTGTTAAGTTCAAATTTTAAATGCATTGCAATGAATTAATACAATAACAAAAAATAAAACTAAAATTCATGTAAACATAACTATTACTACAAAATTACATGCAATATTATTATAATTGACTTGTCAGATTTAATTTGGATAGTTTGGGACCTTTTTTTTTTTGGATAAATATTGTTTTATTCATCCAAAAAATCACAAAATAACCATCCAATACAATCAATCAACCCCTATACAACCAACCCTTATACAACCAAAACAACTAATTTAATTATAGAGCAAATCCCATCTATCTACAAAGACGAAGAATAATTTGTTAGCTTAGCATATCCACCTAATCTCATACTTATAGTCTTTTTAAGCCGTAAAAACAGAGCATAAACTGATTGAGGAGCCTTCCCATGCAACCTTAAATTTCTTTCCTGCCAAACCAAATAGTTGCAGCAACACCAAGCAAGCCGAATGATAACGGCAATCAGAGCCTTTTCTTTCCCCCTGAGCTGCATCCAAGCTTGTAGGTCAGTGCAACAACTATGATTGTGTTGAACACCACAATACAACAATATCTTCCCAATAAGTTCCCTCACAAAAACACATTTTGTAAACACATGATCTCTCAACTCCAAATCCTCTCCACGTAATAGACAAGAAGGATCAACGTCACACCCCCAAACAAGCAATCTACCTCTAGTTGACAACCTATCAAGGATTACTAGCCAAGTTATAAAGGAGTATCTAGGAATAGAAGGAGACCCCACACAACCTTAGCCCAAGGCACCTTCTCATGTCTATGCCTAAGCTTATCTCACACGAGCCTAGCCTTGAAGCTTTCCTGCACATGCACATCCATCTGCAACCATAATACTCTCAATTTCAGGATTTTTTTTCCAAGCCCAGCTATGATGACTCTTAGCTTGGACCTTCCAAATCGAGCATCCTTTTAACAAATATTTTTCAATCAAACAACCCAAATCGAACCAGACTTGACTAAGATAAGTCATAAACATTTCAGGAGACAAGCCCTATTCCAAACATACAAATCTTTAATTTCCAAAGCTCCTTCATTCTTCGGATGACACACTTGCACCCAACTAACTCACGATCCTTTAGCAGATCCAATCTCCCATTTCCACAAAAAAAGAAGCACATAGAGACTCAATTTGCTTAATTACCTTAGCTGGCAGAAGGAATATCCGACCCAAAAAATTGTGAATACTGAACACCACAGACTGTATCAACTGGAGCCTGCCAGCAAAAGAAAGGCATCTAGAGGGCCAACTAGAGATTTTCTTGGTGATCTTATCAACCAGGCACTCACAATCCAACCTATTCAAATTCTCTGTCACAAGGGGAACCCAAATATCTAACAGATAGACATCCCAGTCTAAACCCAGACAGAGAAGCCAAATTTTGCTCATCAGTAGCACTCAAACCAGCAGAAAAAAGCTCACTTTTAGTCTCATTTAGCTGCAGGCCAGATAACTCATAAAAAACTTCCATAATTTGTTTAACCCCAACACAGAATCACTATCCCCCTAGTAAATACTAAGAGGTCGTCTGCAAAGCAGAGATGAGTTGAACCTACCCTCCTACATTTAGGGTGATACTCAAACACCCCATGTTCAACAGCAAGATTCAATAGGCCAGAGAGAACATTCATTCCAATAATAAAGAGATAGGGGGATAAGGATCACCTTGCCTAACACCCTTTGCACCAACAAAATACCCTACAAGCCCACCATTAAGACCAATGGAGAACTTAAGAATGAGTGATACAGGCTGCAATCCATCTTCTAAACAGAGTTAGGACACCCAACACCTTAAGAACTTGCAAGATAAAATCCCAACTCAGAGAACTCAAAAGCTTTCCTAAGGTCAATCTTCAAAGCACAACGAGGAGAAAGATGTTGTCTACCATAACATTAATGATTTCTTGGGCAAGTAACACATTCTCAACAAGATCTCTCCCTTGCAGAAAGGCATTTTGATTAGGAAGAATAACAAAAGGGAGACTGGACTTCAATCTATTGGCAAGAATCTTTGTGATGCACTTGTATATAGTACTGCAACAAGCAATAGGCCTAAAGTCTGTAGCACAAACATGAACCTCTACCTTGGGAACCAAAGTAAGAATAGTAGAGTTAAAACTTGTGGGCAGAAGCAAGAAGAAAAGAAATGTTGCACAGCCTGAACAACCTCATCACCAACAATCTTCCAGGCAACTTGAAAAAACTTATCTGAAAAGCCATCAGGGCCAGGAGCCTTGTTACCATTCATACCAAAAATAACAGCTTTTACCTCTTCCATTGTAATAGGACCAATCAGATCATCACTAATCCCAGCTTCTAATTCACATCCCAAAATCTCCTTAAACAAAGAATCGGAAACACCTTGAACATTCACATCTTTAACTCCCAAAGTACCAAAAAAATAGCCAACAAGCTCAGCAGAAATATCCTCAAAGACTTGAGCTTTTGCCCTTGACTATTTAGCAGACAATGAACAGTATTTCTTTTCTGTCTTATCGTAACCCTTCAAAAGAAATAAATAGAATTTTGATCACCCTCCTTAACAAATTGAGCCCTTGATTTTTGTTGATAAAATTTCTCCTCCGCCCTCTCCAAATCACCCAACTCTCTCATGAGTTCTTTCTTCCTTCTAACACAGTCAACAATAGCTCACTCATAAGTAAAGCTCTGAATATTCTCAAGTTCAATCTTTATCTCCAACACTCTCTGAGATATGCCACCAAAATTCTCTTTATTGAACTGTCTTAAAAGACCCTTAAGCCACAACTTTGCAAAAAAAGCCTGCAAAGAGATTACTCAGAAACTGGTGGAGCCCAAAATTCTTCCACCACTTTAAAGAAATCAGGATGATCATCCCAAAACCTCAGAGAACTTAAAAGGTTTAGGGGGATAGTGAACAGGATTCCTCAAAACCAAAAAACTAGGACAATGATCATATTACTCAAGTTTCAAAAACTTAATAGATGCACAAAGAAAGAAACTAAACCAACTCTGGTTTATCAAAACCCTATCCAGTTTTCAAGACAAAAGGTCATATTCTCTACGGTTGCACCAACTGAAAAAGGATCCCAAGTAAGGATGATCAGTGACATCCAAAGTTGCTTTGCAAGCCAAGAAATCCTGCATAACACCAGTAACACCCTGAGAGCCATCGTAATCAAAGCTCTCTTGCGGCAGAGAAATAATGTTAAAATCCCCAGCAAGAATCCAAAGATGAATCCCAACCCTTGTTTTAACATCAGCCAAATCAGTCCACAACTCTAACCTATATTCCCTTTCATTACAAGCATACACAAACGAGCAAAAAAAATTATCATCCCCTTTTTGTAAACTACAAGTAATAACCTGGGAAGTAACATTAATAATTTCTTTCAGCTGCCAAGCCCCCTAACAAGAACCCAAATTTGACCATTAGGAGCAACAAGATACTTATTAAAAAATCTTTATTCCCTAAACTTATCCTGAACAATAGATACAGTATTAGAAGCCTGCACTCTTGTCTCTAACAAACACAAAATCTCAACATTCAATTTCTGAGCAATACCAAGGACCTTCCTCTGCTTTAGGGGATCATTAAGACCCCTAATATTTTAGACAAGCATAGACATAAAAAAGGAGACGAACCATCCTTAGAACCCTTGCCCTTTGCAGCACCTCGACCTTTACTTTTCTCTTTTTTTATCTACTTCTCTTTAGGCCTCAACCTCTTCATAAGACCCGCAACACCAGTCACATCAACTTTCTGGCCTCAAAGACACATCACGGGCCTGGTCCTCAGCCACATCACAAAGGGCATCAAACTTATTAGAGCTGAGTACAAGCATCTCACTCTGATCAGGAGCAGTTGTTACAGGACTAGAGACAGCTCTGTCACCCTCAATCCCAACACCAAATTTAACACTGCCAGATTTATCCACCCCAATATCCATAGCCACATGCGTCTGCACATCACCAAAAACATCAACCAAAGAACTAGTAGCCAGAGGAGCATCCAAAGAACTAATAGCCACAGGATTAGTAACCGCAGGGGCATTCAAAGAACTAGAAATCACAGGACTAGCAACTACAGGAGCATCCAAAGAATTAGTAGCCAAAAAACTAATAGCCATAGGACTAGCAACCACAGGAGCATCAACTGAAGGAGTATCATCCTGTACAATATCCTCAGACACAACACACTTTTTAAATTTATCAATTGAATGACCAAACACACCACAAGAATTACAACATGAAGGAGCCCAATCAAGCTCAACCCCAACATTCATATAATTTCCATTTTCCAAATCAACAGTAATAGAAGCAGGAAGAGCATACTTTGCCAAAACTTCAACACAGATTTTTGTATATTCAAGTTTTAATTTCATTGCAGTTAATCTATCCGTGTATAAAGGCTTGCCTAAAGTACTAGCTAAATAGCCTAAACCTTGTTGCAAATACAATTTTAACGGGACATGCCACATTTTCAAAGAGAGAGTTTACAGCCTTTATCAAAACTGTCAGTTCAGGTATCATACCTGGTAACCATTTTATTCATTATTATTTTTTTTTGTATATTTTATATTATTAAGGGTATATAATAAAGAATAGGGTATAGGTATACCCTATACTGACATACCATAGATAAATACTGTAAACTAAATAGTAGCCTTGTCAAAGCTAACCAGTTCAAGTATCATACCTGGCAACCATTTTGGGAGGATGAGCGCTTTTTGTTGAATATGCCATGGTCCAGACTTCAGGACCCAATTACAGACCCGCTGAGAAAAAAAATTGCTCAAGTAGACACTCGGAACAAAAAATCGCAGCACAATAGAGCCCTCCCTCCTCCATAGCTTATCCACAGTACCAGGAGATTTACCCAAAAAAATTTCAAGAGAGCATTATCCCACCGCCTAGCCCCCAAATCCATAACCTCTCGAGTAGGTTGAACCAAATTCTTTTCATGCATTTCCCTCGAAGGATGTAAAGGAAGAGTTTGGCAAGTAAACAATGCTTTCCAATCCCTACCCAAATCTGCCACACCGGCAGCACCACCAGCAGCCAGAGTCCCCGACGTAGCAGTTCCACCAGCAACAGCATATCCCGTTGCAACCCCTGAATCTCCCGAAGCAACCCCAGCAGAAACAGCAGCACACTCAGCAACCGGACCACCGTCTACTGCATCTCTCGGAGTAGCCCCAGAAGATTCGACCACACCCTCGGTAACAATCTCCACCGTCACAGCAGCAAGAGCTCCTCCAACAACCAAAGGAGGGAAACCTCCCAAATTGAGAGCACCAGGATCTGCATGCTCACCTCCCCTACCCGGATCCACCATAAACCAAGTTAAAACACAGAATTAAAACAAGAAAACAAATTGGGACCTATTTTTTTCATTTAAACCATATACATATATTTAAAACAAATTGTAAAATGAAAATAATTGTATAAATATTACCCAAAAAATAGAATAAAAAAGTAGACACGAATAAGAGAAGTGAAGAGTCTAAGCAAAGGAATGGTAAAGGAGAAAGCATGGAGTGGCCAGTAGAATGAAGCAATGACCTTATTTTCACAATCAACCTGAACCAAACCAATATAGTAGATTGTGACCAAATTTGTATGTAGCCTATTGTTCTGTATGTTGTTTGAAGCAATAACTAGACTTCGTATGATTTTTCTTTCTTTTTTTTTTGTTTTAAGTCTATTTTAGATCAAATTTAAATCACATGCTCCTAACATTGTAGAATACGTATGTAGTTTTAGTTCATATTTCTAAAAATAAATTTTATATTTTTATAATTTAACCCTTCAACTTTGTATGATTTCTTCATTTTTTTCAATTCTTTTTTTTTATTTTAAGTCTATTTTAACCAAATTTAAACTTCATGTTCCACACCACTATATAATATCAATGTAAATTCAATTCATATTTTTAACAAAAAATATTATTTTTTAATTTAATCTTAACTTTGCATTTTATTCGGTTTATTCCTTCAACTATAATTTTTTTGTAAATTATTTCTTCTGATCAATTCATTGACTCCTATATATTTCTATCAATACTTTATTATTAAAAGTTCATTCTTTAAAAAAAACATTATAAATATATTTTAAAATTTTAAATGATTTTTTATTAAATAACATTATAAATAATTACAATTAAATTTATATAGAAACTCGAAAAATTGACTCAAAATTTATAAACTCGAATCGAATCAATAAAATTTCAAATAAATTAAATCTTACCATAAAACTTGTCAACTCAAATAAATTAAAATTTTTTGATTTGACTCGACTCAATCAAATGCTAACTTCAAATCCATACCTTACTATTAGTTCATCTCTTGCAGTTAAATCTAAAAGATAGCAGAAAATTTCAGTCTCGCAACCGAAAATGACACCCAAAAGACAGTAAAATAACTTCATTAACATCAAATCATGGTAAATTGCACACACATCTTCTCACAACCGAAACATACAAGAAAAAGAATATGAACATAACATACCTTCAAAAAAAAACGGAGAAAATCTGATTTTTTTTTGCCGCTCGAACAACCTAGATGAAGAAAAATATTGTTTTCTATCAGAAGAGTCTTTATTAGCTGCATATTGCTATGCACTTATTATCAACATTCAACCCAAGATTTTTTTTCTATCTGGGTGTAAAACTTATTGTTATGCTTCCCGGATAAAATTTGCCTTGGTATAACATTCAACCCAAGATTTTTTTTTAAAGATAAGCTTACGCCCAGGACTTTAGATTTAATATTTACATTCATAAATTTTTGACTTAGTTCGGTGGTTAGGTGGGACTAATCTTGTAAAAGGTTAAGGGTTTGATTTTTTCCTTCGCCACTAACGCTTATTTTATTTCATTCAGTTTTAATCGACCAATAGATTGATGTCACATATCATTATTATATTGGTTAATGTGAAAAATAAAAAAATGTGTCATCGTTAAATTTAACAGTTGGTGACCATATAATCCAATGTTACTTACACTTTTGTTAAAGAATGTAATTTAGTGACCAAAATAAAAAAGATACAATAATTTAGTGATGAATGGTACATTTTATGTATAGCACACAGACAAATATACTTTGTCTCTTTTCGGTGCTCTTTTTACACTCTGACACTAAAATAATTAAATTCTAAGCTCTAATCTCAAATTTTAAACTACAAACCCTAAACTTTAAAAATACACACTACATGTAATTCTCTAGCCCTAAACATTAACTATAAACTCTAAACCTCAAACTTATTATTTTAGTGTGGTACATAAAAAGTACACCGAAAAAGAATAGAGATCACCACACACATGCACACATATCATGTGTCACGAACCGTGAGAGGGTATTAAATTCACAATGGAAATTAATTCAAAAAGCAAACACCCCCTCCCAACCCCGAAAACAGTTCACGCCAGTACATAATACATTGCATTTATTTGGTTTGAAAATGATATAGTGGACTGGACTGGAAACAAAGAAAATGTTAAGGAAGATTTCTGAAAAGAAAAGAAAAGAAAATGCTCAGGACTCACACAGCTCCGCATCCGCAAGGTGGTTTATAAGCAGCTTCTTCTACCCTTTCACAGAAAGCAAGAACACCCAGATATGGATTTGAGATTCTGTGTTCCTCCTTTGTTGAATCTGCTCTTGTTTCTGTTCCTGCGCTCTTCCGCCTCCAACTTCGAACCCGATTTCTCACTCTTTGATCGCAAACTTTCATTGTTGCACCTGCTTTTTCTTCTTGCATCATTGTTTCTTCTTCTTTTCCTCTTCATCTCCGTTGATCTCCCTTTGACTCTACACTTTGATCGCATCCGCCAACGTCCCGGGAACTTCTCCGTTGCCGTAACCATATCGCTAGGAGCGTCGCTATCTCTCCTTCCTTGGCTTTTCTGGCCTTTCTATCTCTTCGTCCTTGTCTCGTATCCATTTCATGGACTCTTTCTTCGTCTATTTAATCACCTTTTCCACTGGTTTAACGGTTTTCTTCCCTTACTTTCACCTTATTACATTACCATTATCCCCGATGAAGAAAGTTCGAGCTCACAGTCTCCTCTAGACGACGACGACGTTGAACTTGGCGAAAGCGGCATCTCCGGAAATGGAGACAGTTCCAGCTCAGGGCCTCCTCTTCTAGTCGACACTGAAATTGGACGTATATAAGAACATGAACCAGTAGTTATCGGTTAATAGCTTATTTCAATTAAATAAGTAACATTACAAAGTAATACTGTTAGAATTTATATCATTCAAAGCATGAAGAATTCTGACGGATAAATAGTGTATTGTAAAGCAAATTTATAAGTTCCCTTAATTTCATGTTTCATAATTTTGCGTTAAAAGGCCCAAAAATAACAAGATCGAATTACTTTTTTTTTCTTTCCGAAAATAACGACTTTATCCACAAAATGTGCGAAATAAATTTTCGGCCACTCAACTTTGCTTGCGTCTCTATTCTGGTCATTCGACTTAAAAAAAATTAATTTCATCACTAAACTTTCAAATCCCACCCGACCGCTAATTGTCTAATGCAACACAAAACTCGGCCCCGAGCTTTGAGGGTTATAATTTTAAAAATTTTAACATTCTTCTTCCCTTGGCTAGAATCTTTCTCCACCATCATCCGTCATCGTTTGCGACTTAATTAGTACCAAAACGTTCCCTTTTCTCCCGTCTTTTTTCTTAGTTTGATTTTTTTTTTTCAAAATTCAAATTAAAGCTTCACCTTAATATTAGTCTGATTTGTAATGTTCACCAGCTGATGAGCGTGAAATCAAGATTTGTTGCTCTTCGCCTCATTCTCAACCTCTCCATTGTTGGATTTAAAAGAAAATACTCTAGTGTCGGTGAATAAAGGGAGCCTAGAAATCTTCGTTTGAGAGGAAAGTGACCGAAACGAACTAAACAAAAACGTAATTGACAAAATAAAAAACATCATTCAAAGCAGCATTCCAGCTAGAAAGAATTGAGAAAGGGGAATTCGAGGCGACTCGGAGCTGCTACTCTCGGCCGTCGCTTCTCACCGTCAATACCCTTTTCGAAGCTCTGTTCCCCTCTTTAAAGGTCCTTTAATTTCAATCACTCTCTTATTACCTCACTAATGAAAAACAAATGTCTACTTTGAATTTTAACTGTGTGCAAATCATCATTTATTTGCTCCATAAAATCGTGTAATTCAGATTCAGTTTGTGCGTAAATGAGCATCTAGCATGCTACATCGACAGATACATATGCAAGGGAATTCAGCTATAAACATGCTGACGGCATCAATTGCAAGATAGGTTATGCTTGGAACAATATGGGAATAAACCGCCAACAAATGTCGCTTATCAGTTCGGTCCGAAAACTTGTTGAATATTTCAAAGAAAAAAAAAAGATTCTTCGTATCAGTCATAAGACGTGATCAAATACCTCAACTTCTATATGCTCGGCCAATCTACCTTGAGAACCGGATAACCGTCCCAAGCCAGTCATCTGGTATGTTATGTCTAAGTTCTCCCTTCAATGCTTTCAGTGAGTGGCTTGTGGCGGCCTGAAAAAGTACGCAAAAACATGGGGGACAATGAAGCCTATGCTTTAAATACGAAAAAAAAAAACATATTGCTAGTTACCTTCACTATATAAACGTCGATCCCAAGCTTTGCAATTAGTGCAGCTTCTGATATTTTGGTTACCATTCCCCCAGTTGTATCGTGAGCTGCTACTGTTATTTCAACTGTTCAACAAATCAATATTTCAGACTGGTGAATGGTTTTGATCTATACAAGCTTTTAACCAGAAAAGCTCCTCTTCATTATATTTGAAGTTCAGGCAAATGATGAAAAGGGCAAATGTACCTTGCTTGTTCATGCTTTGTGGAGTCGGTTTCACAACAGACCACTTCCCGTCTTCATCCACGGCTGTTATAAACCCAAATACAGTCGTAAATATCGAGATTTATGCGAGGTTGGATTTGCAGTTAATAGCAAGTGGCTCACCTATTTCTCTCAATAGAACTGCATTCAGATCCGTCGGTGGCCGGTCATATACACCCGAAACATCAGTCTTTTATCTCTCATTAATTGGAAAACAAGCATGGAACAATGTTCGACATCTATCATGCAGTGTCGATAAACCGAATTTAAAATTCACTCGATGGCTGAAGGATACAAGAAAGACGACATATTCCGGCCTCAGGTGTTCAGCGAGATGACGGATGATAACATCTCCGCTCAAAATGGTGCATCCCTGATTAAACTAGTAGTTATATTATAGGTCAAATATGATAATTAACAAAATCGTAATTTGCATATGCTTAGAGATATCTTACCAGACAATCATCAAGTACTGCATCTCCATGTAAAACCTATAAAGCAAGTAATAAAATGATACGATTATTAGCAATTCACCTGAAACTCTAACGAGGACATAGTCCGATAGATGATGCTCAGTTATCAAGATGAAGGCTGATACAGAATTCGAACAAACTTACAGGGATAAAACCCGAGTCAATTGCTTTGGCTACTCCCGACAAATCAGCAGAAGCTACCTGAAGAAACATATGGGTTAAAAAGCTTATAGAAACAATGGCTCCACCAAGAAAAAACATAAAAGGAAAAGAAAACCGGCTTCATAATTGATGCTGGTCTATAGTCTAACTCTAACAAATAACTCTTTAGATGCTTCTAACATTTCTTTCCAAGGTTGACCATCCACATGAATATGGAGACATTCCGATAGAAGGAATACCCTCTGCAAGAAAAGCACAAAACTTTGTTTACTGACCTATCACTCATGTCGAGAAACAGATGCAGAAAATGAGGCCAAACAACAGATAAGTGCAAGCATTCAACGGCAGAAATTTCAGTGATTTTGCATTTCATATTCGAGAGTGGTCTAGAAAGAAGCATAATACCACAACAGAGAATATTATGGTATATGAAGTCGGTAATCCCAAACAACCTACAACATGTAGCATCTTTAGTCTAATTTCGTAAAGCTTTTTGGTTGATCGTGTACATCATCACTGTATTCAGCGGATATTCAACAGAAGTTGCACACTCACAAATGATGACTTCAACAAATTCACATGTCTCTGTGTGTATAAATTCGAACACATTGCTGCAAAGAACTATTCTACAAATTAGAGATAATTAAGAAGGTTAAGCTTAATTCGAAGTCACAAAGAAACCTACAGCGTCATGGAATCTTATTAGCTGTATTTGTTAGACTTAGGAAAGACAAACATTTTCAAAGCATATATACATAGTAAGACATCAAAGCAAGCTTTTAGAGCAGATATGTAATGTTAACTAGAAAAGTACCTCTAGCTAGTGCTCGGACGATTTCGAGATTAAGGTTCGTAACCTGGAAAAGAACCATTACCGAAAAACAATCATCTGACGATGACAATAGATCACTACAAGTTTTACCTATGAACTAAGTGAAACTTCAATTGTAGTTGCATAGTATTCTCCTTAAATTTAAAGCTAAAATCGCCATATCTTACAGAAATTCGAGTTGCAACGAAACCGGCCTTGACAAGAGGTTGATTCAATCCTCCTTTATGAACCCCAGATTTGCTAGCCTGAAAATGCCCAAATGAACCTACAAACGAAAGTAAAATCACTAATTCTATTTCCAGATCACTTCAAATCAAATCCGAATAAGAAACCCCGGAAATCAAAGCTCACCAGCACCGTGAACGACAACAAATCTGCTGAAATCGACGGTGAACTGACACTGATCATCGGAATCAGCTAAACTAGAAGAAATATCGGAAACCCCATCTCTTTTACTCCAATCCATCCCGATTACTTTGTTTGAACAAGAACCCAGATTCATTGCTTGTCTTAACTGGGATGAAACTGTTTCGAGATTCTCTTCGTTGATCTTCTCTAGTTCGTTTTTACAAGTAATTGCTGCTCCTCCTGTTTTACACCAAAAAAAAAACAAAATTTTAAAGGTCGTATCAAGAGAATGAAAATAGAATACTTTTAAAGTTCAAAACTTTAAGAAAATATAACATAGAGAGAGACCGAGTTTGACGATGCAACGAATCGTTTGTTTAAGGTTGGTTTCTTCCATTGTCGGGTTTCTGGGAACTCGAACTCTGAGTTGATGTTCTTCTTCTTACTCTCGTGTTCTGTCGGAATCTACAACTCGAGAGTTGAAAGACTGTGCCAAGAGGCAAACTTGATTGGATTGAACCAACTTAGCGATGTCTTTTTTTTTTTTGTATCGCTAAAAAAACGTATGGTTTTCGAAGGTGTTTATGAATTTTTCGGATATAAAATATTTATTCCGTGAGATTTTTTAAAAACTGCATTTTAAAAAATGGAGTCGCCACCGGCCACTTAGGTAGGCCGGACACCATAAAACCAGAGATTCAAAGATATTGGGTTCGGGAGTCGGTTACGGATGGGGAAGGATTAGCACCCCACACCGCCCAAAATTGGTACTTTAATAATTACCGCTTTATTAATATTGGATTTTCCGGATTAAAGTGACGATTATTTTAAAATTCGGTCATAATTGCGAATTAATTTTAAGGGTCACGTTATCCAAGAGTAAACGCCCAACCACTATCACTACGCCTGATACTGGCCCGTTTACGCTCGGATAAAAGGACACCGCATTAACAATTTATATATCGTATGCAATCTTAGTGGCAAAAATATAAAACATGGCAAAATATTTAAATGCAATAAATATTGACATAACAGAATACTAATCTAACATAAATAATATACTAGACTAAAACATGCATATATACATATTAATCTAATAAATAGATAAGAACAACTTTAACATGTCAGAATAACAAGGCAGGAATAGGTACGTTTAGACGAACAAATATTTCAAAAAGACATGCATACTAGTAATAAAACATATTTCAACATATATGGGACAATATATCATACAAAAAAAGAATATACACTAACATATAACCTAAAAAAAAACAAGAGAACATACACGTATAAAAATATATAAAACATGTTGTATACGAACCAACTAGAACATAGCATACTTTAATACGAATAACCGGATAAAAAGATACATAACTATCATAAGCTTAATACACATATACATTTAAACATAAAATACGAGACATATACGAGGGATATAAAATAAAACAATAGAATACATCAACATATACGATTATAATACGAACATAAATATTTACAAAGAGACAGGACTGAAATGAAAGAAAAATAAAAGTCAGTGGCAGAAATTAAAGAACAATAATATGTAATTTCAGGACTAAAATGCAAAGTAAACAGAACCTAGAAGGATCAAAATTGTAATTGGACCAAGGGGCAGACCCAAAATGAAAAGTTCAAAAACGCGGGATGGTTAAAGGCGTAATTTTACCATTTAAAGTCTGATGCAGTGTAATTTAGGGACTAGATTGTAAGCTTTTGAAATATCAGGGGGACTGGGATTGTAGTTATACCATGCGGCGAGACAAAAATGAAAATATTGGAAACGCTGGGGGATTAAGTGTGTGATTTACCCATTTCAAAAAATAATAACACCTATATAAACCCTATTTTAAGACCGAAACCAATTTTCCCCTCATTTCTTTCATTTTCAGTTTTTGTAATCCTGCTTATGTTCTTCATATTCTCTCAAATATCCCCTGAAACCCAGAATCCGGCGGCCGGCCGCCGTGTTCTCCGCCGCCGGCCGCCGCTAACCGGCGCCGGCGAGCCTCCAAAACACACTAAAATAACCCCATGTTTTATCCTCGATGTGAATCCGAGGTTGGATTCAGAGGATAAGCCTCGATTTACCCTAGATCTAAGAAATACGAAACAAAAAAACATTTTTAAACCTAAAATCGAAATGACAATGGGCCTTCCCCTTCCTTCAGTTCACCGTCTCTGGCTTGGGGAAGCCGAAAGGCTTGTCACTGAGGAAGGGAGACCCACGAACAGCGACGGTAAGACCTCTTCTCTCTACTTTTTTTTGTTTATCTCTTTGTATATGCATGCAAAAAAACAAATAAGAAAAGGAAACAAGTGTTTACCACTGGACTGACTTTCAATTATCACTTGACTGGTTACACCTTTCAGTTTTTTTTGTTACAAGATCTCTGTTACAACTCTCTTATTTTTTTTTGTTCCCACCTCTCTGTTTTTTTTTGTTACAAAATACTTGTTTCGTATATATGCTTGTCTTTGTTTTGGTGCAAGTTGCATATTACTTGCTTTTTCAGATCTGGACTGACAAACGTCTTGCTTGTTGTGTTTGGCATGTTCTGAGCACGATGGTTGAAGATCGGCATGGTGGCGGTGTGGGGGTTCTGCCAGCGGCCAGATGCCTTCTCGGCCGTTAGATCAAATCTGATTTAACGGTCGAGATGGCTTGAAGGATGAACGGCCTGGATGAAGCCTCAATTTGGTGAAACGGCTCCAGATCTTGCCACGTGGAGCTCAGCAGTCAAGGAGTCAGAGCGCGTGGGACTCACGCACGCGTGGGATATCAAAGCGTCCGCGCGTGGCACTCGAACGGTCCATACGTGTGGAACACGCGGCTGGCAGATATTTTGGCTCTTTGGTTGGATCGTGGCCGTTGGATCAGATCTTGATCCAACGGCCCACAGTCACCTGCACACAATAATTGTAATTAAATAGGGTTTGGGTTTGGGCCTACCGGGCCTTGTAATAATATTAGATTTGTAATTGGACTTGGACTGTAATTTTTATTTGGGTTTAATATATATTTTTGGATTTTCAGTTTATATTAGCCCAATAGTATAATTATAACAGCAGTACACATACAACAATACATACGTATATACCTATGCAAACATTAATCACCAGTAGACACACATATATATAATTATACACATAATTAACCATAAAAACAAATACGCTCGTACTAAATATAGATGCATACGCGACACACATACACCATTAATACGTATACATACATAGCTTATAATATACATGGACACACCACACCTTATATATATATTAGTAACACTCATGCATATAATAAATATACATGCAATACTAATATGTATTTACAAGTGAAAATGAGTGATTACAGTTGCCCCTCTTTGCTTGTTCTTATGGAATGGGAAACAAAGCAAAGATTCATAAGCACTCATTTTTATCAAACTTCCATGTTTGTAGCTTTGGAAAAACGTGTTCTTTTGGACATCTCCGCTCTTCCTTGGCTGAATCTTCAGGCTCGTAAGTTCTTCCTATATAGAGCTTCGTCACCTTTCGATCTTGGAACTACAGGCTCTTCCTATATAGAACCCTTTGCTCTGAAGCCTCGAGTTATGAGTCCCTCCTATATAGAACTTTTCACCTCGAGACAATAAAGTTTGGAGTCCTTCCTATATAGAACTTTTCGCTTTCAACGCTGGTTTCTCCTATATAAAACCTTTTGCGCCGCTGATGGATTATTCTGACTGGGAGTTCCTCCTATATAGAACTGCTAGTCTTCAAACCCTAGAGCCGTCATTCCTTCCTATATAGAACTTTTGGCGTCTGAAATCTCAGAGCTACAGGTTCTTCCTATATAGAACCTTTCACTCTAAGACAATGAAGCTCGGAGCCTTTCCTATATAAGACTCTTCGCTTTCGACACAACAGGTTTCCTATATAACCCTGTGTCATAGGTGAATTCCTTTGACTGAGAGTTCTTCCTATATAGAACTGCTAGTCTTCACCCTGGAGCCGTCAGTCCTTCCTATATAGAACTTTTCGGCGTCTGAAATCTTGGAGCTACGGATTCTTCCTATATAGAATCTTTTACTCTAAGACATTGAAGCTCGGAGCTCTTCCTATATAGAACTCTTCGCTTTCGACACAGCAGGATTTCCTATATAATCTTGCGTGTCATGGGTGAATTCCTTCGACTGGGAGTCCTTCCTATATAAAACTGCTAGTCTTCACCCTGGAGCTGTCAGTCCTTCCTATATAGAACTTTCAGCTTCTGAAATCTCGGAGCGGAGGATTCTTCCTATATAGAACCTCTCTCTAGAGCTTGAAAACATGTGCATTTTGTATGTAAAAACATTGTCTTCTCATTTGGGATTCACACCATGATGGTCATCGATGTCTCTTTGGATCTGCAGATACATGCCTGAGATAAAAACAAAATGCTATGACAACTGAATTGACATGCTCCTAATTCTAGTGATGTCTGACTATTCATGATGCATGAGTGTCAATATCTTGGTGGGCTTGTTTTGGTCCTTATTTGATCTTGATGTTCGCTTTCTCCTTTCTTACGGGCATCGATACCCCGCTTCACTGTCAGGTTCAACCATCTCAACCTTTCTTTTTCTCCAATTACGACTTGGAATTCTAAAGTGCCCTTTCGGGTTTTCACTTTAGAGAGAGTTTTTTTTAGGGGTGCCCTTCTGGGTTTTCACCCAAGAGATCTCTCTTGTTATCTCGCATGCCTTCCTTGAGTAGATAGGACGTATGACATTGGTCATCCTATCCGGTTGTTTGAAGCTTCCTTCCCTATCAACAGCCATCATGTAGGGAACTAGAAGACGGAGTTAACATCGTTTTCTTTGATCACCTGCATTTTTAAGGTTAAATCACAGTAATGCTCCGAAATCTCTTGTTTCAATATAAGCCTATGCTAACTTATTTGACTGAAATTAACAAGAAGGCAAGGAATGGATGCTCAAAAACACGGTTTTATTACGATTAAGGGCTTGGGATATCTTAAAAAAAGGTATGACACACATGAGAAAAAGAAAAGTTAAGTATGAAATACAAGATCCCTCATTATCTTCTATATGAATGATACGTGATCCTGTCGACCGGCGTAGAATTTTTTTGCTTGAAGCCTCCTCTTCATGATGTTCATGGGGATACTTTTCTCTTTGGATATTCAACTTTTCAATTCACCCGGGCCACCCTTTACGGGTTTTCAACTCGGGTCCTCCCTTTGCTTCAAGACGCCCGGTTTTGTTCTCTTTTTCATCATTTTTTCCCTTTTTTTCTTTTTTTTAATTCAAAGATAGTATTTCTTGACGGCATCAGAATTTACGGGATTTTTCAGCTCGTCCACATCCATTTCTGTTAGGATCAGGGCTCCTCCTGAGAATGCCTTTTTTAAGACGTACGGTCCTTCCCAGTTGGGCACCCACTTTCCTCGAGACTCTTTCTGGATAGGGAGTATTTTCTTGAGTACCAGATCCCCTTCTTTGAATTCTCTTGGGTGCACTTTTTTGTTGTATGCCTGCATCATCCGCTTTTGGTACATCTGACCATGACAAATGGTCTTTAGTCTCTTTTCGTCAATGAGATTTAGCTGGTCGAGTCTGGCCTGCACCCATTCAGCTTCTTCCAATTTTACTTCGTTTAAGACCCAGAGAGAAGGGATCTCTACCTCGATGGGAAGTACTGCTTCGGTACCATACACCAAGGAGTAGGGTGTTGCCCCTGTTGACGTGCGAATGGACGTCCTATAGGCGAAAAGGGCAAATGGCAACTTCTCATGCCAATCTCTGTAGGTATCCGTAGTTTTCGCTATGATCTTCTTTATGTTCTTGTTTGCTGCTTCCACTGCTCCATTCATTTTAGGACGATAGACTGTGGAATTGTGGTGTGTTACCTTGAATTGAGTGCAAACGTCCGTCATCATTTTGTTATTCAGATTGGAAGCATTGTCGGTGATGACCCTTTCTGGCAATCCGTATCGACAAATAATCTCCTTCTTTAAGAACTTACATACCGTAGTCCTGGTGATATTGGCGTAAGACACTGGCTCTACCCATTTAGTGAAGTAGTCTATGGCGACCAAAATGAAACGGTGTCCATTGGAAGCTTTCGGATGAATCTGCCCGATGAAGTCCATGCCCCACGTTGCGAAAGGCCACGGAGAATTCATGGTGTGTAAAGGCGATGGGGGTGCGTGAATTTTGTCAGCGTAGATTTGGCATTTGTGACATTTCCTGGCGTAATCGATGCAATCTCCCTCCA
Source organism: Hibiscus mutabilis (assembly GCA_019671005.1). NCBI lineage: Eukaryota > Viridiplantae > Streptophyta > Magnoliopsida > Malvales > Malvaceae > Hibiscus > Hibiscus mutabilis. Next base: position 27,227,662 of record CM033714.1, read on the forward strand.
TGGTCAACCAGAAATAACCGTATCTCATAATTTTCTGGGCTATAGACAGCCCGTTGGCGTGCGTTCCACAGATCCCGTCATGTGCTTCGGCTAAGATCTCCTTCGCCTCCCGGGCATCCACACATCTCAGCAATGTCTGATCATGACTCCTCCTATATAGGATCTCCCCATCTAGGACATATTTTTTTGCCATTTTTCTGAGTGTTTTTCTGTCATTGTCGTTTGCCCCTTTTGGATACTTTCGAAGCTTGACATATTGCAAGATGTCATAGTGCCATGGGTTTCCATCAATCTCTTCCTGTACATTACAACAATGAGCAGGCCTTTCAAACGTCTGCATCTCAATGGGCTTCATCTCTGCCCCGGTGTTTGTTTTAAACATGGATGCCAAGGTTACCAATGCGTCTGCCATATGATTTTCTTCTCAGGGCAGGTAATTGAAGCTGACCTTTTCGAACCCTTTGGTGAGCTCTTGGATCAATTCGTAATATTTGACCAACTTCGGGTCCCTGGTTTCCCATTCCCCGCGCAATTGGTAAATGACTAAGGACGAATCTTCGAACACTCGAAGTTCCTTAACCTTTCTCTCGATGGCTGAGTTCAGTCCCATGACGCAAGCTTCGTATTCAGCTATATTGTTTGTGCAGAAGAATTCCAATCTGCTGGTGAAAGGATAATAGACGTCCTCAGGAGAAATTAGCATTGCCCCTATCCCATGTCCGATGGCGTTGGAGGCTCCATCGAAGTAAAGTTTCCATGACTTATCATCTGAAACCTCTTCTTCGGTTGTAATGCACATCAAGTCTTCGTCTGGAAAACTAAAGTTCAATGCCTCATAGTCATCCGGCTACGACTAGCTAGGAAATCTGCTCTCGGCACTCCCTTTACGGCTTTCGATTAACGTATACGATGTCGAATTCGGATAAGAGCATCTACCATCGGGCCATCCTTCCCGTTAGTGCTGGCACTTCCATTAAGAACTTCAATGGGTCTAGCTTGGATATCAACCAGGTAGTATGGTACAACATGTATTGTCTAAGCCGCTTGGTAGCCCAAACTAGAGCACAACACAGCTTTCTTCGACCAAGCGGGTACCGCGTTTCGCAATCATTGAATTTCCTGCTTAGGTAATAGATGGCTTTCTTCTTTTTTCTTGACTCATCGTGTTGCCCCAGTACGCATCCCATTGAATTCTCAAAAACTGTTAAGTAGAGAATTAGTGGTCGACTAGGTACTGGTGCGACTAAAATTGGAGCATTTGTCAGGTACTTTTTGATCTTTTCTAGGGCTCTTTGACATTCTTCGTCCCACACGCCAGGATTATTCTTTCTAAGAAGTCTGAAGACCGAGTCACATTGGTCGGTTAATTGGGAAATGAAACGAGAGATATAATTCAGCCTCTCTAGGAAACCGCGAACTTCCTTCTGAGTGCGGGGTGGTGAGAGGTCTTGGATGGCTTTCACTTTATTTGGATCAATATCGATTCTTCTTCTACTTACCACGAACCCTAGGAGTTTTCCAGAAGTAACGGCGAAGGTACACTTGGCAGGATTGAGCCTCAGTTGGTACTTTCATAGTCTTTGGAATAGTTTTCTCAAGTTTTGTAGGTGCTCTTCCTCCGTTCGGGATTTGGCAATCATATCATCCACGTATACTTCTATTTCTTTGTGCATCATGTCATGGAAAAGAGTCACCATTGCTCTTTGGTATGTTGCCCCTGCATTCTTTAGCCCAAACGGCATCACTCGATAACAAAAAGTGCCCCACATGGTTATGAATGTGGTCTTCTCCATATCGTTAGGGTCCATCTTTATCTGGTTGTACCCTGAGAAGCCGTCCATGAAGGAAAACCATGAGTGTCCTGCAGTGTTGTCAACCAGCGTGTCAATATGTGGTAATGGGAAGTTGTCTTTAGGGCTGGCTCGGTTCAGATCCCTATAATCTATACACATACGAACTTTCCCGTCTTTCTTTGGTACTGGTACAATGTTTGCAACCCATTCGGGGTATTTGGCTACCTCCAAGAATCCAGCATCAAATTGCTTTTTCACTTCTTCTCGGATCTTTAACAACATATCTGGTCTCATTCTCCAAAGTTTTTACTGTATTGGTTTGTATTCCGATTTTGTTGGCAATTTGTGCACCACTATGTCAGTATTCAACCCTGGCATATCTTGATAAGTCCAAGCGAATACATCCTTGAATTCCTGGAGTAGGGCTATCAGTTCATGCTTGGTTTTTGAGGAAATCGTCGTTCCTACTTTTATTTCTTTTCTCTCTTCTTCAGTCCCCAAGTTTACGACTTCTGTTTCTTCTTGATGGGGCATGATCTGCCTTTCTTCGTTATCCACCATTCTCTTTAACTCTTCCGGGACCTCACTTTCTATCTCATCATATCCTTCATCCATTCCCTCCGAGACCTCAGGGCATTCGAAATTCACTCCAGGATTGGATCCGGTATCATTCACATCGTCAATCATGAGCGACCTACATTAAATAAGAATGAATTATATTGGGAAAGAGACGGCTTTATATGAAGGGAATGAATATGAAGAATGCATGAATGAAATAAATAAAACTTTGGTCATTTTAGGAAAGTGGGGATATTTTCATTTCAATCAAAAAGTTAACATAGGTGCCCCGTACAAGAGATCCCCATTGTTTACGGGTAAAAACAAAAGGTTGATTCAGAGCATTACTCTGATCTATTCCTAAAAACTACAGGTAGATCAATGTAGCTCCAGTTATCGAGTGTTTCCCTGGGACGGCAAGGGCTGATGTTGGTCAACATTTTGCTGCCTCGGTCCTTTTCAGCTATCATGTTGATGTACATCCCTTCAAATGATTCACTGAGTATCTCCTCTTGGTTGAGTACTTCATTTTTCTTCATTGCCTCTCCAACATCTTGACCTGGCTGGTAGAACCCTCCGGAGACAAAAGTGGTTTTCAAACTAGGAAAGAACATCGGTCTCTACGGAATGTCTTCTCCTTTAGATCTGGCTTTTCTTTGCTCCCCCTTCCTTTTATATTCCTCTTTCTTCTGTTGGACACTTGGTTGGTAACCTAGCCCGAAACGATCCTTCTTGGTTATCATATTCTTGGGTCTCAGGTTTCCTTGTAATTTCTTCCCAGCCCTTTTCCTACTTTGGCTCCTCGGCCCAAAGTTTCTGCGACGGTCATCTTGGTACAATTAGATAACCTGGGGTATGGGATCCAACTTCCCTCCGAAACGAATGTGGCATTTACTAGTTCCAATGCTCGAAACGAGCATTCTGCAGCATCTTCATCATTTTGAATATAGGGGCGTCTGATGTCACTGAAGCAACAAATTCCTGCTCCGCCTCTACTGTGACCAATTTGCCTTCGACTACAAATTTTAATTTCTGATGCAATGATGAGGGGACAACTCCTGCGGAGTGGATCCATGGTCTTCCCAACAAGCAGTTGTAAGATGGTTTTATGTCCATCACCACAAAATCGATCACATATTCAGTTGGTCCGATCAATAGGGGCACTCAATTTTCCCTATTGTTCCTCTTTGCGTACCATCAAAGGCTCTTACCGAATTGTGGCAGGGCTTTAGGTGCGAACCATCTATTGGTAGTTTTTGCAGGGTCACCATAGGCAAGACATTCAATGCTGACCCGTTGTCGATCAGTACGCATGGTACTACATATCCTTTGCAGTGGGTAGTGATGTTAAGGGCTTTGGTGGACCTCATTCCTCCCTCAGGGATCTCATCATCACTGAACGTTATATGATTATAGGCAGTGATATGCCCCACTATCATGTCTAGGTTTGTTACAGAAATGTCCTGGGGCACAAAAGTTTGATTCAGCACTTTTAGTAACGTCTCCCGGTGCTTTTCTGAACTCAAAAGTAATTCCAGTACTGTGATCCTGGCCGGTTGCTTTCGTAGTTGTTCCACTACACTGTACTCGCTATGTCTCAAGAACTTTAGAAATTCTTTGGCCTGGGCCTCAGTCACCGGCTCATTTATCTTTGGGGGAGGTTCTTCTCCAAATATATGCGTAGGGCTAACTGCTGTACTCTTCCCCTTATCTTTTTCAGCTGCTTTCAAAGCCTCGGAGGAATAACATTTGCCGCTCCTTGTGAAATGGCCTGCCTCACCAACGTTCACATCATTATGGCTTTGTTGGTCTTTCAGCGTAGTCTCTTTTACCTGACTGTGTTCTGGTTTTTCTGGCGTAGTTACATTTACAGCATAATTCCAAGGGGTTTGTCGCATATCTTTGAATGAGAATGGAGATGGTGCTGAAATGATGATCTTGGGACTTATCTTGCTGGTTTCTCCTTGGGAGACACCTGCATTCCCTGGCCTGGGAGATATGATAAAAGGTCTATCCTTCCCGTATTTAGATTTGGGGCTATCTGTCATGTGTACGTCCGACCCCTTCTTCCCCATGGGCTCCTCGAAGAATTCTATTTGCTTTTCATTCATCAATTGTTGTACCAATTTCTTGAACTCATCACATTCTTGGATATCATGCCCTTCAGTCTGGTGGAATTCGTAATACTTTCCACATTCCTTCCGCCTTGTTATCATGCCATTGTCGATCACACGAGCCATGCATAACTGTTGAAATACCCACCGTAAAGGAGACTTGATTTCTGACACATCATCCTTAATCCTCCTGGTAAAGTATTCTTCAATAACATTTACCCCTCTGCTCCCATGATTAGGCAGCGGGTTGTTGGCTACACTCGGCTCTTCAAACTTCAATATCCCGGAATCGATTAAGTTCTGCACAAGTTTTTTGAAAGCAAGACAGTTCTCGGTAGGATGTCCAGGGGTACCGCCGTGATAGTCGCAATGCGCGTTCGGATTATACCAAGACGGGAAGGGCGAATTGACAGGAGTAACGATGTAGGGACGGACTAGGTCTGCTTCATACAACTGGGAATAAAGTTCTGAGTACGAAACAGACAATGGAGTGAAAGTTCTTCTCTCTTTCTCTTTTCTGGCGATTCTCTCATCTCTTTGATTCGAGTTTTGTATTTTTCCCACAGGTGCTTGTGGCTGTGAGACTGTGAAGTTCTTTGGGGCGGTATAGGTGCTGGTAGTGTTTACTTCATTTCTCTTGTTGTACTTCCGAGACCCTTCCCCGCCATCAATTCTACCGCTCTTAATTGCCAGTTCGAGGGACTCCCCAATCCTGATTAAGTCGGCAAAGCACTGGGTTGTGTTATTAATGAGGCGATCAAAGAGTGCCACTTTCAGAGTATTGACAAATAATGGCGTGATTTCATGCTCCGGGATGGGTGGCTGAATTTGGGTGGCCACTTCTCTCCACCTTTGGGCGTATTGCCGCAGGCTTTCGTTGGACTTCTGTCCCATATTTTCTAACATAATTCTGCTGGGGGTCATGTCTGTTACATGCTTGTATTGCTCAGTAAATGCTTTTGACAGATCTTTCCATGTCTTAACATTTGCCTTGCTCAACTGAGTGTACCAACGTAACGTCGCTCTAGTTAGACTGTCCTGGAAACAATGGATCAGTAACTTTTCGTCCTTATGGTAGGCCGCCATCTTTCGACAGTACATTGTTATGTGTGCGGAAGGACATGTGGTTCCATCGTATTTGTCGAACTCTGACGTTTTAAATTTTGGCGGTAGGACAAGGTCAGACACCAGACTTAAGTCGCTAGCGTCATTTCCTGATTCTTCATTCGATTGTAACGTTTTAAATTTTTCCTCCATAAGGCGAAACCTTTCTTCCCACTTTTTTCTACCTCATTCCTGATCCTTTCAACCATGTTCAGGTCTGGCACTTCATCTTCATAGAGTGCTTCAGTATCGAGGGGTTGAGTTTCAGGTGCCCCCACTTGAAAACCAGATGACATTTCTGCAGGGTCGATATACACCTTCCTAGCCGAGTTTGGTGCAGTTGGTTGAACCTTGTAGTGAGCCGGGGTACCTTCTGGCTCTTGAGTGGTTTCTCCTTCCACCCTTTTTCCAAGACTCTTAGCCAATAATGCGGTTATGTCGGATACTATAGATGTTTGCGACTGCGCAATCTGATCGCTGAGGCTTCTCTGGGCCTCTTCAAACCTTGTCTCGAGCTCTTTTTGCCCTCTTTCTAGACTAATTATCCTGTCTTCCATGAGCTTTCTTTGTAACCGGGTAAAGTATGGGTGATGAATGATTGCGGGTTAACTACACACAACGCCACAATATTCATAATGTTAATATGGTTGCAAGAAAATAGATGTATGTATAATGAAGCTTATGTCATGATGCAATGCAAGAATGTATGCAGATAAGGTACTGATTCCGCTGGTAATCACCCTTTTGAACTACTTCCACGGGAATTAAAGGGTCTAGATTACAACAAAGTTCGTGTTACAAAATAAAGATCCATAATATAAAAGATCTAATTACAACACCGAGTCCTATAGATAGGCTCTAGCTCTATCTCCTAATTTTCCAATTGCCCTGAGCAGCTTGAGGAACCTGGGAGCTTCTTCCATTCCCGGGGCTATGAAAGGTCGGAGTGTCTCAGCCTCGACGGCTAAATCGTTCACATGCCTGGCGACTTGCTTTATGTCCACTATCAAGTTTGCATAATACTGGTCCCTGTCCTGTACCATCCGGGCAGCGTCGCGTAGTCTTTTTTGCCAATAGGTGTCCCCTCTGGCTGCAGCTTCCTCGAACACACTAATTCTTTCCTTGTAATCCTCAACAGTTGCTTCGAGGGACTCGATTTGTGCTCGTAACACGCCCACTTCGCGTTCTCTTTCTTTGAGCTCGGTGAAACCATTTCTGTGGCAGTACATTCGAAGGGAGTGTTCAACTTCCGCCACTTTTTCTTTCAATTCGCCATTCTGACTTTGGCTTTGCTCCAGACTTTGAATAGTGTCATCGTACAGTTTTTGCATCTCTAACAGTCTATTTCAGCTACTCATGGACTTTCTTTTCCATACGGCGACGCTTTCTCTCTCATGATGGACAACTTGTTTTCCCTTGCTGATTTCTTGCCTGAATCTTTCTTTCTCTTGATCAATGGCCTTCTTGGCGGACCGTTTTTCTTCCTCTATAGCCAAACGGTAGCTTTCTATCTCTTTCTCGATCGCTCTCTTGTTGATTTCTCGTTCTTCTTCCACCAAACGGATGTCGTTCATTCTTTCTCTTTCCACAGCTATGAATTGACTCCGGCTGGCCTTCTGTATTTTTGCTTGTAATAGAAGGGCATCTTTTTGATAAAGAGAGTTATTGTCGCTCAAATATGCATTTAATTTCTTCAACTGCCTAATGATCTCGTCCCGCTCGTCAACCTCTAAGCTTGCCTTATAGAGCTCGCTCGCATGTTGAGTCTGTTGGATGTCCATTTTCTTTTTAATTTCTTCGAGTTTATTCCGTAAGATATCATCTTCAGACGGTACCACCCTTGTAAGCTCTTCGAGTGACACTATTGGTCCTTGATCAGATTCGGGAATCATATCGTTTACCCTCAAACATCTCCAAAGATCGTAGTCTGGGGTGTTCATGCACTCGGTGTCTCCTTCCACCCTAATCCGGTAACAATAATCCCAAGCCCTCATGATAGTCTGAACTTTCTCTTTGAACTCCCCTTTAAAAAGAAATTCAGTTCGGCTTAACCCGGCGGTGTTGGGAATGAACTGTCGCGATCCGAATTATCGGGACACCAAAAGTGGGCCACAAGCAATTCCTCCATGTAGTCCTAACATCATCAACCAATTGAAATCACCACAACTATATAAAAAGTAATTAACTCTACCGAGCCACGGGACCCTCCATACTATGTCTTCGCCTTGGATATTTCTGAAGAAACCGGCCCATTTTCTTGTTTTCAAGTCCTCTCGCCACTCTTTTGTTAAGTATTCCTGTAAAGGCGAAAAGCCTCGGAAGGATATTCCCGGCAAAACCCTCGTCGGTGTCTTCCACATGTGGCTCTGAATCCATACCTGTAACAGTTGTGCGCATCCTCGAAAACGTCATTCTTCGTGCTTCCGACTGGTATTTAGAGAAATAAAGGTCTCGGCCAAAATAGCGGTACTGGGCTTGCTCGCCGTTTTATCCGCTCAAACAAATCTAGAATGGCCACATCAATGTTTCCCAGAATTCTTGGGAAGATCACCAATCCATATATTCCCAAGGCAAGCATGTCTAACTTTTTCTCCTCATCCGGATGTGCAGGTAGGATGTCTCGAATGTTTTCCCATGCAAATATTGTACTATCTCCTCGAAGTCGGATCAAGCCATTGACCCAATCGTCGCTCATTTCGGTAAAGGTTTTGAGCTTGGAAGTGTAATTCTGATTCCTCGGAGGTTTTGTGTAAATCCAATCTTCCTGAACATTTTTATGATTAAGAAGAGCGGTGTATTCTTCTACTGTGGGCATCATGTCTTGTCCATTGAAGGTGAAGCAGCAAAAGACAGGATTCCAGAACTGAAAAATGGCTCGGAGTAGGGGCTGGTTGACCCGGATGTAATCAGTTGTGCAATGTCACCATAACTATCACGGAATCTATCTTGTAATCTCTGGTCTCATCCTTCCCAGGTACTTTGAAGATCCCCTAAGTTATTCTGTTGAAGACTCACATAGGTGTACCCAGCTATCACGCGTTCACTTGGTAAACTGTCCCATTGGTCCTTCTGGCTGACTTCTGACCAATGTCTAACAGACAAGTTGAGTTCCTCTTTTCTAAGACACCTTTTTTCCATGGTGAAAGACTTTCTGATCGGGTAAACCACTTGATCCAGTACCTTTATGTAATGCGAATGTAATAATGCATGAAAAAAATAGCCAAAAAACGAAACAAGTCAGTACCGGATATAATTAATTAATACAGAAATAAAAGGACGAATTAAATAAGGTAAACAAACAAAAACAAAGAAACCTATTTATCCGTCTAAAACACCTAAGGTTATCCGCATGGCTCTAAAGGGGTGGGTTTCTCTATGTTCTCTACATACAGTGTTGGTGCTAAGAGGTACCCGAATTGTCCTTGCTGTCCTCTACTAAGAGTAGCAAGGCCCCCGATCATCACCCATTATAGGCTCCTTTCAACCGGGTTCAATTCAGGGGGACCCATTCGCTTATGCCTGCACGAAGAAACGATATCCTTACGAAAGCATAAGGTACTCGAGCCCCGAAGGTACTTGCTAGGCCTACACGGGAGAACGATATCTCCACGAAAGCATTAGCGTTTTCCCCCAACTTAAAAAGACGGGTTTATATGCCATATTTTAAATACGTTAAAATAAACGCGCAATTATAACCAAATGTTAATTTAATAGTCACTTTAACCCGGAATTTCTAATATTAATAAAGCGGTAATTATTTAAAAAGCTTGACTCTCTTCTTGTTTTTGAAAAACAAAAAATTTTCCCCAGCGGAGTCGCCATCTGTAGCAATGTCCTCTTTTTTTATCGCTAAAAAAATGAAGTTTCGAAGGTGTTTATGAATTTTTCGGATATAAAATATTTATTCCGTGGGATTTTTTAAAAACCGCATTTTAAAAAAATGGAGTCACCACCGGCCACTTAGGTAGGCCGGACACCATAAAACCAGAGATTCAAAGATATTGGGTTCGGGAGTCGGTTACGGATGGGGAAGGATTAGCACCCCCACACCGCCCAAAATTGGTACTTTAATAATTACCGCTTTATTAATATTGGATTTTCCGGATTAAAGTGACAATTATTTTAAAATTCGGTCATAATTGCGAATTAATTTTAAGGGTCCCGTTATCCGAGAGTAAACGCCCAACCACTATCACTACGCCGATCATCGCCCCGTTTACGCTCGGATAAAAGGACACCGCGATAACAATTTATATATCATATGCAATCTTAGTGGCAAAAATATATAAAACATGGCAAAATATTTAAATGCAATAAATATTGACATAACAGAATACTAATCTAACATAAATAATATACTAGACTAAAACATGCATATATACATATTAATCTAAATAATAGATAAGAACAACTTTAACATGTCAGAATAACAAGGCGAGAATAGGTAAGTGCGTATAGGCGAACAAATATTTCAAAAAGACATGCATACTAGTAATAAAACATATTTCAACATATATGGGACAATATATCATACAAAAAAAAAGAATATACACTAACATATAACCTAAAAAAACAAGAGAACATACACGTATAAAAATATATAAAACATGTTGTATACGAACCAACTAGAACATAACATACTTTAATACGAATAACCGGATAAAAAGATACATAACTATCATAAGCTTAATACACATATACATTTAAACATAAAATACGAGGCATATACGAGGGATATAAAATAAAACAATAGAATACATCAACATATACGATTATAATACGAACATAAATATTTACAAAGAGACAGGACTGAAATGAAAGAAAAATAAAAGTCAGTGGCAGAAATTAAAGAACAATAATATGTAATTTCAGGACTAAAATGCTAAAGTAAATGTAAACCTAGAAGGATCAAAATTGTAATTGGACCAAGGGGCAGACCCAAAATGAAAAGTTCAAAAACTCGGGATGGTTAAAGGCGTAATTTTACCATTTAAAGTCTGATGCAGTGTAATTTAGGGACTAGATTGTAAGCTTTTGAAATATCAGGGGGACTGGGATTGTAGTTATACCATGCGGCGAGACAAAAATGAAAATATTGGAAACGCGGGGGGATTAAGTGTGTGATTTACCCATTTCAAAAAATGATAACACCTATATAAACCCTATTTTAAGACCGAAACCAATTTTCCCCTCATTTCTTTCATTTTCAGTTTTTGTAATCCTGCTTATGTTCTTCATATTCTCTCAAATATCCCCTGAAACCCAGAATCTGGCGGCCGGCCGCCGCTAACCGGCGCCGGTGAGCCTCCAAAACACACCAAAATAACCCCCATTTCATCCTCGATGTGAATCTGAGGTTGGATTCAGAGGATAAGCCTCGATTTACCCTAGATCTAAGAAATATGAAACAAAAAAAACATTTTTAAACCTAAAATCGAAACGACAAGGGGCCTTCCCCTTCCTTCAGTTCACCGTCTCTGGCTTGGGAAAGCCGAAAGGGTTGTCACTGAGGAAGGGAGACCCACGGACGGCGACGGTAAGACCTCTTCTCTCTACTTTTTTTTGTTTATCTCTTTGTATATGCATGCAAAAAAACAAATAAGAAAAGGAAACAAGTGTTTACCACTGGACTAACTTTCGATTATCACTTGACTGGTTACACCTTTCAGTTTTTTTTTGTTACAAGATCTCTGTTACAACTCTCTTGTTTTTTTTTGTTCCCACCTCTCTGTTTTTTTTTTGTTACAAAAATACTTGTTTCGTATATATGATTGTCTTTGTTTTGGTGCAAGTTGCATATTACTTGCTTTTTCAGATCTGGACTGACAAACATCTTGCTTGTTGTGTTTGGCATGTTCTGAGCACGGTGGTTGAAGATCGGCATGGTGGCGGTGTGGGGGTTCTGCCAGCGGCCAGATGCGTTCTCGGCCATTAGATCAAATCTGATCTAACGGTCGAGATGGCTTGAAGGATGAACGGCCTGGATGAAGCCTCGATTTGGTGAAACGGCTCTAGATCTTGCCACGTGGAGCTCAGCAGTCGAGGAGTCAGAGCGCGTGGGACTCACGCACGCGTGGGATATCAAAGCGTCCGCGCGTGGACCACACGCGCGCGTGGCACTCGAACGGTCCATACGTGTGGAACACGCGGCTGGCAGATATTTTGGCTCCTTGGTTGGATCGTGGTCGTTGGATCAGATCTTGATCCAACAGCCCACAGTCACCTGCACACAATAATTGTAATTAAATAGGGTTTGAGTTTGGGCCTACCGGGCCTTGTAATAATATTAGATTTGTAATTGGACTTGGACTGTAATTTTTATTTGGGTTTAATATATATTTTTGGATTTTCAGTTTATATTAGCCCAATAGTATAATTATAACAGCAGTACACATACAACAATACATACGTATATACCTATGCAAACATTAATCACCAGTATACACACATATATATAATTATACACATAATTAACCATAAAAACAAATACGCTCGTACTAAATATAGATGCATACGCGACACACATACACCATTAATACGTATACATACATAGCTTATAATATAGATGGACACGCGACACCTTATATATATATTAGTAACACTCATGCATATAATAAATATACATGCAATACTAATATGTATTTACAAGTGAAAATGAGTGATTGCACCAACCCAAAAGACGTTTTAGATCTCAAACTATTATCCAAATTTTAAAATATTCTAATTCAATCCTCAAATCACGTTTCGTCTATTTGTTACTTTGGACGTAACTGTTAGGGATTACAACGAGGCGGGTCGAGCAGGGTTTTTAGCCGACCAAACCTAACTCGAGTTTCATATATTTTTATTCTGGTTCAACCCGATATAATAAAAATATAAATTAACTTTGATTTGATCCTGAAATCTTAATAAAATATTTGATTAAACTCGACTCGATCCGAAAAAAATTAATAAAAATATTAAGTATAATATATAAATATATATTCATAAATAAATCGGGTCGGAGAATTTTCACTCTAAACCCGACCCGACGAAAACTTCTTTAAAAACTGACCCAACCCGAAAACTAGATTTAAAAAAAAATGACCCGATACGAAACTCGTCGGTTTCGGGGGGTTTTGCCATCCCTAATAAATGTTTCGTGTTTTTCTTAATCCTTTGACAATGCGTGCACATACCTTACATATACAAACAAAAATCCTCTACTTTTTTCGGTGTCTCTTTCAATGCCTCTTTTTATAACTAACATTAAAAAATTAAATTTTAAATTTTACCACTAAATTCTAAATCATAAACCATAAACCCTAAAAGTACACATACTCTTAATTCCCTAACCCTTAAACTTTAAATCTAATAATGAGTGTGATGGCATAAATCTGAGTACCGAAAAGGAGTAAAAGATTTTTATTTCTACATACACATGTGCTTAAACTAAAATCTCGTACAACAAACATCGTTCTCTTCTTCATTTGAACCACTCATTAAGTTCATTTAGAGTAAAAAAATCAATGGATTAAATCTAAAGACACATTTATTTATTACATGAATAAATTAATTGTAATCCGATAAAAAATAGTGTTCCATATTAATGACACAAAAAGCTATTCATACAATAATTATGTATTTCTGATATATAATCTATACTCACAAGTTAATTGTGTTTTATGTTTATTTATGATTAATGTTATCGATTATTCCATCACAAGAAATTAGAAATTATCATTTTAAACCCCTAATTGGAGTAATAATAAGAATCAAGCAATGAGGTTTAGATTATATCAATACTATATCAATGGAAAATTGTTTTTATTCTAGTATTGGTATATATTGGTATCTATACGTTTTGGTATACCGTCTAAATTTGAGTATTTTATACACATATTGTATAAAAAACTATATAAATCATACATATTTATTCTTTAAAAAATAAAATTTAAGTATATAATTGTAAACCCTATATTTTAGTTCTTACGAATTAAATCTATAAACTCTTGATATCATGTGTATTAAAGTTTTATTCTTTAAATTTAGGCATAATGCCAAAATAATGTCTCTAATGTTTGACTAAATAGTCATTTTAGCCAGACCAAATAGCCCCTCTGTGATTGAAAACTTTTAGTCACGATAAATAACTTGAAAGTGCTTGACAGAATAACATGTTAGATAAAAAAATATTTTATATTTTATACAATTTTATAAAATTATTTTTTAACTGAAGTGTCATTTTGTAAAGTCAGCATATTTGTCTATATGACGTTGTTATTGCGACGTGTACTGTCATGTAAATTTGTCATATCATTTCAAGTCTTTTACTATTAGTTTACTAATAATTTTCATCCGATGAAGGACATTTTGACCCAAAATAAAATATTAAAAATTAAATTACTTTAAAAAAAATAAAAACTAAAATAATAACTCAATCAAAGGTTAGAGATATTTTATTAGGATTACGCCTTAAATTTATTGATGTTTTTAGATATTATATATACATATACATATAATAAACCTCCCTCTCTCTTTTTTTGATCAGGATTTTTCATTAAACATAAAAAAAACTTACAAAGGGAGAAAATAAAACAGACCCAAAACAAAAGCCTGGAAACAAAATTGAGCAACATAAACCCACAAAGAAAAGACCAGAGATAGGGATCTTGTAAACCCTAAAACGGAACCGATTTAAGCAAGCAACGGCGGCTAATGATGGTAGAAAGAGGTGCCAAATGTTCGAACCCGTGTACGGGTTCACCAAACGAGAAATCCTCGGCGGTCGAAAGAAACCGACGAGTATTTTGAGGGGTCGGACTGACATGAATGACAAAATCAGGCCGCAATGGCCGAAAAAGGAGACGCTAAACTTCTCGTCATCATGACCATCACTGGAAGAAGAGAAAGTCATTGGAGAAGAAGTAGAGGAGAGCATACCACCGAAGAGTCACTCGATCGAAATCTCATCGAGAGACGAAGCCGGAGATCCTATCAACCAAAGAGAAATTCCAAACCACAAGCAAGTCACGAAACCAAACGATCAAAGAAAGGAGGAGACAACGACGTAAGAGAATATGAAGACCTTTTCTTCCGCAAACCACTGTTCTTTCGAACAAAAACGGTCCCAGCCAAAAACTTTGGTTGTCAGGGACATAGATCTCATCAAACGGACAAAAAAAACAATAAAAATCGATCGTCGAAGAAGAGAAAAAAATCACACAAGAAGAAGAAGAAAAGAAGAAGAAAGGGATGAGGAAAAAAAATAAAAAAAATGAGGTTTTGAGGGTGGGGGTGATTGCCGCTCTCATAACCCCTAGTGGCGCTACCCCGTGCATTCTCACAGGTTTGGGAGCTTTGGGGGATTAATATAAACCTTCCTCCCCTACCTAAAAGTAGTGATACTCTTTAATGATATTTTATCCTCTTTAATTTTGTTTAGCCGAAAAAGTGAGGACGAGAAAAAGTGATGTAAAGTGCCAAATGACATTTTTTCTTACAAAATAAATAGAATTCTTCCCTACATCCTACCTCCTAAATTTTTAACCTCAAATCATAATCTTAAGGGAAAATTTTTGCTCCAACTCATGAGTTGATCCCTCCCCTGTAAGCTATTTTCTTCAAAATACGAGAAAACAAAGGTATCATCACACTTGTATTTGGCATATTCCGGCCATGAATAATTCGATTTCAAACATTATGGGCTGGTGTTATTCCAAGTAAACTTAAGCAATTGTTCGAGACCTTGTAATATGTGGGGTAGTTAAGCTCCCAACCTTGCTTGCTGTCTGCAACATTTTGTTCCAGTGTCGGCAATGACGAGAGAAACTGAAGTCGTTTCGAGCAAGATCCAATGTTGTCCATTGTAATCAATTTATTTAATTTGTAGTATTTGATTATCTAAAACATGTTTTAAACGGATTGGACCTACCGGATGAAAATGGGGTGCCGGACCCCAACCCCCAATCGTACATGAAAAACATGTATTTTGTCCTATCAATCCACTATGTTAGGGGCTTTGATGAATTTTTTTCCCTTTGTTTCCCGTTTTTGTAATGTTGTAGCAGATTTGATGAAAAACTGGTATTGTTCGATTCCACATGATCTGCAACTGCTCTTGTAATTATGTTTTTGTTATAAAACTTTGATGTTCAAACAAAATCCAACTAGGATGTAATGTGTCGGAGATGTGGCCAAACGTGAACTGCACAAACTTTTGTTGAAGCAGTTGACAATGCCAACAGGGTTGGGAGGATCAACTTTTTTAATAATGTTTTTGCCCGCTTCGACATTGCATACAAAACACCCAAAAATAAAACTTAAATTAAATCATAATACATTCTCTAATCCTAATTAGTAATTACAACACTCTAAAACTCCAGGTCTCAAGCTCTACCTTCAACTCAGTGGCAGAACCGTGGTTCCGAAAGTCGTCGGGGAGATAAAAGGAAGCTCAGCTGTACAAATCGGACATTATGGGTTGGCGCTGTTACAGTTAAAGTGTGCCGGAAGAAACAAAGACGAAAGAACTCAAAAGGACAAGGCTTTTTTAAGTATATATGCAGCGTGGACTTTTTTGTTTCACTGAACTTCTTATTTGAGATCCATTTTCCAATTCCAAAAGTGAAACTTTTGAAACACAATTTTTTTAGTTTTGTCGTTTTAATGAGCGAAAGCCACGGCCCACGATTACTCTCCCACCTCGGCCTTTCACGGAGGCGTCGTTTTAAGTCGTTTTCTCAGTTGCTTGCCGGTGCCATGGCCTCGCCGGCTGCTGGGAAGAGATCCAACGTTCTCCTGTTACGACTACCGAAAGGAAGGGTGGTGGTGTCTCCGGCTCTGGCGTTGACGACACGGGGTTGCGGTTCAGGCTTAATAAACCGGCTGGTTTGGTGATAGAGAAACCGCCGCCGATGTTTACTATGCCGACAGGGTTGAGTCCGGCGAGCTGGTTGGAGTCTCCTGGGTTTAGTGCGTTTTCACCTGCTGCCCTGGTAACTTTCAAAGGTTGTTAATTTAGTGTTGAATTTGATTGCTTTTTCCCTTGTTTTGCGACAAAGAACAATTGGTTAATTCTGGTTAAACAGGGAGTTAAGCTTTTAGCATTTTGCTGGTGTTTCTCATATGAAGATGTCGGATTTGGAATCTATTATGCTTCCGCATTGAATCATCGTTATTGCATTTCGAAAATCGTTTGATCATTCTAAGATTTATGTAAAAAGACAACATTTTAAGAATCAAACTCGCATGAAAATATAGGGACCTTACGGAATGACGCACCAGCAGGCGCTAGCTCAGGTCACAGCACAGGCTGCACAAGCAATGCCAATGCCGTCGCACGACTCGAGTTTTACCGTGAAAGAACCGTCGGAATGGCAATCTGATCACGGATCCCAGCCTGCTTCATTTGTTGTCGATAAGCCCGCCGATGACAGGTTCAACTGGCGGAAGTACGGGCAGAAACAGGCTAAAGGGAGTGAGTTTCCGAGAAGTTATTATAAGTGCACGAATCCTGGTTGTCCGGTGAAGAAGAAGGTTGAGAGATCGATAGATGGCCAAGTGGTTGAAATCATCTACAAAGAGCAGCATAACCGTCGACCTCCGCAGCCAAATAAGCGCGGGAAAGATATCGGAAGCTTAAACGGAAATCAGAGGAATCAGGGGAATTCCGAATCAGCTACTGCTGAACATAGTTCCGGCACGAGTGACTGCGAGGAAGTAGGTGAGAACGAAGTTGGTGGAGATCAAAAGGACGACGACGAACCTGACCCCAAAAGACGGTGCCTAAAAAGATTATATATCCGAATTACATACTCCGTTTAGTCCTTGAAGGAATGAATGCTTTACGCAACAGAATTTCTCTCTTTATATGCAGAAGTACATAAAGCAGGGTCTCAGAGCCGGCTTCTTCACATTGGACCGTCACGGAGCCTAGAATTATTGTGCAGACGATTAGTGAAGTTGATATCTTGGACGACGGCTATAGGTGGCGCAAGTATGGACAGAAAGTTGTCAAATGCAATCCTTATCCAAGGTAATGCATGTATCTATATAATACATTGTGATCCATCGATATTTACTGCATCGAATATAAATCTTGTAACTAAATACTGCCTCACGTGATTTAGTAAGGTTCGATAATGAAAGGCACCCACCAAAGAATGAAGCAGTGTGATTGTGGGGGTTGCTCTCCGACTCCATTAATGCAGAAATGACCCCACACTGTGTACACATGAAAACATTGCATAAAACATAATGAGAGGTTGTGATTGTACAGATACATGTAATAAAAACCCTTTGAATCACTGTTTTCTTAGGCAGTGAAACAGTGTGACCTTATAGTCCCCTCCTTTGATCATTTTTTTTGGGGGTAAATGTTACAATATGAGACCAATTACCACGTTTTCATAGACAGCTTCAAACTTCTATCGCTTCAATGGATCATCGTAGCCTATTGAATAGCTTCTTTAAAGGTGATTATATAAATCGATTGAATTAAATTTTTGAACTTTATCGTTTAAATGTTTTCGGTAGCTTTCGTTGAGTCAGCTAAATTGAATTGCGATTGTAAAATTTTATATTTTTTGTGTGCCTTGCTTGAATTTAGTGTCATTAAATAGGAATAAACTTTTTTTGAATATACTGGTGTGATTACAAGGTAGTATCTGTTCAATTTTCTTAGCCCTTTAACAGCGCACGCACACCATGCACACGTGGTGCTCGAACCCGAGTCACCTGGATAGGAATAATTTTTTGAATATATTAAATAGGATTAAATAAATAATTTTGATTAAATTAATGTTATTATTATTTATTTAAACATAACTTAAATTCGACCAACGGGGTTATTCGATTTTTAGAGAAGTCTAATTAAAACGAGGTCGGTTCAATTGATTTGAAGCCAAAATCACATCCAAGATGGGTCATTCCAGGCAGAAACTCATATTTGATGGTAGATTAGATGAACCAAGGTGCGGCGTTTATTTAAAACATGTCTAATTAGATACACGGATTTGACTTTAAAGTTCAATTGGATGTTTAATCTTTTGGGTCAAATTAAGTGTCTAAATTTGACATTTTAGTTTTAAACTGATTACGTAAATATCAATTTAAATCAAATAATCAAGTTTAAGTATCTAATTAAATCAATAAGTCGAGTTTGATTATCTAATGAGACAAAAAAACTTAAGTGCCAAATTAAACATCAGAACCAAATTTAGGTACTACCAGTCAAAAAATAATTTTATAAAATTATATAAAATATAATTTTTTCTGCTGGCTTATCATTCTGTCAAGTTATTTTAAATTGTTTACCGTTAATTTTCTAATAATTTTCATCTGCAGATGGGTTATTTTGATCCAAAATGAAACATTGAAGTTTGAATCACTTCAAAAAAGAATAAAGGCCACAATGACTATCCAGTCAAATGTTACGGGTATTTTTTAATTTTATGCCAAATTTTTAAGCTTAAGGATAAAGAAAGTTTTAAGGAGGGATGTGATCTTATTGCTTTTCTTTGTTGGTCCATTTAAAAAGCTAACAATGTGGTTTTCTCTGGAATTTTTGATCCCTCTCTGGATGTCTGGTTTCACGCCAAAAGCTCGTTTGCAGAATTTCTCAATGCTAAGCAGGTCTCAAGAGAAGTGTTTTTTGGTCAAAGTGTTGCCGAACAGATGTGGAGTCTGCCATAGCAAAGTTCGGTTAAAATTAATCGTGACACTACTTTTGATGCGAAATCGGGAGCAACTATTATTGTCGTCATTGCAAGGGACTCCACTGGAACCATTATTGGAGATGGCTCGATCGCTTTTGCTGCTCCGTCTGCGTCCTCAGTGATTCGGTTAGTAGCGTGTTTTGCTCTAAAGGAGGTTTTTGCTAATGTTATTTTAGAGTCCGATAATTGTGGTGTTATCAACCGGTTAAAGTCCAAGAAGCTAACGGCTTGAGACTCGGCTGCGATCAAAGAAGATATTCTTGTTTTGATCTCCTATTCGCCCTGTTTTTCTTTTTCGTTTGTTCCTCGTTCGTGTAATCGCGCAACGAATTAGACGGCGAAAGCTATTAGACTAGTCGTTGGTTGTTTCTCCTGGTCTGAGAATCCTTGTGTGACTATTTTCGTTAATCTATTCTCTATTTATGTAAAAAAAAGTTTAAATGAAAAATAAGTGTTTAAACTATACTAGTTTTGAACTTTAGGTGCCTAAAATATTTTTTTTTGTAAAAATAATTGCTTAAAGTTTCAACCGTTATAAATTTAGGTACCCGAGACTTAACTTCCGTTAAAAAAATTCATTACTTAATAAAAATTTGACAAATGTTATATTTTAATTTATAGTTTCTTTTAATTATTTTTTTGTTTTTAATAATTTATTTTTTTTAAATATTGAAATTCTAAAAATTTCTAAAATAGTTCCCAAATACCTAAATCCCAAATCCCCAAATCATCACCGTATCGCCGTCGATCGTCACCCCTGACCCCACCCTTTAGGTCGCCGAACCCAGCCGACCATTTCTCCCAATGTTCTATCACCAGAAATCAACGAAAGGTGTGCCAATCGAACATTGAACGACGAATGTTAAAAAGTCGATCGATTGGCACACCGTTCGCCAATTTTTGGCGACATAACATTGGGGGAAATGACCGTCTGAGTTCGGCGACCGAAAGGGTAGGGTTGATGGCGGCGATCGGCGGCGGTAACGGTAATAATTTGGAGATTTGAGGTTTTGTTATTTAAGGGATTTAGGGACTGATTTGAAGGTTTTTAAAAGTTTCTAGATTTTTTTAAAATTTTAAAAACAAATTCAAAAAAATTTAAAATATATATTTCCTGCCATGTGTCTAGTTCTGATTGAACAAGAATATTTTTTTAACGATTATTGATGGTCAAACACTTAAAATTATAACGATTGAAACTTTAGACAACTATTTTTATAAAAAATACTTTAAACACTTAAATTTAAAAATTAGTATAATTTGATAATTTCTTTTTTATTTAATAAAAAATACAAAATTATGTCTAACATATTTTAGGAAGAGAAAAACTTTGATACACAGGCCGTGTAAACTTTAGTTTACACGTGCCTTTTAATTTTAGGGGTTAGGGTTTTAGTTTATGGTTTAGGAGTTTAAGTTGTATGGTTTAGAATGTAAGGTTAGTGTTTATAATTTAGTGTATAGGGTTTAAGGTTTAGTTTTTTAGGGTTAAAATTAGAAATTTAAGATTTAAATTTTTATAGTGTAAATATACAATAAAATTAATTTTATACCGTCTATGTATCAAAATTTTACATTTAAAAAAAAACTAAAAAAGAGAAGGGAATCTTTTAAGACGATGGTTGGTGAAGGCAATAACGAAACATAAAACCAAGCAACTGTCTGTTGCAGCCAATGGGTCTGATGTGACAGATTAAAATAGTTAAAGAAAAAAAATTAAAGTAAAAATGGTGTCTTGAAGGTTAAAAAAAAGGTATTTTCTCATGTCGTTATTACAATTACAAACCACAGTTGTGAGGTTTGAGACAGATCTTATGGCCAAGCAAAGTGCTTTACAAAAGAAACCAAGAAAATACCCAAACCCAAGACTTGTTTAGCCGCCCTTGTGTTTTTTGCTGTCTTTTCTCTTTCATTGCATGAGAGGCAGGGCTATGATTGAGTGAACCAGACAGAGCTTTCCTTACCTGTCCCAAAACCTATCCTCTTCAGCTTCCTTGTTCTTTTTTCCTTTTTACACTTTCCAAAATTTTATTTTTTTTATTAGACCCGTGAAAGTTTAAAAATTTAAAAGAAAGGGTAATGCTGCTTTTGTTTGCTTGGGGGTGGTCTAGTGAAATGAGTGATCTTTATTTTCCCCGGAAAATGAGGGAAAGTGTGAGAAACTAAGAGAAAGAGAAAGAGAGAGAGAGAGAGAGAGAGAGAGAGAGAGAAACCCCCAGCAGATTTTGACTTTCACTCTTGTTCCATTGTCTTCCTACTTTTGCTAGAGCTGTAACATTTTGAAGAGAAAATGAGGAAGCATGGATGGGAGCTTCCTTATCATCCACTCCAGGTGGTTTTTTTTTGTCTCTTTGTAGTTTCTAATTCTGGGTATTTAGCAAAGTTTTCATCCTTTTTTTAATCTTTGTAAAGGTGGTGGCTGTTGCTGTGTTCTTGGCACTTGGATTTGCTTTCTATGTGTTCTTTGCCCCATTTGTTGGGAAGGAGATATTTCAATACATTGTGATGGGAATCTATACTCCTCTTGTAAGCCATTTCAACATTTTTCCTTTCATTTATTGTTATTGCAACTGAGATCTGTGTTTTCTTTGTCTGATTGTCTCTGATTCATGTGTTTTCCCTCTAAAATGTTTGAACTATGAACTGCTAAAACTGTTATCACAGCGACCACAGAGATCTGAAACTTTAAGACCTTTTGTATCATAATTTACATGAAGAATTTTCTGGTAAGTGTCGGTAAAGTTTGGTTATTGTGACTGAAGTTATCCGCATGCCGGAATCCGGGTCTATATAGCAGTAAAAGAGTGTTTTATGTGGTGTGAAATAGCATATGGCCTAATCGAGTCTAGCTCCGGAGAATTCTAGTTGGTGATTTTGTGGGGGCAGATAAGCGAATCGGATGGTTTGAAGCAAATTAGCTTTTCTTTTCTTTTGAACTCTAATGATATGTTGTTCAAAGTATGTCTTGGCACTTTAGATGATTGCAAATGGTAAGTCTGACTCGAATCGTGGGCTATCTTTTTAGTTTTAAACTAGTGTATGTTTTGAAATGCATGGAGGTCGTGAAATATGCTAACGATTTCGGTGATAAGAATGCACGGTTTAGTCACTTCTCTAGTCTTGTCTACAACTCATACCTAATCCTATATAATTCAATGAAAGTGTTAATGGTTGGGTCGTTTCCGAGTCTTATCTGCAAGTCATAAGAATTACGATACAGTCTACTCAAGTATGCAATGTTGAGTCATTTCCCAAGTCTTGTCGACAAGTAATAATTAATGGCTCTATAATGCTGTAAGTAATAGCAAGATGATCCCTTATCGCCTTGGAACTGTAGTGACTATTTTTTTCCTTTTAGATTATGTGTTGCTTTGGCCTATATATTTGGTGTGCGGCAGCTGATCCTGCAGACCCTGGAGTTTTCAAGTCGAAAAAGTATCTCAAAATTCCTGAAAATGGAAAGTATTCCGTACCGAAGGATTCTAAATTAGGCGGGGATTCAACTACGTCCTTGCATGATGATACCACTACTTCAGCCGGAGGAAAAACTCTGGAAAGGGATGCAGCAGCTACGAATGAAACCTTGAAAGACACACATGTTGAAATTGAGAGAAACAATGCTTCATCGAAACAATCATCCCATTTCCTGTGGATTTTCTTTCCTTGTTCTTTTATCTGCAAATGCTGTAGCTCGAATGAAGAATCTTCTGAACAACAGACAAGTGAAGATGGGATGTTCTATTGCAGTTTGTGTGAAGTCGAGGTAAAGAAGCATTTGACATCTTTTAAAATCATTTTCTTTTTCTCCTTTATCGGATGAATAAATACATTGCTTTAGTTTGTGTTTATTAAGTTCATTGTTCTTGGCAGGTTTTCAAATATAGCAAGCACTGCAGAGTCTGTGACAAATGTGTCGACCGTTTTGATCATCATTGCAGGGTACTGGAGGATCTTCATTTTTCGGATACTTTTTTCCACTTCATCAATGGTTCTGCTAATGCTTCTTTTTGTTCACCTGTGTTTTTTAGTGGCTCAACAATTGCATCGGCCAAAGGAACTACCGACAATTTTTCACTCTCATGGCTTCTGCTCTTCTATTGGTAAGCTAATTATTCACCTTCACCATTTGTATAAAAGCTCGAATTCATGAATATTGGAGTAAGCCTTTTATTTTCTAGCCATTTTCATTTTAACTGAATATTGACAGGTATATAAATGATTTGTCCACCTTGACTTGAGATTGCAGCTTATTCTACAATGGTCGACCGGAATCCTTGTACTTGTATGCTGTTTCATCGATCGGAAGCAGTTTTCTGCGGATATTTCAACAAAGTTAGGAAGCAGTTTCTCTTTGGTTCCATTTGTTATCGTGGTTGTAAGTGTTGTGTCAATATTAATGTTAATCTTTATTTCCTGGTTCTGTTCAATGCTCTGCTTTACCGATTCTGAATTCTTATTATTTTGAGCCTTTATGAGATTCACCAAACAAATGTATAATTACTAGCATCTCTCAATTCGAAACATTAAGCTAAGCAGTATAATTTCTTACTTTTACAGGCATTGTGCACCGTTTTGGCTATGGTAGCTACGTTACCTATTGCACAGCTCTTCTTCTTTCACATTCTACTCGTGAAAAAGGTAAGCCTTTCCACTTTCCCCCCCATAATATGTGAAGGATGTTTTAGTTTCAATACTCTATTTTCTTCATAAAGTTGAATCCTAATGACTATAAAGCTAATTAGCTAATTTGATGATTCGTGAATGTGTTTCAGGGAATCAGCACATATGATTATATCATAGCTTTACGAGAGCAGGAGCAAGAGCAACAAGGTGTTGCTGGTCAGCAGAGTCCGCAAATGTCCCCGGCTAGCTCAATTACTGGATTAAGTAGTGCTAGTTCCTTTTCTACTTTTCATAGGGGTGCATGGTGTACACCTCCACGGCTTTTCCTCGAAGATCAGGTGATTGTAACAAACTGTCCCTTGTCAAGTATTAATACGGATATCAAAATTTATATCATATAAAATAGTTTACTTTTAGCTAAATCACTGAATCTGAGAGCTGTTTGTGTATTCGGTGCTAGTTTGACGTTGTTCCTCCTGATACTGGATCCGTGAGTTCATATGGGAAAAAAATGGTAGGGGAGGAACCTATAAAGAAGAAGAATCCCGGAGCGGTTAAGATCAGTCCATGGACATTGGCACGGTTAAATGCAGAAGATGTTTCGAAAGCTGCGGCTGAAGCAAGAAAAAAGTCCAAAATCCTGCAGCCTGTAGTGAGACGCGAAGCCCCTTCGGGTCTAGAAGTGGAAAGTAGCTTCGGAAGCAGTGGCCGACAAGTGTTCTCGAGAGCTGATAGCAGAAGGCGAGCATCTAAGCGGGTGCGTCTCCCAGCTGATCTACCCATGGAGTCCTTAACGAGCATTTCCTCTAAAGCTGCCGTCAAAGGTTTCAATGACACATCGAGTAGTCTGGCTCCTCTTCAACTGGAAGCACGGAGTGCTTTCCAAACCAGCCGATCGATGTCAAGCTATCCTGGGATCGTAGCCTCTTCTCCCGAGAGCAGTCTAGACTCGCCAGATATTCATCCATTTCGGGTCTCCTCATCAGGAGCTGAAGAATCAAGACGGCTAACAGGTTTACATGCTGTCAACATGGTTGCTCCCAAGGGATTTCCTTTGTCAAGGTCTACTAGTGATGGGTATGAAGCATCAGGCGGCGAAGATAGTGATAGAGTCCCTTCAAGAATTATACAGAGATCAGCAAACTGGAGCAATGTTCTTTTCGATCCCGAACAGGATGAGAGTGCTGTTAAACTAAAAGCACCATCATCATCCAGCCATGCTAATATTAGAATTCTGTGACCAATTTCGATGAAGTAGGTTGATTTCAGTTACAAAGGTTCATTCTTTGATTTATGGGCCTAAGAGTGATAATCCCCATTTAGATGACAATGGTTGTAAAGGGCAACACTGGTTTCAATTAGAGGCAAGACTAGCCACTGAAACATCGAAGAATCGGTTGTTTGGTACTTGCATATGGGGTGACCAGAAGGAAGAAGGTTTTCGATATGTACTTGTTGTAATACTCCATTGTACTTGACTATTGAACATCCCTAAGCTTCTGGTAAAAAAAATGTGTAAATGTTTCACTGTGTTCAAAAAAAGTATACCCTTTTATTACAACACTGAAGCATTTGTTTTACATTTCACACAAGTACACAATTTCCTTACAGAACAGTAAACAAAATAGCAACAACAGAACACAAACGAAATTCAAGAATCTCCAGTTTTTTCATAAAGCTTAAACACGAGAAACTTTCCCATCATCGAAAGGCAAGCTTATATACTCTCCATGTGGAGCCTTGGAATATAAATAGAAAACTGTATGCGCAGCCAAATTATAAAGCAAAAGCACCATGGAGAAGGTGGTAGTGGCAGCAATATACAAAATAAAGTCCCAACGTGTCCATTCATCACCAGCTGAATCCATCGTAATTGATTGCATGATATTGATCGAACCGAAGAATCCGAAAAACAGTAAAATCTTAACAGCAACCCCTTTGATTCCTTTAACTAAAATTCGACTTCGTTCTAAAGGTTCAGCTCCCCAGCTTGATTCAACCACGACAATAACATAAGCGAAGATCCAATTCACTTGTAAATAAAGTGAAATAAACGTGAGAATGATCAGATAAGCAACACAGAGAATGAAGAAAGATGAAGAGTGATTAACTTGGAAGCCTAAACTTTGGGCTGCTTTGAGTAAAGCAAAGAAGACTAAACCAAGAATTAAACTGATCCCGGAAACGATAAAAGATTGTATAAAGGAAGTTGATATGAGTGGGAAGAAGGAGGTGGAAGCTGCTTTAATGGCGGATTTAAGCTTGACGGGTTGACCATAAAAGCCGTTGAAAACGCTGTGAGTGATGGAACCGACGGCGAAGTTAGAGAAGATGGTGACCATGAGAGTGGAAACGAGAATGAAGATGAAGGGTTTGATCGGGAAGAAGAGGTGGGATTCAATGGTGGAATAGAAGTGTTGACATATAAAAGGGTAGATGGATAAGAAGAAAGAGAAAGGGAGGAGGAAGAGGACTGAGAGAGCTTGGAAGTGCCAGGTGTGGGCTCGGAGTATGCGCTTGGATTCGGATAAGATGGTTCGGAAGCCGATGTTTGACGGCGGAGGTGGTGGCGCTGCCATGGCGGAAGAAGGAGGAGATGATTGTGGCAAAGCAAATGAGATGCTTATGTGCTTATACTGCGTTGACATGGAAGAATTGGATGTTAGAAAAGTCAGACTCCATGGATTCAACCTAGAGAAAAGTCATGATACGCCATAACTGGTCCGCGTAACAATATTTATTTAATAGGAAAAAACTTCAAAGTTTATACTGTCGGGTGTTTTTAATTTTAGGGTTTAGAATTGTAGTTTAGGGTTTAAATGTTAAGCTTTAAAATTTAAGGTAAGTGTTTAGAATTTAAAGTTTAGGGTGTTAGGGTTAGGAATTTAGAATTTGTATTTTGTAAAGCAAAAATACAAAATTGTGTAAAATAAATTTTACACATACCGTGTATCAAAGTTTTATCCTTATTTAATACTGATCTCTTATTTAAAATTTAGACAATTTTTTAAGGGTAAATTACACTAGTGACCATTAAATTATAGAGTCTATCTTATTTTGACCACCAAACTAAAAATTTTATCAACTGATACAATTGGACTTCTAAAGTGTTCTTGTCAATTAATTAAAATTGGTATAATTACACATTTCATCCTATATATTTACACATATAATTAATTTAATTCTAATTTTAATATTGAAAACAAATTTATTCATTTAATGGTTAAAAGAAAATTTTAAAAAAATGGATGGCTTTAATGGGAGTTAAGCCTGGGTCCTCAAAAAAGAAAAAATCCCAAGCCTTTGTCACCGCGCCAACTAATCCTTAGAAATACAAATTGCACCATTTTGTATATATATATTTTATAATACAATAAATACTAGGAAAAAGAAATAAAAATAGTTAAAAAAGAACTCGAATTTAAGTTACATGGGATGTGTAAAAACACATAATGCACTAAATTAATTCAAATAATTAAATTAGAAGTAAAAATATTTTAGATATATTTTAAAGTACAGTTAAAATAAGATTTAAAATAAAACAAATTTATAATTTTATATCTTTAAATTAAATTGAATAATTTTGTTCACATTTATTTTAATAATTTTATATATAATAATGAATCAATTTCTTTAATTTAATTAATAATTTTAAGTCTGTATAGATCTTATTTTAATGATTATACATATGAATTGTATTAAAAAAATTAAAAAATAGATTATATTAATTTTTTTCATACAATTTTAAAATTTTAATATAATTAAAAAAGTTCTATGGACGAATTTTGAGTATAATTTATTTTTTAATACAATTCATATATATAATCATTGAATTAAGATATTTAATAAAAATAAAATTATTAATTAAATTAAAGAACTTGGTTAATGTTATATATTGTCACAACCCTTTTTCGAGGCATTTCGACATTTTAAAAACACAAAATCAACGGAGTTTCCACCAATATTTAAAAAGGTGTGATTGGATCACCTAAAACAGATTATTTTAATAAATTTATTTTATTTTATTAAAACAAAATTTTTGGTCTGCGAAGACACAAAAACAGGTTCGAGAGTCGATTACGCATGAGGAAGGGTTAGCACCCCACGACGCCTAAAATTGATACCTTGTCGATTACAAAAACTTTTAAAAGTCGGATTTTGCGAATTCACATAGAGCTTAAAGTTATTGTCTGTTTATAAATTTAATTCCATTTTAACGGCCTTACTATTCAAAAAATGAACTCCAATCACCGCCAACACTTCTGACGCTAACCTATCATTCCCGTTTAGTAAGACACCACATTAATTAAATTTCACTTTCTTTAGCAAACAAACAAAGAAATATTTAGTTTGTTGAAATTTTTTATTGATTCTAGATTAATGTTTATTAGCCTAAATAATCTAAATATTTTACCTATTTGGATTAAAGTTTAATTAAGTGCTTTATTATTTTTTTGTGAAAAAACATTTCATTCAAAGAAAGAGTCTCTAACTAGGGCTTTTAGGTCCTAATTCTAAGGTCACCTAAACTAATCAAATAAGAAACAAGAAAGAGACAAGGCAAATTAATTTTTTTTTTAAAAAAATTTGAAGAATATTTTGAATCACAAATATTAAATTTAAAAAAAGGGTTTGAAGGTTAATTTAAATTTAAAAGGCCATATCTTTCTCAAAATTGGGTCAATGCCTTGTTATTTAAAAAGAAATTATTATCATTATATTTTTATGTTTTTTTAAAGAAGAATATTTGAATTTTTAAAAGGGAGAATTTGATATAAAATGGCCAAAGTGAATAAAAATTCAAAATTCAAGGCCCAAATTTATTTCTAAAAAAAGTGACTGATTTGTAAGAATTAAAAGCTTTATTTTCGAAACAAAATAATGGGGAAATAGGGGGTTTTAATGAATGAAAATAACCCAAAAAGTTTTGGGCATAAAGCCCATTTTATATAAACACTTTTTTTTCTCTCTCTCTCTCTTTTTTTAGATCCAAATGGACCAAAACCCCTCATTGTTCTTGGTGTTCTTCAAGAATGAAGAACACCAGTGAGCAACCACCGTGCTGGCCACCCACCACCGGCGCCACCCACCGCTTGTCGGCAGTGGTATCTCCTTTTTTTCTCTCGAAAATAAGCTCCAAAATACCCAAAAATTCAGTTTTAATTTGAACGAAAATTCGGGTTCAAGAAGAAACATCTTTCCAATCATCTAAGGTGAGAACTACATCAAATTAAACATTAAATTCGAAATAAATAAAAAAAACAAAAAAAAAGATGAACACCATACTGAAATGAGATAGAAGATGACTCCTTTTTATTGTAAATGGACCTTTATTTGTTTAAAAGGGGTTTTAATATTAAAATGGCCCTTATTATTTATTAAATGGACCTCTTTTATTATTTAAAATAAACTTCTTTATTGTAGTACGGATCTCTTTTTATTTAAATGGTCAATTAATATTTTTTTGTTTTAAAATAATACATACATATATGTACAAGAAAAGAAAAGAAAAATTAAAAAAGGCTTGGGTGAAAAATCAGTAACAACAATTGCCCCTTCTTTGTTTATTCTAGTGAAACAGGGATATAGCAAAGAACATGAGACATTGATTTTCACCAATCAATGATTTGCTGCTCAGCTCCGTTCTCCTGATACCCGAACGATTGGGTGGGTTCTATTCTCCTGATGCCTGAATAGATAGGCATGCTCCATTCTCTTTACGCTTGAAAGGATAGGCGAATTCTATTCTCCTTATGCCTGAATAGACAAGCAGGTTCCATTCTCTATACGTCTGAACAGATAGACGGGTTCTATTTTCCCGATGCTCGAATAGATCAGCAGGTTCCATTTTCCACACGTTTGAACGGATAGACAAGTTCTATTATCCTTACGCCTGAAAGGATAGGCGAGTTCCATTCTCTTCACGCCTGAAAGGATAGGCGGGTTCTATTCTCCTCATGCTCGAATAGATGAGCAGGTCCTTTTACTGAATAGTTTTTGTATACCTGCAAAAACCTGTTATATGATGCAATTATGACGGGCATGCCCCTAAGGATGTCTAAAACATGAATGCATGCCAAGTTTTATAGTATTTTTTAACTTGTTAACCAAGATAAGTGGCCATCTCTACTGTCTCTACTTCATCATTCACATTCTTTGTATCTCTTTGCTTCATGGAAAACATTTGATCTTTGCTCACTCAATTATGTGATCTTGCATTCTTGGTGGGAAAGAAAAACTTCTTTCAGTATCTATGCTTTGCCATTATCATTTTTGGTACTTCCTTATTTCACAGAAAGCATCTGTTTTCGTATGTGGATGTCTCATGTTTTCACATATTCAACTATCATTGTAGTTGATACATCAATACTGGTGATATGCCTTTCAAGTGATCTCATTTTTCAATCAGGCCCCTTTGAGGATCTTCATGAATTCCTGAACCTTATTAGGGATCTCCATTTTGAATGATATTGGTTTTTTAATCCTTTCTTCCCGCGTTTATTGTTATTTGAATTGGGTATCAATTGCCCCCAATTGTAACACGCCAAAAACTCGAAGCTAAACAATGAACTGTGTCATAGTCTCTGTATTCTCAGACCATTTCCAGAGTAATGCACAAAAATCTCTTGTGTGTTTTAATGATGTTTAACCAAATAATTCTTATTCCAATGTAAAATGTTCATACAAAGAAAAAGGGAGACGCATGGCAAGAGTTTGAAAAAGGGGAATTTATTAATGTTGTGGCAAACATAAAAAGGAAGAGAAGAAGATGGTAAAAAAGACAAGTATCTAGATACCAAAGGCCCTAACTTCCTTGAAATAACCTCAGGTGCTGACTTTGTCAATAAGATTCCGTCCACTACAAAGACGTATGAAGATATGAAATTCCTTCCTAATGGCCAAGTCTCTGAGGGAGTCATTTGTCACCTACAACAATTCAAGCCGCCCTTTGCGGGTTTTCAACTCGAATCCCCCTTTGGTTTCAAGACGCCCTTTGCGGGTTTTCATCTTGAACCCTATTTTTTCCCCCTAAAGCGCCATTTACGGGTTTTCACTTTAGATTTCTTTTTTCTTCTCTTTTTTTCTCTTTTTTACGCATAGTATTTCTTGACTAAATCAGAATTCACTGGATTCTTAAGCTCGTCTCTATCTATTTCAGCTAGAATTAATGCCCCTCCATCGAAGGCCTTTGATACAACATATGCCCATTCCCAGTTAGGTGCCCATTTCCCTCGTGAATCCCTTTGGATTGGCAACATCTTTCTTAGAACCAAATACCCTTCTCAGAACTTCCGTGGGTGGACCCTCTTGTCATATGCTCGTATCATTCTTCTCTGGTACATCTGACCGTGGCAGATTACTTTTAGTCTCTTTTCATCGATGAGTTTTAACTGATCCTATCTCGCTTGGACCCATTCAACCTCTTCTAACTCCGTCTCCTTCAAAACATAGAGGGATTGAATTTCAACTTCAATTGGCAGCACTGCCTCCATCCCATATACTAATAAAAACGGCGTTGCCCTAGTGAAAGTTCGTAAAGCCGTTCTATAAACATATAATGCAAATGGCAACTTCTTATGCCAATCACTGTAAGTGTTGGCCATCTTTGCGACTATTTTCTTGATGTTTTTATTTGCAGTCTCTACAACCCCATTCATCTTTGGGCGATAGGTTACGAGTTGTGCTGTTTGATTTAGAACTGTTCACAAACCCTATCTATTATCTTATCGTTTAGATTGGATGCATTGTTGGTGATGATTCTCTCTGGTAAGCCATAACGACAAATGATCTCCTTTTTTAGGAATTTACAAATAACTGATCTGGTGACATTCACGTATGTGGCTGCTTCCACCCATTTGGTGAAGTAGTAGATATCCACTAGGATGAACCTATGCCTGTTCAAAGCTTTAGGATAGATCTGACCGATTACATCTATGCCCCACATTGAGAATGGCCACGGGGCTGTTATAACATGGAGTGGTAGAGGGGGTGTATGAATCTTGTCAGCTTAGATCTGACATTTGTGATATTTCTGAGCATAGTTGATGCAATCAGCTTCCATAGTGGACCAGTAACATCCAAAGCGCATAATTCGCCTGGCCATGGTAAAACCACTAGGGTGAGTTCCACAGACCCCTTCATGAACTTATTCCAAGATTGTTTGAGCTTCTTTGGTTCCACGCATCTCAATAACACTTGATCTCGACTCTTTTTATATAGGACCTCGCCATCGAGGATGTACCCCACAGCCAACTTTCTGATCGTTTTTTATCATTGTCGATTGCTTGTAATGGATATTCTTGGGTCTTTATATATTGCAAAATGTCCTGGTACCATGGGAGGCCATCTGCTTCTTCTTCCACATTATAGCAGTGAGCTGGGGAATCAAACATTTGTACCTTGGCTGGCATCATTTTAGTGCCTTCACTAGCCTTAAACATAGCAGCTAGGGTGGCAAGGGTGTCAGCCATCTGGTTATCCTCTTTCGGAGGTACTTGAAGGTGATTTCATTGAACTCCTTGATTAGTTCGAAGACCAACGTATGATATTCGAATAATTTTGCATTTTTGGTCTCCCACTCTCAGCGAATTTGGTAGATGACCAGTGCAGAATCTCTGAATATTCTTAGAACCTTAATATTCCTTTCGATGGCTACTTGTAGACCCAATATGCAAGCTTCGTATTTTGCCATGTTGTTGGTATAGAAGAATCTTAATCGACTGGAGAAAGGGTAGTGATTCCCTTCCGGTGAAATTAAGACTGCCCCAATGCCACGTCCCAAGGCTTTAGTTGCTCCATCAAAGTTCATCACCCATGATTCTTTCGGGCTACCATCCTCTTCAGTCGAAATGCACATTAAATCTTCATCCGAGAAATTAAAGTTTAAGACCTCATAGTCTTAGCAAGTACGACTTGCCAAAAAGTCTGCTATAGCACTCCCCTTATTGCTTTCTGGCTCACATATTGAATGTCAAATTTTGAAAGTAGCATTTTCCAGCGGGCCATTCTTCCTGATAAGGTCAGTGCTTTTATCATGAACTTCAGAAGATCCAACTTCGATATCAGCCATGTGGTATGGTACAACATGTACTGCCTAAGCCTTTTAGCTGCCCATACTAAAGCGCAACATAGTTTTTCAATTGGAGAATATTTGATTTCATAGTCTGTGAACTTCTTGCTTAGATAATAGATTGCCTTTTCTTTTTTCCCTGTTTCGTCATATTGTCCTAATACGCATCCCATCGAGTTTTCATGGACGATTAGGTATAGGATCAGGGGTTTTCCTGGAACAGGTGGTACCAGAATGAAAGGGTTCATCAACTGCTTCTTAATCTCTTCTAAGGCTATTTGACATTCTTTATTCCATGTTCATGGGTTGTTTTTCCGAAGTAACCTAAATACAGGCCTGCATTTCTCTGTTAACTAGAAAATAAAACGGGCAATATAATTTAACCTTCCGACGAAGCCTCAGACCTCTTTTTGTGTTCAAGGTGGAGGAAGTTCCTGGATGGCCTTAACTTTGTCTAGATCGACTTCAATCTTTCTTTCACTCACAACGAAACCTAGCAGCTTTTCTGATTGCACTCAGAAAGTGCACTTAGGCGGATTGAGTCTTAATTTGAATTTTCTCAACCTTTTGAAGAGTTTTTCCAAGTTCTCAATATGTTCCTCTTCTGATCGGGATTTAGCAATCATGTCATCAACATACACCTCTATCTCTTTGTGCATCATATCATGGAATAAGGTTACCATGGATCGTTGGTAGGTTGCCCCTGCATTATTTAGACCGAAAGACATGACTTTGTAACAAAAGGTTCCCCACTATGTTCCAAATGTGGTTTTGTTCATATCTTCTGGGCACATTTTGATCTGGTTGTACCCTGAGAATCTGTCCATGAAAGAAAAAAGAGAATGTCCTGCTGTGTTATCCACTAGCGTGTCAATGTGCGGCAATGTGAAGTTATTTTTAAGGCTCGCCCTATTAAGGTCTCGATAGTCAATGCACATACGCACTTTCTAATCTTTTTCGGGACTGGGATGACGTTAGCTACCCATTCGTAGTACTTCACCACTTCAAGGAATCCATCGTCGTACTGTTTTTTCACTTCATCTCTGATTTTTAGGAGCATTTCGGGCTTCATCCTCCTTAGCTTCTGTTGCAAAGGCTTGCATTTGGGTCTAATAGAAAGTCGGCGCACAACAATATCGGTGTCTAAACCAGGCATGTCTTGATACGACTAGGAAAATATATCCTTATGTTCTTGCAGGAGTTTGACCAAATTCTATCGAGCCTCAGCGGTGATAGAAGTGCCGATCTTCACCTCACACTTTTCTTCTTCGGTCCCGAGATTCAAAATTTCTAGTTTTTCCTTGTGAGGCAGAATCTGTTTCTCTTCACTCTCTATTAACCTGAGCATATCATTAGGTAGATCATATTCTTCCTCGTCCTCGCAATCTTCAACCTCTTCTAAACATATGGGCAGTTCGAAGTCAATTTCCATGCCATATTTGGAGTTGTTTGTACCGTTGATATCTAGACACCTAAAACGAAAGGGATCGAATATATATATATATATATATATATATATATATATATATACAACGAAAGTGGGAAAACAAACAAATGAATGGAATAATTCTTTTTTTATTTCAAATTTTGTGTTCATTTTTTGTGTTTTTTATTTTACTTTGGGTTTATTTTTTTAGTGCTTAAGTATCTGCGAAAGAATGTTTGCCATACAAGGTTTATTAGAAAAGCATTATTTTATTAATAATAAGAACCATATTGGTTTAAACATGGGCCCTTAACAAGAGATCCCTAATTGCCTTCGGGCTAAAGGCAAAATGAGTGGTTTTGAGCATTTCTCTATGGATGTCCTAAAGGTTACATGGATTTCTTCCACAGTCCAGTTGTTCAGCTCTAAGCAAGGGCAAATCATGAAGAGGTACTCGTTTCCCCCATCCTCTTCGATATGGAATTGATGTTCAGCTCTTCAAAAACTTTCTCAAGATCATTTTTTCCTTTCTCCTCCACATCATTTGAAATATCAGGATTCATGATGCCTCATTGATTGAAATTGTGACTTAATGGTAGGAAAGTCATCGGTTTCCACTTTATTTCTTCTCCGCTTAGCCTCATTTTTCTTCTTTCCTCTCTCTCTTATCGCAACCCTCCTTTGCATAGGGTTAGGCCTAAATCCTAGCCCAAACCGGTCTTTTTTGTTAGGAATCATCACGGGATATGGTCTTTCCTGAAGTTGCTTACCGATGCCTTTGCCAGCCTTTTCCCCCTTTCCCAGGGTCTTTTAACTTGCATCTTCACAATATTGGATAGTTTTGGCTTGGGAACCTTGCTTCCTTCAGAAAAATATGGCATTGACTAGCTCGAGTGTTCTAAAGTGACATTAGAGTGCGCTTTCGTTAACTTCTATGTAAGGGGCACCTGCCGATACTAAAGCTATGATTTTTTCTTCAGCTCCAACGACCACCAGCTGGCCATCAACTATAAACTTCAATTTCTGATGTAGAGTGGAAGGGACAACCCTTGTAGTGTGAATCCAAGGGTGTCCTAACAAACAACTGTAGGTGGTCTTGATATCCATCACTATAAAATATATTTCAAAAGTCGACAACCCAATTTGCAGGGGCACTTCTATGTTTCCCAGAACGTCCCTCTGGGTTCCATCAAATGCCCTCATAATGTTTTGGTAAGTAGTCATATGAGAGCTATCCACTGATAGCTTCTTTAGGGTGGCTAAGGGTAAAACGTTCAGAGTCAACCCGTTATCAATAAGAACCCCGGGGAACATGGGCCTCTGCATCAAGTAGAGATATGGAGAGCTTTATATGAACCTCTCCCAACTAATGGAATTTCCTTATCACTGAATGTGATGGAGTTATTCATGGCAATGTTGCTGACCTACTTGTCCATCTTGTTGGTCGTTATCTTTTTTGGTATGAATGTTTGATTCAAAATTCTTAAAAGGTCATCACAGTGGCCCTCTGAACTCAACAACAATAAGAGAATCAAAATTCTTGCTGGGAGCTTATGAAGTTGCTTTACTACACTATACTTGCTGTGTTTGAGTATCTTCAGAAATTCCTGAGCCTCTGACTACTTCACCAACTCATGATACGTCTTGGGTTTTTCCAAAAAGAAAATCTTTTTTCTTTTTTAGGTTCTTCAGTCACTGCCCTCCTCTGGGCGACGTCTCTGTCTTCAACTTCAGGTGGTGAGTAACATCTTCCACTTCTCATGAAGTTGCCCACCTGATTAATTGGTTCTTCTTTTGGTCCTTCTCCCACTAATGTACTTCCTGGGGTTGTCAATGAGCAAGCGTAATTCTAGGGCACTTGCTTGCTGTCCTTGTATGGAAAATTGGCATGTGCTTTTATAATTATTTGGGGGGCTGCACTTTTCTGTGGTTTAGTGACTTTTGCCTTGGGTTTTGATTACCAAATGCTTCATCCCTGCGTAATTCCTTCTAGGAGAAGACTCATATGATGCACATACATCTATCGTACTGCTTTAGTTTCCCTTCTTAAAGAACTCAAGTTCTCCACTGTCCATTTTAGCTTAGACCAACTGTCTAAACTCGGAACAACATTGAATCTCATGTCCTCCTACCTGATGATACTCGCAGTAGAGCTCATTATCGTCCTTCAACTTCCTGGTTTCTTCTCTCAGTATTTCGGCCTTAATCATCTGGGCCTATACCCACGCTATGGGTGCTTTGACCTCCGCAACATATCTATTGACTATCTTACCCTCGTCCTCGACCACCGTATTCACCCTAGTCTTTTGGTGATTGGGCAAAGGGTTATCCTTCTCATCAGATGTATCGAAAGATAACATACCCAACTTTCGCTTATCGTCTACTAACCTTTTGAAAGTTGTGCAGTTCTCAATGGTATGCCCCTATTTCCAGCATGATACACGTATTGTGCTTTCTCGTCATACCATGGTGGGTATAGGGGAGAGAAGGGGGAACGTGTAGCGGTAGCACCATCCGTACTTCGACCAGCTTAGAAAATAATTTAGCGTACGTCATGGGAATGGGAGGAAAGTAGGGCTTTTTATTCCTTTGGTATTTTTATTCATCGTTTGGTGGGTTTGAGGCCACCTGGTTGGTATTTTGTGTAGTAGGCTTATTTAGGACTGCCTCTTTTGAGTAATTGGGGTTGTTAACACTCGCCATACTGATCTCGGTTCCTTTTTCTTATATGGTTTTTTGGTATCTCCTCCATCAAGCTTTCCGCTCTTAATGACTGCCAGAATCAATTCTCCATTTATCAGCATGTATGCGGAACTCTTAGGCGCGTGATTGATCATACGATCATAGAAAGTGCCTTTGAGGGTCTCCACAAACATCAAGGTAATCTCGTTCTCCAATAGTGGTGGCTGGACCTGTGCAGCCACGTCCCGCCACCTTTGGGCATATTAGCGAAAACTCTCGTTATGCCTATGTTCCATCCCCTGTAGGACAAGCATGTTCGGGACCATGTTGGTGACATGCTTGTACTGCTCGCTGAACGCTCTGGATAAATCTTTCCATGTTCAGATGTTTTAACGGATCAGTTGGGTATACCAGCGGGATGCAGACCCTGTGAAGCTATCCTGAAAGCAACGAATCAAGAACTTTTCGTTGTCCAAATACATCGACATCCTCCGGCAATACTTAGTTATATGAGTCGTAAGACACGTGGTTCCATCGTATTTATCAAAATCAGGGTCTTAAATTTTGGAGGGATTGTCAAATTAGTCACCAAACTCAGGTTCTTGAAGTCCGTACCGCCATAGATATTCCCCTCTCGGAAGATTCTCATTATTTCTTCTAGCCTATCGCAGCGATCTTCTAACTTTTTGTTCGCACTGACCTTGTCAGCTATTTCATCAAGGTATGGGACCACATAGTTTTGAGCTTCCCCCTGGTTGATCTATGGCTCAATTGGTGCCTGAGTAGAAGATTCTGCGAAATGAAGTGGGAACTTGGTTTTGGATGAGGTGGTCCCTTTTTGAATTCCAGGATGGGCATAAACAATCCCATGAAACTGTGGCAGGGCATCTATATCTTTATTCCCGTCTGGGTTCTTGAACCCTAGCATTGCTGCAATCCGAATGACCGTTTTCCCGTGCATTAATTCCACTTCCTGCTTCAAGTCATTCTCGATCTTGTCCAGCTTGTCCTATGTACTCTTGTGGCTAATTTCGAGGGATGTCATGTGGTCCTCTATAGTCATAGCTTTGGTTTTAGACCGAATACCGTATTTGTGAGTTGGTTTTGCTATTTTGAATTTCTTTTATGCAAATTGTTTCAATTAAATTCTTATGTGTGTATATGTATGCAATGATATAAATTAAACTAATGTAACACAAACAAAAATGCGTGAAATGAAAAATGCATGAATACAAACGAAGGGCCATTAATCCCATAAATAACTGCTCATAGAACTAGCTTTTTATTGAATAAGGAGATCCTTATTACAAAAGTTGGGACGTATCTACAAATATTTCTCTGCTCGAACACCCAGCTCCTTTACTTCCTCTATTAACCATGTGAGCCTTGGCCCCACTTCCCCGACTGGCCTAACGTATTGGCGTAGGACTGTAGCTTCTATAGCTAGCTTTATCACATGTTTGTCCATGTCTTGCAATTGGGTCATAACGGTTCTATCAAATTCATCTCGTTCCTGGAACCTTTTGGCGTTGTCCCTGAGCCTAGTGAACCAGTAATCGTTGCCCCTATCAATGGCATCTTTAAGGACCAAAATCTTCGTTCTATACTCATGGATGGTGCTTTCCATATCTTCCACTTGCTCATTTAGAGTTTTATTTTCTTCCTGACTAGCTTGAAGCTCGATATACGTGTGATGGTTCTAGAGTGCATGTAGAGAATGACTTAGTTCTGCCACCCTGTCCTGTAACTCAGAAACAATGGACTGGCTCTGTTTCAACCTCTCACGGGTTATATCATACTGAGATTGCAGCTCACACACGCGGATTTTGTTGTCACGAGCTTTCCTCTTCCATGCAACCACGTTTTCTCTCTCATTCTCAAGGGTTATTTTGCCTTTCTCATTTTCGACTACTTGCTTACCTTTCTTTCTCTCTTTA
The DNA here is from genome assembly GCA_019671005.1 of Hibiscus mutabilis. Lineage (NCBI taxonomy): Eukaryota > Viridiplantae > Streptophyta > Magnoliopsida > Malvales > Malvaceae > Hibiscus > Hibiscus mutabilis. The sequence goes on from CM033714.1 coordinate 27,266,666, forward strand.
GCAAGGGCCCGCCTGTATTTCTCAATCTCCTGTTTGCTGTGTTCTTTTTTCTTTCCCACGGCTTGTTCTATTTCTTACCTCCACTGTTCTGGAGTCTTTCTCAAATTTGCGTTTCGGGCTTTGGCTTGAAACTTGAGAAAATCAACTCTTTGTATCTCAAACTTTCCCTTTAGGTCCTTGTACATCTTCACTACCCGATCTGTCTCTCCCCTGTATGTTTCCACCTCTAAGCTTGCCTCGTATAGGTCTCTCGCATGTTGCTCTTATAGAGATTCCATCTTGGCCTTGGTTCTTTTGAGTTCAGCCCTCAAAACATCAGTTTCAGATGAGATCACCTTCATATGCTCTTCTATAGGCTTGGCTTGGCTGGTAGGTGGTAGAATCTTGTCATTCACCTTCGTGTGCCTCTATTCATCATATTCGGGGGTAAGCATACACCTGCTGTCGGGCTCTATTTTATGCGTTAACAATGCTTCCACTAATCGTTGATAGCTTGAATCTTTTCTCTAAATTCTCCTTGAAACTCGAATTTTGTTGAGCCAAGGCTTACGGTGAAAGGAACAAACTGTCGGGAGCTATATTGCCGCGATACCAACAAGGGAGCACAACTAATTCCACCCTATAAGCCTAGCAGCATTAGATGATTATAATCCCCACACTTATACGAAAACCTTGGTGTGACCTAACCATGGAGCCCTCTAGACGATGTCTTGATCACGACGGTCCCGGAAAATATCTGTCCACTTTTTCCTCTTCGTTACCGACCATTTTTCTTTCTGAAACTCCCGAAGTGGAGAAAAGTTTGGGGAGAATATGTTGGGTAAAGTCAAGATTGGGCATTTCCAAAAGTGGCTAAGGGCCCAAACCTGGAGCAATTAAGCACATCCTCTGAAACGCACGCCTTCTAGCTTCTGGCATGCATTTAAAGAAATAAAGGTCTCAACAAGCACTGCTGGCACCAGGTTGGTCCCTCTCTTCAACTATTCTAAAAGATCTAACATGACCACATCAATGTTGCCTAACACTATCGGGAAGATAACCAAGCCATAAATTGCTATTGGTAGCAAATCTACCCTTTTTCTTTATTAGGATGAGTGGGAATTATGTTTCGGATACTCCACCATGGGAAGGAAAAATTGCCCCCTATTTTCTGTATTAGACCTTTAACCCATCCGTCTCCCATACCGGCAAAAATTCTGAGCCTCAAGTGGGCGTTCTTGTTCTTAGGTGGCTTAGCATAGACTCGATCCCTCTTCACTTCGCGTAAGTTAAAAAGTGAAAAATATTCTTTAATCGTGGGCATCATATCCTCACCATTGAATGTGAAATAACAATACATGGGGTTCCAGAATTGGATTAGCTCTTTGAGGAACGGTTCATCTACCTCCACATGCAACACATATGCTATGTCACCATAGGTGTCAAAGAAGAGTTGCTTAGTTGAGTAGTCAAAACATTCCCAGATTTCACGTATCTCTTGAACATTATTTTGTTTGACACTAATGTGGGCATACTCTGAAGTTTCTGTCACATGGTCACTTGTCAAACTATCCCCATATGCCTGTTGGTTGACCTTGGACCAGTGATACACATCCACATTGTCCTTTTCCTTTTGAAGGAGTCTCCCATCCATGATCAAAAGCTATTTTCTAACTGAGCAAGTGTCTCAAGAATCAACCCCTTCTAAGTATGAAATGATAATGAATATGCAAAACAAACAAGCAAGAGAGGGACACCAGATTAGTACACTTAACAGAACAAAGATAAAATATAAAAGGTTTAAAATAATTTCTTTGTATGAATAATAATTGGGCAGCGCATTGCAACACTTCTGGACATGTCTCCACGGACTATTCTTACGATTTTTTTGACCAAACTCTAAAACCTAGGTTTTCATGTATGGCTCTAATGGGTGGGCTTCTAGATTCTCACAAAGGTTCAGTTCTAAAAGGGTCCCCGAATTGTCATTTCTGTCCCCTACTAAAGGTAGCAAGGCCCCCGATTCTCGCCTATTATAGGCTTCAAACAAATCAGGGAGACCCACTCCTATGCCCATACGGAGGATTAGTATCCACACGAAGACATAGAGCGTGGGTCCTGAAGGTACTTACTAGGCTCATACAAAAAATCAGTATTCCCACGAGAGCAATAGTGTTTTCCCCCACTTAAACAAACGAGATGAAGCTCAGGTCTAGAGCTTGTAACCAAATCTTAAATACGTAAAATGGAATTAAATTCATAAACGGACAATTAATTTAAGCTTTATGTGAATTCGCAAAATTCGACATCAAAGAAAGGTATAATCGGCTTGTGGTCTAACTCATTTTTTTGTAAAAACAAAAAGTGTCCCTAGTGGAGTTGCCAAGCTATCACAACCCTTTTTTCGAGGCGTTTCGACGTTTTGAAAACACAAAATCAATGGAGTCGCCACCAATCTTTAAAAAGGTGTGATTGGATCACCTAAAATGAGTTATTTTAATAAAATCATTTTATTTTATTAAAACAACATTTTTGGTCTGTGAAAACACAAAAATGGGTTCGAGAGTCGGTTACGCGTTGGGAAGGGTTAGCACCTCCACGACGCCCAAAAACTGGTACTTTATCGATTAAAAAGTTTTAAAATTCAGATTTTGCGAATTCACATAGAGCTTAAAATTATTGTCTGGCGCTAACACTTCTAGCGCTAACCCGTTTTAACGGGTTCGAGCGTTGGTTACGTGTTGGGAAAGGTTAGCACCCATTTTAACGGCCTTACTATTCGAAAAATGAACTTCAATCACCGCCAACACTTCTGGCGCTAACCCGTCATTCCCGTTTAGTAAGACACCACATTAATTAAATTTCACTTTCTTTAGCAAACAAACAAAGAAATATTTAGTTTGTTGAATTTTTTATTGATTCTAAATTATTGTTTATTAGCCTAAATAATCTAAATATTTTACCTATTTGGGTTAAAGTTTAATTAAGTGTGCTTTATTATTTTTTGTGTGAAAAGAACATTTCATTCAAAGAAAGAGTCTCTAACTAGGGCTTTTAGGTCCTAATCCTACGGTTACCTAAACTAGTCAAATAAGAAACAAGGCAAATTAAGTTTTTAAAAAACGTTTGAAGAATATTTTGAATCACAAATATTAAATTTAAAAAAAGGGTTTGAAGGTTAATTTAAATTTAAAAGGCCATATCATTCCCAAAATTGGGTCAATGCCTTGTTATTTAAAAAGGAATTATTATCATTATTTTTTTTATGTTTTTTAAAAAAGAATATTTGATTTTTTAAAAGGGGGAATTTGATATAAAATGGCCAAAGTGAATAAAAATCCAAAATTCATGGCCCAAATTTATTTCTCAAAAAATTGATTGATTTGTAAGAATTAAAAACTTTATTTTTGGAATAAAATAATGGGAAAGAGGTGTTTTAATGAATGGAAATAACCCAACAAGTTTTAGGTATAAAGCCCATTTTATATAAACACCTTTTTTCTCTTTTTTAGATCCAAATGGATCAAACACAAAAAAAAACCAAAACCCCTCATTGTTCTTGGTATTTTTCAAGAATGAAGAACACCAGTGAACAACCATCGTGCCGGCCGCCCACCACCCGCGCTGACCGCCCACCACCCGCGCCGGCCTCCGCTTGTTGGCGGTGGTATTTCCTTTTTTTTTCCGAAAATAAGCTCCAAAAATACCCAAAATTTCGGTTTTAATTTGAACAAAAATCCTGGTTCAAGAAGAAACATCTTTCCAATCATCCAAGCTAAGAACTACATCAAATTAAACAATAAATTCAAAATAAGAAAATACAAAAATAAAAGATGAACACCATACTAAAATGAGATAGAAAATGCTTGCTTTGATTCCAACAAATCCGATTACAACGCTACTGGAAATTCGAGCTTCTCCCTTCGTACTTCTACTGAAAATTCTTAAGCTTCTCTAGTTATTTCTTAGATGAAAATTGGATCCTTTTACAAAGGGGGATGGGAGGTTTATGTATGTTTTAAAAACCTAGAGAACAAGGAAATTAGGGATTAAATCCCTCAATCTTGGTGAAATTACATCACAAATCCGTGTTGGAATCAATCTGATTTTGGTTCGATTTTGCCCATTTTCGGATGATCTTTCCTTAAATTTGTACTAGGGTTCGAACCCCTTTTTCTTTTGTTTTATAGGTGGCCGGTGGCGGCAAGGACAATGGCGGCGCGGGGCGGGCTCGACGTGGGCTGGGCAAGCTTCGATGCTCCTTCCTGGTCTCAAAACGGTGGCTGCCGGCATTAGGGTAGGCTGGAATGGCTGCCTTACAGCCCCTCGATGGGGGTTGGGAGAAGCCAACCTGCGTGCGTGGCTTACACGCACCTGGCGCGTGGCGGAGCGGGTGGCTCTCCTTCATTCCTTTTTTCTAGTTTTACCCGGTCTATTAGATCCCCTTGCCCTAGATCCAACGCCCCCTATTATATCTGCACATGAGAGGAAAAAAAGATTAGTTTGGGTCTTATTTTTTGGCCTTTTAAATTTAAAACGAGCCCTATGTATTTAGAAGATGACCTCTTTTTATTGTAAATTGACCTTTATTTGTTTAAAAGGGGTGTTAATATTAAAATGACCCTTATTATTTATTAAATGTACCTATTTTATTATTTAAAATAAACTTCTTTATTGTAATATGGATCTCTTTTTATTTAAATGGTCTATTAATATTTTTGTTTTAAAACAATACATACATATATGTACAAGAAAAGAAAAGAGAAATTAAAAAAAGGCTCGGGTGAAAAATCAGTGACAACATATATATGAAATTATTAAAATAATGCAAAAATACCAACAAGTGTTGGATGCAATGGAAGGTCACATTGCTCTCTCAAGGAGAGAACATGACTTCAAACCTTAGACACAACGTTCTTGCGAGGGAGAGCCATGAATCTCGAATATAAATCATAAAATGGACATGTACTATACCAAAAAAATTCAATTTAATTTAAAGATTTAAAAGCATGATTCTATTTTTATTTTAAATCTTCCTTTAACTTACTTTAAATATATCTAAAATGTTTTCACTTTTAATTTAAGGTAAAGTACACAAATGATCACTAAATTATTCCTATAAATACAAAATGGTCCCCAAACTTTCAAAAGTACAATAATAGACATTAAACTTTAATTTTTATTACAAAATGGTCATTGAGCCTTTAACTAAGAGATATGACAGTTATGAAAATCTATATAATAACATATTTAATCTTTAATATTTACACATTCAATTAACTTAAACATCAATAATGAGGGTTACTATTAGGTTCGAAATTGATCAACCAAATTCGCCAAGAGGGTTGAAATTGCTTCCCGAATGAATTGGCTAAAACTGGAAAATAGTGGACAACTTTGCACGATGATTTTAGAGTGGTTCGGCTACTCAACCGAGTCTACATCCACTACCTTAGCACACCACTAAGGATTTCCCAACTCACTACTATGAATTTTTCCTTTTGAGGCCAAAGGGATAACCTTACAACCATATCTTTTCAATGGCTAAGATAGAACCCCTCTAATTTTTCCTTAGGCTAAACTAGAACCTCTCCCTTTTACAAGGTAATTTGTGTGAACAATGAAAACCTCACAAGTTGTGTGTTTACATAAATTAAGCTTACAAGAGTGTAAAGAATAAAACAATGAAAAACACTCTCTATACAATATATACAAGAGAAATGAAGAATAAAAGACTTAAATGCTATTTCTCTTGATCATGAAGCTTGGATATGTTATCTTATCTTCTTCAAGTGTCCTTGTGGTGTTTATATAGTGTGAAATAAGTTTCTTGCCGTTTATGGCTGTTGGGGATGAGTCATAGCCGTTGGGGATGCAAAATAGACGTTACCTACAAAAAATCTCAACATTTATAACTAACAAGATCGATCATTTTTCAAAAAATATGGTCGTTACAGCCAAGGGATCGATCCCTTAAACCAGGGGATCGATCCTTTTGCACTTGGTTAGGGATGTCAATTAGGCGAGAAGGGTGCGAAGAGTACTCTTCCCACATCCATCCCGTCAAGAATTTTCATCTCTATCCCCGCCCCACATCCCATTGCGAATACAAAATCTAAAACTACCTCTGCCCCACAACTCGCAAGACTAAAACCATCCCATCCCATTACCCACGTGGGTCCTGATACCCACCTAATCCCCTCTTTACCCGCCCCGTAACCCTTTCATATAATATTTTTATAACTATTAGTTAAAAATATAAATCAAATTTTTTATGAAAAAATTATAAAATACCCGTCATCCGGACTCCCACCACTTAGTGAAATTATTCGAATTGTCACAATTTTTTTTAAAAAATAATATACGAAATTAAAATTGTACAACAAAAAAGGTTTGGACTAAAAAGATACTAAAGTCTATTGTAAAGGATCGAAAATAACACAAATAACATGTGAAATAATATTTCAATTGCTTAACAAATAAACATTACAAAAAGAACTAAAAAACATAATAATTAAAAAACAACCTTAAAAAATAAGAAAAAATACCGATAGAATCTAAATAACTTACAATATTAGGAAAATAAAATTAAAAAGTAGAAGAATAACATATATATGATGAGGAGTGAAGAGAAAAAACCTTAAAAATAAGGCATAACGACATACAACAATAAATAATAAACTAATAAACATAATTGTTATATATATATATAATTTTTCATAAATATTTCAAGATAAGTCAATGTAAATTATTTCAAATTTGTCTCTGATTCAAATTGATATATTAAAAATATTTATAAGTTTGATATGATCAATTTCAAACTCAATTACACACATATACACACATATATATTGAAATTTTCATTAATATCCCAAGAAAAAGTCAATATAAGTTATCTTAAATTTGACTATGATCCAAACCAGTTTTGTATTTTTAATAACATTTATAATACTCCCTCAGTCCCACTTAAGATGTCCCTTTTGTGTTTTAAAATTGTCACACTTAAAATGTCCCATTGAAAAAATCAACAACTTTTACAAGGCGCATTTCCCTTTCTACCCTTTCTTTAGTTTTCCAACAAAATAAAATTTAACTTTTCAAGAATAAAATTGTCATTTCAATTATTTTACATCACATCTCTTACACAAATTTTTTCTTCCTAAAACTGCGTGAAAAGTCAACAATGGACATATTAAGTGGGACGGAAGGAGTAACATTTTATAAGATCTGTTGGGGTGGGTGGGGACGGTGCGAGGCGGGTGGGGATTATGTGAGGTGGGTGAGATAATGCGAGGTGGGTGGGGATGGGGCGGGTACAAAGACATATTCACGCCTTCCCCACCACCCACGGTGAATCTATTTTTTATCTTCATCCCCACCCCAAAACCCATGAAATTTGCAACCATCCCTGCCCAATTGAAAGCGAACTGGGGCGAATCCCCGTAAAACCCTCTCCATTGACATCCCTACACTTGCTGGCTGGAATAAAAAGATTGAGGCATTCTGTCCACAAAGGGATTGATCCCTTTTTAGGGGATCGGTCCTTTTTGCCTTAACGTCTGGAAATGACACTTTCAAAGTGTAAAAATGAATCATATTGATTTTGAAAAAGTTTGGCTTAAGTTGGAAAACATTCGAAACAAATTCACAAGTTTGTTTGGACTTTGAATTAATTTTGAAATATTTGAACAAGTCTAAAACATTTTTCACTTAATTTGTTATATCAAAATACACACTTGATCGTATCGGTACGAGTTTTAGCTACTGGAAAAATGTTTCATGCTAAATGGATATTGGGTACCGATACGCGTATAGCCGTATCGGTACGCCATTCATACATGGAAACCAAGTATGCTTTGAGTATCGGTACGACTTTACTCGTACCGATACGGGGTGTTCAGATTTACAAAATCTTTGTATTTAATGATATAGCCGTTACCTTGTCAGTTTTATTGGAACCAACATTTTGAAAATTGGTTATACCGTACTGATACTCCTTTAGGCATTTTTGGGTCACGCCGATACACCCCATGGCGCGACGAAAAATTATCCGGCGATTAGCACCAGAGATCCATGTACGAGGAATGAATCGGGGTGAATAAGGGTGAAGAATTACCTGTTTAAAATCTGGAATTCTAAATTTGGAGAAGATAGATATTCAATTACGATTCCACGATGTTGATTCCTAAGCCGCAACGATAACGCCCCGACCTCTACGTAGTTCACCCAATTGAAATGAACATATAAAATTCTCTAAAGTATTTAGAGGGTTTTTCCAAAAGCATTAATAATTGCTAGATATCTCATGCCTTTATATAGCCTTTAAAATCCTAATTCAACTTAGGTTGATTTCAATATATATATATTAATATATATAATTCTAATTTAACTTTAATTAGGATTTCAATATATATATATATATATATATTAAATATATATAATCCCAATTCAACTTAATTATGATTTCAATATATATATATTATATATAATCCCAATTCAACTTTAATTAGGATTTCAATATATATATATATATATATACATATATTAAATATGTCTAATCCCAACTTAACTTAACTTAATTAGGATTTCAATATATATTAATATATATAATACCAATTCAACTAATTAGGATTTTAATATATATATAATCCCAATTCAACTTTAATTAAGATTTCAATATATATATTATTTTAAATCAAATTATATTATTATTATATATATTAAAAGAGTCATAATTAATATAATTATTTTCTTTTAATATTTATCCAATAGTTAAATTATATATATATCTCAAATATATATTAATTTAACTAAATTCGTGTACAACAAATTTGTACATATATAATTCATTTAATATATGCTCATTTCAACCGTGGGTGTGACCCTTTAGGTTCATGTAACGTTAGTAGTAAATATTAGAACATTTATAATATTACAAACAATGAGTGACATCTAGCAATATGCCAGTGTCACTTAAGTTACAAGAAATCATGATTCGACATAACTTTTTCGTGATTAACTCTTTTTCATGTATTACATCATTTTGTCCTTTATATCTAGATTTGACACATGTCATGGAACAACCACACTTGTATAGTCCATCTAATATTTCTTGATATCTTGAGTAGACTATTATAAACGAATAACTATGATATCTCATATCAACTTATTCGAGCATGACCATGCATTTCTAGTCTCACTTAATCAAGTGGCCTACGATATTACTCCTATTATGTAGGAGAGACAAATCCTATCTTGATCAACCATATCCCACTACATAGATTGTTATATATCCAATACCAGTCTTTATAGAGTAGTCAGTTACGACACATGTTTGACTGTATCAAAATATGTCACTCACGATGTTGAAATAATGATGATCTCAAGTATGAGGATCATACATGTAGTTATTACTATGAGCAAGGTTGTGGCTGTCACACAATAATCCAAGAAACATGCTCATAGTAGGTTAGTCTAGTATTCGTTCTCTAAAACATACTTATGTATTGATTTTGACGTCTCCATGTCAATGACAACACTTTGTCATCAATCAACTACATATTAGTCTTAATGCATTATTGTTGTTCATTCCCACAATAATACTTGATTAAGAACATTTAAGAATAATCATATTATTCTAAGGAATTTATTATAATTCAGTTTATTTATGCACATAAAATTATAACTGAAAATAATAATGGTAATGGCTCTTTATGAATGAACAAGGTAACAACAAATGTCATTTACAATCATCTTATGATTGGTCGTTGGGCATACTCTAACAATCTCCCACTAACACTAAGACCAATCACTTATGGATCTAATACCAAGTGACTTAGAGTGATGATCATGCTTCTGCTGCGTCAGAGGCTTTTGTCAATGGATCGACAATGTTATCATCTGTTGGTACTATACATATTTCCACATTTCTTTGATCTTTTCTCGAATGAGATGGTAACGCCCAAGTATGTGCTTAGATCGTTGGTGAGATCTGGGTTCTTTTTCTTGTGCGATGGCTCCGTTGTTATCACAACGTATATCTATAGCATTCAAAATGCTTGGCACAACCCCTAGTTCAGATATGAATTTCTTGATCTTAACACCTTCTTTTGCAGCATCGCATGCTACAATATACTCGGCTTTTTGTTGTAGAATTAGCTATTGTGTATTGCTTTGAACCTTTCCAGCTCATAACGCCTCTATTAAGGCAAAACACAAAACTTGATTACGATCGTGAATCATCCTTATCGGTTTGAAAACTGACATCAGTATAACCTTTATACTTAGCTCTTCCTCACCTCCTTATATAAGAAATGTATCCTTGATCTTCTTAAGTACTTAAGGATGTTTTTAACTATGACCCAGTGACCTTTATTGAGATCTACCTGGTATCAACTTGTCATACTTAAAGCGTATGATACATTTGGACGAGTACATAGCATGTCATACATGATAGATCCAATTGCTGAAGCATATAGAATCTTACTAATTCACTCTCTTTCTTGAGGTATTGTAGGATACATTTCCTTCGAGAGTGAAATTTCATGTCTCATAGGTAAGAACTCCCTTTTAGATTCTTCCATACTGAATCTTTTCAGTACTTCTTCTATGTATGTATTTTGACTCAGTCCTAGCAGTAATCTCGATCTATCTCTATAGATCTTGACTCCTAATATGTATGTTGCCTCACCAAAGTCTTTCATGGAAAAATATTTTTCCTAACCAAGTTTTCATAGACTGTAAGCTAGATATGTCATTTACTATTATTAGTATGCCATCCACATACAGTACCAAGAATATGACATGACCCACTAATTTTCTTAAAAACACATGACTCATCTTCATTTTTGATAAAATCAAACTCTTTGATTGTATCGTTAAAATGAAGATTCCAATTTTGAGAAGCTTATTTCAATCCATAAATTGACCTTTGTAGATTGCATATTTTTTGCCATCTTTTGGATCGACAAAAACTTCAGGTTGTGTCTTGTACACATCCTCATCGAGTTTTCTATTAAGGAAAGCAGTTTTAACATCCATTTGTCTTATCTCATAATCATAAAATACAGCTATCGTAAGTAAGATCCAGATGGATTTAAACATAACAACAGGTGAAAAGGTTTCATCATAGTCTATACCATGAATTTGACCAGAACCCTTAGCGATTAATCACACTTTGTATGTTTGTACGTTACCATCCATGTCAATTTTCTTTTTGAAAACCCAATTGCACCCTATGGGCTTATTCCCTAGAGGCGGGTAAACCAAGGTCCAAACTTTTTTTTACATGGAATCCATCATGAATTTCATGGTCTCTAGCCATTTCTCAAAGTCTGGGCCCGTCACTGCTTCTTGATAAGTCTCAGGCTCATCTTGATCCATGAAGAGAACATCACCATGCAATGTGATAAGAAATCCATATTTCTTAGGTGTATTGTATTCTCTCAAAAATCTTCGCATAGTTGTGTTTCCAAAACCGTTGGATGTTCCTCAACAACTTATGGAACTTGTTGTTGTTCAATCTCTTGTTCAATGATATGTGGTTGGTGCCATTTTGGGGAGCTATTTTTAGTTTCTCATTGTTTATTTTACTTTTTTATGACCCGTTCTCAAATTTTTGATTTGCAGTATATTCCTGAAATTGAGAATACTGCCCGTAGATTAAGAAAACAGACTAAAGAGAGGAAATGGCGTCTTAAAGAAGAAGCGAAAATTGATTTGACTATCGGCCATTTATCTATTTTTGAATTAGTAGAAGAAAGAATGGCGAACATAACTCTCAAGGATTTAGCCGCATCGAATCTGAATCAACAACCTTTATCCATTACTTTTCCTAATTTTGAAGGTGATTTTGAATTAAGATATGGTTTAATTCACTTATTTCCCTATTTTCATGGACTCGCAGGTGAAGATCCTCATAAACACTTGAAAGAGTTCCATATTGTATGCTCCGGGATGAAGCCACATGGAGTTACAGATGAGCAAATCAATCTAAGAGCTTTTCCCTTTTCTTTAAAGGACCAAGCAAAAGATTGGCTCTATTATCTACCCTCCAGATCAATTATGACATGGAATGAGATGAAGAAATTGTTCTTGGAGAAGTTCTTTCCTGCATCTAAAGCTGCCAACATCAGAAAAGAAATTTACAGTATCACACAGCTCAACGAAGAAACCTTGTACGAGTATTGGGAGAGGTTTAAGCAATTATGTGCTAGTTATCCTCATCATCAAATTTCGGACCAGCTTCTAATCCAATACTTCTATGAAGGATTATTGCCGATGGAAAGAAGTATGATCGACGCAGCAAGTGGATGAGCTTTAGTGAACCTCACACCTGAGAGAGCCAATGAGCTAATTTCGAACATGGCTAAAAGTTCCCAGAAATTTGGTACAAGGACAAATAGATCCATTAGCCAAATTAACGAGGTAAGTATGATTAAAGATCAAATTTCTGATTTAACTACTTTGGTTCGTCAAACTGCTATAGGGCAGGTACAAGGAGCAAAAGTTTGCAGAATATGTTCGATTCAAGGACATCCTACAAATATGTGTCCTACATGGCAACCTGATTCAGTACGGGAGGCTAATGCTCTTGGTGGATTTCCTAGTCAAACCTAAAGAAGAACGATCCTTTTTTCTAATCATTACAATCCAAGATGGAAAGACCACCCAAATTTAAGCTATGGGAATCAAGGAGGACAACAAAGATATACCTCTCAAAATTTTGTTAAGCCAAATCAAGCATCGACACAACAATCTTCTAGTTCAGGTATGTCTTTATAAGATATTTATAAAAGTCTTGCTAACTCTACTTATGAACTTCAGCAGGAAACAAAAGAGACGAGTGACATGACTAAAGCGCTTCAACAAGAAATGAGGGAAATCAATCAAAGTTTGGGCAATCAAATTACTCAACTGGCTACGTCAATTAGTAAATTAGAGGCTCAAAATTCTGGAAAATTACCTTCCCAAACAGAGGTGAATCCAAGAGAGAATTGTAGTGCAATTTCATTAAGAAGCAGAAAGGAAATTTCTTCTGGATCAATTTCACATGAAAAAGCTAAGATTGTCAAGGAAGAAGAGGAATTCAAAATTCCATGCAAGGTTTCGCCAAAGGTAACATTCGATCCCCCATTATCTTTTTCGTCTAACACTCCTTTTACCTCTATTCCCTAGCAGGTTGTCTAAACCAAAAGAAGATGAGCATAAGGAAATCTTAGATACATTTAGGAAAGTAGAGATCATTATTCCATTGGTGGATGCTATCAAGCAAATTCCTAAATATGCAAGATTTTTGAAGGAATTATGCACAAGAAAAAGGAGGTCGAAAGAAAAGGAGAGAGTTCACGTAAGTAGGAATGTGTCGGTAATCTTGCAAAAGAACATGCCAGAAAAATATGGGGATCCAGGTATGTTTTCTCCACCTTGCGTTATTGGTAATAAAAAAATTAAGCATGCTGTGCTAGATTTGGGAGCTTTAATAAATGCCATGCCATTTTCTATTTACCAAGAATTAGAATTAAATGGCCTGCAAAAGACGGGCGTGGTAATTCAATTAGCCGATCGTACTTATATTCACCCGCTTGGAGTTGTTGAGGATGTTTTGGTGCAGGTTAATGAGCTACTTTTTCCTGTGGATTTTTATATATTGGAGATGGAAGGCAATTATTCTTCGAAATCACCTTCGATTTTTTAGAGAGACCATTTATGAAGACATCGAGGACCAAGATTGATGTAGACGAGGGTACTTTGTTCGTAGAGCTTGGTGGAAAAATTGTGAAATTTAATATTCTTGATGCGATAAAGTATCCTAATGATCACAATCACTTTGTCAAATTGATGTGCTTGATTCGATTATGCAGGATATTTTTGCAGAAGAAAGCATTGAGTACAAGCTAAAATTATATGCACAAATTGATCTTGACGAAATTGATGATGAGATTGGCTCGGAAGAAATATTTTCAGCATCATTATCTCTTGAGCAAAAAAGTTTAAGCACTAACAAAATTCTTTATTCTGTTATGAAGGCCTCGAAATTGGAGCTCAAAGCCTTACCCTACCACCTAAAATACGTGTATTTAGGTGAAGAAGAAACATTGCCGGTCATAATAGCAAAAAAACTCACAATTGAACAAGAAGAGAGGTTGGTTCGAAACTTAAAAGAGTATAAAGCGGTAGTTGGGTGGACCTTGGCCGACATAAAAGTTATAAGTCCATCGATTTGTATGCATATAATACTTCTTGAAGATGATGCCAAACCTTCTAGAGAACCACAAAGGAGGTTGAGCCAAGCCATGAGCGAAGTGGTGATGAAGGAGATACTCAAACTTAAATACGCAGGCATAATCTATCCTATCTCGGATAGTAAATGGGTAAGTTCAATACATGTTCCAAAGAAGACAAAGATCACCATGGTAAGAAATTCAAACAATGAGCTTGTACCAATGCGTGTGCAAAATGGTTGGCGAATGTGCATAGATTTTAGGAAACTTAATCATGTGACTAGGAAAGACTATTTTCCTTTACCTTTCATAGACCAAATGTTGGAGAGATTGGCGGGAAAGTCTTCCTTTTGTTTTCTTGATGGTTTTTAGGTTTTTATCAAATCCATATTGTTCAAGAGGACCAAGAAAAGACAACGTTCACATGTCCATTAGGAACCTATGCATTCAGGCGAATGCCTTTTGGCCTTTGTAATGCCCAGGTACGTTCCAAAGATGCATGATGAGTATTTTTTCTGAATATATTAAGAAATGCATTGAGGTTTTTATGGATGATTTCACTGTATACGGAGATTCGTTTGATGAATGCTTAAATAATTTGACCAATGTTTTGAAGAGATGCATTGAAACTAACTTGGTTTTAAATTATGGAAAGTGTCATTTTATGGTTTCTAAAGGCATAGTATTGGGACATGTGATTTCTTCTAGGAGTATAGAGGTTGATAAAGCGAAAGTGGACATAATTTCCAACTTACCTTACCCTATAAATGTTAGGAAAGTACGTTCTTTTCTTGGACATGTAGGGTTTTATCGCAGGTTTATCAAGAATTTCTCCAAGATTGCTTTGCCATTGACGAATTTGTTGCAAAAGGAAGTTCAATTTGATTTTGGGAAATAATGCAAGTAGGCGTTTGATAAGCTCAAAGATTTGTTGACAAACGCACCAATCATTCAACCACCTTAGTGGAATTTACCGTTTGAGATCATGT
This sequence comes from Hibiscus mutabilis, assembly GCA_019671005.1. Taxonomy (NCBI): domain Eukaryota; kingdom Viridiplantae; phylum Streptophyta; class Magnoliopsida; order Malvales; family Malvaceae; genus Hibiscus; species Hibiscus mutabilis. The sequence goes on from CM033714.1 coordinate 27,281,856, forward strand.
GTGACGCAAGCAATTATGCCGTAGGAGCCATTCTTGGACAAGTTGCCAATAAGAGTCATGTCATTTATTACGCTTCTCGTACCTTAAACGCTGCCCATCGCAACTATTCTACCACAGAAAAAGAACTATTGTCAATTTTTTTTGCTCTTGAAAATTTTAGAACTTATATACTTGGTTCTGAAATTATTGTGTATTCTGATCATGCAGTCTTAAAATACACATTGGAAAAGAAAAGTCGAAACCAAGGTTAATAAGATGGATTCTTCTCCTTCAAGAATTCAACTTAAAGATCAAAGACCGAAAATGAGTGGAGAATTCTGTTGCGGACCACTTGAGTAGGTTGGTAAGGGACGAAGATGATATACTATTCAATGACAACTTCCCAGATGATCATTTGTTCCAAATCAAAGGTATGATCCCTTGGTACACAGACCTTAGTAAGTCTAGAAAGGCGAAAATAAAATGTGACTCTAAGTATTATGTGTGGGATGATCCTTATCTGTGGAAATTTTGCTCCGATCAAGTGATCCAAAGATGTGTGCCTGAAATTGAATTTCATTCTATTCTATCCTTTTGCCATGATTATGCATGTGGTGAACATTTTGGACCTAGACAAACTGCTAAGAAAATTTTAGATTGTGGATTGTATTGGGAAACTTTGTTCAAAGATGCTATCAATTTTGCAAAAGCTGTGAGAAATGTCAAAGAGTAGGGACAATAACATGCAAGAATAAAATGCCTCAAGTTCTAATTCTTATTTGTGAAATATTTGATGTTTGGGGTATTGATTACATGGATATTTTTCCTTCTTCTTGTGGTTTTTCTTATATACTCTTGGCTGTCGACTATGTTTCAAAATGGGTGGAAGTTAAAGCCACCAAAACTAACGACTCTCAAGCTGTTGTAGGTTTTATCAAAGCTAACATCTCGAACAAGTTTGGAATTCTAAGAGGGATTATCAACGATCAAGGAAATCACTTTTGCAATAGATCGGTCGAAGCTTTGGTGAAAAAGTATGGAGTTAACCATTGAGTGGCCACTCCTTACCACCCTCAATCCAACGGTCAAGCTGAAGTTTCAAATAGAGAAGTTAATTTCATCTTAGAAAAAACAGTGAATTCGGGAATGAAGGATTAGAGCCTTCGTTTAGACGGTGCTCTTTGGGCTTATCACACGGCCTACAACACTCATATAGGGATGTCGCGCTATCGAATAGTTTATGGCAAAGCATGTCATTTACCCATGGAAATCGAGCATAAAGCATTTTGGGCGATTCGTAGATGCAACATGGACTTAGATAAAGTTGGAGTGTCAAGATTACTACAATTGCAGGAATTGGAGGGTCTTCGTTTAGATGCTTACAAGAATTCAAAGATTTACAAAGAAAAATCAAAGTTGTTTCATGATAACATGATTGTTAAAAAACAATTTGAGATTGGTCAAAAGGTGTTGCTATATAATGCCCGAGTAAAACTCATGCCAGGTAAGCTTCATTTGCAATGGCTAGGACCATTTATTGTTACTAATGTATTCCCTCATGGCGCAGTGGAAATCAAAAGTTTGGATTCCGATGACACCTTCAAGGTGAATGGTCACAGATTAAAAATCTTCCATGAAGGTGAAATTGTCCCATGTCTCGCTGGTTTTCATTTGGAACTTTTTATTTATACCGATGATTGAAGGATTTGCCGTCACTGCGTCGAGCAAAACAACATTAAGAAGATGCGCTATTGGAAGGCAACCCAATTTTTTTTTAATTATTTACTTTATCTTACTTTATTTTTATTTTATTTTTCAAAGAGTTTGATTTTTGGGTAGAAGACTATTTTGAGTAAGGCATGACCATGCTTTAATACAGACGGGCTACTGAGTTTGAACTTCACAGTGTTGAACTTTTGGGCAGAAGACCAGTTTGAATAGAGCGTGACCACGTTCTAATAAAGTGAACCTACTGGATTTTCTATTCACTTACCATGGATTATTTTACCACAATGCGCTAATTTTTTCCCATTTTTCCATGCTTGACGCAGCTACCCCCCAAGGCTAAACCTAATCAATTCTCACTATGCCCTAATTTTTTTTATTAATACTTTTCCCCTCTCTATACCCGACCGCCTCCACTACATGCCAACTGCTCAACCCCACCTTTTTGCAGCCAAGGGACCAAGAAAACATCCTCTCCCTTTGTAGTAACAAACCCCTTTTTGCACCGCAAGGTCCCCCAACCCCACTTGTTCACTACTCGACAAAAAGCCCTCACCTTTTTCAACAAACATGAGCAACACCGAGACACAAGGAATTGAGCCCCGAAAGAGATGTCGCTTGGGCAAAGTTAAGGCGGTGTTACCACCATCCGAGGCAGATTTAAATGGATTTTTGAAATTCAACACCGAGGCTCGGAAGACCAGGTATACCGAAATTAAAAATCGATAAATCAATCTAGGTAAGTATATCCATACCCATTCTTTAGAAGAACTGAAAATTGGAGAAGCTTTTGATGCTATGATTTTTAGTATGTGGTGGAAGAATTTTGTGAGCATTAACTATCCTACGTTCATTGAATTGACTAGAGAATTTTACACTACTTTTCAATTTGATTTACCTAAGGATTTTACTTTTGATACTCATGGAGTTGTGAAATTTGGAATCTTAGGTAAAGAGTTTGCTCAGTCAATTACTGAATTTAATCTGGCCTTAGGATTGATTGATACTGAATTCTCTACCATTGATCATTATAAGTCTAGCACTATTGATTTTGTGGAAGCTTTCTTCCCTTTGGAAGTTTGGAATGATATGCCCGCTGACAAATTTCCTTATAATCCTATAAGTTCCAAAGGTGCTTACTTTCGGAAGCCTGAATGGGTTTATATGCAACGGTTTTTAGAATTCAGTTTTTCTGGTCGAAAAGAGACTGCCAATATTTGCACTAAAACTACACTTTACTTTATTTGGTCAATGTTGCATAATAATCCTTTTAATCTTGGATTTTGGTTAGCTTCTCAATTTACTTCAATCTTGATTAATGGTAAACATTTGTGTCTTGGCTTCATCATTACTTATTTGGCTATTAATCTTGATTTGCTTGATATTGCTAGTACTAACTTACATGTCGCTTGTGAGATGGAGCCATTGAACGTCAAATCTTTGTTGAAAATGAAAGTGTTGGCCAGAATCGATAGGGTGTATACTTTCGTACCAACCTCTTATTGTCGATTACGTTCGCCTAGTGATGTTTGGCGATCTCAAAAACATGCTCACAAGACACAAGATCACTCATTCACTGATGATTCCGTTGAACCAGATATTGAAGTACCATGCGCAAAGTTAGAAAACCGAATTTCAAGGATGGAGAAAAACTTAGAAGCCTTGATGCAACATTGTGGTGTCATACCTCCTTGTCCACCATCTCAGCTCGGCTTACTCATACATCAAGGGAGTTTCCTTTTCTTTTAAACTCTTTTGTGTGCATTATATTTTGATATACATTGAGGACAATGTAGAGTTTAGGTGTGGGGGGATATTTCATACATGATTTCAGTTGCTAGATTGTTTTCATTTAAGTTTGTGAAAAATTTTCAAATTTGTTCACTTTCTTTTTGAAAATTGTGTTTTTGTGCTTGGATTTTGGTGTACTCCAATTCATATATGCTGATTTTTCCTTTAAAACCTTGAGTCTCTATTTAATATTTTGGAATACCTTGAAAGTTTTGATACATCTTGGTTTGAATTATAATGCATGAAAGTGATGGGCATGACTAATGTTTTCTTAAAATTTTGAGACCGTCTCATTGGTTTGTTAGTTGAAAAGTGCACAAGACTTGATACAAATTACACACTTTAGTGAGATTTTGAGCCTAAGAGCATTTCATCATATCTTGCTTATTTTCCTTTTTGTTGAGTGTGTCAAACTTAGCGTGTTTATTCTAGAACTTGCTTTTGAATGCATTTTAAGGTCACATTTTTAGATTGATGCTTTAAGATGATAAGGGCAATTAGGTTTAACCCATTCCTTAGACTTTCAAAAACCCTACTCATATGTTTTTCCCCTTAGTTAGCCAATTTGAGCATATTTCCCATTTTCTTTGTCTTACCACAACTCAACCCAAAGCCTTTTTGTTTGTTATCTCTTGTTTTTGCTACCCTTATCAAGACAAGAGGAGAATGTTGTTCCAAGAAAAAAGAGAAATTAAAGTTTGTTCATTAAAGGAAGATATTTGGAGATATGTTTGTAAAAGCAATTAAATGTTAATTCTCCAATTTTCATAGTGCTTAAATGTGATGTGAGAATAAATTTCAAGAATGTTTGTAGTATGTTAGATACTGTTATGTGGAATTGATATTATTAACTCCTTTCTTGACTCATAAACCTTTATTTTTGCCTTTTACCATACCCTTACCTAAGCCCTGTTACAACCCTTCTAAAGACCCTTTGAGTTTTGCACCAATTCATATGTAGTGGTGAATACTTGATTCATTTGCAAGCTTATGTTAATATCATGCTATGTTTTGATCTTGAGAGTTAAATACACCCTAAACACTTTGAGAGTATTGAGTGAAACCATGCGAGGGTGTTAAGTCTTGTTGCATTTATATTGATAGACTAATGAGATGTTTTCTTTTTGTTGCAAAATTTATCCTATGAATGCTCATTCTCTTAATTGTCATTATGATTCAAATCCTTGATGCGTGCTTAACTTTATTGGTATTATGAGATATTAAATGAGATTAAAGAGATAGATGGGAGAGTTGGTATGTTGAATTGAGGTATGCTTGAGGACAAGCATGATTTAGGTGTCGAGGAATTTGATATGTTATAATTATATACTCTTTATAGTGATCAATTCCTTCATATTCTAATTATATCTTGAGCTTAATTGTGGAAATTATGTTTAAAATGTCTCCCCCACACCTAAACTCTACATTGTCCTCAATGTATATCAAAATATAATGCACACAAAAGAGTTTAAAAGTAAAGGAAACTCCCTGATGTGTAAGTAAGCCGGACTGAGATGGTTCAAGGTGATGGTGGACAAGGAGGTGTGACACCACAATGTTGCATCAAGGCTTTTAAGCTTTTCCCCATCCTTGAAATTCGGCGTTCTAACTTTGCCCATGGTACTTCAATATCTGGTTCAACAGAATCATCAGTGAGAGAGTGATCCTATGTCTTGTGAGCACGTTTTCGAGATTGCGGAACATCACTAGGTGAACGTAATCGACAATAAGAGGTTGGTACGAAATTATACACCCCATCGATTCTGGCCAACACTTTCATTTTAACAAATATTCGATGTTCAATGGCTCCATCTCACAAGCGACATGTAAGTTAGTACTAGCAATATCAAGAAAATCAAGATTAATATACAAATGAGTAATGATGAAGCCAAGGCACAAATGTTTACCATTAATCAGGATTGGATTAAATTGAAAAGCTAACCAAAATCGCAGATTAAGAGGATTATTATGCAACATTGACCAAATAGAGTAAAGTTTAGTTTTAGTGCAAATATTGGCAGTCTCTTTTCGACCAGAAAAACTGAATGCTAAAAACCATTGCATATAAACCCATTCAGGCTTCCGGAAGTAAGCACCCCTGGAACTACTAGGATTATAAGGAAATTTGTTAGAGGACATATCATTCCAAACTTCCAAAGGGAAGAACGCTTCCACAAAATCGATAGTGGTAGAGAATTCAATATCAATCAATCCTAAGGCCATATTAAATTCAGTAATTGACTGAGCAAACTCTTTACCTAAACTAACTTGTAGTAGTAGTGGGATCAGGTCGAATCTCAAGAGAGCTGAAATTAGAATCTCAATGTTAAAACAATAAAAGTAAAATGAGGGGGTGTTTGGATTGTTGAATTAAAGACAAATGAGGGAATATCTAAAAGTTGAATATTAAAATTAACAAAAATCAATATTACCGAACTTCCAATTCAAAGGTGTGATTTTCATCCAACCGTAACTTTGATTATAGGATTAATGATGAATTTCTCGTATCCAAGAAATTAGTGTACTTGGGGAACACCACAACAAGCAATTATTCTCCTTTTGCAATCGATTAGTCTACTTGGGGGACACCACAACAAGTATTCAAATCAAAACTTACCATTAAATAAAATCAATGATAGCATTAAGATTAATGAGAATGACCAAAACAAAATCAATCAAATTAATTTTGTACCTTTATTTCCCTAGGGACTACCATGTGTGATGTGTAGTCTAACGAACACAAAACATGAGCCTTACCCTTTGCTACTTGCGTCATGGATAGCGATAGAACATTCAATGTCGAATTAAGGCATCAATTTAATCAATATCAAACATTCATAAAAATAAGAACGAGAAATAAAGATTACTTGGATTAAAGGAGAAATACTAGTTTAGTACAAGCCTCACAAAATTACAGTAGAAACACTTCACCCTTGAATCGGAAATAAAAGCCTTAGCCACACATGGAGGAAGAAAATAACAAGAGATGAAGAAGAAGTAATGTAAAGATAAAAAATAAGATCCCCTCTAAGAGACCTATTGAGCTCTTTATATATAGAGAAAAACCCTAATTGAGTTCTAATCAAATAAAAAGAAATATAAATAAATAAAATCCTAATTAATAAAAGAGATTGATTCTTGGTCAAACACTTTCAAAATATTGGAAATAATCATAAAAGTGAGCTTCATCACGGATTTGGCTTCAAAGGTTCGGATCTTCACATCAGACAATAGTCTAGCATCAGTTACAAAGCGTGGTCACGCCTTATCGAAGATGAGCTTCTGCCCAATTCTACTTTCTTCCAAAAGACTTGATTTTCACTTGAGAAGCTAAAAACATGCTTTTGATTTTAATCTCACCATTGCATCATATATTTCACCTCCTAAATCAAAACAAACATAATTTCCACAATTAAGCTCAAGATATAATTAGATTATGAAGGAATTAATCACTATAAAAAGCATATAATTATAACCTATCAGTGGTTGATGTCGAGTTTCATTGAGTTCAATATTTCTCTCACTTCCTTTCTGAAAACAAATTATCTTTCTTGGAAGATTCATGTTTGAGCAACAAACACTTTGTTCTCGGTAGGATTGAAGAAATAATATCCTTTAGTTTTTAGGATAACCCACAAAATTACATTTATGAGATTTGGGTTCGAGTTTTGTAGACATTTTATGTTTAACATAAGCTTCACATCCCCAAATTTTCATAAAAGACATACTATGACATTTCCTAGTCCGTATCTCATATGGTGTCTTTCGAATTGATTTAGATGGAACACCATTTTGTGTGAAAGCAGTTATTTTTTAGCACATGTCCCCAAAAAGAAACTGTAAGATCAGCGTGACTCAACATTGATCGAACCATGTCTAACATTGTTCGTTTTCTTGTTTTCAGAAACTCCATTCCATTGTGGAGTACCAGGATGTGTTAGACAATCCCACATTCCTTAAGAGAGTCAACAAACTCTAAGCTTAAGTATTCTCCTCCTCAATTTGGTCGAAAAGCCTTAATGCTTTTTCCTAGTCAATTTTGTACTTTATTTTTAAATTCTTTAAACTTTTCAAGGGCTTCAGATTTATGATGCATTAGGTAAATGTACACATATCTACTGAAGTCATCTATGAAAGTAATGAAGTATTAAAAAACTTCTTCTGGCTTGTGTATTCATTGGTCCACATAAATCATTATGTATTAATCCCAAAAAATCACTTGCTCGCTCACTTTTACCATTAGAATGAGCTTTGGTCATCTTTCCCAATAAGCAAGGCTCACACATCAAGTTGTTCGAAAACAAATGAATCCAAAATTCCATCTTTATGAAGTTTTGCAATGCGTTTTTCACTTATGTGACCCAAGTGACAATGCCAAAGATGAGTTTGATTAGAGTCATTTGTTTTGATCTTTTCGTATTTATGTTGTAAATGGAATTCTCTTGATCCAAAATATAGAGGCCATTTATTAATTGTGTCACACCATAGAAAACATTATCGAGATAAAAGAACAACAATTATTCTTAATAATTATCTCAAGACCAATCTTGTCTAAACAAGAAATCAAAATGATTTTTTAGTCAAACTAGACACAAAATAACAATCCTCTAAACATAAATTAAGTCCACTAGGCAACAATAAAGTATATGTTCCTATAGCTAATGCAGCAACTCTTGCTCCATTACCAACCCTTAGGTCCACCTTTCTTGTTCTCAAATTTCTATTCTTTTTAGTCCTTGTACAAATATGAGAACCACAACCGGTATCCAATACCCAAGAAGTAGGTGTTGATAAATTAATATCAATAACGTAAATATTCGAGGCGTACGCTCCGTTTTCATTTGCCTTCTTGACTTTTCAAGATAAATAGGGCAGTTCCTTTTACAATGACATGTCTTATTACAAATGGAAACATTTTCCTTCTAGTGACCAGTCAAGGTAGTTTACGCCATTCAAATTGCCCTTTTCAAGGACCGATCGCAATGATAACAAATTTGTATAATAAGTCTGCAACAATAAAATATGAATTTTGAGTACGTTTACCATGTTGCTTATAAAAGGACTTGATACTCCCACTATTTTTATTAAATTAATAACCCTCAAATATTAATGTTGAAAATACTTTCTGTAAGGTTTTTCTAATGGGCAAGGATCCAAGTTTCACATTCTCTTAAGTCAGCTTTGGCTTTTCTCTTAAGATTATGGTCAATCTAGGTAAGTAACACTTGCTAATTACATCTCATGTAACTCCTTCATTCGGTGAACAACTCTTGTTCATAACCATCATATGATTATCCAAATAACTAACCTTTAAGTTTCTAATCCTATTAGAGTAACCTAGTTAAGTTTTTAACCAGTGTTACGACCAACGAATATCACTTGCTTATTCTTCGCGTTTGGCCAAGATATAGAGGCCATTTATTATCAAGAATCATTTGTTTATTCTTCGTGTTTGGCCAAGTGACAATGCCAAAGATGAGTTTGATTAGAGTCATTTGTTTTGATCTTTTCGTATTTATGTTATAAATGAAATTCTCTTGATCCAAAATATAGAGGCCATTTATTAATTGTGTCACACCATAGAAAACATTATCGAGATAAAAGAACAACAATTATTCTTAATAATTATCTCAAGGCCAATCTTGTCTAAACAAGAAATCGAAATGATTTTTTAGTCAAACTAGACAGAAAATAACAATCCTCTAAACATAAATTAAGTCCACTAGGCAACGATAAAGTATATGTTCCTATAGCTAATGCTGCAACTCTTGCTCCATTACCAACCCTTAGGTCCACCTCTCTTGTTCTCAAATTTCTATTCTTTTTTATTCCTTGTACAAATATGAGAACCACAACCGGTATTCAATACCCAAGAAGTAGGTGTTGATAAATTAATATCAATAATGTAAATATTCGAGGCGTACGCTCCGTTTTCATTTGCCTTATTGATTTTTCAAGATAAATGGGGCAGTTCCTTTTACAATGACATGTCTTATTACAAATAGAAACATTTTCATTCTAGTGACTAGTCAAGGTAGTTTATGCCGTTCAACTTGTCCTTCTCAAGGACCGATCGCAATGATAACAAATTTGTATAATAAGTCTGCAACAATAAAATATGAATTTTGAGTACGTTTACCATGTTTGCTTATAAAAGGACTTGATACTCCCACTATTTTTATTAAATTAATAACCCTCAAATATTAATGTTGAAAATACTTTCTGTAAGGTTTTTCTAGTGGGCAAGGATCCAAATTTCACATTCTCTTAAGTCAGGTTTGGCTTTTCTCTTAAGATTATGGTCAATCTAGGTAAGTAACACTTGCTAATTACATCTCATGTAACTCCTTCATTCGGTGAACAACTCTTGCTCATAACCATTATATGATTATCCAAATAACTAACCTTTAGGTTTCTAATCCTATTAGAGTAACCTAGTTAAGTCTTTAACTAGTGTTACGACCAACGAATATCACTTGCTTATTCTTCGCGTTTGGCCAAGATATAGAGGCCATTTATTATCGAGAACCATTTGTTTATTCTTCATGTTTGTCCAAGTGACAATGCCAAAGATGAGTTTGATTAGAGTCATTTGTTTTGATCTTTTCGTATTTATGTTGTAAATGGAATTCTCTTGATCCAAAATATAGAGGCCATTTATTAATTGTGTCACACCATTGAAAACATTATCGAGATAAAACAACAACAAATATTCTTAATAATTATCTCAAGACCAATCTTGTCTAAACAAGAAGTCGAAATGATGTTTTTAGTCAAACTAGACACAAAATAACAATCCTCTAAACATAAATTAAGTCCACTAGGCAACGATAAAGTATATGTTCCTATAGCTAATGCAGCAACTCTTGCTCCATTACCAACCCTTAGGTCCACCTCTCATGTTCTCAAATTTCTATTTTTTAGTCCTTATACAAATGTACAAATATGAGAACCACAACCGGTATCCAATACCCAAGAAGTAGGCGTTGATAAATTAATATCAATAACATAAATATTCGAGGCGTACGCTCCGTTTTCATTTGCCTTCTTGACTTTTCAAGATAAATGGGACAGTTCCTTTTACAATGACATGTCTTATTACAAATGGAAACATTTTCCTTCTAGTGACCAGTCAAGGTAGTTTACGCCGTTCAACTTGTCCTTCTCAAGGACTGATTGCAATAATAACAAATTTGTATAATAAGTCTGCAAAAATAAAATATGAATTTTGAGTACGTTTACCATGTTTGCTTATAAAAGGACTTGATACTCCCACTATTTTTATTAAAATTAATAACCCTCAAATATTAATGTTGAAAATACTTTCTGTAATATTTTTCTAGCGGGCAAGGATCCAAATTTCAGATTCTCTTAAGTCAGCTTTGGCTTTTCTCTTAAGATTAAGGTCAATCTAGGTAAGCAACACTTGCTTATTAGATCTCATGTAACTCCTTCATTTGGTGAAAAACTCTTGTTCATAACCATCATATAATTATCCAAATAACTAACCTTTAGGTTTCTAATCCTATTAGAGTAACCTAGTTAAGTCTTTAACTAGTGTTACAACCAACAAATATCACTTGCTTATTCTTTGCGTTTGGCCAAGATAGATACAAGTACCTCGCTTTAGCAGAACCTACATTGTATCGATCTAGACTTTAACGAGCGTTAACATTGGGAATCAATAAAAGACTTAATATTTTATTGAGGGGTTTCATGAATATTATCTCACCATTTAACATTTGATCTTATCAATTAACTAGTATGCATCTCATACATTCATTTTATCACATATATGAAAAGCAATAAATATGAATGCAATAGTTATAGCCCATATCCTAAGGTGGCACGTCCCAAGCCAATGAGAGAACCAAATTATTCTAAGGATAAAAATACTTCTCAAGCATCTTTCTGTTGGCCCACACTTATGCTCCTCTGGTCAATGCTTCTTCGTATAGATTACAATTTCAGAAACTCGTTTTACACACGAGGGAGTAAGATGAGAAGAGAATTACAATAGAAGTAGAGAAAGGCATGACACATAGGTCGTATTTATAAAACCTTATAAATAAAACTAAATGGGCTATAACCATGTATATCAAACATAATAATGACGTAGTTTGTTATTAAAGTCTTACCATATTGTTCCTACACATGTGTCAAGCCCCTTGCGAGGTTTCGACGGCCCTATAATCTCCGGTGGGGTTGCTGCTGGTTGGTTAGCGGTGTGGAAAATTTTAAAGATTAACATCTAATTGCTGTGTAAAAACCCCATGATTTGATAACTTTTATCAACATTATCATTTTTTTCAGGATTTTAAAATCCACGAGGTTTTTATTGAAACAACTCTTGTTTCTTTCCCACATGAAATCTATAGACTAACCATTAGTCTAATATTCGCGTATGTTAACACTTAATATCTAAAACCCTAAAACTATATTTTGAATATGTTAAGAATTAACATATAATATTTCAAACCCTATGGACAAAGATCTAATGTTTAACTCTTAATCATAGATCTTAGGAACATCTTTTAACTAGATTAACAAATCAACCGTGATTGAATAAATTTGCTCAAACAAATATCATATATTCGCTAAATATCAAAATAACATGTATCTCATAAAATTACATCATCCAAGTAATTAAAACCCGAATCCGTATCGTACAAGTAGCTCTAATACCACTATTGGGTCAAGCCGGTACACCCCATGGCGCAACGAAAAAATTATCCGACGATTACCACCAAATATCCATGTATGAGGAATGAATCGGGGTGAATACGGGTGAAGAATTACCTGTTTAAAATATAGAATTTTGAATTTGGAGAAGATAGATATTCAATCACGATTCCACGATGTCGATTCCTAAGCCGCAACGATAACGCTCAGACCTCTACATAGTTTACCCAATTGAAACGAGCATATAAAACTCTTTAAACTATTTAGAGGGTTTTTCCAAAAGCATTAATAATTGCTGGATCTCTCATGCCTTTATATAGCCTTTAAAATCCTAATTCAACTTATGTTAGGATTTCAATATATATATATATTAATATATATAATTCTAATTTAACTTTAATTGGGATTACAATATATATTAAATATATATAATCCCAATTCAACTTAATTAGGATTTTAATATATATATTAAATATATATAATCCCAATTCAACTTTAATTAGGATTTCAATATATATATATATATATTAAATATATATAATCCCAATTTAACTTAATTAGGATTTCAATATATATTAATATATATATAATCCCAATGCAACTAATTAGGATTTTAATATATATATATATATTAGTATATATATATAATCCCAATTCAACTTTAATTAGTATTTTAATATATATATTAATTTAAATCGAATTATATTATTTATATATATTAAAAGAGTTGTAATTACAATAATTATTTTCTTTTAATATTTCTTCAATAGTTAAATTATATATATTAATTTAACTAAATTCGTGTACAACAAATTTGTACATATATAATTCGTTTAATATATGCTCATTTCAACCGTGGGTGTGACCCTGTAGGTTCATGTAACACTAGTAGTAAATATTAGAACATTTCTAATATTACAAACAATGAGTGACATCTAGCAATATGTCGTTGTCACCTAAGTTACAAGAAATCATGATTTGACAAAACTTTTTCGTGATTAACTCTTTCCTTTATATCTAGATTGGACACAAGTCATGGAATAGTCACACTTGTATAGTCCATCTAATGTTTCTTGATATCTTGAGTAGACTATTATAAACGAATACCTATGATATCTCATATCAACTTATTTGAGCATGGCCATGCATTTCTAGTCTCACTCAATCAAGTGGCCTACGATATTACTCCTATTATGTAGGAGGGACAAATCCTATGATTGGTCTTTGGGCATACTCTAACAGGGGCACCGATACATTTTTTCAATGACTTTTTCTTCAGATTTCAGTGAGCAAAATTGGTATCGATACAGTACGAATTGTGCTGGTACACCTGTAATCACTCATTTTTATATGGTCTGTAAATACATATTAGTATAATCATTAGTATATTAGTGTTGCATATATACATTGTATTATATTATATTATATTTTTATTATGTGCATTAGTGTTATTAATATATGTGTGCATGTATATTATAAACTATGTATATATACGTATTAACGGTATGTGTGTTGCATGTATACATTGTATTATATTATATTATATTATATGTTTATTTTGTACATGAGTGTTATTAATATGTGTGCATGTATATTATAAACTATGTATATATACGTATTAACGGTATGTGTGTCACGCATGTATCTATAGTTAGTACGAGCGTATTTGTTTTTACGGATAATGTGTGTAGATGTTATGTTAATTATGTGTATGATTATATATGTATGTATGCTAGTATGCTATATTAATTAATGTTTGCATAGGTATATACGTATGTATTATCGTATGTATATTATTATTACTAATTTTTATAGCTAATATTAATATTATTTGGGCTAATATAAAATGAAATCCAAAAAAAAACAAACATATTAAACCCAAATAAATAAATTGCCAGTCCAAGTCCATTTACAAGTATAATATTATTACAAGGCCCGGTTGGTCCAAATCCAAACCCTATTTAATTCTAATTATTTTGGTGCAGATGACTATGGGCCGTTGGATCAAGATCTGATCCAACGGCCACGATCAAGCCAAGAAAAAATATCTGCCAGCCGCGTGCACTACACGTCTAGACGCTTCGAGTGCCACGCGCGCGTGCGGTCCACGCGCAGACTCTTTGATATCCCACGCGTGCGTGAGCCCCACGCGCTATAACCCCTTGACTGCTGAGCCACACGTGTCACGATCTGGAGCCGTTTCACCAATCGAGGCTTCATCTGGGCCGTTCATCCTTTAAGCCAGCCCGACCGTTAGATCAGATCTGATCTAACGGCCGAGAACGCCTCTGGCCGAAGACAGAACCCCCACACCGCCACCATGCTTCACCATGCCGATCTTCAACCACCGCGCTCAGACATGTCAAAACGCAAGAAAAGAAATATTATGTCAGTAGCAGTCCAGATCTGAAAGAAAATATTATATTACTTGTACCAAACCAAAAGACAGGCATATATGTATGAACAAACATTTTGTAAAGAGACAAGTTGTAATCGAAAGCGCCAAGTTGTAATCGAAAGAAAAAATACAAAAAAAGTCTTCAGTGGTAAATACTCTTCTTTTTTTCACTTTGTTGCATGCATACAAAAATATACGTAGTAAAAGAAAAGAACAGAGGTTTAGGGTCGTTACCATAGTCGTCTGTAGATCTCCCCTCACCAGTGATAAGCCTCTTCGGCTTTCTCGAGCCGAGTATGGTGAACTGAAAGGAGTGGGAGGTCCCTTTTTGGCTTCGTTTTGAGTTGAAATAAAAAAGGGGTTTTTTTCGTATTTCTTAGATCTAGGACGAATGGAGACTTTTTCTCCGAATCCAAGCTCGGATTCGTGTCAAGGGTAAGGTAAGGCTCATTTTGGTGTGTTTTTTGGGGCTCGCTGGCACCGGTTAGCGGCGGCCGGTGGCGGAGAAAACGGCGGGCGGCCGCCGGATTCTGGGTTCATCAGGGAGAGTTGAGAGAAAACGAGAGAGAGTGGCTTGTTATAAAACTGAAAAAATGAACGAAAGGGGGAAAATTTGGTTCCGGCCAAAAAAGGGGGGATTTATAGGTGTTATTATTTCGTGAAATGGGGAAATTACGTAATAAATCCCCTCACTTTTTCAATATTTTCGTTTCTGTCTCGCCGCATGGTATAATTACAATTCCAGTCCCCTGATATTTCAAAAGCTTGCAATCCAGTCCCTAAATTACACCGAATCAGTTTTTAAATGGTAAAATTACCCCTTTAACCATCCCGGGTTTTTGAATTTTTCATTTCGGGTCTGCCCCTTGGTCTAATTACAGTTTCAGTCCTTTCAAGTTCAGTCCTGTTTGCATTTTCGTCCTTAAATTGCATATTATTATCCTTTAATTTCTACCACTGATGTTTATTTTTTTTCATTTCAGTCCTGTTTCCATGTGAATATTCATGTTCGTATTATAATCGTATATGTTGATGTAGTCTTTTGCCTTATTATATATCCCTCGTATATGCCCTGTATTTTTATGTTTACATGTATATGTGTGTTAAGTTTATGATGATTATGTATCTTTTTTGTTTGGTTATTCGTATTACGCATATTATGTTCCAGTCGGCTCGTACACAACATGTTTTGTATTTTAGTACGTATTGTATGTTTTCTTGGCTTTTAAGTTACGTGTTAGTATATTTTCTTTTTATGTATAATATATTGCTTTATATGTGTTGAAATGTGTTTTATTTCTAATATGTATGTCTTCTGGAAATATATGTTTTTGTCTATACATGTATTTATTCCTGCCTTGTTATTGTGACATGTTAAATTTGTTTTTATCTACTATTAAGCTTGATATGTATATGTGTGTTTTCATTACGTATTTTATTTATGTTAGATTAGTATTCTGTCATGTTAATATTTATTGAATTTAATTTATTTGCCATATTTTATATTTTGCCACTAAGATTGCATATCGAGATATAAATTGTCAATGCGGTGCCCTTTTATCCGAGCGTAAACGGGGCCAGTATCAGGCGTAGTGATAGTGGTTGGGCGTTTACTCTCGGATAACGGGGCCCTTAAAATTTATTCGCAATTATAACCGAATTCTAAACTAATCGTCACCTTAACCCGGAAAATCTAATATTAATAAAGCGATAATTATTAAAGTACCAATTTTGGGCGGTGTGGGGGTGCTAATCCTTCCCCATCCGTAACCGACTCCCGAACCCAATAATTTTTAAATCTTTGGTTTTATGGTGTCCGGCCTACCTAAGTGGCCGGTGGCGACTCCAATTTTTAAATAAAACGCGGTTTTTTAAACCCCACATAATAAATATTTTAATACCTAAAAAATCACAAACACTTCGAAAATCCACTTTTTTAGCGAAAAAGACATCGCTACAGATGGCGACTCCGCTGGGGAGAATTTTTTGTTTTTCAAAAACAAATGAGAGTCAAGCTTTTAAAATAATTACCGCTTTATTAATATTAGAAATTCTGGGTTAAAGTGACTATTAAATTAACATTCGGTTATAATTGCGCATTTATTTTAACGTATTTAAAATATGGCATATAAACCCGTTTTTTTAAGTGGGGGAAAACGCTAATGCTTTCGTGGAGATATCGTTCTCCCGTATGGGCCTAGCAAGTACCTTCGGGGCTCGAGTACCTTATGCTTTCGTAAGGATATCGTTCCTTCGTACGGGCATAAGCGAATGGGTCCCCCTGAATTAAACCCGGTTGAAAGGAGCCTATAATGGGTGATGATCGGGGGCCTTGCTACTCTTAGTATAGGACAACAAGGACAATTCGGTACCTCCTAGAACAAAGACTACATGTAGAGAATACATAGAAACCTGCCCATTTAGAGCCATGCGGATAACCTTAGGTTTTAGACGGGATAAATAGGGTTGTTTTGTGTGTTTATTCTGTTTAATTTTGTCCTTTTATTTATATATTTATTAATTTTATCTGGTATTGACTTGTTTTCTTTTCGCTTTTGTTTTTTTAATACATCATACATTTGCATCACATAAAGGTACTGGATCAAGTGGTTTGCCTGATCAGAAAGTCTTTCACCATGGAAAAAAGGTGTCTTAGGAAAGAAGAGCTTAATTTGTCGATCGACATTGGTCGAGGTCAACCAAAAAAACCCAAGGGGACAGTTTGCGAACGAACGCGCGTAATAGCGGTACACCTATGTGAGTCTCAACAGAAACGACTTATGGGATCTTCAAAGCATTTGGGAAAGATGGGACCAAGACTACAAGACTTGTTCTCAAGGATAGTTATGGCAACATTGCACACCTGTTATATGTTCGGTTAACCAGCCCCTACTCCGAGCTATAGTCCAGTTGAATCCGGCTTTTTGTCGCTTCACCTTCAATGGGCAGGACATGATGCCTACATGAAAGAATACACTGCTTTACTTAACCAAAAACATTCAGAAGATTGGATCTACGCGAAGCCTCCGAGGAATCAGAATTACACTGCGAAACTCAAAACCTTTGCGGGAATGAGTGACGTTGGGTTAATGGCCTGCTTCAGATCCGAGGAGACAATACAGTTTTTGCATGGGAGAGTATTCGGGACATCATACCGACACATCCAGAAAAGGCAAAGAAAATGGACCTGTTCACTTTAGGAATATATGACTTGGTAATCTTTCCAAGAGTACTCGAGAACATTGACATAGCCATTCTGGACTTGTTTGAGCGGGTAAAACGGAAAGCAAACCCAGTACCAGCAATCTTGGTCGAGACTTTCATTTCCTTAAATGCTAGCCGGAAACATGAAGAAGGACGTTTTCGAGGATGCGCACAGCTGTTACAAGTATGGATTCAGAATCACATGTGGAAGACACCAACGAGGGTCATGCCAGGAATATCCTTCCAAGGTTTTTCGCCTTTACGGGAGTACTTAGCAAAGGAATGGCGAGAGGATTTGAAAACAAAAATGTGGACTAGTTTCTTCAGGAACATTCAAGACGAAGACATAGCATGGAGGGTCCCATGGCTCGGTAAAGTTAATTATTTTCTATACAGTTGTGGTGATTTCAACTGGCTGATGATGTTGGGATTGCACGGAGGGATCGCTTGTGCTCCGCTTTTAGTGTCTCGACAGTTCGGATCACGACAGTGTTACCGGATCAGGGTGGAAGGAGATACCGAGCACATGACTACCCCAGACTATGATATTTGGAGACGTTTGAGGGTTAATAATGTGATTCCCGAATTTGATCAAGGACCAGCAGTGTCACTCGAAGAGCTTACAAGGGTGGTACCGTCTGAAGCTGACATCTTAAGGAATGAACTCGAAGAAATTAAAAGGAAAATGGACATCCAACAGACCCAACATGCGAGCGAGCTCTATAAGGCAAGCTTAGAGGTTGACGAGCGGGACGAGATCATTAGGCAGTTGAAGAAATTAAATGCAGATTTGAGCGACAAGAATGCTCTTTATCAAAAAGATGCCCTTCTACTACAAGCAAAAATACAGAAGGCCGGCTGGAGTCAATTCATAGCCGTGGAAAGAGAAAGAATGAATGGTATCGTTTTGTGGAAGAAGAACGAGAAATTAGCAAGAAAGCGATCGAGAAAGAGATAGAAAGCTGCCGGTTGGCTATGGAGGAAGAAAAACGGTCCTCCAAGAAGGCCATCGACCAGGAAAAGGAAAGACTCAGGCAAGAAATCAGCAAGGGAAAACAAGATGTCCATCATGAGAAAGAAAGCGTCGCCGTATTGAAAAGAAAGTCCATGAATAGCCGGAATAGACTGTTAGAGATGCAAAAATTGTACGATGACATTATTCAAAGTCTGGAGCAAAGCCAAAGTCAGAATGACGAATTAAAAGGAAAGGTGGCGGAAGTTGAACACTCACTTCGAATGTACTACCACAGAAATGGTTTCACTGAGCTTCAAGAAAGAGAGCGCGAAGTAAGCATGTTACGAGCACGAATTAAGTCCCTCGAAGCAACTGTTGAGGATTACAAGGAAAGAATTAGTGTGTTCGAGGAGGCTGCAGCCGGAGGGGACACCTACTGGCAAAAGAGGCTGCGTGACGCTGCCCGGATGGTACAGGACAGGGACCAGTATTACGCAAACTTGATGGTGGACATACATCGAGTCGCCAGGCATGTGAATGATTTGGCTGTCGAGGCTGAAACACTCCGACCTTTCATAGTCCCAGAAATGGAAGAAGCTCCCAGGTTTAGTAAGTTGCTCCAAGCAATTGGAAAATTAGGAGATAGAGCTAGGGTTTATCTATAGGACTCTGTGTTGTAATTAGATCTTTTGTATTAGGGATCTTTATTTTGTAATACGAACTCTGTTGTAATCTAGACCCTTTAATTCCCGTGGAAGTAGTTCAAAAGGGCGATTACCAGCGGAATCAGTACCTTATCTGCATACATTCTTGCATTTGCATCATGACATTCGCATCATTATACATGCATTTATTTCTTGCAACCATATTAACATTATGAATATTATGGCATTGTGTGTAGTTAACCCGCAATCATTCATCACCATACCTTACCCGGTTACAAAGCAAGCTCATGGAAGATAGGATAATCAGTCTAGAAAAAGGGCAAAAAGAGCTCGAGACAAGACTTGAAGAGGCCCAAAGAAGCCTCAGTGATCAGATTGCGCAGTCGCAAGCATTTATAGTATCCGACATAACCGTATTGTTGGCTAAGAGTCTTGGAAAAAGAGTGGAAGGAGAAAACGTTCAAGAGCCAGAGGGTACCCCAGCTCACTACAAGGTTCAACCAACTGCACCGAATCTGGCTAGAAAGGTGTATATCGACCCTGCAGGAATGTCATCTAGTTTTCAAATAGGGGCACCTGAAACTCAGCCCCTCGACGCTGAAGCACTCTATGAAGAAGAAGTGCCAGACCTGAACATGGTTGAAAGGATCAGGACCGAGGTAGAGAAAAAGTGGGAGGAGAGGTTTCGCCTCATGGAGGAAAAATTTAAAACGTTACAATCTAATGAAGAATCAGGAAATGATGCTAGCGACTTAAGTCTGGTGTCCGATCTTGTCCTACTGCCAAAATTTAAAACGCCAGAGTTCAACAAATACGATGGAACCAGGTGTCCTTCCGCACACATAATAATATACTGTCGAAAGATGGCGGCCTACCATAAGGACGAAAAGCTACTGATCCATTGTTTCCAGGATAGCCTAACTGGAGCGGCGTTACGGTGGTACACCCAGTTGAGCAAGGAAAATGTTAAGACATGGAAAGATCTGTCAAGAGCATTTACTGAGCAATATAAGCATGTAACAGACATGACCCCCAGTAGAATTATGTTGGAAAATATGGGGCATAAGTCCAACGAAAGCCTGCGGTAATACGCCCAAAGGTGGCGGGAAGTGGCCACCCAAATTCAGCCACCCATCTCGGAACATGAAATTACGCCGTTATTTGTTAATACTCTAAAAGGGGCACTTTTTGATCGCCTCACTAATAACACAACGCAGTGCTTTGCTGACTTAATCAGGACTGGGGAGTCCCTTGAATTGGCAATTAAGAGTGGTAGAATTGATGGCGGGGAAGGGTCACGGAAGTATAGCAAGAAAAATGAAGTAAACGCCACCAGCACTTATACCACCCCGAAGAACTTCACAGCCTCACAGCCACAAGCACCTGTGGGAAAAACACAACACTCGAATCAAAGAGATGAGAGAATCCCCAGAAAAGAGAAAGAGAAAAGAACTTTCACCCCCTACCTGTTTCGTACTCAGAACTTTATTCCCAGTTGTATGAAGCAAACCTGGTCCGTCCATACATCGTTACTCCTGTCAATCCGCCCTTCCCTTCTTGGTATAATCCGAACGTACATTGCGACTATCACGGCGGTACCCCTGGACATCCTACTGAGAACTGCCTTGCTTTCAAAAAACTTGTGCAGAATTTAATCGATTCTGGGATATTGAAGTTTGAAGAATCGAATGTAGCCAATAACCCGCTGCCTAATCATGGGAGCAGAGGAGTAAATGTTATTGAAGAATACTTTACCGGGAGGATTAAAGATGATGTGTCAGAAATCAAATCTCCTTTACGGTGGGTATTTCAATAGTTATGCATGGCCCGTATGATCGACAAAGGCATGATAACAAGGCAGAAGGGATGTGGAGTGTATTGCGAATTCCACCAGACTGAAGGACATGATATCCAAGGGTGCGATGAGTTCAAGAGATTGGTACAGCAATTGATGAATGAAAAGCAAATAGAATTCTTCGAGGAGCCCATGGGGAAGAAGGGGTCGGACGTACACATGACGGATAGCCCCAAATCTAAATACGGGAAGGATAGACCTTTTATCATCTCTCCCAGGCCAGGGAATGCAGGTGCCTCCTAAGGAGAAACCAACAAGATGAGTCCCAGGATTATCATTTCAGCACCATCCCCATTCCCATTCAAGGATATGTGGCAAACCCCCTGGAATTATGCTGTAAATGTGACCACGCCAGAAAAACTAGAACATGGTCAGGTAAAAGAGCCTATGCTGAAAGACCAACAAAGCCAGAACGATGTAAACGTTGGTGAGGCAGGCCATTTCACAAGGAGCGGCAGATGTTATTCCTCAGAGGCTTTGAAAGCAGCTAAAAAAGATAAGGGGAAGAATACAACAGTTAGCCCCACGCAGATATTTGGAGAAGAACCTCCCCCAAAGATAAATGAGCCGGTAACTGAGGCCCAAGCCAAAGAATTTCTGAAGTTCTTGAGACATAGCGAGTACAACGTAGTGGAACAACTATGAAAGCAACCGGCCAGGATCACAGTACTGGAATTACTCTTGAGTTCAGAAAAGCACCGGGAGACGCTATTAAAAGTACTAAATCAAACTTTTGTGCCCCAGGATATATCTGTGAAAAATCTGGACAAAATAGTGGGGCATATCACTGCCTATAATCATATAACATTCAGTGATGATGAGATCCCTGAGGGAGGAATAGGGTCCACCAAAGCCCTTAACATCACAACCTACTGCAAAGGGTATGTAGTACCTGGTGTACTGATTGACAACGGGTCAGCATTAAACGTCTTGCCAATGGAGACCCTGCAAAAACTACCAATAGATGGTTCTCACCTAAAGCCCTGCCACAATTCGGTAAGAGCCTTTGATGGTACGCAAAGAGGGACAATGGGGAAAATTGAGGTGCCCCTATTGATCGGACCAACTGAATATGTGATCGATTTTGTGGTGATGGACATAAAACCATCTTACAGCTGCTTGTTGGGAAGACCATGGATCCACTCCGCAGGAGTTGTCCCCTCATCATTGCATCAAAAGTTAAAATTTGTAGTCGAAGGTAAGTTGGTCACAGTAGAGGCTGAGCAGGAGATTGTTGCTTCCGTGGCATCAGACGCCCCCTATATTCAAAATGATGAAGATGCTGCAGAATGCTCGTTCCGAGCATTGGAACTAGTGAATGCCATATTCGTTTCGGAGGGAAGTCGGATCCCTTACCCCAGGTTATCTAATTGTACCAAGATGACCGTCGCAGAAACTTTGGGCCGAGGAGCCAAAATAGGAAAGGGGCTGGGGAAGAAATTACAAGGAAACCTAAGAGCCAAGAATATGATAACCAAGAAGGATCGTTTTGGGCTGGGTTACCAACCAAGTGTCCAACAGAGGAAAGAGGAATACAAGAGAAAGGAAGAGCAAAGAAAAGCCAGATCTAAATGAGAAGACATTTCGTGGAGACCAATGTCCTTTCCTAGTTTAAAAACCACTTTTGTCTCCGGAAGATTCTACCAGCCAGGTCGAGAGGTTGAAGGGGCAATTGAGGAAAACGACGTACTCAACCAGGAGGAAATACTCAATGAATCATTTGAAGGGATGTACATCAACATGATAGCTGGAAATGACTGAGGCAGCAAAATGTTGACCAACATCCGCCCTTGCCGTCCCGGGGAAACACTCGATAACTGGAGCTGCATTGATCTACCTATAGTTTTTAGGAATAGATCAGAGTAATGCTCCGAATCAACCTTTTGTTTTTGCCCGTAAACAATGGGGATCTCTTGTATGGGTCACCTATGTTAACTTTTTGATTGAAATGAAAATATCCCCACTTTCCTAAATGACCAAAGATTCATTTATTTCATTCATGCATTCTTCATGTTCATTCCCTTCATATAAAGCCGTCTCCTTCCCAATACAATTCATTCTCATTTAATGCAGGTCACTCATGATTGACGATATGAATGATACCGGATTCAATCATGGAGTGAATTTTGAATGCCCTGAGGTCTCAGAGGAAATTGAGGAAGGATATGATGAGATAGAAGGTGAGGTCCCGGAAGAGTTAAAGAGAATGGTGGCCAACGAAGAAAGACAGATCATGCCCCACCAAGAAGAAGCAGAAGTTGTAAACTTGGGGACTGAAGAAGAGAGAAAAGAAATAAAAGTAGGAACGACGATTTCCTCAAAAACCAAGCACGAACTGATAACCCTACTTCAGGAATTCAAGGATGTCTTCGCCTGGACTTATCAAGATATGCCAGGGTTGAATACCGACATAGTGGTGCACAAATTGCCAACAAAATCGGAGTGCAAACCAATACAACAAAAACTTCAGAGAATGAGACCAGATATGTTGTTAAAGATCCGAGAGGAAGTGAAAAAGCAGTTTGATGCTGGATTCTTGGAGGTAGCCAAATACCCCGAATGGGTTGTAAACATTGTACCAGTACCAAAGAAGGACGTGAAAGTTTGTATGTGTGTAGATTATAGGGATCTGAACCGAGCCAGCCCTAAAGACAACTTCCCTTTACCACATATTGACACGCTGGTTGACAACACTGCAGGACACTCATGGTTTTCATTCATGAACGGCTTCACAGGGTACAACCAGATAAAGATGGACCCTAACGACATGGAGAAAACTACGTTCATAACCATGTGGGGCACTTTTTGTTATCGAGTGATGCTGTTTGGGCTAAAGAACGCAGGGGCAACATACCAAAGAGCAATGGTGACTCTTTTCCATGATATGATGCACAAAGAAATAGAAGTATACGTGGAAGACATGATTGCCAAGTCCCGAACAGAGGAAGAGCACCTACAGAACTTGAGAAAACTATTCTAAAGACTACGGAAGTACCAACTGAGGCTCAATCCTGCCAAGTGTACCTTCGCCGTTACTTCTGGAAAACTCCTAGGGTTCGTGGTAAGCAGAAGAGGAATTGAGATCGATCCAGATAAAGTGAAAGCCATCCAGGATCTCTCACCACCCCACACTCAGAAGGAAGTTCGCGGTTTCCTGGGGAGGCTGAATTATATCTCTCGTTTCATTTCCCAATTAACCGACCGATGTGACCCGGTCTTCAGACTTCTTAGAAAGAATAATCCTGGTGTGTGGGATGAGGAATGTCAAAGAGCCCTAGAAAAGATCAAAAAGTACCTGACAAATGCTCCAATTTTAGTCGCACTAGTACCAGATCGACCATTAATTCTCTACCTGACAGTTTTTGAGAATTCAATGGGATGCGTATTGGGGCAACACGATGAGTCAAGAAAAAGGGAGCAAGCCATCTATTACCTAAGCAGGAAATTCAATGATTGCGAAACGTGGTACCCGCCAGTGCATAAGCTGTGTTGTGCTCTAGTTTGGGCTACCAAGTGGCTTAGATAGTATATGTTATACCATACTACCTGGTTGATATCCAAGCTAGACCCATTGAAGTTCTTAATGGAAGTGCCAGCACTAACAGGAAGGATGGCCCGATGGCAGATGCTCTTATCCGAATTCGACATCGTATACGTTAACCAGAAAGCCGTAAAGGGGAGTGCCATAGCAGATTTCCTAGCTAGTCGTGCTTCGGATGACTATGAGGCGTTGAACTTTAATTTCCCAGACGAAGACTTGATGTGCATTACTACCGAGGAAGAGGTTTCAGATGATAAATCATGGAAACTTTACTTCGATGGAGCCTCTAACGCCCTCGGACATGGGATAGGAGCAGTGCTAATTTCTCCTAAGGACGTCTATTATCCTTTCACCAGCAGATTGGAATTCTTCTGTACTAACAATATAGCTGAATACGAAGCTTGCGTTATGGGACTGAACTCAGCTATTGAGAGAAAGGTTAAGGAACTTCGAGTGTTCGGAGATTCATCCTTAGTAATTTACCAATTGCGCGGGGAATGGAAAACCAGGGACCCGAAGTTGGTCAAATATTACGAATTGATCCAAGAGCTCACTAAAGAGTTCGAAAGGGTCAGCTTCAATTACCTGCCCCGAGAAGAAAATCAGATGGCAGACGCCTTGGCAACCTTGGCATCCATGTTCAAAACAAACACCGGGCCAAAAATGAAGCCCATTGAGATGCGGACGTTTGAAAGGCCTACTCATTGTTGTAACGTACAGGAAGAGATTGATGGAAACCCATGGTACTATGACATCTTGCAATATGTCAAGCTTCGAAAGTATCCAGAAGGGGCAAACGACAATGACAGAAAAACACTCAGAAAAATGGCAACAAGATATGTCCTAGATGGGGAGATCCTATATAGGAGAAGTCATGATCAGACATTGCTGAGATGTGTGGATGCCCGGGAGGCGAAGGAGATTTTAGCCGAAGTACATGATGGGCTCTGTGGAACGCACGCCAACGGGCTGTCTATAGCCCGAAAAATTATGAGATATGGTTATTTCTGGTTGACCATGGAGGGAGATTGCATCGATTATGCCAGGAAATGCCACAAATGCCAAATCTACGCTGACAAAATTCACGCACCCCCATCGCCTTTACACACCATGAATTCTCCGTGGCCTTTTGCGGCGTGGGGCATGGACGTCATCGGGCAGATTCATCCGAAAGCTTCCAATGGACACCGTTTCATTTTGGTCGCCATAGACTATTTCACTAAATGGGTAGAGGCAACGTCTTACGCCAACATCACAAGGACTACAATATGTAAGTTCTTAAAGAATGAGATTATTTGTCGATACGGATTGCCAGAAAGGATCATCACCGACAACGCTTCCAATCTGAATAACAAAATGATAACGGACGTGTACACTCAATTCAAGATAACACACCATAATTCCACAGTCTATCGTCCTAAAATGAATGGAGCAGTGGAAGCAGCAAACAAGAACATAAAGAAGATCATAGCAAAGACGACGGATACCTACAGGGATTGGCATGAGAAGTTGCCATTCGCCATTTTCGCCTATAGGACGTCCATTCGCACATCAACAGGGGCAACACCCTACTCCTTGGTGTATGGTACCGAAGCAGTACTCCCCATCGAGGTAGCGATCCCGTCTCTCCGGGTCTTAAACGAAGTAAAATTGGAAGAAGCCGAATGGGTGCAGGCCAGACTCGACCAGCTAAATCTCATTGACGAAAAGAAACTAAAGGCTATTTGTCATGGTCAGATGTACCAAAAGCGGATGATGCAGGCATACAACAAAAAGGTGCGCCCAAGAGAATTCAAAGAAGGGGATCTGGTGCTCAAGAAAATCCTCCCTATCCAGAAAGATTCTCGAGGAAAGTGGATGCCCAACTGGGAAGGACCGTACGTCGTAAAAAAGGCCTTCTCAGGAGGAGCCCTGATCCTAACAGAAATGGATGGAGACGAGCTGAAAAACCCTGTAAATTCTGATGCCGTTAAGAAATACTATCTTTTAAAATAATAATAATAATAAAGAGAACAAAAATGGAGAGCTCAGGGTGAAAACCCGAAACCGGGCGTTTTGAAGCAAAGGGAGGACCCGAGTTGAAAACCCGTAAATGGCGGCTCGGGTAAATTGAAAAGTTGAATATCCGAAGAGAGGGGTATCCCCATGAACATCGTGAAGAGGAGGCTTCAGGCAAAAAAATTCTACACCGGTTGACAGGATCATGTATCATTCATATCGAAGATAATGAGGGATCTTGTATTTCATACTTAACTTTTCTTCTTTCTCATGTGTGTCATACCTTTTTTAAGATATCCCAAGCCCTTAATCGTAATAAAACCGTGTTTTTAAGCATCCATTCCTTGCCTTCTTGTTAATTTCAGTCAAATAAGTTAACATAGGCTTATAGTGAAACAAGAGATTTCGGAGCATTACTGTGATCTAACCTTAAAAATGCAGGTGATTAAAGAAAATGGTGTTAATTTCGCCCTCTAGCTCCCTACATAACGGCTGTTGATAGGAAAGGAGGAAAGCGTCAAACAACCGGATAGGATGACCAATGGCATACGTTCTGTCTATTCAAGGAAGGTATGTGAGATAACAAGAGAGATCTCTTGGGTGAAAACCCAGAAGGGCACCCCTAAAAAAACAACAAAAACAAAAAAAAACTCTCTAAAGCGAAAACCTGAAAGGGCACTTTAGAATTCCAAGTCGTAAATGGAGAAAAAGAAAGGTTGGAATGGTTGAACCTGACAGTGAAGTGGGGTATCGACGCCCGTGAGAAAGGAGAAAGTGAACAACGAGATCGAATAAGGACCAAAACAAGCCCACCAAGATATTGACACTCATGCATCATGAATAGTCAGACATCACTAGGATTAGGAGCATGTCAATTCATTTGTCATAGCATTTTGTTTTATCTTAGACAGGTATCTGTGGATTCAAAGAGACATCGATGGCCATCGTGGTGTGAATCCCAAATGTGAAGACAGTGGTTCTACATACGAAAGACCTATATTTCCAAGCTCCAGAGAGAGGTTCTATATAGGAAAAATCCTCCGCTCCGAGGCTTCAGAAGCTGAAAGTTCTATATAGAAAGGACTAACGGCTCCAGGATGAAGACTAGCAGTTCTATATAGGAAGAACTCCCAGTCGAAGGAATTCACCCATGACACACAAGGTTATATAGGAAATCCTGCTATGACGAAAGCGAAGAGTTCTATATAGGAAGAGCTCCGAGCTTCAATGTCTTAGAGTAAAAGATTCTATATAGGAAGAATTCGTAGCTCCAAGATTTCAGACGCCAAAAGTTCTATATAGGAAGGACCGACAGCTCCAGGGTGAAGACTAGCAGTTCTATATAGGAAGAACTCCCAGTCGAATGAATTCACCCATGACACACAAGGTTATATAAGAAATCTTGTTGTGTTTGAAAGCGAAGAGTCTTATATAGGAAAGGCTCTGAGCTTCACTGTCTTAGAGTGAAAGGTTTTATATAGGAAGAACCTGTAGCTCTGAGATTTCAGACGCCAAAAGTTCTATATAGGAAGGACTGATGGCTCCAGGGTTTGAAGACTAGCAGTTCTATATAGGAGGAACTCCCAGTCGGAAGAATCCATCCGCGGTGCAAAAGATTTTACATAGGAGAAACCAGCGTTGAAGGCGAAGAGTTCTATATAGGAAGGACTCCAAGCTTTACTGTCTCGAAGTGAAAAGTTCTATATAGGAGGGACTCATAACTCGAGGCTTCAGAGCGAAGGGTTCTATATAGGAAGAGCTTGTAGCTCCAAGATCGGAAGGTGACAAAGCTCTATATAGGAAGAACTTACGAGCCTGAAGATTCAGCTAAGGAAGAGAGGAGAGTTCCAAAAGAACACGTGTTTCCAAAGCTACAAACAGGGAAGTCTGATAAAAATGAGTGCTTATGAAATCTTTGCTTTGTTTCCCATTCCATGAGAACAAGCAAAGATGGGCAACTGTAATCACTCATTTTTATCTGGTCTGTAAATACATATTAGTATAATCATTAGTATATTAGTGTTGCATGTATACATTGTATTATATTATATTATATGTTTATTATGTGCATGAGTGTTATTAATATATATGTGCATGTATATTATAAACTATGTATATATACGTATTAACGGTATGTGTGTTGCATGTATACATTGTATTATATTATATTATATTATATGTTTATTTTGTGCATGAGTGTTATTAATATGTGTGCATGTATATTATAAACTATGTATGTATACGTATTAACAGTATGTGTGTCACGCATGTATCTATAGTTAGTACGAGCGTATTTGTTTTTACGGATAATGTGTGTAGATGTTATGTTAATTATGTGTATGATTATATATGTATGTATGCTAGTATGCTATATTAATTAATGTTTGCATAGGTATATACGTATGTATTATTGTATGTATATTATTATTACTAATTGTTATTGCTAATATTAATATTATTTGGGCTAATATAAAATGAAATAAAAAAAACAAACATATTAAACCCAAATAAATAAATTGCCAGTCCAAGTCCATTTACAAGTATAATATTATTACAAGGCCCGGTTGGCCCAAACCCAAACCCTATTTAATTCTAATTATTTTGGTGCAGATGACTATGGGCCGTTGGATCAAGATCTGATCTAACGGCCACAATCAAGCCAAGATAAAATATCTTCCAGCCACGTGCACTACACGTCTGGACGCTTCGAGTGCCACGCGCGCGTGCGGTCCACGCTCAGACTCTTTGATATCCCACGCGTGCGTGAGCCCCACGCGCTATAACCCCTCGACTGCTGAGCCACACGTGTCACAATCTGGAGCCGTTTCACCAATCGAGGCTTCATCTGGGCCGTTCATCCTTCAAGCCAGCCCGACCGTTAGATCAGATCTGATCTAACGGCCGAGAACGCCTCTGGCCGAAGACAAAACCCCCACACCGCCACCATGCTTCACCATGCCGATCTTCAACCACCGCGCTCAGACATGTCAAAACACAAGGAAAGAAATATTATGTCAGTAACAGTCCAGATCTGAAAGAAAATATTATATTACTTGTACCAAACCAAAAGACAAGCATATATGTATGAACAAACATTTTGTAAAGAGACAAGTTGTAATCGATAGAGCCAAGTTGTAATCGAAAGAAAAAATACAAAAAAAGTCTTCAGTGGTAAATACTCTTCTTTTTTTTCACTTTGTTGCATGCATACAAAAATATACGTAGTAAAAGAAAAGAACAGAGGTTTAGGGTCGTTACCATAGTCGTCTGTAGATCTCCCCTCACCAGTGATAAGCCTCTTCGGCTTTCCCAAGCCGAGTATGGTGAACTGAAAGGAGTGGGAGGTCCCTTTTTGGCTTCATTTTGGGTTGAAATAAAAAAGGGGTTTTTTTTTTGTTTCGTATTTCTTAGATCTAGGACGAATGGAGGCTTTTTCTCCGAATCCAAGCTCGGATTCGTGTCAAGGGATAGGTAAGGCTCATTTTGGTGTGTTTTTTGGGGCTCGCCGGCGCCGGTTAGCGGCGGCCGGCGGCGGAGAAGACGGCGGTCGGCCGCCGGATTCTGGGTTCATCAGGGAGAGTTGAGAGAAAACGAGAGAGAGTGGCTTGTTATAAAACTGAAAAAATGAACGAAAGGGGGGAAATTTGGTTCCGGCCAAAAAATGGGGGATTTATAGGTGTTATTATTTCGTGAAATGGGGAAATTACGTAATAAATCCCCCCGCTTTTTCAATATTTTCGTTTTTGTCTCGCCGCATGGTATAATTACAATTCATGTCTCCCTGATATTTCAAAAGCTTGCAATCCAGTCCCTAAATTACACCGAATCAGTTTTTAAATGGTAAAATTACCCCTTTAACTATCCCGCGTTTTTGAATTTTTCATTTCGGGTCTGCCCCTTGGTCTAATTACAGTTTCAGTCCTTTCAAGTTCGGTCCTGTTTGCATTTTCGTCCTTAAATTGCATATTATTATCCTTTAATTTCTGCTACTGATGTTTATTTCTTTTCATTTCAGTCCTGTTTCCATGTGAATATTCATGTTCGTATTATAATCGTATATGTTGATGTAGTCTTTTGCCTTATTATATATCCCTCGTATATGCCCTGTATTTTTATGTTTACATGTATATGTGTGTTAAGTTTATGATGATTATGTACCTTTTTTGTTTGGTTATTCGTATTACGCATATTATGTTCCAGTCGGCTCGTACACAACATGTTTTGTATTTTAGTGCGTATTGTATGTTTTCTTGGCTTTTAGGTTACGTGTTAGTATATTTTCTTTTTATGTATAATATATTGCTTTATATGTGTTGAAATGTGTTTTATTTCTAATATGTATGTCTTCTGGAAATATATGTTTTTGTCTATACATGTATTTATTCCTGCCTTGTTATTGTGACATGTTAAATTTGTTTTTATCTACTATTAAGCTTGATATGTATATGTGTGTTTTAATTACGTATTTTATTTATGTTAGATTAGTATTTTGTCATGTTAATATTTATTGCATTTAAATTATTTGCCATATTTTATATTTTGCCACTAAGATTGCATATCGAGATATAAATTGTCAATGCGGTGCCCTTTTATCCGAGCGTAAACGGGGCCAGTATCAGGCGTAGTGATAGTGGTTGGGCGTTTACTCTCGGATAACGGGGCCCTTAAAATTTATTCACAATTATAACCGAATTTTAAACTAATCGTCACCTTAACCCGAAAAATCTAATATTAATAAAGCGATAATTATTAAAGTACCAATTTTGGGCGGTGTGGGGGTGCTAATTCTTCCCCATCCGTAACCGACTCCCGAACCCAATAATTTTTAAATCTCTGGTTTTATGGTGTCCGGCCTACCTAAGTGGCCGGTGGCGACTCCAATTTTTAAATAAAACGCGGTTTTTTAAACCCCACGGAATAAATATTTTAATACCTAAAAAATCACAAACACTTCGAAAATCCACCTTTTTAGCGAAAAAAGACATCGCTACAACGCCTTTGTAAAATAAACTTCTCGTATCGATACGCCTTCCCGCGTACCAATACCCCTTTGTACAATGAATCTTTCTTCTTATAGTAGGTACCAATACCGAAGATCGAGTACCGATACCAAGGGTTGGCGAACAACATTTATTGTGGGAAAAATGGTTTCCAACGGCTATAATTATGATCTCAGCTACCCAAATGGTTGGAAATCAATGAAGGGGTATAGAATCAAGTCTCCAAAGCCACAACAACAACTATTGAACAAGTCTTAAGCATTCAAGCACAAATCCAAAAATCTTGAGCCTTTTAGAGTCAAATCTTTGTAATCCACTTGAGTGGTTCTTCTTGTAAGCATCTTATTCAAGTTTTGGGTTTTAAGTGAACTTGTAATTGGGCAAACATACATCTTTGAGAGGATTTTTCAGTTTGCTAAACATTTCTTGTAAAAGAGAGTGTTTGATCAAAGCTTTGGGTTAGAAAGCTTTGATTGTGTAAAGGGTTTGCCTCCTTAGCCTAGAAAAGGGGAACAAATTCTTAGTGAATTTTTGAAAATCCTTAGTGGGAAGCTAAGGTAGTGGATGTAGACCTTGTTTGTTGAACCACTATAAATTCCTTATGTCTCATTTGTTATCTTTCCATTTGCTTCCTTTTTTTTAAAATTGCCAATTCACCCCCTCTTGGCCAAATCACATCGTCTGATCATCCCAACAGTTACATTTGGAGTAAATTGATTGAATGTGTCAATATGGAGGATTAAATGTTCTATTATTCAAATTTGTATAACTGTTACACCACCTACTTAACGATAGTTAACGGCTCAATGACCATTTTGTATCAAAAACTAAAGTTTAATGCCCATTATGTAACTTTTAAAAGTTTGATGATCATTTTGTATTTTTGGAGATAATTTAGTTACCATTTTTTTACTTTACCTATTAATTTAATTATTTGAATTAGTTCAGTGATTTGTGTGTTTTTACACATCTCAAGTGCCCCAGGTTCAAGTCTCATCTTAATCATTTTTACTTGTTCCCCCTAGAATTTACCACATTATAACATAAATACAAAAGAGTGCAATCAATATTACTAAGGATTAACTAAGCTTGAAGATTACCCTAGGAGGACTCAAGCTCAACTCTCACAAAGGACATCCATTTCTCTTTAATTTTTTTAACTAGGTTGTGACACGCGTCACCATCCTATTGGGTGATTAAATTTATTTTAGTGTAAACTATGCCAAGTACCACCAAACTATTAAGGTGATTCATTTTTTACCACCAACCTTCTAATTGGTCCAAATTTGTCATCAAACTTTATTTTTTGACTCGTTTATGCCACCACGCCGTTAACTCATTTCAGGACATGACATGGCGCACGACATGATGACTAGGATGCTAGATCAAAATGACATCATTTTGGTGTCGCTATTTTGATACTAAATGGCCCAAAGCGACGCCATTTTTCTGGTAAAAAATATAGAAAATATGCACTCAATAGGATTTGAACTTGGAACCTTTAAAAACAAAGGCAAACTCTTAACCAGTAAGACAACTTAACATCTTTGCTTTATTTCTAGCAAAAATAATATATATTCCAAATTGTATTCGACATTAATTCAATTTATTTTAGGGTAAACTACATATTTAGTACCAATCCATTATCGTGTTTCTATTTTGGCACCCACCTATTATTTTCGCAAAATGGTACCTAACGTTATGCTTTTTTTTGTTTTGGTACCTAACCCTTAAAAATTAATAGAGATGATGACGTGTAATGCACAAGCACTCTTAAGTTGTTGATGAACAATGCTTGCTTGATTGTTTCCCAATCGATGGAAGCATGTAAGTAATACTTGTAATGTAAGAAGGCTTCAAAAAGAATGGCTACGGTAGGAAGGTGGTGATAGGTGTGGTGATGGTCAAGATACGATTATGTTTAGGGAAGGTTTGAAAGCTTTAAAAGTGGTGTAGGCATGAAGGTGGTGATGATCGTGTAAAGATGGATGGTGGGAGTTTATAGTGATGGTAATGAAGATAAGATAGTTTATGATCAAGGAAGAACCACTTCTATAGAAAGTAGAGACCCGAACCTTATAAGATCTTCAACCAAGAAAGGACTTGGACCTTCTAGTTAGCAAACTAGGAACCACAAGTATCAAAGATAGTGATGGCGCCACAAGTACAAGACTTGATAAGTCGATATAGTTCTTAAAAGAACAAAAGGAGAGAAATTCTCACAAAATATGGTTTGTATTGAATGTAATGAATTGTGTACAAATGCCAAGGCAAAGGCCTATTTATAGATTACAAAAGGTTGTGTCTGAATGGGCACATGATGGTTCGGCTATGCTTGAATGGATATACGCTTCCTTGAAATCACATGATGCTTGGATTTGAATACACATGTCTCCAATGTTGTCGTCTATCCTTAAGTAAAAAAGGCATTGTTTTTTGATAAACCTCTTCATGGAATGATATTTTTATGAAAGGGAACAACTTGAAGAGTCATGATGCTTGATGTTGGTGACATCTCACAAAGAGGGACGATGGAGAAATGGTGTTTTTTTGGCAAGAACTTTTCAAGAAAAGGCTTGTCACTTGAATGACACCTTTTAATGGAAAGACATGATGCTTGGAAGGTGACCTTTGACGAAGAGACTCGAATCTTGGCAAAGAGTCACAACTCTTGGTGAAAAGGCATGACTTGAAGAAGCATCTTTTGATGAAAAGACATGACTTTTGGTTTCACATCTTGATGAAAAGTCACGAACTTTGGTGAACATGTATGACTTGAAATAGAACCCTTTGGTGAAGAGACAGAACTTTTGAAATGATACCTTCCGGTGAAGAGACACAACTTTTGGTGAGGCACCTCTTGGTGAAGAGTCGCGACTCTTCATGAAAAGGTATGTCATTTGGTGAAGCATTGCATCCCTTCATCTCCTAGCCGTTTGGTTGTCCTTTAAATGCCTTAGCCGTTTTTTCCTTTCAAAACAAAACAAGCATATATTAGAACTATATAATATAACTAAAACATATGCTATAACATGTGTATGATGCATGCTTAACTAAATATGAAAATGCATCAACAAACTTATGTAAACCTATGATGCAAACTAATCATGTATTAAACTTAACATATGCTTAAGATAAAGATGTGAACTATATGTTATGCATATATAATATAAAGTAAGGCATAGTTAGAAGAACTCCCTCCACTTTCATCCTTAACAAAAATCAAAGACGAAAGCATTTCAAGTTTGAATTGGCTACTGGATAGGATCACATCAACCTGGTTCATTTTTAATTGGGATCATCATAGTTTTAGTCGAAAAACTTATACATTTCTATCAATTTGGTCCAAACTCTATCAATTTAATAATCATCTTAAATATTTGGGTTAAAATTACAAATTTTCACGTTTATTCTTTCTTCTTCCCTGAAACCCTAGCCCTATTTTTTTTCCTTGAACCACCATCAACCTTAAATCAAGCTTTATTTGTGTCGGGCCATGAGTTATGTGGAGCAATAAAATACGAGAAATATTGGGTTTCACCTGCACTACCTTCACCTAAAACATTACAAAGGGCGAGAAAATGCTTGCTACTGGTTTGGAACTTCCCATCGCCGCCATCGATCATACCGCATCCACCACTATCTATTTGAATTGATTTACAGCGGTGGAATTGCTCAAGGAAAAATTTGGGCTTTTCGTTGTATATTGTTAAATTAAGGCTAAAGGGTCAAATTTGTCCTTGTAGTAATCCGAAATCAGCAATATTGCCCTTACTTTTTTCTTGTAATTTTGCCCTCAAAGCCACTTAGTTGCAACAATTTTGCCCTTTGACCGATGTTGACCGTTGAAGTGCTGAAGTGGCAGTTAACGATGCTAACGTAGCAATTTTGCCCTCGAAGTCATTCATGTAATTTTGCCATCAAATTCATTAAATTACAACAATTTTGCCCTCGATTTATTTAGTTTTTAAATAAAATTGAATAAATTTATTAAGAATTATAAAGTAATAAAAATATAAATATAAATATTCAAAAGTATTTATAAAGTATTAAAAATGATAATTTCATCAAATGATAAAATATAAATATAAAGTTATAAATATAAAAAATATATATTTATAAAAACCATTAAAAAAGTCTTCGACTGTTTCTGGTTATACTAAGCCAACTAATATTCCTTAAACATATTTTCAATGGAATAATTCTTTCATTAGAGTAGTAATAAAACTTATCAAATATTAATGAACATCAGTTTGATGTAGAAAAGCGAAATAAAATTTGATGAATTTAGTACTTTATAAATAGTTTTTAATTTTTATATTTATATTTTATCATTTTATAATTTCTAATACATTTTAATTTTTATATTATTTTTTATCTTCACTAATTTTTAATATCTTATTTATTTTTATTAAGTTTATGAATTTTTTAAAAATATTGAAGAGTATTTTGATTTTTGTGAAAGTTCTCACTTTGCTTATTTTTAAAATTATCAGGGACCCAAAGGATATTTACACCAATTTGTTAATCGATTTTTCATATATTCTATTTTTTAAGTTTAACTCGAAAAACTAAATTATTTATCCAATTTTATTCAAAAACTAAATAAACCAATGGAAAAATTGCTGCAATTGAATGACTTCGAGGGCAAAATTGCTACGTCAGCACCGTTAACTACCACGTCAGCACTTTAACGGTCAACATCGATCAACATTATTGATTTCGAATTACTACATGGATAAATTTGACCCTTTAACCTTAAATTAATTAAATTCTATATATAGCAATTTAACATTAACTATTTGAATTGATTTACAAAGTGTGCAAACGGTGGAATTGTTCTAGGGAAAAAGATGAGTTAGAGTTTTTAGGGAAGAAGCCAGAAAATAAGAAATTTATAATTTAAACCCAAATAGTTAAGATAATAATTAAATTGATAAAGTTACGATCAAATTAATAGAAATGTATAAGTTTTAGGGTGTAAAACTGATATTATCCCAATTAAAAATAAACAACGTCAGCATTTTCGTTAGTTTTTAACGGTTGGGTACAAAAACGTAATGGTTGAGTACCATTTGTCAAATATAATAGGTGAGATACCAAAACAGAAATATGATAATAAATTAGGTACTAAATATGTAGTTTGCCCTTTATTTTAATACATAAATAATATAAATATATTAAAAATAATATATATATATATATATAACTAATAAATCGTCTGGATTGAGGAGGCACCATCTAGGGTTCATCTTCTTGTTGACGAGGACAGTCGTAATCTGGATCCACCATAATTGCCGCGATTGCGTTCGTTTCAGTTGGAGACAATTTATTTTTTCTTCTACAGCTCATGCTTCTTCACTTTCAAATTGTGGTTAGCAGCAGAAGGTTTCGTCGGTTGCTTTCTCCTTTGAGTTTCTCTCCTCTAAAGTTGAAGGTGCTCGAAGCTTTCCCTATTCTTTGGTTTTCTAGTCACTGTTTATTTTATTTTTCTGCATTTACTTATTGTTTGTACCAAGTGTTCTTTTGATCCATTAATAAAATGCAACACGACGTTCTATTAAAAAAACTAACAAATAAAAAATTTATATTAAATAAAAAATTAAATATACAAATAAATAAATAATATATCATTATAAAAATTAAAAAAATTAATTTTCATAAAAATCTCGAAATTTCTAAAATTTACAAAAAACCCCAAAATCTACCAAAAACATTAAACTCTAACCTATAAACCTTAAAACCATAAATCATAAATCATAAATCCTAAACCCTAAAACTATAAATCCATTAGCATTTGAAATGGATGAATTTGGGGTTTAGGGTTTTGGTGAATTTTTGGGATTTTTTATAAGTTTTAAAAATTTTAGTTTTTTTTTAAATCAGTTTTTTAGTTTTTATAATAATATATTATTTGTTTATATGTTTTGATATTATTTTTGAATTTTAAAGTTTAAGGTTTTTTTGTATATTTTGATATTATTATTTTTTATAATAATATATTATTTGTTTATATATTTTGAAACATCTCGATCAAGAACTTTCCCATCATCAAAAGTCCTCAAATTTTCACTCTCCAGCAACCTCTCCATGTTTAGCCTTGGAAAACATATACAAAACTGTGTTTGCAACCAAGTTAAAAAACACAAACAGCATGTAGTTTGAGGGCGACAATCTGTAAAAGAGATTTCCAGTTTTTCCATTCATCACCGGCTGAATCAACCAATCTTAGCATTGAACTCCAGGTGCCAATCCAACAGAAGATGCTCAAAACCAGTACCATCTTCAAAGCAATCCCTTTCATTCCTTTAATTAGAATCTGGCTTCGTTTCAAAGGTTCAAGTCCCCAGCTTGATTCAACCACGACGATAACATAAGCAAATATCCAGTTCACTTGTAAATAAACCACAGTAGACATAAAAATGATTATATAAACAAGGCAAAGGAAACTGGAATAAGGGGAAGAGTTTTGGACTTGGAAGCCTAGAAGTTGGGGTGCTTTGAATAATGAAAAAAGGACCAACCCTAGAATTAAACCGATCCCGGAAATGATAAGTTGGGTTACGAGCCATGTTAAGAGGAGAGGGAAGAAGGAGCTGAAAGCTGCCTTGATAGACGATGAAAGCTTGACGGGTCGACGGTGAAAGCCATGGAAAACGCTGTAGGTGACGGAACCGACAGCGAGGAGAGAGAGTATGGAGATGGTGAGGGTGTAGAGGAGGCTGGGGTGAGGGTTTTAATGGGGAATATGCGATTGCATTCGGATCTGATGGCCCAGATGTCGATGTTTGACGGTGGCTTTGCCATGGCGGGAGGAGGAGGAGATGATTGATTATGGCAGAATGAAATAAGATGATTGGTCTTAATAATGAATGG
Source organism: Hibiscus mutabilis (assembly GCA_019671005.1). Lineage (NCBI taxonomy): Eukaryota > Viridiplantae > Streptophyta > Magnoliopsida > Malvales > Malvaceae > Hibiscus > Hibiscus mutabilis. The sequence goes on from CM033714.1 coordinate 27,320,525, forward strand.
GTTTGGAGAGAAGTCGGATTGGGTTGTTTCAACTTTGGCAGGTGTAGGTATAAACAGAATTCCTCTGCCCCTCTACTTGCCTCTTATTGTGCCTCCCAATAGAATTATGACATATGTATTAATGCTTTTGAATAAACTAACGGAGTTTATTTCGTTTATTTTTCTTGTGGCTTTTGATTAGCAAGTTATTGTGATCTATTGCCTTCTTTGCAAATTTCTATTTACAATTTCTCTTGTTTAAGAGTTTTGTATTTGTTAAGCTTAGGTGTCTAATCGAGCCATGTAGTAGTTTTAAGAAGTTTAGTTGACTTGAAATTTAAGGATTGAAGCTTGATCGAGTTTTACTTTTAGAGTTGAAGCTCAAATAAGATTTTATAAATGCTCTGAATGATATATGTTGTTGTTTGCTGTGTAGTTGATATAGTTGGGAAGCAAGTTGTGAACATCTAGTTATGTATTGAAATTCTTGAAATGTAAGTTGACTTGAAATTTCATAAGGTTAAATTTCATATGTTGATAGTGTATTGAAATTTGTTGATTCATGATATGTGTTGTTGTGAGGATTCTAGGTTTTTTGTCATCATGAGGACCGACCATTGTATTCCTCTCATGTTTGTAATGTCTTTCATACTTTTATAATAAAAGTTTATTTGTTGCTAAGCAAGTAAAAAAAAATAGTCAAAATTGTATGGACATGCAATTAACTATTAGAAAATCTAATAATAATGTCTATTATGGTTATAATTCACAAATTCAATAAAAGTTTAAAAAAACTCTTATTAATGTAGCGAGTAACATATTTTCTAACAAAATAAACTAGATAAATTTGAATGAATTGTTAATCCTTAAAAGATAAAATATAAATTACTCAAATCTTGCATTCCACCAATATGTGAAGTCCAAGATTTTATCTATTCCTTTGATTTTCTTCTAAACTTTCTTTTTTTTTTTTTTTGCAAGAATTGAGCTTCTGGCATTTGAGCCTGCAAATATTAAAAAGGTAAAATAAGTGAGTATCATAATCATAATCAAAATAAAATAAAACTACACTTATTTATTGTAATAAACACATTACCTGTAATAAATCCACCATATTTGTGATTGTAGATTGATTCACGGTGCTCATGTCCAAATTAGAATCTCATTGTTGCTTATTAATACACAAAAAAGTTAGAAAAATATAAAACTAGCAGTAATCTCTACATAAGTTAAAATATAACCATAAAACTTAAATTACCTGTGTATATTGAGATGTAAGTTGACCACGTGAACTCAAAATATTCGAACTTAATTGATCGTTGTTGGCTTGAGATTGCTGTAAAATATTCAAATATAGTAATTAATATAAAACTAGTTTATATACTTAAAATAAAATTAAATTAATAGTAAAAATAAAATATATTAAAATTATCACGTATGTAGTAAGATATTATATTAAAATTATAAAATGTTAAAAAATAGTAACATATAAAAATATTAAAAAAAATTCATTCTTACCTCTTTATCTCGTAAAGTCTTCACTACTTTAATATTTCGACGATTTCTCTTTCTTGTAGCTTTTTTTAGAGCACTTTTTGGTCGAACTGATGATCCATCTCCTTTTTTCTGGGTTTACACTTGATCCCTTTAACATTTTTTGCATTATTCTCATTTTGTTCACTTGCATCAGCTGGGAAAATTATTTTTTTCACCACATGTGCTCAAAGATTCTTCAATTGATAATTGCTTCAAGGTTGTCTCAACTTTATTTAATATCTTCTCTCCATCACTCATTGCAAAATCAAATGACTGCTCACTCATTGCAGCCCGTGCCGCTAAATGGGAATACCATTTGAGTAGAATTTTGTAACAAGTTTCTACATCTACTTTAGGATCATTTGATTTAGTAGACATGGAAAATTTATTGTAACCCCATCTTTTCAAAATGTATTGATTTGGAACTCGTTTGAAAATTTGAAATGAGAGTATCTTCCAAACATGGGCACATAAAATACCGGTAAATTCAAATTTCTTACAACTACAACTGATTGAAGAATTTGATGAGTCAAATATAACAGTGTGATGACGAATTTTTCCTGAATGAATAACTTTATAAGTAGTAATAGCCCCTATACTTTCAATAATATGCATCTCACAGTCCCAAGTAAGCCATAGTTCTTTCGAAAAAACTTTAAATACCGTTAAAGTATACACATCTATGGCATGTTTCAATACCTCTTCGGGGTATGGAAGAGATGGCTTACTTTGGTTGTCCTTATAACCAGCTTTCAATTCTTCGCATCAGCTGTCAACCAATAGTTTTTCAAAGTGGTGAAAGGAACGTAGTAAATCATAATTATAACCGATGTACATCTTTATTTGATTATTCATACTCTCACTTCTTTGAGTAGTTGGCATATCTGTACAAAAGTTTATCTTCCATAAACTAAAGCTCATTTCTCTCTCAACTTGAATTGCTTTTGCAACCAACTATTGTTCTCCAAATTGTACTTTACAAGCATTTGATTCCACGCATTTAGAAAATCTCCCTCTTCATCATTATCATAAACACAACTACTAAAATCTTTAGTAAAGCTACTAAATCTCTCAAACACATCGCTGGGATGTTTGGCTACATTTTGATACATATGCCACACACATAATCGATGACATGTTTCGAGCCATTGTGAAACAAGCTCTTTCGCCATTGCGGCGTTTGATCCGTAAGAATTGTAAATGATTTTTTTATTGACATCGCTTTCAAAAACGAATCAAATAGACATATAAAGGTATTACATGTTCCATCATACAACAAAGCCGCACCAAAGATATCACTTTGCTTACAATGGTTAACACCAACAAATAATGCAAAAGGTCTACCCTCTTTATTTTTTCTATATGTTGTATCAAAACATACCACATCTCCAAAAGATTCATAATCCAATTTCATTCTATCATCTGTCCAAAAAATATTTGTTATGAAGTCATCAAGATCAACCTGAATGGCATAAGAAAATTTTGGATCATTATGTTGCATATTTTCTAGATACTCCAATAACCCGCCAGTAACTCCAACTTTCATCTCTTTTGTTCTTCTGGTACGTAAGTAATTGCTATAATCTTCAGGAATAAAACCAAGATTCTCAACCCCACCAAATTTTATAGATTTTCCAACTTTTCTAGCTAAAAATCCAACGCTTTCTTTTGGTTTTAGTCCTGAACAATTGGCGATTTCAAGTTCTGCAGCTTGAGCAAGATTAATTGTCCTTTGAGATCTTAGAAACATAGGTTTAGAAGAAGAAGCCAATGCATGAGTATGATATGCAATAAATTCTGTAACTTGTAATTTATCATTAGACTGTGAAACTTTTAATACAACTAAACACCCAATGTCACACCCCGAAAACCGGTCTAGTTGGAATTAGGTTTCGGTGATCAGAAATCCTGTACCGGTTATGTATGAAAGATGTAGCTACCGAATTTTGTATCCAATTTTGAAGTAATGAAAGTTATTTGGGTTTAATTAAGTTTTTGGACCTTTTGTAAAGAATAGGAATTAGGGGTTCCATTGAAAATGTCGATTTTGGGCAAGGCGTATCGATACGGTAGGACATATATCGATACGGCCTAACTGTCTTAACTAACTTACCCAATTTAGCTTAGCCGTATCGATACAGCCATGTAGTGTATCGATACGGGCCTCTGTCAAAATTGTTTTTGGTGACCAATTTGTAAAAATTGAAAGAAGGGGGTTGAGTCACCTACTTGCTTGCCTCCCCTCACGTGAAAGTGATCAGAAAAGATGACCATTAGACATCAATAGTCAATAGTGGAAAAGGGTTAAGAAAGATGATTGATTATTGGGTTAAGCAAACCCTTGCCTAAGGGAAACCCTCTCATTGGCTAATTGAAAGGTGGGACAATGATTAGGGAAAAATTAGATGGTTTTAAAATGAATAAGGAAAGCCCTCATCCTTGTTTTGAATCTCCCGTAAACTAAACTCATCATTTGTCTTAAAACAAGCATACACCTTCATTGTTGTCTTCCTCATCAAGCTCAAGCAAGCACCTCGATCTAATTCTTAATCTTTTCTTGATTTCAATAAACCAATTGAAAGCTTGTAACTCGGTAAGTAAAACCCATATGCCAATTTGATGAATCCATCAATCCTTAGAGTTTAATTTCAAGAATTAGGTCTTGAATGTTCAAGTTAAGATCATGTGCTAAATGATCAAATTCCTTATTTCGATGTTGTCTACAAGCTTGGGTAAGCTTGAAAACAATTGTGAACCGTTGGTTTCGATTCTAATGTAATCCTTTAGTTTTGGACTAGCTCAAGAAGTGGAGAATGACCCCTCATCGTCTCCAACAAAAGCTAGGCACAAAGGAGTTGAAATTCGAGAGCCTTGAAAGCATCGAAATTCAAGGTGAATGTAGTTGTGTCAAGGGATAGGCTAGGTGCCATCCCATTGCATTTGTTTTATGTTTACAACTTGTATCTTGTTTAAAGGCTCAAGTAGAGCAAATCACATGTGGATTCTAATGGTAAGCATGGTAAGTCATTAATGTTGCTTGATACGTTTGTAAGCTCATATATGATATTCGAACTATGTTATACATATGAATTTTGTCACGAATATGCTATGATATGATGTGTGGAGCCAAGGCTCAAGTTTGTAATCTGACATGTTATGGCCTATGGGCATAAGGTAAGTTTTGTGATAAATTATATAACCTTGGATACTTGTGGACATTGAATACAATTGACATGCCATAGGATTATTCGAGCTCATTAAGTAAGGGATCAGACTACGGTCCGAGGCTACGACCTATACATAGGGAGAAAAGGTTGGATTGTGTAAGGGATTCTAGAGCTACGGCTCAAGGCTAAGGCCTATTTTTGACATATGTGGCGTACATGGGAATCCACGTATCCATTGGTTACTATGTCCAAGGAGACGATATGAATTTATGCTTTGCATTTGGTATATGAAATATGATAATTGACTTGAGCATGATCTATATATGACTAATGATGCACTTATGTCATTCAAATATGATTATGTGTCATATATGCCATTAAGAACCTATTTGCTTTTGTTATAACTACCTCACTAGGCTATGTAAGTCTAACATCCGTGTGTCTCATGCATTCTAGGACTTTGAAGAATTTCGAGCTCTGATCGTGTGGTTGTGGTTGCAAGTCACCCTCATCAACCATATGTATGTTACGTTTTGTTCTAAACTCCTAGTAGGGTGGCATAGGGCTTAGACATGTTACACTGGTCTATTTTGATATGTATGTAATGGTCCTAAAGTGCCTAGGTGTAAAATGGGAAATATGATATGTTTGCAAATTGATAAACTAGCTAATTTTGGCCTAAATGGACTCAAAGGTAAAAACTTAGTAAACAAATTTGAAATGTCCTAAATTTTGGTATGCTATTAAAATTATGGATTAATAACTTGATAGTAAAATTTCATGGTATTTTGACATCATTCAACAGGTTAATTCGAATAAAACCAGATAAAATATGTTATTACAAGACATGCGTATCGATACGGGTCAAGCTGTATCGATACGAACTGACATATTTGGACCTAGGAAAATAGAGCATACCGACACGGGTCAAGTTGTATCTATAAGGACCTCAGCAGAAAGGTCTGGGAAGTAAATTGCATCGGTACAACCTTGGGGTGTACTGAAATGGGTCAGCCTTGGTCAACGTGTATCGATACAGGCTTAGATGTATCGATACGGGCTTGTCACCCTTAATTCTAGAATTGAGAAATTTGGCTTAGCGTACCAATACAGTCCTAAGTGTATTGGTACGGTGTCAGTTAATTCTGTTAAAAGACTTAAACCATAATTTTAAACAGTTTGCACAATAGTCACTAAATCTTAAGAAAGTTAATCCGATGGGTAAATGGCCTCCGTTAATAACAAAATTTTACATGATAATAGTTATAAGTTTAATTGAAGTCTAGGAAAATAAAACTCTGATAAAAATCCTTAATTTGTAAAATTTATAATTTAGTCCCTAAATTCGAAAAAGTTTAAAATTGACCCCAAATTGAATAAGCTATTAATAAGTTAATCCGTTAAGTCTTAAAAGAAATTAATAAGACATTCCAAATAAGGTTCCGAACTCCGAATAAGCTTCTGATCTCCAAATCTGTTTCTGGTAACACTTTCCGACTCGAATCCCTACCGGGCCGGAAAAGGGGTGTTACACCCAAATCTTGTTTATGGTCGAATATATTTTACAACAAAAACTTATGTTTAACCAATGACCATACATATCTTTATGTCCTTTGTTTCTTCGGATACTAAATCCTACCTCCTTAGCATACTTGTTATAAAAATCATAAACATCTTGTTATGTATTAAATTCCACACCAACTCTCAGAATAATTTCATCAGACAAATTTGCATGAACTGAAGTAGCATAATTAGTATAAGAATCAACCTCACTCGGACCCTTATCTTGCATTGAACTTTGTTTATCCATTGGTTCAATTGATGGAACAACTTCTGCAAACTCTAATCTCTTGCACAATTGAATTTTAGCCGGTGCACTTATATCTCCATCCATAACCTAAAAAAATTTAATTAAAAATAAATTAAAAAGAAGAGACTCAACAAAAGACAACAAAACGAAGAAGGTATATAAAATAAATCCTACTAAACAATTATCAAATAATTCTTCTTACCCTGAATGTTTCACTGATATTTGACAGCAGCTTTGAATGGTTTTTCACTACTGATATTTGATAGCAGCTTTGAAGGATTTTATCGATATTGGAGAATTAAGTTTTTTTTTTGAATTGAAATCCGCTAATTTTATTAAACGAAGAAATATCCGAAATTAGAATGAAAGTTTACAACTTAGCAACAAAACACCTAAAACCAGACATATTCCTAGTAAACAAAACTAGCGTCTCGAGATCAAATGAGGACCATACAAGAAAAAGGTAAGAACCTAACCAAAGACTCGAAACAAAGAAAGATACAAACATCACCAAAAGGACGATGATAGGCAAAACCATCAACAAACAACATAAAAATACATATTACAATGAACGTACATTGAAAAAAAAGGTCATTACCACAACTCAATCGCAAATAAAGAACGGTAGATGTAATCGCGTACCCAGATCCAATTTGAGGGTCCAAGACAGGGAGATCAATAGCATAATAAAATGAGCGCCATCTTGATTAGTCGTGGCGTCATCAGATCCAACCCTAATAAAAAATCAAAACAAAAAAGAAATAACGTGCCAAAAGACAGAGTAAATCATACCAAAAGGTAGAGTAAAATCGTGCCACAAGAGCAGAATAATTTATTGAAAACTAAAATACAAAACAAAACGATAGATCTCGGCGGTCGGTGACTAATATTAAAACTGGTGCCGCCGTCGGTGTTTAAAGAAAAGAAAGTGCGGCGCTGCTAGGTATTTTGAGAGAGCAGTGGCAAATATAAATTTGCAAACTTCATCCATATGAGAATAAGTTTGAACATAATAGTTGAAATAATGAATGACAATATTTATAGATGCTAATATAGACTATTTAGGGTTTAACGTGCAAAAAATATATGAAATATTTAAAGCATAGATCTTTTGGGGTTTGCCGTGCAAAACAAGAAATCAAATATTAAATGTAAACTGAAAAAGCTAAACAAACGGTTAACTTCAATAAATTAAAGACTTTAACTTGAATAGAAATAATTAATACAACTGTCATAATACTTTTAGGGAGACACAACATGCACCAAAAAGTTCACACCAAACATATAGAATATCACTTTATTCAAATCTAAAATTTGAAAGACGATGACCATAAACATTTAGTTTCATAGACCATTTAACATTATGGTCAATGCAGAGTGTCTTGACTAACTTAACATGGACATGGTACAAACAAAATGTTACAACTGGAGCACAACATCTTGACATAAAGTTGGAAATACAAAATCTTACAACGAAAAAGCAGCGAATACTTCAAGCCTTTGGAACCTAATATAGAAAAAACTTACAATTATTAGAGCTTAATTATGTATAAGCACATACAACTCATTTTCTCATACATTTTGTCTAACACCATATTTTTTTTGCTAAATCTTGAGGTTTTATACTTTAACTTTCAAAATCTTTCAAAATCAAACATAACATCACATGTTATCTTTATCAATTCCATTGATAGTAAAGAAGTGTGTACCAAACAATTATTAGAGAAAATCATATACAAGCAATTTTTTGTTAAAAAGAAACCACAAAACTCTGGGAAAGAGGAATTCTAAGCATGATGGAGCCTCAATCCTTCTTTCTACTCCCGTAAGACTGTAATTAGTCTGATTTATTTCCTAAACTCTTGACAAAACAACTCCGAAGCTACGAAAACAGAGTTTTCAGAGGTATATATATATATTTTTTGCTAAGCCAATAAATTTTTATTAATAAGATTAAAGACCCAAAATCGAAGTTGTAAGATAAATTGACACAAAGGCTAGATTACAAGGAACAATAAAACAACAAATCTAGATCTCCTAAGGGAAGTCTCCACAACAACTAACTCAACACTTCAAATAATCACATCCCCTCAAAATCTCCAAATACAGAAAGACCACTCTCCTAATAAATAAAAAATTCAAAAACTAACTCAATCTTCCTCCGCATAAACCAATTCATACAGCGACACCTAATCTGCAAATAAGTCAAATTAAAATACCATAGAAACATCGATTACGGCTGACTAACGTTGAAAACTAAGCTAAAATCTCCATGAGCCTCACTGGTCAATACTTCATTTAGACTATGCAATCTCTACATAATTCAGACCTTTGAATCCCTTAATAAGACTCTTCAATCCTTAGAAAGAAAATAGCTCTATAACCCAACACTAAAAATTCTAAAACACAATCCAATGAAACAAACTAAGTACACAAACACAACAGCGTGTCAATTCCAAGGAAATAAGGGTAGCTTAAACACAAAAATTAAAACCACACAATCAACGACAATCCAGGTCTGCCACCACTGCAACAAATGGTGAAAAATATCTACTGAACTGAAAAAGCCATCAGTAAAGCCAACTCATACATTCCCAGGTCCCATGTACCTATATAGACCAGTGGAACCGATGTTCAAACCACAACCAACACCTCTTCAACCAATGCACACATACAGGAATATTGCATTACCAAAACATATCATCTAATCTAACTTCACATCTGTTCTAAGTAGACCCACCTCTACAAGCTAACATAATTTCTATACACCACACCTCCCGCCTTTAGAGGTATACATTAAGGCAACGAACAAGCAAGATAATCCAATTAGACATTTGAGCAAATACATGGCACCCTATCAAAAAATTCAACACTATATAACTTTAAATAATGACGAGCCCAGCCCCGACTCAAGCTAGAAATCGACCCATCATTTTAACTTGAAGAAAACAATGGAAATGGAAATTAAATCAAACCCTTCATTTCAACTGGAAGAAAAACTTAGAAATTGACCAAGCTAGAACTGACTCAACGATAGATTTAGAGGTTGGGAAAAAAATCTTAGTATTACCTGTTTGACATCGGACTAATTATTCTGATAAAATCGCCCCCATTGTTTATTAGTCGCACTTTCTCACTTCTCCCATGGTTGCATCGTGTTGGACGAGAGAAGAGCATTTAAAAAAAATATCCTCAAATGGTTTGAGGGAAGAGGTAAACAACAATTGGATAACAGAGAAACAAACGGAATAAACTTTGTTAGTTTATTCAAAAGCATTCATACAGGTGTCACAATTTTATTGGGGAGGCACAATAAGAGGTACGTAGAGGGGGCAGAGGAAATCTGTTCATCTAATTAGGTGTCCGTAAAATTTGAAGTTCAATTTATTGTTTACTCCCTCACTTTATTTTGTGACCGGATGTTCGAATGGTAAATTCAATCCGACTTGTCTTCGTTTAATTAAAAATATTATTTATTTTGTTGATCTTTATTTTTTGGATTAATTTAGAACGACCCGCACCACACACTTAATTTTGGTGAGTTGAGTCTCATGTAAATTTTGTGCGTACAAAAGACTTCAAATTCAAAACCTGATTAAGCGATATCAAACTGCTAACCACTTAGATTAAGTAAAAATATAAATATTTAACCATTAATTAAAATATTTTTTCAAAAAATTATTATTATTTGGCTTAAGGGTGTAAGAAGCCCTTGAACTTCTAGAAAAAAACAATTAAGCCCTGAACTTTTTTTTACACCCAATTAAGCTCTTCAACCAAAAAATTTAATCAATTAAGCCCTTAAACCAAGAAATTAAATCAATTAAGCTCTTTGATCAATTTTGACCATTAAATCTTGACATTTTTTCCTCAGATATTACCAGCACATGATACACTACAGTTCTATCATGTTGCATTTACAAAAAAATTCAAAAAGTATTTTTTTATAAATTTTATAATTTTTTTAGAATTTTTAGAACATTTAAAGAATTTTTAAATAAAATAATTTTTTTTAAAAATGTAAGTGTAAACATTGTGACACGCACGTTGCAATAATAGATCGAAAAAAAATGTTCAAATTTAATGGTCAAAATTGATCAAATGGCTTAATTGACTCAATTTTTTAGTTCAATGACTTAATTAATTAAATTTCTTGGTCCAATGACTTAATTAAGTGCAAAAAAAAATTTAAAGGCTTCGTTAATTTTTTTTTCTTCTAAAAGTTCAGGATTTTCTAACACCATTAAGCCTTATTATTTTTGTTCAATAAACACCATTCATTAACCAAACCAACAGAAACAAGCATCAAGAGAAACCATGGTAGGTCTCCAACAAAAACCCAAAAAACACGAACTTGGTAGCAAGTCATCCAGGAACACAAAAACGATCAACATCGAAGCAAAAAGCAAAAGACAAAGGAAACATTCCCAACGGCAAGAAAAAGACAAGAATTGTCAACATCAGGAGAAATAACATCTTTTTCATGTAGACGGAAATGTATTTGTGACTCGTCACGGGGGTTAGCCTCAATCTTGTCCAAGTTATCGTCTCTATGAGAGCTCCAGGTCAGAGAAAGGCCTCCCCATCCAAGAAGAATAAGGACCTAATAAATAGAGGGCATAAGACAAGCAAGACGATGACATTTGCAGCAAGAAGCGAGATGCAGTAATTCAAGTCGAAAGGTCGTTTTTACTCTCATGCTTTGATCCAGAATCGTCATCTTTGAAGAAGACGCTGGTGAAGAGAGAAAAAAACTCGAAAACAGGAAGAAAAAGCATGGCAGAGCAGAAGAACCAATTATGCATATTCTCAAAGACCATCTCAGTGGAGAGACCACCAAAGTAGAAAAAGGGCTCTGGAAGAGGACAACTCGTTTGGATTTGCAGAGCGAGAGTCAAACGAAAATCACCTCCGCTTTTTTCTTTCGAAATTATAGTCGACCCCTCAAAAAAGATCGCTGTCCATGAGAAGATCTTATTCCCCATGCTGTCGAGAGGAAAGAGCTCCAACGAGCCGTCAATGAGAACCTCGCGAGAAAATTACAATCGTGGGCGAAAAAAAAATTCACAAAAATAACGAGAGAGAAAAAAATAGTAAAGACGGAGGAGAGAAATCGACCGACTTTCGACGATGCTGAAATCGTTAAAGAAGAGCCTCAGAGTTGCAAAACGAGAGAGAAGAATTTTTGCTTCAGATTTTTCATAGGCCAAAACTCATCCTTAATAAAAAAAAATTATTAATTTTTTGTGATCCAACGACATTTTTATTTTTAATTTTAAAAAAGGCCCAATTTTTTAAAAGATTTTTGCCCCAATTCCCAAAAATGGCAGTCACTTGCCAAAAAAAAAAGAGGCCCAGTTTCAATATTTTACAGTCTCACGAACGACGGCACCGGCACCATGGTTATAAGCACGTCAACAACTGGCAGCTATAAATCTTTAAAATCCAAATGCCAAATCCGTACGTTTTATAACCTTGCTTCTTCCGTAAGGCCTATTTTCAACACTCGAGAATTTCCCTCCAATCCCACCAATTTTTGCTTTTCACTTTGGATCCCTTATTCGAGCATTTTCACTGTATTTTCCCCGCGACTCCTCAGGCATTGCAAAGGTTGGTCCAGCTCTTCCAGATCTGATTTACACTTTGTTTATTTAGCTGGTGAAATCGATATCTTTTCTGGGTTTTTAATTAAAATGGAAACTGGTAGCGTACGAATGAGATCAGATCATGTAGAGAAGGAAGAAAATTTTGAGCTAGAATCATCCCATAATATTAGTGATGGTAGCCACCAATTCCATTCCTTGAATGCATTGGAGATCTTAAGAGAAACTGTTCGGATTTTACGGTACAATTTGCCCGGTTTTATCATCATTGCAGCTTTCTTAATTTGCCCAGTATCTGCAGTCTTTATGTCTAATTTGTTAGTTGATCATTCCATCGTGAAGAGATTAACTGTTAGGCTTTTGTTAGTTGCCAAAACCTGTGGACTCCCATTGAGTCCTTTTATCAAACAGTCGTCGCAAAGGTTCGCCGAGTCGGCTGTTTCCTCGGCAATGTGCTTCCCTTTGTTTATTACATTGTCTTTGTTATCGAAGGCCGCAGTGGTTTATTGTGTAGACTGTACATATTCGAGGAAATTGGCCGATGCTTCGAAGTTCTTTGTGATAATTCTAAAGTTCTGGAGGCGGCTCGTTTTCACGTATGTGTGGATGTGTATGGTTATTGTTGCTTGTGTGACTACTTTCTTTGTTTTCCTTGTTGCGCCATGTAGCTTACTTTCTGTTCTTGGCTTCACACCTGATTTAATCGTGTATGTGATGATACTGATGGGGCTAGTGTTCTCAGTTGTTTTTGCGTATGCAATTGTTGTTTGCAATATTGGAATTGTAATCTGCGTGTTGGAGGAAGTTTCGGGACCGCAGGCAATGCTTCGGGCTGGTGTTCTAATCAAAGGGCAGACTCAAGTTGGTCTGTTGATATTTCTTGGATCTACAATTGGTTTAGCATTTGTGGAAGGGTTGTTTGAACATAGGGTAAAGACATTGAGTTATGGAGATGGGTCTTCTAGGATCTGGGAGGGGCCTCTGTTGGTGGTAATGTATTCCTTCGTGGTGCTTGTCGATTCCATGATGAGTACGGTTTTCTACTTCAGTTGCAAATCTTACACTATGGAAAACTCGGAGGGCGAATGTCAGTCAATGTTGGAAACACCATAGCCGCATCCACTCGATTGTTTGGATTTCAATGACATCATTATGTTAGCAGCTAATATTTATCGAGTTCCTAACAAGAATGCAGCGTACTCGGAGTACTGACGAAGAGTATTTTTGTTGTTGTTTCATTAAAACTCCAGCAAGAAGGGTTTTACAGCTCATGACATGCTAAAGATGATCTTCCAACTCCTTCCGAAGACACACAAGGTGCAGGTGCATAAAATTTCCTGTGACCTACCAGCCATGGAATAAAACAATATAGATAATACAAATAATTTGATCCAATATAAATGCAAATTAACTATTCATCAATTGATGTAAGATAGATTTTCTTTATTTAAATGGTTGCATATCAAGTTGTTGGACCTTTTTCATGTTCCTCTTTCTGTCCTTGTTCTTGCTTTTATATTCTTTTAAATGCTTAATAAATGGTGACAAAAAAAAAACAGATTATTGGTGTGAGAAATGCATACACATTCTACAGGTTTGTGAAGGAATTGGAGAGTTGATTCAGATCCCGGATGAGAAAAACTGCTGAACACTCTTACTTGATTGAAAGCAACATTGAAATATAAACTTCTGACTTGATTACCTTTGATCAACAGTTCTAGTTACAATGACAAGCTAACAGATTTCTTTTTCCCTGTTCTGGTGAGGGGTGACTGAGCCTGTATGCCGAAAATGAAGACGATATGGCTTATTGGCCCATAGCCAAGGAAGCAAAAAGATGTTCAAATAACCTACCAATTTGAGACATAGGTTAGTATATGTTTCACCGTAATGTCAAAAAAATACATTTAATGTTTGACTGAATAGTCAAAAAATACCTTTAATAGTCACTTTAATCTCTTTTTTGTTGAAGCAATTTATTCCCAATGTTTCATTTTGGGTCAAAATAGTCTCTCGGCGGATGAAAATTGTTAATCAATTAACGATAAACAAAAAAATAATATTATATTTGTCACTACTATTGGTTGACTAACAATTTTCATCTGTAGAAAGGTTATTTCGACTCAAAATAAAACGTTGAAGATAAAATTACTTCAAAAGAAAATGGTTTAAAATAACTATTCAACCAAATGTTATGGTTATTTTTTTTTGCTTTACTGTGGACTTATATTTGTGAGAATTGAACCATTTTAAAAGTGGGAAAAAGGACCTGCACATTTTTTTGTTTTGTTTTTGCACCAATCTTATCAGTTATCACCCCTCAACAGTCACTTTTGATAGTCGCTCAAAGCTTAGCTGGTGCTGAATTTAGCTTTTCCATCAGCCTTTTAAGTCCAAATGGTTCTTTATCTTATTGAATGTGCAGGCTGCAGCATAATTTGTGGCTTAGTTTTGAAAATTTGAGAATTGGTTTTGATACTTAAACCTATCCCTTGATTATTTTAAAGCTTTAGATAGAACTAACCTTCTTAATTTATGCTGTCTATTGGATCGAGAGATAAAAAACTTGACTTTCTTTGAATTAAGTTGTGTGTATATATATTTTTATTTACTTTCCTGGTTCCTTGTGGGATTTGGATGGAAGGGACAGAGCATTGAACTTGACATTTAAGAGTGAAGAGTGGTGTAATGTTGTAAGAATTAGTGACTAATCTAGAGGTGTTTGGGGGTTAGGTTGGGAGAAGTGGATTAATACTTGATGTCACCATCAATCTTTGTTTGGTTTGTTTGTATGATCAGCCATTCACCAGAACAAGGCAATTTTATATGAAAAACTATTTTTTAATCATTATTTAGAAAAATGACCCCCAAATCGGCCACGTAAAAAGACTTCGCGTTTTATGGAAAGCGAGTACTTTGTCTTACGTAAAAGGACTTTTCAGATAACCCAATTTAAAATTAGAGATAAAGACCTCGCATTCTGCACATAGCGAGGTCCCCAAGAAATTGAAGAGACAGATTAATTTATCATGCGATTTATTATAGGGAGCTCGCTTTCTGCAGAAAGCATGATCCCCTTGTCTGTTTGAATACAAATCCTTAATAAATGAAACAAGTTGTTTATCCTTAAATAAAAATCTAATTTGACCTAATTAAAAAAATATTTATTAGGATCGATCATTAAAGGTTAAAGATCCTAAATTTGTTAAAGATCTTATTTTTTAATGGTCCTAATTAAATATTTGTTAAAATTTAAAATTTATACTATTCGTATGAAATAAATAAATATTAGGAAAACAAATTAAAAATTGAATATCCTAATTAAATATCGTACTGATCCTAATTGGATATATTATTAAAATACCCTAATGATCCCCTTGACCGTTTGAATACAAATCCTTAATAAATGAAAGCTGATGTTTATCTTTAAATAGAAATCTAATTTGACCTAATTAAAAAAAGATCATATTTATTAGGATCAATTATTAAAGGTTAAAGATCCTAAATTTGTTAATGATCCTACTTTCTTAAAGATCCTAATTTTTTTAATGATCATAATTAAATATTTGTTAAAATTTAAAATCCGTACTATTAGTATAAAATAAATAAATATTAGGGAAAAATTAAAAATTGAATATCCTAATTAAATATCCTATTGATCTTAATTGAATGTTATATTAAAATACTCTAACGATCCTAATTGAATATCATATTAAAATACCCTAATGATCCTAATTGAATATCATATAAAATAAACAAGGAAAAATCTGAAGAAAAAAAGTTTAAATTTCAAAAATCTTGGGACCTCGCTTTCTGCAGAACGTGAGGTCCCTTCTGACTGGTTGAAATTGATTCGAAATGAAAAGCAACATCTTTTCAACAGACCTCGCGTTTTGCAGAAAGCGAGGTCCATTGATACCGTTTCGGAAGGGGTACTTAGGACTCTTATGCATAGGGGTCCATTCCCTTCGAATTTTCTCACATCTCATCTTCAATTTTCTTCTTCTTTATCTACTATTCGATATTATTTTTTAAAAGTTCGAATATTCAATATTCGGTACTATGGCAGGGTTATTGAGACTGAATCACAGATACGTGTTCGACTTTTGGCGGACAAATGCAAAGGTAAAATCTTTTTTTACTTAGTTAATTACTTTTTATTAATTGTTATTTTTTTATTTAGTTATTTATTAATTTTAAATTTTAATTTGAAGTATTATGAACGTTCGTTGACCTGTTACATCAACCGTATCACGCCAGTACCGCATCCAAATATTGTTTCGTATTTGGAAGAAGCCGGTTTTGGCCATGCTTGCACTATAATTGGCGGTACGAAGATAAACTGACCGTTGATAAACGCATTGCTAGAAATGTGGAGGCAGAAGACACACACATTTCATCTACCGTGCGGTAAGGCTACTATTACGTTGCAAGATGTTGAATTGCATCTTGGTTTGCCTATTGACGGCGAGGTTATAACCGGTGTTGCCGAAACAGACTATCACGCCGTGTATGCTGATTTGCTCGGAATGGACTAGATAAGTTCAATTAATCGTAGAGACTAGATGAAGACCACCACATGTAACCGTAGTCAAAGCCCCTACCATTGCGAATGATGATGATTAGTGGGTAGAATTGGTTGTCTTTATGATACACAAAATTCACGAAGCTTGTTTATCTGCCCACTTCGTAAAAACATGTATAGTGGTACAGTTGACCGGTTACAATGTCTCATATGTGTCAATATCGGCCTCAAATACGCCTCTAGGCTTGAAGAAGAGCATCGGCTGTTTAAGGGTAGAATTGGCCGGCTGTGGCGCCACCTCAACATACACAAAGCTGTATATTTCTCTTAGTCAATTTCATAATAATTTTATAAACTTAATAATTTTAGTGTCCCCATAATTTATTGTCTTCGTTTTATATTGTAGTTTGAAATGTAATAATTTTATAAACGCGTTGAACTTATGTTTCAACGTGCTCTCTTTCTTTTAATTCATTGAAATATGAAACAATGAACTGAAATTAGATTAACGAAAAGGATCACACGATAGGAAATTTCTGATAAGTTACAATACCACGCCTCCAAGCTTAAAGATTACGCAAATTTTGCAAATAACTTCCCAGATAAACTCATCGAACATGCCTATGAAGCCAAGTCATGAATTTAAATTTTGACGGTCAATTGACGTGTACAAATCAAATCATTTAACTTCAAATACGATGGATAGACATTTTTATAGACGGAGGAATTTAAAATTTGTTTGAAAAAATTGGACACCGCTTTCTACAGAAAGCGAGTTCTATTGACATGACATATCTATGACGTACTCTGGTACTGCCACATTAGGAATCTCTGCAGAACCCGCAACATCAGAAACTCACACCTTCAGTTTTCATACTAATTCATTGTATATTTCTCTTAGTCAAATTCATAGTAATTCGCTCTATAATGGCTGGAAGCGTAGATGGTTTCCCATCTATCGGGAGACAGCCATGCTATGCTGCTGTCGATAGTGATGGTGGACTACAAGTTGGAATAATATTCACGATAAAAAGACTCATAGAAGATGCAATTAAGAACTACAACATACGTCGTTCAACTGTGTCGATAGTGAAGAAAACAGATGCGGACAAATATATTGTAGAATGTGTCCAGAAGGACCATATATGTAACTGGAGGATCCGTGTATCACGATTGAAGAGGCTGAACAGCCTTTGGACAATAACGAAATACAACGAACCTCATACATGCTTTTTGGGAAGCCTGAGCCCAGATAATCCTAGCTTTACTCCATAATTTATTGTCTTCATTTTATGTATTAGTTTGAAACGTAATAATTTTATAAACGCGTTGACATGTGAACTTATGCTTCGAAGAGCTTCTCTTTCTTTTAAGTCATTGAAATATGAAACAATAAATTGAAATTAGATTAACAAAAAGTATCACATGATAAGAAATTTAAGATAAGTTACAATACTACGCCTCCAAGCTTAAAGATAACGAAAATTTTGCAAATAACTTCCCAGATAAACTCATCGAACATGTCTATGAAGTTATTTTAGTTTGTTATTCATGCACAAAACCAAGCTTTGGAACCATTTTCAACCTGATTTTTAGACCGTTTACAATGACTCCTATGTGCCAATTGATGCTTGTTGAATAGTGATGCACTTTAAAGCAAGTATACTCGTCGTATCAAGTAATAAAGTGAGAGTAGAGTTTTAAACCCACAAGGACTGGATTAGTAACTACGAAGTTATCGTAATTAGGAATGGGCTTTCAAGTATTGGTGAAGGATGGTTTAAGTAAACTAAATTAACTAATCTAAATATAACAACAATAAAGACAAACAACTGCAACGACTTAACAATTAATTATGGAGAATGGGATTATTGCTAAGGATATATGATTGATTACCTACCTCAATGTTATAGCGATGGGCAATACATGTTTGCATAAACCCTAAGGTTCTTCATCTACTCGACAGGATTTTCTAATGAACTTCTAACTCTCTCGATACTTAGAAGTTAATAACTTTGTAACTAAGGTGATACATGTTTGCGTGAACCCTAACTACTCTATTATTTGTTTAAGAACTCTCTTTTATTCATTGAAACTCTAAACTTATGTCTAAGCCAGACTAAGACTAAGTTGACAGCTTAGCCCCATTGTTCATGTTTGTATAACTTAACTCTCTACAATATTAAGCCACATATCAATAGTTAATAGGCCTCTCTCGAATAGCTCTTACAATTAACCATGCATTAAGCACATGAACAGAATAGATGAAGATAAAACAACTAAAACATTGAAATATAATAGTCAAAACATAATATCCTAGGACACAATAATCCCAACTAAAAAGTTTAGCTCATGTCTGAGCGTAAAGTAACCATAATTAAAAGTATAAAGTACTGAAGTTTATCAAGCAAGAAAAGAAATAATCCTAGCGTCCTCGACAAAACTCCCTTTGTGTCGTCTAACTGTGTTGCAGGCCTCCTCTCTGCCAGCCTTTCTCAATGGCTTCGTTCGATAAGGAGAATCATCTAGCTTCACCCTGGTGGTTCTCCGCAAGCTCAGACTATGACTGTCATCTGAATTGTTCTCTCTATCTATTAGTCTCCCTTTTGAGTAGCGTCCAAGTCTTCTTTATATAGGCGGTGAAACTAGGGCTTTAGTACCCTAAAGTTGTTTGGCTCCATTAAAGAAAGCCAGTTGTTTCCCGTCTTTTTAAATGTTGCGTATCTGGGAGAAAGTCCACTTGGGAAAAGGTAGATTCATCTCCAACTCTTTTTGCCTCGTCAGCTCCAGCCATGCGATCTGCTCCTTTATGCTTCAACATCCACTAGCATTCTGTACATACACCACAAACACCACATTCTTGTGAAAAACACCAATAAATATGACAATTTAAGCACATGCAGTGTAACTCCCTGTCTACATGCAAATATGTACAATCTAACCTAAATGCAGCCTAAATGAGCTTGAAAACATGAAAAATACAAGGATTAAGAGCATATAAAATAGAACAATTACGCACTCATCAAATATCCCTAAACTTGAACCGTTGCTTATCCTTAAGCAATGCAAAATGGAAATAAGAAAAATAAAAACAGAAAATAAGAATAATAAATATCCCATAAATCCTAAGGTTCCACTAAGCTATGATTACAGTAATTCCATGTGATGTTGTAGCAGTAATTCATTCCTCAGCTATGTTGATGATGAGCAAGTGCATTAGAGCTTATAGTTTTATTCAAAAGATTAAATCTACTGTAAGTGTAGTGTGTGCTTGGTTACATGCATTCATCACTTAATAGTCTTAGAGAAGCTTAAGGGTTGCTTTTTTTTCTTCCTCAGCATATTGTTTTTCCTTTTTAACACATTTTCACTACCTATTCGTTTTATGTTTGAAAACTGTATCCTTGGGGCTTCAACTCATCACACTAACCCTTTGGTACCTGAAGATGGATTGGAGCAAACATCCCATCCCCGAGCCCTACGAGTAGTGTCAACCTGTGAAGACTTTCATTCACTCTTTTCTAATACTATCATTCTTACCAGGGAAAGCTAAATGGAGCAAACATAACTCACCTAGTGTACTAAGATAGCAAGATGCATAGAAGAGCGTTCCTCAATAGTTTTGTTTAAATTATCAAGTCTTAATTTATTTTCTTGATTTTTCTAGGAGTTTTTAAAGCCTTTGTTTTGCTACATTAAGCATTAAAGTTCATTCTCTTTTGATTCATGCTTAAGCATCAGAAAGTCGACCTAGAGCGTTCCTAAGATTTCTTAAGTGTTTGATTGCATGCAACTTTGTGGTTTTAAGGGCTACAACAGATTTATCATGAAGTTCAAAAAATATAAAGCTCTAAACACCTTCCAAAGCATCAACATAGAATCATTATGGGAAGTCATAATCAACGCAACATCAGATTCAGAAACAAAGGCATAATAGCAAAGAGAACCTATTGGATAGATTAGGCTTATTTATAGTTCTAAAAAAATAATTTTTTTAATTTTAACCTAAATTTAACCTAATATATATTGGTATGTACTCCCCCAAACTTGAGAAGAGCATTGTCCCTAATGCAAAAACAAAAGAAAAAGAAAAACTATATGAAACTAACTAAAATTAAAAAGAAGACTGACCCGAGGAGTTACTGAGGTGGTGGGTCCCAGATGATGATGGGGGGCTCAAATTTTGTTGACGGCTTGTCATTGTTAGAAAGAGGTGATGTTCTTTAGGATGGGAGTAATTTTGCAATGCAAAAGTAGCAACTAGTTATTCCGGAGGGTTAACAGACTTGGTTTGATAAGGGAAAGACTTGGGGAGGAAGTATATGTATAGTCGGGTAAGTAAAAGGTTGAGAGTGAATGAGGGGAGTCAGCATTTAATGCTGAGTGTATTGTGAAGCGGGAAAGGTGAAAGTAGGCAGCAAGTGGATGAGGTTGCGACGTGTGGAGTAGTTGTAGGTTATGGTGATAGGTATGGGTGTAAGTTCTCATAGTTTAATAATCCAAATCCAGTGTAGCTGGCTTACTTTCCAATGTCCCAAGATAATGTTTAGCCCATTTTGTCCCTTCTTTTTCAATAAATGCCAAGTATAAACAAAATAAATAAAACTTAAATTGTATAAATAAAGAAAAACTATAGAATTTTAAATTGCATAAAAGTAAAGGATATGGTTGAATGTTTTTAGACATCTAGCAGTGTGACTGCATTTTTGTCATGTTGTACTGGTGCTCCATTGTAGGCCTTGAGCTTTGGCCATTGACCTTGAAAATTGGGCCATCTTTTATGTCTTTTATATCCACCACACCATGTGGGTAAACCTTAACCACTCAAAATGAGCTGGACCAACGTGATTTTAATTTTCTCGGAAAGAGCCTCAAGCGGGAATTGTAGAGTAACACCATTTGGCCTTTAACAAATTATTGAAGCATTAGTTTAGCATCATGCCATCTTTTTTTCTTTTCTTTTTAGATATTGGCATTCTTGTATGTATTCAGAGGATGTTCATCCAACTTATTCAATTCCAACAGTCTTCTTTCCCCAGCTAGCTGGTAGTCCATGTTGATCATCTTGATGGCCCAAAAGGCTTTGTGTTCTAGCTCAACTAGCAAATGACAAGATTTTCCATATACAAGTTGGTAAGGTGACATGCCGAGCGGTGTTTTAAAAGCAGTCTGATCAGCCCAAAGAGCTTCATCCAGCTTTAAATACCAATCCCAGCGATTTGGTTTTACCATCTTTTCAAGGATCTGCTTGATCTCCCAATTAGAAACTTCAGATTGCCCATTGGTTTTTGGGTGATACGCTGTTGTAATTTTATGGTGGACTCCATATCGACGCAATGCCTTGGCGATCAGCTTGTCATCAAAGTACTTACCTTCATCACTAATAATGGCTCGAGAGACACCAAAACAAGTAAAAATGTTTTTGTGGAAGAACCTCAAGATAGTATTGGCATCATTTTTGATCATCGTGATTGCTTCCACCCATTTGGACACATAATCTACCATGAGCAAGATGTACAGCTGGCTTTTGGAAGATGGGAATGGTCCCATAAAATCTATACACTAAACATTAAAAAGCTCGAATTCCGAGATGACCTGTATGGGAAGCTCATTGTGTCGAGATATATTTCCTGTTCTTTGGCATCTATCACATTCCTTGTAGTAGTCATGGGCATCTCGGAATAAGGCTGGCCAGTAAAACCCAGACTGTAATACCTTTGCATCCGTCTTTTGCCCTCCAAAATGTCATTCACAAGGAGTAGAGTGACAATGGTATATGATGTATTCTTGTTCTTCTTCAGGAAATTTGACAACCGTCGTATATTGTCAAATAAATATTCATTAATCTCAAATGAATATAAATAACGTAGTATAGAGAGAAGAAAGGTCAATCCACAGGGACTGTGGAGCTTCTGATGTAAAAGGCTTTGATTATGACTTTAACGTAGAAATAACAATAATGGGGGTTTTGATAGAGTAGGAATAATAAAAACAAATTTAGAGAAAATTATGAAGTAAATATTTTTTAGAGGAAAGTTGATTAAATTAATTAGCTCAAGCTTTTCTTAGCTTCAATTCAAACTGATCATTGAAAAATAATTTTCACTCTAGATACATGCCGATTATAGTCTACAAGGCTCAACCCTTGTAACTTGTTTTTCTCTCCGGTAAACCGATAATTCAAATCAATTTTTGAATTCCAGTTTTCTGGTTAGACTAACCACGACTATCGTCGTTAGAATAAAACATTTTTATGTTTTAGAAAAAACCCGACTCGGGCTATGCTGTCTCGATGAGAATCAAATCCGATCTCAATTTCCCTTAGTGAGTCCGTCGCTAAATATGTCACAGGAAGTCGGACATGCTACAAGCTTATCCTTCCTCCCATCTGTAAATCTGAACAACATTCAACTCAACGATAGTTTTTTGAAATAAAAGCGTAAAGATTTTAATAGAAAAGCCGATTGCCGATCTAAGTTTCCAGAAAACCGAGAATGTAAAACGAAGATGTTGAGTTCTTTTTAATTCTCACAAAGTGAATTGAAGCTTCGTTCTAAACCTTTGGCTAATAGGAAAATTTAGCTAAGCATGATTATGGTAAAAATCATACTTAGCATTTTAAAAGAAAAAAAATAATAAAAAAACTAAAAGAACAAGAACGTAAAGAGAATTTTATAAAACTTCAAAAACAAGAACAAACTAAGAATGAAAGATGATTTGAGCTTACCCCAAATGGGGTATTTATAGTATTTTAAAACCCTAAAAATAACCCAAAATGGATAAAAGATAAATCCTAAAAATATTCAAATAAAATCCTAAAAGATAATTTCCAAGTTTTAAATTTCAAATCGCAGCTGATCTGCTATCCGCTATCGTTGATGTCACCTTTTGGAAGCCGCTGGCGTTGCCTTCTAGAAGCTGTTGACTGGATGCCACGTCAGACTTCATACCCACTAGCCCATCCTTGATTCCAGAACAAAAAAAACTGCAGAACTATGCTTTTAGTGCAATTTTCTAGAATTATAGTCATGTACAGAAAACACACAAAAACCATATAGATCATCAACATAAACTAATCATTAAGGGCACAATTAAAGATAAAATAGTACCTAAATTAATCACTTATCAAATTCCCAATCACTTATTCAATGCTTGTCCTCAAGCATGCCTTAGTTAATGGAAGAAATCTCAAGGTACCAATCCATCATCCTACTATATGTCAAAGAATATTAAATGAAGCAATGATCACATCAACTATCGGAAACAAGGTACCAATCAAGTATAAGCTCAACTAGCAACAAATTTAAGCAAAAATCCAAGACATTTCAATCATCCATGAATTTCAATGTAACAAGATTCAACACCTCACAAGAGTTCACTCGTTATCGCTCACTGTATTCGTGGTAAAAGAAACGCTCAAAGCCAAGATTAATAAAGATGTTACCATAGGCTTGTACGTAAATCAAGTATCCACTACTTAGAATGAATAGGATACATTAATGAAAGGGTCTTTAACAAGGTTGTAATAGGTCTTAGGTTGGGGTAGGGATAAGGCTAAAAAGTGGTTTAAAATGTCAAGACAAGATATGCTAAAGAGAAGTTCAACCCACGAGATAAAAAATTGAAGCATAAGCAATAAACTAATTTTTTCTTATTTATTTGCTGCATTTTTTCTTTTTTTTTGTTTTTGTTCGAACACCTTTTACTATTTTTTTGTTACTCTTATTGGCAGCAAATTTTCTTTCTTTCGAATGGTTCTTGCTTTGCTTTCTTTTCTTCTCTTTTTGTTTACTTCGTCGTGGATCAATTCTATCTTTGTCTTGACATGTGTATCAAAAGATGGTAAAATAAAATAGGCTTTGGTTCAATAATAGGGTAAAAATAAAGAAAAAGGTTAAAGGCACAAAATGGGTTCACTGACAAAAATAAAAGTGTAGGCAATTTTGGGTAGAGATGTGGGTTAATCCTAAGTGCCCTAATAATTTTAAAGCATCCAATTCAACATGTAGTCTTGTCATGCATTTGAGTACAAATTCTAGAATCATCAAAATTAATCCGACACACTCAATCAAGAACATGAGCAAGAAAAAGAAAGCATGCTTGTTTAGGCTCAAAACTCACAAAAAGGTGTATTGTGCATTGAATCAAGAAACATATGAATCATTGAACTCATGGAATGTCAAGCAAAAATTTTAACGGAAAACACTAATCTTGCCACCTTACTATCATGCACCCTAAATCCGATAAAAGATTCACCATAGTACTCATAGAATATTCAAAGAAACAAGGCAAAAATCAAGATTAAAAACAAGGGATTTTGACAATTCAAGCAAGGCAACCTAATTTCAAGCATATGAACAAAAGATAGGCAAATTGATGCAAACTTATTCTACCCCCCTCACTTAAGCATATTGTCCCAATATCTAAATAAAAGTACATGAGAGGGAATATAGATACTCCATGTGCTAATGACGGTCGTGGCCATGACCACGCCTAGATGTGCTCGGGCGAAGATAGGACAAAACCTCGACAAGGTTGGTCTCAATAGAGTGGAGGCGGTCGTGCATTTCATCCATTTGAGCGCGCACGTCTGGTTGAGGTTCCGCTGCTGTCTCGGGAGGTGGAGTTACTCTACGAAGGAAAACACACCTATTACGAGAGGTAATAGAGCCAGGATAAACGACATATGGCGCATCTGGAGTACCGGCCAAGAGTCCCATCGTATCCAAGCATCGTGCATCTAAAGCATCCATTGCAAATGGATAAGTAAACTACGAAGTGTCAAATGTCAATAGAAAAAGATGAGACGCAAGATGAGTAATATAAGGCCTGAGAATTAATGGGCGATCAGCTCACACGACACGCTTGAAGGTGCGGGCGAACCAAAAGCCTAAGTTTACCTTCATACCGGTTTGCATACACCATAAGAAGAAAAGTTCAGTCTTACTTAAACAGGACGATCTATCGTTACGTCCGGAGTAGTTGTACGCTAAGAACCGGTGAATGTAGCGAAGAGCGGGGTTATGGATATGCTATCCCTTTGTTGTACGAGCATCGAATACTACCCTTGCCGTGCCAGTGAGTCTTTCATAAGCCAAGTCCGTATCAAAATTCTGCGGAATCTCAAGTAAAGCGGGTTAAATAACTATAATCTGTGACATCTGTCACGAATCCCATAGAAAAGTTGAAATTCGTAATAGACATATGAAAGTATTGCCCAAGAAAACGAAAAGAAACAACACCAGGCGAATGCACAGTAACAAATCGGTTCTGTCAGAAGGAAAAGGTAGCATAAAATACAAATACTAATTCATAGTACATGCTACACCTAATCGTAGGGTATAAAGTCCAGCCAATGGCATCAAAAAATGCATAGTTGACTCGCGCAAATGCAAGGTATCAAGAGTATGGGGAGGGATATACATGCAAACCTGAAATCGTCGATGCCGTATACTATTGAACCTCAAAATTTCGTCAACATCAAATTCTAAATACTCTTTCAAGACTTCTTCAATTGGGACAGAATAGGTATGGCCCCGACGGTTACGCTCGGAGTGTTCACCATGGTTGTGTGGTGCGTCGTTTGGAATGGTGTTGTTTCTGAAACTATCTACAAATGAGGGCGAAGTTGGTCGTTCAGTGTGGGAGTGAAAGGAAACGAGTTGTTCGCTTCCAAAGTGTTGCTCGTCTGTTTGGTCCAACGCGGGCGAGTGCATGGAATGGGAATGGGCAGCGTCCGACATTGATTGAGAGCCAATGACAGTGGGCATTGATTGAAAGGAGGAGGGTGATACCGGCATGGGAGTAGGATTCTTTTGTGTCATTGAAGCGTTGGCGGCACAATTATATTGTGAGGTGCTAGATGTATCGACGGTTGGCATATAATGGAAGGAAGGGGATGCCAGAGTAGGTTAGGCTTGTTGCCACCAGGAGTGGGAAGGTCAACTTCGTTGTGAATGAGAGACACCGGAAGACAGTAGTACGAACGATAGTGATGTGGCAGGGATGGGAGAAGCCTCGGGTTCGACCGGTAGAGTGGTCTCTGTCTACTGTCGTCGAGTATTACGGCAAGAAGGATGTGGTGACGGCGCGGAGTCGGAGTCGCTTGGTACTTGGACAAACTGCGGCGGCATAAATCGGCGACGGTTGTCGATGATGACGGGTTCCTGTGGAATCCGGTGGGCTTGCTCTCTTGTTCGAACCATGGTGGGGAAAGGGAAGGGATATCGGGAGTGAAGGAGGCGATTATCGAAGGTGTAAGGGAGTGTGCGACTGAGTAGAAGAAAAATGGGGGAAATCTAGGGTAAAGGCACGTGTATTTAGGTAAAAAAAAAGTTTGTTTAAAATTGGGGAACAAATGTTGGTCAAAGGCGTGGGAGCCACATGAAATTTTAAAAGTTGAAAAAGAGAAGAAATGAGTTTTAAAATAGAGATTAAAGGTGATAGCCGATTAGATTGCGGTTGGTAAAATAAAATTGGGTAGGGCTAATATGCACCATGGGATTGGTGAGGGTTTGCTAATGTGAACCGAAATGACCATTTTAATTTTCCTTCACCTCTTAACGCCCCACTGTCCATGCAAATACCGTCCCTTTTTTCGTTGATATATGCGCGTATTGCCCCCAGAGGTTTTATAATTCGACCAAAAATACCAGTAGTGGATATCAGGAACGTTTGATTAAAAAATAGTGGGTACCTGGAAATTTAAATAAAGTAAAATGTAAGACAAAATATAAATAAAATAAAATGAATAAAAAAATTAAGCAACCGAAAAATAAAATGGGCTACCTCTTATTTAGCGCTTTATTTAACGTCGTTTAGCTCGACGACTTGATTTAGACTACAAGTTCTTCCAAATTCAATTCTTCGATTAAACCAACCAGAGCGTTTTCATAATACGGTTTCAACCATTGACTGTTGACCTTAAACTGTGCTCCTAAGTCATCTTTGATTTCGATCGCACCATAAGGAAAATTTTGAGTTATCGTAAAAGGTCCGAGCCAGTTCGATTTAAGTTTTCCTACAAAATGTTTAAGCTTGGAGTTAAATAATAGAACCTTTTGGCCGATAGAAAAAGATTTAAAAGAAATGTTACGATCATGAAATTCTTTTGTTTTTCTTTAAATATTCGAGCGTTATCGTAAGAGTTTCTACGAATTTCCTCAAGTTCTTGAATATGTAATTTCCGCGCTTCACCAATTGCATCCATCTCCATGTTACATTGTTTGACTGCCCAATACACGCGATGTTCTAATTCAATAGGCAAATGACACGGTTTACCGAAGACAAGATGGTAAGGCGACATTCCAATGGGGCCTTTATACTCGGTTCGGTATGCCCATAATGCATCAGTTAGCTTGATACCCCAATCTTTACGGTCCGGTTTCATGATCTTCTCAAGTATTGTCTTAATCTTACGATTGGATAATTCTGCTTGCCCATTCGTCTGCGGATGGTAGGCAGTGGTAATTCTTTGAGTCACCCCAAATTTCTTCATAAGAGTTTCAATTACCAGATTAACAAAGTGAGTTCCTCTGTCGCTTATTATCGCCTGCGGTGTGCCAAACCTGGAAAAAATAAAATCCTTTAGAAAATTAACTATGGTTTTAGCATCATTATTTCGAGTAGCTTTAGCTTCTACCCATTTAGATACATAATCTACAACAAGAATTATGTAAAAATTGCCAAATAAAGGGACAAAAGGACCCATATAATCGATTCCCTAAACATAAAAATTTCACAGATATGAATTGGTTTAAGTGGCATTTCATTCCTGCGACTGAGATTTCCTACGCGTTGACATCTTTCACAAGTTTTACAAAATGTATAAGCATCATGGAATATGTTAGGCCAAAAGAAACCACATTCAAGAACTTTATGTGCAGTTCGCTTTGGTCCAAAATGACCGCCGCAAGAGTACATATGAAAGAAGTTTAGGATTGAATTTACCTCATCTTCGACGACACATCGCCTAATTACCTGATCTGAGCAGTGCTTCCAAAGGTACAGATCATCCCAAATATAAAATCAGGACCCTCGCTTAATTCGGTTAATTTCAACTCTCGGCAAGTCTAATGGTAATTTACCTGTGACCAAATAATTTACCATATCCGTGAACCATGGGGTAACTTTCTGCGCCTCCCTCAAGTTTTCCTCCGAGAATTCATCTTGAACCGGTGGATCCGATATGGAAAGGGGAATACGACTCAAGTGATCTGCTAGAAGATTTTCGCATCCCTTTTTTATCTTTAATTTCAAGATTGAACTCTTGAAGAAGCAAGATCCATCGGATGAGTCTCGGCTTCGCCTCCTTTTTACTCATCAAAATCGCAAGGCTGCATGATCAGAAAACACAGTAATTTTAGTGCCAAGCAGATATGATCTAAATTTTTCTAAAGCAAAAATTATACCAAGCAATTCTTTTTCCGCCATAGAATAATTTTTCTGAGCCGAATCTAGTGTACAGGATGCGTAAGCTATAACGTAGGGCTCCTTGCCAATTTTCTAACCAAGGACGGCTTCAACGCTTGTATCTGACGCGTCACACATTAGCTCGAATGGAAATTCCCAGTTTGGCGGTTGAACAATTAGAGCTAATACAAGCTTTTCCTTTAGTACATCGAATGAATCCTTGCATTTCTAATTAAAATCAAAGACTTAATCCTTCTGAAGTAAATTGCACAAAGGTTGCACTACTTTCGAGATATCCTTAATGAACCTGCGGTAAAATCCTGCATGACCAAGAAAGGAACGAACTTCCCTTACAGTTGTGGGGTAAAGAAGTGAGCATATAATATCTGTTTTTGCTTTATCAACTGCAATTCCTTTAGAAAAAACAATATGGCCTAGAATTAATCCCTTATCAACCATAAAATGGCATTTTCATAATTTAGTACAAGGTTATATTCAAGTCATCGTTTAAGAAAATTCGTTAAATTCGAGAGACACTCACCGAAAGAATTACCGCGTACCGTGAAGTCGTCCACGAAGACTTCAATTCCCTTCTCGACATAGTCGAAAAATGTACTAAGCATACATCTCTGGAACGTAGCAGGGACATTACAAAGGCCGAATGGCATATGTCGATATACGAACGTGCCAAAGGGACATGTAAACATTGTTTTTTTCCTGGTCTTCTGGTGCCACTGGGATATGAAAGAAACCTGAAAACCCATCAAGACAAAAATAATGAGATTTACCAGCTAATCGTTCTATCATTTGGTCAATATAAGGAAGTCAAAAATGGTCTTTTCAAGTTAGGGAGTTCAACTTCCTGTAATCGATGCACACTCGCAATCTATTTTGAATTCGCGTAGGTACTAGCTCACATTTAGGATTTTCAATTACCGTTACTCCCATTTTCTAAGGAACCACATGGACTGGACTTACCCAATTACAGTTGGATATTGGGTAGATAATGGCGGCGTCAAGTAGTTTTTGAATTTATTTTTGTACCACTTCCATCATCGGAAGATTAAGACGCCTTTGGCCTTTTCGGGATGGTTTCGTGCCATCTTCAACTTTGATTTTATGCATGCACGTTGATGGGCTAAGCCCTTTGATGTCGGCTATAGTCCAGTCGATGGCTTTTTTATGTGCACGCAACACTGTCACCAAATCTTATTCCTCCTCTTTTGACAGCTTAGTTGAAATAATTACCGGTAAAGTTTCGTTCTCACCGAAGAATGCGTATTTCAAGTTGTTGTCACTAGATTTTTCACCTTTATTGTTAATTTTGTATTAGTGTATTGTAATTATATAATATTGGAAACATAGTTAATGTGTTTAGTAGTAAATATTAATGTTACTAATAACATAGTTAGGTGTCACATAGTATATAGTTGATGTATTAAAGTTATAAGATTAATGTAGTATTAGAATAGTTTAGGTCACATACGATGTGTTACAATATGTATAATTGTTAGTTTATTAGAATCATTAATGTACCGTATATAGTTTAGCATGATTGATAAGGTAGTTAGAATTAACATAGATTGTATATTAGTTAGTGGTTAATATAATAAGTTATAAAACCCCAAAAAATATGGAAACTTATAGCCCATTTGTAATTAAAAATAAATAAAAGGTCCATTTAATTCAATCCATTCATAATAAAATAAAAGAGTCCAATATACAAAAGGCCGGTAGGCCCGTTTATAACCCAAAAAATCCTAACTCCCGTCTTTTTCCTTATGCGTAGCTGAAGCAGGACCGTTGGATCAAGGGGCAGATCCAACAGTGTAGATCATGCCAGCTAGGGATGATATAGCACCTCAACTCCTCAACCGTTCAATCAAGATGCTATCCAATGGCCCATATTATTTTTGGTTGTTCACGTGGATCACCACCCGCGCGTGGCAGCCACGCACGTGACGATTCAACTCTGGATGACTGTGCGTCTCTCGCTCCGATCGTTCCTCACCGGCGTCGTTTGAATCATCGAAAACATGTAAACAAAGAAACAAGAAGGTTAAATCCCTAGATTAGAGCCAAAAAATTCAAAGGGGAATTAAATCCCTAAATTGGTGCCCTAGCCAAAATCAAGTTACAATCGGATATGGACAGATATGCAAAACGCATTTCAGAAGACCAAAATCCCCAAATCGGTGCCATGACAAGAATCAAGCAATCAGAGGTGAAGAAATCATGGATTTAGGCTTAGGATTTAGGCAATTCTTGTACTATAAATAGCATTGTGAATCATTGTAAACGACAACAACAACAATTCTAGAAAGAAATCACACATAGCAATAGTATTCGAAGTTCATAGGAGCAGGCAGTTTGTAATCATCATTCGGAAACAATAAAGAGAAGCAATTTCTGGTAATTTTTCCTATCTATTTACTTTTAATTTCAGTTTGAATAAAGGAGAAAAAAATATTTTTACCTTTTTTTGGTTCAAAATGTCGCCGGAATCTGGAAATTTCATCGAAATCTGGGAATTTCGGCGCCCGTGGAAGGCTATCGGCACGACGGATGTTCATCGTGTTCTTCATGAAATGAAGAACACGAAGAACACCTCAGAGAATTATAATGAAACCCATTTTGATCCGTTCGGAAATAAAGAAAGAAAATGAAATTTGTTTATAATTTCAATTATTTATACTAACCCGTTTGACCCGACCCGAACCCGAGTATAACCCGCGCCCTTCTTTGACGGATCTCACGCCGCAGCTCTCCAATTTTCAATTGTTTCAATTTCATCATTTTTCCTTTCAATTCGGCACCAAACTTTTAATTATTTTTTAATTAACCTTCATATTTTGGTTTTCTTTCAAATTAGTCCATTTTTCATGTTTTCTTTTTTAAAGATATATATAAAAATCCTTCTCTTTATTTAACCTTAACAATTACTTAGTTATTTATTTTATTTACTTAATTAATTATTTCTTTTATGCCTTTGATGTATATATTTGCATGTATGCTAAACTTTAAGATTAGGGACTTAAAACTTAGATTAGTGACATGTATGTTGTAAAATATTCTTCTTTTTCAATAAAATACACTTAATTATATTTAAATCTTAATAATTAAAAGGAATATAGACATTTCTTTAGGATTATTCAACATTTTGACTCTGATTAAAATTCATTAACACACTTAATTTTCCTGTTTGTTTGTTTAAAAAGCGAAAACTTAATTAATGCGGTGTCTTATTAAACGGGAATGACGGGTTAGCGCCAGGAGTGTTGGCGGTGATTAAAGTTCATTTCCCGGGCGATAAGGCCGTTAAAATAAATTTACATTCATTTTACGAACAAATAGATCGAAATTTTGTTAACTTGTAAATTCCAATTTTAAAAATGCTTTTTGAAATCAATCAAGGTACCAATTTTTTGGCATTGTGGGGGTGCCAATCCTTCCCCACATGTAATCGACCCCCGAATTTGTTTTCTCCTATTTTCGTGGACCAAAATATAATTTTGATAAATAAAACATTTTTATTAAAATACCCTTGCTTTTAAAAGTGATCCAATCACACTTTTTAAAAAGGATTGGTGGCGACTCCATGTTTTTATAAAGTTTTCCAAAACGTCAAAACCTTTTCCCATAAAAAAGGGTTGCGACAGCTTGGCAACTCCGCTAGGGACAATTTTGTTTTTTTAAAAAAACAAAAGAGGGTCAGGCCATAAATTGTTTTCAAAATGTTTTTAGAAAAAAAGGATTTGCAAGTTCACAAAAGGTTTTAATTTATTCTTCTGCCTAATGAACGTAATTCTATTTTACGCATTTTAAAAAATGTTGCAAAAGCTCTTTTCCCGAGCTCTACCCAATTGTTAAGTGAGGGGAAAATGCTTCGCTCATGTTAGAATATTGATTCTCCGTATAAGCCTGACAAGTACCTTCGGGATTCATATGCCTCATGTCTTTGTAAGGATATTGATTCTTCGAGAAGACATAGGAAGTGAGTCCTCCTGAGTTGAACTTGGTTCGTTTGAAGCCTATAATGGGTGAGAACCAGGGGCCTTGCTACCCTTAGTAGGGGATAACAATGAGAACTCGGGTACCTTTTAGAACTCAACTGTTTGAGAACTTAGAGCCCACCCTAATAGAGCCATGCGGAAAACCTAGGGTTTTAGTAATAAAGGGAGACATGTCCTAGAGTATTGGAATGTGCTACCCAGAATTGTTTTTGAATTCTCTATGTTTTTTTATTCTAATATGTGTTCCCCTTGTCTTTTTGTTTTGCATAACCATTCATGCTACATGATTACATATTTAGAAGGGGTTGATTCTCAAGATCATTGCTCAAATTTGAAAAGCTCTTGTTATCGACGAAATAATTTTGAAAAAAGAAGAGGAGAATGCAAAGGTCCGCCATTGGTCTAAGATGAATCAACGAGCATTTGGAGACAGTCTAGTAGCTAATCATGAGACATAGACTTCAGAATATGCCCACATCAGAATTAAACAGAACAATGTGCAGGAATTGCGGGAAATCTAGGAGCACTTTGATTATGAGACCAAGTACTTGTTCCATGAAGTCTATGGTGACATAGCCTACCTCTTGTACGTAAAGGTTGATGAGCAGTTACTAAAAGCCTTGGTTCAATTATGGAATACAGGGTATTGTTGCTTCATATTTAATAAAGAAGATATGATGCCTACATTCGAGGAGTATTTAGCCCTTTTCAACCTGGGCAAAGTAAAGAAGAGCTGGGTTTATGCCAAGCCACCTAAGAACAAAAACCCACATACGAAGCTCCAGGCGTTTGCTGGTATGAGTGATGGTTGGGTAAATGGGTTGATACAGAAAAGATGAGGCACCTTTAATTTCCCTTGGTCAAGCATTAGAAGTATAATCTCGGTCCACCCCGACAGAGAAAAGAGGGTTGATCTATTAGCCATTGCAATTTATGGTTTAGTCATCTTTCCAAAGGTTCTAGGAAACATTGATGTGGCATTACTTGATTTCCTTGAACAACTAAAAGATGAGTCATCCCGGTACCAGCCGTACTTGTTGAAACCTTCATTTCCCTCAATGCTTGCCGGAAGGTTGAAGATGTTCGTTTTGGAGGATGCATTCTACTTCTACAAGTTTGGGCCCTCAGCCATTTCTGGAAATGCTCGACATTAGCTTTATCAAATGTGTTTTCCTCGAACTTCTCACCTCTTCGAGAATTTTTGGCCAAGGAGCGGCATGTTGTTAAGAAGAACAGATGGATTGATATATTCAGGGATCGTCGTGATGAAGACATTAGATTGAGGGTTCATTGGATGGGTCACACCAAACTTTTGTACAAATATGGAGATTTCAACTTCCTAATGTTGCTAGGTTTGTGGGGAGGGATTGGATGTACCCTTTGATAGTATCTCGCTAGTATGGGTCTCGACAGTTCATCCCTTTCACTACCGGTCTTGGCTCATCAGAATTCGAGTTCCAAGGTGAGTTCAGACAGAAGGTTCAAACAATCAGTGATGCTTGGAACCATTGTTATCATATGAAGCTAGAATCTAATAGTCACTGCATGTACACCCCGGACTATGACATTTGGAGGCATACGAGAATGAATGACAAAGCCATAACACCTACATTTGGGCAAGCTAAGTCTCTAGAGGAACACTTAAAATTAGTCCCTACAGAAGCTGACATATTGAGAGAAGAATTAAGAAGGGCTAAGCTGGAGATAGAAGCCTTGCAAGAGCAGAACCAAAGAGACAAGTTTGAGTCGGGCCTCGATGTTGAAAAGTACAAAAGGGAGACGAAGTGAGTAGTGAAGTTGTATGAAGACATAGAAAAGAAGTTCGAGATCCAAAGGGTTGACTTCTTCAAGCTTCAGACTGCTGTTAAGAATGTTAATTTGAGAAAGACTCCCGAATAGTGGAAGCTAGAAGTCGAGCATGCTGTGGGGAAAGAAAAGGAATGAGGAATGCACAAGATTGAGAAATACATACGAGCCCTTGCGGAAGAGAGGAAAAATAATAAGCCGGCAACTGAAAATAGAAATGGCAAACGGGTCCATGAAAGTGATAAAGAAAGCGTGGACGCATGGAAGAAGAAGGCCTACGACAACAGGATTCGTTTATTTGAGTTGCAGAAGGCATATGACCAAACCAGTGCGGAGCTAAAGCAGAGTCAGGCTTGTGTTGCTAAGTTGCAAGCCAAAATAGACGATCTGAACCACTTGTTGCATAGACTTCAGAACCATCATGCTTATATTGAGCTCCAAGCCTGTCTAAGTGAGAATGTGCCTTGAAGAAACAGGTTGAAGGAATGGATAACATCATCCAAGAATGTAGGACAAAGATCTTGGTCCTTGAAGATATCATTGAGGGAGGTGATGACTACTGGTTTATACGTCTTAGGGACACGGCTAGAAGATTCCAAGAATGAGATGAGTTTGACAGGACTGTCATGACTTAGGTACAAGATGTGGCTCGATACGTGATGATGCTAGCCACTGAAGCTGCAGTTCTTCGTCAATATGTCAAGCCAACATGAGAAGTGGGACTGAAGCTTATGTGGCTCATTGAAGAAATCAAAGAACTAGGAATTCAAGCTGAAAAATATTTGTAAACAAAACTTGATGTAATAAGGACCATTTTATATCCAATAAAAGAGTTGTTTCTTGAGCAATTGTTTCATGGAATTGATGGCCCTTCGCTTGCATTCATGCATTTACATTTTATTCTTTTGTGTTTAATAGTTTTTCTTTGCATTAGTGCTTAAATTTTTGCATACATACATGACACAATAAGAATTTAATTTAAATAAAAATGATAGAAAATCAAAATAGCAAAAACAAACCACAAGTACGGTACTCGGTCTCAAGTCAGAGCAATGGAAGACATAGTGACAGCCCTAGAAAGCAACCACAAGAGTACTCAGGATAGGTTAGACAAGCTGGAGATAGATCTGAAGAAACAAATGGAGTTAGTTCACCAAAAGACGATTGGTTCAATTGCAGCCATGCTAGGTTTTAAGGACCCTGATGCAGTGGAAACTGGTGAAGAAACAAACGTTGTGCCAAAATTCCAGGGGATGGCCTTTGTTTATCCGAACATAAAAAGGGAAGCTCAATCATCTAAGGTCAAAATTTCTCCATACATTGCTGAGGCATCGGCGCGGAATGATAGGATGATGGGTTTTAAGGAAGTCATTGAGGTGTCTGATCTCGATGAAATTGCTGACAAACTGAAAGCTGAGAAGAAATGGGAGGATTGTTATGAGAAATTGGAGAGAATGATTAAATCATTCCAAGAATGAGGTATATATGGAGGAATGGGTGCCAAGGATTTAAGCTTAATGACTGATCTGATAGTACTGCCAAAGTTCAATGTTCCCGACTTTGAAAAATACAATGGAACAACATGCCCTGCATCACATCTGACTATGTATTGTAGGAAAATGTCAATGTATCTGGAGAACGAGAAGCTGCTTATCCATTGCTTCTAAGACAGTCTAGTAGGGTCAGCTGCGCGCTGGTATACGCAGCTAAGTAGAATTAACATCAGATCATGGAAAGATCTGTCTAAAGCCTTTAGTGAGCAGTACAAACATGTTTCAGACATGGTACCGACTTGTTTAGTTCTGCAAGGATTGGAGAAAAAGCACCATGAGAGCTTCCGCTAATACGCGCAGAGATGGAGGGACGTAGCTACCCAAGTCCATCCACCATTGATAGAAAGTGAGATCACCCCGATGTTCGTGGAGACATTAAAGGGATTTTTCTATGATCGTATGCTCAACCATGCCACAAAGAGTTTTGCGCACATGCTTATAACGGAGAATTGATACTTTCGGCAATGAAAAAAGGAAGGTTGGACAGTGGAGAAACTAAGAAACCCTACAAAAGTGAGACAATGAAGTCAATACTGCTAATGTCTATAACCTCAGCTACTCGAAGGGGGTAGTCTTCAACAAGCCCAATGTCTCGACCACAGCTCCAGCAGTCACAAATCCTCCAAAAAAAGAATAAAGGTATCAAGGGAGCTCGAAACCATATTTTCCTCCTATCCCAATTATATACGCAGAATTGTTTCTAGGTTGATCAAATTCCAGATGGTACTGCCAAGATATGTTCCTCCATTCTCACCACCATATCCACAATGGTATGATGAGAAGTCACAATGTGAATATCATGCAGGAGTTAAGGGGCATACCATAGAAAATTGTACTGCGTTCAAAAGAGTGGTAGGAGTAAACACAATGGTATCATGAGAAGGCACAATGTGAATATCAGGTATGCTATCATTTGATATGTTGGAGGATAAAGGTAACCCCCTGCCAAATTATCAAAAGGCAGGAGTAAACACAATCATTGAGGAAAGAGATAAGGTGGTCAAGGAATATGTTGCTGAAGTTAGGGCTCCCATGAGGTGGATATGGGCTCAGATGGTGGTAGTAGGGATGCTGAAACAAGGAGCCTAGAAATTGAAGATTGAGAATGAATTGTACTGTGTGTACCACATGAAGGAAGAACGTGAGATTGATTTTTTCTTAGAGATTAGGCAACTAGGTCAGGACAAGATGAATAAGAAAGAACTTGAGTTCTTTGAGAAAGAAGATAAAGAATGTTCACTGGATGTATGTGCATTTGAAGAATCATCTACCAAAAGGGACTACACTGGAATGAAGCCTTTAGTTATTAAGGCTAAATCAAGAGTTGGTGAGTCAGCAACGAGTGTAACCTCGCGGCTCATAATTAAGGCAGCAACGCCATTTCCCTACAAGGATAGCAAACAGGTTCCTTGGAATTACACTTGTGAAGTAACAGCCCCGGGAGAAACATATGTCCAAGAGAAAGGAGAACTGGTCAATGAGGTGTGCCGTTTCACGAAGAGTGGAAGGCTCTATTCCTAGCCAATAGCAGAGGATAGGGATTCGGTGCAAAGGAAGGGTGCTGCTGAAGAGCCTGGAAAAGAAAATGACAGAGATTTCTTCAAGGAAAAATCTACAACATATCATGAGCCTGTAAAGGAATCAGAGGCTCAAGAATTCTTGAAGATCTTAAAACACAGTGAATATAGCGTCATGGAGCAACTCCACAGGCTTTCGGCACGAATTTCTATGTTGTCGTTGTTACTAAGCTCTGAAGGCCACAGTAAAGCCTTGTTAAAGATTTTGAACCGGACGTTCGTGCCAAAAGAAATCACAACTAATAAGATGGATACGTTAGTTGGTAATATTGCTGTCAACAACTTTATCTCATTCAATGATGAGGAAATACCAGGTGAAGGAACATGATCTTGCAAAGCTTTCCACGTTACTACCAGATATAAAGAACATATGTTACCAGGTGTCCTTATTGACAATGGGTCAGCGCTAAATGTTCTGCCACTAGCTACACTGAAGAAACTGCCAATAGACAGTTCTCATATGAGATCTTATCAAAATATGGTTAGAGCATTTGATGGAACTCAGAATGAGGTATTGGGGAAAATTGAGGTACCTTTACAAATTGGACCAGTGACCTTCGATGGTGAGTTTGTGGTCATGGATATAAGACCTAGCTATAGTTGCCTGCTTGGG
The DNA here is from genome assembly GCA_019671005.1 of Hibiscus mutabilis. Taxonomy (NCBI): domain Eukaryota; kingdom Viridiplantae; phylum Streptophyta; class Magnoliopsida; order Malvales; family Malvaceae; genus Hibiscus; species Hibiscus mutabilis. The sequence goes on from CM033714.1 coordinate 27,359,118, forward strand.
CGCCCATGGATTCACGGAGCAGGAGCGGTCCCATCTACTTTACACCAGAAGATGAAGTTTGGGATAGATGGACAATTAATAACTGTTGGTGTAGAGGAAGAAATCATTGCATCAGTAATAACTGATGCACCCTTCATTGAGATCGATAAGGGTGTACTCAAGTGTCATTTCAGGACATTAGAGCTAGTCAATGCAACCTTTTTCACCAAAGGAAGCAAGGTGCCAGAACCAAAATTATCAAGCTACGCAAAAAGGATCTGAAATTGAAAAAGGACTTGCAAGAAAACATCAAGGAAGATTGTATCCTGTAGTAATCCCGGCGAAAAATGATCAGTTCAGTTTGGGTTTCAAGCTTAACAAATGGCAAAGAAGTGTTGAAATCAGAAAGCATCAAGAGAGGAGAAAAGTTAGATTGAAAGGAGAGGAAATTGAGTGGGAGCCGATGACTTTCCCTCCCCTGAGTCACAACTTCATATCTGGAGGTATGCTGGATCCAAATACCTCAACCAGTGAGGAAGGAAAAGGAGAGAGCACTCTGTGTGAAGCATTTGAAAAGCTAAGCATCAATGCTGTGATTGACAATGAAGAAGAGAGCCAGTACTTGTCAATGATTCACCCTTGCTCTGAGCTTGACAATTGGACTGCTGAAGAAATTCTTACAGTCTTTTAGACATGTTCAAAGTAATTCTCAAAACTAACCTCTTTGCTCCAGGCCCGAAGACAATAAGGGATCTTATGTAAAGGGCCTATGTCAAACATTTAATTTGAAATCAATAAAAGATGCATTTCCTTAAATCTTGTGTGGCAAACTTTCCTTCCATAACCAAAACCAAATAAAAACCATAAAGTTAAAAGCATAAAAAACATTCCATTCATTTTGTTTCTTCCCTTTATATATATCTTTTGCCTATTTCTTTTTCAGGTATTTAGATATTATTAACATAAATGAATCCGAGTCTGACTTCAATATTGACTTTGAATTACCTCTATGATTGGAAGAAATTGGAAATATTGATGAAGCGGAAGAATATGATGTACCTAGTGATATGGTCAAAGTGGTGGAAGAATAGAAAAAGTAGATTCTACCACATAAAGAGGAACTAGAGATATTAAACCTCGGAACCGCAGAAGAAAAGCGAGAGGTGAAGATTGGTACTACCATAACGGCCAAAACCAGACAAAGTTTGATCGAGCTCTTGAAAGAATTTAAAGATATTTTTGCTTGGTCGTACCAAGATATGCCCGGCCTTGACACAGACATCATCATGCATAGGCTCCCTATAAAGGAATGATATGAACTGGTAAAGCAAAAACTAAGAAGAATGAAGGCTGAAACACTACTCAAGATCAGGGATGAGGTAAAGAAGCAATACGATACATGATTCCTCGAGGTAGCCAAGTACCCAGAATGGGTGGCAAATATTGTTCCGGTATAGAAAAATGATGGAAAAGTACGAATGTGTGTTGACTACAGGGATCTCAATAAGGCAAGCCCAAAAGACAATTTCCTGCTCCCACGTATTGATACTTTAGTCGACAACACGACAGGCCATTTACTGTTCTCTTTCATGGATGGTTTCTCAAGGTATAACCAGATCAAGATGTGCTTAGAAGACATGGAAAAGATGAATTTTGTGATGTTATGGGGAACTTTTAGCTATAAAGTGATGCCATTTAGACTTAAGAATGTAGGGGTAACCTATTATAAGGTCATGGCCACTCTCTTCCATGATATGATGCATAGAGAAATAGAGGTATACGTCGACGATATGATCGCTAAATCTCGATCCGAGGAGGAATATTTGGTCAATCCAGAAAAGCTCTTCTAAAGATTGAGAAAAATCCAATTGAAGCTCGACCCGACTAAGTGCATATTTGGAGTTACATATGGGAAATTATTAGGTTTTGTTGTAAGCAGAAGAGGAATTGAGATCGATCCAGATAAGATAAAAGCTATACAAGAACTTCCCCTACCTCAAACACAAAAGAAAGTTCAGGGTTTTCTGGGACGGTTAAATTACATCGCACGCTTCATTTCTCAGCTAACTAATAAGTGTGACCCAATGTTTAGGCTACTCATGAAGAATAATCCGGGGACTTGGGATGAGGAATGTCAAATGGCTTTAGAAATAATCAAAGAGCAGCTGAGCAATCCTTTAGTATTAGTACCACCTGTTTTAGGGAGACCATTGATCTTGTACTTAACGGTCTATGAAAATTCCATAGGTTGTGTGTTAGGGCAACATGATGATACTAGGAGAAAAGAAAAGGTGATATATTACTTGAGCAAGAAATTCACTGATTGTGAAACTAGATATTCATCAATTGAAAAGTTGTGATGTGCTCTGGTTTGGGTGGCTAAAAGGCTAAGACAATACATGCTTTATCATGTTACATGGCTAATCTCGAAGTTGGACCCACTGAAGTTCATGATGGAAGCTCTAGCCTTATTAGGAAGGTTAGCGTGTTGGAAAATGTTATTGTTGGAATTTGATATCCAGTATGTGAGCCAAAAGCAATAAAAGAGAGTGCAATAGCAGACTTTTTGGCAAGTCGCGCTTGTGATGACTATCAAGCATTAAACTTTAATTTTCCTAATGAAGACTTGATGTGTATCTCAGAAGATGATGAGGCTTCAATAGAATCTTGGGTTATGAACTTTGATGGTGCATCAAATGCATTAGGGAGAGGTATAGGGGCAGTTCTAGTTTCACCGAATGGAGATTATTAACCTTTTACCAGTCGTTTGAAGTTTTTCTGCACTAATAACATGGCGGATTACGAGGCCTGTATAATGGGACTAAGAGAGGCTATAAAAAGGAAAATCCGTACCCTAAGAGTTTTTGGGGACTCAGCAGTAGTCATTTATCAGATACGTGGTGAATGGGAGACAAAAGATGCAAAGTTGTTGGGATATCACAAGCTGGTCCTTGAGTTAGCCAAGGAATTTGATGAGATCACTTTCAAATATCTCCCAGAGAAGACAATCAAATGGCTGATGCTTTAGCCACCTTAGCCGCCATGTTTAGGGTAAATAAAGGATCTGAGATGATGCCCATCAGGTTATATATGCTTGACTCTCCAGCTCATTGTTATGATGTAGAATAAGAGATAGATGGATTGACTTGGTATTATGACATCTTGTAATATGTAAAATTCCAGCAATACCCGCCTCAAGCTACAGAGAATGAAAAGAAATGATCAGGAAGATGGCATCAGGGTATGTCCTTATTGGAGAGATTTTATACAAAAGAAGTCGTGATCAAGTGCTTCTAAGATGTGTGGGGGCAAAAGAGGCACAATTAATTGTGGAAGAAGTTCATGAAGAAGTGTGCGGAACTCATCCTAGTGGTTTTACCATGGCCAGGAGAATCATGCGTCTCAGGTAGTATTGGTCAACCATGGAATATGGTTGCATCAACTATTCTCGCAAATGCCACAAGTGCCAAATTTATGCTGACAAGGTTCATATGCCACATCAGCTTCTTCATGTGATGACTGCCCTTTGGCCATTTTCCATGTAGGGCATTGATGTCATCGGTCAGATTCACCCTAAGGCATCAAATGGGCATCGCTTTATCCTGGTAGCCATTGATTATTTCATGAAATGGGTTGAGCCAGCCTCGTATGCAAACGTCACCAGATCCATGATTTGCAAGTTTTTGAAAAAGGAAATCATTTATCGATATGGCTTGCCTAAAAGTATCGTCACTGACAATGCTTCAAATTTGAACAATAAGATGAAAAGTGGAGTTTGTGAGCAGTTCAATGTTAAACATCATAATTATGTGGTATATCACCCAAAGATAAATGGGGCAGTGGAGGCTGTGAATAAGAATATTAAGAGGATTGTTGCAAAAATGACTGATACCTATAAAGATATGCATGGGAAGCTGTCGTTTGCCTTATACGCTTATCGAACTGTAGTAAGAACTTCCACTGGGGCAACACCCTTCTCATTGGTATATGGAATGGAAGTTGTGCTTCCCATTGAAGTTGAAATACCATCGCTTCGTGTCTTAATGGAAACAAAGTTGGAAGAAGCAGAATGGGTTTAAGCAATATACGATCAGGTGAACTTAATCGAAGAGAAAAGACTGAAAGCACTGTGTCATGGGAAAATGTACCAAAAAAGGATGATACGGGCTCACAAGAAGAAAGTTTGCCCAAGAGAATTCAAAGAGGGAGATTTAGTGTTGAGGAAGAAGATGCCAATCCAAAGCGATTCTCGAGGAAAATGGGCACCAAATTGGGAATGACCTTACATTGTAACAAAGGTTTTCTCATGAAGAGCGTTAATTTTAGCCAAAATAGATGGAGATGAACTCCAAAACCCGATAAATTTAGATTCGGTTAAGAAGAATTATGTTTGAAGGAGAAAGAAAAGAAAATAAAGAAAAAAGAAAGAAAAGAAAAATGAAAAAGAAAAAGAAAAAAGAAAAGAAAAAAGGAAAAAAAGAAAAAGAAAAAATGGGGGTTCAAAATAAAAATCTGCAAAGGGCGTTTTGAAACCAAATGAGGATCTGAGTTGAAAACCCGTAAATGGGGGCTTAGACAATTTGTAAATAAGACTTTCCTCGAGGATTGGCTTGGGAGCTTCATATTTTTTCCGCATAATCATTATCTTCAGAGTCTACTCAGCATAGAGGACATTCAATGCATCTTATAAAGTCATAACATGAGGAGTTTTGGTTTCTGATATCTGAATATCTTTTCTCTTCCTTGTAATTTCTTTTTTGTGTTTGCAACAACACTAATAAATTTTGTTGTATAGACCTTTTCTTTCCTTCTTTGACATATTTCCATAAAACATATTGCATTGAAATGAGAATTAAAGTTTGACATTATTTGAAATATACAAAAGATTTTTTAGCATTACTTTGAAATTTGTCTAAAAGGGTATTGGAACTATGAGGTATCCAATGGTCGAATTTGGAGCTTAGAGCGTAAAAAGCAACAAAACTTATAAGAAAATACAAGATGGAAATAGGTTTTGCTACAAACCTTGGTGGAAAGCCTCAATTGATGCTTTGATTTTGCTTTAAGGAAGCATGTTGCAAAACAAAGTTGCTTACATGAGATATTATGATTTCTACAACAATGAGAACAATTTTACAGACATCGGAGGAAAAGCTAAATAAGACATTGGGAGAGCAACAAGTTTCTAGGAAGCTTGTCACTGAATATTGATATATCAACTACAATGATAACATAGTGTTGAAGAATATGAGGATAAAGTCAGTCCTTCCAACCAGGAGTACAAGATAACTGGATTGATTGAGCAAATGTGCAAAGATCATATGAAGCAAGGAAATGCTAAGAATGACAATGGTAAAACAGAAGTGATGGAGATTACTATCTATGATTATTTAGTCTATCATCAAAGCATAAAGTCATAACTTTGATAGGATGGACAAACCGATGCATTTCCCATATCCCCTCGGAGTTTCACTCTTAGTTGTTTTTAGAAACAAGGGGGGCTCACTGTTTAAAAAATCAAGGAAGAAATCGTAGGAGAGGATGAATGTATTGTCCAAAGGTAATTTGTAAACCCATGATGCGATGAAACAGGCAATGTCGATGATTGTTTTCCAAGGAATGGACGATGGAATTTTAACAACAAGAAATTGGTGAAGCCAACTGATATTGATGAATCAGTCATTCAGAAATCATAGGATGGACCAAAGCAGACACACACCATCAGTTGCCAGAGTTGAGAAAATGTTTGAGATGATATAATCCGAGCTTCACAGTTTTCTTCGGAAAATTGTTTAAAAAAAGCAAAAAATAAAACATGCATTCATGACTAGACATCCCTAGAGGCATATGCATCTTAATTGGATCATTTGCATTTGTTTTCATTTTGTACCCGCCTGTTTTCGGGCATAAGGAGAATTGAACCCGCCTATCTATTCGGGCATGAGGAGAATATAACCCACCTATTCGTAAAGAGGATGGAACCCTTATAACCTAGAACTTGCCTATCCGTTCGGGCATTTGGAGAATGAAACCTGTTTATCTATTCGAGCATGGGGAGAATATAACCCACCTATCTATTCGGGCATGAAGAGAATAGAACTAGAATTCGCCTATCTTCGGATAATGGAACCTGATTCGAGCACAGAGAATAGAATATATTTGGAGAATAGAACATGCTTATCTATTCGATTGAGGAGAATATGAGGAGAATTTAGAGAATGGAACATGCTTATCTATTTGGGCATTAGGAGAATAGAACATGCATATCTTTCGAGCATGAGGAGAATAGAACATGCTTATCTATTTGAGCATGAAGAGAATAGAACCCGCCTATCTATTCGGTCATGAGGAGAATATAACTCGCCTATCTATTCAGGCATGAGGAGAATAGAACACACCTATCTATTCTGGGCATTGGGCATTTGGAGAATGGAGCCTATCTTATATATTTAGAGAATGATGTCCGGGAATTCAAGCACAAGGAGAATAGAACTTGCATGTCTTCTCAGGCACAAACGGTTTGGTAATCGGTGAAAATTAGTGTCTTCTTTTATTTTCTCTATTCTTGTTTCACCGGAATGACCAAAGAGGGTAGTTGTTGTCACTAGATTTTCACATTTATTGTTAATTTAGTATTAGTGTATTGTAATTATATAATATTGGAAACATAGTTAATGTGTTTAGTAGTAAATATTAATGTTACTAATAACATAGTTAGGTGTCACATAGTATACAGTTGATGTATTAAATTTATAAGATTAATGTAGTATTAGAATAGTTTAGGTCATATACAATGTGTTACAATGTGTATAATTGTTAGTTTATTAGAATCACTAATGTACCGTATATAGTTTAGCATGATTGATAAGGTAGTTAGAATTAACATAGATTGTATATTAGTTAGTGGTTAATATAATAAGTTATAAAACCCAAAAAAATATGGAAACATATAGCCCATTTGTAATTAAAAATAAATAAAAGGTCCATTTAATTCAATCTATTCATAATAAAATAAAAGAGTATAATATACAAAAGGCCGACATGCCCGTTTATAACCCCAAAAAACCATAACTCCCATCTTTTTCCATATGCGCAGCTGAAGCAGGACCATTGGATCAAGGGGTAGATCCAACGGTGTAGATCATGCCAGCTGGGGATGATATAGCGCCTCAACTCCTTAGCCGTTCGATCAAGATGCTATCTAATGGCCCATATTACTTCCAGTTGTTGACGCGGATCACCACCCGCGTGTGGCAGCCACGTGCGCGACGATTTAGCTTCGGCCGACTACTTCATCTTCTTCAGCACATCTCTCGCTCTGATCGTTCCTCACCGGCGCCATTCGAATCATCAGAAACATGTAAACAGAGAAAAAAGAAGGTTAAATCCCTAGATTATAGCCCAAAAATTCAAAGGGGAATTAAATCCCTAAATTGGTGCCCTAGCCAAAATCAAGTTACAATCGGATATGGACAGATATGCAAAAGGCATTTTAGAAGACCAGAATCCCCAAATCGGTGTCATGGCAAGAATCAAGCAATCAGAGGGGAAGAAATTAGGGATTTAGGCTTAGGATTTAGGCAATTATTGTACTATAAATAGCATCGTAAATCATTGTAAACGACAACAACAATTATAGAAAGAAATCACAATAATTACAATAGCATTACATACTAGTTCATTTGTAGGAGCAAGCAATTTGTAATCATCATTCAAAACAATAAAAAGAGAAGCAAGTTTTTGGTAATTTTTCTTATCTTTTACTTTCAATTTCATTTAATAAAGAAAAATTTTTTTACCTTTTTTTTTTTAAAACTTAGTTTTGATGTAAAATCCGGTAAAAAACGTGATTTCGAGGTCGTCAAAATATGGAAATTTGATCAAAATATGGGAATTTTGCGGAGGCCGATGTCGATGGGAAGGTGGAAGGCAAAATGACACGATGGATGTTCATCGTGTTCTTCATGAAATAAAGAACACAAAGAACACCTTAGAGAATTATAATGAAACCCATTTTGATCCGTTTGGAAATAAAGAAAGAAAATGAAATCTGATTATAATTTGAATTATTTATATTAACCCGTTTGACCCGACCCGAACCCGAGTATAACCCGCGCCCTTCTTTGCCGGATCTCATGTCGCAGCTCTCCAGTTTTCAATTGTTTCAATTTTGTCCTTTTTTCTTTCAATTCGTCACCAAACTTTTAATTATTTTTGAATTAACCCTCACATTTTGGTTTTCTTTCAAATTAGTACTTTTTCGTAGTTTCCTTTTTAAAGATATATATAAAAATCATTCTCTTTATTTAACCTTAACAATTGCTTAGTTATTTATTTTATTTACTTAATTAATTATTTATTTTTATTCCTTTGATGTATATATTTGCATGTATGCTAAACTTTAAGATTAGGGACTTTAAACTTAGATTAGTGACATGTATGTTGTAAAATATTCTTCATTTTTAATAAAATACACTTAATTATATTTAAATCTTAATAATTAAAAGGAATATAGACATTTCTTTAGGATTATTCATCATTTTGAATCTAATTAAAATTCATTAACACACTTAATTTTTATGTTTATTTGTTTAAAAAGCGAAAACTTAATTAATGCGGTGTCTTATAAAACAGGAATGACGGTTAGCGCCAGGGGTGTTGTCGGTGATTAAAGTTTATTTCCTGGGTGATAAGGCCGTTAAAATAAATTTGCATTCATTTTACAGACAAATAGATCGAAATTTTGTGAACTTGCAAATTCTAGTTTTAAAAATGCTTTCTGAAATCAATTAAGGTACCAATTTTTGGGCGTTGTGGGGGTGCTAATCCTTCCCCACACGTAATCGACCCCCGAATCTATTTTCTCTTATTTTCATGGACCAAAATATAATTTTGATAAATAAAACATTTTTTTATCAAAATACCCTTGCTTTTAAAAGTGATCCAATCACACTTTTTAAAAAGGATTGATGGCAACTCCGTGTTTTTATAAAGTTTTCCAAAATGTCAAAACCTTTTCCCAAAAAAAGGGTTGCGACACAAGTGCTATGGTAATTGTTTTAAGTTGAGTTGAGCAGGCTGCAAAATGGAAGGTAAGATTTTAAAGTTTGCGGGAACAAAACTTGAATCAGAATCAATTGAATTTTTTTTCTCAAACTCCCTAATCTCTTCTTCAAAATACTCCAATTCTTTGCATAGATCTTTGACAAAGTTAGATTCTATAAATTCCTCAACGGCAGGTTCAGACATCAATAAAATTTATACTAGTGACATTATCAAGATATCGCATTGCTTTGTAAACATCAAACTTAACAACCTCACTGTCGAACTCCATTGTAAGAATTCCGTTTCTTACATCGATTTTTGTATTTGTTGTACTAAGGAAAGGACGACCAAGAAGGATTTCTGAAGAAGAGTTCGATCGGTCGTTTTCCATGTCAATGACATAAAAATTCGCTGGAAAAATAAGTTCGTTTACCTTTACTAAGATGTTTTCTAGGAGTCATTCTGGATATATCACGGACCGGTCAGCCAGCTGTATCGTTACTTTCGTATCATTTAAAGGCTCAGCAGAAAATGAGTTGTACAAAGAAAGAGGCATAACATTAATAGGTGCGCCTAAATACACAATGCGTGTTTAATCTTGATTTTACCGATTTTGCAGGGAATAGAAAACATACCTTGGCCCTTTAATTTTGGTGAAAGTTTTTGTTGAAAAATGGCCGAGACATGTATCCCATATTCACCTTCTCAATCTCGGTAAGTTTTCTTTTATTTGTGCATAAATCCTTTAGGAACTTGGCATATCGCGGTACCTTATAGATTACTTCAAGAAATGAGATATTAATTTCCACTTTTTGAAATACATTCAAGATCTCCTTCTCTTCATCTTGTTTGTCTCGCTTTATCAATCTTGATGGAAAGAGAGGTGGAACGGCGTATGGAGAGGGAGTGGGAGGTGATATGGTGGGCGATGGTATTTTCTCTTTATCTTTCTTTTGGGTGCCTTCCTCTGTGGTTTTTGATATGACAACGGTACCGCTTCGGAGAGTGATGGCGTTTATATTCTCTCTCAGATTTGGCTCAATTTGAGAAGGTAATTTACCTTGAGACTCGATTCGTCTTACTGCCTAAGCAAGTTGGCTCATTTGCTTGTCTAACTCTTGAAGATGAGCCTCAGTGTGATTCTGAAATTTCTCCTCGGATTTGGCTCATTTACTATTGATATGGCTGCTATTGAGGTGGTCTTGGCTGATACGCTTGATTTGGCCTCTAGTTTTGCGCATAATTAAAGTTCGGGTGATCTTTCCATCCTGGATTATATGTGTTTGCGTTAGGATTGTAAGGTCTCTGAGAAGGTTATGGGAAATTACCTATTGCATTTACATGTGTAGTAGTATCCTCCTGCAACATCGAACAACAATCTGTGGGATGGTCCGGCATCATACATATTCCGCAAATCCTAGCTTTACCTTTTTCTTTACAAGAAGGGATTAAACAATGTCAGCCAATTTGTCAATTTTATTTTCTAATGAAACATTACTTACCTCGTGAACTCGTCGAGAGGGTTCACTTGAAGAGCAAAATTGTTGGGAGTTAGCAGTCATAGTAGAAATTAAAGTTCTTGCCGCCGTTGGGGTAATGTTCACAAGTGCCCTTCCACTTGTTGCATTGATCATCTTCATCTCCATTGGGGTTAGGCCTTCGTATAAGTACTGAAGAAGCGTTTGTTCTGAAGTCTATGTTATGGACAATTTGTGCATAATTTCTTGAATCGCTCCCAGTAGTCATATAATGACTTTATATCCTTTTATCAAATACTTAATATACTTCGCCTTAGTTCACTCGCCTTGGTTGTAGAGAAGAACCTGTCAAGAAAAAGTCAAGCCATGTCAGTCCATCTAGTAACTGAATTGAAAGGTAAATAAAAAAACCAATCTTTAGCCATATCAACTAAGGAAAAAGAGAGAGCACATAGTTTGATTTGGTCTTCGGATACTACCTGAGGTTTTGTGCTCAAACAAACCATGTGGAATTCCTTGAGGTGTTTGTGTGGATTTTCATTGAGCAAACCATGATAAGTCAGTAGAAGATGTATCAAGCATGTCTTGGGTCCGAATGGTGTTTCTCTATTCGAGAATGTGATGCACAATGGTTGTTGATCGCCAGGTGCTGCGACAAGTTGGTGAATGGTTTGGTCGTCGTCCGCCATTGAAGTCTGCTCGTCGTTGATGTACTCGAAATGTGTTTCAGTTTTAGAGGATAATTCTAGATCACGTTCGAGTTGTTGTTGTCGTAGTCTTCGTTTCCTTTCCCGAAGTGTTTGTATGTTTAGTCTTCGGGCTAATGCTTCGATCTCTGGTTCAAAATCTGCTAGTTCGCGCGGATTCTTCATGGTCAAAAATCAAAACAAATTTTATCAGTAACTTTGCCATAGTCCCCGGCAACGGTGCCAATTTGACAAGCATCATATATTGTCAAATAAATACTCATTAATCTCAAATGAATATAAATAACGTAGTATAAAGAGAAGAAGGGTCGATCCACAAGGACTATGAAGCTTCTGATGTAAAAGGCTTTGATTATGACTTTAGCGTGGAAATAAAAATAATGGGGGTTTTGATAGAGTAGGAATAATAGGAATAATAAAAACAAATTTAAAGAAAATTATGAAGTAAATATTTCTGAGAGGAAAGTTGATTAAATTAATTAGCCTCAAGCTTTGCTTAGCTTCAATTCAAACTGATCATTGAAAAAGAATTTTCACTCTGGATACATGCCGGTTACAGTCTACAAGGCCCAACCTTTGTAACTTGTTTTTCTCTCCGATAAATCGATAATTCAAAATCAATTTTTGAATTCCAGTTTTCTGGTTAGACTACCACAACTATTGTCGTTAGAATAAAACAGTTTTAAGTTTTAGAAAAACCCAACTCGGACTATGCTATCTTGATGAGAATCGAATCCGATCTCAATATCCCTTAGCGAGTCTGTCGCTAAGTGTGTTCACAGGAAGTCAGGCATGCTACAAGCTGATCCTTTCTCCCAACTGTAAATTTGAACAACATTCAAATCAACGCTAGCTTTTTGAAATGAAAGCGTAAAGTTTTTAATAGAAAGGCCAATTGCCGATCTAACTTTCCAGAAAATCGAGAATGTAAAACGAAGATGTTGAGTGCTTTTTAATTCTCACAAAGTGAATTGAAGATTCGCTCTAAGCCTTTGGCTAATTGAAAAAATTAGCTAAGCATGATTATGGTAAAACTCGTACTTAGCATTTTAAAAGAAAATAAATAATAAAAAACTAAAAGAACAAGAACGTAAAGAGAATTTTATAAAACTTCAAAAACAAGAACAAACTAAGAATAAGAGATGAGAGATGATTTGAGCTTACCCCAAATGGGGTATTTATAGTATTCTAAAACCCTAAAAATAACCTAAAAAGGATAAAAGATAAATCTTAAAAATATTCAAATAAAATCCTAAAAGATAATTTCCAAATTTTAAATTTCAAATTGCATCTGATTTGCTATTCGCTATCGTCGATGTCACCTTTTGGAAGCCGCTGACGTTGCCTTCTAAAAGCTGCTGACTGGATGCCACGTCAGACTTCATGCCCACTAGCTCATCCTTGATTCCATAACAAAAAAAAAACTGCAGAACTCTACCTTTAGTGCAATTTTTCAAAATTGTAGTCCTGCACAGAAAACACACAAAAACCATCTAGATCAACAACATAAACTAATCATTAATGGCACAATTAAAGATAAAATAGTACCCAAATTAATCATTTATCAGGGACACATCTTCGAAACATTTGACCAGCACATTGTTTGAAGAGATAGGGCTCATCCCAATAATAGTAACGTGCATCATGCCGGAATTTCTTTCGTCCCTGGCTGGTAAGATCACAAGGAAAAATGCCACTAACAAGAAAGTTAACAATGTCAGCATACCATGGTAAAGTTGTGACTTTTAAAAGTTTCTCGTCAGGGAATTCTTCCTTAATATCATATGCAATCAGTATTGCATGCATTAGCTAGCCTAGAGAGATGGTCAACAACCTGGTTTTCAATTCATTTTCTATTAACTACTTCAATATCAAATTCTTGTAGTAGTAATATCCATCTAATAAGTCTAGGTTTAGCATCTTTCTTAGATACCATGTATTTAATAGCAGAATGATCAGTGTTCGCAATAACCTTAGTACCTATTAAATATGACCTAAATTTATCAAATGCAAAAACAAAAACAACAAGCAATTTTTTTTCAATAGTGGTATAGTTTACTTAAGCTTCAGTGAGTGTATGACCAGCATAATATATGACATGAAAAACCTTGTTCCAGCGTTGTCCAAGAACAACACCAACCACATAGTCACTCGCATCACACAATAGCTCGAATGGCTGGGACCAATCAGAAGCCATGACCACCGGTGCAAATATAAGCTTTTTTTGTAAAGTATCAAACGCATTATGACATTTTTCATCAAATTTGAATACCCTATTTTGTTTCAGCAATAGACACAAGGGCTTTGAGATCTTCGAGAATTATGTGATAAATCTTCGGTAGAACCGAACATGTCCTAGGAAACTCCGAGTGGCTTTGACATTGGCTGGAGGTGAGAGTTTCTCGATTACTTCGATCTTGGCTTGGTATAATTCTATACCCTTGTTAGAAAGAAGGTAGTTGTTGCGCGTAATAAGTGCTACGCAATTGTGCAAGTATACACGTCATAAGTTATAGTATAAAAGATATTGTCTCCACAGGGATTGGTGCCACTTCAATAATCTAATCTCTTGCACTGTAAAAAGTAAAAGAAAAAACAAGTAGAAGATTATAGGAGTTTAAACTAATAACTAAACTAGAAAGCAATAAAGTAAAAGAATAGATGAGATAAAGTGAGAGAGATAGGCCAGGTTATCGTGAGTTGAGGTGTGATAGCTGATTGGATCATCTTGGTAAAAGAGTGCAAGGGCAACTCAGTTACCGTGGTAACTTGCACAACAGGGTTGCCTTGGCAACTAATCGATGGTTGCCTGGGCGACTAGTTGGGCAACTACTTGGGCGTCTGAGCAGCAACTTCAAGGTTCGACAGAGCGTTCTTCAATGGTTTTTTCTTATCCCTAAGTCAAAACTCTAGCTACTTGTACATGCCTTGATAATACATCCCTGCGTGAATCAAGGGTGAACAACAACCAATCTTGCGCTCCTCGTAGCCATTGAAATCCTTAACTTATTCCTAAGCCAGATTAATCTTCACCATCAATAGATTGAATAAAGATCATACTCATTCGTTTCTTGAATCTAACTCTCCCGATATTAGATAAATAGATGAAGTTACGAGATCCTCTCCCAATTCACTCGCAAACAATAATAAGAACCAAGAATGAATAAACCTTGTATAGAAAGTGCAAACTCTTATTACCTAAACAAAATCCAATTTTTTCTCACAATCAAAACACAATAACCATAGCCAAATAGATTTAGTTCATGGCTAGGTTCCAAAGAAACACAAGACAAAGAATTCCTAGCATGAACCTAATTGAACAAGAAAGAAAAAGATGAAGAATGGATGAAGCCTTCTTGTCGAGATCTCCCCTTGAAGCTTGTCAAAAATTCTCTCATCTCTCCCCCTTAGAGTTGTCGAAATTCCTCTCCCCTCTCTCCCTTTGGAGTTGATGGCATGGCCTCTAATTTATATGGCTAGGTCAAAGTCCTTCTTTGAGGAGGAAGTTAAGTTGGAATTAAATTATCTTTAAAGAATATAGTTCTTTATTATAATTATATTCCTTCTAGAACTTCTCCTATCTTCTTGGGATTTAATTCTTCTTTAACCTCTTCATGGAAATCAAACTCCTTTGGGATTTAGCTTTGCTCCACGTCATCTTGGGTTTGTCTAGTCATCAATTTTGACTACCATATCACCTTATTCTTTGTCGACAATTGCCCTGGCAACTGGCTCGGCATCTCCTTCATGCATTGCCCTGGCAACTAGCTCAACATCTCCTTCATGCATTGCCCTGGCAACTGGTTATAGCCTTGCTTTGGCAAGTGATTCTGCACATACACACAAAACACACCAAAGCAGCATCTTTTCCCACAAAAATCACCAAGTTATGCAATCAAGCTCAACGATGGAAGGAAACATGAATTAATTCATGAATGACTAATTATGCAACTAATATGAGCCTAAGTCTAACAATAATATGAGTAAAAAGGGTAAGAAAATAGTACTTTTAAACACTTATCACACCCCCAAACTCGAACTATTGCTTGTCCTCAAGCAATGCGAACTAATAATTACCCACCAAGACTTCAATTTTCACAAACTTAGCTTTGAACTTGATTTCAATTCTCAGAACCGTGGCACAAAGTATGATTGTCTTTTCGCTTTTCGGAAAACTTAGGAGTTACTCGGAATCAAACTATAATGCTTGTGAGTGTGTGCGGAGTTGTGTGCACGTTGATTTTTTTGGATTCTATGCAAACAAGAGGTTTTCAAATTACTTCATTGGGTTCTTTTAACATGTTTTAACTAGAACCAGTTTCGGGCACCTCTAGTGTTTTGTTTTTAGTTTTCTTAAGTTAATTAATTTATTCGACTAGAGCCGGTTTCGGGCACCTCTAGCGATCAATTTTTTAACACATACTAGAGCCAATTCTGGGCACCTCTAGCATTCATCTAATTTTTATTCTAATCCCCCAACTTTTTAACTATCAACCTAAGTTCGCTAGAATTCCTTAAATCAATCAAACTACAATAGTGTTTCATCAAATTTAGCATCGTAGTAAAATTCTAAGTGTTTCCATGGTTATCCTAGAAAAACAATTCTATCAATTAAGTGCATTGGCAAAGTCATCATTGGATATTCATCAAATCTAGGCAATTCTTGTTCTAACTAAAGGCATGGCAAGCAATTTATGTATCCTAAATGCAATACTTAAGATGAATGCAACTAAACATGGTAACTAACTAATAACAATCCCCCCCAAACTCGAGTGAGGCACTGTCCTCAATGCATGCAATGAAGAAGAATAAAACTAAAGAAAAGTAAAATGCAAACGAGGACTTACTCCGAGAGTTCGTCATCGTGGATGATTAGTTTCCTTTTGGTCGGTGTCTTGATTCTCTTGCTTGAACGCGATGGTTGTTTCCTTGTTGTCGATGGTGGAATCGATCCTCGTACGGTGTTGTCCTCATCGTCCTCTTCATCAATGTCATTGGCTTTTCGCTTGGAGGATTCGATTGGTGCGATATTTGTTGGTGTAATGGAAGACTCATCCAAATATGAAAAATCAGACAATGATTTCGTACGAGTTGATTCGGGCATAGGTGTTTTACCTTTGGCTTTTGTAGTGGTTGCCGGGATGCCTTTAGCTTTGGTTGTCGTGGCATCTTCAGGGTTGGTTACCGTGGC
Source organism: Hibiscus mutabilis (assembly GCA_019671005.1). Taxonomy (NCBI): domain Eukaryota; kingdom Viridiplantae; phylum Streptophyta; class Magnoliopsida; order Malvales; family Malvaceae; genus Hibiscus; species Hibiscus mutabilis. The sequence goes on from CM033714.1 coordinate 27,375,518, forward strand.
ATCTGCTTGGGCAGGCGCGGTGTAGGATGCCATGACATCATTTGTTGCGGTTGTCGTGGCGATTGCTTCATTGGTTTCCGTGGCAAGGATCTCGGCAGGAAAGGTTGGGAACGGCACGCGGTTGTCCGGGTACTTTTCTAGGATGACTTGGGTGATGGCATTGTTGTGATCCTTCATGTACCGCATGAACATTAGTTTTCGATCTTCAATTTTCCTAAGGCGGCTCGCCAATGGTTGTAAGAGTGCTTCAAAGTGTCCCGGGGTTGATGGCTGAGTTGCCCGGGCATTAGGTGCTTGGGCATTAGGCGTTGTCGAGGCGGCAGGGGTTGTCGCGACAAGGCATTGAGGATTTTACCGGTGCCTCTCCCATTAGCTTTCAGATTTGTGCTTGGTTCCAACCGGACTTTGGTAGGGCCTTTTCATCGATGGACTCACTTGGGACATGCATCTCCTTGCAAAGATTGGAAATTAAGCAAGGGAAGAAAAGAGAACCCTTGTCTTTTGAGCTACATACAAAAATCTCATCACAAATAATTTTTCCAATGTTAATGATGCGATTATGCAAGATAGAATGTATGAGCAAAAGATGCGATATATCAACGGTAGTATTGTGTGTGGTGGGCATTAAAGAAGTTTTAACAAACTTATTCTATAGTTTTGCCTTGGGTTTAAGCCGAAGGCGATTTACCGTGCCCTTGTATTTACCGTCGTTCCAATGAGTTCCCGGTATAGTGAGTTCTTAAAGCACCTTTTCGAGTTGCTTGGGCGTGAGTTGATCAACAAAGTCTTGATGCTCGTCCTTCTCAACGTAGAACCCGTAAAAGGTGCTGATATTTTCGGGGCTTATGGTTATGGCCTTGTCACGAACAAAAACATAAGGATTATCCGGGTTAGGTGAGTGAGCATAGAATTCTCTTACCCATGAGATGTTACCCACTTCCGATTGATTGCAAAAGATTTGCCACTTTTGATGTGCAATCCTTTTGAATATGAATGGTTCAAAGCCGAAATCTTCATGAGAGTTGGAGTATTCAAAGCCTTGTTCTTCGCAAACCTTCCGGCTTTCAAACTTGGAGTGAAATCTTTCTTGAACCCCCGGTGTAGCAAACTTCTTGTATCTTGGTTCTTTGGAGGAACTTGGATGAACCAAAAATTCAATTTTGGATGCCATGGATGATCTTGGTTATGAGTTTTGTAAAAACAAAGAAAAGAAAACTAAAGAAACTAAAGAGTTGCAAGATAAAAAGTAGGAATAGGTTTCTTGGAAGTTAAGGGTGATGGGTTATATAGAAAATATATGTAGTAAATATGGTGGGTGGGATTAATTTTGGAAAGAAGAAAAAAAGGGTTTCGGTTTAGGGGAAGGGTGACTGCTAGAGGGTTTATTTAGGGTAAGTTGGAGGCTTTATATAAGCTTTAGATTCAGCCCATTAATTTCTTTGTTGAAGATGTTTTCCTTCTTGAATCAAAATTCCTCTTTATCTTGAACTCTTTTCCTACAATTCAAAGACAAATTAAATAAGAATTAAAATTAAAGATAAACTAATAAAAGAAAATAAATATGAAAGAAATATGTAGTTTTAATCTTAAAGAAAATAAACCTATCCAAAAAAATAGTAATCGAAAATAATAAAAAATATATATAAAAAAATTAATTTGAAAAAAATAAAAATAAAAATAAAATATCGAAAGGAGAGCATGCTAATGCATCTCCTAAGGTGACCACTTCTTTGTTACGTTCCACATGGGCACCATTGTAGTGCTTTAATCTTTGTCCATTAACTTTGAATTCATGTTCGTTAGTGATGGACTTGATTATCACTGGGAGAATGGTTTGACAACTTTGAATGGTCCCGACCATCTTGATTTCAGCTTTCCCGAGAAAAGTTTTAGCCGAGAATTGAATAAGAGAACTAGTTGCCCTGGCATGAATTGTCGTGGCAATAGTTTATTGCCATGCCATTGCTTTGTTTTCTCATTGTAGATTGGTGCATTGTTGTAGGCGAGTGCACGAAATTCTTCTATGTCGTTGAGGTCCAACAAACGCTTTTGTCCGGCACTTTCCTAATCCATATTCACGGTCTTGATTGCCCAGTATGCCTTGTGTTCGATTTCCACCGGTAGATGGCATGTTTTGCCATAGACAAGTCGGAAGGGGGACATACCTAAGGGTGTTTTGAATGCAGTGTGATATGCCCAAAGTGCGTCATCTAGTCTTAATGACCAATCCTTCCTAGAGGGATTTACAACTTTCTCGAGTATACCCTTCAATTCCCGGTTGGAAATTTCTGCTTGCTCATTGGTTTGTGGGTGATATGTTGTGGCAATCTTGTATGACACGCCGAAGCGTTGCAACATCTTGGCAATAAGTCTGTTGTCAAAATGCTTGCCTTCTGTTGTCAAAATGCTTGCCTTCATCACTGATAATTGCTCTCGGCATCCCAAACCGTGTAAATATGTTTTTCTGCAAGAATTGTTGCACGGTCTTGGAATTGTTGTTGGGAACTGCAACTGCCTTAACCCATTTAGACACGTAGTCAACGGCAAGTAGAATGTAGAGGTTGCCGAATGAAGATGGGAAAGGTCCCATAAAATCGATCCCCCATACATCGAACAATTCCACCTCGATGATGTTTTGGAGCAGCATCTCATGTCGTCTAGAGATATTGCGCGTCCTCTGGCAACGATCACATTGCTTGTAAAACTCTTGGGCATCTTTGTACAGTATTGGCCAATACAAACCGGATTGCAAAACTTTGGCCGCGGTACAAGTTCCTCCAAAATGTCCTTCATAGGGTGAAGAATGGCATTACTGGAGTACATTCTGTTGCTCCTCTTCAGGGACACATCGGCGTATAACCTGATCTGCATATTGTTTAAACAAAAGAGGCTCGTCCTAAAAGTAATGCTTAGCATCATGGCGAAACTGCTTCTTCCCTTGGTGAGTAAGGCTATAAGGTAAAATACGACAAACAAGGAAATTAACTAAATCCGCGTACCAGGGTATTGCCGAGGTATGTGCTGCCGTGTCGACTACTCCCAAGATTGCCGAGGCGTGTGCGTCTAGAGTTGCCGAGGCATACGCGTCCATGGTTACCGAGGCGTGTGTATCTATGGTTGCTGAGACATGCGCACCCATGGTTGCTGAGGCGTATACGTCAAGAGCTGTTGCGGCGTCGAGGGTTGCCGAGGCATGCGCACCCATGGTTGCCGAGGCAACTAAAAGTTGCTCATCTAGGAATGCATCGCATATCTCTAAATCTGCGTCCTCCTTACTATTGAGTTCTAAACGTGATAAGTGATCGGCCACTTGATTTTCCGTTCATTTCCTGTCCTTAATTTCAATATCAAATTCTTGTAAAAGTAATATCCAACGAATCAAACGAGGTTTGGAATCCTTTTTAGCAAATAGATATTTAATTGTCGAATGGTCTGTATGAACAATTACCTTTGTACCAATCAAATAGGATTGGAACTTGTCAAATGCGAAAACTACAGCTAGTAACTCTTTCTCCGTTGTTGTGTAATTTATTTGAGAGCTATTAAGAGTTTTACTAGCGTAGTATATTACATGAAAGGTTTTACCTGTGTGTTGGCCTAGGACTGCTCCTACCGTGAAATCACTTGCATCACACATGAGCTCAAAAGGTAGCGTCCAATCTGATGGAACGACAATGGGTGCCGAGGCAAGCTTTTCCTTTAGGGTTTCGAATGCTTGGGCTCAAGAATCATCAAAATTGAAGACTTTAATTTGTTCAAGCAAATTGCACAAGGGTTTAGTAATTTTAGAAAAATTATGAATGAACCTCCTGTAAAAACCTGCATGTCTAAGAAAGCTTCGAATTCCTTTAACCGAACTTGGTGGGGGTAATCTCTCGATCACGTCCACCTTGGCTTTGTCTACTTTAATTCCCTTGGATGAATCGAGTACTATTCCTTCATCTACCATAAAATGACAGTTCTCCAAATTGAGGACTAAATCAGTTTCTTCACATCTTGCCAACACATTCTCTAAATTGCCGAGGTAGCTGTCGAAGTCATTACCAAAAATGGAAAAATCATCCATGAATATCTCAAGGAAGTCTTCGACCACATCTGAAAAGAGTGTCATCATGCATCTTTGGAAGGTTGCCAGGGCGTTACACAATCTGAACGGCATCATTCGAAAAGCATAAGTACCGTATGGGCATGTGAAGGTTGTCTTTTCTTGATCTTCTAATGCTATGGCAATTTGATTGTAACCTGAATAACCATCAAGAAAATAATAAAAGGGTTTACCTGCAAGACAGTCAAGCATTTGATCAATAAAGGGTAATGGGAAGTGATCTTTCCTAGTGGCTTTGTTTAGCTTTCGATAATCCATACAAACCCTCCAACCGGTCACAGTCCTGGTTGGAATGAGTTTATTGTTTTCATTACTTACCACTGTTATACCTCTCTTTTTCGGTACACATATACTATCAGAAATAGGGTATATAATGTCGGCGTCAAGCCACTTGATGATTTCTTTCATTACAACCCCTTTCATGGGATGATTCAGTCTCCTCCTGGCCTCAATCGAAGGTTTGTGATCATCTTCCAACAAAATCTTGTGCATGCACACTGTCGGGCTAATTTCCTTCAAGTCGGCAATTGTCCACCCTATTGCTTTCTTGTGTAGCATGAACATTTTGATCAGCTTCTTTTCCTGCTCAGGATGTAACTTAGAGGAAATAATTACAAGCAATGTATTATCGGTTCCTAAGTATGCATATTTTAGTTGCTCTAGCAACTGTTTCAACTCAAGAATCGGTGGTTGTTCAATAGAGGCCTTTTTGATATTACCTTCCTTACCTGAGTAATCCAATGGTTCAAAGTATGTACCTGGTCAATTAACCAACCAATTTGCCTCTTCTTATTGTTCCTCATTGATCGGTTCTTCATACTCCTCAGGTTCCTCTTGATCGGCAATATAGTTACCGAGGCAACTAAATTCCTCGTCGAAGTTAAACTCTGTCGTGGCATGAAGAAGTTGGCATTCTTCTAGATCATCGGCATGCCTTAGTGTTTGGAACACATTTAGTTTAACTTGCTGGTCATTCACCCTCATTGTGAGTTCCCATTTCAACATCGATCAAGGTTCTCCCTATTGCTAGGAAGGGTCTCTCGAGAATGATAGGTGCATGTTCATCTGCTTCGCAATCCAAAGCAATAAAGTCAGCGGGGAAAATAAATTTACCAACTTTTACCAGTATGTCTTCGATTTTCCCTCTGGATGCACATAGGATCTGTTGGCTAGCTGTAGCACAACTGTTGTAGGTCTTGCCTTTCCGATTCCTAGTTTCTGGAAAACTGATTTAGGCATCAAGTTTATGCTTGCTCCAAGGTCACATAATGCTTTCCCGACATAGTGGTTTTTGATGGAACAAGGTATTGTGAAACTTCCGAGATCCTTCATCTTGGGTGGCATACGATTGTGCAACATGGCCATGCATCCCTCTATTGCGGCAACTGTTTCAAACTCTCCTAGCCTTGTTCTCTTGGACACAATGTCTTTAAGAAACTTGGCATAGTTCGACATTTGTTCAATTGCTTCAACCAATGGCAAGTTGATGTGGACTTGCTTTAGGATATCAAGGAACTTCTTGAATTGATATTCTTACTTTTTTCGCATCAACCTTTGTGGGAATGGTGGTGGAAATTGGATATCTTCGATCCTTTCATTGGTCTGGAACCTTATTGATGGCATTGCCGGGGCAACTGGAGTTGCCGAGGCATTGTCAACTGGGGTTGCCGAGGTATGCTTATCGCAGGTTGCCGAGGCATTCTTATCACCGGTTGCTGAGGCATACTTATCGCAGGTTGCCGAGGTATGCTTATTGCTGGTTGCCGCGGCAATTCCTGGTTCTGCATCTGAGGCTTTGCCGTTGGGTTTATCTTGATCTTTTTGTGGAGTTTTGTTTGATGAGCGAGATTGAGCCTCTTTAAGTTGTTGGCCACTTCTAGTGGTGATCGCCTTACATTGCTCATGGCAAGTTCCTCTTGCGACTTCAGTATCGCTAGGTAAACCTCCTGGCGGTCTAGTATTCAGGTTTTGAGCAAATTGTCTGACTTGATTTTCCAATGATTTGATTGTCGCCTATTGGTTTTGCAATCTCATCTCGGTCCTGTTAATAAAAGCATCAGTTCTTTTTATGAAGTTACTATTCTCAGCCATATAAGATTCAGTTTTCAACATAAAAGCATTGAGAGAATTTTCCAAAGAACTAGATGTTGTCGGTTGTTGTTGCGGCAACTGTTTCCGTGGCATATTCTGCTGAAATCCCGATGCTTGTGCATTCTGATTGTTATGGTTTAGAGCATTGTTGGGATTACTCCATGAAAAATTTGGGTGCTTCTTCCAAGCTGGATTATATGTATTGGACATCACATTATTGTTCCGGTTGTAATTCCCCACGTAGAAGCTGGATTCCAGATTCTGCATACATTCATAAGAATCATGCTTACCACCACATAACTCACAAAAGGAATCCATTACCTTGACCTCCTGTGTGTTGTTTGGTTTCTGCATGTTCTGGACCATCTTGGTTAAAATGACCAATTATGCCGAAATTGAGTCTGATGATCCTAGTTCATGTATTGTGGCTTGGCGTCTAACTCCTCCTCTTCTAGCTGAGGGCAATTGATAATCATTCTTGGCAAGCCTGTTTAGAATTTACATTGCTTCCTCTGGCGACTTATCTAGGAGTATGCCGTTTGCCGAGGCATCTAGCATCATCTTATTTGGTGTATTCACAGCTATGTAAAACATTGTTACTTGTGTCCACACTGGGAATCCGTGTATGGGGCATTTGTGTAGAAGTTCTCTATATCGCTCCCAAGCCTCGTACATGGATTCATCATCTGCCTGCCGAAAAGAAGTAATTTCATTACGAAGCTTATCAGTCAAATTTGTAGGATTAAATCAAGCAAGGAAATCACGACAAAGATTGGTCCAATATCCTATTGATCCGGTAGGAATACTATTCAACCATGCTTTCGCCCTATCCTTCAGTGAATATAGGAATAATCTTAGTCGTAAAACATCAGGGGTGACTCCTTGAATTTTGAATGAGTTACAAATCTCGAGGAAAGATTTAAGATGTTTTCGTGCATCTTCAGTTGTTGAGACGCCAAATTGACCAATTGTGTTGATCATATTAAACATCACTGGTTTCAACTCAAAGTGGTCGACTTCAATTTCTGGTGTGACAACTCCTGGATTAAGTCCTTCAAGATCTTCTTCAAGGTAATCTCGAATAGTTCTATTTCGTGCAAGAATCACTCCTCCTCTTGCTGGAACATCTTGATCTTGCCGTCTTGATTAGCCATTGCTACTCTTAACCTTCGTCTAAGTCTTTGCAATGTTCGTTCGATTTCTGGATCAAAGGGATATTCTGGTGTAATCGGTCTCACCTCGGTCATATACAATGCAAAACCAAAGTTTATTAGCCCTTTGAATCTTAAACAAGAAAAATAAAAAGTGTAAGAAAATAAAATCAAAGTCGCTATTGCCAATCCCCGGCAACGGCGCCAAAAACTTGTTGCGCGTAATAAGTGCTACACAATTGTGCAAGTATACAGGTCGCAAGTTATAGTATAAAAGATATCGTCTCCACAGGGATTGGTGCCACTTCAAGAATCTAATCTCTTCCACTGTAAAAAGTAAAAGAAAACACAAGTAGAAGATTATAGGAGTTTAAACTAATATTTAACTAGAAAGAAATAAAGTAAAAGAATAGATGAGATCAAGTGAGAGAGATAGGCCAGGTTATCGTGAGTTGAGGTGTGATAACCGATTGCAAGGGCAACTCAGTTGCCGTGGCAACTTGCACAACGGGGTTGCCTTGGCAACTAATCGATGGTTGCCTGGGCGACTAGTTAGGCAACTACTTGGGCGTCTGAGCAGCAACTTCAAGGTTCGACAGGGCGTTCTTCAATGGTTTCTTCTTATCCCTAAGTCAAAACTCTAGCTACTTGTACATGCCTTGATAATACATACATGCGTGAATCAATGGTGAACAACAACCAATCTTGCGCTCCTCTTAGCCGTTGAAATCCTTAACTTATTCATAAGCCGGATTAATCTTCACCATCAATAGATTGAATAAAGATCATACTCATTCATTTCTTGAATCTAACTCTCCCGATATTAGATAAATATATGAAGTTACGAGATCCTCTCCCAATTCACTCACAAACAAGAATAAGAACCAAGAATGAATAAACCTTGAATAGAAAGTGCAAACTCTTATTACCTAAACAAAATCCAATTGTTTCTCACAACCACAAAGCATAATAACCATAGCCAAATAGATTTAGTTCATGGCTAGGTTCCAGAGAAACATAAGACAAAGAATTCCTAGCATGAACCTAATTGAACAAGAAAGAAAAAGATGAAGAATGGACGAAGCCTTCTTGTCGAGATCTCCCCTTGAAGCTTGTCAAAAATTCTCTCCTCTCTCCCCCTTGGAGTTGTCGAAATTCCTCTCCCCTCTCTCCCTTTGGAGTTGACGGCATGGCCTCTAATCTCTAGGGCTAGGTCAAAGTCCTTCTTTGAGGAGGAAGTTAAGTTGGAATTAAATTATCCTTAAAGAATATAGTTCTTTATTATAATTATATTCCTTCTAGAACTTCTCCTATCTTCTTGGGATTTAATTCTTCTTTAACCTCTTCATGGAAATCAAACTCCTTTGGGATATAGCTTTGCTCCACGTCATCTTGGGCTTGTCTAATCATCGATTTCGACTACCATATCACCTTATTCTTTGTCGACAATTGCACTGGCAACTTGCTCGGCATCTCCTTAATGCATTGCCCTAGCAACTGGTTCTAGCCTTGCTTTGGCAAGTGATTCTGCACATACATACAAAACACACCAAAGCAACATCTTTTCCCACAAAAACCACCAAGTTATGCAATCAAGCTCAACGATGGAAGGAAACATGAATTAATGCATGAATAACTAATTATGCAACTAATATGAGCCTAAGTCTAACAATAATATGAGTACAAAGGGTAAGAAAAATAGTACTTTTAAACACTTATCAGTAGCCCAACACAATGCCTTCATTACCATGAAATGATATTTCTCCTAGTTTAAGAAAAGGTCAGTATCTTCACACCGTTAGAGAACCTTTTCAAGATTACCCAGGCAATGGTCGAATGAATCGCCGTAAACTGAGAAATCATCCATAAAGATCTCCAAGAAATCTTCCACCATATCCGAGAAAATAACCATCATGCATCGTTGGAAGGTTGCTAGTGCATTACACAAACTAAAGGGCATCATACGAAAAGCATAGATGCCATATAGACAAGTGAATGTCTCTTTTTCTTGATCTTCTAGGGTAATAGCAATCTGATTGTAACCAGAGTAACCATCTAGAAAGCAAAATTAATGTTTCCCAGTGAGTTTATCGAGCATCTAATCGATAAATGGTAGTGGAAAATGATCATTTTTAGCCTTGTTTAGCTTCTTGTAGTCAATACAGATTTTCCATCCAGTCACCGTTATGGTAGGGATAAGTTCATCAGCATTATTCTTGATCATATTCATTCCTCTCTTCTTAGGCACACATTAAACATGGTCCACCCATGAGCTATCGAAGATGGGATAGATGATTCCAGCATCAAGCCACTTGATGATCTCTTTCATAACCACCATCTTCATGATAGGATTGATTCTCCGTTGTGGTTCTATCGAGCTGCTCTTGTCATCTGCAAGCAAAATCTTATGCATGCACAAAGTGGGGTTGATCCCTTTTTATGTCATCAATAGTCTACTCAATAGCTCTTTTATGTTTCGACAAGACATTTAACAACTTAGCTTCTTGGGCATGGTTTAAATAAACATATATTACAACAGGCAGAGTGTCATTTTCCCCTAAGTAGGCATACTTAAGTTAGGGGGAGGAGGTTTAAGTTCAAGTACATGTGGATGTTCAAGTGAAGGTTTAGAAGATTTAAACTCAGTATGATCCAAAGGTTCAAAAGTTCTACATGGTCGTGTGAGCACAACATTAGTTTTTCCAATCTCTATATCACCTTCTTGCTTAGCCGCTGATATGGCCTTATCAAAGTTAGCTTGGTCCTCTCTAGTGAGCTTATTGCTGCTACAAATCTCAAGGAAGCCTTCCTTAATTAGGACTTCTTCAATTTCTACGAGTTGACAGTCTTTATAATCATCCACATATCTAAGTGTGCTCAAGACATTGAATGTGATCTTATCGTCGTTCATCTTTATAGTGAAGTTGTCATTCTCATAGTCGATCACGATCCTTCAGCGGCAAGGAATGGTCTTCCCAAGATGATCGAAACATTCTCATCTGCTTCACAGTCAAGGATAATAATGCTTGTCGGATAGAAAAACTTATTTACCTTAACAAGTATATCTTCTATTCTGCCATCTAGTCTAATTTGAGATCGATCGGCCAACTAAAAGATCACTGATGTAGCCCTTGCTTTTCCCATCCCTAATCTTTTGAACACAGATTTCGGCATAAAGTTCACACTTGCACTGAGATCACATAAGGCACGGCCAGAACAGTTATGGCCTATAGAGCATGGAATGGTAAAGCTGTCAAGGTCATTCATCTTGGGTGGCAAATCACTCAGCACAACCACAAACTCACCCATGGTGGTTATAGTTTCAACATCACTCACCTTCCTCTTCTTTGTCATGATCTCCTTTAGAAACTTTGCATAGGTAGGCATTTGATCAATGGCCTCCAGAAGTGGGACATTGATGTGCAATTGTTTAAGCATCTCCAAAAATCTCTGATATTGGGCATCTTGTTTCTGAGTTTTCAACCTCTATAGGAAGGGAGGTAGTGGTCGAGGCTCGTCTTGTGGCTTACTAGATGCAGGTGCATCCTAAGCTTTATCTTCCTTGCCTTCAGTAGCAAGGTTACTCATTGTATCAGACACATGAGTTGGTTCCTTTGGTGCATAAGCGTCGATGGATGGCTTGCTTGGAGGAGTATCTATTGAAGAACTTCCCCCAAACTTGGCTTCTTTCTTCAATTGCATGCCACTATGATGAGTGATGGCATTGCATTGCTCTGTATTAAAGGCCTTAGTGACTTCAGTATCATTAGGTAAACCGTCAGGTGGTCTCGTTTTCATCCTCTAGGCAATCTACCCAACTTGAGTCTCCAAATACCTAATTGAGGCGGTGTTGTTTTGCATGATCGATTATTGGTTTTGCAACATGGCAGCCTGTATTGTGAGTATGTCATTATGGTTCTTCAAGTGGGCCGATTGATCCCGCATAATGACATAGGCAGTTTCTATAAAAGTTTAATAAGAATTATCAAAAGAATTAGCATTGGAGTTAGAAGCTCCCTAGTTCTACCTCTAAGTCTTTAGTTGAAATCTAGGAGGGTCATTAGATGTAGCTAGTTGTGCTTCTGAGTTTCCCTTGTTGCCTCCCCAACCAAAATTTAGATGTTGCATCCACCCTGGGTTGTAGGTATTGGAGTAGGGATTGTTGTTACGATTGGTGTTCCCTACATAGCATCCAGATTCTTGTTGGGTTGGGCATTCGCTCGACAAGTGTTCCTCATCACAATGCTCGCATGTATATTGCACCACCTTTGCCTCACAGACATTGGAGGTTCCTTGCATGTTCTTGAGTATGTTGGTGATGGTAGAGGGCTAAGCTGTGACAATTTGAGACTCGTCTAATTGGAGTTGTCCAGTTGTTTTAGGTCCAGACCTCAATCTCCCTCGAGGGAACTGGTAGTTGGCTTTGGCTATCCAGTCAAGTACTCTAAAAGTATCGTCCTGTACTTTATCAAGCAAAGTACCATTAGTGACGAGTCAATCATCATCCTTGTTGGATCAATGATGCCATTATAGAATGTCGTGACTTATAGCCAATATGTGAATCCAAGAATCGAGCACTTTCGAAGCATATCTTTGTATCTGTCTCATGCTTCATACATGGATTCATCATTATATTGTTAGAACGAGATGATATCGCTTCGCCTTTGGTTGTGCACGTTCGGTGGATCATGTCGTTGTAGAAATTTGTTGCACAAGTCGTCTGAGGATGTAATTGATCATGCAGAACAAGTTTTCAACCATGCTCTGGCTCGATCATGCAACGAGAAAGGAAATAACTTGAGTCGCAAGGCATCAGTAGGTATATTTGGTTGCTTGAAGCAATCACGGACTTCCAAGAAGGCTTGAATATGCTCACGAGCATCCTCTCTTGCAGATCCTCCAAATTGTCCAATATTATTGAGCATGTTGAACATAAGAATTTATCTCAAAATGGGTCATCCCTAGATCAGGTACCGCAATTAGTGTGTTGAAGTTGTTGATAACAGGCTCAATAATGTCTCTAATAAATCTTTTGGGCCTGGCAGGTGGTGGATCCTCCTGTCGATTTTGGCCATTATTTTGAACTTCACCACCAACTCCCTGTCCAACAACTAGAAGTACCTCGTATGGATTATGCACGTTCTCAAGGTTGTTCCTTGGTGGTGGTTCATCCTGAATTCCACGGTCGTGCACTGGTGGATCCATATTCTTGTTCTCTCGTAGTAGTCTCCAAAAGGTTCTTTCGATTTATGTATTGATTAGAAGTATAGGATCTGAGTTGGATCTTCTGGTCATGCACTGGAACGTACCTGAGAATAAAAACAAAAACAAAAATTAAATGCAATAAAAATAAAAGTCATAAGCACAATTACAACGTAGTTATCAATTGCCAACCACGACAACGACGCCAAAAACTTGATGCATGTCGAATAGTGATGCACTTTAGAGCAAGTATACTCATCGTATCAAGTAATAAATTGAGAGTAGAGTGTTGAACCCACAAGTATTGGATTAGTAACTGCGGAGTTATCATAATTAGGAATGGGTTTGCAAGTATTGGTGAAGGTTGGTGTAAGTAAACTAAATTAACTAATCTAAAGATACCAGCAATAAAGGCAAACAACTACAGTGACTTAAGAATTAATTATGGAGGTTGGGATTATTGCTAAGGATATATGATTGATTACCTACCTCAATGCTACAACGACGGGCAATACATGTCTGCGTAAACCCTAAGGTTCTTCATCTACTCGACAGGATTTTCTAATGAACTTTTAACTCTCTCAATGCATAGAAGTTAATAACTTTTTAATTAAGGTGATACATGTTTGCGTTAACCCTAACTACTCTATTATTTGTTTAAGAATTCAATTTTAGTCGTTGAAACCCTAAACTTATGCCTAAGCCGGATTAAGTCTAAGTTGACAACTTAGCCCAACTGTTCATGTTTGTATCACTTAACTCTCTCAAATATTAAGCCACGGATTAATAGTTAACAGGCCTCTCTCGAATAGCTCTTACGATTAACTGTGCATTAAGCACATGAACAAAATAGATGAAGATAAAACAACCAAAGCATTAAAATATAACAGTAAAAACATAAGATCCTGGGACGCAATAATCCCAACTAAAAATTTTAGCTCATGTCTGAGCATAAAGCAACGATAATTAAAAGTATAAAGTACAAAAATTTATCAAGCAAGAAAAAAATAAGCTAATCGTCCTTGACAAAACACCCTCCATGCCGTCTAACTATGTTACTGGCCTCATCTCTGTCAGCCTCTCTTGATGGCTTCGTTCGATGAGGATAATCGTTTAGCTTCGCCCAAGTGGTTCTTCACAAGCTCGGACTAGGACTGTCATCTTAATTGTGCTCTTTATCGATCGGTCTCCCTTTTTAGTAGCGTCCAAGTCTTCTTTATATAGGCGTTGAAAATAGGGCTTCAGTACCCTAAAGTTGTGTGGCTACATTAAAGAAAGCCAATTGTTTTCCGCTTCATTAAATGTTGCGTATCTGGGAGAAAGTCCATGTAGGCAAAGGAAGATTCATCTTCAACTCTTTTTTCCTCGTCAGCTCTAGCCATGCAATCTGCTCCTTTCCTACTCTAGCAATCCTCCAGCATCCACCAGCATCTTGCACATACACCACAAAACACCACTTTCCTGTGAAAAGCACCAATTGTAACCCCATCGACCCAGTATATACGCTAGACCGAACCGAGCGAGCTACATTGGGCTTTTCATCTTATCTAGATGCAACATTATTTCTTATGGTGAGCATGCTAGCAACGGGTGAAATATCAACTGAATTGGGCGTCTAATTGACATTCGATTGCGTGCATTTGCAATTTAGGGACAAAATTGCAAATATGGAAAGTTACAAGAGCTTACTTAGATTTAAGGTTACCAATCCTCAATTAATCAGTTTATATGCTTGTTTGTCAATTTCCAACTCAAAATGATAATCCAAACCCATACAATTGCAATTAAAAACATTAAGGACCAAAACAAAAGAATCGGAAACACACAAAAAACCACAATAACTGAAATAACCGCAGCTCGTATTGGTAAACAAGCAAGTGTATGCTTGCACATTCTCAAAACTCTAGATTCTAGTGGCTCAAAACCGTATCGATACGCCTTCCCGCGTATCGGTATACCTTGCCGAAATACACATGCCTGTAACGATACAGATACCTGCGTATCGAAACTCAGCTTCAAATTATACTTACCCGTATCGGTACAGAGTCACGCGTACTGATATGCTCAAGCCTGTAATGGCCAAATTTGTTGGTTTTTCATACAAACATGGATTCAAATATGCTCTAACAAGCCATAAACATATGCACCACTAAACCAAAGATCAACCATGCTAGAATATCAAAGAAACAAGATCAAGTCCTAGCAACATGCTTCAATCAAAAGTCTAGAGGCATGCTTCCTAAGAACCGAACCAACCAACGCATGAAACGTAAATCCACATCAAAACAAAACATGTAAAGCCTCATATAACTCCACAACGGCAATACAAACTTAAACATAACGGGAGTTTAACAAACAACGCTCCAACAATAATGAACCTCATTTCCTTTATTACTACTAATCTAGTTTGAAAACCATACTTTCGAGTAGATCAAGTCCTTGGATTTCCCCTCGCTTACTCGCTGCCTCCAACCTTTAATTCTCTGCATTGATGGACAAAGAGAGCGTAAGCACACTAGGCTTGGTGAGGAGTGCTCAAAAACAACCACCATCAATGCATTTAAAACCGGTTATAAAACCACAGTGAAAATCCCATTTTCAACCTCTTTGAAAACATCATCATGCATTTCAATCCATGCACTTAGCATTTACAAAACATGCATATTCAACCATATGCAACATGTACCATGGATCAATAGCAAAATCCCATTGCTAACCCTCAATTTAAACTTTCCCATGCATAACAACCCATATGCAAGGCTTAAAGAGTAAACATGTATAAATCAACATTATACAACATATTCCATCAACATGATACATTATCAATTACATTGGCTTTTAAGTGATCAGAACCAAGATCCACTTTACAAAATATTACATCGGATACACAGATTCAACAAGTGTCCTCTCAACACTTCATACAATCTCAACCAAAATTCTGGTACAATCACAACTGGTACCGTAACAAACCAAATCATCGGTTAGATGCATAATCTACTAACGGGAGTTTTCGGTACCATATAACCCCTCAACCGTTAGGGTAATCATGGTGGAGTATTCGGTACACATAAACCCTTCAACACTCGAGATGACTTTTTATAGTGCACTATCACTTGCCAATATAATTCATTATTAACTATGTACCTCACTGTTTTTATATGCATCATTCCAAAACCATTTCCAATGCATTAAACCATGCATTTACAAGTATTTCTCATACTTACATGGACTATTTACCAAATGCATTCATTGTCAATATGTGGTTAAAATCAATATAAAACATACTTAAAATATGTTTAAACAGTAGGTACCATGTAATTCAAAATCAAGTGCATAAAACCAATTTTGCCAAAGCACGACCGAGGGAGAAATATCATCATACTTACTTCATAGTTTAAACCAGCATTTCAAGCTTAATTTAAACTCCCAAAGTAACCTTTAAACCATTTCAAAGCTGAAATCCACGTTCTCATTCGCTGACTTCATGAAAACCTCATTCGCCGATGCGAACTACTCCTCCAAATCTTCTGAAATGGTACCACAAGCTTGAGGATCAACCTTGCCTGATTTAACCACACAAAATAGATGATTCAATGCATCAAAATACATTCAAAGACTCAGCAACATTAATCCCCAAAAACCCTATCCAAAAACCCTTCTGCAACAACCAAAATCAACATCAAACATCTTCCACACTTAACCCAGCCAAAACCTAAATGTTTAATCCATCAAGTACCTTCAATTAACATCTAGAAACAACTCAATATCATCCTTATACTTCTAGCAATCATAAAACACCCAAACCCACCAAAAACACATCACTAGCAACCTAGGAAATTAGAGATTCACTTAGTTTCGAGATTCTAATGTTAAATCAAACCTATTAACATTATTAACCATCAAAATTATGATTAAAACAAATCAAAAACTCAATAAAATAGATCCAACACGAAAATCACTCAATTCTATCAATTAAACCTTAATTTAACCAATTTCCATAATTAAATCATTAAAATTAATTAGAAAGCATTAAAGAAGGATCAAATAATTGGAAATTTTAGTAAAGAACCATTCATTAGAGGAGAAGAATGAACCATACCTCTAATGGGTGAATTTTCTCTTAATTAGATGTTTTACTCTTGAAAAACAAAGGAAAACAATAAGATTTTAGAAAACGAGATTGAAGAATCCATTAGAAATCAAGAGTTTAAGAAATCAAGATCATTACCACAAATCTTTGATGAAAAAAAGAGTGTTTGGCTGAAGAGACCTTGAGAGAAAAGAGTTACGACAAAAGTAGTTTTAGAAAAATAATCATTTTTCCTTTATTAAATCCCCTTTTAATTTCCCTAATTAAAACACATTTAAAATAATCCAAATTAAGAGGAAATCAGATTAAAACATTTGGTAAAATTGCTCCTTAAAGATTCTAAGATTTGACCCTTTTTCAAAATAGTCACTAAAACAGTTTTTCATTATTTACATTTTGGTCACTAGCCAAAATATCCAAATTCTTTTTTTCAAAATTGAATTTACCAAAAATATCCATATATTAAATAATAAATTTAAGATATTTTCCATATTTTTCTCACACCAAAAATATTTCTTCCGATTTAAAATCTCGAATCTCTAATTATTGGACCGTCTAATCAACCTAGAAACTCCTAAGCCCAAAAATGAGGCGTTACAACTCTCCCCCACTTAGGAAATTTCATCCTTGAAATTTACCTAAAGTAAACAAATGCGAAAATTGTTGCAACATGTCAGCCTTACTCTCCCACGTGGCCTCCTCAACTCCACGGTGTCGCCACAACACCTTCACAAGCTCGATCATTTTGCCACGAAGAAATTTACTGCTAGAGTCAATGATCTCTACAGGTTACTCATCATAAGATAAATCTAGTTGTAACTCAATATCCTCCATCGATATAACATGTGATGGGTCAGACCGGTACTTCCGCAACATCAACACATGAAACACATCATGAATCCTCTCTAAATCAGAAAGTAACCTCAAATGATAAGCCACAGGACCTACACGCCCCACAACCTCATATGGTCCAATGAACCTCAGACTAAGCTTTCCCTTACGCCCGAACCGCATCACCTTCTTCCAGGGTGACACCTTTAAGAAAACACGATCACCAACAGCATACTCAATCTCTCTACACTTCAATTCTGCGTAGGATTTTGGATGATCCGATGCCACTTTCAAGCGATCCCAAACAAGCTTCACTTTCTCGTTTGTATCTTTCGACACATCCGGCATAGAAACATATTTTTCCCTAACCTAGGCCCAACACAAAGGCGTACGACACTTTCTACTAATACAAGGCCTTATACGGTGCCATCTGTATACTAGGTTGATAACTATTGTTATAGGTGAACTCCACCAAAGGCAACTGTTTCTCCTAGGTTCCTTCAAACTCAATGATGCAACATCTCAACATATCCTCCAAGACTTGGATTACACGCCCAGACTGACCATCCGGTTGAGGACGATACAAAGTACTGAAATTCAACTGTATACCCAAAGCCCGATGCAAACACTCCCAGAACCTCGCTGTAAATCATGGGTCCCTATCCGAAACTATAGATTTGGGCACTCCGTGTAAATACACAATTTCTGCAATATACAGATCCACCAACTTATCTAAGGTATATGTTGTATACACTAGCACAAAATATGCACACTTCGTAAAACGATCAACAATCACCCAAATAGAATCCTTTTTAGTGGGCATCAACGGCAACCCAGACACAAAATCAATGGTGATTCTCTCCCACTTCCATTCTAGTATCCTCAAAGGTTGCAACAACCCGGAAGGAAACTAATGTTCAGCCTTGACACGCTAACACAGCATGCATCTAGCAACAAAATCAGCCACATATTTCTTTAAACCAACCCAATATTACTCTTCCTTCAAACCTCGATACATCTTAGTACTACCGGGATACATAACAAAATGACTAGTATGCGCATCGGTCAAAATGGTATGCCTCAACTCATCATCATTAGGCACCACTATCCGATCTTTGAAACACAACACCCCATCATCATTAAAGTGAAAATTTGTCAAATTTTCATCCATGATATCCTTAACATGCGGTACGAACGCATCATCAAAAGGTTGTTTGTCCTTAATCAACCGTGACAAAGGCTTTTCTTGCAGCTCAGCCAACAAGTCTCCACTGCAACCTTAATCAACTGTCACACTTAACTGCATAAACATCATCCTTAACTCCACCGCAACCTTCTTACTCAAAGCATCGGCCACAACATTAGCCTTTCTAGGATGATACTCAATCGTCAAATCATAATCTTTAAGCAACTCCAACCATCTATGTTGCCTAAGATTCAAATCCTTTTGCGTTATCAAGTATTTCAAACTCTTATGATCCGTGTACACAACACACTTCTCACCATAGAGATAGTGCCTCTAAATCTTCAAAGCAAACACAATCGAGGCAAGCTCATGATCATGCGTAGGATAATTGCACTCGTGCACCTTCAACTGTCTAGGTGCATAACAACCCAAGCCTACATATGATGCATCATTATAAACGACAAACTTTACACCCGACTCAAGTTGAATCAAGATTGGAGCTTGCGTCAAAGCCTCCTTTAACTTCTCAAAAGCCCTTTGTCTGTCCTCTGTCCACTTGAAACGGACATTCTTTTGAAACACTTAGTCAATAGAGTGGCAATCCTTGAAAAACCATCCACAAACCGATAGTAATAACCAGTCAACCCAAGAAAACTCGCTTGGATTCGAAATCGACCATATCTCTTTGCTTGGTCAACCAATCCATGCCCAAGATTACATCAAAACTGTAAAACGGCAAATCCATCAAATCAGTCGCAAACACATGACCTTGTACCGAAAAAAGGGCATATTCTAAACAACTTCCTTGTAACAACCATCTCACCAAAAGAATTAGTTACTTGCATTCCCACATATAACACCTCGATAGGTATATTAAGCAAATGCTTATGCTTACGCAAGATATATGAATGTGTTTAACCAGAATCAACCAAAGAAAACAACGAAAAAGATTGCAATGTAAATGTACCTACAATCACGTCGGTGTCATTACTTCCCTTGCAATGTGCATACACCCTCGTAGGACCACCACCCTTTGGTTGAATAGCAACGGAATGAGCTATCATCCTCAGACCCTTTTCCTTTCGCTGAAACTGCCCTCAACCACGACCTCTTTGTGGTGCGACTGTAGGTGCCCTGGCCTGTCCACCTGCCAACAACGAACAATCATGCCTCAAATGATCGCTCGATCCACAACTTCAATAAGAGTTAGCAACAATAGGCGCATGAGGCTGTCCTTCACGAGCCAGGCATGGATAGTTTCGCCTCATGTGGTCACATGATCCATAAACCCAACAGGTATTATATGCTGCTTTAGCTTGGGTATCCTGACCCTGCGATCCTTGTTCAGCACTACCTCCACTACGCCTCAAGTTAAGGTGATACCTCTTATGACGATGCTTCTTAAATTGACCACTACCGGATCCAGAATCAGTGACTCTCTTGCTAGAGCAAGAACTTTCCATACAAACTATGCGAACGTTCTAACAACAACCCCGTTTGCCCAGCAACTAACACAGACACGTGTACTTCAACAACAACAGCTTGAAAAGCTCTGGTCATCGCCTAAATCAAATGCGCCATATCACCCAACACTGGCCCAGCCAGCGCAGATGGTACTTGCTCCACTCCTATAGGTGAATTAGGTGGAAGGGGTGGCAAACCTCTAGGAGGTATAACATTCTCCTGATTCCCCTGCTCGACGGTAGTAACATTCATGCTAGACCTCAATTCTCTCCTCGGTCTCATTGTGCTAATAAATCTAGTATATTCTCAATTTTTACATCGTTTACAATGTCTCGTATGTGCCAATATCAGTATCAGATGAAAGACAAGTTACAGTACTACGCCTCTAAGCTTAAAAGTACGCACTCATCACCAATATCAGTCTCAAATGAAAGATAAGTTCCAGTACTATGCCTCTAAGCTTAAAATTACGAAAATTTTAAGATTAATAACCCAAAAAAACATCTCGAACATGCCTATAAAGACATTTTAGCTTGTTATTCATGCACAAAACCAAGCTTTGAAACCATTTTCAACACAATTTTTACATCGTTTAAAATGTCTCGTACGTGCCAATTTCAGTCTCAGATGAAAGACAAGTTTTAGTACTACGCCTCTAAGCTTAAAAATTACGAACTTTTTTTGATTAATTACCCAAAAAAACACCTCGAACATGCCTATAAACCCTTGTATTTCAGTCAGGATTGCACAAATCTCGCTTTCTATAAAAAGCAAACTCCATGTAATAAATCACGCGATAAATTAATCTGCCCCTTCAATTTCTCGCAGACCTCGCTATGTGCATAACGCGAGGTCTTTATCCCTAATTTTAAATTGGGTTATCTGAAAAGTCCTTCCATGTAGGACGGACCTCGCGTCCTACAGAGAACGAGTTCAGTACTCAATTTTCACAAAATGCGAGGCTTTTTATGTGGCCTATTTGGGGGTCATTTTTCTAATAAAATTGGGAAGGGATAATTTTTCTAAATAATGATTAAAAATGGTTTTTCATATAAAATTGTTGAACAACAAAGGTAACGTACAACAGGTTATGGTACAGTTACGATGCAGCACCAATAAAAATGTTACAAATACGAAACTTAAAATGTTACTCATCAACTTAAAATGTTACCCCTTCAATTTCTCGCGGACCTCGCTATGTGCATAACGCGAGGTCTTTATCCCTAATTTTAAATTGGGTTATCTAAAAAGTCCTTCCATGTAGGACGGACCTCGCGTCCTACAGAGAACGAGTTCAGTACTCAATTTTCACAAAATGCGAGGCTTTTTATGTGGCCTATTTGGGGGTCATTTTTCTAATAAAATTGGGAAGGGATAATTTTTCTAAATAATGATTAAAAATGGTTTTTCATATAAAATTGTTGAACAACAAAGGTAACGTACAACAGGTTATGGTACAGTTACGATGCAGCACCAATAAAAATGTTACAAATACGAAACTTAAAATGTTACTCATCAACTTAAAATGTTACACTTTTCGATAACATTTTAGGTTAGTGATCTCACGACAAGTGTCGATAGTCAAAGTCAAATTTTGATACTTAACCACCAACTTAAAATGTTATCGAGAAGCGTAACATTTTAGGTTGGTGAGTAACATTTTTTTTGACATTTCGATTGGTGTCGTATTGTACCCTGCCGCACCCTAGACTTATCCAACAAAGGGATGGAATCCATCACCGACACAAGGAATCAAAATCCACTGTTCCAAATTTCGATACTTAACCAACAACCTAAAATGTTATCGAGAAGCGTAACATTTTAGGTTGGTGAGTAACATTTTAAGTTTTATTTTTTGACATTTCGATTGGTGTCGTATTGTACCCAACCGCACCTTAGACTCATCCAACAAAGGGATGGAATCCATCACCGACATAAGGAATCAAAATCCACTGTTCCACTCCAACACTATACCTTATCAACTCACCTCAAGTATGTACTTTGTTCTAATTTCAACCATTTTATTATGCTCAAAACTATAATATTCCTAAAATGAAATATGTCTATATGTTGTTTTGTTTATTATTGTTACAATAATGGAATGCATGCTTCATTAACCTCACACGTGGAGGATATGATGTCCACATGTTGAGAATTCTAGTGCTTTAAGTGGGCCCGTATATATATATATATATATATATATATATATATATATATATATATATATATATATTGTTTAGGGTAAATTATACCAGTGACCACCGAACTATTTGGGGATACCTATTTTGACCACCAAACTATCGAACTCGTCAATCGGACTACCAAACTTATTAAATTGACCTATTTTGACCACCGTCGTTAAAGAACTAACGGATGGGTGACGTGGCAATTAACATAAATATATAAAATTACACATTTGGTCCCTGTTATTTATCTATTATACCAATTTGGTATAATCTAGGGATAGATATTTGATAAAGTCTTTGAGTATTATTTTATTATTTAATTTTTTTCAAGTCGAGTTATATTGAATATATTTGTTTGAGTTTTTACTTAAATTTGTTATAATTATTTATAATATTATATTATTATTTGCTTTTAATTTAAACGACTATTTAATCATTAGGGGCGGATCTCGTCAACATAATTTGAGGGAGCTATTTAAAATTTTCAAAAAAATTTGAGGTCTAAATTAGAATTTTTAAAATTTTTAATTGTTTAATTTTAAAAAGATGGAGTCTAACTATTTTTTTAAGAATATGAGAGTTAATGAAAAAAATTTAAAATTTTAAGAGGGAATTAATTAAAAATATTTTAAATTTTAAAAAAAGAATTTTTAAAATTTTAAAAGGACAAAATTAAAACTTTAAATTTTTTTGAAAGATTAAGTGTTGATTTTTTAAATTTTTTAGAGAGTGAGGGCTCCCATTGACTTCAACTATGGTTTGCCCCTGCTAATCATATTTTTTGGCCAAACTCTTTCTAATCATATATGATATACACATATTTTTATATTTTTTCATATATGTAAGATTTTTAATTTATTTAATAAATAAAAATCATATAAAATTATAGAATAGATTTATAATGTTAACTTTTAGATTATTAAATATTTGAAAGATAGAATATTATATATCTAGGGATATGTATTTGATCGAGTCTTTTGTGTATTACTTTATCATTCAATTTTTTTAATTTCTTTTTAAGTTAAGTTGAACCAATTATATTTGTTTGAGTTTTAACTCGAATTGATAATTATCTATAAGGTTATGATATTACTTTATTCTAATTTAAATGAAATCATAATTTTAAACCAAACTCACTCAAATCATATACAATATACACATATTTATATTTTTTCATATGTAAATAAATTTTGTAATGTTCTTTAATAAATTAATATTGTATAAATTATACGGTATATTTTAAATGTTACTTTTTAAAAGAAAAAATTGTTGATGATTGTGATGAGAGAGTATAAAGGAGTGAAATAACTGACGAGAAAATAGAGTTTGTAAATAGTTACAATTGATGGATCAAATTAAATAAAACATAAAATTAATGATTAAATTACAAAAAATGGAATTTATTGTCAAAAAGAAAAGCTTACACAAGTATTATAAGGTAGTTGAGGAGCACTTGAAAAAAAATCAGAGATTAAATCATAAAACAATCAAATTAACTAAAAAATACTTAATTTGTAATATATATTTTTCAGACTTTTGCAATTTTCATGTATTGTCCTTAACATTGCCTTGAGAATCAAGTAGTCTAGATACTCGAATCCAATAACATATGTTCTTAAACAAGGGTACTTGAAGTACCAAACAAGGGACCGTAATTCAAGACCATAGTCAATTCTCTCAAGGAGCTATAGGGACTCTATGGCATGCCAATTGTACCTACGACTGACTCGAAACCAAGGCATTCCCTTTTAGTCTTATCGTATCAATTTCGAGTTGAGTTTGGTCAATTACTCAAGTATTCGATTGAGTATATATATTTTTCTCAAGTAAGTTTAAGCAAGGATCCGAGATTGTAGGATCATATAGCAATGCTGAATTTTCATCATAAGTCATCAGAGCACAAATATACATACATCATTCAAAATATTTCATTTTTCTAGATCAAGCAAAGTCTATTTTCAAGTACTCACCTTGAAGTACTTACCTCCGGCCCAAGCTAACATTTACAAGCATACCACAACTAACAAATAAAAGTAAACATGCAATTTAAATATAAGCATTGCTCGGGAAAGCCATAAGTTAACCTGAGGCTTTTAAACTACACCACATTATATCCCGAAATTACAAGATACTCGAATCTTTAACTAAAACTCACTACTTATTCAATCCCTCCCTAACTTCTTCTTGGTCCTCTAGGTCATCTGTTCGATTCAAAGAGGCTTCCAAATCGTTTCCAAGAGTAGTTGTCCTAAACAAGCTTAAATTCTCCTTCTCTCTCAAGACATTTGTCTCGGCTTGGAGAAGATGAAGGAATGAAATTATCAATTCCATTCTTCCTCCGCCAACTACTCAATCCACATGTCTAAGATAATTCTTTGACATGTGTATTAACCATAATCTATTTCTAATTTAGCATGCAACTTCCTAATTCCACCCTTATCACATTTTAGTACTTATAAATTGGTCAATCTTTTCCTTTTTTTTCTTTCAATTGCATCATTGAATTACTAAATTAAACCAATAGGTGATAGATAAACCACAATTGATTTTATTTTATTTTATTACTCACTTCTAAGTCGATGCTTAGGTAATATGCAAACAATTTGGCTAACATTATATATCTCTAGTTACTTTTAGCCCGGTATTTGGGGTATTACATTATATCAATGCTAAAACCCTACATTCTAAACTCTAGACCCTAAATTTTAATTATGAACTTAAAATTTTAAACTCTAAATCTCTAAATTCAAATTAGACCCAAAAAATTATTTTTCACTGTTAGTGCATGAAATATTTTCTCAAATATTAAAAGGTTATATTTTGATGCACAAGCTGTATAAAAAAATTTACACAACCCTTCATATTTAAGCTATAAAATCTAAAACCTATATTCCTAGCCCCTAACACCCTAAACGGTAAACTCTAAATTCTAACCATAAACCTTAAATTTTACACCATACACATTAAACCCTTAAACCCTAAATTAAATCCCTAAACCCTAAAATTAAAAGGCTTGTGTATCAAAATATTTTCCAATATTAAATATGTTATATTATATGAAAATACTTTGATACACAAGCTTGTTTACACACGAGCCTTTTATTTTTAGAGTTTAGGGAATTAGTGTGTATGTCATATAATTTAAGGTTTATGGTTTCAATTTAGAGTTTAGGGTGTAGGATTTAAGGTTTTAGGTTTTAACGTGTTAAGGGTTAGAGATTTAGGTTTTAGATTTTATATCTTAAATATAAAGGGTTGTGTAAATTTTTTTATACAGCTTGTATATCAAAATATAACCCATATTATATTTATATTAAATTTAAAAATTAGAAATTATACTCTTAATCCTTGTATTCTTCTGGCTTTTAAAATTCAATTCTAAATATTTAGTCTCTCTATTTGTTTTATTTTAAAAAAATAATGTCCAAATGATGATACATGTTCAAATTTCATAAAATCTAATAATGGTGTTATCATTTGGATTTTAGTTTTTAGATCAAATAAGTATAGGGAATTAAATTCCTTAAGTGGTTAAATTTAAAGTTTTTGAAAAGTGAAGGGATTGAAGGTAAATTAGACAAATAATAACCAATAGAAAGTAAGAAGAAAGGAATTTCAAAAACATTGTTTTCAAATTCTAAAAAGTTGATGTAAAAGAAGTCATTCCCATGTTTACCAAAGCCAATCTCTTTATCCATGAAGTTGATAACCATAAAAAAAAAAAATCGATTTCAATTTCAAACTCATACAAATAATCAAATTTGAAGTTAATTATAAAGATTAAATTTATTTTTGTATCGACTCGAACTCGTTTTCTTAAATCAACCTCTTAAAAATAAAAGTTAATTGCTCCATAGAAATCGAAAACTTCAAACTGTTTAATCCCTCTGTTAGCCACACTTCTGCCACATCTTTGTTTACCAGCACGAACAACAGTAGTGGAAGGGATGAGGCGTAAACGAGACGATTAATGCACTTGAGAATGCATAAGAGTCTAAAGAATGGCAAGTTAATATATGGCTAATAAACAGTGGGTTCTTATAATTATTGGAAGAGTATTTTTAAAAAAAAAAAATTTAACAGTTAGATAAAGAAAAAAAAGTGTATAACCGGTAAGTTAAAAAATACAAACTTGAAATGTTACCCACAAACTTAAATGTTACCAAAAGATATAACATTTTAAGTTGACATGGTAAGTTTCAAAACTTACTAACAAGTATCAAAACTTAGCATAATATATAACATTTTAGGTTACCATAATATACAATATTTAAGGGTACAACCTAAAATTTAAAAACTTAGATAATTTATATGGTTGCAACTTAAAATGTTACCGCTACTTACAACATTTTAGGTTGGATGTTGTAAGTCTTGAAACTTAGAGACAAGTTTCAAAACTCTTTGTAAAGCAACGTCTTTGTTCAAGATATTCTCCATTGTTATCAATCAAAGGATAAAATGCTTCGATGAGAAAGCAATTTGAGAAATATGCAAAAAAAAATTAAATTTTTAATTTGAGATTTATTTTTTTCTAAAAAAATTAATTTCAAATTCTTAAAACTTATTTTTCAAGTTCTTAATTCTTTAATAGTGATTTTTTAATTCTGAACTAAACCTAAGTTTTCTATTGAGTAACAAAGATTTTTTATATTATATGAGTAATCTAAACATGATTTTAACAAATAAAACCTAGAATTAGGTAATTGACGAAAGAAATAGCTTATTGTCAAGTTCTTTTATGCGTTAATGGTGATTTTGTTAATTTCGACCTAAACCTAAGATTTTCTATTGGGTATTGAAGATTTCTTATAGTATATAAGTAATCTAAACTTTATTTTAACAAATAAATTCGGAATTAAGTAATTGATGAAATTGTAATATTGTTTTTAAGCTAGAATTCTTGATTTTGAGTAAAACAATTTAGGTTGGGAAGTTTCGATACTTGTTATGAAACTTAAAATGTAACTACTATATGGATAACACTTTAGGTTTGAATGATACAATTTTTGTAAGTTTCGAAACTTGTTATGAAACCTAAAATGTGATTAGTATGTATAACATGTTAGGTTGGAATGACACAATTTTTTTGTGAGTTTTGAAACTTTCGACTAAATTTTGATACTTGTCGTGAAACCTAAAATGTAACCGATATGTATAACATTTTAGGTTAGAATGCCAAATTTTTTTTGTAAGTTTTGAAACTTTCGACTAAGTTTCGATACTTGTCGTGAAACATAAAATGCGATCAGTATGTATAACATTTTAGGTTGGAATGATAATTTTTTATGAGTTTCAAAACTTTCGACTAAGTTTCGATACTTGTCCTAAAACCTAAAATGTAACCAATACGTATAATATTTTATGTTGGAATGACAATTTTTTGTACGTTTCTAAACTTCCGGTTGCAACAATATTACCTAATATTTAGGTCCGAGCAAGCCGAGTTTCAAGTTCTTTAACTCTTTAATGGTGATTTTGTTAACTCCAAATTAAAGCTAAAAAAATTTATTGGATAATGAAATTTCTTAAAATATATGAGTAATCTAAATTTGATTTTAACAAATTAAACCCAGAAATATGTATCTGAAGAAATAACTTATTTTCAAGTTCTTTAACTTTTTAATGGTGATTTTGTTAATTTCGAACTAAAGCTAAGATTTTCTATTGGTTAATGTAGATTTCTTAGAGTATATGAGTAATCTAAACTTGATTCTAACAAATTAAACTCAGAATTAGACAATTGATGAAAGAAATAACTTATGTTCAAGTTTTTTAACACTTTAATGGTGATTTTGTTAATTCTGACCTAAAACTAAGATTTTGTATTGGGTAATGAAGATTTCTTAGAGTATATGAGTAATCTAAACTTGATTTTAACAATTTAAACCTAGAATTTGGTAATTAATGAAAATTATAATATTGCTTTTAAGCTAGAATTCTTGATTATCAGTAAAACTCAGAGCAAAGTTTTGCTACTTCTCGTGAAATATTTTCATTCTTGGACGATCAAATCTCATATAACAATTTAGGTTGAAGTGAGTAAAATTTCAAGTTTCAACCTAAAATGTTATACAAAATCATAACAATTTAAGTTGCAACCTAAAATATTACCAATTTAAGTTTCAACCTAAAATATTACCAATACATATAACATTTTAGTTTGGAATACGTATGACATTTTAGTTTGAAAATCTAAACTTGAAATATTACCCAAAATCATAACAATTTAGTAAAATGAAGTTTCAACCTAAAATATTATACAAAATCATAACAATTTAAGTTGTAACCTAAAATATTACCAATTTAGGTTTCAACCTAAAATATTACCAATACATATAATATTTTAATTTAGAAACCTAAACTTAAAATATTACCCAAAATGATAACAATTTAGACTGCAACTAAAATTGTTACTAATATATATAACATTTTAAGTTGATAACTGAATAAAAATAAAAATAATTATACTATATATTAATCGTATTTTAACCTGTCGCACAACAAACTTACACGGGAATGTAAAATTTCACTTTGAAAAGGAGAAATATATGAAGGATTGAAAACCCGGATGTGTTGAATATGGTGATGTGGCAATATGATTGCTTACCTTATTGGATTTTGGACCACACCAGGGGCGGATGCTTGAAGCGATTAGGGAGTCATGTCCCTAAAATTTCAAGATATTAAAATTTATCTTTTAAATTTAATTTTAATTTTAATTTGACCATCTTTAAATTTTTAAAAATTTATATTAAGTTTTAAAATTTTAAATATTTTAATTAAATTTCCTCTTAAAATTTTAAAAAGTTGTTATTAAATCTCTTAAAATTATTAAAAAATTTAACTAAACTCTCAAAATATTTAAAAATTTAATTTAAACCTCTAAAACTTTTAAAAATTTAAGTTATTCTCTAAAACTTTTACCCAAGTTCCGCAACAGGACCACACCCTTTGGTCCTTCATATTTCCCCCTCAGTTTTCTCTATTGATTTTGTTTGTGAAAGTACAGTTTCAGTGTGACAATGGATCTTTTGTTGTTAGACAGTGTTTAAAGGTTTAGACATGATGAAAAACTGTGGAAGTATTCTTCTTTTGTCACCAATTGTGGCAGCATGCTGCATGATTAAGCTTAAACTGGATGGAGAGAAATAGAATAAAGCTTAAACTCAACTTCTTAAAAAATTAAAACTCAATTAACAAATAAACAAAGTAATTAGAAGCGTGTTTCAACAGTGTTAATGGGGGAAGTGGGGAACATGATTTGGGCAAGTTGAGGAGGAAGAACATCTTTTGACAATATGCACTTAAACAATGGGAAATCATGTATTATTATGTTCGCTGATTTTGGGGTTTCAAAACTTTTTTTCCTTCCATTGTTAAATCATATGTTTAATATTTGTATTCGGTTTTAATCTGAATAAACTCACACACCACTAGTAAACTAAACTATTCGAATCTAAATCATGCATACCACTTACTAGCATGTTGGACAAATCAATCAACATATTTTTAATCTCGTACTCATCTTTCGATGTAATGGCATGGTAATACACTTGTGCAAAAGCATAGTATGGTTTTGTTATAGTAAATTAAAATTAATCATATTGAGTATAACTTATAGTATGTCATGTTGTATAGAAAGTCCTATACCATATGATTTTGATAGATTCCTTTTCTCCATTATAATTTGATCCTTTTTCTATTATGATCTTGACATTTTTATATAGGTAAAACTTTGATACGCAAGCTGTGTAAAATTAATTTTACACAAGCATGTGTATTTACACTATAAAAATTCAAATTCTAAATTCCTAATTTAACCCTAAAAAACTAAACCCTACACCCTAAATTCTAAACACTAACTTTAAATTCTAAACCTTACAACCTAAACTCCTAAACTTTAAACCTAAACTAAAACCCTAAACTCTAAAATTAAAAAAAGTTTACACAATCTGTATATCAATTTTTTTTATATTTAGATAACTTTTAACGTTTAAAAAATAAAAAGAACAATATATACAATATTTATTTAAATAGAAAAAATGTCAAGTCACATGTTCAAAAGAAATCATGTCACATTATTCGATGAATTAATGGTAAAAATTTGGTCCTAACTGAAAATGCACATTTTGGAAAAGCATAGTGTAGAAGCAACCAAATTGTAATAGGCATTAAATCTACTGAAAATGCATAGTACAAAGACTTTTATATATACCGGGATGAGGTAGTAAATTCCTTAAATAACGTAAGAGGTTCTTTGAAAAAAAGTTAGAGGTTTAAATTATAACGTTATAAATGGTTACGGAGCAAACTAAGTTGGGAGGGTCACCCTATTATTACAAACATTAATTAAGTTCCAAACACACATTTTCTCATATACCCTTGATAGCTAACGTTGAAAACTATACCTTAATGTAGAACTTGAGTATCAGATATAAGAGGGTTCCTAAGACTGTCAGGATTTGAAGAAAACTGAATTGGTAGCAAGGCTGGGTCCCGATAGGCAGTCACCAAGTCCTCATAGAACTCTGCCATATTCGGATCATGTCGATCTTCCCTGTCTCTCTTTATCAAAACCTGAAAGATTTAAAATCCGAGCCAAGATCATGATCGAGGATTCATGGTAACGATTGCGTAACTTAAAAGCGGTATGTGAAGATACATACCTCGGCAGGGTAAGCGATGAAATTCGGCAAGAAACGTTTCCGGCAGTACTCGTTGAAGAGAAGTGTGAGGATAGGAAGAGGGAAAACCAAAGTAGCTGCTAATGAGAGTTTCTTCAGTGTAAAGATTCCAAATGCAATGGCTTGCATGAGTACGAGAGAGAATATCATCGAGTTGTGCACAATGGGCCAAAACTTCCCTGCGGTCTCAAACTTTGGTGCATATACATTAATGAACTGCAAAATAAATTTGTCAAACATTAACGCAAGTTGTCCAAAATTAATACCAGAAACTACCTGTCTGTACAAATTGTGATATACATGTCAAAAATTAAAATGTGCCCCATGAAGAATCAATAACAGAGGCTTCATATATTATAATTTCCGGTCAGTAACTCAATCTCCATAACTTAATCGTACAAAGATGCGGTAATATGTATCTGACATGGATATGTTCGAATATAATGCATGCACATCTTACGAGAATACAGTCGTATGCAATCTACTAGTAGAAGTATCCTACAGTGGTAGGACCTAAGATTAACACTAAAGTAGTGCCTTTAGATCTATGTCAATTTATCCAGATGTGCTAGTTCAGTGTAGATTACTCATCTCAGTTGATAAACGGATTCTGAGATTAAAGAAACTAGCTTGCAATGACTACTTGAAGGTGAAAAATAGAAATCGTAGGTAAAAAATGGAACACAGATAGATAACTAACCTGGTTGCGATAGATGATATAAGCAAGACAGAGGTACACCAAAAGGAAGGGCAGAATTAGTGGTGCAAGGAAGAAATATGTAATTCCTAGAAGTCCAAAGAAAAGGATTCTCGGAATGTCTCGGTGGTAAGGAATCGATGGAACTTCAAACTCTTCGTCCGAGCAACAACTGAAAGGTTTCTTTATTAGACTCCAAATAAGAGGGATTACGCGAAAAAGTTCTGATGAAGTACTCGTCCATCCAGATGTCACCACATAAGCAATGAAAAATGATGCCTACAGAAAGAATCACAGCAGTGTCATTGTCATGGATAATGAAAGAACCCCATTCCCTTTTCCCCCTACTAAATTGGATCAAATTAGTCCAGGAAGTCTGGCAGGAAAATGCATTATCACCTGTGCAGGAACAGCAACGCCGAGCTTGGCTGGAATATTCTTGGGATCAAGGAATATAGAAACCTGATATAAAATTGATCCAGAAAATACAGTTGCGAAAAATATGTTCCATATTGTGAACCAGAGCACTTTGTTACATGCACTCTTTTGAATTTCACTGTGGCATATGTATCCTTGAATGGAGGAAAGGAACTCCATTATTGGAGGCACAATCTTGAGAAATATCTGAAGAATAAGGCTGGGAAGGTACCCTGTAACTACCTCACTGACGAATGTTCTGCAAATGGAACACATAGATCAAACTTTGAAATACTAAGAAATGAACATAGATGGATAAATAACATGAAAATGCTCAGATATCATACACTTGCCACGCCATGCCTACGAGAATATGATGAACTATTTATATATCAAAAGCAACAAATTAATATTATTGGTAGAGCTGCAATCTTCTAATTAAAAATCTCAGTGATCTAGTTCTGGCTGATATTACAAATTGAAGCAACAGAAATACCACATCAAGATATGATCAACTACACTATTATTTATTTCGCCGAGGTTTTCATCATATAATTTGGCAGAATATAGGAAGAGTTTTCCGTGACTTTTACAAGGCGAAAGCTTTGGCAGCAACAGAAACATACAGCAGCCAAAGAAGATAAACAACAGGAATGGTGATGAAATGAAATAAGCTGGAGCTTTTAATCTACACTTACATGGTTAGAATGCTTTTCAAGAACGGAAACCAAACCTCCAACTGATTTAGGTTAGTAAGACCTTGCACAACCAGAACAGGAATAAGAAACAGAATTGTCAGGAGTATACATGCAACAACAACAACAATCTTAGAAAGCCATCTTTTCATGAATGTTGATGAGAAAAAGGGCCAGAAGATATCATGTGGCTCAGGAGCTAGCTCTGTGACCCACTCTGTTGGGTTAGTTGATTGTTGCATGTGGAAGGCAACTGCTGCGCCGTACCGAGACTTGAAAGAGACAAAAGCTGCTCGAACTTCCTTTTACATTGCATAAGAAATTATCAATAGGATGCTCCATGCACCACAAAATAATTTCAAACCAACTTAATTGCAAAAGGTTAGCTTTAATTTAGAATGCAAGACAAGATCCCATGAAAAGTTGGAAAACATAACAAACAGAAAGAACAGGCATCAAACACATACTTCTGCTGCCAATGAAACTTCAGATCGCTCTAATCTCATATTCTCCTCTATGTTTTCTAATTTCTTTCCGTAATGATCCACCAGATCAACCTTCTGCCGAAACAACCCAACATGCCTATACTTTTGCCGATTGGATTCTGATTGTAAGTGCGTAAGCCTTTTATACAATTTTTTTGCATCCTTCTGAAAGGGATTAAAAAAGTAAAGAAATAAAAGTTAGAAATAGAAACATGGCACTAGACCTTCTGCTAACAGAAACATAAGAAGAAAAATACCACTAACAAATCCACAGGCTTACGCTTAACCATATATAGAAACAAATCCACAGGCTTAAGTTGAAAATATCGCTCAATTATGTTAATTTATCACGCATAAAAAAGAAATAAAAGAAGAACTAATGAAAAAAATATAAAAATGGGTAAATCAGAACTAGAAGTCTAGAAGTTCAAGGAAATGAATACATTAAAGACAATTGCTTACAATGAGACTTTGAAGTTTACTTGATTGATGAACAACCATATATGAAAGGTAAGTAGAAGGATGGTACTCCAGGAAAAACCTTTCAACACTCTCTCTCACACTACTCCCAGCAGAAACAGGGATCCTACGCACCAATATTGTGAACTGATGCGGCTGAGGTTTAGTCGAGTGAAAAAAAATCAATCCTTTTTGCAGTTATATATTTATATTCCTGCAGAAAAATCACCACTTAGTACCCAGTTCAATATAATCACGTAAATAGCTCCAACATCATTTACAAGTCAAGGAACATAATTATCAATAAAACCAGCTAAGTTCTTCGCATCCCTGTGACATTGAGAGATAATACACTGTTCAAACAAACATAAGACTTGAAATTTCATATAATAGACTAAGGACTTTGATGGAGTTGAATTCTGTTAAATGAGTTTCTTTGGTGCGTAGAACTAGACTTATGTAATAGAGCAGAAAGCAAACAAATGCAGTGACAAGATACACAGCACTAAAGTGAGCCCATAACCTGCCAAAACAGATGAAAGTAAAACTAATAAGTTCAGTTCACACTTGACTAGGCCCTAATCATATAATAAAGCTAAAATTTCTCAGTTCTAACAGATGATCGCCAGTTCTTTAAGGCTTAAGAATATAAAAGCATGATCTTTCTATGGCATAACTTATATCTCTTAGGTTTCTCTCAAAGGTACCACTAAAACACTCTTTCTTGAGGAAATTTAAACGTTCATTTTTGAAGCCATTCATCTATTTCACTCAAGTCAAGTAGATATGCAGAAGCAACATTCAACTCAAGTGAAAAGTAACTTTAAACTAGAACTTACCTTTTTGAGCCACTGCTTAGATTTGAAATGGTAAACACATCCAAAGAATTATTAGACAAATCAGAAAAATTAATATCTTGAAGCTGATCTCCAGAGCAATTAACCGGAAGAAGAACAAATATACCAATAACCCCAGCAAACAAAAATACTTTCAAACTGCAGTATTAAGAGCAAATAAACAAACACAAGGTTGAGTCAGAAAAGCACTCGATAAAACCTTAACAAAATTGTTAATATCAAATATCAAGGAAAACTTAAAGATCATGTAATGCATGCATACAGCTGAAAAGAACAATTAATCTTTTGTTCCAATCCATTCTGCAATCCCTCTCTCTCTCTCTCTCTCTCTCTCTAACACACACAAAATAAATAAAAACAAGGACTCAATCGGAAAAAGGAAAACTACAACTAAAATGTATAACCCAAGATCTCTTAATTGATTACTTATGAAGCTATGGAAATCACATTATATCTAATGATTTTCTTTTTGACAGTAGCATACACTTCCATAGGAAAGAAATCACCCACCTAAATGTTATAATGCGCATAAAGACAACAGCATCTAAGCTGGAAGTTGACAAGAGGTCCTCTTCAGATAGCTTCCATGCCCTTTTGACCCAGCCAGTAGATGGTATTAGCCTTTCCAAGTTGAAAGAACTTCGCTTAGATTTCCCTTCAGGGTCCAACAAGCGTGGTATATAAACCTCATAATTACTAGGTTGTTTCCTCAAAATTGAATACAATGTGAAGAATAATACACAAAGTCCAGAATTTATTCCCACAGATGTAAGTAGAGCAGATACAAGCATTTCTTCAGAGCAATATCAAACCCTTCAAAAAGACGGCTTATAGATCAAAACTGCAACAGAAATAATTAAATTAATCAATTATTGTTACATAGCAAAATAACACATTTTCAAGAATAAAAGACATTTCAACAACAATCTATCCATCATAATTCATAAGCTTTAAGGAAGTTTGCAGGATTTCACTGCATAAATGCAGAAGTGATAAATCATTTCAATCGGCCGAGAACAATTTTCATGTGAATGATCAAGTATATCATTTCACTGCATAACTTGTATCCAAAAGCTAATTAATGATTTTCATGTAATCTAATATTCCTTCATACAATTATCAGACGGAAATGCCTAATTTTCGTTACTTTATTTCTCATTCCCGGTTCTACAGCTTCCTAAAATGCCAGCAGTCAACATTTTCATCCAAAAACAAACAATCACATGATCATAAGACCGCGAAAAGCGATTCAAGTTAGAAATGGAGCAATTATTCAACTCAAACAGCTACGAATCAGAAATATACAAACTATAATAAGAAAAGGAACAACAACAATTTGCGATAACTTCACTGCACTACTTGCTGCAGCTCTAAGATCAACCTAAAACAGAGACAGAATCTAATTTCAAATTTTGAAACTCAGCGATCACTGTGAAGAAAGAAAAATACCTTTTTTTCTGGTACAGATTGGACTGTTGATAGATTGAATCGGACGAAGCAAGAAGGATTTTCAATACCATTAATTCAGAGGACGATAGAGCAGAACTTTGTAGTTGCAGTAGCTTCTTCTTCTACTTACCTTTCTTTTCCTTCAATTGCCAAAAATACCCTTTTAATTCCCTTCTTTGGATTAAAATTAATGAACTGTCCTAATTTCGTGCTTGGATTTCTTTCTCTTTTTCTATTTTTTTAATATGGAAAAAGGTTTTTAATTTTTCTGATTAATAAATAAATAAAATTTGAATTGAGTTCGTTGATTTATAGTTGAAGTCAACGGTAATCGAAGAATCTACCAGTCAATCTACCCGCCAAGATATTTGCATTTCAAATAAAAAAAAGTTGGCCACGGAGCAAAACACATTTGTTTATTAGTATTATTTTTTACTATCACCGATTCATTAATCCATTAATCTGAATCAAATATCATAGAGACTTATCTCAATAATTAGATATTTTTAAATTTTAAAACATTTAAATATATTTTTTCTATATTTTATGAGTTAATTGTATCATACGTCCTCAAACTATAACCCTTATTTTAAAATTGGTCCCTCAAACTTTTGAACGTTCTGATTTTATCCTCAAAATATGATTCTCATTCTAAATTGATCTCAAACTTTTGAACATTCTAATTTCATCCTCAAATTATTGCTTATGTCACATCATACTATTACATAATACGTATTAGTGTTTATATTGCAATAAACAATTTTTACAACGTTTTTATTAACATGAAACATGATTAGCATACAATAATAATTTGAAGATGATAATATTTCTATTATTCTTTCAATTTAGTATATTTCATTCACAAGTTAAAATTTAAACGATTAATATTATTTAAAAGACTTAATACATCCTCTACTGAAACTAGACCGAACCAATGGATAATCGGTCTAACATCCTTTTTTAACTCACTATTGCCTTACAAATCTTAACCCGACTAGTGAATGATATTCATCATAAGATATACGAGTTCAAATCGCTCTGTCTACAAGGTGTATGCACATTGTCAAAAGTTAAAAATATGTATGAACATAAATTACCTTGTAACACCTTTAAACTATTCGAAAAAAATCTTAGCTGGACTAAGCTCAGCCCAAAAGTCTAAAGGGCTAAAAGCCCAACCGTCAGCAAAGCGAGGTTCAAATATCCGTCTTTGAAGTTTCTTGTTGCAAAAGACGGACGGCAAAAGCTGAAAGGTGAAATACTCAAGGCCGAAATCTAATCGGGAAGTCTCTGATTTGAGGTACGAATTTCACAATTTTTAGTTTTTTTTTTGTCATTTTTATCTCACTTTTGATCCCCCCCCTTTAATTTCCCATCAGATTCAAGATATTTCTGCTCATTTCCTTTAGTTACTGAATTTTGTTTGCGATTTAGTTAATTTTGTGATTATTTTTTGGAACTCTTATCTTAAGTTTCCTATTTGTTAGCTCACAATCTATTTGGTCATGGTGGTGCGGCCGCTGGCGATTTGTCGGCGGTGGTGTCGTACCCGTTTATTCATGTTTATTTGAAATTTCCGCCTCGTATCCGCCCGCCTAAGATTCATAGGTTGGCTTCCAAGGTTCTGAGTGGTAGTTTCTTCATTAAACTATATCATGTGGAATACAGTGTGTTTGAAATTCTGAAGGGAAACAAAGTGTGAAAAATGAGTAGGTTAGAAAATAAACATATGAAACAAACGAGGAGTTATTTAGGAATATAAATCGATAAATCTAAGATCATTGATGAAGTTTTGAGTGGTAGAAAACGGAGCATAAAGTAAAATATCACCAGTCTTCTCTTTATGTTCGAGTTAAGAGGGACTAACAATGGAAGTTTCAAGGTGATTAAGATTGGCTTCTAGTTCATCTCATCACCGAGTCGCTCACCCTTGGCTCTTTGTTTTCCATGTTAGTAAAGAAATAGAAATTGAATGGCTAATAATTGGAATTTCAAATATCATCATATTCAAACTTCTCAAAGTAAGTACTTTTAGTTTGTCATCATTTGATCGAAAACTTTAAGGGTTTAACTATTCTTCATTAGCATTTGTTTTTAATCTCACAAGCCACTACTAGTCCGTAGTTATTTGAGGTTTATTGATGTGAGGCTTGAGTCGTAAGTGGGATTAGGAAACTTGATTCTCTTGTTCTTGTTCTTGTTCTTGTTCATTTGCAGTATGTTGATACCCATAGCGAGTGACATGTTTTGTAGTTGCAGATATACAGTGTATGTTGTCCAAAGAGTTACTCATTCCACATAAATTTTTCATATATCTCTGACATGGAACATGGAACGAAAAACAACATTTGTAGGCTGTCAATACATTTTCAAAAAGGGATTGAATAATAAAGCTTTTGTGTTTTTAAATTTTTGGATGCATTGTTGCATGGCTTTTGAAGGTTGGAGTTGGCTTTGTAAGAATAGTTTTGGTTTTATTGAAAAGACCAGTTGTTTGATGATGCTTGTATTTGTCTTGAGTAATGAAACAATTTAATTAGTTGCTCTTAAATTCCTCGCTGCATTCTGTGGATTGTTTTAATATAATATTTTTCTGACTAAATCGGCTGCAATCTTTCTGTTGAAGTAGCTAGAAACTTCTTGGGTTACTTCAATCGTATCACTTTTGTACTGGAATTTTGTGATTTATTCGAGTTTATCTATGTCGAACTGAATTGTTGATTTTGCAGGATTTGGAATTACTAAGCGTTTGCAATGTTTTCATCACATCTCCCAGCAACCACTGATTCAATTGCTCAGGCCCTAGAAGCCAAAACACCGTCTGAAGCCATCTCAATCCTCTACCGAGTACTAGAAAATCCTTCATCTGCTCCTGATGCTCTGCGGATTAAAGAGCAGGCCATAACAAACCTGTCAGATTTTCTCAGGCAAGAGAACCGAGCAGAGGAGCTCAAAAGTCTTCTAGCCCAATTGAGGCCCTTTTTTGCATTAATTCCGAAGGCAAAAACTGCCAAAATTGTCCGTGGTATAATTGATGATGTAGCTAAAATACCTGGAGCATCAGATCTCCAGATCTCTCTGTGCAAAGAAGTGGTGCAGTGGACTCGTGCCGAGAAGCGAACTTTCCTACGCCAACGAGTTGAAGCAAAGCTTGCAGCACTTCTGATGGAAAACAAGGAGTACCAGGAAGCACTTAATCTCCTTTCTGGCCTCATTAAGGAGGTGAGAAGGTTGGATGACAAGCTACTTCTTGTGGACATAGATTTGTTGGAGAGTAAGCTTCACTTCTCTCTTCGAAACCTGCCGAAAGCCAAGGCATCTCTAACAGCTGCAAGAACGGCGGCAAATGCGATTTATGTCCCACCAGTTCAACAGGGTAATATAGATTTGCAGAGTGGAATCCTCCATGCAGAGGAGAAGGATTACAAAACTGCTTATAGCTATTTCTTCGAAGCATTCGAAGCTTTCAATGCTCTTGAAGATCCTCGAGCTGTATATAGCCTCAAGTATATGCTGTTATGCAAAATAATGGTGAGCCAGGCTGATGATGTTGCTGGTATAATATCATCGAAAGCGGGGCTACAATACGTGGGACCTGAACTTGATGCCATGAAAGCTGTTGCTGATGCCCATGCAAAACGTTCCCTGAAGCTTTTCGAGATCGCTCTTCGGGATTTCAAGGCCCAACTAGAGGAAGATCCTATTGTTCACAGGCATCTTTCTTCCTTGTACGACACTCTATTGGAGCAGAATCTCTGCAGATTGATTGAGCCTTTCTCGAGGGTTGAGATTGCTCATATTGCCGAACTCATTGAACTGCCCATAGATCACGTGGAGAAGAAACTTTCTCAGATGATTTTGGATAAGAAGTTTGCAGGAACTCTGGATCAGGGCAACGGATGTCTCATCATATTTGACGACCCCAAGACTGATGCCATCTACCCCGCAACATTGGAAACGATCTCCAACATCGGCAAGGTCGTAGATAGCCTCTATGTCAGGTCTGCTAAGATAATGGCATAGGGTGTGAGGTCGAGCAATGCTTATAGGTAGTCACCACTCAATTCGACCCGGGGACACACTAGTGCATGCTAGATATTACATATTTTAATGTTTCGGTTTAATGGGGTATAACGGCAGAACATTTAATTCAACTATGTGGAGTTGATTCAGACTATCTTGTCATTTGTCTTGCCTGATATTTTGCTAGAACATGTTGCAGATTGTCCTTTCTTTTTAATGTAGCCTTGTTCACTTTACTAATATCCAGTTGTGTTCACACAGCATTTAAATCACGCATCCTCAAATTAGGATCTTTATCCTAAATTAATCTTTAAATTAGGATAACTATAATTCTCATTCTAAATTGACTTTCATACTTTTAAATGTTTTAATTTTATACTTAAACTATAATCCTCTCTTGAAATTAGTCTCTAATTTTTTTAATATTTTAATTTCATCCGGACATGTTATTCATGACCTAAATTGATAA
Source organism: Hibiscus mutabilis (assembly GCA_019671005.1). Taxonomy (NCBI): domain Eukaryota; kingdom Viridiplantae; phylum Streptophyta; class Magnoliopsida; order Malvales; family Malvaceae; genus Hibiscus; species Hibiscus mutabilis. The sequence continues at coordinate 27,416,059 of CM033714.1, forward strand.
ACATACAATTTGTTGACTTTTAATATGAAAACTGTAAATATAGGCACAGCTTCTATTTTTAGTATAAAGAACTGGAAATATAGAAACAGTTCTATTTATTTACATTGATTTAGCTTTGTATTCCAACGAACTTCCCCCTCAAACTAATACTGAAATCATTTATCCGATTAGACTCCGATTATTTGAATAGATTGTTGACAATGAGCTCAGTCAGACTCATCCGACGGACAATCAATGGGCAATGACGCGTGGAACGGGGAGCTCGACTGATGGATCGACGTCGCCACGTGCCTCCGCCGATGTCAAAGCTCAAGATCGCTGGAAGAATACGGTGCCACTTTAAAGGCCTTTTTTTTTTATTATTATCTAATTTTTTTGAACTGTTCCATATCTTACTTTTCTTCTTCTTCTGGATTTTACCTGAAGTTCGTTCAATTGATTGTTAGTTTTGCATCTTAACTGATTTTTTGGGCTACAAGTTAAAATTTTAATTGTTGCAGGACCAAAGTGGAAGCCATTTTGATATAGTGATTACTGAGTACTTAAGAGGGGTACATGAATAGACATATGTTTCTCAATCCAATCTTTCTGTAAACATGTTATTTTGTTTAATTACATTATTTAATTTATTGACAGATTAATTCAAATTGAATTTTACAGAAAACCTCTTACGGCATATGTTTGAAGGACTCCGACCTCCTTTTCTACCTCCCTGAACTGAGGGAGTAAGCCATCTCTACAATTTTTCTACTTTACTCAGACCATGCTTGTATATATTATCGTGTTATAATTATACATATTCTATATTTAGGTAAAGTACACAAATAATCACTAAATTATCTCTAAAAATATAAAATAATCACTAAACTTTCAAAAGTTATAAAATAGCTATTAAACTTTAATTTTTATTATAAAATAATCACTGAGTCGTTAGCTGTTAATAGATAACGACCCACTTAACGACAGTAAATGGCTCGATGATTATTTTTAACAAAAGTTAAAGTTTAATGGTCACTACATAACTTTTGAAAGTTAAGTGATCATTTTATACTTTTGGAGATAGTTTAATGACCATTTGTGTAGTTTATCCCTTATATTTTTATAAATTTTAAGAGAAAAAATTTGATATACCGTGCAAGTTTGTACGTACTTGTCAAATTTAGGGTTTAAGAGTTTAGTTTGAGATTAAGTTGTAGAATTTAAAATTTAAAATTTATGGTTAGATTTTAAGGTTTATAAGTTAGAGTTTAAGCTTTAAAATTTAAGATGTTAGAGTTACGGTTTTAAATTTTAAATTTTATAAAAAGTTGTATAAAAACATTTTACACATACTGTGTATCAAAATAAAATCCAAATTTTAATACCCTATTATATACATTCTGCATTTTTATATCGTATCGGGTTCAAATTATTATTTTTTTTTATGTTTAATATTGTCAAGTCTGCCTGTTGCCTAACTTCTATATATGTTTGTTCTATTAACAATTAAAATTCTTCATCCTGCTTATTGAAATATTGCAAAGAACGAGGATTAGAGATGACAATGAGTTGGGTTGATCTTGGGTGAAGGTGTTAAATTTTCAGGTCAGATGCAAATCAGCTAAAAACTCGACCCAACGGACATTGCTACCAGGGATGTATAAACAAAAAATTGGGACATCTAGGGCAAGGACGAAGTATATGTAAACCGAAATAAGCAAGGCAATAACCTATGTCATCTGTAGTAAGAGATGAGTGTTCGATATCAGTATGCATCCAATATTTTTCATATATTTCCCCGTTTTCCGACCATGTTCAAGTATGTGTTGGATATAAATGTTTCATTAAAAAATCAAAATACATGAATAACATAGTTAATAACAACTAGAAAGCTTGCCACTAAACTCAACAAGTGTAACAGTGGAAAAGCGGATGATGTACGGGTTCAAATTGTTCTGCCTACAAGGTTACTTTTAGACTATTTAAAAAAAAGCTTGCCACTCTCCTCAAACTTCATTGTTATTGAAAGCAAGGCACAATTAAAGGAGGCCACAAAGATCTATGTCAAAATATCGTGCACTGAGTACAACATAAAAAGGGAAAACTATGTTCTTACAAGCTTAAATGAGTTTCTTCTTCTCAAAGAAGGATTTCAAGTGCCAAAATTGTATTCCAGCTACCGACAGGCAAAGAAACAGCGAGAGGAACGACAACCAGAACATTTTGGAGGTCGTAGCTTTGTTCAGCTCCTGCATTTCTTCTTCTCTGGAAATTCAAAATCATATGCAGATTCAAAAACAGTGAATGAAGAAATAAGATTTGAAGGGAACTATGTTGCAACAATTGATAAGATGGTTCCTTACCTTTCCCGCAAATAAAACATTTCCTCGTGAATGGATTGAACGGTGTCAAAGAGATTCTTCAGCTCCAATTCCATTGACTGGTATTCACAATAGAAGTGAGAAAAATTCATAAGTTGATTCTTTTCTTTTTTGTCCTTTCTTTGTCTAGCATTCGGATAAGGGGTAAAAACATAGGCACCAGTTATGTTACATGGTATTTCTCGTGCCCATTTCTGAATCCAAGTGACATAGAGCATTAAAGTAGGTTTGTTTATTTCCCAATTAATACTCTTCTTAGAGATTCGAAAGCAATAGGAACACAAAAAACCCTAGCATGCCTAATTGTTCTTGAAGAGCGACAATGACCGGTTTTTGGTAGATAGGGTTTTCATAATTAGCATGCATCAAGGACTGCAAGAATCTTTAGCTAAGGAGATGACTTGGGATCTTAAACTATAAGGAGAGATAAAAGCTAGTACTTCTATTTGAATAGTATAATCTCGCAATCTATATTCAGTGTCGGGATCTTAAACTATATTCTCAGCACAACAGCTGCAAAAATAAACACGAAAGAGATCGTGTGCATCTACATTACAGAGACCCGATCTCATCTCCAAATATTAAACCAAAACAATGAAATTTTCATGCTTAGAAAAGGCCAAAGAGCATAGAGATCGGCCTAGAGAACTTTATAACCAGCATCTAATGCCAAGCTAAGATGGCAGATCTGAAGAAATACAGAAGATAACAAACCTTGACCACGGAGCAAAAGCAGTAATTTTCTATCGAACACTGAGACAGCAACACCCTTTACCTTAAGCAACTCCGGTTTAAATAATTTTTCGAGTAGTTCCAATCAACCAAGATGACTCTAATGATCATTAGAAGAAATCTACTTAGCTTTCAACACTTGGAAGTTAGAACTACAACAAGCAATCTAAATCGAATCTTTACGAAGCAGAACTTTCTGTCCAATTCTACCTGAATATATAAGCTATTCTCATAGAGAGTCAAACCCTAAACTCGGAATAACAAATTAATGAAAAAATTGGATTTTTTTCCCTTATGTTGAAGGGATTGAAATACTTACATCGACTTGGCCTTTCTTGGCAACGTTAGTCCAGTCCTTAGTGTGGAAGCCAGTCCTCCAATCAAAATCAACGGTCACCTTGATCTGCGGTGTATGCTCCGCCGCCCAAAAGCAAGCTATGTAATCTCCTTGCTCCGCCGCCGTAAACGCAAATTGTCCACTCTCCACCTTTTCCGCCGAGTGAAAACTGTTCCCATGCGACGACGTTACCTACAACAAATAATTTACAGCCAAAACTTCATTATTATTATCGAAGTTCAAAACCCCCCAAAACAAAAAGATTGGGTTTTTTTTTTAAAAAATACCTTGACGGTGAGCTTGTGAGAATCAGGCAACGGGTGATCTTCGTTGGGTTTAACAACGTGGTACTTTCCGACAGTCATTGAATTGCTTTTGATGTCTTCGGCGATGCATTTGGTTTGACCCGATTGCAGCTCGAACCGTAAAGATTCCGATGCAGGGGATAAAATCCCGACCAACAGAACCAGGACCAAAGCCGATCGGAGAATCATGGTCAACGACGAAACTTCGATTCAACAAAAGGAGAAAGCAAATCGGTGGCTGCAAGAACAAAATGTAGAGATCGAAAAAGAAACAAAAAAAAGGGGGTGAAAATAATAAATAGAGGTCAAAGTTAAATATGCTACGTGGCGGGATAGGATTGGAGCAGACACGTAACTGTGAATACTTTAGATACGCTTAGGCTTAGCTTTGTCCTAAAATCCCAGATCTGTCCTAACGCATCGGCACATTTACTACATATACGCAAAACATTGGATCCGCCTTCCGCTGTTTTGTCTTTAAAAATATACTATATATGGAAAGTTTATTCAAAATTTTAATTTTATGGTTTATACATTTAGTTTAGGCTAAAAATAGGGGTAAATATATTTTTTTTAAAAGTGAGATAATTTTGTTATTAATTTAATTTTTTTAAAATTATATAAATTAAAAGTAAAAAAATTGGCGAGTACCCTCACAATCAGTGGCGGTACTTGATGAGGCCCAACGGGAGCTATGATCCCAAAATTTTTTAAAATTAAAAAAAAAAGTTTGCGTGATGATAAAATTATATTTTAATCTGTTAAAAACATATAATTTATACGGTCTAAATTTAAATATTTTTAAATAAATCTCTCAATAAATGATATTGAGTTCCTCTACTATTCATAATATAAACATAGATTAATTTTAGATTTAAGAGTTAAAGGTTTAATTATAAATTTATAATTTAAAATTTAGGGTTATAATTAAAGTTTAAGAGTTATGAATTTAAATTATACTATTTATAATTTAAGATTTAAAGTTATAAATAATAAATTTTTAATTATATTTGTGGAGTTATAAAGTTTACTAGAAATCAACAATATTTTAGTTCAAGGTTTGAATAAATAACGATTTTTTAGTCATGTGTGTGGAGTTATAAAGTGTTAACTTTAAGTTGAATGTACCTTTTATTTTATATCTAAAATGATTTAAATTGAAGAGTAGGAAAATTCGTTAATATATATTGTATTTAAGGGGCGTTTGGTTCGTGAAAAAGACTATTATAAAGGGTAATAATTTTTTTTCAGAATAATATTTTCTTATTTGATTTGAGAGCGTTCTCCTTATAGGATAATAATCTTTTTCCAATAGTATCACTTTTCCCCTAAATAGTGGGAATGTTATTTTCACCAATTTCTTAGATATTTGTCAATTCCCACCTTTTGGACTATATTGTCCTTAACTTAATGAATTTTGTTCATATAAATTTTTTATTTGAATTTTTAATTCGATGAATAATTATTTGTAGCGTAAATTAATTAAATATTTTTACTTAATATTAATTTAATATTTAAATAGTGTTACACTTATTTAAATATTGTTTTAGTATTTAATGTATTTTTATTAATATTATATTTATGATGTTTATATGTTATATGTTAAATTGCATATTGCTTAAGAGTTAATAAGTTAGTAGTTGATGTTTTTAATTTTATTCTTTGATTTATAAGATGTTTATCATTTTATAAAACATTTTAGTAGATTAAATTTATGATCTAAAAATTTTATCACTATTTTACAATTTTACAATTTATTTTTTTATTTACTTTAATTTATTTTATAATTCGTCACAAGTAATAAAAAATTAAGAAATTGAACATATTATACGTTTATCATTTGAAAATCTACAAAATTATTTTAATAGAGAGTAACGAAGATATGCAAATATAAAGATTATTTTTATTTTTTAATCTAATAGTTATATTAATAATATGATAAATATAGTTTTTGTAAATTTTAGGTAGTATAACAAAAATAGTTCTATAACTTTTTATGTAGATATTTTTAACTTAATATTGAAAGTTTAATATGTTAGAAACAAAATATAACACATGGATAATTTGGCAAATTTTACTTCTAGGTAATCATATATTTTTTCAATCAAATACAACAATCTTACGTTCCTGCCAAATAAACCAAACAATGTAATGTAACATTCCCAAGGTAACGTTACATTTCAAAAATCTCATTCTCAGAGGTAATCTTACATTCCGTGAACCAAACCTACCCTAAAAGTTTTGCTTAAAATAGAGCAAGCACATTTGAGTGATTGATTGGTCATTATATTAAGATTATTTTAATAAAGAGTAACGAAGATATGCAAATATAAAGATTATTTTTATTTTTTAATCTAATAGTTATATTAATAATATGATAAATATAGTTTTTGTAAATTTTAGATAGTATAACAAAAATAGTTCTATAATTTTTTATGTAGATATTTTTAACTTGATATTGAAAGTTTAATATGTTAGAAACAAAATATAACACATGGATAATTTGGCAAATTTTACTTCTAGGTAATCATATATTTCTTCAATCAAATACAACAATCTTACGTTCCTGCCAAATAAACCAAACAATGTAATGTAACATTCCCAAGGTAACGTTACATTTCAAAAATCTCATTCTCAAAGGTAATCTTACATTCCGTGAACCAAACCTACCCTAAAAGTTTTGCTTAAAATAGAGCAAGCACATTTGAGTGATTGGTCAAGTTATATTAAAGATTATTTTAATAAAGAGTAACGAAGATATGCAAATATAAAGATTATTTTTATTTTTTAATCTAATAGTTATATTAATAATATGATAAATATAGTTTTTGTAAATTTTAGATAGTATAACAAAAATAGTTCTATAATTTTTTATGTAGATATTTTTAACTTAATATTGAAAGTTTAATATGTTAGAAACAAAATATAACACATGGATAATTTGGCAAATTTTACTTCTAGGTAATCATATATTCCTTCAATCAAATACAACAATCTTACATTCCTGCCAAATAAACCAAACAATGTAATGTAACATTCCCAAGGTAACGTTACATTTCAAAAATCTCATTCTCAGAGGTAATTTTACATTCCGTGAACCAAACCTACTCTAAAAGTTTTGCTTAAAATAGAGCAAGCCCACTCATCTTAGTTGCCTCATTTCTTTAGGTCATAAATTCTAAACCGATTAAGAACTCACTTGGGACACCTCACTCTTTTCTCGTCCTTCATTTTCCTTTTCTTTAAGTACGATTAAAATTTATCAAAAAAAATTATTTAAAATAAATTATTAGGTATTTTTAATTTACTCAATATTCAATATGCATTATGAGCGTGAATGAAACATAAAATTTGACTATTAAATCGTTGAAATATTAATAATACAAAAAGTAACAAAAGTTTGAAACACAAGCCGTAAAGTTGCAATCATTGAAAATGAAATAGAACTCAATATATCCCTTTTTTTATTTAAAAAGATAAATAAAACCCTACTTATGATATATAAACCAGCTGAAATAAAAAGCAAATAACAATAGATAGAGATGAGCAGCATGCATGAAATCATCAAGTCCATCTGTTATTGATCCTAGCCATGAGTCCATGCTTCATGTGGAAGACAACGCTATTCTTCGGCTCGGCAGGGTGATCCTTCAGTATCCGAATGTTGTAGTTATATATAATCGTTGCCGCGGTCGCCTTCATCATCGTAAAAGCTAATTCCTTCCCCAGACAAATCCTTGGCCCTGCACTGAATGCCAAAAACTGGTAATGTGCCACACGTTTAATCTCTCCGTGCTCGGTGATCCATCTCTCAGGCTTGAATTCATGGCAATCGTCTCCCCAAACCGATCTCATCCTTCCCATCGCATGTACTGCAATCACGACATTTGTGTTTCGCTCGATTCTATGCCCACTCGGGAGTGTGTCTGCTTCAACAGCTGTTCTCGACAGCACTGGTCCCGGTGGGTACAGTCTCAATGTTTCGCATAATGCTGCATGTAGATAAACTAATTTGTTCAGTTCTTGTGGGCTACTTTCGGATATTTCATCTCTGATTTTAGCTTCAGCATAAGGATGCTTGGCGACACTATAGAAGAACCAGGTGAGAACCGAACTAGTTGTGTCTTGTGTGGCAAATATGAGACTGATAACATTGTCCCTCAAGCCTTTACGAGTAGCAGCCGATCCAAAGTGCGGGTGATAAAAAGCTTGGTAATTGAAGCCATCCTCATCTTTCTTAGACATGCAATCTTCAAAGACACGATCAATGGTTTCCCAAGCCTGTTTAAGTTTCTTTTCTTTGCCGATTCCTAGCCACCTGTGTAACTTCCACAAACTATGGGGCATCAAAAAACGAGTAAAAGCCGCTTCACAGACATCTTCTAAAGCCTGGGAGAACTGGTCTTTTTGAGATTCGGTGCTCAGAGAGTTGGGATTGTAGCCGATGGACATAATCCAAGCTATATCAAGGATATGTTTTTGGAACAGATCTTGAAGGTCGACAACTAAAGCCTTTTCAGAGACATGTTGAAGGACAGGGACAAGCCCGGTCTGTATTCTGTCCCAAACAATCTTCGTCATGGCGTCATGGAATTTGTGGTGACTAAGGAAACAACGAGCAAGTTTTCTTTCATGTTCCCACTCCTCCAGATCGGCACTGAAAAGGGTGTCTCCCAAAACATCCATATGCTCCCTCCATTTCAACCCTTTGGGATAATTGACAAAGTTTGTGCTCATCACATGGCGCACATTCGCAGGGTCACCGGTGACCAGGACTTTCGCACCGGTGAGCCATGAATATTGATGGATGTGTACCGTTCGCTTGCTTTGTTCGAGGATTTCAGCCATTTTATCGTGAAGACATACTTCCAGGTTCGGAAACAATAACGATACAATCCCGAGCAATATCCTCTTGTGTTGGAGTCCACTGCAGGATTTAGAAGCAAAAAAGAGGATTATTATAGTAATAGAAGCTAAGATTGAGATGAGAAGAATAGTGCAAGTAAAGGCATCCATAACGTTCATGATTTTGAGCTCAAACTTGAGCTGTATTTATACTCTAAGGTGTCAATTGTAAAGCTGCAAATAGACTGATAGGGCATTCAATAAGGTAAACTAACTTTTTTTGCGCGTTTTAATAAAAGGTATCGGCTATTAAATAAGATGTATGCTAAATGGACTGACCTAAATGGCAAAGAGACACTTAAGGAGAAACATGTAATGCACAGAGGGTACATTTCCTAACTTTTCCTAATCCAATATTCCACCTCCCCCTACACCTCCTTCCTCATCTTCACTTCTACAGTCATGCCATAAATTACTATGTACTAGCATTCCAGTATATAATAATAGAAGACAGGCTGCATTTCATATTTGAGTTCCGCCTACCGACAATAAGTAGCGTATTCGTACTAATAGTAATAGCCACCATATCCTCATATATTGCCGGCAGCAACCATACATTAACTGATCTTCAACTTTAACCAAATCCTCAATTATTTTCATACTCATCTTAGCATTTTCCCTTTTCATCATTCGCAAAGGCAGATTATGGATTCGAGACCAACAGTCGAGCTTTGACAAATCAACTCGCTAAGGCAATATCCCATTATTGACCATAGTCCTTCTTTAGGGCTTTCTGCAACATACTTGGATTCCAAACGTTCAGTCACAGGCTTACATTGTATCGAAACCATAAATAATTGAAGGAAACAGAAACCAATGTAATGCGAGCACACCGTGGATTTTGTGTTGCGGACAGAGAACCGAATGGAACAGCTGAAGATTTAAGTGCTTACAATAAGCTAAACTTGAATTAGAAATGCATATTGTTTTCTCATAACACCTCAGTACACGGATTCACACAGCGCAATACTCGGAAAACACCCAAAACATTCTTCATTCAGTTCTTCAAAGGTTGATTAAATCCAGCTTGTTAACTATCTGTTAACCGAAGAATGGAATAAAACACACACCTTATAGTCAATAAGGTTTTACGTGTTATTGGAAAGCTATGAAAGAGTCATTGGCTACCAAGAGCATGAAGAACGTTAGAAGAATTGTTGTTTCAAACAATTCAGGGTCAAAACTCAAATCAACCAGTGACTAAAATCAATAAGGCCTTGAGTGTTCTTGGAAAGCTATAAAAGAGTCATCAGCTGCTACTCGGAACACGTTGAAAGATTGTTCTTTTAAACAATTCAGGGTGCAAAACTTGATTCAACCAGTGACTAGAATCAACAAGGCCTTGGGTGTTCTTGGAAAGCTATGAAAGTCATTGGCTACCCGAAAGATAGCACTTCAAGGTGCAAAAATTGAATCAACCAGTGAATAATCAGCAACCTCAGAGATCATTAACAACATTAGAATTTCAAAGTTACTAAGGGCCCCTTCGGCACAGCTTTTCCAACAAGCTTTTGGCTGCCGATCAAGGAGAGCTTAAAACAAGCGTTTAGGCACCTGATTTGGCTGCAAACCTGCATTTCGAAAAAGCTGGAATTTCCAGCTTCTCCCAAACGGACGTTCTCATCCAAACCGCCGTTTGAAATGCTGTGCTGAACTAAGCCTAAATCACATAAACAAACCATGTCTAAAGTACTAATAGCATATTAAAGTAATACTATAAACAAACAAAGATAACTCATAGACAAAAAATGTATGTTTTAGTGACTAATCACCATCATTATTTTACATTTCTCGTAAAGTTTCAACCTTTCCTCTATTTCAACATTCTCTAAAAACAAATAAACCAGTACCCAAAAAAGTATCATCCTTTGCCATCAAAATGGCCCAATTCGCAAACTAAAAGCAATTCAAATTTAAAACCCCAAAAGGGGGGGGGGGGAATAAGGAAAACAGCCACCTCAGTTGTTCTTCAAATCCTCCTTGGATTCCAAACTTAGCTCAGAATCTTCTTTAGCTGCCTTTTCTTTTTCCAACTCCCTAAGGGCTTCTTCATGAGCCGCCTTCTCGGCTCTCAATATCGGCTCATAGTAGTCTGGGTGGTCCTCCATGCATTTCTTCAAAGCAGCTGTTACTTCCATGCATTTGGCGGCGATATCATCGCCGTTCTTCTCGGCTTCATCCACGCAATTTTCCCAAGCCACGAAGCTATCCTTGCAGCCGCCGGCTTTCATGAACAAGCAAAAACCACACTCTCCTTCTTCTTCCTCTTCTCCTTCCCCTCCTGAATTCGAGGAATCGCCGTCAGGTCGATCAGGCTCCGCGTCAACTGAGTTGTGATCTCGGGTTGAGGAATCTGAAGGGTTGGTTGGGCTTTGGGGATCCGAGGATTCCGGGTTTGGAGACGTCATTGAAGGACTCGGTGAGTCGGAATCGGATCGAAATCGGTGAGTTAAAGGGTTTGTTGTTGAAAGAAGGAATTGGAGGCAGCTTCGCTTAAAACCTCCTAAAACCCTTCAGAAAATTTATTCTTTTTACTTTTTTATTTTATATTTTTAAAAATAATATCAAAACAAAACGGACTATCTTGTAATTGGGTTGGTCAACCCAAACAAATCCGGGCCGGATCTTTGACCATAGGTGCCTAACGTGCAAGTATCTATTGAAGACTCAAAATAGCATAATATCAAAAAAAATATCTAAGATTTGATTAAATAATTATTTTATTTTTAAAATATTTTAATTCTCAACGTTTTATTTAAAATTAAAATAATTTATTCGTAAATAAAAATTATTAATCAACTGAGGATAAATTTATATTTTACATTAAATTGACCCTTTTATAATTTTATAAAATTATCTTTTAGTTATGTATTATTATACAAAGTCATCACATTTGTCTATATCACTCCTTTTATAATTTTATAAAATTATTTTTTGTTGACGTATTATTATATAAAATCACCATATTTGTCTATACTATAGTGTTGTGTCAGCGTGCACTGCCATGTAGAGTTGTTATATCCTTTCGAGTAATTTAATGTTAGTTGACTAATAATTTTTATCTATAAAAAAATTATTCTGACCTAAAATAAAAGGTTAATAATCAAAATGCTTTAAGAAAATTTAAATTAAAATAACTATTTAATTAATGTTAGTAATATTTTTTGACATTATTCTCTCTAACTATCTATTTTAAAGTATAATATGTTTTATTAATGAATACAACATTTATTAATTCATATATTTATAAGTATACGAGATTATGTTTAAAGGACTGGATTGCCTTCCAAAACTGGATTCGGATTAGCTCGGACTTGGGTTCGGGTTCGGAGAATCCTCGGGATGGAGATGTTGAAGGTACTTCAAGCTTAATCATCCTTGCTTGATTCCTCCTCTTCCTGCTCATCATAATTGAAAGGAAGTGGAACCGATTTGAATGCTCTATACATGCCAACGTTATTCAAGTGTTCATTCTCTATCCTATATGATTCAAACAAAGAAAAGGATTTTCAGACATGGTGACAAGTAATTTTTCAGACAATGGCAAGGTATGTAAGAAACTAGAATGGTTCCGGTACCTGAAGAAGCTCCATATACCGCGACGAACGATTTCCAGACAAGAAACTAAAGTTGTTATTGCCATCCTATGAAGTGAATGCAGGTTAAATTCCAACACCAATTGCATCCAACTAACTCTCAGCACTATATCCAGGGCCTGTTGTGCACCAAAATATGCAATGTTACTAGGATTACGATCTATCGAAGTTGTCGGACGATGAAATCGATATTAGTATTACCATTGCTGCAAAGTAGACACTTTTGTATGGAACTAGAAGTTTATCTCTCAGGTAAGGGTTCTTCGAATGCCTCTGTAAGAGTCCCCAGTCGATGACGATATCCCAATATGTACTGGTTATCGTTACGATAGCAGAGCTTACTAAGGACAACACCATCCAAACCGTTCCCTTCTTTAGTTCAAAAATGTCTCTGATGATAACCACAACTATCGTCAAGATGTAGTTTATGCAACTATATCCGTGCATTGCTTCTTTTTCCTCGAACCACCGACGAATGCACTACAAGAACGAATCTGTTCATACGGATGTTTCGAGAATGAAGAACGAGAGAAGAACGGAATAAATACCTGTAAGAAACGGAGCCAGTATGGTATCACTGCAATAATGAAATAAAGAGCATTGTAAACACCGTGACTGTGGCATTTGCTTTGTCGTTGGGATCGTTCTAATCCGTAGTAGCAAATGTAAAGATCGAGACTCCTTATGGCTTGGATCTGAGATGAGATGATCGAAAAATGTTACGACACCATAAATATACATTTATAACTCGATCGAATTCATAAATAGCATGTGAAACCTGGCTGGTAAGATGATCTGCCAAGAAGAAATCCGGAAGTGTAACCTGCAGAGAGATGGAACAAAAATTGAGATTTAAGACTATCTCAGTTGCAATATCCAAATAATATTACTGTGATTTTTTCGTCATTCAATTACCCTGTAAAGTGGTGCGCAAAGTAACCGAAACAAAGATTTAATGAAGAAGAAACGAGTCGAGCGATATGCGATGTCGAAAGGGCAAAACAAAATGATCAGAACAATCTGCAATGTAGAAGAGAAATCATGAGATATAGCTTTAAGCAAGTATAATGAGTCACTTATTAATACATATATAATATATATATAGTTCTAAAATCTTACTGCAACTAAGCCCAGAGGGAAAAGTCCAGTTAATGTCGTAAACTTCGGAGTTTTCGAGCCCAAATCTAAGTACAAGTTTCCCAGGAAACAACTTAATGCAAGTACTGCGAGACCAGTACCGAGGAGGATAACTTCTAGATAGGTTAACTCGGTTCCCTGCTTGAAACCGAAGATAAATGGATAGTTGATTCGGAAACGTTTCCAAAAGTATAAGTCTGCAGCATATGTGAGCATATGCAGGACAATATATCCAAAAAAACTGCAAAGATGTTCAAGTAATGAGCATATAGGATGGAAGGAAAATAGTCAAAATGCTAAAATGAATTCCAATATTCAGAAAAAAAAAATCTTTATTTGCCTGTAAAGTGGGAAAATGTTAACGATGTAGGAGGCACCCTGCTCCTTCTCCATTAGCTTCTTTGTCTCGATTCTTAAAGTGACAGCGATGAGCAATGCAATCGAAAAACCAGAAAAACATCCTGAAGACAACATGACAATATTCAAAAGAGCTTTTTAAATTTTGCAAATCAAGCAATGAGTGAAGTTTGATACTTACCACACCAGAATGTTACACTGTGCTTCTCTTTCTTAGTTTTCGGTCTCAATGATTTCATGCCTTCTTTAATATCCGAATTCGAAAAATGCTTGATGAAGTTAGCTTCAACCTTCTCCAAGAGATTATTAACCTAAAATAGAACAAATCTAGTATTTTAGCAGGAAAATTAAGATAAAATATGTTTGTAAGGTAACTGAGACTAAACCTCATCAGAACTGCTGATATAAGAGTTGTCAATTTTTTTCATGTATAATCTTGCTTCCCTTCTTGATGTAATCTGCATCAATGTCGGATAATTTAGTCTGTTCGGGATCAAATTGAAGTCCAAATTCTCTAAGCTTCTAAGTGCAACCTGGATATTTGTGGAAACATTTGATTTCTGACCTTTTGGTATGATTTTATGATCTTGGATAATGCTGAGAGATTCATGAAGCTGGTTTGGCCATATGAAACACACACATGTCAATGAACAAAAAAATAACATACATGTACATATAGTGAACTAACAGACGGTTAAGTTGTTTATCACCTGTATTGCATCAGATGCTGTAGTTTCTGATAGAACTCGATAAAGGCGACTCTCAGCTTTCCTTCAGCTTTCTTCAGCTCATCCTTCTTGAAACACAACTCATTATCTTTGGAATCCTGGAAAACACCTTTTATGGTTTCTAGAGGAGATTCAAAGGCATTGTTAATCTTCACTTTCTCAAGAACTTCTAGGGGATCATCTTGTTGGCTATCAGAACTGTTGGCTACCACTTGGCAACCATTACTCTTCTCGATGGTATCGATTTCTGAGGTGGTAGTGGATTCATCATCTTGGTTTATCCCTTGGAGAATCACATCCATAGTTTCACTTCCTACAAATTCGGAATAAGATCGTAAGTTTGTCGAACACAGATAGTTCGTTCGAGTACTATCGGTAGATTGTCATCTGATGCATACCACTAAGAGAGTTGGAAGATACTTCTAGTGGACTTTGAGTACTCATTTCCACTTCAGATATTGCATCCATACCTTCAGTATAGGGTAAAGATCCAAAGGATTATTACTTATTAGCCTCTATGCAAATAAGTAAATGATATTAGTTGCAGCACTTACCCTGCTTCGTCCAATGTTCATGCGAACTTGCACCGTTACTGCAAGACCGTTTTACCTTGATCCGCAAGGCAATCAAAGCATTGAGTTGTTTATTCAGCGAAGCCGATTCATACATCGCCGCATCTATTTGTTTCTTATAAAAGGTATCTACCTTATTGAGTTCATCATCAAGTCTCCTAAAGAATTTGACCTCCATCTCTCTTCCTTTGCCATTCCCTTGGTTCTCCACATCCAAATTGATACGAGGATCATTGGGGTGTCGGTGAAGACCGCTGAGAGTTCGATGCAGAGATAACTTCTTCTCCAAGGATCTCATGGGTGTTTCTCGTTGCTTACTTAGCTTGTAATCCAAAATCTCTCGTAGAATATGTTTTAGGCCACTGTAATCCACATAGGCTTCTATCCACTCGGGCACCATTTGCCTCTTAAAGTCTTTGCTGAATTTCATCTTGATGTTGCTGAACTTCACCAAAATGCTTGTTGAAATCAAGCAATGGCTGTAATATATATATATATATATATATATATAGCTTTTAATGATGGTAGGTGAAAGGAAGCTTCAAGCAAAGGTCTGTTTCATATCTGAAGCACCGAAAATGATGAAGAGAGGCTTGAGCAACATTCAGCTCTTGACATGTCACTAAGATATGCATATGAGGTGGAACATTTAGAAGTATTTTTATGACAGTGAATCCGGCATTGATTGGATTATTGGTCTTGTTCGATGAATCCCAGAATTCCAATCGGTTGATTTTTGCTGATATCAAACTTATAATAATCATCAGTTGCCTCAGCTTACTGACAGACAGGATGCTGGACATTTTGCCAGGTGTTGGCATACAACCAGGTATAAAAGAAAGAACATACCTGAAGAGGCATGCAAATGACAAGTTTTGATCACAAATTTTAACAACTTATGAATTTAAAATGTTTGAGAATCCCACCCAGATTCCTTCTTGTAATGCTGAATCAGAACATGTTACTAAAATCTCATTCTGCCGCTTGAATTAACATGTCAAAGTCAGACATTACTTGCCAAGGTGATAACTTGTTCAAATTTGCTTATTTTCCACCATTGATGATTGAGCATCATCTTTACTTTTGTAGCCTCGATCAAAAAAAAAAAATCTTTACTTTTGTAGCTTGAAAAAGAAACCATGGTTATGCTTATACTTGCCGAAAGAATGAAAAAGCAAAGGTAAGAGAAGATTTGGCTCAAAACCCTAAGCATAGATTTCTTTAGAAGAAGGTAAATAATCTCCTCTTTACAACAAACTTTCACTTTTTATGTTTTGAAAGGCAAGGCAACCCAAGTGGAAACTCTTCAGAATACACAGCTAAGTAATAAGTTTAAGACCGAACACCTAAGGCTTCCTTGTTCTGTCTTTTTCCAGAGATTAACTCAACGTGTCACAATGTGACTGGTTGATAATCCAACAACAAGACCACACCTCACCTAATCTTTTAACAATTCTCCGGCCATGGAAGCTGTATTATCTACTGCTTCTGCTTCTGCTTCTGCTTCTGCTTCAACATCAGCAACGATGAAAGCCCTTAACTTCCCTTCAACTTCCACCGTCTCAAGAGTAGTTGTTTCCACTACCTCGGCCTCACCATGGTCACAGATCAAACTCAACATGCTCACCCTTTATGCTCCAAATCCCAACACCAGATTCGGTTCACTCTGTCTCACTCGTTGTTCCACAAAACCAAACATCGAAACCGACCAAAATCCAACTTCTGAACCAAATCCCAATCTAAACACTGAAACGGAAACCCCATCAAGAGCTATTTCAGATGAAGCAATTTCCTCTTCTTCTTCTTCTTCTTCTTCTTCTTCTCTTTCTAGAGGCTTGGTGCTTGATTTGGGTCCTGCTGGTTCCTGGGACTGCAAGGAAATCGGTTCACCAGTGGTTAAAAGATTCCTCAGCGATGAAGAAGAAAGATGGTACATGTGGTACCATGGCGACGGAGTTTCCACCGATAGTGATCCCCAAGGCTCAGATTCCATAGGATTAGCAGTTTCGAGCAATGGGGTTCACTGGGAGAGAGGGAAAGGTGGAGTAAAATCAAGTGCAGATGTCGGTTTGGTCATGAGTTGCGGCAATGATTGGTGGGGTTTTGATACAAACAGCATTAGGCCTGGGGAAGTACTCATCATGTCTAGTGCTAAAGTGAGAGCCTCAAGTGCTGTCTACTGGCTTTACTACACCGGCTACAGCGCCGAGAAGGTGGAGATTCTAGGGTTCAATTTGCCCGGCTTGAGGTCTTTACCAGGCTTGGCAATCAGCCAAGATGGAAGGCATTGGGCTAGAATTGAAGGGGAACATCACAGTGGGGCATTGTTTGATGTAGGGTCCGAGGGAGATTGGGATTCATTGTTTATCTCATCACCACAAGTTGTTTTCCACGGGAACGGTGATCTAAGAATGTACTATCACTCGTTCGATGTCGAAACCCGGGTTTTTTCCGTTGGGATTGCAAGGTCAAGAGATGGAATGAAATGGATAAAGCTGGGGAAAATTCTGGGTGGTGGCGAAAAGGGTTGTTTTGATGAACTTGGAGCAATGAATCCGTATGTGGTGAAGAACAAGAGAGATGGGAACTATGTGATGGCGTACGAAGGCGTCGGTGTAGACGGAGGGCGGGCCATTGGACTGGCGGTGTCGGCCGATGGACTGAAAGATTGGAGGAGGGTTGAAGGTGGAGCAGTGCTGGAGGCAGCAACAATGGAGGATGGATGGGATAGTAAGGGGGTTGGATCACCATGTTTGGTGGAAATGGATGGAGATGTTGATGAATGGAGATTGTATTTCAGAGGCGTTGGCAATGGTGGGCGATGTGGGATTGGGATGGCTGTTTCTGATGGAAGTGATATTACAAGGTTTAGAAGATGGGAAGGATTTCAAGTATGAAGTTGAATTTCAGTGCTGTTTTGTTCTTCATTTTTGTCCTAATTTTCGTTTGATCTTATATTGGAGTTATGTTATATTATCTGTCTGTTGTCGGTTGATCTTATGTTGTTGGAGTTATGTTTCATTATACGATTGATGTCAACATGAATACACCATATCTTTTGAGTTTTACATGTTATTAGGACTTTATATATATACATATATATATATATATATATGAGTTACATATAATGAGAACTGTTTCTCGGCTTCTTCAATTTATTTAGATGTTATTTGATTGAGTTGAATAAATAATTTTTGATTTATTTAAGTTAAATAGTGATATTTTATAACTCAATTTTATTTAAACATTTTTTACAAATCGAGATTTATTTAATAATTCAGGGCCTTGGTCCCTCTGGCTATTAGGACAATTTCATTTTTAGTCCCTTAAAAAATTAACAATTTAATTTAATCATTGTTAATTCCTTAGTTAAATAGAAAATTATGTTTTTGGCCCCTCCCAAGAATGAAAATTCAAATTAAGGCATTCTAATGTAGAAAATTTAGTTTTGATTTTGAAGTCCATCTTAGAAAGTTTCTATCTTTCCTCATTGTCATTCTCTCTAAACTACTTTATGCTCATTTGTATTTGGGTTCAGCGGCAGAAGGAGGGAGGACCGGCGGGGGCCATGCCCCGTTTTTGAAAATTAAAAAAAGTATAAGTTGATATAATAGTAAAATTATTATTTAGTATTTTAAAAATGTATAATTTATTGTTGTCCTCATAAATTTAAATATTTTTAAATGATTTTCTCTATAAATAATATTAAGTTCCGTCATTGCTTTCGCTAAATCTTAATACTTCTTGTATTATTGTATAACTTATTATATTGTGATACAATTTAAATTATATATGTGTATCCTATAATACTATAATACTTGATAATCCATTTTTGGTATGTTCATTTATCTATATAGTACAGAGCTTAAGCCAACAAATTTAAATTGTGGTGTCATAATTTTAAAAATAAAATTGTGTATGATTTTCTTTTAAGTGAGTGGAGACAAATGGTGGGTAACATTTCTTTCAATATTATTTTTAACATTATTTTTAACGGGTGTTAATATTATTTTAAATAAGTTTCAATACACTTCTTAAATGGTTTTAATTTTTAATATTTTTATATAAATATATTATTCTTTTTTTACGAAAAGTAGGAGTGTCAAGTAACACCCTTTTATATAGCTGGCTCCGCCAGCGATATGATGTAGATGTCATCTTTAATAACTTCATGCATTTTAATTATTTTTTGATTTTTGTGTGACATGTTTCGATTAATTTCATAATTCAAATAGTTTATCATAATAATTCAGTTTATTCAAGAATTAGATATAGTGATATAATATTTAAAACTTTAATGAAATCTTTGAAAGTGAAGTGAGATCCTATTCTAGTATTTAGTTGTATACTAAAACTGATTCATGTGAGAATAAAAGTCATAAATTTAGATTTACAATTACAAAAAGCTTGATATATGTATATCGTGTATATAAAAAATATGTATATCATATATGGTTATAGAAAGTCAATAAATTGAAATCAATTAGTATCATAACTAGGTAAGGTCATTTGACTCAGACTCATCGGCTTTTTTTATAAAAAAAAAAAATAGGTTCGAGTCCAGGTTCAAATTTATGGTGAAAAATACTCGACTCGACCATAAATAATAGTTTAATTTTAATTCTAAATATTTAGAGATAATTACTATAATGTCACTCTCTTTATATTTTTTGCAATTATCTCCTTATTTTGTCTAATAAAAATGGAATAATTATTATAATTCCCCTCTATATGTATTTTTTCAATTAACTCCTTATTTTACCGAATAAAAATGAAAAAAAGTATTTATGTCAGGCTGGGTTTAAGTTTTTATTCTAAAATTCAGGTCGAGTTCGAGTGGAGGTTTTAAAATTTCGGATCGGTTGCTGGTCGGCCAAAAACCCGACCCGACCCGACCCGACCCATGACCATCCATAATCATAACATTATAAATATTTACATCTAAATTTGAACAGAAACTCGAAGAATTTGACTCGACTTGAATTTCATAAACTCGACTCAATTAAAAAAATTAAATAAAATTTCAATTATAAAATAAGACTCATCAACTCAACTAATTGACTTGAATCGATCAAATATTCACTCTCATTAGGGGTGTAAACGAGCTGAGTCGAGCTCGAGTAGTGCTAGCTCGACTCAGCTTGTTAAGAATTCGAGTCGAGTTCGAGCTTGAGTAGTTTTTAACAAGCATGAATAATTTGAGTTCGACTCAGCTCGTTAAGAACTCGAGCCAAGTTCGAGCTTGAGTCGAGTTTAATACAGTCAAGTGTTGATCGAGCTTTGACCGAGTTTGACTCGACTAGCTCACGATCTGTCTTGTCTCATTTAAAGTCCTATTAGGAAAAAAACTTTAATACACAAGTTGTGTAACACATGCTTGATAATTTTAGGT
Source organism: Hibiscus mutabilis (assembly GCA_019671005.1). Classification (NCBI taxonomy): domain Eukaryota; kingdom Viridiplantae; phylum Streptophyta; class Magnoliopsida; order Malvales; family Malvaceae; genus Hibiscus; species Hibiscus mutabilis. Next base: position 27,436,480 of record CM033714.1, read on the forward strand.
TTTAGGGTGTTAGTTTAGGGTTTAGAGGTTTATGTTGTTGGGTTTAAAATTTAAGGTTTAGGACTTATGTTTAGAGTTTATGTTTCAGGGTTTTAGATTTAGAAATTTTGATTTTAAATTTAAAAAAATTAGTATATTATATTTTTGAATAGCTCGCAAGCTTTTCGAGTCGGGTATCGAGTAGCTCGACTCGGCTCATTAAGAACTCAAGCTGAGTTCGAGCTTGAATCGAGTCGAGTGTTGACCGAGTCGAACTCAAATAGCTCATGATTTGTCTCGTCTCATTTACAACCTTAACTCTCATGACAACCCTCTAACCCCTCTAGGTAGGCAAATTTGGAGGATAATCCAATCCAAAAAAATATTTGGAATATATGGAGACTTGAGCCATATTTTGCAATCTACGACACTTTCTACAGTGCACATGGCATGACCCCATGCGCACAATGCGTTTTCCTTTATTTATTCATTAATTTGGCTGGATAAAGCCAATGGGCTCAGGAGGGGCTTAACACTGCGCAACGCCATCTTTAATTAGCTGGTTAAAGCTGATGACAGGACGCCACTTAGAGGTAGCGTTGTGCTGTAGCATGCATGCATGCAACACGAAAGCTGGTTTGGTCTGATTTTTTTTGTAAATGTTGTATATATATAGGATATTGAGAGAGTTTCAGTTGAAAATTTGAGTGATATTTATTGAAGATATATTCGAAGAGGTGAAGATTGTTGAAGCATATTTGTTTGTAGATCTTCTCGGTTTCTCAGAAATAAGTAAGTAATTTATTTTTAAAATTAATTCTTTGTTTTTTTAAAATTAGAGGAGTTTATAGATTTTTTGTGTGACTGAAGATATATTTGAATGATAATTATTTTTTGTTGAAGAATTTATAGCACATTTATACGGTTTCTCATCTATCATGTAAGTTTTTTGTATTTTTTTAATATTTATTCGAATAAGTGGAAATTTTTGAAGTTAATAAATTTTTTCGTTGTATATATTCGAATGATAATTGTTTTGCAAATTTATTTGAAAATGGCATATGGAGAAGTTTTGTTGTACCATGACCATGAGCACATTTCCTCTCATATTCGTGAAGAGCAAGTAAGTAATTTAAAATCTATTATGTCATGTGTAAAATAAAATGATTTATTATAATAAATTAATTAAAAGGTGAGGAGCATACCATCCGCCGTCGAGGAATGAAGATCAATGAACCTTCTGACCACATAGTTTATTACTTACAGCTCGTCGGATTTTATAATGCTTCATTTCTTTGTGGATTTAAGATTGTCCCCGGGTTGATTACTGGATTGATTGAACGGTGGAGACTAGAGACACACATATTTCATTTTCCATTCGGATAATGCACGATAACTCTAGAAGATGTAGTTATACAACTTGGTGTCCCAATAAAATGGGAATCAGTTGGTTGGACAAAAGAACTATAATGTATTTGAGCTTTATAGGTAATACCTCAGCAAAATTCCTCTTGAGGCATGTGTGAACGGTCTATATTTGAGAATTTCATGGCTACAGAATGAATACATTGTAACAGAGATATCTTCTCAGCAAGAACTTAGTATGCATATTGAGCATATATATTGCAAATCATTGGTGGGATATTGATGCAGATACATATGGTAATCTGGTTCACACAATATATGTCGATGTTGGCTGATTTTAACACAACTGGTGAATATAGATGGAGATCTGCAATATTGGCATTCTTCGACCATGAAATGTACAAGGCCTCAATTATGATTAGTGAGAAGAAGATGTCAGATATGGGTGGATGTTAAATCTTATTGTAGTCATGGGCATGGTATAGGTTCCCTTATCTAAAACCCATCGTGGAAACACCCATACCCATGCAATTTTTGCTTGCTGGAAAGTAATTCTACAGTTATTTTATTGATCTAATATTTATCTAGAATGACTTAGAAATATGAGTTTAATATCTTTGCAGATGCAGACATAAGTTGAAGAACATGAGGGTAATGTACAATAATGTTAGAGATATAACACTAAAAATATAAACAATAGGAAAAATTGAGGTATCATAATATTTTTTAAATTAATTTTCTGACTTTGATTTTAAAGTAACGTTTGTGTATGTATATTAATATTTGTTTGTTTGTACAATTTATTTGGCTACCGTATGAGAATCCAATAGTTAAGGTTTGCATACCACAAAATGTGCGGCAATGTAGATCATTCTAGGGTGCAGTTGTGCCTTTGATCTATTTTTCTACTACTGAATATCATTGTACTGATAGAGTGTTGCGGCAGTTCAACTTTCATCAACCTATTCCTAGAACTCCACCTAGTATTAAATACATCCATATTGGAGCTGGAAAATGGTAGATTCAACGAGAATTGGGTTATAAAGCAGGCCAAATTCATTGATCTTTGGGAAGAAAGATATACGCAGTGGCCAGAAAATTTGAGTCCAATTGATGAAAGTGATTTTGATTTTAATTTAGATTATTATTCATGGTATTCAGAAAATGGAAAACCGTTCTTAGTGTCCCTCGAAGCTTCAAATAAATAGCTTGACGATCCGCAGTGCTCAAGACATGTACACTTGTCATCCTAGTTTGGTCAGAGCTTAGAAGAACCTACAAACGAACTAAACTTGGATTATTTTACGGGTTGGCATTCTTCATGGTCTCCTCCGATGCAAACCTCCAAAGACATGTAAGCAATAATCCTTGGAAAGAACAAATAGATAATGGTTATCGACCAGTCCGCACAATAGTTGGTGACAACTCATCATTTCATCCAACATTTGAATTTGGTAATGTTTCGGAACAACCACCGATTAATTTTTCATTTGGTGACAGCTCATTTTCTCATCCAACATTTGAATTTGGTAATGTTCCGGAACAACCACCAATCAATTTTTCATTTGGTGGCAACTCATATTCTCATCTAGGTTACAATGATGATGGAAGATACATACCACAATTTGAGTATCCTCAAACATCTGTATATGGGAAAAGGCATGGGTGTTGGTAGCATGACATCTTTGTTGTCGACCACGACCATTAGTAGCTCATCGTTTTCGTTTCCCGAAGATATGTATAGTACACCACATTTTATGTAAATGATGGATGATTGTGGTATCAACGATGAGCAAACTCCGAATCAACCACGAAAATGGTTCAACCCCCTAGACGGTCCAACAAACGTGATCCTTACACTGACAGGAATTGCCGAGAAGGAGGCGGAAATAGGAAATAAGTGAATCTTATTTGTAATATAATTTAATTCGGCAACATTGTTTATTTGTTTTGGTTTTTGGATTATTTAGTTTTGGTGGTTAAATTTGACTTTTGTTTGATAAACAATTTTATTTTATTATGTTAAATTTGTCTGTTTTATCTATTATTGGCCGAACTAACTCATTTTATCTATTATTGTATTTATTTTATGTATTTATTTTTTATTAATTTAATACTTCATTAATTTATTTTAATTTTTTTAATTTTATGCAAAATATAAAATTTATATATTTATCATTCAAATTCTAAAAAAAAATAAATATTTCAAAATCAATAAAAGCATTCTAAAAACAAATTTACATTAAACAGAATATTAAGTAGGCGAAATTAACACAATATTGTGCAAAAAAATTGAAATCTATTGCACACCTAAAACTATTTGGCAATCCATAGGAGACTCGATTTAAAAAAAAATTGCAATTGCAATTGCCACATTAATTAAAAAAATAATTTGCAATTGCAAATTCAATTGCCGCGTCAATTGTATTAGGGGTGGGCAGTGCAGGGAATCCTTGCTCCTGTGCAGGCTAAGGGTGGGTAGGCTTGGATGGTGCCAAAGCTTAAAAAAAGCTGTGTATATAGCAGGGATTCCCTTAGTGTGGTATAAGTGCATTGGGTTCGGAAATCAAGTAATATTTGTGGTAATTAGGGTACTAAAAATGTTAAAAAATATTTTAAATTGTACAGGGTATTAATTGTGAATATTAAATGGTTATTAAAGAGATGGTAGGGATAAACAATGAAAAAAAATTGTATTTATTGTGCCAATTTCGCCATATTAAGTCCACATGATGAATTTATATTAACACAATTTTTACATTGATGGTCCAGCACAATAGTTGAAAAGATTGGATTTGTTGAGATATTTGTTTCTTGTGTGACCTGGTCCCCTACAAAATGTACAATGCTTAACTTGAACTCTCCCTCTCTGTCATCCGGATAATCCATATTAGTATGAATGCGAGTGGACCTCTGCCGACCCTTTAGCTTTTTACTAAGCTCTGGATTTGGTAATCATACTTTGTATATTAACTCTATCGGCCTATAATCTTGATTCAGGATCGTGTTAAACTAAAATTTGTATATATTTGCCATAGTCTACATGTTATAACACTTATCTGCAAACGTGTAAGGGTCTATATGAATACGCATACATGCGGTGTGTGTGAGAGAGCAGAGGTATCTAAATGCTTAAAATTCACCACAATCACACCATTTCTGATTAAGGTTTAGTCGGAACATTCTTTGCTCACCTCGGACCTTAGCTTCAATAGTAAATTCTGCACCATTTGGGACGAATGTTTTGACTCTCATAGAAGTTGCGTCTGCTTGAAGAGTGATCATTCTATCATGCAGGATTTGAGACTAATTTTGTCTGTTGTTTATTTGGGTGTTAACTTCATGCCCTTTATCGCACCAAACTTTACTCAATCAAAAGTAAGTTTGTCACACAATACTTGCAATTGTGAGATGGCGTGTTCCTTTAAGACCCTCTAGAGAATCCCTAACTTGTCGTCTCACCAATCTTCTTATACTAGCTCAAAAAACCCACTAGAATGAGAGAGGCCTCTGAATTTCTTGGGAAAAAAATTGTGTACGACAATTGAAGATGAAGACGCGTTGCCAAATTGCAGATGAGCCAAACCCTCAGGACTATTTGGGACAACCTCCATTGAATATATGTGTATGCCATTTGAAATAAGAACCAAAGAGGGATGAAGATTCCCAAACTTATCCGAAATACATACTCCAATGTCCTTGTTCCTAATATTTTGGTTGATGTTTAACTTAGGGAAAGAGAAATCAACAAGCCCATTTTGATTATTACCTAATCCAAGTTTCGCTCAGTTGTTCAGCCCAAACCCATCGCTACTTATGTCATTTTAACTCATGGTTTTGTCTGAATTTTGGTTTTCTAATTCAGTCTCAATATGATTACAATTTGAAGTACGCCTATTCACATCCTGTAGGCCCAAGGGAACATCGGAATTCTAATCATCCTCCTTGCCATGCACGTCGATATTATTACCCCCAAATATTGGGGAATCAGTGCCCCTATTTAACCCATCCTTTGAAGAGTCCAAGAAATTATGAAACCAAGGCGATTCACCTCCACCACCACCGTTAGACCGCCGAGTTTGACAACCAGTCGAAGCCATATTACCAGCAACCCCAACCTCAATAGAAGTCTCGTCATTTGTTGCATTAGATTCTGGCCAAACGTCTGCAAACTTTTCGTCCACCACTCCACACTCTGAAGATATGAAATCTTCAAATAGTTTACCTTGAGTGATCTTAATACAATAGTTTATGCCCAGAAAGGTCACCTTGATCGATTGAGGGAATATCATCTGACTAGTAGCCCTTATCCAAATTCTGCCAATATACAAGCGATCTTTATTCTTAGCAGATTTATCTAAACAGATAAATTTGCCCTAACGATTCCCCAAGGCCATAAAAAAGCTCTCATGCCAACAAACTAGAGGAACCCTATGCAACAATACAGAGGAAAATTGATATGGGACACCATTAACTAGAAGTGGAGCAAGATGATCAAACTGGAACCAAATTGCTTCGTTCTTTGAGCTCCACACCTCCTCCATCACCGAAAATGAGATAAAAATTAAGATATAAGAAATGCTTTCAATCCCTCATTTCGAGATCTTCGCATCAATACCCTCATGAGACAAAGCTTGTTGCACAAAACCAATTTCATATAAAGGTTTAAGAACTCCAACCAAACATTGTTTTAGCCACTCCGTATCTTCTGAAGAAATGTTAACATCTAGCAGGCTTCCACCAAAGTCATTGACTTTTCCTTTCTCTAAAGGAGTTTCAGGGTGTTCTAGAGTTCTAACGCCAACCCGTGGTTGACTGAGCAAAACAAATCTGTAGGCTCTTCGTGTCTTGTTCACAAAAGGAATTTTCCCTGTCACCTTAGGGTGAGCCTCCAAATTATTGTCACCAATCCCTTTCATGGATTGACCAGAAACATCGACCGTCCTTTTCACTCCATGAGCTTTAATAGTTCCAGACCTAGGATTAGGGAACCTGACTTTGGAGACTCTTACCCTCAATCCATCAATAAGGGTGTTATCTATATTCGAGATTATACGATCCATGTTTGCTCGACTCGTCACCTACACAAAAGCTAAAGCGGAGTTCTTATACTTTATTTTTCTATTAACACTAGGATATAAACTCTCATCACCTTACCATAATGTTTGAAAAGCTCTCTCAATGTTGTTCTTTGGACATGTCTACTTAGATTATCCACAAAAATAGTCAAACCGCCTCCATGAGGAGAAGAAACAAATTGCCCACCCTTCCATACCACCGAACCGCTACTAACAACCGTCTCTCTCTGCTCTGCTGTTCTACTCATTCTTGGGGGTTGATTTTGTAGGGCCACATTCATTTGGGGAGTTTATTACACAAGCTTTTCATGGATGGTATTGAAGTAATATTCATATAGTAGACTATGGTGTGTTCTGGAATATTGGACCAGCTATCAACAACCCACTACAGTCTATATACTATTATTATGTTATTGGGCTTGTTGTGTTTTGTTATTCTGTTATTGAGTATCTATATAATCCCAATATTCTCTCATAATTTTGATGGTTCTCGGATGTGACTCGAGGTTGGTGGCTTGTGAGATGTGCCACGAATTTATGGTCCGTATGGTTAGCGAGGAATGAACTGAAGTTCAATAAAAAGAGGTTACAAAGAGATGAAATCTTCTTTATGATAAAACTCTAGACACTCTATTGGGTAAAGGTTTCTAATTGGGATTGTCCGAGGTTGTGTGTTTCTCATCACTTGAGTCAGTAGATACGAATGGGGTAGTTTGGTGCCCACCAGAGACTAGTTTGATTAAGTTCAATGTCAATAGGTAGACTAGAGGAAAGCCTGACCTTGCAGATTGTTAAGGGATGTTACGAAATTCGAATGACATAGTTTTGGCATTATATTCGGGTCCCTTGGGTGGGATGGAGTCGAACGAAGGGGAGCACTGAGCGATTGATTGCGCGTTTGAGATGTTGCTACAATCAAAGTGGAGTGATGGTCCATCAATTACAACTGAATTGATTCATGAGTTGCGTTGACTTGGGCGTTACATCACTCTCGACATCCATGGCATTTATGAAATTATTTTAATAAGATTGATGAAACATATCAGCGTTTATGTTGTGTTTGCTTCCACAACGTGTTTTGTGACGCAAACAGAATAACGGTGTTACTACCTGCGATTCGTCACCTCACAAACACCTAATCAACAGACCGCCTGCAAACGTGGTAGCAGGCCGTGACTATGCAAACAACCAAGCTATGACCCATCGCGAACTCAACGTGCGAACATAACTCCAAACCATGTGACGATGCACGTGACTTGTACCGATACCCGAGTTACGGCAACTCAACTCACTAACACACCATCTTCCTTGATTGACATGTGTGTATACCTTCTCCAATCCCTTATAAGTGACCATCCACCTCTAAAAGAGGGGGTCTCTCTCTCTCTCCAAAAAATAGGAGACAAAAACCAACAACTCTCACCTCCACCACAAGCATAGCCACAAGACACCATCGAAGAGTGTTACACAATCACGTGATCAAAAATGGTGCGATGAGAGTGGATCCTTTATTTTTTTAGTTTGATCCTCAGAAAACGTCAAAAAGCCATCAACGACAAAGGTATAAATGGAGGAGTGGACGGAGATAGGAGAAAAGGGTAAAGATTGGGAAAAGGAAACCTCTCTCTTTCAAGCCGAAAGCAGCCGATCGGTGGGAATTATGGGGTCACTATAGGAAGCAGCTGAAATAACCAATAAGGGGTACATGCATGCAATAAAAGGCAGTCATGGAGTCGCAACCCGTCAATCGGAAAGGGAAAACGACACACTGCGGCCAAGTAAAAGACTTTCCAGCATGTACCAAACTAAGAGGTTCGGATAAGAGATATAAAACTAAGAGCACCACACGTGACATGATGGAGAGCAGGGGCATAAGAGGCAGGAAGTCCAGATGAGGGATGTAAGGAGCCCCTACGATCTTTCTACCCAAGGAGAAGAAGTAATCCCTACTGATTAAATTTGAAGTCGCAAAATTTCGAAAAGAAGCATGTGGAAACTAAGTACAATAGCAAGGGTAGCAAGGGTGCGAGAGAACGACAACTCACCATGAAGCAAAGACGCACCAAACATGTAAAGGTGTGACCTAATTTACATTATTTAACATGCATTCCGTTCTAACATTTCATTATTGTGTACATTCCATTACACATTGTATGTGACTGTTTAGGTTAATGAAAATACTTCTACTAATATTTTTTGATCCTCAGTTCCCCCGACTGTGAAGATAAAGGTTCACTAGTCACTTTCAAGCAGAGTGTGCATAGTAAAACAACCGCAAAGATAAAGGTTTGCTAGCCACTTCCAAGTAGTGTGCATAGTAAAGTGACTGTAAAGATAAAAGTTCGCTAGCCACTTTCAAGCATAGTATGCATAGTAAAGCGACTGGAAAGATAAAGGTTTGCTAGCCACTTCCATGCAGAGTGTGCATAGTAGAGCGACCATAAAGATAAGGGTTCATTAGCCACTTCAGATGGCTACATAAACACACAATCTGCTTAGAATATAAATACAATTCGAGCTTCACAGTTTCCTTTCCACAAATCTCTAATCACAAAGGGAAAAATACATGTTGCTACGAGACAAAATAAAATTACTTCCAACATCGATGCAAAAAAGGGCAATATACCAAACACTTCAAGAGCAACAACATTGTGTAACTAACTATTGCTCTAAGAAGAGCTAAATACTACATTACTAACCAATCACAAAGACAAAACCAAGCCTAGCTCAAATTGGCCTCCTTAAGTGACTTCAAAACTTCTTTCAAGGTTACATTACATCAACACCCTGCTATTCACCCCAACTTCAATCGTAATAGAAGAGATGTTATATGTTCTCTTCTTTTGTATACTTGAACCTCATCAAAAAAAAGTCTATAGAATAGAGTCTCCCGCAACCATGGCCAAATTTCATTCTGTAGTTAATATGGCGATTATCTAGATTAACCATATTAATTGCATATCCAATAAAATCTGGAGAGCAGTGTCCAAATGACAACTAGGATCTGATAAGACCAACCTCCTTGAGGGTTATCAAGTTCAACCCCTTCCAGATAAGGTTTGCACGATTGAACATTACACAAAATAATTACAATAAGAGTAATCGACTGTAAAGCATCCAGTTCTCGAAAATTCAAACTTCAATATTTGTAGGAATAATTGTGATATTCATTAACCACTTTGAAACCAATAAGTATCATACATGTAGCACCTTATATCCTCCAGGTAGGTGATAAGAAATCGGCCACTTATAGATTTACTATGCTGCCCATATTGCTCAAGAGCTTATGTTTAATCATAGGATTTGCAAACAACAGCAAGCACTCGTCCTTCCCCCAAACACGCACCGCCTATTGATGCTTATCGCGGCAAATGGATAATCATAACCTTCCAAATACCATCATTTGTCGATATAAACAATCCAAATGAGCGATCAACACTCCTCCCATATCTACAAAGTGAAGCCTCCATGTGATACTCATCTTCGCACGCCACAGCCCCACCAACACACACAATAATACAAAGAAAAAGTCACAGAAGAAAAAATATACTGCCACGAGTTAAGATACAAAATCTTGGATCCAAAGGATTCCTATTTATAATGCAAAATAAAATCCAATGCTAGACATTTAAAGTTCAAATCTCGGAAACCACTTTAATTCCAAGATTTTGAAATCCTGGACTAATGCCTCAAATCCCGCAATCTCGAAACTTCCAGTCAACAAATACACTAGTTAAAACGTGCACCTGATACAACCAATCCAAATCACTCTTGCCAAGAGCTTTGACACGCATAACCCAAACACTCCCGAGTCAAGCGAGAAATTACTATCTTACTAAACTAAAAAAACACAAAGAAAACAAAGAACCATTAGCTCCAATAGCCTAGATCCCATTTTAGTTAACAATACACAATGCATGGAGACAAGGGAGAATTCAGACCAATCCCTTGGGAATAGGTAACCATTGTCGCCACATGAAAGAGTTACTCAGAGAAGTGATCGTCAACATCTATACCCTTCTCAAAAGATTATACTGATAAAGGATTGTTCTACGGTGTTCTCACATTTAAGCGATTCTCTCCTCGAACAAAGCTCCCAAGTTTACCAAAACAGATATAACATAGAAGGACCAGATTACCTCACTTATCACTGTTTGCAAGCGATGGCGTACAATATCTAAAATAAAGTATAAATCTAGGGACACAAGTATTCGAACAGTTTGCTTTAACAAAATAATAATATTCGAAGATATTAACACGCGAATGAGCGTACATTAATCTAGATTATCACACCTGGGGGCAAGATTATCATACAAGTACAATCAATACATGATAATATGCGAAGATATTAATGTGCAAACTATAGAAAATCTTTTTCTAGCAAATATGTAAATATTTCAATTACAAACATTGTCTCAAGGTCATTTTGGCCACACTGTAGTTGGTCTTTATATCAATATTAGGTTGAATGTGTGAAAATGGCAAGCCCACCTTTATTTTCTTGTTCTATGGCCCCTGTGAGTCCTTGCGACCAAGCTGTTCGTCGGCATGATGCTCGCCATCGCCACAAACGCATACAACTACCAAACAAACAACCACATTCATCATATATCTGAGGAACAACAAAAAACCGAGCAAACATCAATAGCCTTAGATAAACTGCTTGGCAATGGCTGCCTCCCAATGTAGTCACAAACAATAGTATTTGGAAAATCTTGAGAGCAAGATTTTCCGAATACTCTATTTGTCGCCGTTTATAGCTACAGTTGGCTAATCATAGCCTTCCAAATACTATTGTCTATCAACACAAACAACATTGGTAAACAACCAAAACTTCCTTAGAGTCCGTCAAATGAAGTCTGTGTATACGATCTATCACAATAAATAAACTCCCCCCATGCACGAAACTCACGAAGGAAAGCATGACTTACCCAATAATCGAATTATGGGAAGCCAACCCAAAAAGTATTATTTATAGCAGAAAAAGGAAAAAGAAAGTGCCAAAACCTGACGATTAAGGTTCAAATTTTAGAAACCGCTCAGACAAGCAGTTAATTACAAGATTTTGAAACCCCCAACAGACGGCTAAAATCACGCAACATTGATACCTCTAGTCAGTAATTGCACGAATAAAAAGTGTTCAATGACTATAACCTATCCTATTATTCCTCTCTCCTTCCAACCTGTATTGAGCCATCCAATCATAATGATTACGACAACTCTACTCACTGCCTAAAGAAAAAACTCTCACACCGCAACCAAATGCCAATAAATAACAAAGCACGAGAAATTTGGTAAATGTCCATTTACCCATAGAGCCACACAAATGTAATTAATGAATTTCTCATCGCACTAATCTCATGAGCCCTACAGTGAACATTAATAAACGTAGTGCATTCCTTCCTTAACTAAGCACAAGGGTACAAGGGAACACAAAATAATACTATTTAAAAATCCGTATCATGTGATTTCGAACAACTAATTTAAATTTTATATTTTTCTCGTCATAACACACGTAATCAAGCCCTTCCCACCATAATCCATCCACATAATTTAAACTTAACGGTTCGTGTTTCCAGGCTTGTGAAGTTCACTTTATAATCTTTCCTCGCCTGGGGGCAATTGTTAGTACCTGCGAACCGTCACATCGCAAACACCTAATTAACAGACCGCCTGCGAACGTGCCAGCAGGTTGTGACCATGCGAATAACCAAGCTACGATCCATCGCAGACTCAACGTGTAAACATAACTCCATACCACGAGACGATGCACATGATTCGTACCGACACCCGAGTTATGGCAACTCAACTCACTAATATACCTGTCTTCCTTGATTGACAAGTGTGTATACCTTCTCCAATCCCTTATAAGTGACCATCCACCTCTAGGGGGCTCTCTCTCTCTACAAAAAACATGAGACAAAAACCAACAACTCTCTCATCTCCACCACAAGCATAGCCATAAGACACCATCGAAGAGTGTTGCACAACCACGTGATCAATAAGCGGATGCTTCGTCAAAGGCGGTGTGGATAGATCGTTGTGGTTCCGAATCATGTTCTAACTGAATGTTTTGTTGGTGTTCTTTCGGTGCTGTAGTGCTGGAATTTTGATTGCTTGCATAGGAGCTGGAGTTGTTTTGCTGTTGAGTGCTATACACATGTAGTGCTAGCGTTTGGTAGTGTGGCTTTATGGATTTATGTTTTTTGACGTAATAGCCGTTGGTTTAGGAGTTTTATTGCATGAATTTGGTGTTTGGCGTTTGGTTCTTTCTTTAAAATATTATTATAGTGTACTATTTTTTTCCGATATTAGATTAGAAAGTTTTTAATAAGACACATGATGATATTTGATGCATATAATTTACGCTTAATAAAATCATACTGCTTTCTGATAAGAAAAACAAAAGCTACATCATATCCTCCTCCCTATAACACCACGGACATCGGCATTGAAACACATTAGTCGGAATCCCTTTATTTCCAATCCTCCTTTCTTTTTGCTCTTCCGATTTACTCTTGGCAAGCTAATTTGATGGCTGAACCCTTCATCTGCTGACAATTTGGCAGTGATGGGGCTGACAGCAAAAGCTGGAGACTGGTGAATTTTACTCTATGTATAATATATATTCTTCTATTACCGATAATTATTTTGTTGTTGGTATTTTAAATTAAATAAAATCAACTCTAATTATCTTTAAAATCAAAAGTTGTAACACTTCATCAAGAGGACAAATTTACCACATGATTATTGGCCTATTCAATCTTCATTGTAGCCATGCTTGATCAGTTAAGTTACCAAATTAAGGATATTATTCCAGTAATTCTTGTTCTCCTCGAAACTACTACCGCTACCACCACCACCGTCACTGGAGTCACCATCACCGGAGTTTGTTTCATTCAAGTTCTCAATAGGCGCCGCCATTGATGAATTCAGCTGATGATCGTTGCCGGAATCCCAAACCATCATATCTGAATAATTATTACCTTCCATATTCATGTCAATTTCTTCCTTGTATGATTCTTGATGGAACCATGCAGCCATTTCATGCAACCCCATGGTGGTACTGGCATCCAATAACCTTTCCTTATTTTTCCAATCATTTCCGCTACAATATTCAACCCCACCTTCACAAGGAAACAATGAGTTCCCGGCCAAGTTGTCGTCGATTAATCCGTTAGGTAACATGTTGTCCATGAAGTTCAACGGCGATGTCGGAGACTCGAGGTTGTCGGTATTGAAAGTGAACAATCCGGTCACTAGGCCTTGCCAAGCTTTGAGTACGTCAAGGCATTGTGGCCTAGTTGCTGCTGCTGCCATAACCGAGGAAGAAGAGGAGGAACCGGCGGCTACCTGCAGGTTTGGAGGAGGGTTCGACACCAGTTTTGACTCTCGAACCAACCGAGCTTCGGCTTCTAACCGAGCACTCTCCCACTGAGCCATATGGCTGAGGTTCGCAGCATCCTTGGGGTTACCCGTTGCCGAGCCGAGGGCATCGGTTTTAGGCTTGTGGGTGACCGGATCGATCCCCATCTTGCTCAATCTTTTCTTTAGATGCGTATTCCAGTAGTTCTTGATCTCGTTATCTGTTCTGTTCGGTAAATGAGTTGCAATAGCCGACCACCTACATTGATACACACATATATTAACATCAGTTTAAGTAATTCGATGATTTACGAATCATCAGTGAATCAAATGACGACAGAAAAACACCTGTTTCCGAGAAGGGCGTGGAGTTGAATGATGGTTTGTTCTTCTTGTAAACTGAACTTTCCTCTTTTGATATCGGGTCTCAAGTAGTTAATCCACCTGAGTCTGCAACTCTTGCCACATCTTTGAAGCCCTTTTATTACATCAAAAGCAACGGTAAACAGTCATTAAGAATCGTGATTTGTGATCGGAGATGAAAAATAAATATTTAATTAATTATTTCTACCAGCTTTTGCAGGCAAAGCGCGCCAGCTTCCATGGCCATGTTGTTCGATGTAAGCTAGGAGTTTTTGATCTTCTTCGGGGGTCCATGGCCCTTTCTTCAACCCCACCTTATCGCAACATGGTGACCGTCCCATATTCTTGTTAAAAACAAAAAACCGAACACTGAAAATCTTTTGTTCCTTGGAAACGAGACAGTGAAAGAGAGAGTTGAAAGCGAGACGAAGATAATGTCGGAATTCGGAAATGATGGTTAATTGCTTGGAGTAGAAAATATATATAGGCGAAACTGTGATGGGGTACTAAATATGGTAAAAGTCTATTTTTACCGAGTTCATATATATTAGGATTATCATGTTGATCATGTATTATACTTCCTCTGAATAATAAAGTTGTCACTTTTATATTTTATTCATATATCTTTTTTTACATTTGAATTTTTTACAATACATCTCTTACTAAAAAAGTCAATATATGACGGTTTAACGGGGACCGAGAAGTACTAATTAATTTTAGGCTTAACTAAAAAATAAATGCCTAAACTATATATATTTTTTAACTTTAGGTGATTAAAGTATTTTTATTAAAAATAGGTGCCTAAAGTTTACACTGTTATAATTTTAGGAGTCGGGTAGTTAACTATCGTTAAAAAACCAGTTAACCAATCAATGCTTGACACATGAAAATAATTTGATTTTTTAAAAAAACTTTTTGAAGAAAAAACCCAAAATTTTTAAGATTTTCAAAAAATCCTAAATTTCTCAGATTTTTACAAAATAGTCCCAAAACTCTAAAAATTTTCAAACTTCAAATCGCCATCGGTCGTCGCCCTTGAACCCATTCCTATGCTCGCCGGACCTAACCGATCATTTCCCTCAACACGGCATCGATTTCGCCGTGTGTTAGTAGGCAATTATGTATAGATTGGGGATCGACTAGTGTGTAGGAGGTTTATTTGTAAATATTTATTTTTTAAGTGTTACTTTGTAAATATTGTAGCAGCTTATTGTTTATTTATATAGCTAGACTCAACGTGTTATGACCCGATCTGTCACCTGGCCTTTTAGGGTCGAATTTTTTAAAGAAAATTTTGGTCAAGTCGGGTTCAAGTCGAATTTTTTTTATGATGATGAGATCTGGTCGAGTCGGGTTTGGGTTTAAGATGAAAAATACTCAACTAAACTCGAAATAATATTTTAATTTTATTCTAAATATTTAGGTATGATTGCTATAATAATCATTTCTTTATATATTTTTCAATTATTTTTCTATTTTGTCTAATAAAAATAAAATAATTATTATAATGTCCTCTCTCTTTGTATTTTTCAATTAACTCTCTATTTCATCGAATAAGAATAAAAAATAATAATTTTTCTATTTATATCAGGCTGGGTAAGGTCGGGTTCAAGTTTTTACTCTAAAATTTAGATTGCGTTCGGATCAGGTGAAGTGTCTTAAAATATTAGGTCGGGTTCGTGTGGAGATGTTATTTTTTCGTGTCGGGTGCGGGTCGACTAAAAATCCGACACGTGACCATCCCTATTTTTATATAATAAATAATGAATTAAAATAAGCTTAACGATTCTTTCTTTTTTTATTTTTTTATAAAATTAATTAATTAAGACAACATAAAAATGTGCAAATGGTTTTTTTATAAAATTAAAATATAATTAATATTAATATAATTTTGTAGAGCTAATATAAATAATTTCAATTCCAATTTAAAATAAAATATTCTTGTTCACATTCACATAGCAAGCTATTTTGTTTAATTTAAAAAATTCTGGTTTGCTTACACTATATTTATTTTGAGGTGGGTCCAAAAACACTTATTCGACCTAATTAAAAGATGAAGCTTTCACACAGAAAAAGATGGTACGAATTTATTCAACATAACAAATGATATTAATACCTTTCTATCTAGAAAGATCTTAATTAATACTAATTAGTAATTAAAGTGATATTTAAGAAAAACAGATTAATGAATTATTTATCTTAAATTTATTATAAACCAGTGGTAGGAAAACGAATTTAAAACTAATTTAGTTGCAATAATAATGATAACTGTTGAGAATTTGTGATGATCAATAAATTAAGCCAATAGGCATTCAAACCGCTCAGAGAAAATGTTGTATGGGAAAATATTTTTCAGCAATTCGGGATTTAACATTTCGGGTTTGATCTGAAATTTTAAATATTTAAAAAAATTGATCAATAAATTAGTAATTTTTTATCTAATTCAAAAAACGGATATTCGGTTTTTCGTATATAGGCTTTTCAGATCAGATATTCGAATACTGAATATTCGAAGTTATGGTTTGATTTAAATATATATTTTTTAATTTTACAGTCTTATCTATGAAAAATTTAGATTTTTAAATATAGCAAGCAATAAATTATTGAATATAACAAAATTTGTATTCATGAATTTTTCACTTTTTCATATGTAACAAGTAAAAATATTGAATATAACAAGATTCATATACATAAAAAAAAATTAATTATTGGATATCCGATCCGAATATGAAATAAGTATTTGCATCCAATCTGATATTTTTAAATATCCAATTTGAATTATCCGAAAAATAAAAAACGAATTGGATATCCAAAATTTTAAATCGGATCAAATCTTTTATACACCCCTATTTAACACCATTGATCGGAATTGAATACCTGAAATAAAATTGTGGAACTACTAAGGATTAAATTTCCATGGAATCGGAATTATTGTCCAAATTACTCTTGGCTTGGAAATTTTTCTTTATGAATCTTTAGATAATTAAGTCGTAAAAGAATGTGATCAATTATTTTGGCTTTGTTGTTGGTTCGAGGCATGATCTGTGTTATTTGTTTATTTTATTTATAATTTTTTGATCGAATTATTTTATTTATAATTAGAATAATAAATACAGGTACATTTGTAATTACAACCAGGATGAATCAATACAATACATATATAGAATTATAGTATAATTAATGCATTTGTATAATTGCAACCATAATCAATCATCACAAAGCACAAACATTTCATAATCAGAATATATTAGTATTACGCGCGAAAAAAGTTTCTATAAGTGTCGTAGTTTTAGGTTTTAGGGATTTAATTTAGAGTATGATTTGGGGTTTAGAGGTTTAGAATTTAAAGTTTGTGGTTAAAAGTCAAGGTCTAAGGTTTATAGGTTAAAACCTAAATCATTAATCATATTACAGTCAACTCTAAATTATAACCTTTAAACCATGAACTATAACCATAAACCTTAAATTCTAAAGTCTTAAAATTAACCTTAAACTGTAAACCATAAATTAAATTATTACTACCGATAAATTGAATAAATTCTTGTCGAAATTTGATTAACCTTACTCAAACTAATCCGAACACGTTTAATTGTACCCTCCACTCTTTTAGTTATATTGCATTTAATTTTTTTGAATTATATATTGCATTAAAAAAAAGGAACATAAAAGAGAAAAAAGTTGGCAGAAAAGCAGAGAAGTGTGTAAGAAAAATTGTTTATTTTAGGAAGAGGAATAACTAAAGTTCAGTAGCGGTGTCTATTATTATTATTATTATTATTATTATTATTATTATTATTATTATTATTATTATTATTATTATTATTATTATTATTATTATTATTATTATTATTATACTTTAATTGATATATTTATGGGCAATGGAGGAACGAAGTAAATGTGAGAAATTCAATCACCATGAAATGTCCTTCTCGGCCCATGAGATGAGTAAGTAATTAGGATTGTATTCGTACAGTCCATTAAATTAATTAGTTAAATGTCATAATGATTTTAGGAAGAAAACACCAATTTTGCTGTTTCTGGTCATCATTCAGTACACGTCCCTTGAAACAATATATTTTTATCTTATTTAACAAAAAACTACTCCCTTTGTTGCCGCTGATTAATAACATAACATTTCTCAGTTTATTACTTCTAATAATAATATATTTCAGTTTATGTTGTATTTGTATTATTTTAATATTTAATTACAATAATTCGTATTTGATGAACTGATATTTTATGAATTTAGGGACGAAAGTTAAGAAATTTTACGGGCGAACTGGAATTATAAATTTGTACGAGTCGAAATGTTCTTTTTATTACTTATTGGCTTCTAACTTTAATTTTTTTTATGAAGGTCTAGTTTCGTATACTTATCAACTCTTTGATTGTTTGATCAAAAGAAATTAGTGACCGATTAATATTTTAACAATCTACTTGTTGATATTGTCAATATGATTATACTTGCCATTCACGTTTTATCCGTTCTAATATCTCTATCATATTGATTTAGAATATTAATATTTTTTTAATATATATAGTTAGGTATGAGCATTTCACCCGACCCAACTAGACTTGATCATATCATATTTTTGTAAAATAATCGAGTCCGGTCAACTTTTTATTAAGGGTTGGGTCGGATTTGAGTTTATGGTGAAATTTTTTTGACTCAATCCGGGACTAACAATGTACTTTTTTATATTTTAAGGGATATTTTGCAATAAGGCCTCCTATTGATATTTTTACAATTAAGTATTTAGAATTAATTTTTTTATAATTAGGTCTCTAAAATTAATTTTTTTACAATTAGATCTTTAAAATTATTTTTTTTATAGATAGGGTCCCATCCCAAATAACAATCGTAAGTTTTTTATATCAAATAAATTGTTAAGCATCTTTAATTTATTTGAAATTTGATATGCATGATCTATATGTATAGTACATGAAATATGACTAGTGATTTGTTAAAATATTTTTTAAATGGCCTTTAAGGTGATTATTTTATAAAGCAGTAGGTCTCTTAAAATGAACATCACTCATTTTTCTATTTGGAACGCTTGTTGGGTTTTGATTTATTAAAATATTAATCATACAAAAAGTTAAAAAAATAATATAAAATTGAAATTGTTTCACGGTAGTAGAACTCAATCCCTAAATTTACATACTATCAATATAATAAATCATTGAATTTAACTACAAACACAAAACAAATTATAGAGAAAAGCTTGAGGTAAACAAATAAAGGAAATAGTTGAATTCAAAATAAAAAATTCATGTTATAGGGAAAGAAATAAGTCGAGGTAATGGGTCTTAAATAGAGTTGATCAGCTACTAAGTGAATTATACAATAACTCATCATAAAACCTTTGCAAATTAATCAATGGAGAAGGAAAAACAGTTGGGTTGGAAATGCATTTTCAGACATATTAATCATGATCTTTTTGTTTTTCCAGTTTCCACCATCATTACAGCAGCTGGTTTTACAATGTTTACCAGAACTTGTTGCCAGGAATTTGCCTCCATCACCAACAAAGCGTACTATGCAATGGCAATGATGAGGCCGATTGAATCGGCACTTAGGTTGTAATTATTACTTGTAGCTTTTACAACTCAGCTACTTCCTTTATCGTGCCTTAAAGTGGCACTGATTTACATAACTCAGACTTAACTCGGCTCTGTTCTACGCGTCAATAGATAGGTAAACAAAAGATAGAGCCTTAAATTTGTTTATCGAATCTTAACAGGACAAGATTGAATTGGTATGCTCTCACATCCACAGGGTTGCTACTATAATATTAAAAAAAAGTGTGGGTTTTAACACATTTAAATACTTGTTATTATCTAATTTAAAATTTCAAGTTTGAACTCAACGAGGAATTTTAAAAGAAAAAATTAATGTTTATTTTAAGAGATTTAAAGCGGAGCAGTCTTATTTATAAGATAAATATTATGAGATAATTAAGAAAAAGTATGAAAATTTATTATTTTATAAGTTTAACAATAAAATGATCAAGAATCAAAACAATAATTTTAAAACAATAAATGAGAATTATTCCCACTAATATTATTGTCTCTTTCACACACCACGTACATTCATATTTATTTGAGTGGTTTAGGTATTGTATAAAAAAATTAGAAGTTAGTCACTTTACTTTTATCTTGTCAGGCTTTAATCATTGTATTTTACAAAACTGTTACGTTAATTGGTTATAAGTAACAATAGTGAAGCCAGAAAAATATTTTGAGGGCAACACTAAATTATAAATTTTTGAACGATTAAAATAGAACTAAATAGAAAGTTTTGAAATATTTTTTTGAATAATTTCTATTTAGAAAAAATGAGAATTATTCCCACTGAAATTAGAATTCAAAATTTAGAGGAAGAGACATGTAAGACAATAAATTAATTGATTGTGTGATTAAATTAGATTAAAATTTCTTTTTTTCAAGAGTCATCTAATTTATAATTCGTGTGATAGGATTTTTTTTCTTTGATTAAATAGAGACATTGTATTTTCATGTCGAAATTCGAACTCATACAAAATGGAATAATATGAACATCTTTAATTACTAGACCAATCAATAGATCTCTTGTGTGATAAGATTCTAAATGTATTGTTTCATAATTGCTATAGGTTAAAACATGAAATGATCTAACTGATTTGAGCTATAATAAGCTGGTTATTTCTATTTTTATAAATTATTTAAAATATTCATATCAATTTTATTTCTCTCTTAAATCATAGCGGAAGGAATAAAACATTTTCATTTGGTACCTTTCTCCTTTCCTAATCTAGATTTTTCTCAATTTTTTTGTGCCGCATTTTTCTTTGGTAGACTTGTGATCCAAATTCTTTTAGGATTTAGTTAAAGTTAGAATCTTGATTTTAGTATATCTTGTTTATTTTACATTAATTAAAGGTAGGAAACTCACTTTGAGTAGAATTTGTTTCTATATAAGTTTTCTTTGTAAACAAGAAACCTATCGATACTAGGGATTAGGGGTTTAGACAGAACATCATAAATAAATTGTAATATCTTTCTCCATCATAGTAAAAATTCTCATCCTTTACTCGTGGTTTTTTCTCTTGAGTTTTCCTCGTAAATTATTGGTGTTATTTTTCTTTTATGCGTTTGTGTTTATTTACTTATCTCATCATTATCATCTCGGTAGTATAACAAAATGGCATCAAAGCTTTTCAAGTTACTCAGGATAATGACGATGATGAAGTATGAAATTCCGCTGTTGGATTGCAACGTCAGGTTTGCGCTATGGTAGGTGAAGGTTCGAGATGTTTTTGTTTAGATGGATTTAGATGATGCATTAGATGAGTTTGATAATATGCCAAAAGAATGGTCGGATATAGAGAAGCTCTGCAAGGATAGAAAAACTGCTTCCCAAATTCGTTGCACTTATCAAACAATATTTTGCAGGATGTTCACAAAGAGAAGACAACTGTCGACTTATAGGCAAAATTGGAACAAATTTGCATGAAGAAAATTTTGACCAGCAAATTGCTCCTGAAGCAACGCCTATACTCCCACAAGTTAGCAGAAGGTTTGTGTCTTGACGTAATCGATTTTAAGGAGATCGCCTCAGATTTGGAACTAATGGAGGTAAAGTATAATGAGAAAGAATTATGTTTGATTTTACTTTGCTCACTGCTCGCTTCATATTCGTCTATTAAAAGCACCCTCCTACACAGCCGTGATACTCTTACTTTTGAAGAGGCATATGATAATATGAATTCGCATGAGAAGATGCAACGTCTTACCGGCCCTGAGCGTCAAGAAGATGGTCTTATGGTGTATGGATCGACTAGTTCAGACTGCAAAAAAAAAGGTGATTGTAATTCCAGTAGTCAAAATAGGGCAGATCCAAGTTGCCAAATCGAGGTAAAACATGTTATTTCTGCAAAAAGAAAGGTCACATTAAATTTGAGTGTTACAAATTACAGAATAAGATAATGAGGAAATATGAAAATCAGAATTTTAGTGAAGATGAAGTTGATATTGCAAAAGAGTACGATGATGGTAAACTTTTAGTTTCTTTCAGCGAAGACTCTGTAGCAAGCGATGAACGGATTCTTGTCTCTGGTAGTAGTTTTCATATGAGTCCAAATCGGGACTGGTTTGCGACGTATAAACTTGTGTCTACATGTGCTATTTTTTTTAGAAATGATGTCTCTTGTAAAGTTGTAGGTATTGGCACAATCAAGATTAAGATGTTTGATGAGATTGTTCGAACACTTGGCAATGTGAGGCATGTTCCAGATCTGAAAAAAAATCTGATTTCGTTGGGTACTCTCGATTCAAAAGGGTACAAATTCTCCAATGAAGGTAGAGCTATGAAAATTTGCAATGGCTCTATCGTTGTGATGAAAGGGTATAAAAGAGCAGCCAATTTTTACGTTTTTGCAAGGTTCAACTATTTTAGATGATGCATCTTTTGTTTCCTCTTGCATGTCAAATGATGATGTTATTGGTGAAGGTGTCTTGACTAAATCAAGTAAAAGATGATTTTGTATTGAACATGACAACCGTGGGTATAATAGTTCTGGTAAACAGAAAAGAGTTTAATTTCGTAGGCATAACGAATTTGAAAAAAAGAATAAAGTTGAATTCCGCGGGCATAACAGGTTTGAAAAGCTTAAGAGAGTTTGATTTGCTTCAAAGATAAATAATGAAAAAGATAGTATTGCCATTAATGATCAGGGTCGTGTTATTGCTCGTGGTGATATAGTTGTGAGCAAAGTTGGCATTAATGTTGATCTTACCAATGTGAAGACTAAATTACCTTGTACATCCAAGTTTGGGCAAGGCTTGGATTCGGTCGGTGGTTGCTGAAGACTACCATTTGAAGGAGTTTCATGGAAGAGGTGAAGATATTGTTCGACAAGAATTTTTCTCAAGGTGAAAATTTGTTAGAGTTGTGATCCAAATTCTTTTAGGATTTGGTTTAAAGTTTAAATCCTACTTTTAGTAGATCTTGTTTACTTTACATTAATTAAATGTATGAAACTCAGTTTGAGTATAATTTGTTTCTATGCAAGTTTTCTTTATGAGCAAGAAAGTTATCTCTATAAATAGAAACTAGGGATTAGGGGTTTAGACAGAACATCAAAAATCAGTTGTAATCTCTTTCTCCATCACAGTGAAAGTTCTCATCCTCTGCCAGTGGTTTTTTTCTTTTGGGTTTTCTACGTAAATTCTTGGTGTTATTTTCTTTTTCTGCGTTTGCGTTTATTTACTTATCTTGTCATTATCGTCCCGGTAGTATAGCAGTCTTTTCCTTTGATTTTTACATAGCCGGCGGAGGCACTAATCTTAATGTTGGATGCCGAATGACGGTGTTTTTCGTACTATATCTTTTGTTTTTTTCTTAAGTTTTTTTTTTAATTTTGAATAAGAATCTCTGCCCTTGTGGCACGCTTTCTCTCTGTTCTTGTGGCACAATGCTTGTGCTTTTGGTATGTTTTTCGTATACATTTGCGGTCGTTTTGGTGCTCGCACAAAGACTTTCACGACATTTGTGTTCTGATTGGTTTGTCGGTGGTCACATATAGTCAGACCATCTCTTTGGTAAAAGGTTGTTCGTGGATATAATCATAATTGGGTAGCGAAGCAGCCTACTATATAGTTTGGTTCGCTAACCACTCCTTTATCACTTTATAAAACATCTCGTTCGACAAAAATAATGAGTTTTTATAAAAGTTATCGAGTTCTTTTAATATTGGACGTTACTCTCAAGGGAATATTTCATTTTTCTTTATATCTTTAGGTTTAATATTGTTGTTTTATGTATGAATTTTGTTGTGTGTGACTATTGTCCCCATTTTTCTCTCTATACTTGAGTGTGTTATAATTCTAACTTTTTTTATTTTATTAATAAAAAATCATATTCGACATGATTTAAAACATATTTAAATACAAGTATATGATAATTGTTTACATCAAACATATATAGAAACCAAACATAACTCTTCTGGATCACCTCTTAAATATGTCTATCTCAGACTCGTGCAAATCAGTCATACAATTATTGTCCCTTATCAATTAGGTACTGAAAAGCTATCTCGTCGAATTTTTTTTATATTAAATAAACATAATTGTTTATACATTTAATATCTAAAAAATAATATTAGATTAATGATCATACTAGTGATATGTGAAAATCGAATGAAATTAAAATTACACATTAAACGAAAGTGTGTCATTGGATGAACTTGTCAAAACACAGAGGAACTATATGGTGAAGGGTTAAGGAAATCGAGTACACTATCGCAAACCATCGGTACATCGAAAGTCGGAGCATTCGAAAAACCGTCGTCGACATTGTCATAATTTTCAACCCTAAACGAGTCCTCAAACCATGCATCGATGTCGGTAATCGTTTCCCCAGTTTCTTGCAATTGGTTCGATTTTCCGATGCATTCCAATGCATCAAACCCCATTCCATCGTTTGTATAGCTAGTGGCAGTGTGTCCGATACCGGGGAAGCTAAGAGTCGAAGTCGGGGACCCGAGATCCTGGCCGGGGAAGGCAAACATGCCTGCAACTACACCTTGCCATGCTTTGAGCACGTCTAGGCACCTCGGTCGACTGATCCGACTCGGATCGAGCCTAAGGTGGTTGTTTTTCGGGTGGATCAGATTTGGGTTCGGGAGAGTGATCGGTTTCGAGTCACGTACCAACCTGGCCTCGGCCTCCAGACGAGCACTCTCCCACTGAGCCATGTGGCTTAGATTCGAACCGTTCTTGGTCGAACTAGATGGGGAGGACGATGCATCTACGCGAGGCTTGTGAGTCGATGGATCGATGCCTAGCTTGATCAGCCTTTTCTTGAGATGCGTATTCCAATGGTTCTTGATTTCGTTGTCAGTCCTGTTTGGCAAGTGAGCTGCCATTGCCGACCACCTAGATGAATTCGGACAAACCAAAAAGGTGACAAAAACATGAACATCAGTGGATTCGTACAAATTAACGACAAAATGTTAGCGATAATAAACTGATTAATATAATTACCTGTTTCCAAGTAGGGCATGGAGTTGAATGATGGTTTGTTCTTCTTGTAAACTAAATTTTCCTCTTTTGATATCAGGTCTTAGGTAATTAATCCACCTCAATCGACAGCTCTTCCCACATCGTTGAAGTCCTATACATAAACCAAATCGAAAACCATGTAATTATTTTTCTCAGCTACAAACAAGATGTTTTTTTTTTTTTCAGCAAATATGATTTATTAAGAAGAAAGTCATAAGAGCCTAAGCTTGTATTGTGTGACTCATTAAAACCCTTCTTAAACTTAAGGAGAAAAAGAGTACAAACAAAATGTTCATGTTATATAAAGAATTACCAGCTTTCTCTGGCAAGGCACGCCAGTTGCCATGGCCGTGTTTTTGAATGTAAGCCGTGAGTTTTTCGTCTTCTTCAGCTGTCCATGGCCCTCTTTTCAAACCGGCCACCTCCTTGTTGCCATTTTTCGTAGACGACCGCCTCCGCATTTTGGCCGGCAAAACAAAATAACAGGCTGCCTAAGGATTGAGAGTTAGAATATGAAAAGAGAGGAGAAATGGTTGAGGGTGAAGAGTAATAGTGATGGGTGGAGAGAATATATAGGCGATGATAATCAACGGCACATGGATTAAGTGAAAATTTATGAATAGAAGTCTAAATAAATTAGTCCAACTACTTGGTGAATGGTGAAGTATTGACGACTCCACGCGGATATTGTTTCCCTGACCTTAACGTATACTCCCAATTTGTTGATTTAACTCTTAAGAAAGGTTTAAGACATCAGTTTGGTTTAGTGTCAAAACTTTTAGTTTCAAGATTTTTGGTTAAGGGACTTAAAAAATTTTACGGGATAAAAAATATATAAAAATATTTTGAAAAATTTTAAATCGTATAAATTTTAAACTCTTAGGGGGCGATTCAAGTTTGTTGGGAGCTGTCGTTTTCGCTATATGATAGTGCTCGTTATGAAATTGATAGCTGAGGATATCTATACGAAGCTTATGGAAACAACAGCAGCCGTGGAAGTAATGAGAAAAATGAACGGAAGATTCAAGTTTATAATCCTTTGGATCATCATGTTTGAATAACAGTGATTTGTTATGCAAAATATATGTGCAGTTAGAGACGGAGTTAAATTAGATAATAAAAAGAGTAAAATCGTTTATCTTTAAAATTAATAGAGATAATCAAAGTAACCAGAACTAAAATTACCGTAAGACAACTGAATAGAAATCATGCCCTTTTCCGATATTTTCATTTATGTCTTATGCTTAAAAAAATTAAGTTTATGGTTTAAGATTAATGTTTATGATTATGGTTAATCTTTAGAGAATTATAGATAAAATGTATTTTTTAGGATTTATGGTTTAAGATTTAAAATTTAAGGTTAAACCTTAAATTTTATTTTTTTAGTGTTAAGACATAAAAAAAGACGTCGAAAATGAACATATAATTTTTATCCTAGACAACCTCCTATAATCTTAATACATTTGTCCCTGCAGAGATCTTAAATATTCATAGGATTTTTCATTTCATGCTTGCCCTTAAACATAAAAAAGTAGATCTTACCAGGATAAATAAATAATAATGTTTTTATATCATTAGAAAGTTGATAATGTATTCGATCAAAAAAGAAAAAAAGAAAGTTGATGATGTAACGCTATTTTATTGATACCTAAAAGTTAAGATTTTTAGGATTATTCTAATACAAGTTAAATGATTTTAATTTGTTCAAAAAAGCTAATTGATTTTAATTTAAGGCGCACAACATAAAAAACTTAAGATCTTGACAAGTGTGATCAAATTGATTGTTAAACTTTTATTAGCAATTTGTAAGTTAAGAGGATATTAAGCGTTTGAACATATTTGATTTTAGGTTCTTTTATAAATTGTACTAACAACATGTCAACTAAACTAAATTCGATCTTTTTTATTTCAGTAAGAGTTGGATATAATGTTAGGACACATTGTAGTCAAATTTAAATTTTAGAGACAATATTATTGAGAACCAACGAGGTTGATCCAAGTGGCAAGCAGCATAAAATCGCTTAAGAAGGTCTTGAGTTTGAGGCCTTACGTATGCAAAAAATTCTCGCTGAAAAGTTCACCACCAAAATTAAGTGCGACGTAGGTCGATCTGAATTAATCAGGACTTTACCCATGTAAAACCAGGATGACAAAAAAAAATATTATCGATAAAAACAATCAGAAACCTCTCCATAATCAATGAACCAAACACAAATACACTCATTGAAATCAAAACAAGAGATCGAGATTGCCACATTTTTTTGTTTTCTTTAGGGATAAAAAAACAACAATGTGGACATCATTATCATGCAAAGAAATTCTTAATTATTACACACATTTTGCTTCGATTTTTGTTGTTAATTTCGATAGTCAATCTCCAAAGTTCAATACCATTCATTGCCAAGATTCTAAACAGCAACATCATTTGATCGGTCGATAATGGCCGACAAACATATAGGGAAGCCGAATTGGCATGTTCACGAAATTTAGCTTAATCAAAGCAACCCAAATTAACTAAGAGAATTGCCCTGTGTAATTTGGAACGAAATTATTGCACTAGTACCAACATGTTTTTTAATTGAATCAGACAAGTACATTAATATTAGAAAGCATGGGTGGGGTTACATGAGTTTATTGTATGGTCTCGCACTGACCCATTCGGATGAATGTATTAAATTTTGGATACAACAACTTCATTAATATTAGAAACTGCACACGAGATTTGAAGATGAGACGATGAAGTTGTGGTTTAAATTTAATTGACTAAAATATATAAAAATAAAAAATATGCAAGATTACAATGGTTTTTAAGTAGTACTAGTACTAATTTCAGTAGAATTATATTTTACCTGAAAATTTGTTTCTATGTTGATGTAAAAAGTTGTGTAACTACCGTTCAAAAAAAAAGTTGAGTAATTAATTTTATTTTCCATCAGTAACCAAGGGGTGATAATGAGCCAAACCGAGCTCGAGCTCGAAGTGGACAATTTGAGCTCAGCTCGGCTAGAAGTGAACAATTTTTACTATAATTTTTTTATAAAAGATGAAGTCTCGTTAAAAAAAAATCTTTTCATAACCAACACTTAAACAAAATTCAATGTCGAAAAACGAAAAGGGGAAAAGAGTGCAATAGCATCCGTTATCTCCGCAACTGCGATAAACGCAAACCACGAACGCTATTTAAATTCATCCTCATTTTTTCCCCTTAAATTGCTTTTAAATATTTTTATTGAAGTTTTAAAAAATAACCCGTGAAAAATTTTGTTTGGGAAAATGTAATAATTATTTTTGAAATCCACAAGTAACTATAGTACATTTTTTAAATTATACAAGTCCACAAGGAGAAAAGAGACTTAAAGTATTTAACCATGATAATAAGTTAACAACTTAAAACATACAAGTGTGTGTGTATATATATATATATATATATATAACTCAATTAGTTTTACATTAATCCATGACCATTGGATGGATAAGATTAGAAGTATGACATTAGAATATTATCACTTGAAAAAAAAGTAAGGAGTTAATATCATCCATCCATTTCACCCATTTAATTGTCATGAGTTAGTGTAAAACTAGTTAAGTTTTACATAGTATAAGTGGATCATAACCCTATATATATATATATCACGAGCTTTTCGAGCCAAGCTTGAATCGACTTGGCTCAACTTGTTAAAGTCTTGAGTCGAGCACAAACTCACTCAAGCCGAACTTTGACCGAGCCAAGCTCAAGTAGCTTGCTAGCCGACCATGCTGATTATTACCCCTAACTATAGCAGTGTTAATTGGGTGAAAGTAATTCATTTTTAAAAAAAATCTTTAATTTTGCGAAAAAACCTTACAAATCTTTATTTTTTTAAAAAAATCTAAAACTTAAGCTTAAATCCATAAATTCTTCTTCTCTCATCATCGATTCAACCACCACCAGCCATACTTACCTTCATCGAACCACCACGACTGAAAATTTTATCAACTCGTCGAAAATTGACACAATCGACGAACATCCAATAATGAAGAAAAAAAGGTCGACTGGGTTCTAACCAACGGCTAGAGGGTGGGGGATGTCGAACGGTGAGACACGTGATGCTTCAATGGTGAACGATGAACTGTCGACGTGTGGGGGACACCAGACAGTGGGGGAGATGTGATTTAAAGGTTTGATTAAAAGAAATTAAAACTTTGAGAATTTTATAAAAAATTTAAAATTTAAAATATGTCATATGTCATATCCTGATTGGATGATAGAATTTTCTTTAACGGCCGTTGGCATAAAATTTTATTTGACTAGTAAAATGAAACATTAAACACTTATTTGACTTCATACACTTAACTAAAAAACAATATAATTTAAAAACTTATTTTACGGTAAAACCTTGTTTTTAAAATGAAATTGCACTTTTTTTTTAATATGGGGCCATTGCCTTAACTATAACAAAAACCAAGGTGACAAAGTTTAATAGTTAACTTTAAATGTGATGGGAAAATATATGGAAATTTCTCTTTAGTACTTGTAAACAATTTTATAATAAGTGAAGATAAATCCTCATTTATGAAGTAGTGTGGGGGTGGGTAACCTTTATTAAGACTATTTAAGATGGTGTGCCTTAATATAGTTCATTTTTTGTACTTAAATTTATTGCCCAATGCCTCATTGTGATTTAATCTTATATCTTCCCTCTGTCTCGTTCCTACATACAACTATTAGTAATTACAATATCTACCTACACCTAACAAATAAATTGTTATCAAGATTATATAATCCTATTGTATTATTAACGAGTTGATCGTTAATTTCAGTACTCAAACTCACATAAAATAAAATAACATATTCATTCCTAACCATATGGGTTGATTAATTCTTAACTTTTCTTAGGTCATGATGTATAAATTTTAACCCTTCTTGATTAACTGATGAGCGTCAAGTCCGTTAATAACAGACATTTGGGTCTAATCTAAATTAAAATTAGTAGATAGGAAAAGTAGGGTTGAATCTTACAAAGACCGGATAATTCAAAATTAATTAAACTAAGATTTCATGCCCAAAAATTCACTTATCTACTAATTTTGGAATTGTTTTGAGTATACATATTTGATGATTCAATCTCTAATTCGATTTCAGCTTCGGTGTAAGATTGATCACAAATTTATATATTTAGCTTAAGAGGTATTTTTGTTTTTAGATTTATACCAAATAATCAATTTAGCATCTCAACGAAAAACACATCCAATTTGACTAATAAAATTGTCATGCATGGGAGACCTCTAAATGTATAGCTTGGGATCCCTGTTATAGGAGGATTATATTTATCGTAGCCGTTTGCTGTTTTTTGGATAATAATTTTAAGTGTTTTAGTGAAAAAACGGATGATGTTCATCCTATGAGACATAGGTTCAAATCGCTTAGTCTACAAGGTGCATGTGCATTGTCCAAAAGTTTAAAATATATATAAACAAATACTATATTGTAATCACCTTTAGACTATTAGAAAAAAACTCATACAATTATCAAGAGATTATCTAGATTCTAGACTAGACCGGGTTGGGCTTGGATTCTGTGTCGCATAATTTGGACCTTATAGAAACAAAATTATCCATGATTTAACATTAGTGAGGGGGTATTGGCCCAAAAAGGCTCGAGCTTTCAAACCCTCGGTCGAATCCGGTTCAATTGTAATTGAGTCGAGCCTAGGTCCAATCCACTTTCGATAGCGGTGAACCCACATTTGAATTTGGCTACTCAAAAACCTCGGACATTTTGAGCCTCCATTACATTTATCTGTTAGTAGAGTTTTTTTAAAATAGTTTTAAGATAATTATAAAGTAGAATTTTTTTTATATTTTTGAATTTTTTAGTAACATATATATACATTGTCGACAATGCTGTTAAAATATGGGTGTTCTAAGATAAATATTATCTTCTCTTGCACTGAAACTACTCGTTAAGTTCATATGTTAATAAAGTTGTACTTATATATATATATATATTGATTAAAATGTTTTATATTTTTCACATTATTTGTTCTGGTTAATTTTTTTAAATAGTACTTTCAACTTAGGGGAGCAGAAGGGCAAAAAATACTCCTACTAGATATTGCACCTAAAACTTGCTCTTGTTAATTATTTTAGTTAAATTTAAGAGAATGACACCGATGTAATTAGTGTGATATTTGATAAACAGAAAAAATATTAAATTTAAGTTATAAAATTTATTTTTATTAAAAAAAACTATTTGGTTTATTATCATATATAATTAAATTACTTGATAAACGTAAATATAAAAGAAATTATATTGTGAACAATTAACTACGAGATAGTATATATTAATATTTTTTTAATAATTTTTTGAAAATACACATATATATTGTAGATAAAAATGCTCAAATTTAAATCTTCTAAATAAATATCATAATGTCGTTGGATTATAAATTTATATAATTATATGTAATAAAAAATAGTATTTATATAATTGGCAAATTTAAGTGAAAAACTCATTTTAAATAATTATATAAAGAAATGACCCCCCAGACGTTTATTTAGAAAAATGACCTTCAAATCTGCCACGTGTGAAGAACTCGCATTCTGCGAAAAGCGAGTTCCGGCCTCACTTTCTGCGAAAAGCGAGTTGTTCAAACGTGGCATCACTTTTCAGAATAATGAACTTAACAGGACCTCACGCTCTGCAAAACACGAGGTCCCTGAGAATTTGAAGAGCCGGCTGAATTTATTGCGGGCTGTTTAATGGAACTCGCTTTCTGCAGAAAACGAGTTCTTTGTAAACCGGGCTGGCAGAACAAGCATCCATAGGCATGTTCGAGCGATGTTTTGGGGCTATTAATCGTATAATTTTAGTAAACGATGAGTTTAGGTGCGTAGTACTGGAACTTGTCTTTTATTCGACACCAATATGGGCAAGTTCGGTCCATTGTAAAATGGGTAAAATTCGCGTTGAAAACGGTACCATAGCTTGTTTTTGTGAATGACTGAAAAGTTAAAAATGTGTGATAGGCTTTTTCGGTTTATTTATCGAATAATGTACGCTATTGTTTATCCGAAAAAGAACGAAAATAAATGTAAAATCTAAAACTATGTAAAAAAAATAAGGCAAAATAAAATATTTAAAATTATAAAATAGTAAATAAAGTCTTGCATAGACATAGTTACATTTTTAGACATCCCCTCGTCCTAATAACGTCTATGTCCACCCGTTCTGCAGCTAGGTGCACGACGATCTCGTGGCGGATTCTTTCAAACGACATGTGCTCCATCATCGTCGTCTTCATCATCATCGACACCATGATCGTCCTCGAAACGCGGACCACCGCTGACACCGGGGCCAGTGTAGAACAAACTCTGCGGCGACGTCTGCTCGACAATGTTGTGGTCGAACTGTGCTGCCAATGGTGGAACATCCAATACCGGAGGAACATATGCAAAAGCCGTTGTTGGGTAACATGGTGGAGGCACCGACATAAAGGGATGAAAGGTGTCCGTCATGAAAATCTCGGGTGGAGGCCCCGTCTGTTGAAACGTCTGAGGACCACCCATCTGTAGAAACGATGACGAAGCGGAGTGCATAAATGTCGGTCCTGGCACTGGTGTCGAAGGCCCTGCCCCGGACTAATCTGATGCTCGCGATGTTCTAGAGGACAAAGCCCCTACAGTGTGTGTTCGACGTCTCTGGCTTTCAGGCCCCATTCTGGTACCGCGTTGCGTCGGCTAGCGCTGAGTGGTGTGATGTTGTGCGGGCGGGCAGTTTTGGGGAGGCAGCATAATTTCTCGTTGGACTCCCCTGGAGTTAATGTATGCGGCTTCCTATTTTGGTAATACCATTGCATATAGTCGAACGTGATGTCCTGGTTCACAATGGGTACATATATAGGCGGTCGCCTGCCATACCTTATCATCCATTGCCCGACCAGTCAGCGTAATGATGGCCCCAATGAACTTTCGTCTCCCCCTGTCGCGTCAACTGATGTAATTCGTCCAAATTTGGTGGCGACTCCAGAACCCCTTTGACGTAGCCAAATTGTCACATAACCCCGTCGGTAGGATGTCACTCGACAATTTCGTAGTTTATGAGTGGCACTAGAAGCAGCCAGACGTGAGAGCCGTCCGTGATGTCCTGCGAAATACAGTCCCGAATTGGAGGAGCAGCGTACGGAGTCTATAGGAACTGAACAAAATTTTTTGAATGTGAGTTATATAATTTTTTGGCCAAATTTTTTTTGAGGAATTAAGAAAAATATCTGAAATCCTGACCTTATTTTGTATCTAGTCGATCAACAGTCTGTAGTTTTGTTGTGTCTCTGGCAATCCCTAGTGAGTGAGTGGAAGACACAACCTGTCATTAAAGAAAAAGAATTTAAAAAATTGTAATAGTTTGAAAACATATTCTTAAATTAAATTAAATTAAATAATTTTAATAGTACCTCCGAATAAGTAGGAATAGGTATTGGGTAGGCTGTCTAGGCTGCAGGCTTAAAAAAGACATCCGAAACCAAGCCCAAGACTGAAGCAGTAAAAAACATCCTCCGATTGCGGCTCTATCTGGGTCGACGATTCTGCAAAGCTCCCTGAACAGAAAGGACATGACCGCATTACGTACATGAGGTAGACCAACTGTTTAAAGAACTGAGAGCCAGGAATGACAAAGGCGCAAGCTACCTTGCCAAAATCCCGAGGGAAAATGGCTTCGATCATATGATGGGGGTAAACGATATGGTCACATGACAACGAACTTGGCTGAGGCGGTCAACTCAGCTCTCAAGGGAGTGCGGCATTTGCCTATCACTTCCATTGTCAAAGCGACCTACTATCATTTGGCTACCCTATTTGCAACCCTGGGAAGGCAAGCAACTGATTACATGGCAGGTGGCCACAAAGTCCACCCAGACTTCCTCAAAAAATTGCAAACTTATGTGCGCCATTCAAATGTGATGACTGCAACTCTCTTCTCTCGAGAAGGTCATTTGTTCTGTGTTTCAAAATTTTTGAGGCCATTGGAAGGCATACAATACAATGCGTACGTGGTAGATTTAAGGAAGAGAACCTACGAATGCGGAGTCTTCCAAATATTCAAATACTTGTGCGCACACACCATTACTGCTTATTCTTCCCAACGAATTCACTATATGCAAGTGCTTGATCTGGTATACTTACTGGAAACGGTATTGAAGGTTTACGAAAAAATGTTTCCTCCCATCAGAAATGAAATTGACATGTATGCCATTGATGATGAACCGGCCATACGCCTAGATCCTGCACTACAACAAAATAAGGGACGTCCACGATCGACACAGATTTACTGTTCGGAGGACATGGTCGAACATAGAGAATGAACTGAACAAAAGAAACTTTGCAGTGCATGTAGAAATCCCAGACACACGATTAACAAGTGTCCTAATCGCTCGGTGTAGCGATGTCCCCCTCGCTAAAAAGTGGTGTGGTTTTTATTTTGATTTGAAAATATTGTCTTCCGTGGGATTTTAGAAAAACCTTATTTTATTTAAAATGGAGTCGCCACCGACCACTCAAGGTGGACTGAACACCGTAAAAAATCAGAGATTTCAAAATGTCGGGTTCGGGAGTCGATTATGGATAGGAAAAGATTATCACGCCCACACCGCCCAAAATTGGCACTTTAATAATTATCGCTTTATTAATATTAGACTTTCCGGATTAAAGTGACGATTAAATTAAAATTTGGTTATATGTGCGAGTAGATTTTAAAGGCCCCGTTATTCGAGAGTAAACGTCCAACCACTATCACAACGCCTGATACTGGCCCCGTTTACGCTCGGATAAAAGGGCACCGCATTGACAATAATATATATCCGAAATGTAACTTAAAACATGGCAAACATGAATATAATGCGATAAACATATAAATAAATACTAACATAATAAAATATTAATCTAACTTAAATACATAAATATCAATCGCATAAATAAAATGATTCTAACATAAATAAAATACTACTATAATCTAAAAGTATAATGATGATAATAACAATAATAATAACAATAATAATAATAATAATAATGATAATAATAATAATAGTAACCATGCTAAGATATGTGAACCAAAATAAAAAACATGAACTAGCGATTAAAATGCATGATGTGATAATTTGCATGGCATAAATGACAACCATTATGGACTAAAATGAAACAAATATAAAACATGAGGGAATAAACATAAATTAACGGAAATAAAATGCTAAAAATTAAATGCTAAAGAAAAATAGTGACTAAATTGAAAATAATGTAAAATAAAAGACACAAACAAAACATGAAATGGCGAAGTTAAAAACGTATAAAAGCATAAGGGCCAAGGGCAAGATTATCTCATGCTGAAGGGTCAAAGATGAGATTGTGCAAGAGTGGGAGGATTTAAATTGTGGTTATGCCATTTTAACCAATTTAACTTAAAAGAAAGCTTCCGAACCCTTTCTTTTTCATTGTTTCACGCGACTACTTCCCCTTTAGCCAAACTCTCCCCATTTTCGAATCTAAACTTTAAATCAAGAAAAAAAAGCTCCACTTTTCACTTAAAATCAAAGATTTCGGATCCAAAAAGAAAAGAAGTGAGACTAGTATTCGAACCAATCCTCGGTGGTTCCGTCCTCAACACCACAGGCGACGACGACAGTTCGAATCCGAACCCAGGTAAGCCTTGAAACGCCCTTTTTACTATTTCTTGCTTTTATTTTTAGATTCGAACAAGAAAACAAGATCCAAATTTTACCTCAAAAAGCTTCTTCCTCTTAATTTTTTGTATCCGAACCCCTTTAGATTTTTAGTTTATGATTTCAAAACAAAACAAAAAATTTGTGATTCGAAACTAGAGAAAAAAAGAGATTTTGGTTTTGGATTTTTTTAATTTTTGTTGTATTATTTTCACCCTCTTTACAATTTTTTAGAACAAAAAAGACCCACTTCTACAGATTTCATCCCGGTTTTATATCCCATTTTTCCTAATAAAATACTAACAACTCTCATATATTTTATTTGGTGCAGATCTGGTGATGGGGAAACCCTAATTTTGTGGGATTCGTTGCCAGTCAAGCAGGGCATGGGCAAGTGGGTAGGTTAGGGTGGTAGATTTAGGGGTATAGGTAGATTTGATTTTTAGGGTTTCTGTTGATATAGTTTAAAGATGATAGATTTGGGGATAATTTAGGGTTTAGTTTAGTTTAGGGATTTTTGGTTATGGGTCGGATCCGAGTCATGTATTGGGTGCGAGTTTATTTGGTTTGGGTAGCCGAGATGAAATGGGTTATTATAGTTGCCCCTCTTTGCTCATTGTTGTGTAACAACAATAGAGCAAAGACTAAAAATAACCCGTTTTGCCCGGTTCGGCTGAGCTTCTTCTCTTGATGTATGTCTTCGTTCTTCTGTAGATCTTCTTTCTTGTCTTGGTTGATCTACCTTGTCACTATTGGGAAGCAAAATCTTCAAAATATGGGGTTGTCTGTCGGGGAAGCAAAATGAGTTCAACTTGCTACATTATTGATAATAAGCTAATACCTAAAGAGAGTTCGACCCAGCTGCAACACCGACGAAGAGGTAGGGTCTACAAAATTCGATCCAGCTGCAACACTGACGAGGAGGCAAGATCGATGGATGAAAGTTCTGATGTCTGATCCAGCTACAACTCTGACGAAGAGGCATGATCAAAAGATTGAAAGCTCATTTTGATTAGATTTTTTCTTTTTTTTTTTGTTTTTTTGCTTTTTGTTTCTTTTTTCATATTTTTCTTTTCTTTTTTATTTTTCATCATGGTAATACGAGAGTAAAAATTACCTGGCTACAACATCGACGAAGAGACCGGGTCGAAAGATAGATGTTAGACCCTACTACTCCATCAACGGATAAGTAAGACCGAAGAACGTTGGTAACATGGATTCAACCACCCTATCAGTGGAGGGACTGGATCAGATAATGGCGATTTGGTATCGGCTACACCATCAACGGAGAGCAGGATCAGAGGACGACTGCAACTTGGATCTAGCCACTCCATTAGTGGAGGACTTGATCGAATGACGACGACTTGGAATCGGCTACACCATCAGCGGAGAGCAGGATCAGAGGACGACGAGAGCTTGGACCTGGCCACTCTATCTGCGGAGGACTGGATCGGGTAATGACGACCAAGAATCGGCTACACCATTAGCGGAGAGTAAGATTAGAGGACGACATCAACTTGGGCCTAGACACTCCATCAACGGAGGACTGGATCGGATAATGATGGCCTGAAGCCGGCTACACCATCAGCGGAGAGCAGGATCTGAGGATGACGATAGCTTGTACCTAGCCACTCCATCAGCGGAGAGACTAGATCAGGCGATTACGACCTGAAACTGGCTACACCATCAACGTAGAGCATGATCTGAGGACGACGATAGCTTGTACCTAGCCACTCCATCAGCGGAGAGACTAGATCGGGTGATGATGACCTGGAACCGGCTACACCATCAACGGAGAACAAGATATGAGGACGACGATAGCTTGTACCTAGCCACTCCATCAACGGAGAGACAAGATCGGACGATAACGACCTAGAACCGGCTACACCATCAGCGGAGAGCAGGATCTGAGGACGACGATAGCTTGTACCTAGCCACTCCATCAGCGGAGGGTCTAGATCGGGCGATGAAGGTTGATAAATTTTCTTTTGATTTTTCATTTCATTTTTTCAATTTTTTATTTTTACTTTTTTTATTTTTTTTCAATTTTCTTCAATTTTTCTTTGAATTCTTCTCTTTTTTTGATGATTTTTTTCTTTTTTCTTGAATTGTACAAAGAAGTAAAACTTGAGGGAAAAAATTAGGTCTGGCTACACCGTCAGTTGAGAAATAAGACCTGAATAGAAATTCGATCTGCTTGGGGAAAGGTTCGGATCTGTTGCACCATCAACAGAGAAACGAGATCTTCAGGATGTTTATACTGCTGCACCATCAACAGTAAAGCAAAATCTTGAAATATTGGCCTATCAACAATGACGAAGGCAAGATCTGAAAAAGGCTACTTCTGCTGCTCTACTGGCGGAGAGGTATGACCTGAAAATGGAAAACATTAATCAGTAAATGTTCACAAAATTTGTCACTGTTACCTTTTATTGATGTTGCAGCATCCTCTTTGTGTTTGGCCTCCTTCATGGCTAGAGGTTGGCAGTTGTATTGTTGCCCCCATGGCTGAGGTTTTTAGGTCTCTTCCCTGGACCTATTCGCACACACAAATAAATGCACCATGAGTGCACCTAAATTTGTGCCTAATACATGTGTCTAGTCTAAATGCATGACAACTTAAATGTATGTAAGATGTATGCATTTTATCCTGCATGCAAAATGATTTGAACGTGTGAATGTGATTTTTGGTCTTCAGAGGGATGCCCCTAACTTCTCATTGGTCTTGTCGGATTTATGGTCTCTAACATGAAGCCCCCAACCTCAACCGACTCCAGATATACTCATTTATCTCGAATGGATGCCCCAAAAAGGTTTACACGTCAAACTTGATCCCTCAGAGTACATAGTGACTTTTCTTTTGTCTCTTTGTGGAAAATGTAATGCCCCCAAATTAGATCATAATACCATCCAAACATTTGTTGTTTTCACAATTTCTGATATCCTTTATCCATAAGTGCGATCACAACGGTCTTCAAATCAGAGTCAACATAGTTGAACAAAAAGGTTCATTTCATTAAAACTTGTAGTTTTTTGTCCTTGCAAAAGATTTCCACTGTCCTCAGGCTTGAGATAGTGAAATTAATCCAAAAAAGTGTTATTTTGAAAGAAAGAAAAACTACAAGCGGACCTACAAGGGTCAGAATAGCTTAATATCCAGTATTTCAAAATAAGATCCTTAATAACGGGGCATGCCCTAATACTGGGTTTCAAAAATTCTCACTTGGGGTCTTCATGTTGTGGTAAGGGATTCCCACTTGTGGCTGAACTTGCAGGGTTTTCAATACTTATAACACCGAGCTTGAGGCATATTTCTATCAGCCTCTTGAAGCCCCACCAATTTTCAATCGTGTGGCCCACCTATCTAGCATGATATTCGCAACTCACGTTAGAATCATACCACTTAGGGAATGGGGGTTGCGTCGGAGCCTGGTGGAAATGTACCACTATATGGGCTTTTAGTAGATCCTTGTACAGATCTCCATACGACATCGATAAGGGGAGTGAACTCTATCTTCTTAGTGTTCTTCCTCTGACCAGAACCTTGGCTTGAGGCAACGTGAGCACTTGACACGGCCTTAGATTGCACAACTATGCTGGGCTTGGAATAATTGGCATTGTAAACTTCCGAAGAGTTCACTTCCTGGTTTTTCCTTTCATGGTAAGGCTTCTTATGGGACGAACTACCCCCATCGTCAATTTTGCCAGTCTTGAAAGTATTCTCGATGAGCTCATCGGATAACACGAGGTCGGCAAAATTGGTAGTCGCGTTGCCTATCAAGCGACCCAAGATCAGACCCTCCAAAGTTTGTACAAATGTGACCACCGTCTCCCTCTCACTGAGTGGGGGTTGGACCTGAGCTGCTATATCCCTCCAGCGCTGAGCGTACTGCCTGAAGCTTTCATTATGCTTTTGTTTCATCTGTTGCAACGCTCAACAGTCTGGCATCATACCATTGATGTATCGGTACTGCTCTAGAAAAGCTTTGGCCAAGTCTCTCCATGATTTGATATGATGTCGGCTCAATTGATTATACCATCGGGTGGTAGATCTCGATAGATTGTCCTGAAAGCAGTGAATTAACAGCTTGTCGTCTCGGCCGTATCCTGTCATCCTCTGACAGAACATAGTAAGATGAGCGCGGGTACAACTTGTCCCGTCATACTTCTTGAACTCTGGGACCTTGAATTTAGGAGGTAAAACCAAATCTGGGACAAGACTGAGTTCACTGGCATCGAATCCACTGAAGGTATCCTCTACTCTCATAGCCTCTAGCTTCTCTTCGAGTCTCTTACATTGATCTTCGATTTCCTTTGAAGCTTCTACCTTCGGCCTCTCTGTCTCAAACTGATGATCCATTTCTAAGATAAAATTTTCAGCTTGATTGCCCCCGGACTTAACTTCTGATGCAGATGGCTGATTTATAGGGATCAAAGTACCAGCCTGATGTAGATGAGATTTTCCTCGAGAAATGATCACCTGAGGTTGAGTTTCTAGTTGTATCCTGGTTTGAATGGGCGTGAACCCCGAATGATACATAAGATCCTCGTCCCCAACAGTGGGTTTAGGATTTGCAGTGGGATTTACAACAGAGGCCTCTCTAAGCTCGGGAAGCTTTAATCCCAGCATTTGTGCCATTTGGCCCAGCATGTCTCGTTGTGACTTTGCAAGTTGTTCCCTCATATCCTGTTGGACTCTCGCCAACTGTTCCTCAACCTGCTTGGCTATGTTCGCTTGCAATTCTTTCTAATCTTGCTCAATTTTTTCAATCTTTCATCATTCGCCATCTTAGTTTTGTACCGGGTTCCGTATAGATGCTGAGCTGACTGATCTTCTACTTTATCCAGTATCACTGTCATAGGGCACCCCTAGAATCAATTTCTTGTTTTGAAAATGAATGTATATGCATGCAAAATGTATCCTAAATTGATGTCGTGTATGAATGCAATGCAAAATTAAGATTATGATGATGTTGTGTAATGATGCAGGTGAAATCAATGCGATGAGAATAAAATGAAATGAGTTAGTACCAAGTAAAATTATTAAATAAAACAAATGGTAAACAAAATAAAGTAATTAAAACTGTTCATGAATAAGAAATAAGGCACTAGAGCCTAAATAGGGTGACCACTGACGGGCTGAGTACCGACATGGCTCTAAAAGGTTGGCTCCTACGGCTTACTATATGCAGTTTTGGTGCTAAGAGGTACCCAAATTATCCTTGCTGTCCTCTACTAAGAGTAGCAAGGCCCCATGCCATCACCCATTATAGGCTCCTTTCAACCGGGTTCAATTCAGGGGGACCCATTCGCTTATGCCTGCACGAAGGAACGATATCCTTACAAAAGCATAAGGTACTCGAGCCCCGAAGGTACTTGCTAGGCCTACACGGAGGAACGATATCCTCACGAAAGCATTAGAGTTTCCCCCACTTAAAAAGAACATGTTTATATGCCAAATTTTTAAATGCCTTAAAATAAACGCACAATTATAACCGAATGTTACTTTAATAGCCACTTTAATCCAGAATTTCTGATACTAATAAAGCGGTAATTATTTGAAAATAGCTCGACTCTCTTATTTTTTAGAAAAAATAAAAAATGTCCACAGCGGAGTCGCCATTTGTAGCGATGTCCCCCTCCCTAAAAAAGTGGTGTGGTTTTTATTTTGATTTGAAAATATTGTCTTCCGTGGGATTTTAGAAAAACCTTATTTTATTTAAAAATGGAGTCGCCACCGGCCACTCAAGGTGGACCGGACACCGTAAAAAACCAGAGATTTCAAAATGTCGGGTTCGGGAGTCGGTTACGGATGGGGAAGGATTAACACCGCCCAAAATTGGTACTTTAATAATTACCACTTTACTAATATTAGACTTTTCGGATTAAAGTGACGATTAAATTAAAATT
The DNA here is from genome assembly GCA_019671005.1 of Hibiscus mutabilis. Classification (NCBI taxonomy): domain Eukaryota; kingdom Viridiplantae; phylum Streptophyta; class Magnoliopsida; order Malvales; family Malvaceae; genus Hibiscus; species Hibiscus mutabilis. The sequence continues at coordinate 27,478,274 of CM033714.1, forward strand.
CAGTTATATATGCGAGTAGATTTTAAAGGCCCCGTTATTCGAGAGTAAACGCCCAACCACTATCACTACGCCTGATACTGGCCTCGTTTATGCTCGGATAAAAGGGCACCACATTGACAATAATATATATCCGAAATGCAACTTAAAACATGGCAAACATGAATATAATGCGATAAACATATAAATAAATACTAACATAATAAAATACTAATCTAACATAAATACATAAATATCGATCGCATAAATAAAATGAATCTAACATAAATAAAATACTACTATAATCTAAAAGTATAATGATGATAATAACAACAACAACAACAATAATAATAATAATAATAATAATAATAATAATAATAATAATAATAATAATAATAATAATAATAATAATAATAATAATAGTAGTAACCATGCTAAGATATGTGAACCAAAATAAAAAAAAACATGAACTAGTGATTAAAGTGCATGATGTGATAATTTACATGGCATAAATGACAAGCATTATGCACTAAAATGAAACAAATATAAAACATGAGGGAATAAACATAAATTAACGGAAATAAAATGCTGAAAATTAAATGCTAAAGAAAAATAGTGACTAAATTGAAACAAATGTAAAATAAAAGACACAAACAAAACATGAAATGGCGAAGTTAAAAACGCATAAAAGCATAAGGACCAAGGGCGAGATTATCTCATGCTGAAGGGTCAAAGATGAGATTGTGCAAGAATGGGAGGATTTAAATTGTGGTTATGCCATTTTAACCAATTTAACTTAAAAGAAAGCTTCCGGACCCTTTCTTTTTCATTGTTTCACGCGGCTACTTCCCCTTTAGTCAAACTCTCCCCATTTTCGAATCTAAACTTTAAATCAAGAAAAAAAGCTCCACTTTTTCACTTAAAATCAAAGATTTCGGATCCAAAAAGAAAAGAAGTGAAACTAGTATTGGAACCAATCCTCGGTGGTTCCGTCCTCAACACCACAGGCGACGGCGACGGTTCGAATCCGAACCCAGGTAAGCCTTGAAACGCCCTTTTTACTATTTCTTGCTTTTATTTTTAGATTTAAACAAGAGAACAAGATCCAATTTTTACCTCAAAAAGCTTCTTCCTCTTCCTTTTTTGTATTCGAACCCCTTTAGATTTTTAGTTTATGATTTCAAAACAAAACACAAAATTTGTGATTCGAAACTAGAGAAAAAGAGAGATTTTGGTTCTGGATTTTTTTAATTTTTGTTGTATTATTTTCTCCCTCTTTACAATTTTTTTAGAACAAAAAAAGTCACCCCTTCTACATATTTCATCCCGGTTTTATATCCCATTTTTCCTAATAAAATACTAACACCTCTCACATATTTTATTTGGTGCAGATCTGGTGATGGTGAGACCCTGATTTTGTGGGATTGCTTGCCGATCAAGCAGGGCATGAGAAAGTGGGTAGGTTAGGGTGGTAGATTTAGGGGTATGGGTAGATTTGATTTTTAGGGTTTCTGTTGATATAGTTTAAAGATGACAGATTTGGGGATAATTTAGGGTTTAATTTAGTTTAGGGTTTTTTGGTTCTGGGTCAGATTCGGGTCATGTATTGGGTACGGGTTTATTCGGTTTGGGTAGCCTAGATGAAATGGGTTATTACACTCGGGCCCTCGTATCAACTAAGTGTTTGTTGTATTTTAATTTATTGAATTTGAACTCAATTTTTTATTTGATTTTTAATTTATTGTATTTGAATATATTGAACTCAATTTTTTATTTGGTTTTTAATTTCAATGTTTTAAGTACGATTTGCTCATATTAATTTCACGGTTTTACTTATTAATATCTTATGATATGATATGATATTTGTTGTTTACTAGTGTTTGTTGTTATTTATTATTTTTTTAATTTTCAACCTATTACTCGCCTATACAGTACACTTTCAAACTATTTTCAACGCAAATTTTATACCCTTATTCGTGTATCGCACGTTCCAATATTAGTCTCAAATGGAAGCCAAGTTCCTCCACAACGCCTCCAAGGTCAAAAAATACGATAATTCTCGGATTAAAAACCCAAAAAATAAACTGGAAAAGCCTATCACGCCCTTTTAACTTTTCAGTCATTCACAAAAACAAGCTATGGTACCGTTTTCAACGCTAATTTTACCCGGTTTACAATGCACTGAACTTGCCCATATTGGTGTCGAATGAAAGACAAGTTCTAGTATTACGCACCTAAACTCACCGTTTACTGAAATTATACGATTAATAGCCCCGAAATATTGCTCGAACATGCCTATGTACGCTTGTTCTGCCAGCCCGGTTTACAAAGAACTCGCTTTCTGCAACAAGCGAGTTCCATTAAACAGCCCGCGATAAGTTCAGTTGGCTCTTCAAATTCTTGGGGACCTCGTGTTTTGCAAAGCGCGATATCCTATTAGGTTCGTTATTTTGAAAAGTGGTGCCACGTTTGAACAACTCGCTTTCCGCAGAATGTGAGTTTTTCATACGTGGCAGATTTAGGGTCATTTTTCTAAATAAACCTCTAAGGGGTCATTTGTTTAAATAATGATTTAAAATGAGTTTTTCACTTAAATTTGCCTATATAATTACATGTAATAAAAAAGAGTTTGAGACAGAAACATATGTCCGTATTGAGGGGGACCAACCTATAGTAGTAGGGACTTTAATTATCATAAGGTGCATTCATGGAAAATATTGGAAGCGACGCATATATTGTTTTGATCATACAACGACCTTATTGCCTGAACTCATGGCAGCTGCAACAATTAAGGCAAGAAGTATGACACAAATAGACTCACCACGACGATATCTGTGTTCATCATCATATATATATGGATATAAGTATGAATATTTTTTTGAAGTGGTTTTATTAAAAAAATAGATAATGTTGATTTTAGAAGGCTTGAGTTTAATCGTTTTGTTTGTAAGGTGCGTGCGTATTACCAAATGGTTAAGAATGTCTATAAACATATACCAAATTATAATCACTTTTAGACTATTAAAAAAACTATAAATATTTTTTAGATTTAATTCCAATATTGGAATTATTGGTTTACTAACTCAGATCGAATTTTGCAGAGATTTAATATGAGGACGATCCTCTCATCACATTTTTTTTTCATTCACAACGTCAGAATTCAAACTTATGACATTGCTTAAATGACCTAACGTCTCATCCCGCTAGATCAATTGGTTGTTAGTACTATACATATATTTTTTTATTAAATAAAGAGTAATTATATTTTAAAAATAAACCTTATGATTCAAACTTACCCAAGATAAGATATTATAAACTTTTTTAATTATTTGATCAATTAATGAATCTCAACTTAATTTAAATATTTAGTAGCACAATATTTACCGTAACTATATATACAATAAATAATATCACACCTAATTAGAATGAATAGAAATTCTTTAGCTTTTTAGTGTCCATATTTATGTGCGGCATTAAAAATTATGTTTAGGTTAAGGTTTAAGGTGTAGGGGTTTGAGGTATAATATATTTTTTAAGATGTAGGATATGAAATTTAAATTTTAAAGTTAGAGCTTAAAATTTAATTTTTAATATTTTTTAGCGGTAAAACATAAAAAAATTATATTGGAAAAGGTAAAAAAAATTTGTCCAATTAAAATACGTTGATATGGGTAAATTTGTACCATAACATTTTTTCTGACCGCTGAATGAAACAGTGTCAATACTGCCAAGATTCTTATCTCTATTAATTTATGAGCAGTACGCTCAGATACTCTTTTTTTGTTTTCTTGTCTCTTGTAACATCTTTTATTGAATAATAATTAGCTTTTGCACAAATTTTTTTTCCATATACATTTAAGCTCTCTGATTCTTAGACCTAAACATAAAAATGAAGCTTTTGTTTGATGATAGGATAGAATTTTTATAATGAAGTTTTTGTTTAGTGATAAAGATTAAAAATTTGAATTTCATTAGATTATATTATTGTATTTTCAATATTATTAATTTTGGTTTTTTAGTTTTTTTAGATATGTCTTTTCTTGTTTATTTAAAAAAGTGATGCCATAAAATAAATGTAAGGATTCGAACTCATACAAAAATAGATAATATGAACACCTTTAATCATCCGGTCAATTAATAGATCTCATAATGATAGATGTTTTTGTCTGCTTTTGTAGCACTTTATCTCTTTTTCATGGTTGAATTTAATGTTGTCTCTCCAATTGAATTTGTTTAGTTATTTTACCTGTTCGTCGTTAATTTGGCCTATCAAATTGATTCTCATATTAATAGTTGCTTACAACCACCCAAAATAGGTTGTATTTGAGTTGTAATAAAGTGGGTTGCCAACGTGTTGTCATAGTTATATTCGTTTTCACGTTAATGCTAATAATTTTTTTAATCGGTAAATGATTTTATTAAATAATTATAGAGCACCTACACCCGAATGTGTGCCTCATTAAAAACCTCCCTAAACCTAAATGGAAGAAAAGAGTACACACATTCAGAGAATACGAAAATCAAAGCAAAACACGATTACAACTCATTCAAGGAATCATCGGTGTCTGGTTTAGAGGAGTCTGGTTTACCAAACCAACGAAGATTAGAGGAGTTTGGTTTACCACTGAATAAAAATTTTTTGCTCCTTTTCAGTGTCTTTTTTTATGCCTCAACAATAAAAATATTAAAAAGTTAAATTCTAAGCCCTAACCCTAAATTTTAAATCTTAAACCTACACTCTAAAATCTACACCCTGCCCCAATTCCCTAAACCCTATCCTTAAACCCTTAAACCCTAAACTTAATTTTTAATGTGGGGCATAGAAAGTGGCACTGAAAAAGGATAGAGGATTTCTATCCGTTTACCACCAAGATTGGAACAACTCCCCCTTAAAGGCACCGTTATTAGGGGTGTGCAAAAAAAAATCCGGTCTGATTGATCCGATCCAAAATTTCAGATATCTTATTCTTTTTTTTATTTTTCGAATAATTTAGATCGGATATTTGAAAATTTCGAATTAGATACGGATAGTTATTTTACATTCGGATCGGATATCTGATTATCCAATATCCGAAAATTTAATTTTTTATAGATATGAGTCTTGTTATATTCGATATTTTTACTTGTTATATATGAAAAAATAAAATTTCTATGGATATAAATCTTGTTATATTCAATAATTTGTTGATTATTATATTCGAAAACCTAAAATTTTCATGGATAAGAGCATGAAATTAAAAAAAATAATTAAATTAAGTCATAAATTCGGATTTTCGGATATCCAAATAACTAATATGAAAAAATCAGATATCCGTAAATTTCGGATCAAAGACGAATCGCTAAATTGTCTATATAAAATTTTCGGATATCCGAAATTTCAGATCAGATATCCGAAATGCACAACCTTACCGCCTATAGGCAAAAAAGCATTTGAGCTACTGATGATATTTATCATTTACCGTAAATGATGATGTTCGTTTATATCCTCTATTTTTCAAATTATTTGGTTAGATTTTTTAACATTTTTAATGCAATTAATTCTATAGACCTATCTATTATATATATATAATGTGATTTTATTGTATGGGTTAATATTTGATGTACCGTCCGAGAATTTTTTTATATAAGCGAGTTTCAAATAATGTCACATGTCATTTTGGGACACTAAACCGTACACACTAAAAATTAAACTTTAAACAGGGACGGACACAGGATTCCATGTAAGGGAGCGCGAACTATCAGGAAGCTATATTAGAAATGTAAGGGATGTAAAATTACAAGATTTTAGGGATGCTGAATTAAATTATCAATATAAAATACAAAGAAAAGATATAATATATAGGGAACTTAAAATTTTTAGGGGTGCGGCTGCCCCCAGAACCCCTGTGTCCGTCCATGATTCTAAACACTAAACCTTAACTCTAAACCTTAAAAAGTTAACCCTAAAACCTAAACTATAAAACTCTAATTCTAAACTCTAAAAATGCAAAACTATCGGTGCATCAAATCATTTTTCTTATTGTATTTGTTCCTTATTTATTAAAAAAATTAGATGATTTTGTTGGTTAAAAGAAATTGAAATTATTGAGGTTCCGTTCTGTATAATTAAAAAGTTTTAAGAACAATCTGATTCAGTCACGTGCAATAACATTCGAAATGATTAATCAGTACATGCATGCATAAACTATGTCGACTCGGAGTGATCGACAAAACAATATGACCATTGTAGTACACAATATTACAAAATGGTGAAATATTACTCTAACATCCAGACACTATGGCTACCATTGTCGGCTGTTGGGCAGCTTCCATTTGATGCTTAAACTTCCATTGATGAAAATGAAACTGGAATACCAATCAAAATATCTGTTTCTGATGATCCCTCCCTAAAATCTGCCGCCGCCGCTACGTTATCGTTAAACCACGCGTCTTCAGTTGCATATGTCGTCGCCTCTTGCGTTAATGCCATCGTCGACGACGTAGACTCATCCATCCAGTCTTCTAGTTCTTGCATTTGATTAATACGTTTCCATTCATCCATGTAAACCAATTCATTGCATGTGTATAAATGATTGGTGGCAGTTTCGCCAATCGGAACTTGAAGCGGAGCACTCGAGGAGTTCGACATCGACGTAGGGGAGTCGAGGTTGTCTTGGTTAGGGAAGTTAAACGTGCCGGTAACCATACCTTGCCATGCTTTGAGCACGTCGACACACTTTGGTCTCGGTGTACCTAGAGGTAAAGCTTCGGTCCCGGGGTGGATCTTCGGTTGGATTCGGACGAAATTCGGCAAGGCTTGTTTATTCGACGAGTCACGGCCAACTGCTCTCGCTTCCGCTTCGAGGCGAGCCCTCTCCCACTGAGCCATATGGTTTAAATTCGCATCGTGACAGCCGTGGCCGAACGAGCCGAGTGCATCGATCCGAGGCTTATGGGTCAAGGGATCAATCCCCATCTTGATCAGCCTCTTCTTCAGATGAGTGTTCCAATGGTTCTTGATCTCGTTATCAGTTCTCTTTGGCAAATGAACTGCTATAGCTGACCATCTAAAACCATAAAACAAAACAAAACAAAAACATAAATCAAAGCTCCGTAAATACATTTTTAAGATCAAACAAATAAAAAAAAGACAGGAATTTTAATGTTCACCTGTTGCCAAGAAAAGCATGGAGCTGAATAATGGTCTGTTCTTCCTGTAAACTGAACTTTCCTCTCTTGATATCAGGTCGTAAATAGTTAATCCATCTCAACCTACAACTCTTACCACATCTCTTTAGCCCTAAAACATAACAAGAAAAACATTCAGTGTAATAAAAAGAACATAAAAGTTAAGCTCATAGAACTGAAAAAAAAACCTGCTTTTTCAGGCAAGGAGCTCCAGCTTCCATGGCCATGTTGTTGAATATAAGTTGTAAGCTTCTGGTCTTCTTCAGCAGTCCAGGGCCCTCTTTTCAACCCTTCCTTTTCATAACATGAAGTAGAGCGAGCCATTATCAAATCAAGACAGAGATGAGAATGGTCTTAAGCCTGGTTTGATAAAGTTTTGGACGTTCATATTTATTTAAACTGAAATAATGGAAATGGTGAAGGGTTAGATTGTAGAAATTAATACCAGATATATTTGGTCCGGTCTTGCCATGAACAGGGTGAATAATACTGAATCTTCCTCGTATTTAAAATGGGTTGCTCCTTGTTTGGTGAGATTAGTGGTCCTCTACATTAAATTTCCTTTTTTCATGCTTAGTTATGGCTTACAAATGGTTAGGATGAAATTAAGTCATGGATGTTGCCCGGTAGTTGAACAAAGGTTAAAATTTATTTTTACACAAACATGACTAATTTAAGGTTAAAATTTGAAATTAAAACTCTAATCAAAGCCCCTAAACTCTAAATCTTAAATTCTAACCATAAACCTTAACTTTTATACGCTACAATCTAGACCCTAAACCCATAAACTAACCTACTTGTGGAAACTATAATTTTCACCGCTGGTGTATAAGATAATAATCCTTTTGTTTTTGCATATTTGAGTTATTTTATTTTACTTAATTAGTATCTCTCTTTTTGTACGAGAATGATGAATGATTTGTCTATTTTGATGTCACCTCTCTAGTTGATGTTTATTTGGTATCTTGTTGATTTACTCATGTTTTGGACTCTTGGATTGGTTTTCTCTAATATTGATAGATGGGTCGTAATCACACTAGATAAGTAGAAGTTAAGCTATGATAAAAAAAATCATTTAATCAGCATGTCATTATTGTTATATGCAATTTTATTGTAGTGTCAATAGTGTTCATATTTTACCGCCGATAATAATATTCGTTTATATCGATCTTTTTTTATTTGTTTGATTGAGTTTTTAACCCTTTCTTAATCTTACTTTATTATCCACCAACTGACTTTAATGGTTTTAGTGGAATATATCAATTAATGTAATTAGTTTATTTTAATTTTGTATTTTTTATATTTTTCCTTTATTTTATCAAACTAACCGTTCTTATTAGAAACAAGTGGTCATCATATTTAATCCAATCATACCATAAACGTGGATTTTACGGTCAAATATTGACAATTCGTCCACAAATTTTGATGAAATTAATTACTTTTTGGTGGTCCAAAAAATGTTTTTAAGGAATTTTGGACCACCAATAGAAAGAAACAATATTGTATGGCAAAAGTACTTTCATCGATCGCTCTTGTCCTTTAAATTGTCCGAAATCTAAATGGAATTAAAATTTTTTAACCTGAAAAACTCTTAGGTTTTTTAAAAAATATTTCTAAACATAACTTATAATTATAATTATAATTATAATTAATACATTTAGTAAATTTAAAGTGTTCAACCAACCATTTTAAAACCTGAAAAAAAAACTAGTTTCACACCAATAATAATTAACTCTCGCCTGTTTTTTGTTTGAGTGTAAAAAGTCTTTTAATATCAATTAAGTTTATAATTTTTTTCATTCAATTAAATCATTAAATTAATAAATTAAATCAATTAAAATTTTTGACCAATTTTGACTATTAAATCTTGATAATTTTCTTTAGGCGTTACTATCGCGTGATACACTACCGTTTTATCATATAATATTTACATGTATTTTTTATTTTTTTTAATAATTTTTAGAACTTTTAATTTTTTTTTAAATAAAATATTTTTTTTGAAAATGTCAAGCGATAACATTGTGTGACGTCCTTAATTTTTTTTCTTTCTTTCAAGAATCATTGTTGGTCGAAACTTAATACGGAAGAACTAATTCATAGCATCGTATACCACAAGTAGGCAAGAATTTAATATAAAATTAAATCATGTATTTATATTTTGCATAGAATTGTATTAGGGGTGTTTATGGTAGGTTAACCATACCGTTTAGCCTAAATGATTAGTTAATCGTTATAGCAGTTATTGAATTTTGTTAACCGTAACTTAATCGTTAAAAAACGCGGCTAACCGACTGTTCGGTTATATGTTGACCTGTAGCCTAGTATAATTTTCCCTCACATGTTCACTAATTTTTAGAGAATAATTTAATTATCTATTCGATAAATATTATATTAAAATATTCATAAAAATACTTAAATAAAGATATTTTAATCATTTACTCCATAATTAAAAAAAAATACTTACCTACTATAAAGTTTCAACACATGAAAAACACACAAACTTTATAATATTTTAAAGTTTAAAGTTTCAAAAGTTTGAGACACATAATATTATAGCAATACACCATCAAAGTTTAATAACTTTAGAAATAGAGTTTGGAATTAAAAAAGAGGGCGTGTATTGTATCTATGAGTTGATTTTTTTAAATAATATATATAATTTAATACCGGTTAATATATAGGTTAACCAGTAGTCAAAAGTCGTAACTGCAAGCATAACCATTAACTATTATTTTTAGCGGTTCGGTTAACTGGAATAGTTTATCTTTAACGATTCGGTTAATTAACCAGTAAAATATAACGATTAAACTGATTACCGGTTGCGGTTAATTATGCACACCCCTAAATGGTATATTCACACCAAACAACATAAATATAGAGTCATCACCTGCACAATCTTAGCAAGAAATATAGTCATTAAACTGAAACCGAAAACCGATTTGACATTTTCCGTTAACGGCAAGGCCTCGACACCATGGCGCCACCATTCATGGCTGCAAATGGGAATGGATTGCCTAATGGAAGCGTTGGACACTATGAATCAAGCATGAATGTATTTTTTCAAAGTTGTGTCCAAATACTTCATAACATCGGCCGGACAACTCAACGTTGTCACGGTGATACCCGACATGATTGATGTAGATGTAATCATCAGATATCTGATTATTGATAACGAAACGTATTGCATAATCATACGGCCATCCGCTTGCATCCTCACCTTAACAAGTTCAGCTGGACTTTCCATAAACTGTACTACTAATAGTAAGCAGAAAATTTGTACTATTACATTCCAAATCAATATTTAGAATAACCAATCTTATCAAATGTGTCTATACAGAATCTATTCACAATATATAATCAACTTGATAATTGAAATAGGCTTTTAGGTGATTCTCTATTAGCATCGTCTAAAATTTTTTTCATCTTTGTTTTAGCTGGCGACGACATTAGTCATACTGTTAGTTGTTGACCACGGTATTTCTTATTTGCTTATTTATCTTTTATATTTGTTTCATCTTTGTTTTTAATTCTTAATAAGAATAGCTCAGTCTTTATAACATGTTTTCGTCTGCCTTCATAACACGTTTTTAGTTTTCTTTATCGGTCGTTTGTTTTTTTTTCAGGGTTGGATTTGACATCGCCTCGATTGATCAAGATGACGCTTATTTGCTATTCTGCTCATCTTCCATGCACTAGACCCTTGGATTGATTTGTGGTTGTCAATGATCTTCTAGTAGCTTGATCTCATTTTGTGGTTCGTTTACTGATGTAGTCAGATTTATTCGTATCTATATTTTGTTCGAGTATTTTGGTTGGATTTATAACCTTTTTTTATGTATGGTCTAAAGTGGCTAGTTTCTTGCGTCAATATTATAGAAAAATGTCTAAATCATATATTTGATTTACGATAATAGTTATCTTGTAAACCCTTTATTGTGATTTTGAATATTCTCTCTTTTTAATAAAACTAACTGATTCTATCAAACAAAATGTGTGTACATAGAAATACACACACAAGTAAGTCTATAAATTTCATCTGTCAATTTTAATTTTTCAGAATCTGGTCTCTCACTTTAAAAAACTGATAAATTGATCCAAAAATTTATAACACATGAAATTGATGGCTAGTTTTTACTAATTGTACTAACTTGTCATTGTATATTGGCATGATACAACTAAGATTTGATTGTATTAAGCTTATCCATTTCAAATTTTTTTGGCAAATTCAAGAAAGTAAATCAAATCCCATTGTTTTAATTCATCATTAAAGACAAAGTTAACAAAATCATGAGATTTAGTGGAATGATAAGGGTCTTTTTTTCTTTATTCAGTGGTCAAAATTTCGATCTTCATCCTAAACACGAAGTATTTTTAAAATGTGTGGCCATGTCTACCTCTATATGAGCCACACAAATGATTGTCATTAGACTCACTGAAATCATAAAATATAATGCGATACTTGTTCATTTTATCTGTTAATCATGAGATTAAAAGTTTTATTCTATTTATGAAAATGAAGTACATAAATAATATATTAAAGTAAAATTTATTTCGTAAATGATTTTAATCTTCAAATTTTAATTGTCGAAGTTAGTTATTTTATCTTTTTTGATGAATGATTTGATTGTATTCATCCAAAGAACCTTCACTGTATAAATCCTTTACACCCAAATATAACTCCACGGCAAAAAGAAACATGAAGAAGAACAACAAAATTATAACAAATTCCACTATGTAGCAAGCAAGGGTGTTCATTTTTGGATATCAGATAGGATTCGATTTAAAAATTTAGATTGGCAGAATAACAATCCGGAAAAAATCGGATATTCGAATATTCAAATAGGATACTCGGATATTCTATTATACGAATATATAATTTATTAAAGTATTTTTTTAAAATTTGACAATTGAATTTATGAAAGTTTCAGAATTTTGAATATAACAAGTGATCGGTGAGAAAACGTCACACTTTTTAGTGCAAGCTACACTATCGATGCAAGAATAGAAACAAAGAAATCTTGTTTGAATATTGATCCCACGAGGATGATGTATTACGCTTATACTTATGTGACTACAATACAATATTGTAAGAATGGTAATTGTGGGTGCAATTGTGGTCGCAATAATAGGATAAACCGATGAATAAATGATTTAATGTGGTAGCAATAACAAAGTGTAATAAAATATAAAGACATATGAGAATAAAACCTAGATCTCCTTGGTTCAGCTCAGCAGAAAGATCAAGTGTACTTAGGAAATATTGGTTTAATCAGCGATGATGTGGCCAGCTTGAGTATTAACTTCCATTTAACTTTCAACTATTGACCCGAGATGTAGACCGGCTTCAACTTTCGTCGTAAGCCGAGACTATAGCCCCTTAGAACAAGTGGACCAACTTTCGATGCATCCGATCAACTTTCATTTTAAAAACACATTAATCTGACTCGTCACTGCACCCGTCGGTGTTAGTGGCTGGTTTAACACTCTCATGCAAAACGTAAATCATATCCAACAATTAAAGCTAATACTGATATATATTAAACTGAAGAAGCAGTTTAAATAAGTTCATAAAGCTCTAGAAAATTAAACCAACATCAAAATAAGCTCAAAATACAAAGTAAATCTCCAAAACATCAAAATAGAAAAGAGTTTAAGAAGATAACAATATATTTCTTCGCTTCAGCACTCGACTCCTTATATTTTTGGATAGATCTACTTTTAATGTAACTTTTAATGTAAACCACTTAAAGTGAATCAATATAAACAAGAAGAAGCCACAAACATCTCATCATACGTGCTTTATTCCATACAAAAGTATTTTTAACCTCAAGTTCGCATTCTTTTCCCGTCAATTATTTTATCATTTAGTGTAAAAATAAAAAATAAGAAGTTTGAGGATAAAAAATGTGATTTTAATTTATACAAATTAATTGCCGGTTTGAGAATCGTGGATGTGGAGGGATCAAAATCAAAATTAGGCCAAAGTGATTCGATTTTAAAACGTAAAACGGCACACGTCATGCGTCGTTTTGGTGGAAGAAGAGCAACGCGTTTCATGGAAGTGGCGGTAAAGGAAAAAAAATGGAACTAAAAATTCCACAGTGTTCAGTTCTAAGCTGAAGCAGTGAGGCGTAAGTTAGGGTTTTCAAGGCAAGGAGAAAACTTTGAGTTGTTTTCTCATAGTTATCGGCAATGATGGAGTCATTAGCTTCTTCTCCGGTGGGCAATCTAGGGATTTTGATTAGTCTCAACGACGACACCGTCCAAGAAATCCTCCAAAGCTACGACGGTTTCTGCGCTGCCGCTAATTCTCTTCTCAACGGCTCCGGCGATCTCTCCGTAGAACACGACTTCGTTTCCCGCGTTCACACTCTCTGCAAACACGGCCTCCATAGTCTTGCTCGGGACTATTTCCTTAGGTTACTTGAGGTAATAATCGATTAAACTATATAAGTCTCATTCGATATCAGTTTTTATTGATTGTATTTGTTTTAATTATAGGAAGCGTTTGAGAAAAATGGGGCGTCGAAATTTTGGCGCCATTTTGAGAATTATAGCAAAATTGAAGAAGATTTAGATAAGATTGACGAGGATGAGATTCAAAGAGTGCTTTGTAATGCTCTGGAGGAGATTTGTTTTGAAAAAGAAAATCAAGAGAAATGCTTGTTAATGTTAGTTCATGCTTTGCAGTCCTCTATGGATAATTTATCTGATGGAAAGCCCAATTTTGATGCGGGAAAATATTATCTTTTTTCAAAGTATCAATTAATTGTTTCTTCCATGCTTATGGCCAACCTTCCTCCACATTTTCCCGGTAAGAAATTATAAGCTTTTTAGTAAAAAAGTCATGTTCTTTTGTTGTGCATAACTGGTTTTATTATTTGATTATTAGCTGATAGTTTCATTGATTTTGTTAGAGGTGCTTCACTTTTATTTTAAGGGAAGGCTTGAGGAGTTAAATACCATAATGGATGGAGAATTGAATGAGGAAAATGAGCAACGAGATAGAGATGAGATGGATTTGGATGAAAAGAGTAAGTATAGAACTGGTGAAATGGATATCGACGAGTGCTATTCCCAAGACAAGTTTCCCGAGAACAATAAGTTGGTGAAGAACATCGGGAAGGTTGTTCGTGATCTTCGAAATCTTGGGTTCACATCCATGACTGAAGATGCCTATGCTTCTGCTATCTTCATGCTTCTGAAGGTGGGCTTGTTATCTCATTGAGCTCAACATAGTTAACTGATCTTTTGCTAGTCTATTTTGAATCAGTTTTTTTTAATGATTCTCTTTAAGAAAATGTTATGTTACCTTTGGCTTACATTACATGTCATGTTTCAAGCTTTATAAATTTACGTTATTTGAAGCAGTACTCTTTCCTTCTTTGCGTACAGGCTAAAGTACATGATCTGGCGGGTGATGATTACCGGAGTTCTGTTTTGGATTCCATCAAGGGTTGGATACAGGTTGTTTTTGGTGTTTGTGAAACCTTTACATTTTCCCTTTTCATTGAAAACAACTGTAAGAAATCATGGATGACTTGTTAATCTTGCTGGTAATTTTGGACTAATATAAAAGTATTTTTAATGGTTCATGTTATTTCCAGTTTTATTAACTTGCTATTATGTTCTCCTATTGGTTAAGTTACTGAGAGATGATTCCTTAAATTTGGAGAATATTGCACAGGTCGTTCCTCTGCAATTCTTGAACGCATTGCTTGCTTATCTTGGTGATTCTATTAGTTTTATCCAACATTCATCCGGTACCAAATCACCTCTGGCTTCACAACCACCTTCATGCTATTTCGGAACAAATACTCCATCAGAAGGACTCATTAGATGGAAATTGCGGCTAGAGTATTTTGCTTATGAAACATTGCAAGACTTAAGGATCGCCAAACTGTTTGAGATTATTGTCGACTATCCTGAGAGGTAACAACTTTTTCCATTCAGTTTTCATTGTTCCTGCAGTTAAATTTTCCCCTAGGTGAATCTTGGTGAGTTTGAATAGTTCACTTTCCAATAAAGTTATAGTTCTGACTTTTGAGGGCAGGGTGGGTTTACGGCAAGGACACAGTTACCTCTCGTTATGTAGCTCAAAACCTTTTGCACCAAAGGGGTTAAAAAGAAAATTTTTGCATTGATTTGTGATATTCATAAAAGAATTTTCCCCTAGGGGGGGTTGTCCTCCCCACCCTTTCTCCTTCCTTTAAGTTTGGGGCGAAAGAAGACGGACGAAGTTATCTATATTTTATGGTACTGCCTTTGTTTTTTGTGTTCATTGCTTGTGTGGACGTCAATAGAAAATGTTTGTGGAAATTCCTCACTGTTTAAATTATTCCGGACTATTACAGTTCTCCTGCAATTGAAGACTTGAAACAGTGTCTTGAATATACCGGACAACACTCTAAGCTGGTTGAATCTTTTATTTCTGCACTAAGATACCGCTTACTTACTGCGGGTGCCTCAACCAATGACATATTACATCAATATGTTTCAACAATCAAAGCACTCCGGACCATAGATCCAGCTGGTGTTTTTCTTGAAGCTGTTGGTGAACCAATAAGGGACTACTTGAGGGGAAGAAAAGACACCATAAAGTGCATTGTGACCATGCTTACAGATGGCACTAGTGGTAATCCAAATGGATCTGGAAACAGTGGTGATAGCCTTCTTGAGGAATTAAATAGAGATGAAGAAAATCAAGAAAATGTCGTAATTGACGATGATTTTAGTACAGATGACAAGCAAGCTTGGATTGATGCACAACGGTATGTATACTGCTATAGCTGTTATTGACTACGATAATTTACATG
Source organism: Hibiscus mutabilis (assembly GCA_019671005.1). NCBI lineage: Eukaryota > Viridiplantae > Streptophyta > Magnoliopsida > Malvales > Malvaceae > Hibiscus > Hibiscus mutabilis. The sequence continues at coordinate 27,494,233 of CM033714.1, forward strand.
TATGTAAGCTATGCAGTCAAAGTTTTCATGTTGACCTGCGACACCGTGGGTTCTTTCTTGTTCAGCTGGGAGCCTGACCCTGTTGAGGCTGATCCATTAAAAGGTAGCAGAAATAGAAGGAAGGTTGACATACTTGGAATGATTGTTGGCATAATTGGTTCAAAGGACCAACTTGTTAATGAATACCGTGTTATGCTTGCTGAAAAACTTCTGAACAAATCGGATTATGACATTGACTCGGAGATACGGACTGTAGAACTCCTCAAGGTTGTTATTGTACTCATTCTAATCTATTTCCCCCATTCAATGTCTCTTTTAAAACTTGCTCTTTTGGATATTCTTGTTTTCCAGATACATTTTGGAGAGAGTAGCATGCAGAAGTGTGAAATCATGCTTAATGATTTGATTGATTCCAAGAGGACAAATACCAACATTAAAGCAACCATTAAGAAAACATCTGAAATAGGTATTCGCTGGTTTTGTAGAAATTTTAGTTATGGAAGGATAGCTCGGGAGCTACTTATTCTATCTTCTTCTAACCTAATCTGTTTAACTTTTGTTGAAATTCTAAGATCCAGAGTCAGCAGAGGCTGGGATTTCCTTGGATAATCTTGATGCTACAATCATATCTTCGAATTTCTGGCCTCCAATCCAGGCACACACTTCTTTGATATCGGTTCTTTTTTATGTTCAATTATTAAAAGTTACTTTGCACGTTGTTATTGGTGGTAGGAAAAGGTTTAAAGCATCTCAAAATTACATTTAAGACATTCTTTTTTTCTTTTTGCCTTTCGGTTTTAAGTCTTTATTTGCCAAAGCTAAAGTGATCTTTTGGTGAAGATATTATTTGATCAGAGGAAGAGCTCATACATGATAGTTATAGCTCTGTTTGATTGGTGATTTTACTTTTTGCTATTGTCCCCTTATATTCAATTCAATTCAATTCATGCTATCGAGAGAAGAAGTAGAAAGCTTTAAGAAGAGCACGAACAAAGACATCCTAGGGAATCAATTATACCCGAAAAAATTGAGAGAATTGAATTTTAATCAATCTTCTTAATTTGTAACCTATCATGCCACCTGTAGTTTCATATTTTCCTCTTTCTCATTTCTCCTTTGATTTTCATATGGACCACAACTGCCTGAAATGGGATATAATTTTAAGGACTTTGTAAAAATATGCAAGAGAAACTTGTTGAGGACGGTGTTTGTCCAAAGAAAGCAATTCAGATTTAGAATATGGTTGGTGTCCAAAAAACTTGTAGTTTCCTTGTTGCCCATGCTTATGTAACTTACCAAAATCCATTTTTGTTAAAGTATACTAGTATTTCTCATTATCTTGGTTGTTCTTTTCATTAATGTTCTGAAAATTTTCAGGAAGAGGCCCTTATCATTCCTGATTCTGTTGACCAACTGCTCTCTGATTATGCAAGAAGGTTTCATGAAATAAAGACTCCTAGAAAGCTACTTTGGAGGAAAAATCTTGGAACGGTCAAGGTTAGGAAGTGTAATTTGTGAATGCCAATGGATATCCTTTCTAGTATCAGTTATTCTTATTGCATTACCCATTTTCTTTTCCTCCTTTTTATATCACGTAACTAACATTTATGCTTATATGAATGAAACTGTTCCAGTTGGAGTTGCAATTTGAGGATAAGGCAATGCAATTTACAGTTGCTCCTGTGCATGCTGCAATAATAATGCAATTTCAGGACCAACCGAGGTACTTTCAGCAATCTTGAACACTTTGCATCTTATTGTTCATATAATAATGGTTTGTTTGATATTCCCTTTCAGTTGGACCTTTAAGAATCTTGCTGCTGCTACTGGGATCCCTGTTGATGTGCTGAACAGGAGAATAAGTTTTTGGATAAGTAAGGTATGTTTAACTAATTCATGTTCTTCCATATCAAAAATAGTTCCTGTTCAAAATTATGAAATATCCTTTTGCCGCTCAATAGCCCGAGGCCACCCCTAGATTTTCAATGTGTAATTATTCTATTGTAATGCAAAAATGTCTTTGCCGCTCAAGGTATAGGTAATAGGGTAATTGCCCTTTGCATTTGTGGTTTGTAACAATATTAGCAAGTTGGTGCAGATATTCCTTCTCTTAGTTGCAAGCTTTTTAGTTATTTGTTCTGAATTTCAAGTACATATACTGCTCTGGTTTGATTTGTTGTCAGTACAAATTTCTTCGTAAAGTAGAAGCTAAAAGTTTCAAATAGGTAGAAACTTGGTATTGCTTGGTAATCCAAAGGAGAATCATTGGAAATTGAAGTCCACATTCAAAATTATTATCCTCACCAAATCTTCTATCCAGGGAGTTCTTATTGAATCACTAGGAACAGATCCTAGGAACCATGTGTTTACCCTAGTCGAAGGCATGATTGATGCTAGTAAGAACAGTGGTAATACTGGAAATTGTGAGGAGCTTTTAGCCGGTGACGAGGAGGCAGAGAGATCCGTGGCTTCTGTTGAGGATCAACTACGTAAAGAAATGACTGTATTTGAGGTATGTGATGCTTATAAATAGTTTTCCACATGTCAATTTGCTTAATGATGTTCTCTAACCAAAAGTTGGGCCATTTTAGAAATTCATCTTGGGTATGCTCACAAATTTTGGTAGCATGGCATTAGATCGAATTCATAATACTCTCAAGGTAAGATTATTATGAGATGCCCGACACTTTAAATTGAATATGAGTAACATAATTGCTAAGCTAAGACACCATTTTGCTTTTAGATGTTTTGTGTAGCAGACCCTCCATATGATAAATCACTCCAACAGCTGCAAAGCTTCTTATCAGGTCTAGTTTCTGAAGAGAAATTAGAGCTCAGAGATGGAATGTACTTCTTGAAGAAGTAATTAGTTGATTAGTTATCAACCATCAACTGTTAAGCATTTAACAGGCAGCACTGGTAAGGATAATCTTAGAAAGTTGAAGGGTGCCGCCCCCTTTCCGAATTGTATTCAATACCCCAATTTGTGTCTTGTTAGGTTCTTTTACTCTATAAAATTCTTAAATTTTCTCAGTTAAAGCTTGTCCTGCTCTACAATCAATCACCATACTTGTGAGTTCTGACAAGATTTATGCAAGTAAGGCTGAACGTAATTTCGGTTTGTTCTCGAGATTGGTCATATCTCTGTTGATGATACTTGAGTGGATGGCTCTCAAATTTGGAACCCTGGTTGAGGGGATGCAATATACTGAGTTTAGAGGAATTATTGAGGTTGAGCGAGTAGTGTTATTATTTATGTATCCGTTTGAGTTTTTTTTTAACTCTCAATCCTGTATAATGCAAATCTTTTGAGATATGTTGTTCTTGCACATGTACTTTTCACTTTTGGTCTAATTATGGTTTTAGTCCATGGAATTTGGGGCTTAATTTCTATACTTTAATTCGACATCTCTTTACTTTTACAATGTTGATTCGTAGATTGATGAGAATTGAGGTAATTCATCATCGAATAAGAATCAAATTGGGTCCTTAATGGGACAGGAGTTTAATCTTTCTGATTGGGTCCTTAATGGGTTCAAAGGAAAGCCTCCGGAACTTGCTGAATATATCGGTCCAGCTGTGGTTAAGAGGTCTGAGATTAGTGGGCGTGGCTTGTTTTCTACAAAGAATATCGATGCTGGGGCTTTGCTTTTGGTCACTCAGGCAGTTGCAATTGAAAGAGGTATATTGGGAGGTCAAGATTCATCTGAAAATGCTCAGCGTGTTATGTTGAAGAATTTTATAGATAATGTTAAGGAAGCTGTCACAAAATGTCAAAGAACACAACTTTTGATTAATATGCTTTCTGCTGGTGAAGCTGAATTGGGGCTTGAAGTCCCTGATATGGGTAGCTTTAGGCCTGAGATTGAGGGAAATGGCTGTTCAAAGGACCAGAAGCTCGATATGGATAAAATTTTAAGCATATTGGATGTCAATTCTGTAGTGGAAGAGGCGGTCTCGGCTAAAGTATTGAGCAAAAACAATGATTTCTATGGTGTTTGGTTATGGATACCGGCTTCCTTCATCGATCATTCATGCAATCCGAATGCGAGGCGTTTGCATGTAGGGGACTTGGTTCATGCTTCGAGAGATGTCAAGGCCTGAGAAGAGATTACGTTCATGTATCCTGATATGCTTTCTCAGTTGGAGAAACGAGCGGAAATGTCAATGTCGTGGGGCTTTAGCTGCGAATGTAGCCGATGCAAGTTAGAAGGGCTGCGGTTTGTTCGAAGCAAGAGTTGAGGGAGATTGAGATAGGCCTTGAAAAAGGGGTAGATGTTGGAGGTACAGTTTATAGGTTGGAGGAAGGTATGAAGAGATGGGCAGTGAGGGGAAAAGGGAAGGGGCTACTTAAGGGCTCTGTATTGGGTAGCATATATCCAGGTATATGGTTCGGATAGGTGATGAAACGGTGGAGCAGGCTGATTCCTGCAATGGAGTCAGTCGTGGACAGTGTGGTAGAAGTTGTGGGAAGTGATGAGAGAGTATTGAAGGTTGTTGTAGAAGGATCGAAGAAAAGTGGTGGTGGTGCTGTGGTCGAATTTGAGAGAGCAATGAAGTTGGGAAGAGGGTTGTATGGCAAAGTGATTAACAATGAAGACTCTACTTGAGGTTGGCATTCAGGATCAAAGCTATTATCTAAATAGCTATAGGAAGTTTATTGTGTTTCCAATTTTTCATTTAACTAGCAAATCTTGTTGGAGTAAAGAAAGCTTTTATTCGGACAGTTAATGAAGGTGGATTGCAATATCCAACATTTATTCATTTAGTACATATAGATAGGATAGATGTATACTGGTGTGTGTACGTGCACGAGCGCTTTTGCTTTCGCTTTCGTCGTTACACCTTGAACCAGATTTGGGTAAGTGTTCCCTCTTTGAGTTTTTCAACCGTAACCTCTTGCGTCTCGTGGCCAGTGCTCTGGACGGCACCAAGCAACTTCTCAGTACTAACATGGTGAATGGTGCCATCACTATGAAATTTCCACCGTTTCTCACCCTTTCCGTCACAGGTTTCGATGTTGACTTTGTACAGAGTTTGATTCCCGAACTTCAGACACCCTTGTGTATTCTTTTCTGGTCTGATGGTACCGTCCGGATATATTTCCCACAATTGATCGGCATTGCCAGTCTCGCACCTCACTAGTGAAACATATCCATTATCTTCACTATGCAAGCACAGGCCATCGTAACCAACAAGTTTGGTACTGATGGTGCCATGGTGTTGGCGACATGAAAAGCTTGTTCAGAAGCCCGGAAGTCATCGTCTACGACCAAATAAATCATGTACCGGGGATCTTACTTCCTGTCGAGACTAGCCCGGTTTTGCTACTCGTTATACTTCCGGTGCCCTCGATTTCCCATGTAATGGCATCAGGGCTAACCCTGTCACAATCATAGATCATCACAGGGTTTCCTTTGGTGGTTCCATTTGTGGCTAAGCATTTCTCGCCGTATCGAACCGTGTTATCTTCTGATCTGATTGTCCACACTTTGTTGCCCTTAGACTGGCCGTATTCCCATAATATTATTTTGTTCCCATCCTCTTTGATATCATGGTATACATCGACGCACAGACCATTTTGTCCTGGAATATGCGAGATTGGTGCAGGGTCTCTTTCACAAGTATCACTAAACTCACGCCTCATGCTCTGGCACAAAGTCGCCATTATCGCAACATTGAAATGTACAGATTCCATGATGTCCAAAACCAATGCATGGCCGCGACCGTAAAACTATCAGCTGTTGAAAGACTTTATTCGTCGAAGATTGGACAGAGGCCGCGATCTGTTCCCAACTGGTTTGTAACTTCATCATTAAATCACCTGGATATAACTGTCCAAAATCTCCATCATCACCAGCCTGCACAATGTCAGCTATTTGATGCTCGATGTTCCGAAACTGCACGGCTTACGAAACCATCTGGATACATACTATAAGTGCTTTCGCAATGCGACTACTATCAACATCACCAGGTTGGTAATTATTCGTGGTCTCAATATGTAGGTTTAGTTCATCAATTCCTACAGGGATCCGGCTCCTGTCTGCTACTTGTGCAGCTCTTTCGCTTGAGGCATAATCGCTAGGAAACGGAAGGAACTCTCTTTTGGTGCCCGGGAACACAGCTTTTTGTACTTCGGTGTCAACGTCCTCGAAGTAGGATGATGTCCTTGTGTCTGGTCCATAACCCAAGATATCTGCATTGGTGGCATCCAAAACTAGTGTGACGGCTTGGTCGTTAACATATCCAATCGGTAGGTTGCAAATTGAAAGGTAAAAGTGGCATTGTTTCATACGGTTTTCCGTGCACTAACAATTCGTTTCACAGAGAATGGATGAATAACATGTAGGTGTCCCTAGAGGAAGTGTTAGTGGTGAATGTGGGTGTGTGATCAATGTTAAGTCGAATGAAGCTGGGCGTGGTTCGACCGTCGAGATCGAACAACCCCAGAACACTGCCGCTGCGAACACAACCCACACCTTCATTATTTACCTGATAGATTGAAGAATTTTTTTTATTGAAATGGAGAGAGTTTTGTAATGTTTGGCTTAATTTGTACGTGCTTCCAATGGGAGGGAGGAGAACTCCTTTAATAGCCAAGCGTAAGGGGGACGAGTTTCTTGAAGCTTTGTATTCACGCTTATGGCATGCTATCCACCTTTTATTAGATGTGTATTTCGATTGAGTTGAAATTATTTTTAAACGATAAATTAGAAGTCAAATTTTATTAAAACAAAAAATGTACATCAAAACAGATAAATATACAGACAAAATAAAACATAACAAAATGCGTAAAAAGTGTCACAAAGGTTGAGAAAATAAGGTGGAAAAAGAAAAGAATTTAAAACATAGATGAGAAAAAAAATAAAAAAAGCGATAACCCTAACATGCTTGTCGAAAATTATTAAAATAATAGTTAATATTATTGTAAAAATAATTTTATCTTTATCACATCTTCTATAAAAAAATTGAAAACTACTCGTCTGAGTATCAAACTCATGTCTAACAAAATTTAATGTTCAACTATACATATTGTCACAGGGCTAGAGTCTGACTAGCTTAACTATGCGGCCTTAGTTGACGACCTTAAGTCGAAGACTAAGCCAGTCTTCAAAATGCTAAGTAAATAGCTTTGAACGTGCGTAAGCTTTAAGAATAAAATGGCTAAAGCAAAGGAAAACAAAAAAGAGGATTGTGGAGAATGAACTTTTTCTATTACTCAAATGGAAAGAACAATTGAATGATTTACAGTGGTGAGGGTAAACCTCTATTTATAGGCGAACTCTTTTGCATCTAACGGTCTAGGGTGAAATGATTCAAGGGCTAAGGATCATCCTATGATTCACGCTCTCTATCTACGACAACTATATCCATATATTACAAAGATACCAAATATATTGGGGAAGAATAAATTCCCATCGTATCCAATCATAATATGATTGTTGCTCTCAAGTTGGAAATGATACTTACCATAAGTGTTGGTCAAAAGATGAGCTCTATTCATGGGTCTTGGTCTCTTGGGCGGATTTGGCATGGATAGGGCCAGTTGCTTGGCCAAAACCTCATTGTCATCATGGTGGGTGCTGATTTTGGCCCTATGGTCGTGGACAGCTCGAAGGGTGCTCATTTGGGCCCCATGGTGTGCGTAGAGGGTGCTCACTCAGGCCCTCTGGTCTTGGGCAGCACATGCGGTGATTGTATCGGCCCCATGGTGTGCAAGTATGGTGTGGACTTGGGCCCCTCATTCTAGTGCAACACATGATGTGCTTGTTTGGGCCCCTTGGTGCGCGTCCATCTCAGTCATGAGCTGGTGGCAAGTAACATTCTCCCCCACTAGATCTAGCAATGTCCTCGTCGTTTATTGGTGATGAGTCTCGACATTCTTGTACTCTAACTTTCGCTTCTCCTCGGTAAGTTCCTAATTACTCTCATCTTCGGGAAGTCCCTTCCAAGGCACAAGGTATTCTTGCCATGGACTATGGCCTGGTCCTCGTGTCACTTGGTCCGTTAGGATGTTTCGTTCATCTTTCTTATAGGAGGCCTTTGCTTCTATTGGTTCTTGGCTTAACTCGCTCCGTTCTAGGTCATCAGCATCTTCATAGAGTGGCTTGAACATATTGGTGTGAAAAATAAGATTTACTCGTAGCTTTGGCGATAACTCTATTTTGTAGGCCTCCTTGCCTACTCGCCCCTTTACTCGGTGCGGTCTCGCCAGCGACTTGCGGACAAAAGAATTGACATGTGTTAGATTCAATTTTTCAAGGATTGAATCGTTTACCTTGGACTCCATGTCGTTGCATTCTTGATCTGTCCACTTCTTGGTCCCCACCATGTCTTGTTGGCAGCCAAGACACGTTTTGTTGGTAGAAGGGTTGTGGGCTGGACTCTCTTTTATGCTCTCTAACACTTATCCCTCATGGAGGTTGATAGCCTTGATTATAGACTTTTGGCTTGCCGCGTCTGCCATGGTATTGGCCTTCCTTGGCTTGAGCTCCATGGGACCATCGAACTCATCAACGGGTTATTGCCATCTAGTCACTGTGGTCACCTCCTTCTCTTGGATGGTGTCTCACTCCTTGGTCTCACTCATTTTCTACTCATGAAAGCAAGTGGATGCTCCTCTTGCATCAACGAATCTCTGATGGTAAAGTCTGATGCCTCGATGTTGATCTTGGTCAGTTTGGTGCGATCTGGCAGCACCAACTTTGGTTCACTTGCCTTGGCTTGCTTCATCATTTCATGCCTTGGTGGTGCTATCCGTTGGGGAGCTTTGGTTGGTTGCACAACACTCGGATATGGCTAAATCTTGTGGTCCACTTTACTCTTTGATGGCAGTGCCTTCGACAATTCGAAAGGCGTTACGTCCTGGAACTCATTTAGGTCTTGTCCTGCTGCCTCTGGGACTTCCATGGTCGCCATGGTCTCGTTATTATTGGTTATCTCTTTCTTGTGCACTTCATTGGAAAACCAAATTGTTGACAACACCTTGGCCTTCATGTACGCTTCATTGCTCACCAGTACGATGCATTGTTGGCACGGGTCAAAGATACACAAAAAATCGACATAACGCATGACAAGTGCGTTAATCCGATCAAGAAAAGTAATCCAATAACAAAATCGTAATCATCAAAGGGTATTACCTTTATGGATGTTTTACCCTTCTGTAATCACTATTTTTGTCCGGGGTAAACCCATTTTTATTTTGTTTTTGCAATAATGGGCTTTCTTTCTTATGTTACTACTAACTATAAAGAAGAATGTGTTATGGGCTTTGTCTATTTCTTTATGTATGTTTAAAACCCAAAAAGAATTTACTTGTGCTATTTTAATTAGGCATTTCATATATGTGTGGTTATTATTATAATGTTATTTAATATGAAAACCCTAAAATATTATATGTTATATTAATATTATTAATTCGGTTTATTAGTACCATTATTATCATATTATTATCACTATATTTATAATTATCTTCTAATTTGAATATAATATTATTATTGTTATTATCATTATTATTTCATATTATTGTTATTATATATTACTATTATTATTTATCATCATTATTATTGTTACACCTTTGTTAAAACCAGAAAGAAGCAAAAAATAATTATAAACTATTAATTAAAAGCCCATGTCCTTTAATTATCAGTCCATATATTACAAGCCCATTAAATAAAATAAAGTCCATTTACATTTGAAAAAAATATTACATATATTACAAGCCCATTAACATAAATAAAATAAAAGGACCAAGTTCAATTAAGCTAAACTCTAATATGATAACCCTTTGGCTTCTTACGCAGCTTAACCTCCACCGTTAGATCAAATTTGATCTAACGGCCACGATTCAACCAAGAGCGTCTCCCCGGCTTCAACATGCGCCACACGAGCGGCTCCTCGGATACTCTACGCGCGCGTAGAGCACACGCACGGTGCTTCGAATCCTTCGTGACCGTCCGATCTCTACCAACAGCCCAAATTTCATCCTCACCTCAAACCCACTGCCAGCAACCATGCGCCATGGTCCCCTCCCCTCGTACGAGAGCCAGAGTAAATATAAAATCAAAATGTCAGAGGGCGCAACTTCAAAAACGGGGATTTTATAGGACAAACAAACATTTCAGAGTGGCAAAAATGAATCCGGCCAAATGCACACAGAGGCAACCAATAGCATATTTAGGGCCGATTTCTTTACTTTAAAATGATGTAATACTTCGGTGTTATAAAACCGAAAGCAAACCATTATGTAGGCCCTAAGTTGAGAGAAATTTTCAGAGAATATCAATAGAGCAAAAAAGCCTCACATTTCAGAGGTAAAAAAAATCTTTTTGCATTTTCATAGCATTTACAAAAAAGGGAAAGCAAAAGGTTTTTTTGATCGTTTTACCTAGACGACCATTCATCTTATCCCTGTTTCGAATCCCACCGGTGATAAGCCATACATGGTGAGCCGTTCGAATTTCAAAGGAAAGGTGACTGGTTGTAAAAAAGGGTTTCGTTTTGCTTCAGTCTTTTAAAAAGGGAAGGGTTTTGGTGTTTTTGAAAAAATCCAGGCTCGGATTCAAGTTGGGGGTTGAAAAAGAGCATTTTTTAGGTTTTTTTGGTTCGCCAGCTGTCGGTGAGCGACTAAGGGGTAAACACCATCTTCTTCATTTGTTCACCAAACCGAAACCCTTAAGGAAAGAAAGAGATAGTTAAAGAGTGAGAAAGTGATTAGTGCTTAAATTATGCATCATTCTATCTCTAATTACTCATTGATTGATTGTTTTAAGTTGCTAATGTGAGAATTTTTGTTCATTTTCCATTAAGGACAGTAGATTCCAAGAATATTGCTTAAACTCCTGAAATTGTGCAATTTTTGATTTTCTGGATTCATGGCTGGATTAGTGGGCATGAATCTGGGCATGAAAGTCTGATTGGACGCCACGTCAGCAGCAACGATAGCTTATCAGCCACATATAAGATGACTTATTCGCCGGATTTTAAATTCAAACTTTGGATTTATCTTTTGTAATTAATTTAAATAATTTAGGATTTATCTCTTATCTCTTTAGGGTTATTTTTAGGGTTTTAGGCTACTATACATACCCCATTTGGGCAAACTCATTCTCATATATGATATTCTCATTCTTAGCTTTGTTTTTACTTTTAGAGTTTTATAAAATTCTTTCTTTTCTTAGTTCTTGCTTGAAGTTTTTTATTTATTTTTCTTTTATAATGCTAAGTATGATTTTCCCCATAATCATACTTAGCTAAATTCTCTATAGCCAAGGGCTAAAACAATGGCTCAATTACAATGTGAGGATTGAAAAGCACTTAAACAATTCTGGGTATCTCTCTTAGTTTTCTAAACTTAATTTCAAAATCAAAATGATTTCAAAACCAAAGATTGACGTTGGTCAGGATGTTGTTTTGGTTAAATGTGTGGGAGGAAGGATCGGCTATTGAAGCACATTCGACTTCCTAGGAACACACTTAGCAAAATTGTTTGTTAAGAGGAAACTGAGATCGGAATCAGTTATTATTGAAACGACATAGTCCGAGTCAGCTTTACTTAAACATTTTTTATGTACAACATTGTTGTTGATTAGATCAATTTCCAAAATCGATATCAAAGATGGCACTTGGGTATTCGGTATACAAGGCACAGTCACAAGGATTAATCCTTGAAGACGAGTAACCGACGTGAACCCCGAAGTAAAAAATCCTTTTTCCAATGATCTGAGGAAACTGAGTCAAAGCAAAAGTCCGAGGCTAATCTTTACCATATTTAATCCACTTCCTAAATTTTGTCTACAATCTCTTATTATTTTTACTTAATTCACAAATCCCCACCATACTTAAATATTATTCAATTCTCTTCTTGGTCACCGATTGAAAAAGCATAAATCAGGAAGTTCTCTTAGTCCATGTGAGATCGACCCTTACTTCTCTTTTACTACATTTGAATTCCTTTATTTATTATTTTATAAGAAAAAATTATTTTGACGCGAGAATGACGCGTGTCAACTTGGCGCCGTTGCCGGGGACTACGGTGAAGTTACTGATTATTTTTGTTTGATTTATGACCAGGAGGAATCCGGGAGAACAATCAGATTATAACGTGGAGATCGAAGCATACGCCCGAAGACTACACGCCCAAACACTTCGAGAAAAGAAGCAAAGACAGCGACAACAACGATTAGAACGTGATCTAGAAATAACATCTGAAGCAGAATCACATCTCGACCGCACAATCGAAGAACCAGGTCCGATGGGAGACAATGACCAAACTATTCGACAACTGACTGCGGCCCGGATGATAACCAGTCGATGTGCATAACATTCCCGAATGGCGAGACACCATTCGCTCTCAAGACAGGCTTAATACACCTTTTACCAGCCTATCACGGGTTGCCAAGTGAAAATTTACATAAACATCTAAAGGAATTTCACATGGTCTGTTTAAGCACAAAACCATAGGGAGTCTCTGAAGATCAAATAAAACTCAACGCCTTTCCCTTTTCTCTAGCTGATATTGCTAAGGATTGGCTACTTGATTTACCTTCCAACTTGGTTTCAACTTGGACTGACATGGCTCGCCTATTTCTTGACAGGTTTTTCCCAGCAGCTAAGGCAAGCGAGCTAAGGTGAAGCATCCTGAGTATCCGACAAAAGGATACTGAATCTATATATGACTACTGAGAGCGTTTCAAAAAGCTATGCGCAAACTGTTCGCAACACGAATTGTCTGAACAAACGCTTCTCCAGTATTTTTATGAAGGATTAACACCCATGGACATGAAAGTGGTAGACGCAGCAAGTGGAGGAGCTCTTGTTAACATGACTACGACGGTGGTAAGAACGTTAATATCTATTATGGCCGCCAACGCGTAACGATTTCACCCTTTAAGTGAACCATCTCGACGGGTTCACGAGGTAAGTACAGTTTCGCTGGAAAACAAAATTGATAAATTAGTTGATATTGTTCAATCTCTTGTTGCAGATAAAAGAATTGCAGCCAGGCTTTGCGGGATATGTACGAGTCCAGAGCATCTGACAGCTGTCCGATTATACAAGAAGAAGACACTGCGCAAGTGAATGCCATAGGAAATTTTCCAGGACATCCACAAAGACAATACAACCCCAACGCCAACTCGTATAATCTAGGTTGGAAAAATCATCCGAACTTCAGTTATGCTCAAAATTAAAGGCAAAGTCAACCATATCTGCAGAGACAACCCACTCAACAACAATATCAACAACCGAAGTCATCATTGGAATCCATCGTTGAACGGTTGGCAATATTCCAAGAGAAGTTTCAAACCCGCACTGAGGCCCACCTACAAGATTTGGACAAACAAATGACCCAGTTGGCTCAAACCGTGGGGAGACTGGAGTCGCAGGGAAGAATTCCTTCTCATACGGAGTCAAATCCGGGAGAGAATGTGAGTGCTATCACCCTTCGAAGTGGAGTCGTTGTCACACCTAAAGTCCCATAAAAGAATGCCGGACAGTCTAAGAAAGAGAAGGAAAAGCCACCATCCGACGTCCAAGATACATCTTCATCGCCACCACCACCTCTTCCTCTTTCTCATAAAATCACACCACCCTTCACATCAAGACTGATGAGACGTGACAAGAGAGCTGAAGATAAGGAAATCTTAGAGGTGTTCCAAAAAGTACAAGTCAACATACCTCTACTAGAAGTAATCCGACAAGTGCCAAGGTATGCCCGATTTCTAAAGGAGCTTTGCACCACAAAGAGGAGACTGACTGGTCACGAGAAGGTAAACCTGGGAGAACACGTCTCTGCAGTTTTTCAACGAAAGCTTCCACCAAAGATGAAAGACCAAGGTATGTTCGTCATACCTTGCAAAATAGGAAATGTTTTAGTTAAACGTGCAATGTGCGACTTAGGAGCTTCAATTAACGTTATGGCACTTTTTGTTTATAAAATGATTACTAACGAGCCTTTGAAGAAAACAAGAGTAACTATCCAGTTGGCTGATCGTTCTATTATCTATTCGGAGGGAGTACTTGAAAATGTCTTAGTGAAAGTCGATGTTCTGATTATTCCTGCCGACTTCTATGTTATCGACATGGAAAACTATAGGACGAACACTTGCTCTGAGGTACTTTTAGGCCGACCCTTCCTAAGCACCGCGCATACAAAGATTGATGTGAGAAGCGGTATATTAACAATGGAATTTGATGGTGAGGTCGTAGAATTTGACCTTTATAAAGCAATGAAATACCTAGATCAAGTAGAAAGAATTAATTCTATCGATATTATTGATCCTTTAGTTGATGAATTTATTGAAACTAATTTTTTCGATAATTTTTACAGGGATTTTAAACTTTGTCACAGAGAGGAAGAAAATGGAGTTTGAACACATTTTATCTATCAATTATGATTTATTTTTATCTCCCTCTAAAACTAAAATGTTACCTTCTGTTTTGCAGGCACCAGAGATAGAATTAAAACAGTTGCCGGAGCACTTGAAATATGCCTTTTGGGAGAAAATGAAACTTTGCTGGTGATAATCTCAAACAAGTTATCTAAAGAAGAAGAGAATGCACTAATGAAGGTATTGCGCACGTACAAGGAAGCCATAGGATGGACTATTGCCGATATTAAGGGACTTAGTCCCTCGACTTGTATGCATAAGATTGAAACGGAAGAAGGAGCGAAACCCTCTAGACAAGGACAACACCGTTTAAACCAACCAATGATGGAGGTAGTAAAAAAGGAGATACAGAAACTCCTTGATGCAGATGTAATCTATCATATTTCCGATAGTGACTGGGTAAGTCCAATTCATGTGGTACCTAAAAAGACCGGAGTGACAGTGGTCCGAAATTCTGAAGGAGAGTTAGTTTCGACGCGTGTAAAAAATGGATGGAGAGTCTGTATCGACTATAGGAAGTTGAACTCTCTTACTAGAAAAGATCATTTTCCCCTTCCCTTTATAGATAAAATGATTGAGAAATTATCCGGTAAAACTCATTATTGTTGCCTTGATGGTTTTTCAGGTTTTTTCCAAATTCCAGTTGCGCCAGAAGACCAAAAGAAAACAACTTTTACTTGCCCGTTCAATACATTTGCATATCGACGGATGCCCTTTGGCCTTTGTAATGCACCGGCAACTTTCCAGAGATGGATGCTGAGTATTTTTTCTGACTATGTGGAGAAGGGCATCGAAGTCTTCATGGATGACTTTACGGTATACGGTAGTTCTTTTAATGAGTGTCTTAGTAATTTAACTAATGTGCTTAATAGATGCTTAGAATTTAATCTTGTTTTGAATTATGAAAAATGCCATTTTATGGTTGATAAGGGATTAATTTTGGGACATATTGTGTCATCTAATGGAATTGTCGTTAATAAGGCCAAGACCGATATTATACGCTCACTACCTTACCCCACATCTATGAGGGAGGTTCGTTCTTTTCTTGGCCATGCAAGTTTCTACCGTAGATTTATTAAAGATTTTTCAAAGTTGGCGTGACCGTTGTGTGAGCTGTTACAAAAAGATAAAGTCTTCGACTTTAATCTTGAGTGTAATGAATCATTCGATGTACTTAAAGAAAACTTGACCACGACACCGATCGTCAAGGCGCCGATTGGGAATATGATTTAAAACTTATGTGTGACGCATCTGATACGAGCGTTGGAGCTGTTCTTGGACGAAGAATCAGCAAAGAACCACATGTTATCGCCTATGCTTCAAGGACTCTAGACTCGGCTCAGAGAAATTACTCCACAACAAAAAATGAATTACTTTCTATTGTTTTTTCTTTAGAAAAATTTAGATCTTATTTGCTTGGAACTAAAGTGATTGTTTTTTCTGACCATGCAGCTTTGAAGTACCTTATGAGCAAAAAGGAGGCGAAGCCAAGGCTTATCCGATGGATCCTGCTTTTACAAGAATTTAATTTGGAAATTAAAGACAATAAGGGAAACGATAATCTCGTAGCTGATCATTTAAGTCGCATTCCTATTTCTACAGCCGACCCGCCAATTAACGATAAGTTCTCGGAAGAACATTTGATGTTGGCGCAGAAAGTAGTTCCATGGTTCGTAGACATGGTAAATTACTTGGTCACAGGTAAATTACCCTTAGACTTGCCTAGATCTGGAATTAATCGACTAAAGCGGGAGTCCCGATATTATATTTGGGATGATCCTTATTTATGGAAGCACTGTTCGGATCAGGTAATTAGGCGGTGCGTCACTGAGGAAGAGGTAAATTCTATCATAGACTTTTGCCATTCTTATTCGTGTGGTGGTCACTTTGGACCAAAGCGAACTGCCCATAAAATTTTGGAATGTGGTTTCTTTTGGCCTACTATATTCCGTGACGCTTACTTATATTGTAAATCATGTGATAAGTGTCAACGTGTAGGGAATTTAAGCCGAAGGAATGAATTACCTCAAAATCTGATTCATGTCTATGAGATTTTGGATGTGTGGGGAATCGATTACATGGGTCCCTTTACTTCTTCATTTGGAAATTTTTATATCATTCTTGCAGTTGATTATGTTTTTAAATGGGTGGAAGCTAAGGTTACCCGAAATAATGATGCTGAACCACTGTTAATTTTTTGAAAAAATCTATCTTTTCCAAGTTTGGCACACCACGAGCGATAATTAGCGATCGAGGAACCCATTTCATCAACAAGGTAATTGACGCGCTCATGAAAAAGTTCGGACGACTTATAAAGGTCTTATTGTAGGCGTATTGTAGGCGTACCGGACGGCTTATAAAGGTCTTATTGGGATGTCGCCGTATCGACTCGTTTTCGGTAAGCCATGCCATTTGCCGGTTGAATTGGAGCATCGAGCCTTTTGGGCAGTTAAGCAATGTAACATGGAGATAGAAGCATTTGGAGAAGCGCGGAAGCTACACATCCAAGAATTAGAGGAAATCCGATGAAACGCTTACGACAATGCTCAAATATTTGAAGAGAAAGTGAAAGAATTCCACAATCGAAGAATATCCTTTAAGTCATTTACAATTAACCAAAAAGTTTTGTTGTTTAATTCAAAACTTAAACTTTTTGCAGGCAAACTTCGATCGAAATGGCTCGGCCCATTCACGGTAACTTAGATTTTTGCTCATGGAGCAGTAGAAATAGAAGGCAATTCTGGAGATCGATTTAAAGTAAACGGCCAGAGGTTGAAGCCGTATTATGAGAACGCTCTGGTAGGATTAGCTGAGGAGATCGAATTACAAGAGCCTACGCTTTAAAAATCGGCTCGTCAAGCTAACGACGTTAAATAAGCGCTGGATGAGAGACAACCTATTTTTAATTTATTTTGTTTATTTCTTGTTACAATTTTTTTAATTTATTTTCTTTCTTTCTATTTTATTTTTGCATTAAATCGTCTGCTATCCCTTGTTGCTGATCGTACTTCGCATCGATTATGTACAGGTTTTTCAAGCATGGAGCAAGTTAGCATCTCCCTTTTATTGATGCACTATAGCTGCCCCCCATTCAAATATAGAATCAAAATTTGAAATTTCCCTATCATAATCGGTCAAACTTTTACCCAATCATGTTGCTTTGTGAGATTATGTGGGCCCCACTTGTGATAAGATATCACAATCCCTTCTAAATTCAATTCTTTTACGTTTCCCAGACCTACACTATTACCCTTCTTCATCTTCAGCCGTTCCCTCAACCAACCAGCCCTCAACCACGACAACCTTCGCTTGCTTCAACAATGGTGCACACAAGGGATCAAGCGCGTCGGCTCCCCCAAACACTGGCACCCATAATGCTCGGCGGCCATCGTCGGATGACATCACCGTAGTTCGTGGCCGTGCCTAGCGATTCAGATTCGCAGCCAGCTCCTCCGCTGCCTCCCCCACGTCGTAGCCGTAGGGAGCACCAGTAGGCAGCCACCACTCTGCCGAACGACTAGGAACCAGCCCCCGATCACTCAACTGGCCGGTCTGCTCGTTCGATAGGCAGCAATGCGGCTGCTAAGTCTTCACGCCTTCGACCACTGCGTAGCCAGCCGGCGCCGTCGTCCCCTTCCTTCCACTCCATGCCTTCCGCTGCGTCTTCCCAGTCGATGCCAGATGCCACCGATGCTGACCAGCCACGGCAAGATAGATCCTCAAAGAGGCCGTCACCGTCCTTTCGTTCCATGCACGGTGATGCTGAGTTTTCTCATCCCCTGCATCCGTCCCCGCCACATCAAACACTAGACGTAAATTCTTATTTTATCTCTATTGCCCCTCCACTAATTTTCGATCCGGTTTTTGGCTTTACAAACACCCTCGGAGCTAATCTCCACACGAACAACCCATCGATGGAACAACCAAATTTTGAGCACGGATATCCTTCTGACCAGCCCGCCTCATCCCACTCGAACAACGAACGTCCAGATTCCCCACCATTCGCGGAAAGTTCAGGAAACAGTACCGTTCCGAATGACCACACCAATCAGGAAGAGCGTTCAGAACGCTATCGACGTGGCCGCAAGTATTCAGTTCCAATCGAGGAGGTTTTACATGGCTACTTGGAGTTTGTTGGAAACGACTTGGAAAGATTTAATCACATTCGCCACCGCCACTTTCAAGTTTGTAAGTATATTCCTCCCCAAACTCTAGAAAGTTTGCACTTACGCGAGTCTGTCATGCAGTTCTTTGATGCGATTGGATGGACAACTTATCCAGAAATTAGATGCAACACATATTATGAACTAGTTTTTGAGTTTTATGCCACATTTTTATTCAATAAAAATCATGTTATTTCTGTGCACTCTCCTGATTTCGTATCCTTTCGACTGCTTGGTCAGACTTTTTCAATGTCAATCACAGAATTTAATTTTTATATGGGATTCGTGATAGATGTCATGGATCCTGGGTATTTAACTGCTTTACTTGAGATTCCGTAGGATTTTGACAGTAACATATGCTATGAAACTCTTACTAGCTTGGCGGGTTCAGTATACGATCTGCGTGCGACGAAAGGATGGGCCATTCATAATCCAGCACTCCGCTACATTCATCGCTTCCTTGCGTACAATTACTCCAGCCCTAATGATACTTCTTCCAATTCAAGTAAGGTCGAACTTTTCTTTTTTATGGTGTATGCAAGTCGACATTAAGGTAAATTTAGGCTTTTGGTTTGCCTATGCCTTTGAGCGTGTTGCGCGGACTAATCGTCCACTTATTCTTGATCCTTATATCACACATCTTGCATCTCGTCTTTTCCTTCTAACATTTGATCCTTCACAGTTTACTTACGCATTTGCCATGGATGCTTTGATGCGAGGTGCTTGGACATAATGGGTCTTCTAGCCGGTACTCCCGATACGCCATATATTGTTCCTCCGGGCACTAGTGCACCTCGTAATGAGCGCGTTTTCCTTCGGAGGCCGGTTCCTCGACCCGCACAAGACAACAATCTGCAGCCGGATGTTAACGAGCGCGTGAACTCCATTGAAACCAATATTGCCGAAATCCTATCCTTCCTTCACCCGGGCATATCTCGTGGAGAACGTGGACATGGGCGTGGGCGACATTAATCGGGGAGTATTTTCACCCCCTCTCTTGCACTTTATTTTTCCATAATGGAACATTATGATTAAGTGAGGGGGTGGAATTAGAAATCAAATTGACTCTCACTTATGCTTTACGATTGAAATTAAGTTGTTTCTTGATTAGAATTGTTGATGACCTTGGTTGCTAGTCTCCTTTTTGATTTTATTTCTTTGCATTTATTTGTGAATTCAATCTTGTTCTTGTTGAATTTAGGATGCATGATAGCATGACATGACTAATTTATATAAAATTTTCTTGGTCGTTTCATGAATTTGTTGATTGAATTGGATGCATGACTTAGTTCAATAGACCTTTCGTGTGAGTTTTGAGCCTAATGAACATATATTTTTATTCTTGCTCTTTGTTTCAATTGAGTGTGCCAAACTAATTGATTGCGTTCTAGAACTTGTAATTCGATGCTTTTTGAGACTACACATTTTGATTATGATTCTCTAATATGATAGAGGCATTAGGATTAAACCAACTTCTCTTACCAAACAAAATAGCCTACCCTTTTATGTATTTTCACTTAGTGAACCATTTTTGAGCCTTTAATCCTTTTCTTTGTTTACCGTATCATTAAGCCAAACCTATTTTATTTTTGTTTTCCTTTCAATTATTTTTGTCACCCTTTTTCAGGACAGGTTGAGGTTATTCCGAAGCGAACAAAAAATAAAATAAAGAAGAAAAAAATCAGATTAGAAACAGTGCAGAAAAAACTGTGCAGGAAAAAAAACACTGTGCATAAAAATAAATCAGTGCAGTTTGGTTCGAACAGTGCATGAAAATACAGCGTAGAAAAATTGCAGAACCGTGCAGTGCTGTTCGAATATACGGTGCTGTTCGAACAGTGAAAAAAAAGCAGAAAAAATAGAAAAACGGGACAGTTCAAATGGAAAAAAATATTGATTTCTTCTCCTCTCTTCGAATAAATTCTTTGGAATAATTTTACTTGTCTTGACTTTTTAAACCTCATTTTCCGCCTTTTATCCTACCCGAACCTTAACCCCGTTACAACCATTTTAAGTCCTCTTGATTTTTGCATCATTTTCATATTAAGTAGTGGAGATTAGATCTAGTTCCAAGCCTATGGTAATGAGTTGATTAGTTTAGGCTTGAGCTATTCTCTTACCCGAAACATTTGAGCGAAATGAGTGAACCAATGTGAGGAGCTAAGTCTTGTATTCTTTGAAATTGGTAGACGATTGAAATGCCTTGGTCGATTTACACTTAATTGATTATGCCATGATTGATTGATCTTGAATTTCAACATTTACTTGATTTAGTTTACTTTAGAAATCTTGGAAATTCTATGGAATTGGAGTTAGCAACTTACGGGTTTTAGCATGATAATTAAGAAATGCTTGAGGACAAGCATTGAATAAGTGAGGGGAATTTGATTAGTGCTTAAATTATGCATTATTCTATCTTTAATTACTCATTGATTGATTGTTTTAAGTTGCTAATATGGGCATTTTTGTTCATTTTCCATGCAGGACAGTAGATTCTAGGAATATTGCTTAAACTACTGAAATTGTGCAATTTTTGATTTTCTGGATTCATGGCTGGATTAGTGGGCATGAATCTGACTGGACGCCACGTCAGCAGCTTCTAGAAGACGCCACGTCAGCAGCAACGATAGCTTATCAGTCGCATATAAGATGACTTATCAGCCGGATTTTAAATTTAAACTTTGGATTTATCTTTTGTAATTAATTTAAATAATTTACGATTTATCTCTTATCTCTTTAGGGTTATTTTTAGGGTTTTAGGCTGCTATACATACCCCATTTGGGCAAACTCATTCTCATATCTGATATTCTCATTCTTAGCTTTGTTTTACTTTTAGAGTTTTATAAAATTCTTTATTTTCTTAGTTCGTGCTTTAAGTTTTTTTTTTATTTTTTTTATAATGCTAAGTATGATTTTTCCCATAATCATACTTAGCTAAATTCTCTATAGCCAAGGGCTAAAGCAATTGCTCAATTACAACGTGAGGATTGAAAAGCACTTAAACAATTTCGGGTATCTCTCTTAGTTTTCTAAACTTAATTTCAAAATCAAAATGATTTCAAAACCAAAGATTGACGTTGGTCAGGATGTTGTTTTGGTTAAATGTGTGGGAGGAAGGATCAGCTGTTGAAACACGTTCGACTTCCTAGGAACACACTTAGCAAAATTGTTTGCTAAGAGGAAACTGAGATCGGAATCAGTTATTATTGAAACGACATAGTCCGAGTCGACTTTACTTAAACATTTTTGATCTACAACATTGTTGTTGATTAGATCAATTTCCAGAATCGATATCAAAGATGGCACTTGGGTATTCGGTATACAAGGCACAGTCACAAGGATTGATCCTTGAAGACGAGTAACCGACGTGAACCCCGAAGTGAAAAATCCCTTTTCCAATAATCTAAGGAAACTGAGTCAAAGCAAAAGCCCGAGGCTAATATTTACCATATTTAATCCACTTCCTAAATTTTGTCTACAATCTCTTATTATTTTTACTTAATTCACAAATCCCCACCATACTTAAATATTATTCAACTCTCTTCTTGGTTCACCGATTGAACAAACATAAATCAGGAAGTTCTCTTAGTCCTTGTGGGATCGACCCTTACTTCTCTTTTACTACGTTTGAATTCCTTTATTTATTATTTGAGAAGAAGGAATTATTTTGACGCGAGAACGATGCGTGTCAGAAAGCTTAAAGACCGTCCATGGAGTATAGTAGTTAGAGAGAGCTTAATTAATTCAAGCTAGTGAACCGTTAGTTATTGTACTTGAAGAAGAAGGTAATAGTACTTCCCTTTCTTCATTTCTTAAGCCATAAATCGAATGGTCTTGTGATTAACATTAATATATGATTGCTGGAAAATTTGGATTTAACTATAAGTCTTGCATGTATCCTTATGATGGTTCGATTAATACATATGTTTAGTAGAAATATGCTGTTAGTTTTGAATGGACCAATTTAATGGTAACCTTGTTAAATTATGGTATAGAGGTGTATGTCTTGTTGTGTTTGATTGGAGGATAAATTGATACTAGTCTTGCTCTTGTTTGTAAATGAATTTCTAGACATTGTTCATGTGTTTGGTGGATATGTGTAATATAATGAATTTAAGGACTGTTTTGGATAGTAAATAATCAAGGGAAATGCTTAGAATGTAATTAGGGGCTATTTTGATTGAAAAGAATGATGTCAAGGACTGCTATGCATCTAGGAGAAACATTAGAGACTGATTTTAAGTCCATGGACTGTTTTGAGCAAGATTGTTTGTATGTTAATGAACATTAAACTATTATGTGTAATGTAAAGTTAAATTGAATTGCTTGGACGTGTGTAACTATGTTAGAGAGTCATATTGATGTACAAAAGAGTGTAATTTAAATGTACAAAGAACTGCCCTGTTTTGCTTGAAACTATTGAAAATGTAGTTGTTGCCCAGTGACGTAAATTGGTCTGTCTTTAAATAAAAAACTGTATTAATTTGTAAAGAATAAAAATACAAGGCCTATTTGGTTAGAAATATAATTAAGTTAGCTTTCTAACGGTGTAAACGGTTTAAAATTTCGACGTACGGAATGAAAGATATGAACATTTAAGCAAGTAATGCACATGCTGCCTGGCAGCAGCAGTCTTGATGTTTTGAAATGAATGCTTGAATGGATGGAGTCATGTAATGATTTAAATAGTTGCTGATTTTAATTCTATGGCCTCGTGTGCATTGTTAGAACAAGGAGTGGACCTTGTTGAAGAAGAAAGAGCTGGTCAAGCTAGTGGAAAACAAAAGGGGATTTGGATCCAAGACCAAAGATAGCTAGGAGTATTGTGGGTGTAGTTTAATATAGGGTTAGGACTTAGGTCCTAACCAAAGATGCATGTCTACTTTCTTGTTATTTCTATGCCATGTTAATGAACTTGATTAAAACTTGGTTGTGATTAAAAAGGGAAGAATGGCTTAAGCTAAAACTTGAGATTTAATAGTAACATGAATATTGTTAAATTAATTAGAAAGAAAGGTGAAAACAAATGCTTGATTCTTGATGCCTTGGTTGTGATCAATTCGAATAGTGCTTGGGTGTATCTCTATAATTTAGATACTTGTTAACATGATATAAATCATGAATTAAAGACCTTGCTTGATGCCTAGAGATGGCATATGTTAATTGCTTGCTTGAATGACAAGTTAAATTGCTAAATGTAGAGCTAAGGCTCAATTGGCCTAAGGGCTAAGCTTGAATCTTGATATACCTTTCTTGAATTGATTCTTGAATGAGATGATATATTGACTTGAACATGAATTACTTGAAAATGTGATAAATTATTAAAACAAAGCCTTGGTTGCTAGTGGTCATAGGTAGAATTGCATGCCATAGAGTCTAGAGCTCTTTTGTGTTGGGTGGACTATGGTCCAGGGCCATGACCCGTAAATGGTGATAGAAGGAGGGATGTGTGAATGGTCTTTGGTGACAGTAGGAGGGTAATGACCAATATCTTGTTATTTGACGACAATTTGGTTGGTGACTCGATTACCTGGACAACTAAATACCAAGTGATTAGTGCTTAAATTATGCATTATTCTATCTCTAATTACTCATTGATTGATTGTTTTAAGTTGCTAATGTGGGAGTTTTTGTTCATTTTCAATGCATGACAGTAGATTCCAGGAGTGTTGCTTAAACTGACGAAATTGTGCATTTTTTTATTTTTTGGAATCATGGTTGGATTAGTGGGCATGAATCTGGGCATGAAAGTCTGACTGGACGCCACATCAGCAGCTCTAGAAGACGCCACGTCAGCAGCAAGCGATAGCTTATCAGCCGCATATCAGATAACTTATTAGCCGGAATTTAATTCAAACTTTGGAATTATCTTTTGTAATTAATTTAAATAATTAGGGATTTATCTTTTATCTCTTTAGGGTTATTTTTAGGGTTTTAGGCTGCTATAAATACCCAATTTAGGCAAACTCAAAAAGATCTCATTCTTAGCTTTGTTTTTACTTTTAAAGTTTTATAAAATTCTTTCTTTTCTTTAGTTCTTGCTTTAAATTTTTTATTTATTTTTCTTTTATAATGCTAAGTATGATTTTTACCATAATCATACTTAGCTAAGTTTTCCATAGCCAAGGGCTAAAGCAATGACCCAATTCCAACGTGAGGATTGAAAAGCACTTAAACAACTTCGGATGTCTCTCTCAGTTTTCTAAACTTAATTTCAAAATCAAAATGATTTCAAAACCAAAGACTATCGTTGGTCAGGATCTTGTTTTGGTTAAATGTGTGGGAGGAAGGATCGGATATTGAAGCACATTCGACTTCCTGGGAAAACACTCAGCAAAATTGTTTTCTAAGAGGAAACTGAGATCAGAATCAGTTATTATTGAAACAACATAGTCCGAGTCGGCCTTTACTTAAACGTTTTTGACCTACAACATTGTTTTGATTAGGTCAATTTCCAAAATCGATATCAAAGATGGCACTTGGGTATTCGGTATACAAGGCACAATTACAAGGATTGATCCTTGTAGGTAAGTAACCGACGTGAATCCCAAAGTGAAAAATCCTTTTTCCGATGATCCAATGAAACTGAGTCAAATCAAGAGCCCGAGGCTAATCTTTAACAATCTGAATCCACCTCTTAATCTTCTCTACAATCTCTTATTTTTACTTAATTCCAAAAATCCCCACCATACTTAAATATTATTCAACTCTCTTACTGGCTCACCTATTGAACAAACATAAATCAAGAAGTTCTCTTAGTCCCTGTGGGATCGACCCTTATTTCTCTTTTACTACGTTTGAATTCTTTTATTTATTATTTGAGAAGAAGGAATTATTTTGACGCGAAAACGACGTGTGTCAAATTGGCGCCGTTGCCGGGGACTAACGACAAAGTTACTGATTATTTTTGTTTGATTTATGACCAGGAGGAATCCGGGAGAACAAGCAGATTATAACCCAGAGATCGAAGCATACGCCCGAAGACTACACACCCAGACACTTCGGGAAAGGTAGCAAAGACATCGACAACAACTAGAACGTGATTTAGAAATAGTATATGAAGTAGAATCACATTTCGACCACACAACAAAAGAACCAGTTCCGATGGGAGACAAAGACCAAACTATCCGACAACTGACTGTGGCCCCTGATGATAACCAACCGATGTGCATAACATTCCCGAATGGCGAGACGCCATTCGCTCTCAAGACAGGCTTAATATACCTTTTACCAATCTATCACGGTTTGCCAAGTGAAAATCCATATAAACATCTTAAGGAATTTCACATGGTCTGCCTAAGCACAAAACCACATGGAGTCTCTGAAGATCAAATAAAACTCTGTGCCTTTCCCTTTTCTCTAGTTGATATTGTCAAGGATTGGCTATTTGATTTGCCCTCCAACTCGGTTTCAACTTGGACTAACATGGCTCGCTTTTTTCTTGACAGGTTTTTCCCATCAGCTAAGGCGAGCGAGCTTAGGCGAAGTATCCTGAGTATCCGACAAAAGGATACTGAATCTTTATACGACTACTAGTAGCGTTTCAAAAAGCTATCCGCAGACTGTCCACAACATGGATTGTCTAAACAAACGCTTCTCCAGTACTTCTATGAAGGATTAACACCTATGGACATGAAAGTGGTAGACGCAGCAAGTGGATGAGCTCTTGTTAACATGAATCCGACGACGACAAGAACGTTAATATCTACTATGGCTGCTAACTCGCAACGATTTCACCCTTCAAGTGAACCATCTCGACGAGTTCACGAGGTAAGTACAATTTCGCTGGAAAATAAAATTGATAAATTAGCTTATATTGTTCAATCGCTTGTTGCAGATAAAAGAATTACAGCCAGTCTTTGTGGGATATGTACGAGTCTAAAGTATCTTACGGACTTCTGTCCGATTATATAAGAAGAAGACACTGTGCAAGTGAATGCCATAGGGAATTTCCCAGGACCTCCACAAAGACAATACAAGCCCAACGCCAACTCGTATAATCTAGGTTGGAAAAATCATACGAACTTCAGTTATGCTCAGAATCAAAGGCAAAGTTAACCATATCAGCAGAGACAACCTACTCAACAACAATATCAGCAATCGAAGTCACCATTGGAATCCATCGTTAAACGGTTGGCAATATATCAAGAAAAGTTTCAAAACTGCACCGAGGCCCACCTACAGGATTTGGACAAACAAATGACCTAGTTAGCTCAAACCGTGAGGAGACTAGAGTCGTAGGGAAGACTTCCTTCTTAAACGGAGTCAAATCAGAGAGAGAATGTTAGTGCTATCACTCTCCGAAGTGGAACCGTTGTCACACCTGAAGTCCCAGAAGAGAATGTCGTGCGGTCAAAGAAGGGGAATGAAATGCCACCCTCTGACGTCCAAGGTACGTCTTCATCGCCACCACCACCACCTCGTTCTTCTCATGAAATTGCACCACCCTTCCCATCAAGATTGATGAGGCGTGACAAGAAAGCTGAAGGGAAGGAAATCTTAGAGGTGTTCCAAAAAGTACAAGTCAACATACCTCTCCTAGAAGTAATCCGACAAGTGCCAAGGTATGCCCGATTTTTAAAGGAGCTTTGCACCACAAAGAGGAGACTGACTGGTCACGAGAAGGTAAATATGGGAGAACATGTCTCAGCTGTATTTCAGCGGAAGCTTCCACCAAAGATGAATGACCAAGGTATGTTCGTCATACCTTGCAAAATAGGAAATGTTTTAATTAAACATGCAATGTGCGACTTAGGAGCTTCAATTAACGTTATGGAACTTTTTGTTTATAAAATGATTACTAACGAGCCTTTGAAGAAAACAAGAGTAACTATCCAGTTGGCTGATCGTTCTATTATCTATCCGGAGGGAGTGCTTGAAAATGTCTTAGTGAAAGTCGATGTTCTTATTTTTCCTGCCGACTTCCATGTTATCGACATGGAAAACGATAGGACGAACACTTGCTCTGAGGTACTTTTAGGCCGACCCTTCCTAAGCACTGCGCATACAAAGATTGATGTGAGAAACGGTATATTAACAATGGAATTTGATGGTGAGGTCGTTGAATTTGACATTTATAAAGCGATGAAATACCTAGATCAAGTTGAAAGAATTAATTCTGTCGATATTATTGATCCCTTAGTTGATGAATTTGTTGAAACTATTTTTTTCGATAATTTTTACAGGGATCTTGAACTTTGCCACAGAGAGGAAGAAATGGAGTTTAAACATATTTTTCTATCAATTCTGACTTATTTTTATCTCCCTCTAAATCTAAAATGTTACCTTATGTTTTGCAGGCACCTGAGATAGAATTAAAACAGTTTCCGGAGCACTTGAAATATGCCTTTTCGGGAGAAAATGAAACCTTACCGGTGATCATCACAAACAAATTGTCCGAAGAAGAAGAGAATGCACTAGTGAAGGTATTGCGCGCACACAAGGAAGCCATAGGATGTACTATTGCCGATATTAATGGACTTAGTCCCTCGACTTGTATGCATAAGATTAAAACGGAAGAAGGAGGGAAACCTTATAGACAAGGACAACGCCGGTTAAACCAACCAATAATAGAGGTAATAAATAAACTCCTTAATGCAGATGCAATCTATCCTATTTCCGATAGTGTCTAGGTAAGTCCAATTCACGTGGTACCTAAGAAGACCAGAGTCATAGTGGTCCAAAATTTGAAAGGAGAGTTAGTTTCAACGCGTGTACAAAATGTATGGAGAGTCTATATCGACTACAGAAAGTTGAACTCTCTCACTAGAAAAAACCATTTTCCTCTTCCCTTTATAGATCAAATGATTGAGAAATTAGCTGGGAAAACTCATTATTGTTGCCTTGATGGTTTTTCAGGTTTTTTCCAAATTCCAGTTGCGCCAGAAGACCAAGAGAAAACAACTTTTACTTGTCCGTTCGGTACATTTGCATATCGACGAATGCCCTTTGGCCTTTGTAATGCACCAGCCACTTTCCAGAGATGTATGATGAGTATTTTTTATGGCTATGTGGAAAAGGGCATCGAAGTTTTTATGGATGACTTCACTGTATACGGTAGTTCTTTCAATGTATGTCTTGATAATTTAACTAATGTGCTTAATAGATGCTTAGAATTTAATCTTGTTTTGAACTATGAAAAATGCCATTTTATGGTTGATAAAGGATTAATTTTGGGACACATTGTGTCATCTAATGGAATTGCCGTTGATAAGGCCAAAACCGATATTATACGTTCACTACCTTACCCCACATCTGTGAGGGAGGTTCGTTCCTTTCTTGGCCATGCAGGTTTCTACCGAAGATTTATTAAAGATTTTTCAAAGCTGGCGCGACCATTGTGCGAGCTGTTACAAAAAGATAAAGTCATTGACTTTAATCCTGAGTGCAAAGAATCATTTGATGTACTTAAAGAAAAGTTGGCCACGACACCAATCGTCAAAGCACCAAATTGGGAATATGATTTTGAGCTTATGTGTGACGCATCAGATACGAGCGTTGGAGCTGTTCTTAGACAAAGAATCGGCAAAGAACCACATGTTATCGCCTATGCTTCATAGACTATGGACTCGGCTCAGAGAAATTACTCCACAACAGAAAAAGAATTACTTTCTATTGTCTTTGCTTTAGAAAAATTTAGATCCTATTTGCTTGGAACTAAAATAATTGTTTTTTCTGACCATGCAGCTTTAAAGTACCTTATGAGCAAAAAGGAGGCGAAGCCAAGGCTTTTCTGATGGATCCTGCTTTTACAAGAATTTAATTTGGAAATTAAAGACAAGAAGGGAAGCGAGAATCTCGTAGCTGATCATTTAAGCTGCGTACCCCTTTCTATAACCAATCCACCGCTTCGAGAAGAGTTTCCAGAGGAACATTTGATGTTGATGCAAAAGGTGGTTCCATGGTTTGCAGACATGGTAAATTACTTGGCAACATGTAAATTACCCTTAGGCTTGCCTAGATCTGGAATTAATCGACTAAAGCGGGAGTCCCGATATTATATTTGGGATTATATTATTTATGGAAGCACTGTTCGGATAAGGTAATTAGGCGATACGTCGCTGAGAAAGAGGTAAATTCTATCCTAGACTTTTGTCATTCTTATTCATGTGGTGGTCACTTTGGACCAAAGCGAACTGCCCATAAAATCTTGGAATATGGTTTCTTTTGGCCTACTATATTCCGTGACGCTTACTTATATTGTAAATCATGTGATAAGTGTCAACGTGTAGGGAATTTAAGCCGAAGGAATGAATTACCTCAAAATCTGATTCACGTCTGTAAGATTTTTGATGTGTGGGGAATCGATTACATGGGTCCTTTTACTTCTTCATTTGGAAATTTTTATATCATTCTTGCAGTTGATTATGTTTCTAAATGGGTGGAAGCTATGGCTACCCGAAATAATGATGCTAGAACCA
This sequence comes from Hibiscus mutabilis, assembly GCA_019671005.1. Classification (NCBI taxonomy): domain Eukaryota; kingdom Viridiplantae; phylum Streptophyta; class Magnoliopsida; order Malvales; family Malvaceae; genus Hibiscus; species Hibiscus mutabilis. Next base: position 27,524,207 of record CM033714.1, read on the forward strand.
CTGCTAATTTTTTGAAAAATTCTATCTTTTCCAGGTTCGGCACACCACGAGCGATAATTAGTGATCGAGGAACCCATTTCATCAACAAGGTAATTGACGCAGTTATGAAAAAGTTCAGAGTGACTCAAAGAATTGCCACTGTTTACCATCCGCAGACCAACGGACAAGCGGAAGTGTCGAACCGCGAGATTAAATCAATTCTTGAAAAAATTGTTAAACTGGATCGTAAAGATTAGAGTCTCAAGTTGACCGACGCGTTGCGGGCATACCAGACGGCTTATAAAGGTCCTATTGGGATGTCGCCGTATCGACTCGTTTTCGATAAGTCATGCCATTTGCCTGTTGAATTAGAGCATCGAGCCTATTTGGCAGTTAAGCAATGTAACATAGAGATGGAAGCAATCGGAGAAGCACGGAAGCTACACATTTAAGAGTTAGAGGAAATTCGATGAAACGCTTACGATAGCGCTCAAATATTTAAAGAGAAGACGAAAGAATTCCATGATCGAAGAATATCCTTTAAATCGTTTACAATTAACCAAAAGGTTTTGTTGTTTAATTCAAAACTTAACCTTTTTGTAGGCAAACTTCGATCGAAATGGCTCGGCCCATTTACGGTAACTCAGATTTATCCTTATGGCGCAGTGGAGATAGAAGACAATTATGGAGCTAGATTTAAAGTAAACGGCCAAAGGTTGAAGTCGTATTATGAATACGCTCCAGTAGGATTAGCCGAGGAGATCGAATTAGAAGAACCTACGCTTTAAAATCAGCTTGTCAAGCTAACGACGTTAAATAAGCGCTGGATGGGAGGCAACCCATTTTTAATTTATATTTTGTTTATTTCTTTTTGATACAATTTTTCTTAATTTATTTTCTTTCTATTTTATTTTCGCATTAAATCGTCTGCTATCCCTTGTTGCTGATCGTATTTTGCATCAACTATATATAGGTTTTGCAAGTGTGCAGCACGTTAGCTCATCCCTTTTAATTGGTGCACTATAGCCAGCCCCAATTCAAGAATCAGAATCAAATTTTGACAAAATCTACCTATCATAATTGGTCAAAATTTGACATCTTATTGCTTTTTAAAATTTTATGGGCCCCACTTGTGATAAGATATCACAATCCTTTCCAATTCAATCTTTCATGTTTCCCTCCCAGACCTAAAACTATTACCCTTCTTCTTCTTCAGCCGTTCCCTCAACCAACCAATCCTCACCCTCGACCACCTTCATTTGCTTCAACAATGGTATGCACAAGGGATCAAGCACGCCGGCTCCCTCAAACACTGGTACCCATAATGCTCGGCGGTTATCGTCGGATGGCGCCACCGTAATTCGTGGCTGTGCCTAACGATTCAGACTCGCAATCCGCTCCTCTGCCGCCTCCCCCATGTTGCAGCCATAGACAGCAGTAGCAGGTGGCTGCAACTCAGCCGAACGACTAGGAACCAGCCTCCGATCACTCCTCTAGCCGATCTGTTCGATCAATGAGCAGCATCGAAGATACCAGGTCTTCACACCATCGACCACCGCGTAGCCAGCCGGCGCCATCATCACTATCCTTTCATTCCATGCCCTCGGCTACATCTTCTCAGTCAATGCCAGATGCTGTCGATGCTGACCAGCCACGACAAGATAGATCTTCAAGAATGCCATCGCCCTCCTTTCATTCCATGCACGACAATGCTGCGTTTTTTCACCCCCATGCATTCGTCTCCTCCGCATCAAACAACCGAGGTAAATTCTGATTTTATTTCAGTTGCTCCTCTACTAATGTTCCATCTGGTTTTTGGCTTCACAAATACCCTCAGAGTAATCTCCACGCGAGCGGCCTATCGATGGAACAACTTGACTTTGAGCATGGACATCGTTCTGACTAGTCTGCCTCATCCTATTCGAACAACGAACGTCCAGATTCTCCACCATTCGCGACAAGTTCGGGAAATAGTGGCGTTTCGAACGAACAACCTAGTCAGGAATATCATTATAAACACTATCGACGTGGCCGCAAATATTCGGTTCCATGGCTACTTGGAGCTTGATGGCGACGACTTAGAGCGATTTAATTGCATTCACCACCGTCATTTTCAAGTCTATAAGTATATTCCTCCCTAAACTTTAGAAAGTTTACACTTGCGCGAGTCTGTCATGCAGTTCTTTGATGCGATTGGCTGGACAACTTATCCAGAAATTAGATGTAACACGTATTATGAACTGGTTTTTGAATTTTATGCCACGTTTTCATTTGATAAAAATCATGTTATTTCTGTGTATTCTCCTGATGTTGTATCTTTTCGACTGGTTGGTCAGTATTTTAGAATGTAAATTACGGAATTTAATTTTTATAAGGGATTCGTGATGGATGTCACGGATCCTAGGTATTTAACTGCTTTACTTGAGACTCCACAGGACTTTGACAGTGACATGTGCTATGAAACTCTTATTGGCTTGGCGAGCTCGAAATACGATCCGCGTTCGAAAAAGGGATGGGCTATTCATAATCCGGCATTTCGCTACATACGTCGCTTCCTTGCGTACAACTATTCAGGCCGTAATGAAACTTCTTCCAATTTGAGTAAGGTCGAACTTTTCTTTTTATGGTGTATGCAAGTCGGCATTAAGGTAAATTTAGGCTTTTGGTTTGCCTATGCCTTTTAGCGTGTTGCGCGGACTAATCGCCCACTTATTCTTGGTCCTTATATCACACACCTTGCATCTCGACTTTTCCCTCTGACATTTGATCCTTTACAGTTTACTTATGCTTTTTCCATGGATGCTTTCGATACGAGGTGCTTGGATACAATAGGTTTTCTAGCCGGTACTCCCGATGCGCCTTATATTGTTCCTTCAGTCACTAGTACACCTCATAATGAGTGCATTTTCCTCCAGAGGCCGGTCCCTCGACCCACACAAGAAAACAATCCGCAGGAGAATGTTAACGAGCGTCTGAACTCCATCGAAACCAATATTGCTGAAATCCTACCATTCCTTCGTCTGGGTACATCTCATCGAGGATGTGGGCGTGGGCGTGGCCGCAATTAGCTAAGGGAGTATTCCATTCCCTCTCTTGTATTTTATTTTCCATAATGGGACATTATGATTAAGTGAGGGGGTGGAATTAGAAATTGAATTAACTCTCACTTATGATTTGTGATTGGAATTGAGTTGTTTCTTGATTAGAATTGTTGATAACCTTGGTTGCTAGTCTTTTGTTTGATTTAATTTCTTTGCATTTCTTCGTGAATTCAATCTTGTTCTTGTTGAATTTAGGATGCACGATAGCATGGCATGACTAATTTATGTAAATTTTTCTTGGTCGTTTCATGAATTTGTTGATTGAATTGGATGCATGACTTAGTTCAATAAACCTTTCGTGTGAGTTTTGAGCCTAATGAGCATATATTTTTATTCTTGCTATTTGTTTCAATTGAGTGTGCCAAACTAATTGATTGCATTCTAGAACTTGTAACTCGATACTTGTTGAGACTACACATTTTGATTATGATGCTTTAATATGATAGAGGCATTATGATTAAACCAATTTTTCTTCACGAACAAAATAACCTACCCTTTTTTATTTATTTCCCACTTAGTGAACCATTTTTGAGCCTTTAATCATTTTCTTTGTTTACCATATCATTAAACCAAGCCTATTTTACTTTTATTTTCCGTTCAATTATTTTTGTCACCCTTTTTAGGACAAGTTGAGGTTATTCCAAAGCGAAAAAAAGAAGAAAAAAATCAGAATCGAATTAGTTCGAAAAAAAGAAGAAAAAAATAGTGAAAAAAAGAAACTGTTTGAATGAAAAAATGAATATACAATGATTGTTTGATTTCTCTCTTCGAATAAATTCTTTGGAATAACTTTACTTGTCTTGACTTTTTAGACCCATTCTTCGGCCTTTTATTCTACCCGAACCTTAACCCCGTTACAACCCATTTTTAAAGTCCTCTTGATTTTTGCATCATTTTCATATTAAGTAGTGGAGATTAGATCTAGTTACAGGCCTATGGTAATGAGTTGATTAGTTTAGGCTTGAGCGATTCTCTTACCCGAAATACTTGAGCGAAATAAGTGAACCAATGTGAGGAGCTAAGTCTTGTATTCTTTGAAATTGGTAGACGATTGGAATGCCTTGGTCGATTTACACTTAATTGATTATGCCATGATTGATTGATCTTGAATTTCAACATTTACTTGATTCAGTTTAATTTAGAAATCTTGGAAATTCTATGAAATTGGAGTTAGCAACTTATGGTTCTTAGCATGATAATTGAGAAATGCTTGAGGACAAGCATTGAATAAGTGAGGGGAAATTTGATTAGTGCTTAAATTATGCATTATTCTATCTCTAATTACTCCTTGATTGATTGTTTTAAGTTGCTAATGTGGGCGTTTTTGTTCATTTCCAATGCATGACAGTAGATTCTAGGAGTGTTGCTTAAACTGATGAAATTGTGAAATTTTTGATTTTTTGGATTCATGGCTGGATTAGTGGGCATGAAAGTCTGACTGGACGCCACGTCAGCAGCAAGCGATAGCTTATCAGCCGCATATCAGATAACTTATCAGCCAGAATTTAAATTCAAACTTTAGAATTATCCTTTGTAATTAATTTAAATAATTTGGGATTTATCTTTTATCTCTTTAGGGCTATTTTTAGGGTTTTAGGCTGCTATAAATACCCCATTTGGGCAAACTCAAAAAGATATCTCTTTCTTAGCTTTATTTTTACTTTTAAAGTTTTATAAAATTCTTTCTTTTCTTTAGTTCTTGCTTTAAGTTTTTATTTATTTTTCTTTTATAATGCTAAGTATGATTTTTACCATAATCATACTTAGCTAAGTTTTCCATAGCCAAGGGCTAAAGCAATGACCCAATTCCAACGTGAGGATTGAAAAGCACTTAAAAACTTCGGATGTCTCTCTTAGTTTTCTAAACTTAATTTCAAAATCAAAATGATTTCAAAACCAAAGATTGATGTTGGTCAGGATGTTGTTTTGGTTAAATGTGTGGGAGGAAGGATCGGTTATTGAAGCACATTCGACTTCCTGGGAACACACTCAACAAAATTGTTTGCTAAGAGGAAACAGAGATCGGAATCAGTTATTATTGAAACAACATAGTCTGAGTCGGCCTTTACTTAAACATTTTTTATCTACAACATTGTTGTTGATTAGATCAATTTCCAAAATTGATATAAAAAATGGCACTTGGGTATTCGGTATACAAGGTACAGTTACAAGGGTTGATCCTTGTAGGCAAGTAACCGACGTGAATCTCGAAGTGAAAAATCCTTTTTCTGATGATCCAAGGAAACTGAGTCAAAGCAAGAGCTCGAGGCTAATCTTTACCATTCTGAATCCACCTCTTAATCTTCTCTACAATCTCTTATTGTTACTTAATTCCACAAATCCCCACTATACTTAAATATTATTCAACTCTCTTGCTGGCTCACCGATTGAACAAACATAAATCAAGAAGTTCACTTAGTCCCCGTAGGATCGACCCTTACTTCTCTTTTACTACGTTTGAATTCCTTTATTTATTATTTGATAAGAAGGAATTATTTTGATGCAAAAATGATGTGTGTCACCAAGGGCATAAATTAAAGAAAGCAAATAAGGAATAAATGAAGCATAAAGCTTACTAGCTACTTGAATTACTTGCTACTTGAATTATTTGCTACTTGAATCTACTTGCTATTTGAATTACTTGAATTGAAATTTAAGTATGTATAAAGCTTTAATTCGAATGCTACAACCCTAAATAGGACTACTTGATTAAATGATACCTTACTCGATAATTGGCTAGATTCAGATTGCTACCTCACTAAGTACAACTTGTACTTATCACTCTCATTCCTATTCTTCCCAAACTACAGGTTAAGAGATTCGAGCAATCTTCTTGATTTTGAAGCCTGTTCCTTGAGCCTGAAGCAAACACAAGCAAAAGCTAGATTATGGTCCTATACTTGTTTTGTAATGCTCCTAGTTGGCGGCACCTAGTCTTGTATATAGTTAAGCTAGGACATGCATTTTGCTACTTGAAAGTTTGTATATATATGAACTTGTTTTGGCCTTAAATGTTAGGAAGGCTTAATGGTTAAACTTGAAGTGTGTAATGACAACATTTTCATGTGAATGAAATGGATTAAGCTACGCATACATCTGATATTAGCTTGAATTGAAATGAAAATGTTCTAGTTATTGCATGCCATTTGAATACTATACATGGTCATTTGATTAAGCACTTGATAATCTTGAATGTAAATTGAAAATGATTAACCAAAGTGGTAACCTATAATGAATAAGAAGCATGCTCATGCTTGTATGATTAAATGTGAATGATTAAGTGCCTTGTTAGTTCTCAACTCATCTACTAGGGATGAGTTCTCGAAAGTTTTAAATTGTTCATGTTTCCAGTGCCCTCGAACATTCCCTAGTCGGTTTACTCCTAAGCTGGGTAGGGGGTGTTACAAAAGTTCCCCATTTATAATATTTTAACATTTTAAAATTGATCTATTTTTAGTTTAAATCCTTCTGCCTCGTCTTAATTACACCTGAAAAGGGCTTCTGCCTTTTTTAATCGCGATAATAGTCCCCCACATGGGCAAATTACGCGCCCAGGCCATTCCGCGTTTTGAAATTGCTTCCCCGGTCCCTCCAACTTTCAAAAGCATTTTACTCTCGTCCTCTATTTCTCTTTCAATTCATTCCTCAAAGTTTGATTTCATTCAATTTGGCCCTTTTCCACTGTTAAAACTTTTTTGGGTTGCTTCTTTTTTGTGCATTTTAATTTAAATCTTGCATCTATTTTTTGCTGTTAATTTCCAGCTTTTAATTCATGTTATTAGTTATGTTCTTGCTTCATTTTGGTTGTGGATTTATATGCTTAATGTGGCTTGACATATATGTTTGTTCCATGTTTAATATATCTTATAATATATAGTTCTCATGTATATAATATATGTTATATGAAATATAATCTTTATGTATATAATATAATATAATTTTTATGAATATAACATATGCTACATATAATATATAGTATATATATAATATATTTCTTATGATAAAATATAATGTATTTTTTATATATAATATAAGGTTTTTATAATATTTATACAATATAAAGTTTTTATAATATATATATAATAGGTTTTTAAAATATATATAATACATAGATTTTAAAATATGTAATATAATTTCAAATATATATAATGTTTTTTAAATATGTGTTATAATAAGTATATTTATAATATGTGGTTTTTGGGTCTTATTGTGCTTTGGGCTTGGGATTTGCTTTGTTTTGGGCTTTAGGCTTATTAGGTTAGGCTTTAGATTAGATTAAGGTAAAGTTAAATTAATTAATTTAAGTCGTGTGCTCGTCTTATAGGGGCAAGATTTATAAATTAATTAAATTAATTTAGGTTTAGTTTTTTCTAGAGCCGTAGTTAGATCTAGAGTTCGAATTGGTTTAGTGAATTTAAATTTACCCTTGACTTATTGAGATAAATGTTAAATTAATTAAATTAATGAACACTTTTTAATTACCCTTTTAGATTAAAATCGACTTTGAGCTTAGATGGATATTTAATTAAAACCATGATAATTAACTTAATTTGTTTTAAATAGTATCCTTGGCTTATTGGAATACTAGTTTAAAACTGATAAAATTAATTATCATCTCACAATTTAATCTATAATTTGTTAGGATTTTTAGTCTTTTAGGGTTAATCAATTTAGGATTAATATTAGATTCACCTAATTAATAATTAGATCATTAATTGGCTTTTTATAATTTGGGCCTTTTAGGTTAGGGTTTTAGTGGGTCTTTGTGTGTTTATTTCCAAGCCTTTTTGTGACGTACATTTATAATTGTCATTCATTTGACTTTTAATTTTGTTTGCTTAATTAATCTAAGTCACAAAAAAGGAAAGTATTTATTAGTTCCGATATCTGTGACGTAACAGTCCGAGCTTAAAGGATGTTGACAAAATATTTGAATTAATCATTACCATCCTAAAGGTAAATGATAATTAAAAATTGACAAATCATAACTCCATACCTTAAATGCTCACATCATGCATAAAGGTTACGTACGAGATTCGAACCATAAATTAACACGGTAGTCAGGCTTATATGATGTCGGTTTAATCTGTGGTCTGATATATCGTCATCCTTATTAATTAAATGTCTGATTAATTTGAACTCACTGATTTGGTAAAGCCCGTTCAATTAAGGTCAATTCTCAATTAAGTACACTAAATTAAATTCAATCTAAATTTCAACAATTTCCATCCTTTTAAAAGCAACAAACATTTTGGTACCGATTTCCGGGCGTGTCGGGGGTGCTAATCCTTCCCCACTCGTAACCAACTCCCGAACCTTTTTAAATTGAATCTCTAGTTTTCTGGTGTCTGGCCTACCTTACCCAAGTGGCCGGTGGCGACTCTAATTTTTTTATTGAATACAAATTTTCAAGAGAAATCACTTTTTCAAAGAAGAATGACTTGGGCGTAACCCGTAACCGCAGCACACGAAGATAAAAAGAAAAATGTTGCTACACCTTCCAATCACCAAGATGAAGATCCATTCCCTTTACGATCCCTACAATCGACTCTTCCTTGGAATTGATGGTTTTGATCCATCCACTTGCCTTCTCCACTCAAAGGTTAAGTTGTTTGGCAGCTTGCTCAGACACGAATAACTCGAATGCACCAGTGTCGACTAGTGCACTCAACTTCTTGCCAGCTATTACCACATCCATGAACATAAGTCCTATCCTCTCCAACTCCAAATTTTCCCAACGTTGAAGACCAACCATGAAGAAAGAGAAACCCCTAGCTTCCCCCAAATATGATATTTGGAGTTTGATCTCAGTGAATTGCCTCACATACACTTGGATTGAGCCTTCATGCTTAAGTTGCCATAACTTTGTTCAGGCTTCATGTTGAGAATTTTTGGGGTAGAATTTTTCCTTGATCTCGGCCTGAAACTCTCCCCATGCCCCGATGGAAACATCATTGATCTTCTCCTTAGAGCACTTGCGTCGCCACCATAAAAGAGCAATGTTTGTTAAATAAGCAGAAACAATGTTTGCCTTTGTGGATTCGTACACAATGCCCATGCCTCAAAAATATTGCTCCATGCTTCAAACGAAAATTTCCACATCTTGGCCAACTCTTGTCCCTTTGAACTCCTTTGATTTTGGGATGCCGGCTAGCACCTTTGGTGAGCTAGTCATCATGCCACTCTTCATGGAGGCCTTGCAAATGAGTGGCTCGGTCTTGAGCTCACCCACCATCTTCTTGAGTTCGATCACCTTATCTTTAAGCAAACTACCTTGTTTATCGACATGCTTCACAATCTCATTAAGCGCCCCTTGGAACTCTTTCTTGAGTTTGTCACCCTTGTATCCAGCTCCTCTAAGTGGATCTCAACCACGTCGAACCTCTCCCTCGAGTCTTTCACAGCATTCTCAAGGCGGATAACCTTGTCCTCAAGTGTTGTGAGTCGATCCTTCGAGTTTGTTCTTTTTGCCTTTGTTGTGTTGCGTGTCTCACGACGACCCTTGCACTCAGTGTTGGATCCATTGTTGTCTACCATCTCTACTCGGTTGTGTGTGAAATTAGGCTATGATGCCACTTGTCATGGGGCTAGAGTCCGACTAGCTTAACCATGTGGCCTTAGTCAACGTTTTTCAGTTGAAGACTAAGGCAGCCTTCAAAATGCTAAGTAAATAGCTTAGAACGAGCGGAAGCTTTAAGAACAAAATGGCTAAGGCAAAGGAAAACAAAGAAGAGGATTGTGGAGAATGAACTCTCTCTATTACTCGAATGAAAATAATGATTGAATGATTTACAATGGTGAGGGTGAGCCTCTATTTATAGGCAAACCCTTTTGCATCTAACGGTCTAGGATGAAATGATCCTAGGGCTAAGGATCATCCCGTGATTCACGCTCTCTATCTATGACAACTATATCCATATATTACAAAGATACCAAATATGTTGGGGAAGAATCACTCCCATCATAACCAATCATAACATGATTGTTGCTCTCAAGTTGAAAAGGACATTTTTCATAAGTGTTGGTCAAAAGATGAGCTCCATCCATGAGTCTTGGTCTCTTGGGAGAATTGGGCATGGATGGGCTCGGTTGCTTGGTTAAAAACTCCTTGACAGCATGGTGGCTACTGATTTGGGCCCTATGGTCGTGGGTAGCTTGGAGGGTGCTCGTCTAGACCTCCTGGTGTGCGCAGAGTGTGCTCACTCGGGCCCTTTGGTCTTGGACAGCACATGAGATGCTTTTCTTGGTCTCATGATGTGGAAGTATGATGTGGACTTGGGCCCCTCGATCTGTGCAGCACATGGTGTGTTTATTTAGGCCCTTTAGTGTGCGTCCATCTCGATCATGGGCTGGTGGCCCGTGACAATATACATGAGATGAGTTTATGCTAAGATAAAAGCTAGATTCTGAAAAAATTCTTTTTGTGCTCATTTGGTTAATTATAATTTTTAAAATTTAAAGTTCTTTATATAATATTTATTATCTTTAAATTCTTACAAAATTAATATATATTTAAAGTTTTCTATGTATTCTTATTAAATCTGGTCTTTTCGAGTTTAACAAATAAAAAACCGGTAATAATATTTTTATCTCCACAAAATATTTTAATTCACGGCCATATATTATTTTAAAAGATGAAACATTTTAATTTAATACTTCTTCAAAGAAATGTGAACCATACTATTTATCTTTGGCTTAAGGGTGTAAAAGGCTCTTGAACTTTTGAAAAAAAATAATCAATTATGCTCTTAATTATTTTTGCACCCAATTAAACCCTTAAACTACTAGATTTAATCAATAAAGCCCTTAAACCAATAAATTGAATCAATTAAGCCATTTGACCAATTTTGACCATTAAATCTTGACAGTTTTTTTCTTTTTATATTACCTAAACATGATACACTACAGTTTTATTATGTTGCATTTACAAAAAACTTTCAAAAAGTATTTTTTATAAATTTTATAAGTTTTTTTTATAGAATTTTTAGAACATTTAAAGAATTTTTTAAATAAAATAAAAAATTTGAAAACTGTCAAGTGGAAAACACAGTGACACAACGCACTACAACAATGGATAAAAAAATTGTCCAGATTTAATGGTCAAAATTGGTCAAAGGGCTTAATTGATTCAATTTATTGGTTTAAGGGCTTAATTGATTAAATTTTGTAATTCAAGAACTTAATTGGGTGCAAAAAAAATTCAGGAGCTTAATTGATTTTTTTAAAAAGTTCAAGAGCTTCTTACTCCCTTAAGCCTTTATCTTTTATCTACAATTTTTCCAACACTTTTGCAATTAGGCATGAGAGGAAAAAAATAACAGATAAAAACTTTTTAAAAAATTGTATGATAGTTCTAAAATTAAATTATAATTATATTAAAAACATGTTTATTATTGTAGAATGAAGTTTCAAATTCTTAATTTTGTGAAGCGTCGTCCTTCAATCAATCGATCTTACACGTTTTAAGTATAAGTTCGATACCTCAAGGAATATGAGAAGTTACAAAAAGATTCTTAGGATATCTTTGCTAGATTTTTATTTGCAAAACTACTTTTCAATCGGACTATCTTATTTGATATTCTCGAACCCCTATGCTTAAGCACTGAACCAACACCATTTGTCTTGCTTTCCTAAATTCGAACCCCTTCAAAACCATATTTGAGAAATTTATTTTCCTTCGACTTAATTGTAACACGTATTATGATCTGGTTGGAAGAAATTAAATATATTGAAAAACTTTAAAATTTGTTCTGATAATATGGAGAAATAATTTAATTTGATGATTAAATGTATTAAATTAAATTAAAATTAATTCTAAATTAATAGAATACATAAATAATGAAGACTAAATATGTAATTGAATTAAATTTATCTTAACCTCACGAATGATGATATACGAACCTCTCTGATCGCATCCATCACCATTTCATTCTCAACAAGGGATATGATGCCATCGCTCTGAAATTCCGACCTTGCATAACTAATTTCATCGATAAATTATATAATAGACTCGTCTTGCCACGTTTTTTATAGTCTCAACCAATAAAAATAAATTAATTTTTTATGTTATTTTTTTATCAAGTGAAGATTTACAAGGTAAAAATTGTTTATAAATTTAATTTATAGTAAATATGAGTGCAAATTCACTTGGTAAAAAGATAACAGGAAAAAAAATTAATGAAATTGATGATTTTTATTGGTTGAGACTAAGAGTGTGCAAAATAAACCGTAACTGTTAACCAGTATAACCGTTCATCTTATAAGCTAACTAACCTAACCGTTAAGGTCAAACTATTTTGGTTAACTGAATTGCTAAAAAAATGGTTAAAGGTTAACATTTAGATACTTTTTTTAAAAAAAAAACTAACTATGAAGTTTGTGTTTAAAATCTCTATTTAAGTATTTTTTTTTGAAAATTTTAATACAATATTTATCGGAGTGTTAGATTTATTATTCTAAAAAATAATGAACATTTAAAAAGAAAATTATATAGGTTACAAGTTAATCTGTAACCGAACCGTTTCTTAAGGATTAATCACTATAATGGTTAACCATTTAAAAAATTAACGGTTAAGTTACGATTAATAACCGTTATAATGGTTAACTAACCATTTATGTTAAACGTACAGTTAACCTACCATGAACATCTATAGTTGGGACCATAAATAACATGGTGAGACGAACCTATAATGTAATTTCTCCATTCCATCACAAGTATCCACGTTGGCTACTAATTCATCCTTTAGATTTCCATACTCGAGACACCTTTTTCGGTTGCGCTGAGGCCTGATGCTTCCGTATCGTTACTCACGCACTACTTTTAAGGAAACAATCTCGACTTGCATGCAAGCACCTGTACAATGGAAGTGTTGATAGACACTCGGTACAATTTATAATTTATATATTTTATTAATACGATCTAATTCACAAATATAAGTATTTTTTTCACCACATTAGCTGTTGTTAGTTTACAAACTCTTCTTTTAGAGCTTTGCTAAACTTACTTAACACTCATTTTTTTACTTGCACACGTTCATTGTCTTGTTTTCATATGCACACTTATAAGCTTACAATCCAACTCCTATTTGTAGGATCCTAAACCAACATAAACAAGTTTTAGAGACTAATTAAATAATATTAAAGACAATCCTATATTTCTCTAGAAATTACTGCATGTTTCTTGATCAAAGTAGAGGTGCTGCCACGTCGCCTTCAATTTTCATTTCCTTAGATGTTAAGGATTCTTGAAATTTCAGCTGCTGCCACATTGTTGCCAACATGCTCTTCTCCAACATGTTTTCAGATTTTTCCTTAATGCTATTAATTATTTTTATTCGAGTTTAATTTCTAACACCCTTCAAACTTGATTTTTCATGTCAAGTCTTCCCTTCTTTAATAATATGTTGGCACTTTCTTTCTCTCACGACTTTTTTAAATCTCGATAGTTCGTTGTCAGCAAATAAATAAAAAAGTGAAACATTTTCAGTTTCATAATATTTGTACCTTTCTAGCATCCTTCTCTCCCTTGTAGATCTTTGAACTTTAGTTGGTTGTACTTCAATATTTTTTTATCTCGATACTATTGTTGATGCTGAACTACTTGATGACGATGATTCAGTCAAATTTTGTTGAGGACCTTGATCATCACATTGCTCATCTTGATTAATGAGATCATCATCGTCTTTATCTTCGTTAAAAAATAGTCATTCAACTTTCTTTTCCTCTTGAAAATATCATCTTATTGGTGAGAGGATTATAGAATATGTAAGCCTTACTTCGTTCATCATAGCCGACGAAAATGCATCTCTCTTCGGTCATCAAGCTTCTTTCTTATATGCTCAGGTATATGGGCATATGCGATGCATCCAAAAATCTTGAGATGGTCAATTCTTGGTTTTTTACTGCTCCATGCTTCATTCAACGTCATATTCCTCACACTCTTTTTTGGAAATGGTTCAACAAGTAAACTGCACATCGAACTGCTTCAGCCCAAAAAGTTATTGGTAGATGCTTATCTTTTACCATGCCCCTTGCCATGTCAAGAATGGCGCGATTCTTTCTTTATGCAACTCCTTTTTATTGAGGAGTGTATCTAACTGTCAACTGATGAATGATACCATGCTACTTGCAAAAATTTTCAAATAATTTTACTGTATACTCGCCTCCTCTATCAGATCTGAGTATCTTTAAGTATTGGCCGCTTTGCTTCTCCGCCATTGCTTTAAATTCTTGGAATTTATTCAATGCTTTTGTTTTTTCTTTAAGAACATATACCTAACACTTTTTGCTATAATAAAAAAGGTTAGGTAGTACCTGTTTCCTCCAAGTGATGGTATGTCGAAAGGGTCGACTATGTTAGTGTAGACTATCTCCAATGGTATTTTTTTCTCTCCAAGACTTGCCAACTTCAAATCTTTGTCTGTGTTCTTTTCCATTAATGCATGCCTCGCACAATTAATTTGGAGGATTGATTTCTGGCAATCCATTCACCATCTTTGCTTTTGACAACAACTTTAAGCCAGAAAAACTAAGATGTCCATACCTTAAATGTCACATCCACGAATCATCTTCGATAAAGGTCTTCATATACTTCACGTCTCCGCTTCGATGTCAATAGTAAATAGACGATTTCGTGTCATATAGACTTGGGCAACTAATTCTCCATTATTATTTTTGATGGCAAGTGAATGATTTTTCATATGCACTCATATCTTTTTTTTTCAGTACCTGGACAAGACTTATGATGTTGCTTTTCATAGCTGGTACATAGTATACGTCAGATATGTATTTTTTCATTTTTTTGTGTAATCTTGACTTTACCTTTGCCTTTGACTTCTGCATGTCAGTCATTGTAAAAAATTACTTGTCCACGGATTGTTTCGTCTAACGCCACAAAAAACTCCATTCAACCACACATATAATTATTGGCACAATTATCAAGATACCAAATATTTTCTTTTGATTCTTTATTTCCTTTATAAGTGAAGAATACATGAGATTCTTCGGTGTTTTCTTTTTCAGCTGTTGCTATATTAATTCTTTCTTCATGCTTTGAAGCTGATTTACACTCATAACTATAATAACCATACTCATTGCAATTATAATATTATACATGATATTTACTTTCTTGTTGATATCCTCTACCTCGACCTCCATATCCTCATTCATTGCTAAGTGATTGATAATTTTCACTTGTTTGGTTGTTGCCGTATAATAGACCGCCACGTCCACGTGTTCCTCGTCCACCTATGCATCTTCCACGATATCCACCACGGTTTCCTCAACCCGTGTGTAGTTGCTGCTAGCATTACCTTCGTTGACATGCAATTTGCTTTGTAGAACTTGTTCCAAGTTTTCAGTCTCTTCGTTTAGCTTCATTTTTTGCTCATGGGCTTGGAGTGATCCCACAAGCTCATCGATAGTCATTTGAATCAAATCTTTAGATTCTTCAATCGCAACAACCACGAAATCAAATTTACGTGCCAATGAATGTAAAATTTTCTCCATCACTCTAACATCCTTGAGTTTTTCACCATTTTTTCATTTCATTTGCGACGTCTTTTACACTAACATAGTCATATATGCCTTCCGTGCTCTTCATTTTTAGCATTTCAAACTCGGCTCTATGCGATTGAAGGCGTACCTTTTTTGCCTTTTCAACTCCTTAGAGTGATTTTTGCAGAGTTTTCCATGCTTCTTTCGTGGTTGTTGCTTTTGCAATTTTTCAAAGGCAGATTCATCTACTGCTTGAAAAATGTAATATAACGCCCTTTGGTCTTTTTTACGAGCATCCTTTAGCGCTATTTTTTCTTCATTGGTTATAGCCGCTTCTACTGCTGTATTTTTCTGCTCGATGTATCCTTTTACAACAATGTCCCAACAATCTTGCGAACGGAGTAGTGCCTTCGTTTGAATACTCTAGTTGCCATAATTCGTCTTTGTCAATCTCGGGATTTGGGGACTCAGATATCACTTGTTGAAAGCGTTGGTGGACACTCGATATAATTTATAACTCATAATTTATTAATAGGATCCAATACACAAATACAAATATTTTTTTCACCACACTAACTCCCGCTAGTTTACAAATCTTTCTCTTAAAACTTTGCTAAGCTTACTTGACACACACTTTTTTTTTTACTTCACTTGCACACATCCACTGTCTTGTTTTCATATGCACACTTACAAGCTTACAATCCAACCCCTATTTATAGGATCCTAAACTGACATAAGCAAGTTCTAAAGTCTAATTAAATAATATTAAAGACAATTCTATATTTCTCTAGAAATTACCGCATGATTCTTGATCAAAATGGAGGTGCTGCCACGTTGCCTTCGATTTTCATTTCCTTAGTTTTTAAGGATTCTTGAAATTTCCAGCTACTGCCACATTGTTGCCGACATGTTCTTCTCCAATATGTTTCCAGATTTTTCGTTTATGCTATTAATTATTTTTAATCAAGTTTGATTTCTAATACTGCCACAGTCTCTGGTGGCATAAAAAGCATGTTTAGAACCGTAAAAATTATGGTCTACAACTAGATTAATCGCGCCTGAACTATCTTTATTTATTGTCAAGACTAGCCCCTTCATTTTTGAAAAGTATATTGGGTAAGAGATTTTAGAGAAGCAGAGGAAGTTCTTGGTTTTCTATATAAGCATATGATATAAACCGCTTAACCGGTTATGTTGTTTTGGTAGGATTCCCATTATGGGCGGATCCGACACCAAATTCTAATGGTTTTGGATTATAAGATCCAGCATTTATTTATTCAAGGACGCTAGCATAAGCTTTCATTTTCATGGCAGAACCAGAAACCAAATCTGGATAAGTCGTTCCATAGTGCGTTCATTGGCCGTGATCTCAAGAAGGGAAGCACTGGTATCTTTCACATCCATCATTCGTTCAGAATGCAAATGCAAAATGGTTCCATCACTTCCAATTATCCATTGTTCTTCAGTCCATTCATCGCACATTCTACGGTGACCGAGTCCCCATCGGAATGTCTGTACTTTAGACACCCATTTTGATCTTTTTGAGATCTGATGGTCCCATCGGGGTATATTGTCCAGTGTTGATTATCAGCGATTCTCACACAGTTTTCCAGCCACACCTGACTTCCACTTACTGCCAAGCATAGGTCTTTGTAACCGGCAATGGCGGTGACTAATGGCTTCGTATTGTTGCTGTCATAGAAAGTCTGCTTCAAACCAAACATTTGATAATCTACAACCAGATGAATCAACCCTGAATCATCTTTTCTACCCGTCAAGATTATCTTGGAGTGGGGATTTCTTATGGTTCCATCACTTTCGATTTCCCATTTGGTGGCATCAGAGGCAACTGTGTTACAATCATAGATCATCACATAGTCTCCATAACTGTATCCATAAGTGGTTAAGCATTTTCCGCCAGATCGAATTGTGTTATCATCAGATCGCAGCATCCACAATTGATTGCCTTGATTCTGTCCACATTTCCATAAGATTATTTTGTTTCCATTGTGGTAGAGTCCCTCAGATACATCAACACACAGACCATTCAGTCCCATAATAAGCAAGGTTGGAGCCAACACTGTCACAAGTGTCCTCTTTCCCTTCGAGGCTGGTGGACCTCATAGCCATAGGCAACCAAGAGGTCGATTTTGATGTTGGTATATGCATTAGCTGCAGATTACCTCCTCTGTTACGAGATACTACTGGTATTAATGCAACAAAGAAACGCAAAGACGCCACGGTGTCGAAAACTATTTCTTGACTGTCGTATACTAAATGGACTGCTGTTCTAAAGATTCCATTTGTTGCAGACTCGATGGCGATGGCGATGGCAATGGCAATCCACCTCCAATTGGTTTGAAACTCCATCATTAAATCATTTGGATTTATCCGACCATAAATTTCGCCCTGAGGATCTGCCATTTCATCTATTTGTTGCTCAATGTACCTAAATCGAGCAGCTTCAGAAACCATCTAGATACAAACTATAAGGGCTCTTGCGATTCGATCGACACTTGAATCAGTAGGTTGGCAATAATTCATGTTCTGAATATGTTGGCATAGTTCGCCAATTCCCAGAAGGATATATATTTTGTGTGCTATCAAGGATAAAGATAAGATGTGATACATCTTAGTCAATCTTATTCAAATCTCATCTTATAATATCTCTATCAAATTCTTATCTTTAACTAAATCTTATCTTGTATTTAATGTTTGATTTTCCTTATCTTTATATATTTAATTGTAAGCCTATATATACCTAATTGTAAACATTGTGAATTATCAAATATACATATCCTTAACATGGTAATCGGAGCAAAGTAGAATTTCTCTACTCATTTCTTCTTCTTCCTTCTGCTATTCTTTAAATCAGATCTCCTCTCATGGCTCCGTCTTCTACTTCCAACGATCTTGTGGATCTTACTGCACCAACCAACTTTCAAATCAAACTTACATCTGCCAATTTTCCTGTTTGGCATCGCCAAGTGGAGGCTACTCTCATTGGTTTTGGGCTACTCAGTTATATTGATGGTTCGCAATCTTTCCCATCTCAGTTTACCGATGCCGCAACAACAATTGCTAATCTTGGATATCTGCAATGATATCGTCAGGATCAAATTCTTATTAGTTCTCTTCTTGACAGTTGTGATAATCAAGTTCAACCACTTATTTCATCCGCTGTCACCGCTAAAATTGCATGAGATACTCTAGTTGCAAGTTATTGCCTCTGATCTTGCCTAGGCAAATTGTCCTGTCATTGATACAAATCTCTTGATTTCTATTGTCAATCAATTAGGTGATGATTGTCTTTCAATAGTTGTTGCCTTTCTTGTGCGTAACACATTGACAACCATGCTTGAGTTGTCTGAGATCTTAACTGATTATGAGAGACTTCTTCAAGAATCTGAACAAACTACATCTCTTGCCATGACATATTCTGCGCAATGAGCTAATTCAAATCATGGTTATTCCACCAACCGTTCTTGAGGGAAGGGTGGTCGCTCTAGTCACTCGTTTTCTGGTGGTGGTTGTAGTCATGTTCCTCAATCTAGTCATTTTAGATGACAAGATATTATGTGCAAGTTCTGTAATTTGACAATGCATATTGTTCGGGATTGCCATAAGCTTGTTCAGTTTCTTCACAACAACTTTTATCAGCAGCCACTGTCTGATTCATCGCTTGTCAACACTGTCATTGATCTTTCATCATCAGATCTTGCTCTTTGGATGTTTGATAGTGGTGCCTCGCATCACACCACAATGACCACTACGTCTCTTCAGGATATATTCTCTTATAGTGGTCTTGATACAGTTCATCTGGTAATGGTAACTCTATACCTATATTTCATATTGGCCAATGCACCGTTCCCACCGCTACCAAGCCACTTTCTCTCACAAATGTCTTATGCGTTCCTCAGTTACATACAAATTTAGTGTCAGTTTCTAAATTATGTCAGACAAATCATGTGTCTGTTGAATTCTTTGACTCTTATTTTCTTGTTAAGGATCGACCCACGAGAACTCCTTTTCTTTGAGGCAATAAAATTGGTGGTGTCTACTATGCTTCACGATCCTTTTATCCCCAAGTCAACTCAGTCAATTGCTTGTCCATGCATCAACTGCATCACAAGTTTGGTCATCCATTCGATAAAGTCTTAGCTTCTATATTACGCACTTGTAATATATCTTATGACCCAACTAGTTTGACAAGCTATCATTATCCTTCATGTCTTATTAATAAGAGTCATAAATTGCCATTTGGTCAAAATACTATGTCAAGCTCTTGTCCTCTTGAATTGCTTTATTCTGATGTTTGGAGCACTAAACACATGTCTTATGATGAATATTCATACTATGTGATGTTTGTTGATCATTTTACCAAGTATATTTGGCTATACCTGATAAAGAAGAAGTTCGATATTGCGGCGATATTTCCTTAGTTTAAAAGACATGTTGAATGTTTTTTTCATTAGACCATTGTGTCTATATTCTCTAATATTGGAGGTGAGTTTGTTAAGCTCTTGCCTATTTTGAATTTGGAAGGTATTTCCTATTTTACTTCACCGCCTCATACTCTGGAACACAACGGGACTGCTGAACGGAGACATCATCATATAATGGAGACTAGACTCTCTCTACTTTACTTTGCATCCCTCCCAATAGAGTATTGGCCTTTGCTTTTTAGGCAGCTACTTATCTTATTAATCGGATGTCAACACTGATACTAGATAATGTGTTGTCTTATCTTCTACTTCATCAACAAGCACCGAACTATGACAAGCTTCAACCATTTGGATGCTTGTGCTTTCCTTGGCTACGACCATACACGAAGCATAAACTTGAGCCACGGTCCGCTGAATGTGTTGTCCTTGGATACTCTGTGACGCATTCTGCTTATAAATGCTTGGAGCTGAACACTAACAAAATCTATGTCTCTCGCCATGTTTAGTTTGTTCCTCATATTTTCCCTTTTGCTATTCTACGTGTCCTCCTTGTGCCACGACATCCTCTTCCAGTATTGTCTTCTGCTGCATCAGCATCATCTTCCACACCTCTTTTGCCTACTATGTCATGACAACCTGATGCTTCATTGCCTCCTATGCCACGACAACCTGATGTTTTATTGCGTACTATGCCACGACAACCTGATGCTTTATTGCCTACTATGCCACGACAACCTGATGCTTCATTGTCTAATATGTCACGACAACTTGATGATTCCATTGCCACACTAGTTCCCTTGGCTAATCTGCCATGGCAACCTAATGATCTTATTGCCACACCAGTTCCCTTGGCTGATCTACCACAGCAAGATGTCTCTCTTGACTTTCCACAACAAGATGTCTTTCCTGACTTGCCACAACATAATCCTCCACAACTACGAATTCTTCGGCCAAATCCGAGGTACTTTGGTAATTCATTTGTTAATGATACTACATGTCATCCTTTGCCTTGCACATTAGAGCCGAAGATTGTTACTCAAGCTCTCAAAGATCCATTATGGAGACAGGCCATGGATGATGAGTTTAATGCCTTGTTACGCAACCATACATGAGATCTTGTTAACGGTCTACACAATCTTTCGTTGGGTGCAAATGGATATTCCATGTGAAACGACGTTCTAATGGCTCTGTTGATCGATACAAAGCTCGACTAGTAGCAAAAGGGTATTCTCAAGAAGCTGATTGTGAATATTTTGAGACTTTTAGTCATGTGATGAAACTTGTTACGATTCGTATTATTTTCACTCTTGCACTACATTATGCATGGCCCATCAAGCAACTTGACATTAATAATGCCTTTTTAAATGACACCTTACATGAGGATGTCTATTTAGAACAACCTCCAGGGTATGTTGACTCTACTAAACCATCTCATATTTGTCTGTTATATAAAGCCTTGTATGGACTCAAGCAGGCCCCGAGGGAATGGTATATTGAAGTCTCTCAATTTCTCATTCGCTTTGGTTTTACAAAATCAAAGGCTGATGCCTCCCTCTTCATATATAATGCAAAGGGAGTTATTTTATACTTTCTAGTTTACATGGATGATATTGTGCTTACTGGTAATAACACTAATTTCATTGCTCATTTCACCAACTTATTATCTACGAAGTTTGCTCTGAAGGATATGGGTTTGCTCAACCATTTTCTTGGCATTGGGGCTATCTCTACTCCAACTGTGTTGGTTTTATCTCAGGCGCAATACATCTCTGACATCTTGACTCAATTTCAGATGGAAAATGTCAAGGCAATTTTCACACCTATGTCATCTTTTGACAAACTACCTCCGCCGGAGCCATCCACAACAATTGATATTTCTAGTTATCGTTGATTACTTGGTCTCCTTTAGTATCTCACACTTAATCGTCTAGATATTTCTTTTGCCGTGAATCGTCTATCGCAATACATGCATGGTCCTTCACTTGCACATTAGACAACAGCTAAGTGCATCCTACGTTACCTAAAAGGAACATTATGCCATGACATTCTTTTCTTCGTTCGACATCTTTACTTCATCTCACTACCTTTGCCGATGCGAACTGGGGTGGACCCTCTACGGACGACAAATCCACTTCTGGATATTCTATTTATCTTGGATCTAATCTTATTTCTTGGAAGTCAACTCGTCAGAAAAATGTTTCTCGTTCCTCCACAGAAGCTGAATATTGTGCCATGACAAATGCAATTGCTGAAGTTCTTTGGGTCCAACATATGCTTCAAGAAATTGGCATGGCATTACAAAAACCATCATCTCTCTTCTGCGACAATCTCAGTGTCACATATGTTTGCAAACATCCAGTCTTTCATTCTCGTATGAAGCATCTCGCACTTGATTATTTCTTTGTTCGTTACTTAGTTGCTGTGGCTTCACTACTTGTTCAACACATTCCCTCCAAAGCTCAGATTGCGGACACTCTCACCAAACCCTTGGTCGAAATCTCTTCATCCATTTTCGGTCCAAGATTGGTGTCTCTGATGGATCTTCTATCTTACGAGGACGTATCAAGGATAGAGATAAGATGATAAATTTTAGTCAAATCTCATTCAAATAATATCTTATCTCTATTAAAATCTTATCTTTAACTAAATCTTATATTGTATTTAATATTTGATTTCTCTTATCCTTATATATTTAATTGTAAGCCTATATGTACCCCAATTGTAAACATTGTAAATTATCAAATATACAAATCGCTTACATCTGCTATTCCTGCAGCAGCCTCGAGTGCATCATAATTTTCAGACAACTGAAGATTCCATACTTCAGTGTTTGGGAACAGAACATTCCGTACGGCTTGGGGAACATTTGGTAAAGAAGTATGACACTGATCCCGTTCCTGCTCGATAACCCAAAACATACACATTGGTGACATCAAGGGCTAATGTGAGTTTCGTCCCGGCCATTTGAGAGTTCCACCAGAAGATATCGACGGATATCGGTAGGTGGCATAGATTGGTCAGGTAATACTAATACCGCTATAGTTCTGCCTGCATCTCCATTTTCTAACAGTGCACTTCTAAGTTCAGTCATAAAATACATATAGTTTAGCCTAGTGGCAGTTTTAGTATCGAATACGACTTTCTTAATTGTGGGCTTATTGTTGTCTTCCATCGCAGGGATGCTGGACTGTGGTTCGACCATGGTCATCGAACAAACCCATAGCACTGCCACTTCCAACACGACCCACACCTTCATTGTTTGAATAGATTGAAGACAATTATTTTAAATGGAAATGGAGAGAGTTTTTGTGATGCTATGGCTTCTGGGTGGAGGATAACTCATTTTATAGGAAATTTTGTTACTAATGATTCAACTCTCACACAAACATAAACACGTGCCAAATGGTGAATGGCTCCATGCTTAATCAAAATATCAGTTAACGAATCCAAATCTTCCGCCGAGGGTCCTTATTTATGTTTTCACCGTACAAAAATTATATTTAAGGTTTAGGTTTAGGTTTAGTGTGTAGAGAATTAAGAGTACAGTGATTTTTAGGGTTTAGGGTTTATGATTAAGTTTTAGTATTAGGGTTTATGATTGTTGTTTAGGGAATTGAGGGTATGATGTATTTTTAGAGTTTAGAATTGAGGGTATGATGTATTTTTAGAGTTTAAGGTTTATAGTTTAGAGTTTAAGATTTGTGTTTTGAGAATTAAGATTATGATGTATTTTTTTAGAGTTTAGTGTCAAAATTTAAGGTTATAACTTAAAATTTAATTTTTAGTGTTAGGACATGAAAACGAACACAAAAAAGGACGTAGTTCCAGTTTAGAGTTTATTTTTTGGGTTAACTTTTTTAATTTAAAATCTATTTCATTGGAAAGTTGTAAATATATTTGTTCAAAATTTCATCAATAAGTTGTATATATATTTTTATAAGGCATACTGGAAAAAAATGTCTTTAACGTATGACTGAATAATCATTTTGACCTATATTCTTTTTTAACCAATTTAATCTTAATGTTTCATTTTGGGTCAAAATGACCCATCTGTAGATGAAAACTGTTAGTCAAATGACTAGAGGTGGGCAAAACTCAACTTGACTCGAAAAAACTGAATTATTCTACTTGATGCGGAAAAAACTGACTTGTTTTGTCTCGACTCATAATTTCATAATCTTGACTCAAAAAATTTTCAAATAAAATTTGAGTTGTGAAGTGAAAATTTGAATAACTCCAGATTTTTAGTAATTAGTTGATCATCTTTCAAATTCGTGTCGAGTCTGACAATTGTGTATGATATATTTTGTATATCACATGTAAAAATATAAAGAAATATATATGTATATCGTATATGAATATAGAAAACCATTAAAATTGGAACCAATATGTATTATAGCATTATAAATAATTACAATTAAATTTGTACAGAAACTCAAAGACTCGACTGGGTTCGATTTGAATTTCATAAACTCTACTGAATTCGATTCGAATTTCATAAACTCGACTTGAATCGTAAAATAAGACTTATAAAATCAAAAAACTTGAACGCCGAGCCCTAATAATCATAACAGTATAGCCGTCAACAATATTAAATTTTAGGGAAAACTACATAAATAGTACCTTGCCTATTCTCGCGATACTGTTTTGGTATCTCAGCTAATATTTTTAGCAAAATAGTACCTAACGTTAAATTTTTATTTTATTTTGGTACCCGTCTCGTTAAAAATTAACGAAGATGATGACGTGACTTTGTATAATCACACTTTTAGTCTAAAAACCTATATATTTTATCAATTAATTCCAAAATCTATCCATTTAAAAATCATTTTCATTTTGGGGTAAAATTGTAAATTACCCTCCTTTTCTTCTTCTTTCCTTCAATGAGAACTAAAATTAAGGTTCCATAACGCTAACTGTACGACAGTGACAGTGAATTGGTAGGGAATGGCTTGTATCAGCGCGACGACAATAGCTAGAAAAAGAGAACAACGCACAGACTCACACAACAGTAACCAAACACTTTAAAATGATAATGGCAACAAAGTTTTCGGCTTATCCATTGCTCAACATGGAGGAGCGAACGAAAGTATAACTACAATGAAGCTAAACAAGGTTGACGTCGTCACTCGCGAATTGTGTATGACAAAAGGAAGTTATGACCATGGTTTTGCTCGCAATGTGAGGAAGAACACAATAATAGAGGTCATGTCACTCACCGAGCACATCAACATCAATGGACTCTGATGGTTCACTAATGGTTTAGCTACTATTTCTCTCAACGGCAGCCATTGACTTTGACGGAATAAGAAAATTGGGTAATTTCAAATTTTATCTCCAATGTTAAGATTATGTTTTATATTGATGGATTTTGGAATAAATTGATAAAAATGTATAAGTGTTTTGGACTAAAACTGTGATTATACCAAGCTACATCATCATCTCCGTTAATTTTTAACGGCTGAGGTATCAAAACAGAACAAAAATGTAATGTTATGTACTATTTTGCCATAAATAATAGTTGGAATAGTTGGAGTACAAAACAATAACGCGAGAATAAATAAGGTACTATTTATGTAGTTTTTTCCTAAATTTTATACAATAATAATAAGTGTAATTTGAAATTTTTTTGTCGAGCTATTTTGTCGAATAGAAAGAAGTAATTGTTTTGTAAAAATAGAAACGACATAATACATTATATGTAAGAAAATAATAGAATGGGACGGGTAGCATGCACCAGTATGCACTACTAATGTTTTTTTGCTCGACAATAGTATGATTTTATTACAGATAGAATCATACTGTAATCACTCATTTTTACTTAAATATATTACTATTGCATGTATGTTTATTATATGAATGTTACTAATATAAGGTGTGTGCATGTATAAGCTACGTGTACGTATTAGTGGCGTATGTATGTCACGTATATATCTAGGGTATAAGCGTATGTAGATGTCATGTTAATTATACATATGATTATACGTACGTATACTAGAATATTATTAATTAATGACCGTATAATATAAAATATATATTTTCGTATGTACATGTACAGCTATTATAATTATTATTATTATTGGGCTGACTAAATATAAAATTAAATATATATATTAAACCCAAGTAAAAAGTCCGAGTCCAATTACAAAAATCAAATTACAAAGCCCGTTTGGCCCAAATCTGAATCATATCTAATTACAATGTGCAGGTAACTATGGGCCGTTGGATCAAGATCTGATCTAACGGCCACGATGCAATGGAAGGTTAAAAATATCTGCCAGGCGCGTACTCCACACGTATGGACCGTTCGAGTGCCACGCGCGCGTGTGGTCCACGCGCGGACGCTTTATTATCCCACGCGCGCGTAAGATCCACGCGTTCGACTCCTCATCGCGGTGCTCCACGTGGCGAAATCGAAGCCGTTTCATCGGATCGAGGCTTCATCCAGCCGATCGTTCTTCAAGCCATCTCGACCGTTAGATCGATCGATCTAACGGCCGAAAAATGCGTCCGCCTCTGGCGAATCGGCCACACCGCCACCGCGCCGATATTCAGTCCCCGCGTTGATTATGCCAAAAACAACAAGCAAATGTCGATCCGAAAAGAAGATACAAGTTGCAACCAAAATACGAGAGATAGTGATATATATGAAACGGGGCTGTTGTAACGGAGTTTTTAGAGAGAGAGCGAGCAAGAAAAAAAAACAGAGAGAGTAATAACACAAAAAAAAAGAAAGCTTGTAAAACCGAAAACTTGTAACCAAATCAAGATAATCAAAAAGGCAGTCCAGTGGTAATTTTTTGTCCTTTTTTTTCTTACCTGTTTTCATTTGCATGTACATACGAGAAAATAAAAAAGAAAGCAAGTAAAGAAATCTTACCGGCTTTGTCCGTGGGTCTTCCCTTCCTCTGTGACAAGCCTTTCGGCTTCTACAAGCCAGATCTGGTGAACAAAGGGAGGGGAAGACCCTTTGTGGTCTCGTTTTGGTCTAAAGAAAATATATTTTTGGGTTCGTATTTCTTAGATCTAGGGTAAATAAAAGGGGATCCTCTGAATCCAACCATGGATTCATATTGAGGACGACAAGAGGAAGGTTTTGGTGTATTTTGGGAGTCCACCGGCGCCGGTTAGCGGCGGCCGGCGGCGGAGAATACGGCGGTCGGCCGCCGGATTCTGGGTTTCTCAAGAACATTTGAGAGAAAAGACGAAACGCCGGATATTTGAGAAATCAAGAATGAAACGAAAATGGGAAAAACTTGGTTTGATCCTGAAAATAGCCCTTATATAGATGTTATTATTTTACTAAATGGGTAAATTACACACTTAATCCCACCGCGTTTTCAATATTTTTATTTTTGTCTTGCCGCATGGTATAATTACAGTCCCAGTCCCTCTGAGTTTCCAAAAAGTCACAATTTAGTCACTAAATTACACCGATCACTTCCAATGGTAAAATTACGCCTTAATCACCCCGCGTTTTTGAAATTTTCATTTTGAGTCCGCCCCTTGGTATAATTACAACTCTGGTCTTTGTAGGTTTTATTTGTTTTTCAATTTCGTCCCTAAATTACATGTTATTGCTCTTTAATTTACGCCACCGATTTTCATTTTCCTTTCATTTCAGTCCTATTTTCTTTGTAAATATTATTGTTCGAATTATACTCGTATATGTGGATATTATTTCATTTTATGTCTCCCGTATATGACTCATTTTATGTTTATATGTATATATATGTGTCAAGTATGATATTCGTTTTTATCTGGTTATTCATATCAAGCATATTATGTTTTAATTGGTTCGTACATGGCGTATTCTGTATTTTATATGTGTGTGAGCTTTCTTATTTTCTAGGGCTACATGTTAGTATATTTACCCTTTTTTTATGATATGTTGACCCGTATATGTTGAAATATGTTTTATTACCAGTATGCATGTCTTTTTGAAATATTTGCTCGTATATATATATTTATTCCTGCCTTATTATTTTGACATATAATAGTTGTTTTTTTTATCTATTATTTAGAGTAATATGTATATATATACATGCTTTAGTCTAAAATATCATTCATGATAAATTAATGTTCTGGTATGTCAGTATTTACTATGTTTAAATGATTTGCCATGTTTTATGTTTTTTGCCATTAAGATTGCATATCGAGATATAAATTGTTAATGCGGTGTCCTTTTATCCGAGCGTAAACGGGGGCGATATCAAAGCGTAGTGATAGTGGTTGGGCGTTTATTCTAGGATAACGGGACCCTTAAAATATATTCGCAATTATGACCGAAATTTAAAATAATCGTCACTTTAATCCGGAAAATCCAATATTCATAAAGCGG
The DNA here is from genome assembly GCA_019671005.1 of Hibiscus mutabilis. Lineage (NCBI taxonomy): Eukaryota > Viridiplantae > Streptophyta > Magnoliopsida > Malvales > Malvaceae > Hibiscus > Hibiscus mutabilis. Next base: position 27,552,568 of record CM033714.1, read on the forward strand.
TAATTATTAAAGTACCAATTTTTTTGGGCGGTGTGGGGGTGCTAATCCTTCCCCTTCCGTAACCGACTCCCGAACCCTGTCTTTTTGAATCTCTGGTTTTATGGTGTCCGGCCTACCTAAGTGGCCGGTGGCGACTCCATTTTTATGAGGTTTTTTGTAAACCCTGCGGAATAAATATTTCATATCCAAAATCCTTCGAAAACACCAATCGTTTTTTTATTTTAGCGAGACCTTCGCTACAGATGGCGACTCCGCTGGGGACAATTTTTGTTTTTTTTGAGAAAAAAACAAATGAGAGTCAAGCTTTTAAAATAATTACCGCTTTACTAATATTGGAAGTTCCGGATTAAAGTGACTATTAAATTAACGTTCGGTCATAATTGCGCGTTTATTTTAACGCATTTAAAATATGGCATATAAACCCGTCTTCTTAAGTGGGGGGAAAACGCTAATGCTTTCGTGGTGATATCGTTCTCCCGTATGGGCCTAGCAAGTACCTTCGGGGCTCGAGTACCTTATGCTTTCGTAAGGATATCGTTCCTTCGTACGGGCATAAGCGAATGGGTCCCCCTGAATTGAACCCGGTTGAAAGGAGCCTATAATGGGTGATGATCGGGGGCCTTGCTACCCTTAGTAGTGGACAGCAAGGACAATTCGGGTACCTCCTAGCACCAACACTGCATGTAGAGAACATAGAAACCTACCCTGTTAGAGCCATGCGGATAACCTTAGGTGTTTTGGACTAGATAAATAGGGTCGTATTGTTTATTTACCTTATTTAATTTGTCCTTTTATTTATGTATTTATTATTTTTATCCGATACTAACTCATTTCTTTTTGTGTTTTATTTTATTTTTACACATATTTTTGTTGCATTATCATTGCATCCACATTACATAGAGGCGTTGATTCAAGTGGTTTGCCCGATTAGAAAATCTTTCATCATGGAAAAAAGGTGTCTTAGGAAGGACAACATCAATCCAGTCGCGTGACATCGGTCAGAGATTACTCAACAGACCTGACGTAACAATTTGCCGAACGAGCGTGTAGCGCAAAAGTATACACACGAGACCTAATGGTGGACATACAACGAGCTACAAGGTGTGTGAATGACTTAGCTACCGAAGCCACGACTCTCCGACCTTTCATAACCCCGGACATGAAAGAAGCACCAAGGTTTATCAAGTTGCTCAGAGCTGTCGAGGAGGTAGGAGGTAGAGCTAGAGTTTATGTGTAGAATTTTATTTTGTAATTAAGACTTTGTAATAGACTCTTTTTGTAATAGGGACTCCTTTTGTAATATGGATCTTTTTGTAATCTGGACCCTTTAATTCCCATGAAAGTCGTTCGAAAGGGTGATTACCAGCGGAATCAACTCCTTTATTTGCATTCATGTTGCATATCATGACATGGTGTTGATTCAAGAACAGTTCATTAAAAGGCTTTCAAAATAGAAAAAGTCTGCTTTGCCGGGAACGATAATATTACAGTATCAAGTTAGGTCGAGCAAAGACCAATCGCGAAAGAAGACGGTACGACAATAAGGCACGTGTGACGCAGAAGATTCAGTCAGGGCCGCAGAATCCTAATTTTAAATCTTCACATTTGACCATTTTTAAATTCTCAGATTTTAATTTAACTCAAAAAAAAATTTTAAAAATATTATTATTTTGCTTTGAAACTTCTTCTCTCATAAAACTTTCAGAAGAATAATAATAACAAAAAGAAACCTAAAAGTTTCATTTTTAAGTAAGTTAAAATTTTTGAACCAAATGATCTTTGAGAATTTTAATTTAAAATACTCCCTTAGGACCGATAGAATCCATCCCTGTTTAGACGTATTATTCGTTTGCACCCAGAAAAGATCTTATCTGCATTATGCCTGCACTTGTTGATGTCATTTTTAGAAGCCACAAAAATAAAGTTCATGACGTCACAAGTCCATAAAATAGAATAAGAAGAGAAGACGAAGTCATCCATCATCCTGAAGATGACGTCGAGACGTGGAGCACAGGTTTTGCTTCCCGAAGTTAAGATCTCCAGAAGGAAACTAACTGTCACCTGTAATTCATTATTAGTTTCTTGCAACCAGACATTTTTCTACTGATTGAAAGTCTTTTAAGGACTGTTCGAAAATCAACACCGCATTTGCATTCATGCATTGCATTACATTACATTGCATCGCATTGCATTGCATTGCATTACATTGTACAATCATGACATATTTTACACCTTGCATAAAATTTTTGAGGGGTAATCCAAAGAACAATTAGAGTTTTATCGTGAATAAAAGAATTGAACACACTCAAAAATCAAGATTCGAGCAGTTAAAAGATAGACTCGAGAGAAAAAGAGAGAAAAAGTAGTTTGATGCCTTTAATACAAGAAAACTCTGTTTGAGCCCCGATTTGGTCGTTCCTCTAGATTCCAAAGATTTCCACATAATAACGGAACAAGATGCCCCAAGATTCATGTGACCATCTTCTGCAAAAAAATGGAGGGCTACATTGAAAAATTACCGATCCACTACTTCCCCGACAGTCTAGCAGGACCTACCGTGATATGATGTGCTTTGGACCTAGCACTAAGTCGTCGGTATCTCTAGGGTACGAAGATGAAACCTGATGAAAGATTCAAGGAATGTGCTTTGAGGTATCTGTGTTTAGTGACCCAAGTGCAACCCCCGTAGATGAAGAGGAAATTGACTTCTATGCCATCTTTTATATTTATTCTTTAATAATATGCTCGAGAAAATGAAGGTCAGCTTTGAGGACTTAATGACAGTCAGAGCGAGAAACAAACATGCACTCCGGGACCTTAGTTTAAAGACCAGACCTGCCTAGGAGCAAAAGGAAACAGAGAGATAAATGTGTATCACTTTCAAAACATTGAGGCACTGGGCATGATACTAAGAAATTTGGGGTCGTTAAAAATTAAGAAGGTGGTCGATAAGGAGTCGTGACAAAATAGTCATCCAAATGTGGAAAAACAAGAGAAGAGGCAAGCCCGCACTACCTTGGAAGGGCGAGAATGAGTTAGCACCACGAGATAATCCAAAGGTCCCTACGATTTTCTCATCATTTCACAAAGAAATTCTCAACAAAAAAAAATCATTGTTTATTAGAATTAAAAATCACATTTCCATTTAGAAAAACATATTTACATTCTTGATTCTTTAAACATTTCATTTTTATGGGGTAGTTTTCCCATATGCATATACACACATTTTTTAATGGACATATGTATATACCAGGTCCTCGAATTTTGAATGCAACAGTACATTTGCTTCCAACCCAAAGATCAACTCTAAGTTGCATATATTTAGAAGATATTGAATGTTGTGGTGATATCAGAAATGTGAGTATCTCGCTAGTTTAATTAGGCCAACAGATGAACAAAAGCGAGTGTTTAGACAATGGGCAATTCCCATTTTAAGAATTTATCTTCTCAGGCACTTGTCGTTTAAGATCCTTGAAACGAAAGTTGACCCTAAACCTCTACCCCCTGAAGGCATTCTCAGGACATTTGTGAATATGACAACGAATAGTGTTCTTTTACTTTACCGAAGACACAGATGAGTCCGCATGATTGGATACGAAGATCGAGAAAATCACCGTAAGAACGGGTTGAAAACATGGATATGTCCAAACGAAAAACCAAAAAAAGGATCGAAGGCGAAGCAATCCGGATCGAGTAAATATCGGAAGAACTGCAGAGAGGCAATTAACTCCGAGCGGAAGATCGCATCAATACCCAAAGATAGATCCGTGTTGATTCGAGGATACATTCATAGACTCGAATAAGAAGAAAGAGATTCAATGCTAAAAACCCGAGTGAACAAAGTCTAAAAAAGAAGAAAAAGAAAGAAAGAAAGAATACGTCTATGCTTCACACACAGATCAAACAATACAAGAACGAGACTTCAACTATGAGCAAGAGACAGAAGGAATCCACATTTCAAGTAAACACAGTTTTGAAAATTAGTATAGAAGCTCGAATTGAAGCCAAGTCAAGACAAGTCGGCCCGAAGATTGACAATTTTGAAGAAGGAAGTGACCTCTAGGGTGAAAACCCAAAAAATGGGCAGTCTAGAGTGATCCTGAAAATGAAGAAAAAGAGTAGTCTGCTTGAGCATGTTGGCATCGATATCCAACCAAAATACATTGATCTGAAGGTACAAAAGAAGGAAGTGACCTCTAGGGTGAAAACCCAAAAATGGGCAGTCTAGAGCGATACAAGAGAAAAAGTGAAAAAGAAAAAAGAGAGAAAAAAAAAGAAAGCAAGAATAACATTTCATCTGGGCGTGCCAATCACAAGAATTCCCAGAAATGTATTCGTAGTCCTTCAAGAAATCTCGATTCGAGGAGTTACGGAGGATCAAACATTCTTGGACAGAAAACGAACATCAAGATATAGCGAATGCAAGGCAAAGATACAAAAAAAAGAAAGGAAATGAACTCTAGGGTGAAAACCAAAAACGGGCAATCTAGAGTGATCAAAAAAAAAAAAAACAATGGGCATATCCAAGTTACACAAGTACAAAAATACTGTTTCACTTAACCATAAACCAAAGGCCTACATTACAAGCCCCAAAGACCATTCTGGTCATCCATAAAAATCCAAGTTGAATGAGAATGTCTTCAGATTTCATTCCGCCTATAAGGGTTAACTTTTCTTCAAGGAACATCAAACTTCGAAGTGCTTGATCGACACCCAAATGAGGGAAGGATGGGGCATGGTGAGATAATGAGATTAAGAGAGCCACCTTAAACGGGGTAGAAACTAGGTAGGGTTGTTCCTCTCAAAAGCCTATTAGACCAGAAGAAACTATGCATTGGCATATATCTCCACAATGGTCAAGATCTTCTAAATATGCGCTTCATTAGAGTTGGTCTCTGGCAACTTGAAACAGATGTGCTATGGTGTTTGATATTTCGGGGGCAAACATGTTTTAAAAGGTTTGACATTTTCTCCCAAAGTTATGATGTTTACCATTTGTTCCAAACAATGTTTTCAAAATGTCCAAGTTGTGATTTTCGAAATGACTGTTATCTTTTCAAACAATCATTATTTTTTTTATACACAAGTAAATTACCTTTTACTTTACTTTAAAAATGAATGATGATGAGATTTAAAGCATAGGGACCGAGAGTTAGTTCCCGTCGAAATGCTACGAGAAGATCAAGGAAGAGCTTAAGGGATGGAAGCATCTTGGCCCACTCTGGTGACTAGAAATAGATCAAGGCTCTATATGATAGGCCAGAAAATTCAAAGCAGTGGAGCCCGTGGTTGAATGGGGCAACGCCAAGCCAAGAAGATAACAAGGGTTCATATAAGAATAATATAAGAACCAGACGATCATTTATGATGGCGGGTGATAACTCTAAAGACAAGAAAACCTTTCGCACAAAAAGTACCTGACAAATGCTCCAATTTTAGTCGCACCAGTGCCTGGTCGACCACTAAACAGTCTTCGAGAATTCAATGGGATGTGTGCTGGGGCAACACGATGAGTCAAGAAAAAAGGAGCAGGCCATCTACTACCTAAGCAGGAAATTCAATGATTGCGAAACACGGTACCCGCCAGTGCAGAAGCTGTGTTGTGCTCTAGTTTGGGCTACCAAGCGGCTCGGACAAAGACATGTTGTACCATACTACCTGGTTGATATCCAAGCTAGACCTATTAAAGTTCCTAATGGAAGCGCCAGCACTAACGGGAAGGAGGGCTCGATGGCAGATACTCTTATCCGAATTCGACATCGTATATGTTTATCAAAAAGCCGTAAAGGGGAGTGCCGTAGCGGATTTCCTAGCTAGTCGTGCTTCGGATGACTATGAGACATTGAATTTTAGTTTCCCAGACGAAGACTTGATGTGCATCACAACCAAGAAGAGATTTGGATGATGAGTCATGGAAACTTTACTTCGATGGAGCCTCCAACGCCCTCAGACATGGGATAGGGGCAGTGCTAATTTCACCTGAGGACGTCTATTATCCTTTCACCAGCAGATTGGAATTCTTCTGCACAAACAATATAGCTGAATACGAAGCTTGCATCATGGGACTAAACTCAGCCATCGAGAGAAAGGTTAAGGAACTTCGAGTGTTCGGAGATTCGTCCTTAGTCATTTACCAATTGCGCGGGGAGTGGGAAACCCAGAGATCCGAAGTTGGTCAAATATCACAAATTAATCCAAGAGCTCGTCAAAGAGTTCGAAAAGGTCAGCTTTCAATTACCTGCCCCGAGAAGAAAATCGGATGGCGGATGCATTGGCAACCTTGGCGTCCCATGTTTAAAACAAACACCAGGCGAAATGAGACCCATTGAGATGCAGACGTTTGAAAAGCCTGCTCATTGTTTTAATGTGCAGGAAGAGATTGACGGGAATCCATGGTACTATGATATCCTGCAATATGTCAAGCTTTGAAAGTATCCAGAAAGGGCAAACGACAATGACAGAAAAGCGCTCAGAAAAATGGCAACGAAATATGTCCTAGATGGGGAGATCCTATATAGGAAAAGTCATGATCAAACATTGCTGAGATGTGTGGATACCCGGGAGGCGAAGGAAATCTTAGCCGAAGTACATGATGGGATCTGTGGAACGCACGCCAACGGGCTGTCTATAGCTCGGAAAATTATGAGATACGGTTATTTCTGGTTGACCATGGAGGGGGATTGCATCGATTACGCCAGGAAATGCCACAAATGTCAAATTTATGCTGACAAAATTCATGCACCCCCATCGCCTCTACACACCATGAATTCTCCGTGGCCTTTCGCAAAGATGGGGCATGGACGTTATCGGGCAGATCCATCCGAAGGCCTCCAATGGGCACCGTTTCATTTTGGTCGCCATAGACTACTTCACTAAATGGGTAGAGGCAGCATCTTACGCCAATATCACCAGGACTACAGTTTGTAAGTTCTTAAAGAAGGAAATTATTTGTCGATACGGATTGCCAGAGAGGATCATCACCGATAATGCTTCTAATCTGAACAACAGAATGATAAAGGACGTGTGCACTCAATTCAAGATAACACACCATAATTCCACAGTCTATCATCCTAAAATGAATGGAGCAGTGGAAGCGGCAAACAAAAATATAAAGAAGATCATAGCAAAAACTACGGATACCTACAAGGATTGGCATGAGAAGTTACCTTTCGCCCTTTTCGCCTATAGGACGTCCATTCGCACATCAACGGGGGCAACACCCTATTCCTTGGTGTATGGTACCGAAGCAGTACTCCCAATTGAGGTAGAGATTTCGTCCCTCCGAGTCTTAAACGAAGTAAAACTGGAAGAAGCTGAATGGGTGCAGGCCAGACTCGACCAGCTAAATCTCATTGACGAAAAAAGACTAAAGGCCATTTGTCATGGTCAGATGTACCAAAAGCGGATGGTTCAGGCTTACAACAAAAAGGTGCGCCCAAGAGAATTCAAAGAAGGGGATCTGGTACTCAAAAGAATCCTCCCAATCCAGAAAGATCCTCGAGGAAAATGGATGCCCAATTGGGAAGGACCATACGTCGTAAAGAAGGCCTTCTCAGGAGGAGCCCTAATCCTAACAGAAATGGACAGGGACGAGCTAAAAAATCCCGTAAATTCTGATGCCGTCAAGAAATACTATCTCTAAAAAAAATGGAGAGCTCAGGATGAAAACCCGAAACCGGGCGTCTTGAAGCAAAGGAAGGACTCGAGTTGAAAACCCGCAAAGGGCGGCTTGGGTAAGTTGAAAAGTTAAATATCTGAGGAAAAGGGTATCTCCATGAGTATCATGAAGAGGAAGCTTCAGGCAAAAATTCTACACCAGTTGACAGGATCATGTGTCATTCATATCGAAGATAATGAGAGATCTTGTATTTAACTTATACGTGTCATACCTTTCTTTCTAAGATATCTCAAAGCCCTTAATCCTAATAAAACCATGTTTTGAGCATCCATTCCTAGCCTCCTTGTCGATTTCAGTCAGATAAGATAACATAGGCTTATAATGAAACAAGAGATTTCGAAGCATTACTATGATTTAACCTTGAAAATTGCAGGTAATCAAAGAAAACGGTTAACTCCGTCCTTTAAGTTCCCTAAATGGCTGTCGATCGGGAAGGCCGGAAGCTTCAAACAACCTGATAGGATAACCGATGGCACATGTCCTATCTATTCAAGAAAAGCGTACGAGATAACAAAAGAAATCTCCTGGGTGAAAACCAGAAATGCTACCCCTAAAAAAAATCTCTCTCTAAAGTGAAAACCCGAAAGGGCGCTTTAAAATTCCAAGTCAGAATTGAAAAAGAGAAAGATCGAGACGGTTGAACTTGGCAAAGAAGAAGAAGGTATCGATGCCCGTAACAAAGGAGAAAGCAAACGGCAAAAAGGACCAAAACAAACCCACCATGATATTGAAGCTCATGCATCATGAATAGTCAGACATCACTAGGATTAGGAGCATGTCAATTCATTCATTTGTCATAGCATTTTGTTTTCATCTCAGGTATTTGCAGATCCAAAGAGACATCAAGGGTCATCACGATGTGAGTCCCAAATGAGGAGACAATGTTTTTACATAAAGGCACATGTTTTCAAGCTCGGAGAAAGGTTCTATATAGGAAGAACTCTCCTCTCCGAGGCTTGTAAGCTGAAAGTTCTATATAGGAAGGACTGACAGCTCTAGGGTGAAGACTTCAGATTCTATATAAGAAGAACTCCCGGTCAAAGAAATTCACCCATGACACGCAAGATTATATAGGAGATCCTGCTATGTCAAAAGCAAAGAGTCTTATATAGGAAAGACTCTGAGCTCCATTGTCTTAGGGTGAAGGGTTCTGTGTCGAAAAGAACCTGCAGCTCTGAGATTCCAGACGCCAAAAAGTTCTATATAGGAGGAACCGATGGCTCCAAGGTGAAGACTCACAGTTCTATATAGGAAGAACTCCCAGTCAAAGCAATTCACTTATGACACAAGGTTATATAGGAAACCTGTTGTGTCAGAAGCAAATAGTCTTATATAGGAAAGACTCCGAGCTTCATTGTCTTAGGGTGAAGGGTTCTGTGTCGAAAAGAACCTGCGGCTCTGAGACTTCAGACGTCAAGAGTTCTATACAGGAAGAACTTACGAGCCTGAAGATTCAGCCAAGGAAGAACGGAGATGTCCAAAAGAATTCATTTTTCCAAAGCTACAATGAGAGCGAAGGGTTCTGTGTCGAAAAGAGCCTGTAGCTCCAAGGTCGGAAGGTGACGAAGCTCTATATAGGAAGAACTTACGAGCCTGAAGATTCAGCCAAGGAAGAACGAAGATGTCCAAAAGAATTCGTTTTTCCAAAGCTACAATGAGAGCGAGGGGTTCAATGTCGAAAGAGCCTGTAGCTCCAAGATCGGAAGGTGACGAAGTTCTATATAGGAAGAACTTACGAGCCTGAAGATTCGGCCAAGGAAGAGCGGAAATGTCCAAAAAAATTCGTTTTTCCGAGGCTACAAACAGGGAAGTCTGATAAAATGAGTGCTTATGAATCTTTGCTTTGTTTCCCATTTCATGAGAACAAGCAAAGAGGGGCAACTGTAATCACTCATTTTTACTTAAATATATTACTATTGCATGTATGTTTATTATATGAATGTTACTAATATAAGGTGTGTGCATGTATAAGCTACGTGTACGTATTAGGGGCGTATGTATGTCACGTATATATCTAGGGTATAAGCGTATGTAGATGTCATGTTAATTATACATATGATTATACGTACGTATACTAGAATATTATTAATTAATGACCGTATAATATAAAATATATATTTTCGTATGTACATGTACAGCTATTATAATTATTATTATTATTATTGGGCTGACTAAATATAAAATTAAATATATATATTAAACCCAAGTAAAAAGTCCGAGTCCAATTACAAAAATCCAATTACAAAGCCCGTTTGGCCCAAATCAATCCTATCTAATTACAATGCGGGGTAACTATGGGCGTTGGATCAAGATCTGATCCAACGCCCACGATGCAATGGAAGGTTAAAAATATCCGCCAGCGCGCGTACTCCACACGTATGGACCGTTCGAGTGCCACGCCGCGCAGTCCCACGCTACGACGCTTTATTATCCCACGCGTGCGTAAGATCCACGCTGTTCGACTCGACTCATTGCGGTGCTCCACGTGGCGAAAATCTGGCCGTTTCATCGATCGAGGCTTCATCCAGCCGATCATTCTTCAAGCCATCTCGACCGTTAGATCGATCCGATCTAACGGCCGAAAATGCGTCTGGCCTCTCGCGAGAATCGGCCACACCGCCACCGCGCCGATATTCAGTCCCCGCGTTCAGATTATGCCAAAAACAACAAGCAAATGTCAGATCTGGAAAAGAAGATACAAGTTGCAACCAAAATACAGAGATAGTGATATATATGAAACGTGGCTGTTGTAACGGGAGTTTTTAGAGAGAGTAGCGAGCAAGAAAAAAAAAAGAGAGAGTAATAACACAAAAAAACAGAAAGCTTGTAAAACCAGAAACTTGTAACCAGTCAAGATAATCAAAAGGCAGTCCAGTGGTAATTTTTTGTCCTTTTTTTTCTTACCTGTTTTCATTTGCATGTACATACGAGAAAATAAAAAAGAAAGCAAGTAAAGAAATCTTACCGGCTTTGTCCGTGGGTCTTCCCTTCCTCTGTGACAAGCCTTTCGGCTTCTACAAGCCAGATCTGGTGAACAAAGGGAGGGGAAGACCCTTGTGGTCTCGTTTTGGTCTAAAGAAAATATATTTTTGGGTTCGTATTTCTTAGATCTAGGGTAAATAAAGGGGGGGATCCTCCGAATCCAACCATGGATTCATATTGAGAGACGACAAGAGGAAGGTTTTGGTGTATTTTGGGAGTCCACCGGCGCCGGTTAGCGGCGGCCGGCGGCGGAGAATACGGCGGTCGGCCGCCGGATTCTGGGTTTCTCAAGAACATTTGAGAGAAAAGACGAACGCTGGATATTTGAGAAACTGAAGAATGAAACGAAAATGGGGAAAACTTGGTTTCGGTCTGAAAATAGCCCTTATATAGATGTTATTATTTTACTAAATGGGTAAATTACACACTTAATCCCACCGTTTTCAATATTTTCATTTTTGTCTTGCCGCATGGTATAATTACACCCCAGTCCTCTCCGAGTTTCCAAAAGTCACAATTTAGTCACTAAATTACACCGATCACTTCAATGGTAAAATTACGCCTTAATCACCCCGCGTTTTTGAAATTTTCATTTTGAGTCCGCCTTGGTATAATTACAACTCTGGTCTTTGTAGGTTTTATTTGTTTTTCAATTTCGTCCCTAAATTACATGTTATTGCTCTTTAATTTCGCCACCGATTTTCATTTTCCTTTCATTTCACTCCTATTTTCTTTGTAAATATTATTGTTCGAATTATACTCGTATATGTGGATATTATTTCATTTTATGTCTCCGTATATGACCTCATTTTATGTTTATATGTATATATATGTGTCAAGTATGATATTCGCTTTTATCCGTTATTCATATCAAGCATATTATGTTTTAATTGGTTCGTACATGGCGTGATTCTCATATTTTATATGTGTGCGAGCTTTCTTATTTTCTAGGGCTACATGTTAGTATATTTACCCTTTTTAATGATATGTTGACCCGTATATGTTGAAATATGTTTTATTACCAGTATGCATGTCTTTTTGAAATATTTGCTCGTATATATATATTTATTCCTGCCTTATTATTTTGACATATGATAGTTGTTTTTTTTATCTATTATTTAGAGTAATATGTATATATATACATGCTTTAGTCTAAAATATCATTCATGATAAATTAATGTTCTGGTATGTCAGTATTTACTATGTTTAAATGATTTGCCATGTTTTATGTTTTTTGCCATTAAGATTGCATATCGAGATATAAATTGTTAATGCGGTGTCCTTTTATCCGAGCGTAAACGGGGCCAGTATCAAGCGTAGTGATAGTGGTTGGGCGTTTATTCTAGGATAACGGGACCCTTAAAATATATTCGCAATTATGACCGAAATTTAAAATAATCGTCACTTTAAACCGGAAAATCCAATATTCATAAAGCGGTAATTATTAAAGTACCAATTTTTTGGGCGGTGTGGGGGTGCTAATCCTTCCCCATCCGTAACCGACTCCCGAACCCTGTCTTTTTGAATCTCTGGTTTTATGGTGTCCGGCCTACCTAAGTGGCCGGTGGCGACTCCATTTTTATGAGGTTTTTTGTAAACCCTGCGGAATAAATATTTCATATCCAAAATCCTTCGAAAACACCAATCGTTTTTTTATTTTAGCGAGACCTTCGCTACACATACAAATCATCAAAACCATAAGTCTCATTAAAAATCTTCTTACACCTAAATGAGAAAATAATATTTATGGTAATGAAATAAATACTTGAAAAATATATCCCATAAACAAGAATCTTACACCAAAAAGGCAACTAAGTCAAAAAAGAATCATGACAAATCATCCAAATCATAAATATAAAACAATCCCCAGTGAAACTCTATAGGTACCCATCGAAAAGCAAGTATGTGTGAAATAGGAAAGAAAGCACAACATTTAAAGCAAAACACAACAATTTCCTCTACAAATTAGAATAATCCCACCAATTAGGACATCAACACCAACTCATCAAATCAAAAAAATAAACTCCTACATTCCAAAGAAACTCCTCACGCTCCTACTTTTCAAAGAACCTCCCTAAAAATAGATAGTAAAATCATATGATTAGATAATCCTCCCAGAATAGAGATATCAATCTCTAAAAGGCAAATAAATAAATAAAACCAAATATAGGAACCACTGCAAATCAAAGATACAATCAAATACCCCAGTCAAATTCTACCTCAGTCAATTTCTACTCCCCCGCAATCCGCCACTCGCAACGCTACGCGTACCAATCAATTTTTTCATATGTAGCGTCTCACGCACCTCGCGAAGAATTAACTTTTTTCGATTAAGGAAGTTGGAATCAGAGAGGGAGCCATTTGCCACATCGTCAGATTGCTTATCATCTTTTCTAGGCCTGTCTCATCCTTTTTTCTACAGTTTATTCTCCGTTTCTACTATTTCCTCCGATTTCATAAAACTAAAAACAATATCCAATACACTTCGCACCTTTCTCATAGTGTCATTAATCAAAATAAAATCTACCTTAATAGCCCTATTCACTACACCAGACACACTAGGGGTAGTCTCAGGCCTAACAGTATTGATTCACACTTGAGGACATCTTTACACGCGTTTTCCTCCTCCGCACGATTAATCATTCCCACCATCTCTTCCAATACCCATGAAATTTACTTCGAGTTAACATCCTCCACCCGTAGATCTAATCTTCGATTCCATTCCAAGGCTACATCACTTCCACTTTGCGACAATTCTTTAGCATCAAAGGAATCAGGGAAAACTGTATTATCATCTCGAACACTACGTTTCCTAGAATGCAATTCACCCGATAGAAATAACGAATCGATTTCAGTTCGCAAATGATTTCTAGCATCATGATTCCTCCCATCCAAGTCTGAAACACTCCGTTGTTCCTCCTCCATGGGTAACTGTCAAGTGACTGTATCTCCTATATCTACTTGTATATTCTCCATCGGGCGTTTATCTTGCTCGGAATCAATATCATTTACATGATCCATTGCAAATGTAGAATTCGTGGACTCCTCCCGCACGAAACAATTGCAATCAAGAATCCTTGTCCTATCTATTTCCACAATCCGCAGTCGATAATCCCTCACATCAACACCTAATTCAATAACATCACCAATCTTAGTCTGTAACTCCGTTTCAATCAACATTCGACCACTCTTAAAAGAGTTAAACACCATAGTTTCCTCTTCCATACCTACAAATTCACCCCATATATGCGCAATATTTCAGAACGTTCCTTCAGACCATGCGTGGATCGATAATCCGCTAATCGAGACCCAAACCCTTCTAGTTAAGACCTCTACTGCAAATGACCACTTTTCCACACAACGAAAACATTTACTCAGATTCAAACTCTGGATTGTAACATTACATTCATCATTGTCACCAAACAGAAGGAGAACTATAGGTCCCACAAATCTCATAATAGTTGATCTCTGTATCCTTGCATCCCTCAATTCTTTTGCTAAGATCTCCAATTGTATTGGCTTATGGCACCAAGCCACTACACAGTTTTTTAGAATCTGTATCATGTCGTCATCCATTACCCGTTCCCACCCTTCGGATCTTCACACCCTGCTCATGTTTAGGGGTCGATGAAACTGGTTGGTTGCGCACAAGATCTACCTGTTGTTTTTTACGCCACCATAATGAAGATCGAACATCTCTTTGGGCCATTTGCACCCTCAAACGAGCACCATAGATCTGTCTCCCATTCAATCGCTTAATTTCCCTATTTGCATCATCTTCATATCTCATCCACACGAATCCAAATCTTGCACCGTCTCGCAATAGCTTTTGTGGAATAAAAACATCCCAAACTATTCCATGTCGATCGAATACTTGCCACAACCCTTTCCAATGGACCGTTAATGAGATATTTGAGATGAACAACGTCCAAACGCGGGATTCCTCTGGTGATACTCTCCCATTCTGAATTTTCTGCCGATACGCCATTCTTTTTTCGTAGAGATATTATATAAAAGTGTGAAAAAATTTCGATCGATCGAACTAAGTGATTCAATTGTAACTTTTTAATAAATGAGTAATTCAATTGTAACTTTTTAATAAATGAGTAATTCAATCGTAACTTAAAGAATAACTGGGTGGCCTCCAATGTTGTTTACCCAAAGTATAACCATGCATATTTATTTATATGATTTATTAGGGTCAATGATATTTTAATCTTCCAAAGTCATGCTAACTATATATAGGGGTGCTTATCGAGAGAGTTAATAGCAAGTTGAGTAGTGCTCGACTCGTTATTGTTAAGAAAATTCTTGTTGCTTGACTTAGCTCGTTGCTTGTTAAGCTCGCCAAAATTTTTACCTTGTTCTTTTTAAATCTAGTGATATTATTAGTGCTTAATATAAACATAAAAATTCAAAAAAAAGCATGATGATTAGGAGATAAATACACAAGCATGTCATGACTAAACTAGAGATGAAATCGATATTCGAGTGTGAGACTCTTTTTATTTTCTCAACAATCTTCGATGAATAACAAAGAAGAGAGAGTTGGGGTTTCAAGGTATTAACTTCCAATTATATTTTTATATGGGAATTGAAGATTGTTCCTCTTTTTTACTTTTATACATAAAATAATAATAAAAAGATACTTTAATAATTAAAAAATGAAAGACTTATAATTTATTTTCTTATTAATACAAATTAACCTTTTAAATTATCAGAAAATACAAACTTATTAGAACATTTAAACTTCTTAGAACATTTAAACTTCTTAGAACATAATTTTTTTAACATAGCAAGTCACCAAATATTTTATGGCTAAATTACCTAGCAAGTCACTAAATATTTTTAGAGTTTTCAACTAGCATTTAAACTTCTTAAAACATAATTTTTTTAACATAGCCAACAAAAATAATAAAAAATTATAAAAATAACGAGTTGTTCGTGAACTTATCGAGTCGAGTTGGATTTTGTTGGACTCGACTCACTAAGATCTCGAGTAAAGCTCGAATTCAAGTCGAGTTTTGACGAATTCGAGCTTGAGCTGTTTGCAATCGTACATATCAATGATTAAATCAAACAGACAACGACTGGAATATTTTGCAGCAAATCAAAACTAACGTTATTGTTTAAGGATTGGAATAGAGATTTAAGTAAGATAATACGTTTTTTATTCGGATAGATAATGGAGGCAGATTACAAGATCCAGCTTTTAGTTGTTTATTCAGTAGATGTAGAGAGGATAGATATATGCTACTGCATATATATGCTTTCACCTTCATGCTCGCGCTCTTCAGTCTGAACCAACTCCGGCATCGACAACCTGATCAAGAACGTTGGTACCCGGAATATATTTTTTCAGTATAGCAATAAGGGGACGAGCAGAATCCACATTGGTGTAAGTAATGTGATTAATGGTGACATTGGTTTTAAAGCTTCCATTCGGATTTGCAGTCTGGATGGCTTTGGAGAGTTGTTTCCAACCGGTTTGAAACTCAATCATTGCATCAAGTTCTTTTGGATCGGCCAACGTTTTATCAGCTCCACCCGCAACAACCGGTGCCAGTGCAGCTAACTGCTGCTGGATGACTTTTAGTCGCGCGGCTTCCGAAATCATCTCGATACAGACTATAAGCGCATGCGCGATTTGCTTATTATCACCGGGAAGATGTGTGTAATCGTTCAGGTTCTCAATATTTGATCTCTGCAGTCAACTTTTGCTTTTGTTTGGAGGGTTCCATAACTGCCATCGAATTTAAGATCGGTTTTTGTAGTGCCCTGGAAGAAAAGATTTTGTACGGCTGGGGGAACGTCGTTGAAGAAGTAGGATGCTGTTCCGGCTCCTGGTCGGTAGCCCAAGATGTACACGGTGGTGGCATCGATAGCAAACGAGACGTTCCTGCTCTTATTGGAGACTTCAACTACAACATATCGCTTTGGATCAGTAAGCTGCAGGTCTTGATCGGAAGGTAACACCGGTATCCCATGCGATGCACTCCCATGGACTATCAGTGCGTTTATCAGATTTTTAATAAACACACCGTACGTACTTTGGGTGGCTTGCGCAGCACCGAATGTCACTTTGTAAACTGCGGTTAGTGGTTCCACAGTGGATATCGAACCGGCTGATTGTGGACATTCCATTTTTCTTTTAGAACGGAGACTGTTGTGCTTTCCAAATGGGAGGAAGAGGTTGTTAATTGTTATAATCCAATGTAGAACACGACCCTAACCTTATATAGAATGGCCGGTGGAACTCAAACCTCATTCTTTCGACCAACCCACGTGACTTAAAACAAACAATAAATTAATGAAACAAATTAAAGGTTGTTATAACTACAAATTTTACTTTGGACCAACCCATGTGACTTAAAACAATAAATTAATGAAACAAATTAAAAGTTGTTATAACCTTATAATTAAAAAACAAAAATCCTTTGTCTCTTTTTTAGTGTTTTTTTATGTACTAACATTAAAAAGTAAGCTTACGGTTTAATATTTAGGGTTTAAGGTTTGAGTTTAAAGTATTACATGTATGGTGTATTTTTTAATGTTTAGAATTTAGAACTTAAGGTTAAAGACTTAAGATTTAATCTTTTTAGTATTGGTTATAAAAAAACACTAGAAAGGGAGAGGCTTTTTTAGTGTTGGAACTCAAACCTCATTATTTAGATCGACTTAAAACAATAAATTAATGAAACAAATTAAAGGTTGCTGTAACTAAAAAATTTAAGTATAATACAAAATATCTCCTCATGTTTAATTGGATAGTTATTTTCGCCTTTATTTTTTTGAAACATTTTAACTCTTAACGTTGGTTTTGATCCAAAATAACACCACCGTAGATGAAAACCGTTAATCAAGTAACAAATAACGCCTTCAGATGACTTGAAAGAATGACCCGTCAACCAAAAAAATAATTTTATATTTATATAATTTTATAAAACTGTTTCTTGATTGAAAAGTTGACACCTCAGCGTGCAATGCCTGTAGGTTTGTTATGTCATTTTAAGTCGTTAACAGTTAGTTAATTAACGATTTTTATTCATAGAGAGGTCATTTTGATTAAAAATAAAACGTTGTAGGCTTAAGCCTTTAGAAAAGAATATGAACTAAAGTGATTATTCAGTCAACAGTCAGAAGATTTTTTGGTATTATGCCAAAACTTTAACATATGCATATCTATATTCCTATCATTCAGATACCATGTGTTTACATTGTTAGATGTACTCACCAATTCACATGTATGATAAGTCTATGATGTCTTTGATTTTAAAATTATATATATTTTATTTGCATCCACATCCAAAGGTTTATAGAAGTTTTATTTTTAATTAACTCAATTAGGAGCAATTAAAAAATTGTAACAACCATACTAACTCAAACTTTTTTAGTGTTTTAATTTAATTACAAGATTTAGTCCGATTTAAAAAAAATGACACATGTGAACCCAACAAGCGGTTCCAGTGGAAAAGCGAATAATATTTATTCTCAGAGATTCGGGTTTAAATCGCTTTCTCTGCAAGGTGTGTGTTTTGTTGAAGGGTTAAAAATATATATGAACAAATATTATCTTATAATCCCCTTAACATTATTCAAAAAAATAATATAAATTCTTTTTAAACAATATATATTCTTTTTCTTTATTCTAATTAAATCGGGTGAGTGGTTAAAGAACTATTTTATCGGTAACTTATGTACTACTATAAATTTGAACTAAATATACTAATATTTTATCTCTAATCTTAACGTAAACAATTCAAATTCATTGAATCAAATGAATGAATTGATTTTTTTTTGTTACAAATACAGCATCAGTAGCTGTGGGGGACTATCCTGGAGCTACGGCCGAAGCTTCACTCCTATCATTCTGCAGTAAGCTGTGAATTGTCAAATGAATAAATTGAATTTTAAATGACTCCTTTCATTGTTTTTATCATTTGTAATTCATTTAATGAAGGGCATGGCCGATCAATATGTTAGGGTAAGATCGGGATATTGATGCATAATTTTATATTAGAGGATAAACTTATAAAATTTTAAGAGGAGACGACAATCTCTTCCAATCTCATCGGTCTATCCCTCAAATGTTAAAAGAAAATTCTTGCAGTTAAAATTTAAGTTAGAGTGTATATGTATGATTTAAAATAACATCTTAAACGAAAATTTTAGTCTATCTTTATCAGCAGTTAAAACGATGTTTGATTTGACAAAAAAATAAAATAGTGAATTTCAAAAAATAAGTTTTTCTTTTAAAAATTGTGTAAATGACAACAAAATCGAATAGGTTGAAGAAATTTTATACTTTTGACAGTTAAGGATCAAAATGATAACAATTGTAAATATATATAATAAAAACTATAGTTTCAATAAATTCACATTTTATATAAAAAAATTATTTGACCACTGGTATTTGATTTATTGTCGCCTAAACCGGATCAGGTTTTTAGACACCTAATATGGTTCGGTCCTCCTAACTCAATTTTTTTTATTCACAATATCAAGATTCAAACCGTGACCTTGTTTAAAAGATCTAGTGCCTCATCCACTAGACCAATTAGTTGTTGGTTTTATAAATTTTTAATAAAAAAGTTTTTTTTGGCAAATCTTATTTAATCTTAATCCTACCTAGAGGTGAGAGAAAGAAGACTCTAGGGGAAGGAATGAGGTGCTCCTAGTGGATCTAGAACCTATAACCAAAGGAAATTGAAGGAACAAAGATAAACAGTTTGGTTAGAGGCCAAACATGCTTGCTCAATTAAAAAAATTATTTTTAATGATTAAGGATAAAATTAATAAATTTGTACATTTGGAGGAATAAATATTATTTTTTTATAATTATTATGCTAATAATTAATGGTAAATGGATGAAATTTTTAACTAGCGAATTTTGTATTCTTTTCGAAATATAGAAGGATTAGTTTGCTTATTTTTCAATAAAAAATATAATATAAACAGAAATATAATATAAATTATTTTTAATATTCTGATATCACATCTTACAATAACTTACTGCCGATACCACATTAAGCAATTAACGTCGATAACATGTTTGTAAACGAAGAAATTTAATGGGAATTGAAATGTTCACATTGCGACATGTTAGCCATTATTATTTTTCCAATATGAAACATCATATTTTTAAGGGTAAACAAAACTTAAATATATTTTTTTAAAAAAATATTTTTATTTTTTATTTTGGTCACAAAACTCATTTTTTTCGACAAAATCGTTATTAACATTATTTTTTGTTATCATTTTGACACATGGCACTATTTCATTGACCAACAAAAACGAAAAGAAGTAAAATGAATGTGGACGACGAGGAAACCCTAACCCCTTGAACATTTGCCTTGTACCTAACCGCTGAACTAGAGTGCATCACTGGTGAAGTTTTACTAAAACCTATAATTTAATGTATATTGGGTCAGAATTTTAAAATTATATTAAAATAGAAATAAAATCGATTGAACTTAAAACTTTTCCAAAATGGATTAATTTTATCAAAGGAGATTCGAATCCGACTTATATTCACAACCTCTTTTGAGGACTCAACGGATTATGAAAAATCCTAGCTATATGTAAAATGACATGTCACCACATATATCACCCTATATCCACTCTAAAAAAATGATATATTTATAATTTATCTTAGTTGGTGATGGTCGAATAATTAGTTTGCCTTGAGAGCAAACATCACATGAAAAGGCATTATTTTGAAGGATCTGTTGATTATTCAATGAATGACCATATGAATTGTCAATAAGTTTTCACATCATAGTCGAACTGGGATGACCTAGCCAATCATGTCAAATAACAGAGTTATCAGTAAACTTCAGGTCTACAATCACTACAACAAATTTGTTTATTATTGGCGTTGAAAATAATGTCACTGAAACTTACATTTACGTCAATATTTATATATTGTGACATCCGTTACGGTGATTGTCACGATAGGTGCACCGCTAAATGTAGGAACGGACGCAGAACTTTATGTTAGGGCGCAAAGCTATAAAATTCTAGGAGGGGTGAAGGGGCAAAAATTGATTTTCAATAGGAAATACATAAAAAATTTACAAAAAGTTTAAATTATATAGGAATTTCAATTTTTTAGGGGGCGAGCGCCCCCTCCAGCCCCCCTCTAGGTCCATCATTGACTAAATGTTTAGCCTGACAATGTATCTTTTTTCGTCACGTATTGTTAAATATATAGTGACATTTATGTATAACGTCACTTTAAAATTTGATTTCACTGACAACTAGTTGCACCACTAAATGGAAAAAAAAATTCATTAATCAATTCTATCGTCACTATTAAGATAAAAAATTATTATATAGACAAAAAAAAGATCACAATTTTTTTATTAAAAATAAAATTACAATAAAATTTTAAATTTGTTATATAAATTGCAATAAAATTCAAAATGTTTTATAACTTTATTATAAAGGGCAAAAAAGTTTATGAATTATAATAAAGGACTAAATTGTTTATAAATTATAATAAAGGATACATTTTTTATAAATTACAATAAAGGTCAACACAATTTGTAAATTACAATAAAGCCCACCACTTCTCATAAATTACAATAAATGTCACCACTTTTTTGTAAAAAATTACAATAGAAGCTCATATTTTTACAAATAACAATAGAACTCCATATTTCCTTCAATTTTTTATGAAGGCCCAAGATTTTACAAATATTAGAATTTGACCCCTTCCTCTAAAATGCCAAAAACTAGCAACTAGATATGGTCCTTAGATCTTAAGCCTCTTTCTCCTAGTCCTCTCGGTCACCTCCACGTCTTGGTCACCCATATTCGGCCACCATGGGAAGGGGGTTAACAAAATTCATCAAAAATAATTTCATAAAAGAAAAGGTCATCACTCATCAAAATTCAACCCCTCGCCCAGAGCCATTGCCCTCTTTCACTGCAGTATTGTTCCCCTTTGTTGAACTGTTGACAACCATAACCGAAAACCATATTAATAATATTTTCAGTTAGTTAGTTAACATATTAGTTAACCAGATTGTTATTCTTAGCTACCTTCTTATAAAAGTTAACCTTCCCTCTTGTAAATTATTCATTCTTTTTTTAATAAATATTTTTAGAGTTTCTCTCCATATTCTTTACATGGTATCAGATGATAAAACCTTCTTGAAAACTTTCAATCTGTTTTTATTCCTAAAGTTCTCTCTCAGTTTTTTTGATCTATTCTTCCTCATGGGTGATCGCAATAATCAGTTTGAGAATGGCGTGAATCCTTATTACTTGAATCAATTTGCTAATTTGGGGACTCTTGGTTACTCAACCACATGGAAATGGTAACTGCAACAGCGGGAAAAGATCGATGTTGATGGCACTATCTGCCAAGAACAAGCTTGGATTCATAGATGGGTCCATTCCTGCTCCTGCAATTACAAATCAAAATTGTTTAAAGCATGGAAACGAGCAAATAATCTTGTTAATTCTTTGCTTCTGAATTCGGTTTCAAAAGAGATTGCTACCAGCCTTCTTTATCATTCCATTGCATATGAAATCTGGAAAGATCTCGAGGGTCATTTTCAAAAAACAATGGACCCAGGATTTTTCAGTTGCGGAAGAGGTTGGGTGAGCTTGTTCAAGGTTCTATGTTTGTAACAATTGAAAGTAATTTGGGATTAGCTAATTTTTGTTAAACATGTTTGCACCTGCTTACGATGTAATTCTGATGCGTAAGAAAATGATTGTTGAGCTATAAAAAGAACAGGTTGTGCAATTTTTAATGGGACTAAATGATTCTTTTTCACATGTTCGAGGGCCAATTTACTTTTCGCTGATGACTACCTAGTGTTTGGTGAAGCATTAGCGGCTAGTGCAGGGAGATTGAAGTCTTTACTCCAACATTATGCAGACTGCTTCGGACAACTTATTAATTATGATAAATCAAACGTTTTCTTTAGTTCAAATGTTATTGAAGAAAACATGGCTGATGTTTGTCGGATCTTGGGGGTCACTGAAATTGACAATCTAGAAAAATATTGGGGACTTCCAGCAATTGTGGGGAGAAATAAGAAGCAAGCGTTTGGTTATTTAAAAGACAGATTTGATAGTCGGACAACTACTCTGAGTTCCAAAAATCTATCACAGGGTGGGAAGGAAGTTTTTATTAAGTCCATCTTGCAATATATTCCCTCTCTTTGTTATGTCATGTTTTCTCTTACCCCTGTCCTTCTGTAAGGAGTTAGAAGCAATTAAAGCGCGATATTGGTGGTAAAGATCTGCATCACAAAGAGGGATACATTGGTGCACTTGGAATGAGTTGTGTTGACCTAAAGATGAGGGAGGTATGTGATTCCGCGACCTAGGGAAGTTTAATATAGGCTCCTTGCAAAACATGGCTAACGACTGCTCACAAATCTAGACTCCCTTGTTGCTAGGTTGTTGCGGGCATAGTATTATCCAACAACCACTTTTCCCCAAGCTAACGGTTAAGATATTTGTTTTGATATAATAATATGAAAAATATTTTTGGACTTATTTGAATATTTTGTAAACCCTGTTTTAAGTTCAAACAACTTGAAAATATGTTTGAATGTGTTTTCATAAGGTTTCAGAAGGCTTCAAAACGCTTTAAATAGCTAAACCTGAGTTTTCTCAAGTCCCGTATCGATACACCTAACAACCGTATCGATGCCTTTTAAGGGTTTCGGCTACAAGAATTTTCCAAAACTGAAAACCCATACCGGTACAGGCTTGACCGTACCGATACTAAAGGGATAGTACCAATACACCTCAATGTGTATCGATACACTTGTGCTTTAAACTCCCCAACGACTATTTCCGAACAGGGCCATACCGATACGCTTATAAGCGTACTGATATGCTTGTATGATTTCAAGCTTAACGGCTCTTTCTCAAAGAGGACCGTATCAATACAGGCGCCCATATATCGATACGCACTACCCCATATTGGGAAATTCAACATAGGAATAATCCCCAACGACTTCTATTCATCCTCAATAGTCAGCAACGGCTAGAATCACATTTGGAAGTATAGAAGGGACCTTCAAGCACCAGAATCAACTAATGATAAAAAAAAAACCAACATTCCATTGATTGTAAAATGTCTTAGTGCTCAATTTTTCACATCTTTCATAGACAACACTTGCGAGCTTTCATTGTAATATTTTCTCAAGTGTTTTAGGATTGAATGAGTGAGCTAAATTGTGTAAACATTTACCTTTGAGAGGTTTTCCTAGTTTGCTACTTGTTTTACTCTTTGTAAAAGAGGGTTTGCTCAAAACTTTGGGTATAAAGCTTTGAGTGTGTACAAGGTTGCCTCCTTAGCCTAGAAAAGGGGAAGAATTTCTTAGTGAAGTTGTTTGAAATCCTTTGTGGGAAGCTAAGGTAGTGGATGTAGACTTTGGTTAGAAAGTCAAACCACTCTAAATTCTTGTGTCAATGTTTTGCTTTCACCACTATCACCCAAAAATCATTATTCTCCATCACTTGGCAAGCAACTCAGTTGAGGATATCGGGTTCAACATTAACCTTGGTGTTTCCCCATCCTTGATATGGCGCAGTATTTGGAGCTCGAGAGGACTTCTTAAGATGGGCATTCGTTGGACAATTGGTACCAGTTCAGCAGTGTCCATTTAAAACTATTATTGGCTTCCTTGCATGCCCTCACGTCGTGTATCTTCTCCATGTATTAACCATTTAAATAAGGTCTCTAATTTAATGGTCCCAAATGAGCAAATATAGGATTCTGAGCTTATAGATCTATTTTCAACCATGAGGAGGTAGACTGGATCTTGAGTATTAAATTACCAAGACACCAACAGCCCAACGTTCTGAAATGGAAGGGTGAGGGTTCTGGCATCTACCCAGTTCGCAGTGGCTACCTATTACTTATTGGGTCTTTCCCAGTGACAATGCAACAACCATCAATCTTCCACTATATTTGGAAGATATTTTGTACGTCTAAAATCAAGATTACATTGGGGGGCGAATGGTACGTAATTTTATCCCTACGATGAAGAATTTAGTCTCTAAACGTGTGGCGAATGATCCTAATTGCCAAAGATGTAAAACTGCTACTGAAGACATTATACATGCTATTAGGGACTATTTTTATGCACATGATGTTTGGTCTACTCTGGGTTTTACTATTTCTACTTGGTCACAATAGAGTAATATCGACGACTGGCTCTACACTATGTTTCAAAGTTATCATCATAGCATTCATGGATTAATCTTTATTACCATGTGGGCTCTGTGGTATTCCAGGAATAAGCTTATCTATAAAAGCATAATTCAGAGAACTGAGGATGTATCTACCTTTATTAAAAGCTACTGTGGTGAACTTGAGCAACTCTCCTCATCCTACAAGCATCTGTGTCGCCATGATCAGGACTATTGGATTGTCCATCCACCTTCAACCTACAAGGTAAATGTTGATGCCAGTTAGAAATGCTTTAATAAGGAATCATGCTCAGGTTTTATTGCTAGAGATTATGAGGGCCATATAATTGGGTCTGGATATCGATCCAACACAAATATTACCTCTGTATTTTAGGATGAAGCTCTTGTTGTATATTAGGGTCTTTATTTTGCCTCCGATTTGGGTCTCCAGCGTCTGATAGTAGAGGGTGACAACAAATCAGTGATATCGAAGCTCAACTCTCCAAACCCGAATCTTTATGTTATTGATCCTCTGATCTAAGATACAAAGGCCATGTTTGGTAAATAACGGTTTGAACCAAAATTAGAGGTTTGAGTTAATATTAGAGGTTTGACCAATCAAATCTACTAATTTGGATGTTTGGTGAATAGCGAATTGGAGTACCGGATTGGGGTGAAACCTTTAATTTTGAAAAAGCTGCTAATAAAAGTTTTCTAAAATTAGTGGTTTGACATAATAGTTATAAAGACCCTTTTACCCTTAACAATTATAAAAATTCTCCAAATAACCTAAATTTAATCTTTTCTATTTTAATTTTTCACCCTCACACATTTATATTGTGACATTTTTAAAGTAATACTTTTGTTTTTTCTTTTTATTCTAAAACATTTATATTTTTTAAATTTAATAATTAATTAAATTATATTAAAAATAAATATTTAAATAATAAATTAATATATAGATCCTTCAAATATGCTTATTATTGTTATATTAAAAATATTTTTCATAATCTAATTAATATTAATAGATACAAAATATTTTTTTGAATGGTAGATACAAAATATTGATAATTAATAAACTATTCAAACAAACATCGAATATAATCATGTCCTTATATGTCATTTTGTTTTTTCAAATAATTAAACAGCTATCAGCTATCAGTTAATTTTACCAAACACTTTTATACAATCAACTAATACAATCTGTTAGTCAAATCAGCTAATGCAATCAGCTATCAGCTAATATAATCTGCTATCAGCTATCTGCTAATTGCCAAACAGGGCCAAAAACGTTAGAAATGACCTTTACCTCTTGTCGATTCAGCTTCATAGGTCAAATGGCAATTACCCAGCCCATGCATTAGCAGTTGAAGGCTTGCGGCACTCCAATGATCGTTCTTGGGTTGAAGACGCGACTGGTATGGAATCTTGCTGCATAGGACCGTTGTTTCTCCGAGCCGCCGTAGATACAACTTTTGCGGCTTTTTTTGTGGGAAATTTATCTTCTCTCTCGACTTAGAGATCCCCCCAGTTATTTTTTCTTCTATACTCCTCTTTCATGAACTTGCTCTCTTGTAGAAGTATGGTTGGTTGTTTCTCTAGTTCTATCTTCCATGGTTTTTGTGTCCTTTTGGGTTACTTTACCTTTGTTTGCAAGACTCTTTATTTTTTCTCTTTTTTGAATGGATTTCAACCGACACTTACATCAAAAAGAAGAACAACCACCCCTACTCATGTCTGAAGAGCTAATACTGGAAAGATATAACACCCTTCTTCTTGCGCAACCCAATCCTAGTTGCCACCAGTGTTCATCACACACAACCACTCTACTCGACCAACACCCATCTTGGATAAGATATATGCAATGCAATTTGCCTCTCGTACGATATTATGAAAACACACACGAATAACGCGACACACACTACATCGATTCTCTTAAACCAATACCCCAACCTTCAAGGACAACGTTCCCTATACAATATCCAAGACACCGCAATAGATGAGTCCGATTCATTAATAATTGACATTGTTGACCTCCATCGAGAAACAAGGATAAGCTCCAACACATAGTCAATAACTCGCAACTCGATAATTGTAATCACTCATTTTTACCTGTAAATACATATTAGTGTTGCATGTATATTTATTATATTATATGTTTATTGTTTGCATGAGTATTACTAATATATATAAGGTGTGGTGTGCATGTATATTATAAGCTATGTATGTATACGTATTAAGGGTGTATATATGTCGCGTACGTATCTATTAGTTCGAGTGTATTTGTTTAATGTGTATAGATGTTAAGTCAATTATGTGTATGATTATACGTACGTATGCTAGAATGTTATATTAATTAATGTTTGTATAATATAAGTATACGTTTGCGTATGTATGTGTATTGTTATTATAATACTAATTATATTATTATTAATTGGCTGATATGAAATGAAATCTAAAAAATATATATATATTAAAACCAAATAAAATAATTGAAGTCCAAGTCCAATTACAAATAATTACAAGGCCCGGTTGGTCCAAACCCAAACCTTATCTAATTACAACTGTGTGTGCAGGTGACTGTGGGCCGTTGGATCAAGATCTGATCCAACGGCCACGATCCAACCAGGGAGCCAAAATATCTGCCAGTCGCGTGTTCCACACGTATGGACCGTTCGAGTGCCACGCGCGCGTGAGCCCCACACTCCTCGACTGCGGAGCTCTACGTGGCAAGATATGGAGCTGTTTCACCAAATCGAGGCTTCATCCAGGCCGTTCGTCCCTCAAGCCATCTTGACCGTTAGATCAGATCTGATCTAATGGTCGAGAACGCATCTGGCCGCTAGCAGAACACCCACACCACCACCATGCCGATCTTCAACCACCGTGCTCAGAACATGCCAAAGACAACAAGCAATAAGTTTGTCAGTCCAGATCTGAAAGAGCAAGTAATATACAACTTGTACCAAAAAAGACAGGGATATATGAAGCGAAATATTTTGTAACAGAGAGGTGGTAACAAAAAAAACAAGATGGTGGTAACAGAGATCTTGTAACAAAAAAAAAACTGAAAGATGTAACCAGTCAAGTGATAATCGAAAGTCAGTCCAGTGGTAAACACTTGTTTCCTTTTCTTATCTGTTTTCTTGCATGCATATATAAAGGGATAAACAAAAAAAAGAGAGAAGAGGTCTTACCGTCGCCGTCCGTGGGTCTCCCTTCCTCAGTGATTTCGGCTTCCCCAAGCCAGAGATGGTGAACTGGCTTGGGAAAGGGAATGCCCCCTTTGTAGTTTTGTTTTTGGTTGAAAATGTTTTTTTTGTTCGTATTTCCTAGATCTAGGGCGAATAAAGGTGTATCTTCTGAATCCAACCTCGGATTCGTGTCGAGGATGGAAAGGGGGTTATTTTGGTAGGTTTTGGAGGCTCACCGGCGCCGGTTAGCGGCGGCCGGCGGCGGAGAACACGGCGGCTGGCCGCCGGATTCTGGGTTTCATGGGGGATTTGAGAGAAAATGAAGAACACGTTGAGTTATAAAAACCGAAAAATAAAGGAAATGGCTGAAAAATTGGTTTCGGTCTAAAAGATGGGTTTATATAATTGTTATTATTTTTGAAATGGGTAAATCACACACTTAATCCCCCCGCGTTTCCAATATTTTCATTTTTGTCTTGCCGCATGGTATAATTGCAATCCCAGTCCCTAAATTACACCGAATCAGTTTTTAAATGGTAAAATTACGCCTTTAGCCATCCCGCGTTTCTGAACTTTTCATTTTGGGTCTGCCCCTTGGTCTAATTACAGTTTTGATCCTTTTAGGTTCTGTTTGTTTCGCAATTTCGTCCCTAAATTACATATTATTGTTCTTTAATTTCTGCCACTGACTTTTATTTTTCTTTCAACTCAGTCCTGTTTTCTTTGTAAATACTCATGTTCGTATTATAATCGTATATGTTGATATTCTATTGTTTTATTTTATGTCCCTCGTATATGCCTCGTATTTTATGTTTACATGTATATGTGTATTAAGCTTATAATAGTCATGCATCTTTTTATCCGGTTATTCATATTAAGCATGTTATGTTTTAGTTGATTCGTACATGGTATATTTTGTATTTTTGTATGTGTGTATGTTTTTTAAGGATTGCATGCTAGTATATTTACTTTTTTGTATGATATATTGTCCCATATATGTTGAAATATGCTTTATTACTAGTATGCATGTCTTTTTGAAATATTTGTTCTTCTATACGTACTTATTCCTGCCTTGTTATTCTGACATGTTACAGTTGTTTTTATCTATTATTTAGATTAATATGTATATATGCATGATCCAGTCTAATATATTATTTATGTTAGATTAGTATTCTGTTATGTCAATATTTATTGCATTTAAATATTTTGCCATGTTTTATATTTTTGCCACTAAAATCGCATATGATATATAAATTGTTAATGCGGTGTCCTTTTATCCGAGCGTAAACGGGGCCAGTATCAGGCGTAGTGATAGTGGTTGGGCGTTTACTCTCGGATAACGGGGCCCTTAAAATTAATTCGCAATTATAATCGAATTTTAAAATAATCGTCACTTTAACCCGGAAAATCCAACATTAATAAAGCGGTAATTATTAAAGTACCAATTTTGGGCGGTGTGGGGGTGCTAATCCTTCCCCATTCGTAACTGACTCCCGAACCCAATCTTTATGAATCTCTGGTTTTATGGTGTCCGGCCTACCTAAATGGCCGGTGGCGACTCCATTTTTTTATGCGGTTTCTTTTAAAACCCTCACGGAATAAATATTTTATATCCAAAAGAATCATAAACACCCTTCTCAACACCTTCGAAAACCGCCTCGTTTTTTCTAGCGATAACGAAAAGGACATCGCTACAGATGGCGACTCCGCTGGGGACATTTTTGTTTTTCAAAAAAACAAATGAGAGTCGAGCTTTTTTTAAATAATTACCGCTTTACTAATATTGGAAATTATGGATTAAAGTGACTATTAAAGTAACATTTGGTTATAATTGCGCGTTTATTTTAACGCATTTAAAATATGGCATATAAACCCGTTTTTTTAAGTGGGGGGAAAACGCTAATGCTTTCGTGGAGATATTGTTCTCCCGTATGGGCCTAGCAAGTACCTTCGGGGCTCGAGTACCTTATGCTTTCGTAAGGATATCATTCATTCGTACGGGCATAAGCGAATGGGTCCCCCTGAATTGAACCCGGTTGAAAGGAGCCTATAATGGGTAATGATCGGGGGCCTTGCTACTCTTAGTAGAGGACAGCGAGGACAATTCGGGTACCTCCTAGAACCAAAACTGCATATAGAGAACACATAGAAACC
Source organism: Hibiscus mutabilis (assembly GCA_019671005.1). Lineage (NCBI taxonomy): Eukaryota > Viridiplantae > Streptophyta > Magnoliopsida > Malvales > Malvaceae > Hibiscus > Hibiscus mutabilis. The sequence goes on from CM033714.1 coordinate 27,582,742, forward strand.
CACCCTGTTAGAGCCATGTGGATAACCTAGGTGTCTTAGATGGAATGTAAATAGGATTGCCTTGTTTGCTTATTGCATTTAATTTGCCCTTTTATTACGTACTTATCATTTTTGTCCGGTACTGACTTGCTTTCTTTTGCTTTGTTTTTGCATATCATCGCATTCGCATTACAGTGGGGCATTGATTCCCGAGTGATTTCTCTCGTAATAGAAGATTGTTCATGATGGACCAAAGGTTCTTTGACCTGAAGGAAGGGGGTCCAATTATAGAGTTCCATCCCGAGACTAGACCAGGGACAGCCGAAGAAGAACCATTCAAGGACACCAGAACAGATTCGGTAAGCAGTGTCAATCCTGGTGATAAACAAGATGAAATACAAGAACTAAAGAAGCAGATGTCCGAGATGATGGACCGGATGAATGCCATGATGAAAGGTAAGCAGCATGTCGAACTCAGAAAAGATTCGATCAGGGAGCAGAATGCGGAACAGAATGGTCAGAATGTCAAAATAGACAACACCGTTAAATATGACAAATCGAATCCCTTTGTGATCAATCTCAAGAAGCAGACAAGTAGCATATCTGGGGTAGATACCCAGGGAACAGAGGCAAAACCAGGGGAAGTTCGAGAATCTAATGACATCAGAAGACATTATCCTATACCCATGAGATACACCGAGTTACTTTCGTTGCTTGTCGAAAAGAACCTTATCATACCAGTGAAGTTTGTACCAAGAAAACCTCATTATCTGAAAGATTACAACAGTCGTGTCTGGTGCAGCTATCACATAGGCGATTCGGGTTATCACACTGAAAATTGTAGGGTCCTGAAGGACAGAGTTCGAGATCTTGTCAGAATGGGAATTTTAGATTTCGAAGACGGACAACCCCGATTCTTCAGCCAGCCAGCCGTTGCCCGAGGGGCAAAGTCAAAGGAAGGTCAATACCCAGCCCAAGGTTCGGGTAACACAGAAGTGGGTCACTCAAGCAGGATAAAGTTAGGAGTCAAGAATAAAAGCGTCTCAGAAGATGAACTTGCACACAAGCGCGACCAGCTCGAGCATGAGAGGCACAATCTGAGCATGAAATTAAAGAATGTACAAGACGAGTACCAGAAGCTGCACTTTGAATTCAAGAGTTTCGGTCTGGGTGACACCGCGGAAGAGTGGGTCAATGGTATGATTCAGCTAAGGAACAGTTCAGAATGCTGGAAGCAGAAATGCAAGAATAGTAAGAATAAAGTTAGATCATTATCACAGAAGCTGGAAGAAGCTGAGGGCCAACGCGACTTTCTCCAAAATGAGTTGGAAAGCAGTCTGGCCATGGAAGATATCCTGAAATCAAGTCTGCAGCAGGAAAGGAATGAATCACAAGCCTTTCAAATGGAAAACGCAACACTTAAAGAACAGATAGTGAGGCTCGAGACTGCTTTACATACCAGTGAGATCTGTGCTGGGCAATGACTGTTAAGCTACAAAAGGCTGAGCAAACAATACGGGAGAAAAACCAGGACATGAAGATGGTTACGACTCAAGCCCGACAAGTAGCTCAACAGGTAGCGGATTTAGCCGATGCAGCAGCACCAATAAGCCAGAATATGGATCCAACATTGGACCACGAAGGAAAGCTGACGGGACTGTTGAATGAGGTCAAGACATTAGGTTCCAGAGCTCATCGCTATCTGTAAAACCCTAATACCGGATGTAATGAAACCTCTTGGTCTGAATGAAAGATGTCCTATAGGGACAAATCACTTGCGGAATCGATGCTTTATTGCATTCATGCATTGCATTTGCATCACGTCCTGTGCATTGTTTAATAATTTTATCATCGTATAACACTTCATCATCTAATACTTGGGGTTCGATGCCAGTGTGTGTGTGAATTAATCGGAAAATGGAACGAATTTAAGAGTCGAGGCTTGACCAGTTAGAAGAAAGAATCGAGAAAGAGTTTAAGAAGAAAGAAAATATAAATACTTTCAATACGAGGGAACTCTGCCTAGTCCCTGATTTGGTCATTCCTCCGAATTTCAAGGTTCCCGAATTTACGCAGTATGACGGAACCAGCTGCCCGAAGATTCACTTAACCATGTTCTGTAGAAAATGGAAGGATACATGAAGAACGAAGAATTGTTGATCCACCATTTCCATGATAGCCTGACGGGACCCGCAGCGGTGTGGTATAACCGTTTGAACAGAAACCAAGTTAGGTCATGGGGTGACCTCGCTAATGCCTTCTTGGGTCAATACAAATATGCTTTAGATTTAGCACCCTGTTGGCAGTTTCTTCAGAATGAGAAAATGAGACCAAGTGAAAGCTTCAGGGAATATGCATTAAGGTGGCGATGTTTGGCGACCCAAGTCCAGCCTCCTATAGCAGAAGAAGAGTTGACTCCCATATTCCATGCAACGCTTCCCTCTCCCTTCTTCGATGTGATGTTGGAGAAATCGAGAAATGGATTCAAAGATTTCATGACGATTGGAGAGAGGATAGAATATGCAATCAAAGAAGGAAAATTGGGCCTAAAGTCTAAGGACCGAAGCGAAGATAAGGTAGATAAAGATGGAGAGGTAAATGAGTGTCATCTCCAAGGTTCGCGTGGCCGTAAAAGAAGGAGACAGACTGACAAATCGGGGTCATCAAGGAAAATTCCTCAGACGAGCGCAAATTTGGAAGTGTTTGGGACATCTATCTCAGACATTTGGCCTCATCTGGTAGGGGGTCACTATCTTGTTCCTAGGCCGATGAAGATTGCACCTGATCCGTATGCCCATAGTTTTGACTCGAGTAGCACATGCGAATTCCATATGGGGGCATCGGGGCATCCCACCATAAAATGTAGACCTTTACTGGAGGAAATCAAGAAGCTGGTCAATGATGGAACCCTGACACAAGAGCTGATCAAGCAGTGGAAGACCAAGGATGAGAAGCAAATCTACATAGTGCTGAAGAAGCCATAGATGTCTCTACATTAAAATACCTTCCTGAAGTAATACAAGGAATCAATTCTATGTGGCCCCCATGTGGCAAAGATCTTTTGTGATGGGGCATGTTTGTTGATTTTTATAAAGAACACATTTCGCTTAACATATAATATTTTTGAAAGCACATAGATATTTTCTCGCCGTTGTAGGACGCTGGATATCAATTGCAAGATGTGACATTAGATAGATGTCGTGACAACGATGATGTGTGATCTTCCCCACCGGACTCTGGTAAGCAAAGCGAGATTATTACTCTTTCGATGATATTCAAGGACGAAAAAACTCTAAATGTCAACCATGTAGAGTTGCTTGAAATTGAAACTCTATGCATAATCTTCTAGGTAGTAAAGAAAAAAATAAACAAAAAAGAAAGAGAAAAAGAGAAGAAAGAAAAAAGAAATGAAAATAAAGAAATGAAAATAATAATAAAAAGTACTCCTATGTTCGAAACCTGGTAATAGGCTTGTTCGGATAAAAGTATGGAAATTTTGAGGCACTCCACTGAAGCGATAGGGTGGAGATACATCATCCAATTCAAGAAACCTTAGCTTCATGAGTGATGGTAATATTTTCAAATCGTGACTATGCCGAGTAACTTGGGGCAGTGTTGTTTGCTCCATCGTTGTCCTCAAGACAAAGGACTGTGACGAATTGATTTCCTCAAATAATGATAAAAGCAAAAAAAAGAAAAAAGAAAATAAAGAAAATAGGCGATATCATGGGAAAAATTAAGACTCGCACCACCCAGAACTCTATTCCTAGAGTAATATTTCTGCGCTCAAGTGGTTATACAAGCCAACCCTTTTGGGGGCAGAGTAGATAATGAGAATTGAGAAAGAGTAGTACTCTGCAGCAACGCGGTAATCATGAGGATAAACCGAGTCACCAGGGAAGACTTCACATCTTTGAATTACCAAGTGGTTGAATCTAAGCCACTCTTGCACATGATATCCAGAGCTCCTATGCTGTGTTTTCAAAATCTTGTATGTTAATCTAAATGATACCCTTCAGTGGAACACCAATCAGCAAATTGACAAGTTAAAGCAACAAAAATTTCCATGTATTACTTCAGGGGTAAGATCCAGAACACAAGGTTGCGGATACTATTGGAGCACCTAACCAGAAATGACCTCACAATGCATAGAATGAAGATGATAACAGAGGTATAGGTGTCAGACAGCTCAAGAACAAGAAACGAATTCCAGCCACGATGCCTTGTTTGGTTCAAGAAAATGAAGGACGAAATATGACAAGAATGAGCTTACAAAGTGAGGGGACGGTAAAAAAGTAAACATTGAGCCTCCAAAGAATTGAAGCACAGAGATCGATGAATGGTGCCCGTCAAGAGGCAACAAGAAGATTGAGGTTAAGAAGCATTTCGCTTACCCCGATGACGAAATTAGCAAATACTCAGAATGTTGGGTCAAAAGAACTGGAAAGTAGCCGAGCATGATCGAATGGGGCAATGCAGAATAGTAAGAATCTCTGCACACGCATGATATAGTTGGTGAAGCAGGCAGAGACCCCGATGTTAAATTTTTTGGGTCATCGATAAGTCCTTCGGGCACGATGTTAAGTCCTTTGGGCCACCAATAAGTCTTTCGAGCGTGGTAATAAGTCCTTCGGGCCATCAGTAAGTCCTTCGGGCATGATGCGGCAGCATATCGGCGTGAGTCCCCAAAAGAACCACAGCCATAGCGGCGTGAGATCCAGATGTTAAATTCTTCGGGTCATCGATAAGTCCTTCGGGCACGATGTTAAGTCCTTCGGGCCACCAATAAGTGTTTCGAGCGTGGTAATAAGTCCTTCGGGCCATCAGTAAGTCCTTCGGGCATGATGCGGCAGCATATCGGCGTGAGTCCCCAAAAGAACAACAGCCATAGCGGCGTGAGATCCAGATGTTAAATCCTTCGGGTCATCGATAAGTCCTTCGGGCACGATGTTAAGTCCTTCGGGCCACCAATAAGTCTTTCGAGCGTGGTAATAAGTCCTTCGGGCCATCAGTAAGTCCTTCGGGCATGATGCGGCAGCATATCGGCGTGAGTCCCCAAAAGAACAACAGCCATAGCGGCGTGAGACCCAGATGTTAAATCCTTCGGGTCATCGGTAAGTCCTTCGGGCACGATGTTAAGTCCTTCGGGCCACCAATAAGTATTTCGAGCACGGTAATAATTCCTTCGGGTCATCAGTAAGTCCTTCGGGCATGATGATAAGTCATTCGGGCCATAAATAAGTCATTCGGGCATGATGCGGTAGTCTTAGTAGCGTAGGTCCAAAAATAGCAACAGCCTCGTAAAAAAAAAGAACCTGCATTTTCAAGCCCCAGTGAAAGGTTCCATAGAGGGAGAACCCTAAATCCAGAATCTCAAAAAGAACTATCAGTCGAAGGAATTCACCTATGACACAAGGTTATATAGGAAACCTTTTGTGTCAAAAGCGAAGAGTCTTATATAGGAAAGGCTCCGATCTTCACTGTCTTAGAATGAAAGGTTCTATATAGGAAGAACCTGTAGCTCTGAAATTTCAGACGCCAAAAGTTCTATATAGGAAGGACTGACGGCTCTAGGGTTTGAAGACTAGCAGTTCTATATAGGAGGAACTCCCAGTCGGAAGAATCCATCAAGCGGCGCAAAAGGTTTTATATAGGAGAAACCAGCGTTGAAGGCAAAGAGTTCTATATAGGAATGACTCCAAGCTTTACAGTTTCGAAGTGAAAGGTTCTACATAGGAGGGACTCATAACTCGAGGTTTCAGAGCGAAAGGTTCTATATAGGAAGAGTCTGTAGCTCCAAGATCGGAAGGTGACGAAGCTCTATATAGGAAGAACTTACATGCCCGAAGATTCAGCTAAGGAAGAGCGGAGATGTCCAAAAGAACACGTTTTTCCAAAGCTACAAATAGGGAAGTCTGATAAAAATGAGTGCTTATGAATCTTTGCTTTGTTTCCCATTCCATGAGAACAAGCAAAGAGGGGCAACTGTAATCACTCATTTTTACCTGTAAATACATATTAGTGTTGCATGTATATTTATTATATTATATGTTTATTGTTTGCATGAGTATTACTAATATATATAAGGTGTGGTGTGCATGTATATTATAAGCTATGTATGTATACGTATTAAGGGTGTATGTATGTCGCGTACGTATCTATTTAGTACGAGTGTATTTGTTTAATGTGTATAGATGTTAAGTCAATTATGTGTATAATTATACGTACGTATGCTATAATGTTATATTAATTAATGTTTGTATAATATAAGTATACGTTTGCGTATATATGTGTATTGCTATTATAATACTAATTATATTATTATTAATGGGCTGATGTGAAATGAAATCTAAAAAATATATATATATTAAAACCAAATAAAATAATTGAAGTCCAAGTCCAATTACAAATAATTACAAGGCCCGGTTGGCCCAAACCCAAACCTTATCTAATTACAACTGTGTGTGCAGGTGACTGTGGGCCGTTGGATCAAGATCTGATCCAACGGCCACGATCCAACCAGGGAGACAAAATATCTGCCAGTCGAGTGTTCCACACATATGGACCGTTCGAGTGCCACGCGCGCGTGAGCCCCACGCGCTCTGACTCCTCGACTGCGGAGCTCCACGTGGCAAGATCTAGAGCTGTTTCACCAAATCGAGGCTTCATCCAGGCCGTTTGTCCCTCAAGCCATCTTGACCGTTAGATCAGATCTGATCTAACGGTCGAGAACGCATCTGGCCGCTGGCAGAACACCCACACCGCCACCATGCCGATCTTCAACCACCGTGCTCAGAACATGCCAAAGACAACAAGCAATAAGTTTGTCAGTCCAGATCTGAAAGAGTAAGTAATATACAACTTGTACCAAAAAAGACAGGGATATATGAAGCGAAATATTTTGTAACAGATAGGTGGTAACAAAAAAAACAAGAGAGTGGTAACAGAGATCTTGTAACAAAAAAAACTGAAAGTTGTAACCAGTCAAGTGATAATCGAAAGTCGGTCCAGTGGTAAACACTTGTTTCCTTTTCTTATATGTTTTCTTGCATGCATATATAAAGGGGTAAACAAAAAAAAGAGAAGAGGTCTTACCGTCGCCGTCCGTGGGTCTCCCTTCCTCAGTGACAAGCCTTTCGGCTTCCCCAAGCCAGAGATGGTGAACTGGAGGAAGGGGAAGGCCCCATTTGTAGTTTTGTTTTTGGTTGAAAATGTTTTTTTGGTTTGTATTTCCTAGATCTAGGGCAAATAAAGGTGTATCTTCTGAATCCAACCTCGGATTCGTGTCGAGGATGGAAAGGGGGTTATTTTAGTAGGTTTTGGAGGCTCGTCGGCGCCGGTTAGCGGCGGTCGGCGGCGGAGAACACGGCGGCCGGCCGCCGGATTCTGGGTTTCATTAGGGATTTGAGAGAAAATGAAGAACACGTTGAGTTATAAAAACCGAAAAATGAAGAAAATGGCTGAAAAATTGGTTTCGGTCTAAAAGATAGGTTTATATAATTGTTATTATTTTTTGAAATGGGTAAATCACACACTTAATCCCCCCGCGTTTCCAATATTTTCATTTTTGTCTCGCCGCATGGTATAATTGCAATCCCAGTCCCCTTGATATTTCAAAAGCTTGCAATCCAGTCCCTAAATTACACCGAATCAGTTTTTAAATGGTAAAATTACGCCTTTAGCCATCCCGCGTTTCTGAACTTTTCATTTTGGGTATGCCCCTTGGTCTAATTACAGTTTTGATCCTTTTAGGTTCTGTTTGTTTCGCAATTTCGTCCCTAAATTACATATTATTGTTCTTTAATTTCTGCCACTGACTTTTATTTTTCTTTAATCTCAGTCCTGTTTTCTTTGTAAATACTCATGTTCGTATTATAATCGTATATGTTGATATTCTATTGTTTTATTTTATGTCCCTCGTATATGCCTCGTATTTTATGTTTACATGTATATGTGTATTAAGCTTATAATAGTCATGCATCTTTTTATCCGGTTATTCATATTAAGCATGTTATGTTTTAGTTGATTCGTACATGGTATATTTTGTATTTTTGTATGTGTGTATGTTTTTTAAGGATTGCATGCTAGTATATTTACTTTTTTTGTATGATATATTGTCCCATATATGTTGAAATATGTTTTATTACTAGTATGCATGTCTTTTTGAAATATTTGTTCGTCTATACGTACTTATTCCTGCCTTGTTATTCTGACATGTTACAGTTGTTTTTATCTATTATTTAGATTAATATGTATATATGCATGATCCAGTCTAATATATTATTTATGTTAGATTAGTATTCTGTTATGTCAATATTTATTGCATTTAAATATTTTGCCATGTTTTATATTTTTGCCACTAAAATCGCATATGATATATAAATTGTTAATGCGATGTCTTTTTATCCGAGCGTAAACGGGGCCAGTATCAGGCATAGTGATAGTGGTTGGGCGTTTACTCTCGGATAACGGGGCCCTTAAAATTAATTCGCAATTATAACCGAATTTTAAAATAATCGTCACTTTAACCCGGAAAATCCAACATTAATAAAGCGGTAATTATTAAAGTACCAATTTTGGGCGGTGTGGGGGTGCTAATCCTTCCCTATTCGTAACCGACTCCCGAACCCAATCTTTATGAATTTCTGGTTTTATGGTGTCCGGCCTACCTAAATGGCTGGGGGCGACTCTATTTTTTATGCGGTTTCTTTTAAAACCCCCACGGAATAAATATTTTATATCCAAAAGAATCATAAACACCCTTCTCAACACCTTCGAAAACCGCCTCGTTTTTTCTAGCGATAACGAAAAGGACATCGCTACAGATAACATTCGAGTCCATCACCTCAAGGGATCCAAGAATAGTGCCAAAATACATCCCTCATCATCACGTAGCATGCCACCACAATCTATTGATCCCGACATGCCCCTAACCGACCCGTCCACGTTGAACTTCAATACCTCTTTAGCCGATGGGCACCACTCCACCCCTTCCGTACCGAAGGACTCGCCAAATGCATCATGCAACTCATTGGATTACTCTACCACTAAGCTTTATCCACAACACAGTGGGGGAGTTGACCCCATTTATAGTCCCCTCAATCCATCTATGGTCAAGGTTCACATGTTTAAAGGGAAATTTGTAATGACTCGATGTTCGGGTTAGTGAATCGGGTCTCGGGGCCTGAGATTGTGCCTTTATCTTTAAAGAATAAGTTAAGGGCTTTTAGGTGGCCCATTAATTTTGAAAGATAAGGTTTAAATTTTATATATGTGTGATTGGTGGAAAAAGAGGAAGAAGATAGAATAAGGAGAGAGAAAAAGGTGAAAAGTAGAAGTGAGAGAAAGAGAAAAGAAAAGTTAAAGGGGAAGATTCAATCTCCAAACTATGAAGATCCAATCGTTCATTGTCGACACCTCAATCGCCTTGTGTTCATCTCGTCAAGACAAGTTTGCTGGTACTAGTGTCATCGTCACCGGAGCTACTATCGGAGGAAGTACGAGAGAGAAGTTTTAGGTTGTTGTGTTGAAGGGGTTAGAGGGCTCAAAAATAAGAACGGAGGCTACCATCGTGCTCACCAGCACTGAGAGAGTCGATCTGGGCATTCGACATCACTATCCGGCCACCGGGAACCACTGCACGCGCCACCACGTGTCGCCTTTGTGCGTGGACGACGCCCAGCTGCGTAGGTAGCTATATTGGCTCAAGCCTAGCCGTTGGGCTCGAGCTGTTTGGATAGCCGGTTGAGCCAGCCTGTTAAGCCAAGCCTGTTAAAATAATAAACGAACACAAACGAACGAGGACGAACATTGATTATTGTTTAATTTTTTCTTAAGAAATTTGAAGTCTCGTACATTGAATATTTGTTAATTTTTTCTTTTTATTTCATATTTTTAATATATGCTTTTAAAATTTTTAAATATAATACTTTTTGTTATAAAAAATAATAAATATAAATAGATATATGTGAATAAATTTAAACGAACATATTAGCGAACATTCACGAATATAAATGAGCGAACAAGCTTATTCGTTTAATTAATTAAACCAACATAAAATCTTGTTCATGTTCGCGTTTAATAAATAAATACCTTCCTGCCGAATGATTCACGAACAGTTCGTTAAACGTTTTGTTCGTTTATGTACCTAACCTTACAATAACTTACGGCCAATACCTCATTAAGCAATTAATGTCAATAACACGCTGTTGCGAAGAAATTTAATGAGAATTGAAGTGTTCACATTGTGACACGTTAGCCAACATAAAATCGTTACTAACGTTATGTTTCGTTGCCATTTTTATCACCGACTATTAAAAATTTAATAAAGATGATAAAGTGAACGTAAATTTTATTTATTCTTCACGTCATTTTCTTTCTCCTTATTATCATCCCACGTCTTTTTTTAATTATTTTATTTAAGCAATACGGTGATCACACGTGACATCACCACATGGTCAACTAAAACCAAAGAAAGTAAAATGATTTTGGGCGATGGGAGGAGAATCAAACCCCAAATTGATATTAAAATTATATTAAAATGAAAATGAAGTGGATAACTTAAAACTTCTCCAGAATGGAATAACATTGAACCAATAAATCAGATAGTAAAATTAATATATTTTTAATCAAACAAATATTCAACTAAATTATTATTAAAATTGATATAGAATTATGTTTTAGAAAAAAAATGCCATTGATTTAGTATTTACTTAGTTTATTTTTATTCCTGAATGAAGTGGGGAAATAGTTTTGATTTGGGCATCAATTTTAATAAAATTTAAGTTAAATGTTAGTTTGGTTAAGAATATATGAATTTTATTATTTGGCTTTTTTTAGTTGAGCTAAGGTATTCATTACCGATAGCAGTAATAAATCCTTTCGTTGCGGGTACTCTCACTAAGAGATAAACGGCTTGTTATAAAATATACTTCATTCTCTGGCAAGAATCCAGTTTTATTATTTGGTTTATTGATTTAATATTCAATCATTTTTAGAGAGGTTTTAAGTTCAATCTACTTTATTTCCAATTTAATTATTTGATTTTAAGTTAAATATTAGTTTAGTTAAGAATATATGAATTTATTATTTGGTTGACTATTTAATAGTCGACCTAAGTAATAATGTAGAATGATGTGATAATGATGACGTGAGAACATGACCGTTCGAATACAATGTATACATTAAAGTTTTGGAAGAGAGAAAATATGTATCAAATTTAATTTTAATATAAGAAAATTATTTTATATATTTAGTATGAATTTTTATAATTGTATTTAATTTCCTATTGTCAACGTGTGTTTTTAATTGTTTATTTCAATATTAATTAAGATCATTTAACTTAAATTAAAACGAGTTGTAAAATTATAACTCCACCGATAACCTATTAAATAATATATATGACGAGAATAATTCACTTATCGATTCATCTGTCATCGGCCACCATTATCTTTATTGAACCTCACGCCTGAAAATCACATCATCTTGTCGTGGATGAATGAACGGTCGATTGCACTATCAGTGAACACCCAACAATGACAGAAAAAGAAGTCGATTAAGTTTCGACCGATGACTAGAGGGTGACAGATGTCGAGCGGTGAGGTACATGACGCTTGGGCGGTGAACGATGAACCACCAACATGTGGGGTTATCGGACGGTGAGGGAAATTTGATTTGAGAGTTTGATTAAAAGAATTAAAATTTTAGGATTTTTTTTAAAAAAAATCAGATTTTTAAAGTAATTCAGAAATCAAAAAATAAAAAATAGGTCATGCGTCATGTTCTGATTGGATGACGGATATTTTTTAACGTGTGCCGACGAAAAATTATAATCTGAGTAACGGAATGAAACGTTAGGGCTCAATTTGACCCGAAAAAAAAACGTTAAACATTAAACTAAAAAAAGTATAAATTAGACACAATTCTAACGTTTAAGTCATTATTTAATTAAGTAACGAAATGCTTCAGAATATTGTGTTATATATTATAGATATGATAAATAAATTAATATAAATTATTAATATATCAAAACTTCGATTAATTATTAATAACATTAAAAATTAATATGAATATAATGTATAGAGAGAGACAATCATATCTATAGCATTTGTGTTTCAAACGGGGTAGGTTTTTATTCGCCCTAAATTTGCCTTGATTCGAATATAAATATAACTTTTTTATTTGATTTAATAAATTTTTAAAATAAAGGAATATTAATTGAACATAATACTAATTTATTCACGTCCATAACATAACATCAAAGTAAAATATAAAGTTTTTATCTTTTAAAAAATAAAAAATACTTCATTAAAAACTCCATTCATAACTAAATTATACCTAAGTACACCTTGAACAACCAAATGGAGAAAAGAGTACATCTTAACATATATCATCATTATAACAAGTTCACAACAAACCACACTACAAAGACCAAAATACAAGAAAATCAATGTAAAAACAAACACAAAGATTACTAAAATCATTGGAAGCGCATGAAGAACAAGACAAGACAGTATCTGATAGATATATGCTACTACTATGCACGAAGTGTTGAGAAACGCCGGTACACCCCATGACGTAGCGAAAAAATTATCCGACCTAACCCACCAATTATCCATGTACAAGGGACGAACTCGGGGTGATAAAGGATAAAAAACATTACCTCAAGTAATTTAGAATTTCGTAATGAGTATAGGAGAATCCAAATCGAATCTGAGTCGTTACAGCAGCGTTTCGACCTCTACGCAGTCCATCCCAATAAAACGAACAAATTTTCTCTTCTCTAATTGTTTAGAGAGGATTTCGAAAAAGAGGGATAAATGGCTGCTACACCTTATGCCTTTATATAGCATTTAAAAACCTAATTCTAATTAAATTCGGATTCTTTAAATATATAATATATTTAACCGAGTATAATTAAATATGTAGAATCTGATTCTACTTTAATTAGGTTTCTTTTAGATATATATATGGATACTTTAATAATATTTGACAATTACAATAACTTATCAAATATTAACATATATATATATATAAACGAAATTATCTATAATTACAATAATTATAACAATTTCGGTTTCTCACTAATTACGTGTACAACAAGTTTGTACACATGCTATCTAGTCGATATTTGTTCATTTCAATCATAGGGTGTGACCCCTGAAGGTTCATGTAACGTTAGCAGTAATATCCAGAACAATTCTAATATTACAAGCAATGAGTGGCATCTAGCAATACATCATTGCTACCTAAGTTATATGAAATCGTGGTTCGATTTAATCTTTTTCCGTGATTAACTTCTTTTATGTATTTCATCATTTTGTCCTCATATCTAGATCGGACACAAATCATGGATTAGTCACACTTGTATAGTACATCTAATGTTTCTTGATATCTTGAGTAAACTATTATAAACGAATAATTATGATATCTCATATCAATTTATTCGAGCATGGCCATGCATTTTCTAGTCTCACTCAATCAAGTGACCTATGATATTACTCCTACAATGTAGGAAGGACAAATCATATCTTGATCAACCATATTTCGCTATATGAATTATGACATATCCAATATCAGTCTTTATAGTGTAGTCAGTTACGATACACGTTTGACCGTATCAAAATATGTCACTCACGATGTTGAAATAATGATGATCTCAAGTCTGAGGATCATACATGTAGTTATCACCATAAGCAATGTTGTGATTGTCACATAATAATCCAAGAAACATGCTCATAGTGGGTCAGTCCAGTATGTTGTTCCCTAACACATGCTTATGTATTGATTTTGACATCTCCATCTTAATGACAACACTTTATCATCAATCAACTATATATTAGTCTTAATACATTATTGTTGTCTAAGCCCACAATAATTCTTAACTAAGGACGTTCAAGAATAACTATATTATTTTAAGGAATCTATTATAAATCAGTATATTTATAGATATACAGCATAAGACTGAAATAATAATATTGACTTTATATTAATAAATAAAATAAAATAAGTATATCTTTTACAATTATCTAATAATTGGTCTTTGGCATACTTTAACAGGAAGAACAGAGGCCCTGGTAGTAGAACTTGTGGTCGTAGGCCCTCTTTTCAGTATTGTAATAAGGGGACGCACAAAATCCACATTTCTGTATGTAATGTGATTAACGGTGACATTTTTTTGAAACTTTCCATCCGAATTTGCAATCTGGATGGCTTCGGAGAGTTGTCCCCAACCGGTTTGAAACTAGATCATTGAATCAAGAACTTCTGTTTCATCCAACGTTTGATCAAGTCCACTCTCAACAAGTGGTGCCAGTTTAGCTAATTGTTGCTGGATGACTTTAAGTCGCGCGGCTTCTGAAATCATCTCGATACAGACAATAAGTGCATGCGCAATTTGCTTAGCATCACCGGGAAGACGATTGTGATGGTTCAGGGTGTCAATCTGTTGGCGTAGTTGGGCAAATCCCAGAGGGATTTTATATCTGCTGTTTACTTCTGCTTATTTTTCGAGGGTTCCATGACTGCCATCGAATCTAAGATCGATTATTCTTGTTTTAGTATCTGGGACGAAAATAATTCGTACGGCTGGGACAACGGCGTTAAAGAAGTAGTACGCTCTTCCGACTCCTGGTCGGTAACCCAAGACGTACAAATTGGTAGCGTCGATAACCAATGAGACATTCTTGCTCTTATTGGAAGTTTCACCACAACATATCGTTTGAGATCAGTAGGACGCAGATCCTGATCGGAAGGCAACATTGGTATCCCATGCGATGCACTTCCGTGGACTATCAGTGCCCTTATCAAATCTTTAATAAACACACATACGTATGTTGTGTGGCATACGCAGCGCCAAATGTCACCTTGTAAACTGCGTCTAGTGATTTGACATCGGTAGATGTCAAACCGGCCGATTGTGTACCTTCTATTTTTATGGAAATGTACTATTTTGTTTTCCATATACAAGCGTTCATTTTTAGTTTTCATCTAGGGCTAAAAAAATTTCGAGATGGCCCTGCTCGCCATGCATGTCGAATGAATTCCATTAAAATTACCAAAAATAAAACTCTCCATGCATGTTTGATGAGTTTCATTAAAAATTAAAAAAAATAATAGAACTCGTCATGCATACTTTGTGAATTCAATGTAAAGGTGCTATACAAAGAAATAATTTTCTTTGGGTGCTATTTTAGGAAAAATAAGTTTGAAAAGGTGATATTTTGGTGAATATGCAGAATTAGGAGCAATAAAAAATTGTAACAACCATATAAACTCAAATATTTTTATAACATTTTAAGTAGTTAAAAATTTTCAGTTGACATCTTCCCTTCTCTCCAAGTTGTGGGTTCTAGACCTAGTAAGAGCAAATTTCTCCTTCTCCCTCTCCTAGGTAGGAATTGTTCAAAAAAAATTACTAGATAGTATCTTAATCCGATTTTAAATTTGGACAAATGCACATACGCCTGCAGAATATACTGTTCAAACTCAAGTCATCACGGAAGAAAACTACCACCCTTTACCATTGAAATACACACTACAAAATATACTGCTCAAGCTTAAGTCACCTAAAAAGAACAATACCATCATTTACTATTGAAATTACTCTATATTCACTTATTCAAATTAAGAAGTTTAGAATTGATGAAACAATATTTAATATTGTAACATAAAAATAGCTAGATACAAATCGGAAATTGAAATTAGAAAGATGGTAAAAAAAATTATACATATTCAAATTAAACAATATTTATTATTTTTCTTTATTCTAACTAAGTCGGGTGAGTGGTTAAAATTGATGAAATAAAGTTATTTTTTGGTTTAATCACTGGTATCCAACTCATTAGTTAATCAATTTAGATCGAGTGTTGTAGAGGATTATTATGGGGGACGACTCTCCCAACCCAATTTACTTCATTCACGATGTTAGGATTCGAACCTTTCACCTTACTTAAAAGATTTAGTGTCGCATTCCACTAGATCAACTGATTTTCGGTATATAAAATTATTTTATTGGTAATTTATGTACTACTATTATAATTTGATGTTTAATAATTTTAACTAAATTGATTCAAATCATATACAAATATTTTATCTCTAGTATGAATATAAACAATTCAAATTCATTGAATCAAATGAATAAATTGATTTTTTTGTTACAAATATAGCATCAGTAGCCGTGGGGGATTAGCCTGGAGCTGTGGCCGAAGATTCACTCCTAGTTTCATATCATTCTGCAGTAAGCTGTGCATGGTCAAATGAATATATTGAATTTTGAATGACCCCTTTCATTATTTTTATCATTTGTAATTCATTTATGGATGGTTAGAGTTAAGGGGTGTTGATTTTCAAATATCCGAAATTTTGGATCGGTAAAAAATGATATGTATCTGATAAAAGAAAATCGGATATCCGGATATTCAAATATCGGATAGTCGAATTGAATATTCAGATATCTGGTTATTCGAATATATAATTTGATTTAAGTATTTTTTTCAAATTTGACAGTCGTATCTATGAAAAATTTGGATTTTCGAATACATAAATTAACAAAATGTCAAATATAAAAAGATTAACATCTATGAAAAATTTTATTTTTTGAATTTACGGATATAACAAGCATTAAATTACTAAATATAACAAGATTTATATATATATAAACTTGAATTTTTAGATTTTCAAATAATCTGAAACTTAAAATATTGTGATCCGTATCAAATCCGAAAAATAAAAAAATTAGATTGGATCATATCAGATGGATCGGATATTTTTAATCACCCCTAGTTAGAGTATCAATAGTAGAAAATGGATAATTGTACGGTAGATACATGTACCACAATGTACCACTAATCACGTGTACCGCAATATATCATTAACCATTTTAATTAGTTTTAAAATCATAAGGACCAAAAGTGTTATTCTCCCCTTTTTTAAAGAAATCTTTAAAATAATATTTATATTGTTTTTCAGATTTTTTATTTTTTAATTCTAAAAATAATAAAATTTTTATTACTATAATAATTACTACATCTACTTTAATTTATATTTTATTGGAAAAATATTAAATAAGTATAATTTGTATCTAACATAAAACCATTCTTCATCAACCCTAACTAAAAAAAAACCCTAACCGCCGTCGCTTCTGTCACCACCATCTATGTCACCGGCGATTGATCCCCTACTGACGTCGTTTTGTCCCTCACTAGCATATGCTCTGGTCGACGTCGTTGTAGCTGAAACGCGTTACTGAAGCCGTTGGGATTCACTGGCGGTTTTGCGGCCTCCTGCTTCTTTGATTGCCGCCACAGTAAGTCGCCGTGAAATCCACCCCTTTTACTGTCGAATGATTCGACCTTCACTCGCCAGTGTCGACGCCACGCCTCGCTCGCCGGTGGTTTGCGAATGATTCGACCTTCACCCAAAACGACTCTTACCTCCGTAGCTCCGGCAGCAGCACTCCTCAAATCGGCCCCACCTTCGCAGCTGACCAGCCGGCCAAAACCCCTTTTACGTTGTCGTTCATCGCGTTGTCCGACCTCAAGCTGCTGGTTGCCGATTGGGTTCTGGTGGCTGTAATTAGGGTTTCAAAACCCCAATATTTTCAATAAATTTTTAAAAATAATATCAAATTATTATTTTTTATTTTTAAAATACTTATATTTAATTAAATATATTCAATATTTTTACTAGACTATTATTAATCAAAGAATAAAATACGTGTTACTAACAATATCGGATTTCAATCTTATTAGGTATTCGTTCGACTACTTTGTCGTTGATTGTTGGAGAAACCCAACACGGCAAGTATAATTTTTTGTCGTGTTCATTATAATTTAATTTAATATTAATTATTGTAGTTAGCGTATTCATTATGAGAATTAAAAAATATAATTAAAATATAATATCATCGTGTATCACTTGTCTATGAAACATGTATTACAATATAATTCAATATTTATATATTAAAAATTATATTTTTAATATGAAAAAAGGCAAATTATCGTGCATCATTGTTTGTAATGCATAATTCGTTTTCTTACTTTTATTTTTCTTTTAAATTGCAGGGATATTATAGACTATGAATGATCAAGAAATAGAAATTAAAGAGAATGAATTGGAATTATTGATCACGATAAAATGATGACATTGACAGTGATAATGGTGATCACGATACAATGATGACATGGATAGTGATAATGGTGATCTTAGAAAGTATGGCAAGATCATTGACGACTTCCTCAATGAGGACATTTGGGACAAGATTGAGAAAGAAATAAAAGATTACGATGAAAACGATGTGGACATGCTCAGGTAGACGTCAATAAAAAATTGCATTGAGTTCTATTATACTTATGCAAAAGTTAAAGGTTTTGAAGTTCGAAAAGGTACATCAGTAAAAAGCCGAATCGATGATCACTTAACTTCAAAGACCTTGACGTGTCATAAAAAATGTCATAGAAGAGAAAAATGGAATAACTTACCTGATCGAAGATGATGTGCAAAACCAATAACCAGAGTTGGATGTCTAGCACATATTCAATTCAAATATCATAAAGAATATAAATTCTGGAAGGTTCAAAAATTTCATGCACAACACAACCATAAAATGGTGAAGCCAACACAAGTACCTTATATCGGGTTAGTATGTGCTCATTATGTAATGTGTTACTATTAAACTACTAGCATTTACGTATTTAATGTTTAATGATTTTGTAGGTCTTTTCAAAAAATTGGCGGTGCAGATCAAATTAAAATCAATAGCATGCACAATTCTGGAATTGCTCCAAATAGAATGATGCGAAATTTTGTGAATGAAACTAGTTCTCTAGAAAATGTTGGATTCATGCAAAAAGATTTGTATACTTTTATAGATAGAATCAAGTGAGAAGAAGTGCAAGATGGTGACGCTGAAACGGTGATGGCGTATCTTTATGGTAAGCAATAAATATATCCCTTTTTTGTGAGGTATACAAGAGATGAACATGAGAACTTAGAGAAGTTATTCCGGCGTGATGGAATATCATGTGCTGACTATAAAGAATTTGGACAAGTGCTTGCATTTGATACAACATACAAGTGTAATGCATACAACAAGTTCGTGGTTTTGGTTGGCGTTAATCATCATCGAAATACGGTACCATTTGGATGTGCATTAATAATGAATAAGAAAGAGGATACATATGTATGTGTAATGCCCCAATTTTGGGCCTAGAAGATTAGAGTTTCGGGCTAGACGGTTCGGATGAATCGGGTTAGCTAATTCAACTAGTTTCGGGAAATAAATTCAACCAAATGGTTTTTGGTTCAAATTAAATATGAAAAAATATCCTAAAATTTTTAATAAAATTTTTAATGGGTGTAATGAACATAATTTAGTTGGGAATTCGATAAAAATAATTCGGATTAATGAACAGTTCAAGTCATGTATGTCAATTTAGTCTCTTTTTGCATGAATATATGTCATCGTGCATCACAAACATATAAAACTTTCAATGAAGTTAAAGATAAATTTGCAAAAATGAGTTTGAATTTGCAAGCAATGAAAGTAAAGGGCAAATCTTCATCATCCAATCCAGATATTAAGCATGATGATACGCTCCAATTACCAACAATAGCTATGTGCATGCCTAACACGTACAAATACGGCGACATATATGAGGTAATTACATATAAATGTATAACAATTACTTTTTATTGTTCTGTAATTTGATACTATTCATTTTCTTATTGCAGGCTTTACATAGTCATGAATTAGAAAATATGGAGGATGATCTAACTGTTTTTAATTGGCAACCAAATAAGGAATGGTAGTGTGTAGATCATCTAAGAATAGAGACTTTGGCTGTCAAAGTTGATTTATGTATCTTTTTTGTTTTCTTTTATTGAACCTATGCACTACTATTTATGAGTAATAACAATTTTGGGCACTATTTTCCTCTTTCTAATGTCTGGATTAAACTATAGTTTAATCGAACTATGAGGGAGGTTTTTAACGAGACATTTATTTCCTTTTAAAAATAATTATACTATGATAATTGATTATAATTTTTGTAATATAACACCCACTTAAATGAAAGTTACCTCAAAAAGATTGTCAAGTGGTAGGATAAAAAGACATAATTTGATATATTGCTAAGTGTGAATCCCCAAAAAAATAAACAAACATAATTATAGTTTTTTTCTCTTTTTTCATTCCATTAAATTGATTTATTAAACACTAAACGTTGTTAATCCATATTTATAAAAATTGGGTAGTGAACAAAGTTATTGATCCAACGATAAGATTTCACGTAGATTTTAAGTCTAATTGACATGAGATTTTAAATTCGAACTATGATTACAAAATCTTGCAGCGTTGAATGTGAAGCACTCAATTGTCACTTTATTCCAAAGGTAAAGATGGGATATTGGTATTGTTTAATGAATGGGAAATGCTCTTTAAGATAAGAGGGGATTGGAGCCTAACAGTGAACATTGTTTGTCTGTCTTACGACCAAAGTCGAATGGTTTTCTCCTTTGTTTCGTTTCCTATGAACAAATGACAAACAGAGTTTTCAGAAGTAAAGGAATCCAAAAGAAAGATATTATTATTATTATTTCATAAAGCAAAAGAGAAAATACGACAAAAATAATTTTCTATTATGGTAGTTTTGGATAGGTATAATAAGAGCAATCGGCCGAACGCATATGGTCTTAAAAAAAAGAGCCCTAAAATGAGTAAAGTTAAATATTTGTAAGAGAAAAAAAAATAAAAGACTAGTTTATTTAGTTATGGACTAGTGGTAAAGTACACGAGAAAGTAAAATGATGTACTTTATAGCTTCGAGTTTGTTCGCTTCTAGTCGAGCCGAAAAAATCAATTTTTTCGAGTCAAGTGGAGTTGTGCTCAACCCTAGTTGTACGGAGTCGTGTCATTGTGATTATCCTCTCCATGACCTTCATCCAGTTCATCATCTATATCATCAATTTTTTCCAGTTTCTTCATTTGCATCAGGAGCATAGTGATCAGATTGCTCATCATGTGTGTCCTTCCAGCATGTCTTCATGATGGTCATCAGCATAATCCTTTTTACCAAACCTTGGTTCTCAGCACTTTCCCCAGTCCAACGGGAAGCAACAATGTGACCTAACTCTTCCCTCTACTAAGCTAACCATTAAATAAAAAAAATAGCAAATTTAAGACAATTGAAAGTCTTGGCCTAGTGGTAAAGTTAGTGTAGTTTAACTTGTTTGTTGCAGGTTTGACTCCCAACCATCTCGGTTGTTTAATTTTTCATCCAATTAGGTGACATGTGTCATCATTTGATTAGGTAAAAAATTCTTAAATAAAATAAATTAAAAATTAGGGTAAATTCTTTTAATCGGGTGACGTCATTTGATTGGTTGATTAATTTTATTTAATTATATTAAAATTAAGACCAAATTGATATAATAGGTAAATAACATGGACCAAATGTGTAATCATACAATTTTTCTTTAACTGCCACATCATCCCTCTATTAGATTTTAACAGTTGGTGATAAATAAGAGTATTTTAATAATTCGATGGTCTGATTGACGAGTTTATTAGTTGAGTGGTCAAAATAGAAACAACCACATAGTTCGGTGGTCACCTGTGTAGTTTATCCTTTAAATTACGCCAACCATTTTCACAAAAGTAGTCGAACTATAACTGTTCAAAACTCGGATCTATTTAATGACCACACCACATTTCAGTGTTAGGATCTTATAACGAATGAAGTGTAATCTCTTCTCTAATTCTATTGTTGTGGCCATATCATTCTTTCCAAAAGAAATCATGTGAAGCCCTGACAGGCAAAAGCTTGCTCGTTGGTGGAATCCTTTTGGTCGACTGCCAAAAATAAAGCAATTTGAAGGACACTCCCTCCAGCTACATTTTCTAGTTCTATTTATGTAATTTCCGTTAAAAGTAGGGCGGTCATATCAAAAACACCCCATGGTTATTTATGTAGTTTATTCAAAAGAATTATACTATCACGTCCACCTGAGCATGTAATTTATGTGGCAACTTTACTATTACACTTTACTTCTATTTCCAAAATAGAATCCTGAGATTGAGCCACTAAGTCAGCTTGATAACTTAAAGCTGCCACGTCCACCAATTATGTGGCACCTCTAAAAAAAGAATTATACTACAGTTTAATCGTTACTATTATACTTGGCATCTACGTGGTAGTTTAAAAATAAATTAAAAAGCCATGTCATCACAGAATTAGACAGAGAACGATAGAGTGACCAAAAATATTTAATCTTCAAAGTTCATTTATTAAATTAAAGCCGAGTGATAAACGATATAATTTACCTTAAAAATTACACATGTTTTTATCTTATTTGATTAAATTAATATTATTTGATTCATACCATAAAATAAAATCAAAGATATTACACAGAATGACTAAAATAAATAAATAATCACATACAACCTAAAATAAAAACTCGGGGTGAATCCCAATTTTATTCAAGATAGAAAATTTTAAAAAAACTCCAAAATTAATTTTTTAAAAGAAAATTAGGGAAAATCAAATTTTAGTCGTTACATCAAGTTTTTATGAGCATAATCCATAAGCTTTTTAATTTCTTGGCGCTCTCAAGTTGGCCATCATGAAATGTTTGTGAGCTCTTCTCGTGTACGAGGTTTAAAAAGTTTTTTTATCATTGTTATTGCTAGTAACAAGTTTTGCCAAACACTTCAGTCGTTCAATTCTCATCTCTTACGTCTACACAATAAATATATAAGATTAACTTAATAACATTAAGACCATAAACAAAACTAAATCATACACTTTACCGTGAATGAAATCTTTGCCCAATCACTGTTTTGCTCGGCTTCTATATACTTCAATACATACATGCCACAGTCATCCCTAAAGAAAATGTCATACCCCGAAAACCGGTCTAGTCGAAATTAGATTCCGGTGATCGGAAATTTTGTGTCGATTATACTTAAATGATGTAATTGTCAAATCTTGTGCCTAATTTTGAAGTAATGAAAGCTAATTTGAGCTTAATTGAAGCTGTTGAACCTTTTTGTAAAGAATGGAAGTTAGGGGTTTCATTGAAAATGCTGATTTTGGGCAAGGCGTAACGATACGGTAGGACCAGTATCGATACGGCCTAACTATTTTTAACTAACTTACCCAATTCAGTCTAGTCGTATCGATACGGGTCCCTGTCAAAAATTATTTTAGTGGCCAATTTGTAAAGATTGGAAGTAGGGTGCTGACTCACCTCCTTGCTTGACACCCCCATGTGATTTCAACCTCTATTTGCACCAAAGGATGGCATCTGATTAGCAATTGCTTTAAGCTTGTAATGATGGAGATTTGATGAGTATGAACACCCTTGCCTAAGGGAAACCTTCCCATTGGCTATAAGGGAGGTAGGGAAAATGATTAAAGGATTTTAAATGGTCTGAAATTGAGCAAGGAAAGCCCTTCTTCTTGTTTTGCCTTTATCGAACCTAAATCTCACTCTTGTCCTAAAACAAGCACACACCTCCATTTTCATCTTCCTCCTCAAGCTTAAGCAAGCACCTCGATCCAATCCTTAATCTTTGCTAGGTCTCAATACACCAATTGAAAGCTTGTAACTCGATAAGTAGCATCCCTATGCCAATTTGATGAATCCATCAATCCTTAGAGTTTAATTTCAAGAATTAGGTCTTGAATGTTCAAGTTAAGCCCATGTGCTAAATGATCAAATTCCTTATTTCGATGTTGTTTACGAGCTTGGGTAAGCTTAAAAACAATTGTGATTCGCTAGTTTCGATTCTAATGTAATCTTTTAATTTTGGACTAGCTCAAGAAGTGGAGAAGGACCCATGTCATCTCCAACAAAAGCTAGGCACAAAGGAATTGAAATACGAGAGCTTAGAAAGCATCAAAATTCAAGGAGAGTGTAGTTGTGTCAAGGGATAGGATAGGTGCCATCCCGTTGCATTATTTTGTGCTTAAAGTTTGCATTTTGCTTAAGGGCTCAAGTAGAGCAAACATATGTGGATTCTAATGGTAAGCATGGTGAGTCTTCAATATCGCTTGATATGTTTGTAAGCTCATATATGCTATTCAAAATGTGTTATATGTGAGTTTGACACGGTTATGTTACGATATAATATGTAGAGCTAAGGCTCAATTATGTATTCCGATGTGATATGGCCTATAGGCGTTAAGGTAAGATTGTGCTCAAATATCTAACCTCGGACACTTGTGGACTTTGGATACAATTGGCATGCCATAGGATTATTCGAGCTCACTGTGTAAGGGATTGGACTACGGTCCGGGGCTACAGCCTATATGTAGGGAGAAAAGGTTGGATTGTGTAAGGGACTTCAGAGCTACAGCTCAAGGCTACGGCCTATCTTTGTTATATGAGGTGTACGAGGAATCCATGTATCCATTGGTTACTATGTCCAAGGAAATAATATGAATTTATGCTTTGCATTTGGTATATGAAATATGATAATTGACTTGAGCATGATCTATATATGACTAATAACGTATTTATGTCATACAAGCATGGTTATGTGTCATCTATACCATTAAGAACTTATTTGCATTTGTTATAGCTACCTCACTAGGCTATGTAAGCCTAACATTCGTATGTCTCATGTATTCCAGGACTTTGAATAATTCCGAGCTACGATAGTGTAGTTGCGGTTGAAAGTCACTCTCATCAACCATATGTATATTACGTTTTGTTCTAAACTCCTAGTGTTAGGATCGTCAGTACACCCTATGGCGCAGCGGAAAAATAATCTGATGATCTCATACAGGAATCCATGTACGATCAATCAAATTTGAGAGGAAATAACGTGTGATTAACCTTGGGTTCTTGGAAAAACAACAAGTCAATAGTGCAGTCATGATCAGTTTGAATCCCAAGCCTCCACGATAACGTCTTGGCCTCTACTCAGTTCACCCGGTTAAGAGCAAATATTTCTTTTCTCAAAAACTATTCTTGAGAATATCTCATCTAAGCAAGAAGAACGGCTGCTAGACCATACTTCTCATTTTATATGCAGTTACCCTAACCCTTAGGGTAATTTAATCTAAATTTTATATCTATTAAAAGAATTATAATCACAATTGCATTCTTTTAATATATATTTAACAAATAATGGATAATTAAAATTACACATATATCAAATATATTTTTAACTTTAATTATATATTTTATCCTTGTACAATAAAATTGTACAATTATATCTCGTTTGATATTTGCTCAACTCAACCCTTGGGTGTGACCCTGTAGGTTCCTGTAACATTAGTAGCAACTATTAGAACCATTCTAATAATACAAACCCTGAGTAACATCTAGCAATATATCATGGTCATTTAAGTTACAAGAAGTCATTATTCGACATAACATCTTCGTGACTAGCTTATTTATGTATTATATCCCATTGTCATTTATATCTAGAATAGGCACAAGTCCTGGAACAGACACACTTGTGTAGCCCATCTAATATTTCTTGATATCTAGAGTAAACTACAATAAACGAACAACTTATGATATCACATACCAACTTGTTCGAGCGTGGCCATGCATTTCTAGTCTCACTCAATCAAATGGCTTGTGATATAACTCCTATTATGTAAGAGGGACAAATCCTATCTTGATCATTCACACCCCACTACATATATCGTGATATGTTCAACATTAGTCTTTATAATGCGACTAGTCACAGAGCATGTTTAACTGTATCAAAACATACGACAATATATGTTGAGACAATAATGATCTCACGTCTAAGGATCATACATGTACTCACCACCATGAGCAATATTGTGACCATCATATAATAATCGAAGACATATGCTCATAGTAGGTTAATCCAATATGTTGTTCTCTAACAACATACTCATATATCGATTTTGACATCTCTATGTCAATGACAACTCATTGTCATCAATCAACTATATGTTAGACTCAAACGTATTATTATTGTCCAAGCCCATAATAATACTCAGCTAAGGATCTTTCAATAACAATCATATTATTATATGGACTTCATTATATTTCAGTTTATTTAAGACACGGAAATATGACTGAAAAATAATAATGGCAATGTATTTATTCAAAAACATGGTAAAGAAAGTATATCAATACAATCATCTCATGATTGGTCTTTGGGCATACTCTAACAAAGTGAGCATTCAAACATCTCGGGGAGGGAGTGGACTTCCAACTAAGGGCGTCAGCCACAACATTGGCTTTACCGGGATGGCAATCAATGACCAAATCATAATCCTTCAAAAGTTCCATCCACCGACGTTAACAAAGATTCAACTCTTTTTGAGTCAGAATGTACTTCAGGCTCTTGTGATCAGTGTACAAGTAACATTTCTCACCGTAAAGATAATGCCTCTAAATCTTTAAGACAAACACAACAATAGCCAACTCCAAATCATGCGTCGGGTAGTTCAGCTCATGTGGTTTAAGCTAACGTGAGGCATAAGTAATGACTTATCCTTATTGCATAAGCACCCACCCTAATCCCCCTCCGATGCCTCCCGCTCAGCATGAGTACTTAGTGTCTATATAGGATATGATTAAGCAGGTGGTCGTGTCTCTCAGGCAAGAGCCACCACCGCAGCCTATTGAAGCACCCGTATCTGTCTCGAGAGCCCCTATTAATAAGCTCCGACAATAACTGGTCTACATTTTCATCGGCCAGGATCAAGACAATCCTAAAGTAGCTGAGTACTGGCTAGTAAACACTTTTAAAGTTCTGAATAAGCAAATGAAGTGTCTGAACGAACACAAATTGGAATGTGCTTTGGCACTGATCTCTGAGAATGCTCAGAGTTGGTGGGACACTGTGACACTCACCGTACTTGAGCATAGAGTCGTATGGGACTTCTTCCTTTAAGAGTTCTGTAAAAAGTACATCAGTGACCATTAACCTTGCAAGGAGGGAGACCCGTGGAACAATACATCCATGACTTTTCCAAGTACTCGAGGTATGGTTCAGAGATCATACACACTGAAAATGAGAAGTGTAGAATGTTTATTGGTGGCCTATGTGATGAATTATGTCTTCTCTTCACTATTTTGGAGTTGGAGGACTTCCAAAACTGGGTCAACCGGGTGATTGCTACTGAAACCTCTTAGAAGGCTTGTGAGAAAAGGAAAGGTTACCAAGCCCTATCTGATAAGAGGTTCCGAGATGATTCTAGACCTTCTATGCCTCAGAAGAAATGTAGACAGTGGGACCAAAAGTCTACCACCTTTCAACAGCTACCAAGAATGGGATATGTGCCACAATCCAAGTCTCTGGGAATATTTGTTGCTTTTACAGCTTTAGTTGATAGCACGAGTGGTTCTGGGAGAAGTTCACAGATTCCCTTGTGCAATTTTTGTCAGAAAAAACATCATGGGCAGTATCGCAAACAGTTCAGGTCCTGTTATCTTTGTGGTGAATCAAGCCACTTTATCAGACAATGTCCGCATAATCCCAAAGCTCCTACCTTAGTGGCTTCTCAGAACAATTCTAATAAGGGAAGAGGAGCGAAGCAAGTGCAGTCTGGATCAGCAGAAAGACCCCGCAACTCGAACACTCCTTTAGTTGGATGTGACCCTCAGACCTCCGCTTAGATGTATCATGTTCGAGGTCAAGAGCAGGAAGACGATCTTGATGTAATTTCAGGTATGGTAGAATTATGTTATAATCTTGTTTATGGTTTGGTGGATCCCGATTCTACACATTCCTTTATTAGTGAACCATTGATCGAGAAGTATGTCTTAGAACCTGAACCGGTCACTTCTGAGATAGTTGTCTCTAACCCACTAGAAGATAGTGTGGTTGTACGGTTGATCTGTAAAGCTTGCCCTCTAAGAATCCAAGGGATCTCATTTCCGGCCAATTTAATGGCCTTGACTTTCCATGAGTTCTATATTATCCTAGTCTTTGATTGGTTAGCTGAAGATCAGGCTTGGGTAGATTGTTCAAAGAAGAAGTTGTATCTTTGCGGACTCGGCAAGGAAAGCATAGCCTTGATGAAAGCCAAACTCGAGTCTAAAGAAGCCATTATGTGTACAATGGGGTCTAAAGGAGATCCAAAGCTTGAAAATGTGTCGATAGTGAAAGAATTTCCTGATGTGTTCCCCGATGAACTTTTGGGACTTCCTCCGACCCGAGAAGTAGAATTCAGAATCAAAGTGCAACCGAGGACTACACAAGTCTCCATTACTCCGTACATGATGGCTCTAGTTTAATTAAAAGAATTGAAGGCCCAAATCTAAGATCTTTTGGATAAGGGATTCATCCGATCAGGTTCCTCACCCTAGGGAGCACTAGTCTTGTTTGTTAAGAAGAAAGATGAATTGATGCGACTATGCATTGACCATCGTCAGTTAAATAGAGTAACAATTAAGAATAAGTTTCTATTACCGAGGATTGAAGACCTTTTTCATCAGTTGAATGATGCTTCTGTCTTCTCCAAGATAGACCTACGATCTGGGTACCATCAAATGCTAGTGAAGGAGTCTGACGTCCCAAACACTATCTTCCGAACTAGATACATCCATTATGAGTTTTTGGTAATGCCTTTTGGGCTTACCAATGCACCTGCAGCTTTTATAGATCTGATGAACCATGTGTTCTGGCCCTATCTAGATAGATTCATGGTTGTGTTCATAGAATTGTGCTTCAGACTCTTCGGGAGAAACAACTGTATGCTAAGTTCAGTAAATGTGAATTCTGGCTATCTGAAGTATTCTTTTTGGGTCATGTGATTTCTTCTGCGGGAATTCAGGTGCACCCTAAGAAGATCCAAGCGGTTCTTGAATGGATTCCTCCGGAGAATGTTGGAGAAGTTTGTAACTTTTAGGCCTTACAGGCTACTACCGTAGATTCGTTAAAGGGTTCTCGACGATTGTTGCACCCTTGACGAAGCTTCTCCGTAAAGAAACCCCTTTCATGTAGATAAATGAGCAACAAAGGAGTTTTAATCAGCTTAAGCAAGTCCTAACACATACGCCTGTTTTGGTGCAACCTGAATCAGGCAAGGACTTCACAGTGTATAGTGATGCATCCCACCTAGGATTAGGTTGTGTGCTTATGCAAGGAGGAAAAGTCATTACTTATGTCTCGTGTCAGCTTAAACCACACGAGCTGAACTACCCGACGCATGATTTGTAGTTAGCTGCTGTTGTGTTTGCCTTAAAGATTTAGAGGCATTATCTTTACGGTGAGAAGTGTTACTTATACACTGATCACAAGAGCCTGAAGTACCTTCTGACTCAGAAAAAGTTGAATCTCCGTCAATGTTGGTGGATGGAACTTTTAAAGAATTATGATTTGGTTATTGATTACCATCCCAGTAAAGCCAATGTTATAGCTGACGCCCTTAGCCGGAAGTCCACTCCCTCCCCGAGATGTTTGAATGCTCACTTTGTTAGAGTATGCCCAAAGACCAATCATGAGATGATTGTATTGATATACTTTTTTTACCATGTTTTTGAATAAAAGCATTGCCATTATTATTTTTCAGTCATATTTTCGTGTCTTAAATAAAATGAAATGTAATGAAGTCCATATAATAATATGATTGTTATTAAAATGTCTGAGTATTATTATGGGCTTGGACAATAATAATACGTCCGAAGCTGACATATAGTTGATTG
This sequence comes from Hibiscus mutabilis, assembly GCA_019671005.1. Lineage (NCBI taxonomy): Eukaryota > Viridiplantae > Streptophyta > Magnoliopsida > Malvales > Malvaceae > Hibiscus > Hibiscus mutabilis. The sequence goes on from CM033714.1 coordinate 27,612,367, forward strand.
ATGACAATGAGTTGCCATTGACATAGAGATGTCAAAATCAATATATGAGTATGTTGTTAGAGAACAACATATTGGATTGACCCGCTATGAGCATATGTCTTAGATCATTATGTGACGGTCACAATATTGCTCATGGTGGTGAGTACTTGTATGATCCTTAGACTTGAGATCATTACTATCTCAACATATATTGTCGTATGTTTTGATACAGTTAAACATGCTCTGTGACTGGTTGCATTATAAAGACCGATGTTGAACATATCATGATATATGTAGTGGGGTGTGAATGATCAAGATAGGATTTATCCCTCATACATAATAGGAGTTATATCACAGGCCACTTGATTGAGTGAGACTAGAAATGCATGGCCATGCTCGAACAAGTTGATATGAGATATCATAAGTTGTTCGTTTATTGTAGTCTAATCTAGATATCAAAAAATATTAGATGGGCTATACAAGTGTGACTGTTCCAAGACTTGTGTCTATTCTAGATATAAAGGACAAAGGGATACAATACATAAAGAAGCTAGTCACGAAGATGTTATGTCGAATCATGACTTCTTGTAACTTAGATGACCATGATATATTGCTAGATGTCACTCATGGTTTGTAATATTGGAATGGTTCTAATAATTGTTACTAATGTTACAAGAACCTAAAGGGTCACACCCAAGGGTTGAGTTGAGCAAATATCAAATAAGTTATAATTGTACAATTTTATTATACATAGATAAAATATATAATTAAAGTTAACATATACATTTGATATATGTGTAACTTTAATTATCCTAGATTTGTTAAATATATATTAAAAGAATGTAATTATGATTATAATTCTTTTAATAGATATAAAATTCGGATTAAATTACCCTAAGGGTTAGGGTAACTGCATATAAAAGAAGAAGTGCGGTCTAGCAGTCGTTCTTCTTGCTTAGAAGAGATATTCTCAAGAACAGTTTTTGAGAAAAAAATATTTGCTCTCAACCGAGTGAACTGAGTAGAGGCCAAAACGTTATCGTGGAGGCTTGGGATTCGAGCTAATTGTGATTGCACTGTTGACTTGCTACTTTTCTAGGAACCCAAGGTAAATCACGCATCATTTCCTCTCGAATTTGATTGATCATACACGGATTCCTGTATGAGATCATCAGATTATTTTTCTACTGCGCCATGGGGTGTACCGGCGATCCTAGCACACTTTCAGCTCAAGAAGTGTGGCAAACTATTGGCTGAATTAAGAGTTTAGTCAATTATCGTGTCTCGAATTAGAGTACTCCAGGAATCTGATGAGGAGTTTCAAACTCTTATTGCAAAGATCAAGGACAAGCCAGATCCCAACTTCGCTATGAATTATGAAGGATTGTTGTGTTTTCGAAACCGTGCCTGTGTTCCCGATAATGACACCTTCAGAATTAAATTCTGAATGAAGCTCATTCGAGTCCTTTCTATGTTCATCCTGGGGCTATCAAAATGTATAAAGACTTGAAAGAGCTGTATTGGTGGTCTAGTATGAAATGTGAGATCACAGACTTTTTGGCTAGGTGTTTGACCTGCCAACGGGTTAAAGCCGAGCACAAGATGCCTATTGATCTTTTGCAACTTATTAAACTTCCAAAATGGAAATGGGAACGTATTACGATGGATTTCGTAAGCGTTTTACCAATGACAACGAAGAAAAATGATATTGTATGGGTCATTATAGATCGATTCACAAAGTCTGCTCATTTCATTCCATTAAGAATAGATTTTAATTTGCCTAGACTCGCTGAGTTGTACATTCGCAAAGTCATCCGTTTGCACAGAGTTCCTACGTCCATCATCTCTGACCACGATCTATATTTTGTATCTCGGTTTTAGAGAACCCTATATAAAGCTTTAGGAACTCGAGTGCACCTAAGCACCGCCTTCCATCCTCAAACCGATGGTCAACCTGAAAGGGTTATTCAGGTAACCTCATATTCCTTCTATCTGTGTGTGTAAGTATTTTGTATCAACCTCGATTCTTTCTTGTAAATTCTGGAAGATATGCTTCGAGCTTATGCTATCGATTTAGGAAATACATGGGAGAAATCTTTATTGTTGGTGGAATTTGCATACAAGAATAGTTATCAAGATTCGATTCAAATGGCTCCTTACGGAGCTTTGTATGGAAGAAAATGTAGAACTCCTCTCTTCTGGATCGAGCTTGGTGAAGGCAAAGTGTTAGGTCTTGACTTACTTTAGGAAACTGAAGAAAAGGTAACTATCATTTGTGATCGTCTCAAAGCTGCATTCGGTCGGCAGAAAGCCTATGCTGATTTGAGAATGAGGGACATTCAGTACGAGGTTGGTGAGAAAGTCTTCCTTAAAGCATCTCCGTGAAAGAAAATCATTTGTTTTGGCAAGAAAGGGAAGCTAAGCCCTCATTTTATTGGCCCGTTTGAAGTAATAGAGAACGTTGGGCCTATTGCTTACCGACTAGCTCTCCCTGAAGAGTTAAGTCGTATACATAATGTCTTCCACGTGTCTATGCTACGAAATTACCGGTCCGGTCCTTCCCATGTGATCAAGCCTGAGTCTGTGAAAATTCAGTCCAACCTAACGTACGAGGAGGAACCAGTACAGATCCTCGCACAAGAATTTAAGCGAAACAAGTCTGTTCCTCTAGTAAAAGTTCTTTGGAGGAGTCACTCAGTAGAAGAAGCAACCTGGGAGCCAGAGGAGAAGATGCAGAAGCAGTATCTTTATCTCTTCGGCTAAAGTGAAAATTTGAGGATGAATTTTCTAAAAGGGGAAAGTTGTCACACCCCGAAAACCGGTCTAGTCGGAATTAGGTTCCAGTGATCAGAAATTTTGTACCGATTATACTTAGATGATGTAATTGTCGAATCTTGTGCTTAATTTGTGTAAAGAATAGAAGTTAGGGGTTTTATTGAAAATACTAATTTTGGGCAAGACGTATTGATAAGGTAGGACCAATATCGATACGGCCTAATAGTTTTTAACTAACTTACCCAATTTATTCTAGCTGTATCGATATGGCCATGAGGTGTATCGATACGGGTCTTTGTCAAAAATTATTTTAGTGGCCAATTTGTAAAGATTGGAAGTAGGGTGCTGACTCACCTCCTTGCTTGACACCCCCACGTGATTTCAGCCATCATTTGCCCCAAAAGATGACATTTGATTAGCAATTGCTTTAAGCTTGTAATGATAGAGATTTGATGAGTAGGCAAACCCTTGCCTAAGAGAAACTTTCTCATTGGCTATAAGGGAGGTAGGGAAAATGATTAAAGGAATTTAAATGGTCTGAAATTGAGCAAGAAAAGCCCTTCCTCTTATTTTGCCCTTATCGAAGCTAAATCTCACCCTTGTCCTAAAACAAGCACACACCTCCATTGTAATCTTCCTCCTCAAGCTTAAGCAAGCACCTCGATCCAATCCTTAATATTTTCTAGTTTCAGTATACCAATTGAAAGCTTGTAACTCAGTAAGTAGAATCCCTATGCCAATTTTATAAATCCATCAATCCTTAGAGTTTAATTTCAAGAATTAGGTCTTGAATGTTCAAGTTAAGACTATGTGCTAAATGATCAAATTCCTTATTTTGATGTCGTCTACGAGCTTAGGTAAGCTTAAAAATAATTGTGAATTGCTGGTTTCGATTCTAATGTAATCCTTTAATTTTGGACTAGCTCAAGAAGTGGAGAAGGACCCCTGGTCATCTCCAACAAAAGCTAGGCATAAAGGAGTTGAAATCTGAGAGCCTTGAAAGCATCGAAATTTAAGGTGAGTGTAGTTCTGTCAAGGGATAGGCTAGGTGTCATCCCGTTGCATTATTTTGTGCTTAAAGTTTGCATTTTGCTTAAGGGCTCAAGTAGAGCAAACATATGTGGATTCTAATGATAAGCATGGTAAGTCTTCAATATCGTATGATATATTTGTAAGCTCATATGTGCTATCTGAAATGTGTTATATGTGAGTTTGACATGGATATGTTACGATATGATATGTAGAGCTAAGGCTCAATTATGTATTCTGATGTAATACGGCCTATGGGCGTTAAGGTAAGATTGTACTAAAATATGTAACCTTGGACACTTATGGACTTTGGATACAATTGGCATGTCATAGGATTATTCGAGCTCACTATGTAAGGGATTAGACTACGGTCCGGGGCTACGGCCTATATGTGGGGAGAAAAGGTTGGATTGTGTAAGGGAATCTGGAGCTACGGCTCAAGGATACGGCCTATCTTTGTTATATGAGGTGTACGGGGAATCCGTGTATCCATTGGTTACTATGTCCAAGGAAATTATATGAATTTATGATTTGCATTTGGTATATGAAATATGATAATTGACTTGAGCATGATCTATATATGACTAATGATGCATTTATGTCATACAAGCATGATTATGTGTCATCTATGCCATTAAGAGCTTATTTGCATTTGTTATAACTATCTCACTAGACTATGTAAGCCTAACATCCGTGTGCCTCATGCATTCCATGACTTTGAAGAATTCTGAGCTCCGATCGTGTAGTTGTGGTTACAAGTCACTCTCATCAACCATATGTATGTTACGTTTTGTTCTAAACTCCTAGTAGGGTGGCATAGGGCTTAGACATGTTACAATGGTCTATTTTGATATGTATGTAATGGTCCTAAAGTGCCTAGGTGTAAAATGGGAAATATGACATGTTTGCAAATTGGTAAACTAGGTAATTCATGGCATTTGGACAGCATTCAACAGGTTAATTTGAATAAAAACCAGATAACATCTGTCATTACAGGACATGCATATCGATACGGGTCAAGCTGTATCGATACGACCTTGCATATTTGGACCTAGGAAAATATGGTGTACCGATACGGGCCAAGTTGTATCGATACAGACCTCGGCAGAAAGGTCTGGAAAGTATATTGCATCGATACAACCTTGGGGTGTACTGAAACAGGTCAACCTTAGTCAACGCATATCGATACATGCTTAGATGTATCGATACGGGCATGCCACCCTTAGTTCTGGAATTGAGAAATTTGTCTTAGCATACCGATATGGTCCTAAGTGTATCAGTACGGTGTCAGTTAATTCTGTTAAAAGACTTAAACCATACTTTTTAACAGTTTACAGAATAGCCACTAAATCTTAAGAGGGTTAATACGTTGGGTAAATGACCTCTGTTAATAACAAAATTTACAGGCTAATAATTTATAAGTCTAATTGAAGGCTAGGTAAAGAAAATCCTAATAAAGATCCTTAATTTGTTGAATTTACAATTCAGGCCCTAAATTTGAAAAGTCTAAAATTGACCCCAAATCGAATAAACTATTAATAAGTTAATCCGTTAGGTCTTAAGAGAAATTAATAAGACATTTTGAAAAAGATTCTAAACCCCGAATAAACTATTAATCTCCGAATCTACTTTCGGTAACACTCTCCGACCCAGTTCCCTACCGGGCCGGGAAGGGGGTGTTATAGGAAATGTAGCTTAAAGCATTAACTAGATATACTTAATATTTAATGAAGAAAGTTTCAAATTGAAAATCTTACATATTTAGTTCTTAAGTAATTCTAGAAAATTGATTGGAAATTGTGTTGAACCTTTAAACAATTGACCAAAATGAGAACGTGTCCTGTAAATATGTTCAATTTTACTCAACTATTACCATAAATAACAACGAACTAAAGAATTAGTCAAAAGGAAATTGACAAAGGTTATACTAAACAAAGGAAATGAATAAGTACTTACTAAATCATATACAATTCTTTTACATTCTTCATTGACGCCAAGAGAGTCTAATACGTAATTTTGTTGTTCCACAACATTAACAACTAATAGAAACCAATGTTTACCCTCTTCATCGTGTAAAGGCAAATATACCTAATAAATCACGTAAATTGCCAGTTAATAACAAATAGATATGAACAAACAACATACTATAATTATACATGTTCAACATTACTATCAACGGGCACAAAACATTCTATCCATCGACAAAAAAATCGTAAAATGTTTGTCTCTAATCCCTTTTTATCATGATGTGAATAATATTCAACGACTCTGATCTCAAAAAAATAAAATATCAATAAATTATAAATTTGAAATTATGTGCTTGTAAATTTATTTAATTTGTTTTACTTGGAATGTCGTAGGCAGATACATTTTTCTTGGCCTAGGGTTTTGTCTTATGTGCAAATTGTGTACATAGATATCGATAAACTGATGAATAGATAATTATATTAACACTCATGTTAATAAGAACAAGAAATATTGACTACTTAAAGAAAATTTAAAACTAATTAATTATACCCAATCATGTAACCATTTCTTCGGAAAGACGATTCGAGCAGTAGAGACATCTAAATAATTCCCTCTGGCATTATATAAAGCAAAATATTATTTTTCAAGTAGCAACCTTGATACAAATTATGCGTTCTTCAGAAGTTAGATAAGACAAATAATGCTCATAATTTATAACCTTCGATGCTTCTTTATTGTCAAGATGTTCATTGATGTCTCCCTGGATTTATACATTGAATTTAACATATATTAATTGTAATCAAACATTTAATTGAAAAAAAATACAATGTTATAAATTAAGTGGTGTATACACACCGTTTTAGTCCGCTCATAGGTTCAAACTTTCTTGTTTGAGGTCATATTCTCCAACTTCATATCATCAGTAGATTTAAATTGCGTATTAGATGACTTCACAATCTTTTTTTGTCGAGAATTTTTATTTTTAGATGATACCTTACGACTTTTTTTCGGCAATAATTGGAGTTTCTTTTAAAGTGACTAATTGACTTGGAAATTGGAGCTCACTAAATTGAAAATTAATTATCTCATTTGGAATATTTGGGGATCATACTAGGAGACTTTATATCGTCTTCCAAATTAATTTCAAGCTTTCTTTTACCACTAGGTTGTAATAAAGGCCGTGAATAATTAGAACATGAATTGATAAATAGAGAGCTACTTGATTTTTTAATAGGAGTATCAGTTTGTTCCTTCAATGATCTACTACTTAATACTTCTTCCTTACATGATTTATTATTTAAGCCTTTCTTTTTTGATGAAACATTACCTAAACTTTTTTCTCTTAATGCTCCATCTTGTGATGATTCATCATTCAATGATTCTAGACCTAAACTTTTGTTTTCTTTTTTAAAAGTTTCATTCTCCGATGAAATAACAATGCTTGGTACAAGCATGAGCAAAATTTTTTTCTAACAGACCACCTATATTAACAATTGTCTTTCAATATTTTGCATTGAACCGATTATGATCACTAACTTGTTCATCACTTCCTTATATTGCACAACATCAATTTCTTCCTACATATAAATAAATAAATATTTAAATCATAATATCATATAAAGAATAAAGACCAACAAAACTTCACTAAAACAACAACATAAAAATTTAATAAAAATTGTAAAAGTTAAAAAAAATTATTTCAAGATGAGAAATTTAATATTCTAACAGTAAAATTAAACATGAAATTTTTTCTAATAATAATTGAAGCGACTAATTTGAAAATCGATACGAAATTTCCCACGTTTTGAAAATTGAATTTGGGGGGATTTCTTTTAAAAATTGGATTTTTGAAAACAAAATTTAGAGTCGCCACCAATCATTTTGATAGGGTATACCAGACATCATAAAAACAAAGATTCATTTAAAATTTGGTTCGGGAGTTGGTTACGTGTGGTGAAGGATTAGCACCCCCACAACGCTCGAAATAGCTACCAAATCATACATTTCTTTTTATCGATGGAAATCATTGAAATTTAAATTGAATTTAACTAAATGCTTTCAATTGAATATAAGTTTGAATAATTAATTCTTTAATTAATAAAGGTGACTATACATTCGGACCATAGATTAAACCGACATCAATTAAGCCTGACTGTCGTGTTAATTTATAGTTCGAATTGAGTACATCATCTTTATGCATGATGCAAACAATTAAACATGATGTTATGACTTGTCAAATTTTATTCATTTTAAAGTTTACCTTCGAACAATACAAATTAATTCGAATATTTGGTCAATATCCATTAAATCAAGATATTGCGACACAAATACTCGAACTAATAAATATCTCCTTTTTATGATTAACATTAATTCATCATCAAAATGTCCATTGAAATATCAAAAATTTGAATGAATAACAATTAAATGTATGTCGCTAACAAATAATTGCATGATATAAATAAAACATAACACATATATAAAACATACGAAAAACAAAAGAGATGAATATGAAATTCCAACAAGAAATAAACATATGTATACGTAAATTTTTTTTTGAATAATAGCCACCGAATGTATATTAAAACTATAGAAGATAACACTTTACAACACGTCTAGGAAGAAGAAGAATAGGGGTAATCTACCAAAAACTCTTACAACCAAAAAACAAAGAAAAATGAATACTTCCATAGAGATAAGCATACCATCAAAATTCAGAAGCTTTACTGAATCTCTCTGTCTCTATCCAATCGAGACGCATAACGGGTGAAAAATGAGTGGTGAGTGACCCAAACTATCAGACAGAAAGTTCTGCTACCCAAGACTGATTACATCGGCAACCAACTATCAACCGAGTGTAGATCCATCTTTGCAAGACCACCGACAGAACCATAATCAGATATTAGCGCTGTGAAGATTTCTATTCGAGTATCAACCGAACGTCAAGGTATGTTAAAATCATGCCACAAGAACAGATGAAACAAACCACAAAAAACAAAAAAAACGTGTCACAAGGACATAGAAAAACGCATGCTACAAAAGCAAATTTTTTTATTAAAATATAAAAATAAAAAAATAAGAAAATAAAAAATACATGCCTAGATATGGCTAATGGAAAAAGTGCAACGACGACTTAGATATTTGAGAGAAAAAAATTAGGGCTAAAAAAAAAACTAGGCCTAATCTATGCATGCGTAAAAATGGGATGACAGATACACAAAGATATGCAAATGCACATGTGAATATGCAAATACAATAATTCAAATGCCTTCTAATAATAATATATGGAAACAATAAATATAGAGCAACGTACCAAAAAAAACTTTATATATTAGTAAATATATATATATATATATAAATATAAAGAGCTAATATGGTAACATATAGGATAAAAAAGAAAAGGAAATAAAGACTATGCATATGCTACTACAAATAAAATAAGCATTATGGAAAGCTAACGAAAATAAATAACTGTTTAAATAAAATCTACAATCATAATGAGCAAATTTCAAGGTAAAATATGGAATAAAAACGTAATTACGAAAGGAAAATAATACTAAACGAGACTATCATGGAATGAAGCAACACTTAAGGAAATATGCTAAAATAGGGAAATAAAATAAACTGATATGAAATTGGACGATTGTAAAAAAAATTAAATAAACAAGGACTAAAGCAAGAAAATAAAGGAACAAAGACATAAATCTAAAAGAGTACCAAATGAAAAAAAAGGATCAAATTGAATAATTTGCAAAGAACCAAGGATTGCGGAGATGATTATGGCTGGGGAGAGGGATTTAATGGGCGCAATAAAACCAAATTTTAAACCTGATATAAATACCATATAAAATTAACTGCTTTCATTTTATCTCATTTCAGAAAACAAATAAAAAAGCTCATTTTTAAAATCCTCTATAGCGTACATCCCCCTTATGGAGTTCATCACCTCCGCTGTGGCGAACCCAGAAACTGCCGCCTCGACCACCGCATCGTCCACCATCAGTCGCCGCTAGCCGACGGCCGATAAACTCGAAACCCACACCAAAAGGCTTTCCCTCTTCTCCCAACTCCGAATCTGATGTCGAATTTTCCAAATAAAGCCCCGTTTTGCCTAGATCTAAAAAAATCAAAACCCCAAACTCTTTCCTTCTAAAAATCCTATTTTTGAGAACACTAAACTTTTAAAACCAGATCGTGGAACGGGGAGACGAAGGGAGTAAGCCACAACGGTATTGTTCATCAGTAGCACCGACCTCTGTCGTTACCATGACGGTGGTCCGAGACTAGAAAAGTAAGAACCCTAATCCCTCCCATTATTTAGTGCAAAGGGATAGAAATTACCTCAAAAGACTATTTTTTGTCTATTGATTTCAATCCCCTCTTTACATTGTTTAGGTCTCTTTTTTATAGTCGAACGATGTTACATTTCTTTGATAGAAAAAAATATAAAAAATACATTGGTTGCTTTCCTTGATCTATTATGGTATTCTTTGTTTTTGCCTTGTTCTTTCATTCCTTGCAGATTACCGCAATAGGGAAGACATCTGGAACGACCTCTGTCGTTCTGAAATCCTGGGGGCTCGAGGTGTCACGTGTTTCTCTTGGTGGCCGAGGTTCCATCGTGACCGTTGATGAGGCTTCCATTTGAGGGTTACGAGTGATTGAAAATTTGACGATTCAGATCGTTGAGTGCTGATGATGTGGCGCAGATCCAACGGTTGGAGGATTTCTGAAGCGTTGACGTGGCCCCCTTGAATGTTGTGCATAATTAAACGTGTTTTCTTAAATCTCAGTCTGCATTAAAGAAGACATTCAAAGAGTCAAAAGCTCTAAAAACTTAGTTGATCATAGTTTAGGTTTTTTGGTATTGGGCTCGGGTGTATTGGGCTTAATGTAAATGTGTCATAAACTGATTTTTATTTAATTAATTGGGTCTTCATATTATTTCTAATTAATCTTTTGTTTGATTTCATTTAATAATAATAATAATAAATATAATAATGGTAACAATAAAACAAAAAAATATAATAATAAGCAAATAAAAGATTCGGACAATATTAGTGATTACAATAAAAAAAAGTACTTGAACATTAATATTTTTTGAATCTGTCATGCAATTTTGTTTATACTCCATTGTCGCACTTTGTTTTAAAGGGGTCAAATTGAGGTCCATCATCTAATTCAAAAGAACATAAAATAAAATGTTATATTTTTTATTTTTAAATAGTTTATTGTGTAATTAAAGAAAAAATAAAATCGGTAAAAAAATTATAAATTACTCTTGATGCTTTCTAGAAATATAGTTAGAACACGATGAAAAATTAAACTCACGGTGTTAGGGTTCTCCGAAAATTAACGAAAAATTAGTCAAACGAATACCTAATAAGATTAAAATTGAATATTGTTAGTAACAAGTATTTTATTATTTGATTAATAATTGTCTAATAAAAATATTGAATATATTTAATTAAATATGAGTATTTTAAAAATAATAGAAAAATAATAGTTTAATATAATTTTTAAAAATTTGTTGAAAAATTAGGGTTTCAAAACCCTAATATGTAGCCACTAGAACCCAATTGGCAACTAGCAGCCTAGGGGCTAGACGGCGGCATAAATGGAGGCGCGGAAGGGGTTTTGGTCGGCTAGTTAGTCATGGCGGTGGCAGTCATTTCGGGGTGTGTGGGTGCTGGAGCCGTGCGTTGTGCGTTATGCGTGAAGGCCGCAACACTCATAAACTACCGGCGAGCGAGACGCAGCGTCAACACTGGTCGGAGCTACAGTAAACGAGGTGAGTTTTATGACGACTTATGACGGTGGCAATCAAAGGTGAAGGTTGTAAAACGCCACTGAATCCCGACAGCTTTAGCGACGCGTTTCGATTACGACGACGTCGATCGGAGTCAGTGCTGGTGGGGGCAAAACGATGTTGGCAGGGATCAATCGCCAGTGACAGAGATGGCGGCGACAGAAGCGACGGCTAGGGTTCTTTTAGTTAGGGTTTATGAAGATTGATTTTATATTAGATAAAAATTATACCTATTTAATATATTTTTCCAATAAAATTTAAATTAAAGTAGGTGTAGTATTTATTATAGTAATGAAACTTTTAGGGTAAACTATGTCAGGTACCACCAAACTATTGAGAGTGGTCTGTTTTTACCACAAACCTTTCAATTGGTCCAAATTTACTATTAAACTTTATTTTTCAATTCGTTTATACCACCACAACGTTAACTACTTAACGGCGTGATAACTTGGATGCTAAATCAAAACGACATCATTTTACTGGAGGAAAATATGAAAATTCTTGCATTCAATAGGATTTAAACCTAGAACTCTTAGAATAAAAAACAACCATATAACCACTAAGCCAACTTAACATCTTTGGTTTGTTTTCAGCACAAATAATATATATTCCAAACTGCAGTTTATCATATAAATAATATTACTCTATATAAATAATATAAATATATTATTTCTAATGGAAAGAACTTTGATACACAGGCCATGTAAACTTTAGTTTACACGTGCCTTTTAGTTTTAGGGGTTAGGGTTTAAGGTTTAGGGGTTTAGGTTGTAGGGTTTAGAATTTAAGGTTAGTGTTTAGAACTCAGGGTTTAGGTTTAGAGTGTGGGGTTTAGTTTTTTAGGGTTATGGTTAGAAATTTAAAATTTGAGTTTTTATAGTGTAAATACACAGACTTGTGTAAAATTAATTTTACACAGCCTATGTATCAAAGTTTTACCCATTTCTAATATTAATATATTAGAAATATATTAGTATACATATATTACAATTTAAATAATAAATAAAATAAAAAATATAAATATAAATATTTTATATTGTAAATAATATTAAATATATAAATAGATAAATATATTATTATAAAACTAAAGGACTAATTTTTAGAACCCCAAAATTTTCAAAAAGTCCAAAATCCAACAAAATCTTAAACCTTAACCATAAACTATAAACCTTAAACCCTAAAATTTTATTCATACACAAATAATTAAAATATATTAACAAATATAATATAAAAACTAAAAACTGATTTAAAAAACCTGAAATTTCCAAAATTTACAAAAAACCCCAAAAATTCTCCAAAACCCTAAAGCTTAAACCCCAAATCCATCCATTTTTACTGCTAATGGGTTTATGAATTTAGGGTTTAGGATTTAGGATTTTAGGGTCTATAGGTAAGAATTCAATGCTTTGATGGATTTTGGGGTTTTTTTGGAAATTTTGGGTTTTGAAAATTAGATTTTTAGTTTTTATAATAATATATTATTTATTTATATATAATATTATTGATAATATGCACCCAATAAGTGTCCAAGTAGGAAAGCAGATGATATTTATCTTAAGAGACATGGGTTCAAATCACTATGTCTACATGGTGTATATGTTTTGTCAAAGGGTTAAGAATATCTATGAACAAATACTACCTTGTAATCACCTTTAGACTATTCAAAAACATATTATTGATAATATAAATTTTTTATTTAATATAAATATTTTATTTATCTGTTATATATATTAATATATTATTATATGTATATTAATATTATTTATAATATATTTATATTATTTATATAGAGTAATATTATTTTTGTAATAATATAAATTGAATTAATCTCAACTGCAGTTTGAAATATATATTATCCGTGCTAAAAATAAATTAAAGATATTAAGTTAGTTTAGTAGTTAGGAGATTGCGTTTGGTTCTAAAAGTTCCAGGCTCAAATGTCACTGAGTGTATTATTTTTTATTTTTTTTCTCAAGCAAAATGACACGCTGTTTTGGGCAATTTAGTATCAAAATAGCGGCACCAAAACGACGTCGTTTTGGTCTAGCATCCAAGTCATCACAACGTTAAGGAGTTAACAACGCGGTGGTATACACGAGTCGAAAGATAAAGTTGGTGGTAAATTTGGACCAATTGAAAGGTTTGTGGTAAAAACGGCCTAATAGTTTGGTGGTACCTGACATAGTTTACCCAAACTTTTATTATTTTTTGAACTAAAAAAATAAAATAAAAATCTAAAAATAATATAAAACTATTTTTAAGATTTTATTTAAAAAAAGAATAATAACGATATAATTTTAAATATAATTAAATTGGCCCTTAGATACAAATCACGAGAATGTATATTCTTCTTCAAATATTTCGTTGAGAGGAAAAGGATTAAATCCTTCAATGATTTTAAAACTAATTAAAATGGTTAATGGCATATTGCAGTACACATAGTTAGTGATACATTGCAGTACATGTCATTAAAAAATTTCATAAAGATATGAAAAACTTAGTTTTAGACCAGTGTAAGTGAATTCTTCACTCTTGTGTATTTGATTGGAAAGTTTACTAGATAAGTAATCTCGGTTTAACCCCGAATTGAGGAAATTTTAAAAATGTTTTTTTTTTATCTTAATCTTATTTAGACGGATATTTATTTAATAAATTATTTTTTATTCAACTATAAATTTGTTAAATATTTGGTCAAATGCTATCATTAGTCTTTATACTGTGACTAAGTTGTGGATTTAATCCCTAAACTATAATTTTGTCATCATATATTTTTTGAATTTTTAAATTTCAATTCTAACCTAAGCGGCACGAGAATAATATGATTAAATTATTATATTAAAAATGATCAAATTAGAGAACATAAATTAAATCTATAACTTATAGATAGTTTAGGAACTAATAACATAATTTAACTTAACAAATTTAATGGCTATTATTTTGACCAAAATTGAAATTTCTAGATTTGAAAAGTGTAAGGATTAAATTAAAATACAAAGACAAAATTACAACTTACACATAGTTCAAAGACTAATATAAAGTCTGTCCTAACTACACGATGGAATATTAGTAACAAAAAACTACATCATCGCTTTAACGACAGTGAACATAACTTGAAGCAAGTGGTTAAAGATTCTTGTTGGTATTTAATCCCTTCCCTTAAGTCTTGTATTGTAATCCTAATAGAAGCAATCTCCTTCTCCCTAGGTAGAAATTGTTAAAAAAATCACTTTAATAACAGTAACTAACATCGTTATCAATTTGAACCTATTAATGACATTATAAAAATAGGGGACCAAATCACAACAAATCAAAGTAGAAGAATTAAACTTTAAGTAAAATAGAGGGAGGACTAAAACCATAGTTAGACCATAAAATATTCATGGGTCACTTCTTACAAGATAAGGAGCGCCGAAAAGCTAAGGTCCATGTTGGATCAAGGGGCAATGTACGGTCAGTATTCAAAATCCACTCCTCACATTATGCTCCATTAATGTTCTTCAACATTTGCACACACATTATCCAAAAATCATGAGCTCCTTCACCAATTCAACATTTTCCTTCCATGTCAACCAGAACTTCCCCAAACCTCAAAATCACCACATCAGAAAGCTCTCCCTCCCCGTCATCCGAGCATCAATTCAGCCCCAACAAAACAATGTGATCGTTGGCAACCGGAGAAAACTCGTAACAACGTTTCTTGCTACATCACTAGTAGCACTAGGACTGCACGGCACACCGGTAGCGCTGGCAGAGAATTGGGGCACGCATTCGTTTCTCAGGGAACGGTTTTTCGAGCCCGGTTTGTCGCCAGAGGACGCCGCCACGAGAATTAAACAAACTGCCGAGGGGTTGCATAGTATGCGAGACATGTTGGACACCATGTCGTGGAGGTATGTCATGTTTTATATTCGACTGAAGCAGGCTTATCTTTCTCAGGATTTGAAGAATGCCATGAACACTTTGCCCCGAGGTCGTAAAGATGTGTATGATGTGTATGTGAAAACAGCAAATGAATTGGTAGATAACATGGCTGAGGTACGTACGTTCACAGATTATGAATTATAGGTGAAATTTCAACTGCGATTTCTTAATAATTAATGGTTTTTTTTCTTCTTCTTTGATTTTCGTAGTTCGATTATTATGTTCGTACACCAAAAGTATACGAATCGTACTTGTACTACGAGAAGACATTGAAATCCATAGATGATCTAGTGGCATTATTGGGATAGAACAGAGGTAAGATGCCAGCAGCTGGAGATGTACAATTTGTTCTTTTGCAGCTGTTGTTCATACAATTATATAGAAAGGCTCAAGCTTCAGTTTTTGTAATGAAAATGAGGTTGAATTGCTGTGTTATTTCTTATGACATGAAATTTATAGATTTCTGCAAACTAGTTTGGAAGGTAGACAGTTTTATGACAGCACAACTGACAAGAAACATACAATTCCATTACAAAAGAAAAGCCTCAAACCAGGTTCCAGTAAGATGTACTGCTTGAAATAAGCTTCTGAGATGTAACAATGGCCAGATGACAAAGAATTTGTATATATAGACATGTCAAGTATCTTTACATTGCAGTTGAATCCAAGTATCATAGTCTAAAAGGGTACATCATGGTGGTAATAACTCGCACAATCATGGGCTGTTCACTATATTCAGCAGGGTGGATTGAGAGAAAAGTGGCACTCCCTAGTGTTCTTCCAGCAGCATGGATTTTTCTGTATGATTCTAGTATAACAACCCCACTGATCATCAGTTTTGTCGGGGTTTATTCGTCAGATGCGTCATCAGACTCGAGTTGTCCTGGTCCTGTCTGTAATGAGACTAGGTAGCTTTATGATTGAATGACTGCAATCATTTAGGGAGAAACTCGACTAAATCTCAGCCAGGACTGGTTGCAATGTATGCAATTCAAGTCCTACAACATTTATAATAGAAAAGATGACATGCTACGGTAATGCAAATGACACAGACTCGACGTTTTTCGAAGATATCGAGCAATGTAAAACACTTTGGAAGATGATCAGGGGACTCCAAGAGAAAAGGGTCATATGTCATTAATGTCTTTCTTTCAGTTTGTAGCATAAACTTCTTTATCAAGTTAAATCTATCTATGTTTATGTATTTCAACACAATAACCCCTTGTCAAAGATCAAGACGATGATAAACGGTAAATTCCAAGCTGTATCAACATTAAGAGAAGAAGTTGGAGTGGGGCACAAGTTACCGACCTTGTGGTACCGGAAGGAAATACCGGTCCCTTTGAACTATAACGTGCCTTACTTACCATACAGCTACTATCTGAGCCTCGTTTCAATTCAAAAATTGCTGTTTCCATGGATGAAATGCAAATCATATTTCCTGCTGAAGGTTTCATCAATGGCACCAGAATTGCAGAAATAACTCTGCAAATTGCAAAATAAATGAATGGTATATAGTTAGATGATATGTATATATACACATATGTATGCACACACAAAAGGATAGGAACTTACTCGATAATGTGATTCGACCCTTCAGCATATAGCTCGCAGCGTCCTACATTACTGATACGTGAAAGTGATTGGTATTCAGCAGTTCCAGTTTTACTATCATCATAGATATAACATGTGGAAATGAGAAAGAACTGTAGCCAAGGACAACTTGCCGGTTATCTCCTCCACCTGATGCTTGCCTTCTAGACAAGGTATACGGAAGAGAAATCGTAGCCGGCAAATCATCCTTGGCTGCACTACGTTGCCTCATTTCCACATGCTAAACCTTAGATGAAGGAAAGCCAGCACCGACCCAGCAATGGGCGAAAACTGTGGGTGCATATAGCCAATAGTGGAGATTGGTTACATATATACATGAAGGCCATGAGGAGTGACCACGACAACTTGCATGTGTCTTGAAGTCGGCATACACAAGCCCTAAAAAGTTATTCTCATTCCCCCAAGAAGCTGATTGTAGCTTTATTACCAAGTTACCATTGCCCCCATAGACAGGCCTATCTCTGTCTTTGATCCTTTTGTTTGACATGTCGTAATCTGGGGATATGGACGAGAGTGGGAAGGAATGGAGAGGATTGAGATTGGTTCTGGTTTGTATGTAAATAGGGAATCGACAGTGGTACGTTGGGGATCTCGTGATCGGTGAAAACGGTGATTATGGGGGGTGACATGGGCTGAGGATGGCGTTTGTCGGATAACATTCTCTTAAATCACCGCGCACCACCCTTCACTCTTTTCCTGCCACCTTTTCATGTACAACTTGGTTCATTCACTGCCACTTGTCGATGAAAATCAATTACAGGTGAAATTGGGTAGGAAATAATCGAAAATTGCAAGATCTGTATTGAAGGGTACGGAAAATAACTGAAATTTTTACTGAGAACAAATAAAATTTTATCACCGAAATTCAAATAGAGATAAAAATAAAGACGGAAATTATTATATTCGAACGGTGGGAACAATTGAACTATACCCATATAAACCATCTTGTGAAATATGCTTAGAAACAGAGTGTTATAGAGTAGTAAGTTTGAATTTTTTTATAAATTTCATAAAAATAATTAGAAAATGATCTATACATTATTATAACCGTGATTCAGTCTGATTTTGTTTAGAACAAACCGCGATCAATTTCGTTATGTGTTTTAAAATATATGAATTTTTTAGTGTTGAAAGGTCATAAAAATCTAGCAACATATTCCTTGGAAAACAGTTTTAATAATGACTTTGAAAAATTACCAAAATTCTACAAGATAAATTAAGAAGTGAACGATATATTTCTATAACCATACAGAAGTCTAAATTCGTTTAAACAAACGGTTCTCGATTTCGAATTATATATTAGGAGTTATTAATTTTTGAGTTAATAGAGGTCAGAAGAAAAGGAAAGAGATCGTTTTCAAAAAAAAAAACAGCAATGACAGTAACTTCAAAAATACACCATAAATCTACGAATGAAATTAGAACTGGTAAATTTATATGGTTGGAACGATTATCGAATATAGTTCTTTTTAGAACAAACAAATCATGATTTGAAACTGTAAATTATTAGTTATATACTTTTAAAGGTAGTGCGGATCGTCATGTTTCAATAATTAATATTTTTTTGTTAGAGGTATCCACTGCCGAGAGCAGTGATTAATCCCTCGCCGCGGGTGCTCTCACTAAGAGATAAACGGATGGCCATGAAATGTACTTCATTTCCATTGGTAAGAATCGAACTCTTGATCTCAAAGTGCAATAATTAATGTTTTAATCATATTCTATAATTTTAAAATAATTTGTTTGTCATTGGCAAAACTGAATTTATCATTAATATTTTAATTAATTCACATTCGAAAAGTAATACTCGAGCTTAATACAATAAAACAACATAGTAAATTTTTGAATTCATATTCCAATTTTACAGAACTTGTAGATATCAGATATGTTATCATCTAATGATGATACTTATTCTATACATATGCGTTGTGACTCAATTTTTTCGTATTTTATTCTTATTGTTGCTTCTTTATTTATTTATTATTATTATTATTATTATTATTATTATTATATAAAACTCAAAACAAACAAAAAAAAAACGAGTTTATAAAATTTAATAAAGATCCATGTTATAAGGGTGACTCGTTTGACCCAAAAAATAAGAACCAAAGAACCTTAGCTGATCCCTTGTTGTTCTATGCGCAGTTCAATCTCGACCGTTGGATCTGTGCAAGATTCAACGGTCCAGATCTGGTCTAGGAAGCAGCTCACTCTCCCCGCACGCGTGACAACCACGCACATGCCCTTCTAGATTTCAGACCGCACTCCCAGCCCCAACACCCTTTGGCTCTGCGGTCAACAACGCCGGCAGCCCAACATCGGATCATTCCAAGGCCACCAGGCAGTGTCGGTGACTGCGCCACCTCTATCGTCCGCTCATCTCTTCCGCCGCAACCTAACGTCGGTGTGCGTCTGCTCTTCTCCCCTTCCGACCGAAGCCCTACAGTAAAAAAAGGGAAGAAAATCAAATAGCCAAATCGAATATAAAAAATATGGGAAATCAGTCCCAAATCAGTGCACAATTTGAATCAAGCAAAAAGGAGAAAGTCAATCCAAATCAGACTTTACATGGCAAGAAATCAACCAGATTTGGGGATTTGATTTTTGTAATTAGGGCATGTAAAACCCTATATAAATGGTTCGAATTCTTTGTAAATGAACACAATTTCCACTACGATTTGTATACACACTGATTTCTGAAAATAACAAGCAAGCAAGTGATATTCCTAGGTATTTTCTATTTTATTTTATTTATTTTATTTTGAATTTTAAAGCAAAAAAGGAAGGGATTTTGCTTCTTACCGTGTGCCGCCGCTGTCGCCGCCGCGTATAAAACCCGAGGTCGTATTCCCAATGGCAGATGCATCATCTTCGAAAAAGTCGAAACGTTTTTAAAAAGGGGTATTTGAATGATTTTTATTTTTAAAATTCGGGTTTGTTTTAAAGAAGGGGATCTTGAAGGAAGGTTTTCGCTCGAAATAATAAAAAGAAGTTATTTTTTATTTTTGGCCGGTGACAGAAGGCAGCCGGCACCAGTGGAGGGCAATTGGTGAGGCAACCGGTCACCGTGTTCTTCATCCCATGAAGGACATAGATTAATATTTGAGAGAAAATATACATGGGGCTTTGATCTAAAATTTTAAGAAGGAAAATAATGGAGAGTATTTTTGAAATTAGGTTTTATACCATGTGTTTTAAAATAAAGTGAGCAAATTATGCTCATTAAATCCCTCTGCCTTTTCATTTTTTATTCCGCCAAACTCTCAATTTTAAAAGTATTCAATTTGGTCCTTTTATTTTAATTTGACTGTTTGTTTTAACTTTTTTATTACATATTTTTATATTATTAAACATTTTTTAAACTAAGTTTAATTTATATTTTTTTATAAAACCGACTCGTAAACTAAGTGTTGACCCAATTTGGGAAATGATACCCTTTTTAAAAAGATTGTATTTTATCCCTTTACCTTATTGTTTATTTTAATTACTTTGTTGTAACTATTTAATTTCATGTAATCTAATTTCCTTTTCATTATTTTGTTAATTTAGTTCAATTCTTTGAAAAACCTTAAATGCTTGCCTCTTTAATTAAATCTTTACTTTAAGTAAACCCCTAAGATTAGGTTGTTAAAAGCCTTAGTTAGGGCCTTGAAGTTTAATAAAAACTCTCCTCACATAAAAAATTCATAAAATACACTTAATTAAACTTGAACCATTAGGTAAAATTCATTTAAATGTTTTAGGTTAAATATTAATTAGGTTTACTAAATGAAATATAATAATAAAAACCTTAACTTCTAATTTTAAATAGATCTATTTCTTGATGCCATGGTTAACTCTAGGACATTTAATTTGCAATGCAATGTCTCACCGAATTGGGGTAACAAGTTAGCACCAGAGATGTTGGCGGTGATTAGAGTTTACTTTTCGGATGGTGGGCTGTTAAAATGAACTGATTATTCATAAACAGAAAATAAATTAAATCTTACACGAACTTGTGAATTCTGACATTAAAACGTTTTGTAATCGGCTAGGTACCAATTTTTAGACGCTGTGGGGGTGCTAATCCTTCCCCGTTTTTGTGTTTTTGTGTTTTTGCAGACCAAAATTGTTGTTTTAATAAAATAAAATGATTTTATTAAAATAACCCATTTTTAGGTGATCCAATCACACCTCGAAAAAAGATTGGTGGTGACTCTGTTGTTTTTTTAAACGTCGAGCTTGAAAAGGCTGGGACAGCTTGACGACTCCGCTGGGGATAACTTTTTGTTTTTATAAAGAGAAAGACAGGCCACAAGCCAATTACACTTTGTTTTAATGTTAGAATTTGTGAAGTTCATGTAAAATTTAACTTAATTATCCATTTATGAATATGATCTCATTTTACGCATTTAAAGCTTGGTTATAACTCTACATCCAAGCTTCGTCTCGATCGTTTAAGTAGGGGAAAATGCTATTGCTCACATGGGAATATTGGTTCTTTGTATGGGCCTAGCAAGTACCTTTGGAGCTCATATGCCCTATGTATTCATTAGGGTACTGATCCTTTGTATGGACATAGGAAAATAGGTTCTCTGAGTTGAACTTGATTCATTTGAAACTTATAATGAGTGAAAATTATGGCATTGCTACCTTTAGTAGGGGACAACGAGGACAAATAGGGAACCTCTTTAGAACCAGACCTTTGTTTGTTAATCTAGGAGCCCACCTTGTTAGAGCCATATGGAAAACCATAGAAGTGGAATTTGGTTAAGATTTTTTCATAAGAATAGTCCGAGGAAAAGTGTGCCCAGAAATGTTGGAATGTGCTTTCCAGTTATTATTCCTGCAATGAAATTATTTTGACCTTTTTAGGTGTTCTAATCATTTGTTTATCTATTTTGCATGCATCTCATATCTAGAAGGGGTCGAGTCTAAAGCACATTGCTCAAATAGAATACAGTTTTTCACAATAGATAGAAGACTCCTTCAGAAAGGGAAAGATAATGCGAGTGTACGTCACTGGTCTGAGGTCAACCAGCAGGCACATGGAGAACATCATTCAAGAATATAGGACAAAGATCTTGGTCCTCGAAGATATCAATGAAGGGGGCAACGACTATTGGTTTACTCATCTTAGGGACAATGCCATGAGATTCTAAGAGCGAGACATGTTCGATAATAGTATCATGACCCAAGTCCAGGATGTAGCCAGGCATGTGATGATGTTGGCCAAAGAAGCTGCAGCTTTGCGCCAATATGTTAGGCTAATTGGGGAAATGGAGCTCAGACTCTTGTGACTGATCGAAAAGATAAAAGAGTTAAGTGCTCGAGTTGAGATGTACTCATGATATAATTTAGAATCTTTTGTAATAAGGAATTTCGACATCCAATGAAAAACTACTTCTAGAGCAATACCTTAATGGAATCGATGGCTCTTCGTCTAAATTCGCATTTTTTGTTTGTTTGCATTAGTAGTTTACATCATTGCATACATTCATGCTTAATAAGTAATTCAATATAATAAATTACACGACAGAAATGTCAAAATAGCTAAAACTTCACACAAATACGGTACTTGAGCCATGGCCACAGAAGATAGGTTGTCGACCTTAGAGATAAACCAAAAAAGCACCCAAGATAGGCTTGACAAGATAGAAAAAAACTTGAAGGATGAAATTGAGCAAACTAAAAAAAACATTGTCAGTTAGATAGTTGTTTTGTTGGGATTCAGAGACCCATAAAAAGGAAAGACGGTTAAAGCTGTTGATGTTTTATCACCCCCAACCCGAGATGATTCCTAAGACATTTCCACTAAAAGGGATGTTCTATATCTGCATGGCAGGAAGCTCAACTCATATTCCAGCAAGGTCTAGGATAAATCATGGGGAGAACCAAGGCATAAATCTCGATGCGGCAACCGAGAGGGCCAGAGTAAATAAGAAGCTATAAGACTATTGTGACAAGCTTGAAGAGATCATTAGAGCCCTGCAGGGGGACACATTTATGGTGGCATAGACGCTAGGGATCTAAGCCTAGTGTTTGACTTAGTGGTTCCTCTCAAATTCAAAGCTCCTGACTTCGAGAAGTATAACATGACCACCTGCTGTTAGACTTATTTTGATTTTGTTATAACTTAAATTTAATTTTCAAAGACTAACTTGTAAAAATTTGTAAAGTAAACTTCTCAAAATAAATTTGTCAAAAACTTGTTAAAATGTTTTATAAAATGTTTAACTTTGTACCTATATCAAATATACTTTTAAAAGTCAACAATTAGCCAAAACTTATATTTTTAAATGAAAGTTCTGAAACTTTCCTTTAAGATTTCGAAAGCTTTATGGCATAATGCCATTGTTTTTGAAACCTTAGCAAAGGTTTCGAAACCTTGGCCCAGTAACAGCTATATTTTTTTATATATCCCCTCTTAAGGTTTTGAAACCTCTGAGAAGGTTTCGAAATCTCTATGCAGGTGAGCATTTAATGCTCGGTTTTAATGGCTTCAAACACCTCCAAACACCCTCCAACATCTCTTAACGGTTAGAAAATATCAACAACATATAAAAAGGGTCTCCAAACAGTAATGAAGTAACAAGAAAGCCTATCCAAATATTCAAGCAATCAAAAATCCAATTTGTGCTCAAGTTTCCATCTTTCTTGTAAACACTAGTGTTGTTCTTCATTGTAATTCATTTACTAGTGTTTCTTGGGTGTGTGAGAGAGCTTAAACTTTGCAAACACCTTCCTTGTGAGGAATTTCTAGTTTTCTCATTTGTACTTGTTTTTGGGAAATGATTTAATAGACTTTGGGGTATAAGTCTATTGAATTGTGTAACGTTACTCCTTATCCTTATCCTAAAGGAAAGACAAATTAGTAAATTTGTGGAAAATCCTTAGTGTGGTCACTAAGGTAGTGGATGTAGACTCCATTGAGGGAGTTGAACCACTATAAATCCCCTTGCAACTTTCTATCTTTGAAATTAGTTTCCATCATTCTTTAAAATTCCAATTTACCCCTATGTTGGCTTTATTCGATCGATTGCTACAGTCATCAATTGGTATTAAATCAAGGCTCATTGGAAGGTCTTACAACCTCTTGAGAAGATCCAAGAAGTGTACAATCATCTACAAGCTCATTCATGGCTTCCTCCTCCACCATTGAAGCTTGGGGAGATTCTTAACCCACCAACAAGCCTCCTTTCTTCAATGGAGTTAACTACAGTTATTGGAAGAACTGAATAAATCTATTCCTTCAAGCATTTAGTCTTGATGCTTGGAAGATTATCATGGTTGGTTACACTACTCCAACTACCGAGATGAGGACTTGGAGCAATCATGAGAACAAGAAATTCTTTACAAATGCCAAGGCAATACATCTCATATTTTGTGCTCTTGGCCCAAAGGAATATGGAAATGTGTCATCATTCTAATGCCAAAGATATTTGGGACAAACTTGAAGTGACACATGAAGGAACCAACCTAGTGAAGGAGACCAAAATTGGGCTCCTAAACCTCAATTACGAAAACTTCAAGATGGACCTCGAAAAAGACATCAAATCCATGTCTGGTCGATTCTTTATGATCGTGAATGGATTAAAGGGTTATGGAGAGGTAATCCTGGAAGACAAACTTGTGTGAAAGTCTATTGAATTGTGTAAGATTACTCTTTATCCTAAAGGAAAGACAAATTAGTGGATTTGTGGAAAATCCTTAGTGTGGCCACTAAGGTAGTGGATGTAGACTCCATTGAGGGAGTTGAACCACTATAAATCCCTTTGAAACTTTTTATCTTTGAAATTAGTTTCCATCATTCTTTAAAATTCCAATTCACCCCCTCTTGGCGTTATTCGATCGATTGCTACACTCATCACCTGCCCTTTGTCGCACTTGACCATGTATTGTCAAAAATGTTACTGCACTTGGAAAACGAGAAACTACTCATATATTGTTTCTAAGATAGTCTATTGGGGTTTGCTACTCGATGGTATACCCAATTAAGTTGGGTCAACATACAAACTTGGAGAGATCTATCAAGAGCTTTCCTTGAACAATACAAACATGTGACAAATATGGTCACAAGTATGATCAAACTGCAGGATATAGAACAAAGACCCAACGAGAGTTTCCGCAAGTACGTCTAGAGGTGGCGAGATGTGGCAGCCCAAGTTCAACCTTCACTATTGGAAAACGAGGTTACTCCAATGTTTGTGGAGACTTTAAATAGGCCCTTCTATGACCGTATGTTAAACCATGCCACCAAAAGTTTTGTAGACATGGTCATGAATAGAGAGTTGATATTGGAGGCCATCAAAAGTGGAAGATTCGAGTAAGGAGAATATTTGAGCACCTATAAACTAAATTATTCAAACAATAGAATCTTGTCACAAAGCAGATGAAGGCAAGATTGGTTGAAATTCACCTATGCCATCCTAGAATGATGCTTAAAGGATTTTCCTAGACGATGTTGGGGTCATACTTAGAACCAACCCTTTTGCTTTTGCCCGCAAGCATTAGGGATCTTTTGTAAGGGCTTCTATGTTAATCTACTTGTTTTAAATATGCATTCTCTTTATCTTCTCGAGTGGCAAACTTTTCATTTTTTATTTATTTTAACTCTTCATCCATTTCTCTTCCAAGATACATTTTCTTTGCAGAGTCTCTATTATTGATTGTATGAATGATCCTTGAGTCTAATCCCGAGATAAAAGGGCAATAAAGTGTGTTCAAGATTAATAGGGAGATCTCATATACAGATTTTGAGTGAATTTTCCTCTCATACATTGTTGTTATGGTCTTTGAATGAAGTGATAACTCTAAAACATCTATCAACTGAAGATCTCTTCTCTTTGACGATATTTGTGTGTGAAATGACATTTGGCATTCCTTCATTTCTCTTAATGGATAAGAAAATAAAAAGTCCATTGATGTCCCCTTTTGAGCCTGATATTTTTCTTGTGTTTGAACCCTAACCAAAGATCACTCCCTACATTGGAGGGCAAAGTGGATAAAAGGCTATTTGCAAGCAAAAAAAGCATATGAGATCAGGTTGAATATCCTGAATTTAGAAGGAAAAGGAAAAAGAAAACGAAGGAAAAAATGAAGGAAAAAGAAAAGGAAATGAAGAAATGAAAGCTGAAATACGAAAGAAAATTTGAAACAAGAGAAAAGCATGTACGAAATCCTTCAAATGAGACATGTGCTAGAAAAGGAAATAAACTCTAGGGTGAAAACTCAAAATGGGCAGTCTAGAGTGGTCCAAAGAATAAAAGAATCGAAATTTCATCAAGAAAGGTTGATCCTTGGTTTAATCACCCTTAAACATGTATTTGGGCCTATATATCTTTTTTTTTGTAACCTAAGCCGAGCCTACATTACAAGACTTTAAAGATCATTTGGATCACACATAAATATCTGAGAAAATGAGTTTGCTTTCAGAACACATTCTGCCTAATTGAGTTAACATTTTTTTAAATATCTCTAAACTTCTAATGTCTGAATGAGATTAGAAAAGAGGGAAGATTGAAATTTGGGGAGTTGGTGAGTTAACGAGAGACACCTAAAAGCGGAACATTATCCGGTTGACGGATTCATATATCATTCATACTATGAATTTTGGGGCATCTGAGTTTGCTCTTTTCCCGTGTTTGCCATGACTTCATTTCCTTTAAATTCTCATTTCTAGCCTTTTCTTAAATCTAACAAGTAGATTGGCATAGATTCATGAAAAACAAAAGATTTCTTGGTATTTGTCCCAAACATAGGGAACCAAGAACAAAGGTCACCACTGCATCACGAATTAATGAAGTTGCTCGCCAATAAAGAGGAGGGCAATTGAACCTCAGATCGAATGGGAGCATTACCTTGCATGAGGAAGGTAAAAACACATGTGCTGAAGAGTGTAAGGTCAACCATGTGTCAAGCAAGACCCGCACATGAGATGAAAAACCCATAAAACACGAAAGGGGATAGAGTTGCGCCCACAGAGCAAACTACGCCACCAAGTAGGACAATTTATGTTGACCAAGGATTCAAGATCCCTAACTTTGATAAGTGCGAAAGGAGGAGATTAAAGAGCCAATATCATTCGAAGAGAAGATTCATTTTCAAACAATATGAGAACTCACAAGGAACATCAAGAGAGGTTGACACTATTTTAAGAGGTGTCGGAAGATTGGAGCTTTTAGAGCCATTTAGTGAAGCCTCCTACTTAATATCGATAGTAGGATTTGTGGAAATGTGAGACATTTGCATGCAAAGACCATATGTTTTCCAAGAAGCAAATAAATACAAATGATAAAAAATGAAGGTATAGTTGTCTATCTGGGTTGAATGAGCAAATGTGCAAAGAGGCAAAAAAGAAAATCCCCAAAGAAAAAATCAAAAAGAGAAAAAGAAATTTTAAAAATGAAAACGAAAAGAAAAAGTGAAAAAGAAAATACACACATTCACATACTAGGCATTCCTATAAGCATAATTATCATAAACATTATCATTTCTACATGATTTTGAATTATCCTACGATGATGGCATTAGTTGGTTACGTCCCCATGCCACATCAAGCAGAAGACATTAGTTGTTTACGTCCTCATGCCCTACTTTTAAAGTGATCAAGTGACTTTGTTCCTCTACTTACCGAAGATGGCATTAGTTGGTTACGACCCCATGCTGCTTCATTTTCAAGCTGGAAGCATTGGTTGGTTGCGTCCCAATGCCCACTTTTAAAGTGGTCAGTTGACTCCGTTCTTATCACTATTTTTCGATGGATGCATTAGTTGTTATGTCCCCATGCCACATCAAGCAGAAGACATTAGTTGGTTACATCCTCATGCCCTGCTATTTAAAACGATTAGTTGACTTTGTTCCTACCGCTACCTTTTGAAGGTGACATTATTTGGTTACGTCCCCATGTCGCTTCATTTTCGATGGAGGCATTAGTTGGTTACATCCCCATGCCACATCAATGAGAAGACATTAGTTGGTTACATTCGCATGCCTTGCTATTTAAAGCGATTAGTCAATTATGTTCCTATCGCTACCTTTTGAATGTGACATTAGTTGGTTATATCCCCATGTCGCTTCGTTTTCAAGCTGGAGGCACTAGTTGGTTACGTCCTCATGCCCCTTTTTTAAAATGATTAGTTAACTTCGTTCCTATCACTATCTTTTGGAGACAACATTAGCTGGTTACATCTTCATGTCGCCTCGATTTTCTATCACAATACCTCAATGCTACTGGACAAAGCTATGATTTCTAGTTTGTGCATCGAATGGTAAAATTGGTTCATTATTGTTCTTTGCTTTACCGTTGTTTCACCGGAATAAGCAAGGAAGTGGCATCTGTTGTCACTCAATTTTTCCGTATTTTTGTAACAACCATTACCGGTTTAGAAGTTAACCAGTTCATGAATGTTACCTTAACAACCAAAAACATAACTTACTTATGCGTAAGTTAAGGAAAACAAAGTTTTCTATCAATTTTTGAACTAAGATCTATAACACCCTAAACATGAGGTTTCCAAGATCTTTCCTTAACAATCACATACAATCATACGAACAAGATGACTACAACAATCGAACAAGCATGTCAAAAATGATTTTATTGAATTTTTTTATTATTATTAGTTTCCTTTTTATCAACCAAGACAAATGTGGGCATTTTAAAGAACTAATTCTTGAACTTATATGATGCTCAATTGACAATTATGCACATCTTTGGTTTTCAAGTTTTCTTATCAAAATTTCTAATAGTAGAACAATTCCTTGGTAGCTATGATAACATACGATTATGGTTGGGTTCATTCATAACATGTAACCTCACAAACCATGTTAAGATCTTATCATTTACATACAACTCACAAAAGGGCAAAAGATCATGAATCTATCATACAATCATTCTTAAGTTATGATCCAAACACACAACATTAAAACAAGCACATTGATACACTTTTGATTACAAACTTATCATACAACATAAGTTACTAAAGCCTTAAATCATCCAAATTGGAATTATGTTCGATCTCCGGATCAAGACAATATCACTCAAATTGTGACCTTTTAAAGAAAACAGCAACGTGTGCATAAAACTACAACCTAAGCATAACCATTCAATATACCACATTCGAACATATCAGCCACAAACCTAGTACATATTTAACTTATACAAACTTCCAAGCTTATCATATCCATAACATCAAATCACACCAATCAAGTATACCAACATAAAAGAGCCAAACCATAGACAACTTCAAAGCTAATCATTAAGGAATTAGCAGGCCATAACCAAAATGATTAATCTATTCAAACTTGATTACACATATAATTAAGTTAAAGCTATATGCGTGATGCACATTTACTAATATATATATATGCCACCTACTAGGAGTCCTCAAAAGATTTACAAAACATACATCTTTTCTCTCGTGATCTAGCCAAGTTCCAGCAGACAAAAGTTGTAGCTTAACCTGAAGGATGGAAAATAAAAGATTTGGTAAGCATGCAGGCTTAGTGAGGTAGTGTCAAAACAATAAGACTAAAATAGCATTCGAAGCATTGCTAACTTTTCCATCCCATTATATAATCGAAGCATAAGCTAGATCAAGGTCTAAGTACATATTTAGCTAAGACATTAGTACCAATTTAGTAATCATACATTAAGTAACGCCATCAAGGCATCAAATTAACATCAAAAGCAAGATTTAATTCTTAACATTATCGAAACTGCCAGGGCATATCATCACATAACATTTAGCCATGAAGCAGCAATAGTTATACATAGTAAAATCATCATCACATATTAACTTCTTATTAAAGGTACTATAAGCTTAGAGTCAACCATTCATATATGCATTTCTTGATTTTCAAGGTAATATACTTGTTTCATTAAATAAACTTGTGGTTATTGTTTGTTTAGTCGACTTAGAACTTGAATTCTATCTAGAGTTTGTATTCCATTTAATGTGTATCAGAGTAGTAGTCTTCTAAGTCATAAACTATTAGCTAGAGTTAGATTTTTATTGTTAGTACAACTTCTAATCTAACTTAAAGCCACTGTCTATATAAACATGTAAAGTTGCAATTATTACTGAATAAATCGAAAATAGAAAAGTTTTGTTTCTCTTCATTGTATTAGTCTAGCCTCGATCCTCAGTTTTTTTTCTCTCCTATTCCGACATAGAAACTCAAGCAAGTTCGAGTGAGTTGCATTCATCTTCTTCTTCTGCAGTTCCAATGGTAGATTTCTCTAACTCAGCCAGTTCGACTTCAATCTACCATCGATTTGTTGGCACAAACTACATTCTACGGTTCCAATCTGTATTGGTCACTCAATCTTCTTCTTCTCCCAAAACAAAACGTGGGAGAACTCAGTGTGATTATTGCAAAAAGCCAGGCCATCTTAAAGAAAAATGCTGGAAACTCCATGGCAAAGCAACAGATTTCAAGGCGTCTTCCAACAAGGTAGAAAAAGAATCTCTTTCTCATACTGTGATACCTCTGCACCCACTAGTTTCACCAAGCAACAGATGATCCAACTTCAACAAATGTTCAGCAAATTCACTGGGAATGGTAAAGGACATTCGACTTTTATTGAAATTGAAGGTACTCAGAATAACTCTGTCTCTACTACCCATCTTTCTACATCAAATCCATCGGCCTAGGTTGTGGACTCTGGTGCTTTTGACCATATGACTGGTAACAGGGAATTATTTTCCCATTTCACACAAACATCCTCTAAAACTTTAATTAAAATAGCTGATGGCTCATTTGCATCTATCCAAGGCAGTGGATCAGTAACTTATACGAGGATATTACTCTTCATAATGTGCTATTTGTGCCAAGTTTAAAGTGAAATTTATTATCTTTCAGTAAGTTATCTAGAGATTTAAACTGTGTTATTCATTTCACTAACTCTCAATGTTTTTTACAGGCACTGGACTTGAAGAAGATGATTGGCAGCACTAGCTTGCACAATGGTTTATACATTCTCCAGAGTACCAAACCTCCAACACTTTTTTCCTTTTAAGTGTTGTTTTACTTCTTTAGAAGATTATGATGTTATGCTATGGCATTTTAGGTTATGGCATCCAAGTTTTTATTATCTTCAAAAAATATTTCCTCAATTCTTTGTTAATAAAAAACCATTTTCGTTTAAATGCCATATCTGTCATCTTGCAAAAAAAAACTAAAAGTTCTTATTTGCCATCTACTTATAAGCCCTCAAAACCTTTTTTCCCTTATACGTATTGATATTTGGGGTCATTCTAAAGTGAAGAATATTACATGGGTAAGTGGTTTGTGACCTTTATAGATGACCATAGTAGGATAACTTGGACTTATCTCCTAAAAGAAAAATCTGAAGTATCCACTGTATTTGAAAAATTCTATAACATAGTTGAAACCCAATTTCATACTAAAATCCAGATCTTTAAATCTGATAATAAGGGGAATTTTTCACTACATCTTTAGGTGAGTTTTTTTTAAAAGAAAAATGGATATTTCAAATTAGTACTTGTATTGACACTCCCCAGCAAAATGACATAGCAGAGAGAAAAAATAAACACCTCTTGGAAGTTACACGAGCTTTATTGTTTACTCACAATGTTCCTAAGTATATATGGGGAGAAGCTTTGTTAATCGTTACGTATCTTATTAATCGTATGCCTAGTCGAGTTTTAAACTTTCAAACACCTAAAGATGTACTTTTATCCTATTTTCCTCACTTTAAGCCTTTATCCTATTCAAAGGTATGTTGCTTATGGGAAATTGATGCATTCTTTTAAAGCATTTACATCAATTTTAGATGCAAAACATATTCCAAAGACTTTTGAGGAATCCCTACAACATCCTAAGGGGAAACAAGCTATTGAAGAAGAAATTGGGGCACTTGAAAAGAATGGCACATGGATCGTCACAGATCTTCCCCAAGGTAAAAAACCCATCGGCTGCAAATGGGTATTCGCAATCAAGTACAATTCGGATGGCAGCATACAGAGGTACAAAGTCAGGTTGGTTGCAAAAGAGTTCACACAGACCTATGGAATCGATTACAAGGAGACATTTGCTCATGTTCCTAAATTGAATTCACTTAGAGTCTTATTAAGCCTAGCTGTAAATTGTGACTGGGAACTACACCAACTTGACATAAAAATGCATTTCTTAGTGGTAATCTTGAGGAAGAAGTTTATATGCAGATTCCACCAGGACTGAACAATGATGGACAAAATCAGAAAGTGTGCAAACTAGATAAATCTCTCTATGGATTGAAACAATCTCCTAGAGCATGGTTTGACAGGTTTACTATGGTAATTCTGAAGAATAGATACAAGCAGTCACTGGCCGACCATACCTTGTTCTCTAAGGTAACCTCCTTAAGCAAAAAGGTTATTCTTATTGTTTATGTGGATGATATAATCCTAACAGGGGATGGTGAAGAGGAATTGAGCTGATTAAAGACTCTTTTAAGCAGTGAATTCGAAACCAAAGACCTAGGAAAACTGAGATATTTCTAGGCATGGAGGTAGCACGGTCCAACAAAGGTTTGGTGATTAATCAAAGAAAGTATGTTCTTGACTTACTTACAGAAATTGGGATGTTAGGTTGTAAACCAGCAGATACTCCTATGGATGCTAGTTTGAAATTCAACAAAGTTGAGCTAGGTCCTAAGAAAGATAAAGAACTTTACCAAAGGTTAGTAGGAAAACTAATCTACCTCTCGTTAACATGACCGAATATCTCATTCCCAGTAAATGTTGTTAGTCAACACATGACTGACCTAAGACAGAAACATATGGAAGCAGCAAAAAGAATTATGAGATACTTAAAAGGTACACCGGGACATGGCTTGATATTTAAGAAAAGTGCTGATAAAACTATAAAGATTTTTTCAAATGCAAGCTGGGCCAGTGAACTCACTGATAGAAGGCCAGTGAACTGACTGATAGAAGGTCAACCAGTGGATATTGCTCTTTCGTTTGGGGAAATCTCGTAACATGGAAGAGTAAAAAGCAAACAGTTGTATCCAGAAGTAGCGCAAAGGTTGAGTATAGGGCATTAGCATTGGGAATATGTGAAGGAATTTGGTTAACAAAATTACTCAAAGAGTTGGGAATGATACAGGATGAAAAATTCCAACTTTTCTGTGACAACCAGTTAACTATTCAAGTTGCTAAAAATCATATTCAACATGACAGGACAAAACATGTTGAAATTGATAGACACTTCGTTACCGAAAAGCTAACCAATGGAGTGGCCTCACTAGAGTATGTCCCTACTGAAGAACAAGTGGCAGATATACTTACAAAAGCACTACCAAAAGCATTATACGACAATTTTCTATCCAAGCTGGGATTATACAATGTATATTCTCCAGCTTGAGAGGGAGTATTAATTTAATCGACTTAGAACTTGATCCTATCTAGAGTTTATATTTTATTTAATGTGTATCGAAATGGTAGTCTTCTAAGTCATAAACTATTAGCTAGAGTCAGAGTTTTATTGTTAGTAGGACTTCTAATCTAACTTAAAGTTCTTGTTTATATAAACATGTAAAGCTGTAATTATTATTGAATAAATCGAAAACAGAAGAGTTCTATTTCTCTTCAGTTATTTTGTTACTTTTATTTATCATAGCCTTGAAATCAAGCATCAGCCTAGGTACTCGAATCCCCAGCCAACTGTCGCCACGAAAAATGGTACCCATGGTATCGGTCAAACCCTCTTACTGTCACCAAGTGACCACAAACTTCCCTCATACTGTCGCCAATATAAGGACCGTAGTCCCCCCAAAACACAAGAGCTCTATGGATCCTATGGCATGTCAATTATACCTAAGACCAACTTGAGATCAAGGCTACACATATTTCATATCATATCATATTCAAATTTAGCTTAGTTCCATGTTCAAGTAGACATGAACTATGTTTAAATTCTTCATGTGATTCATTCCATAACTCTTTTACATATTAGAACATATTCCTCATAACCGAATTAAGAAGATTATATAATCCTCATTCACATACAGATTTTTGTCTACTTAATCACAAGATCATTATCACCAAAACATACTTCGGATTCTAACATAACATTCAATCCATACATATCAAGCATATTTGAACCATAAATAACGTACCTCAACTCCCAGCTTAGCTTAGCATTAATTAGTATATATACATCCATACTTATTTTTGCAACCAACAAATTTAATAACAAAAAGCTATTCCGAGTCTTTAAACTACACTCACTTTAATTTCCGAGCTAATTTGACTCCCGAATCACTACTCCGGGCTGTCCATCTATAGCTTTTCCCGTTTTGGTCCTTGCTTCCTCAATTATCTCTTGGTCTAACCATAAAACCATGTACAATCATTAATCTTCTACTACATTCGAATAATGCAAAAACAGTCCAATGAAACTATTAGATTTATAAGCAGTCCAATGTTTACTAATTCTCACCATTACACAAAAATTACATTTGTATTCTATACACCATTGTTTATACATTCTTGAACCATTAAAGAATGTTTAAATATGCAATACAAAGTCACCTATCAAACCCAAAATATTTTTAGAAGTAATTAAACCACCTATCATTTGTTTTTGGTGCCAACCGCCCTGTTTGATTTATGTAGCTTCTAAATTGCCTCAAAAAATTCTAAATCAGCCCTAAAACCGATTCAAACAGCCTACACGTATTAATTTACCAAAACAGTTTCTTAATTAACCAAATCTGCCCTACCTTCAAATTACAACAGTTTCAAAATTTCATTTCCGGTTACACAGCCCCAATTCTATGTTCCACTATCTTCATTAAACGGCAGTCAAAACAATACATAAAACACTTCCAAACACTCCACCAAAATGCATTTGATCTCTTGTGTTCATATTCAAAAAATTCATTGCTACACATATTTATAGAAAAACAGTCCTTAAAACCTCATGTATCCATTCGAACAATCTGCCCAGAATTTCCATGTATCAAAATTTTCTTTTTGACCCTTTTCACATTTGTATGCTTCTTTCAAGTTCAAAACAAAGATTCTACTTAATTATATAACATCTAACATCCAACTCAAATTCACATATCCAACTACAAAATCATAGACTCACAATTATGTCCTTCGAACAATCAAGAATTCCATAGCAATTCGATTTTCCTCTTGCTATTAGATCAATGAATTCACTCATGCAAGAACTTTAAGTCGCAACAAATTTTTAGATTCAAAGCAACAAGGAATGAAATGAAAATTCTTACTCTTTCTTTCGAATTAGCTAGCAAAATTCCAAGTCTACTATTCAACAAACAATTCGTCCCTTGCTTTCATCAATGGAGTTTTTTTTCGGTCAAGTGTAGGAGATGAAGGGTGAATTATTTTCCTTTCTCCATTTGGCCGTTCAAACTCTCCTAAACATATCTAAAAATGTGACGTGTAGTGTCCCTAAAGTATTCAAATTTTACATGCAATACCTTCAAGTTCTAGGATAATCTTTTTGACCTTTAAGTCTTTGGTCACTCTTATTCTTTAATCCTCCAATTTGATCTTTAATCCACTTATACAAAAATTTTATTTCATGTATTCAAGCAACAAAAGTCTTACTTAAATTTATATCATGCTTTCGAGATAAATTTTGGGTGTTACAATTTTATTCTTATTTTTGCTTTATTATTATTATTATTATAAAAAACCCAAAAGAAACAAAAAAGAGTCCATAAAAATTAAATAAGGATCCATGTTACAAGGGTGGCCCGTTTGGCCCAAAAAAATAAGAGCCGAAGAACCCTAGCCTTGTTGTTCCATGCGCAACTCAATCTCGACCGTTGGATCTGTGCAAGATCCAACAGTCTGGTCCAAGAAGCAACTCACTCTCCCCCCGCGCGTGTGAGGACCACGCGCATGCCCTTCTAGATTCCAGACCGTACTCCCAGCCCCAACGCCTTTCAGCTCTATGGTCAACAACGACGGCAGCCCAACGTCGGGCTGTTCTAAGGCCACCAGGTAGCGTCGGTGACCGCATCACCTCCACTGTCCGCTCATCTCCTCCGCCGCAACCCATCGCCAGCGCGCGTCCGCTCTTCTCCCCCTCCGACCAAAGCCCTACAGTAAAAAAAGGGAAGAAAATCAATAGCCAAATCGAATATAAAAATATGGGAAATCAATCCCAAATCAGTGCACGATTTGAATCAAGCAAAAAGGAGAAAGTCAATCCCAATCAGACCCAACATGCCAAGAAATCAACCGGATTTAGAGGATTTGTTTTTTGTAATTAGGGCATGTAAACCCTATAAATGGTTCGAATTCTTTGTAAACGGACACAATTTCCACCTATAAATTGTATACACACTGATTTCTATAAATAACAAGCGAGCAAGCAAATGAGATTCCTAGGTATTTTCTATTGTTTTCTTCTATTTTATTTTTTTATTTCATTTCTAAATTTAAAGAAAAAAAGAAGGAATTTTGCTTCTTACTGTGTGCCGCGCATAAAACTCGAGGCTGCAAACGAATGCATCATCGTCGAACAAGCTGAAACGTTTTTAAAAAGGGGGATTCGAATGGTTTTCATTTTTAAAATCCAAGTTTGTTTTAAAGATGGGGAATTTTGAAGGAGGGTTTTTGTTCGAAATAAAAAAAATTATTTTTTATTTTGCCGCTGGCAGACGATGACCGACGTCGGTGGAGGGCAATTGTTAAGGCAGCCGGTCACTGTGTTCTTCATCCCATGAAGAACATGGATGGATATTTGAGAGAAAATAGAAAGGAAGCTTTGATCCAAAATTTTAAGAAGGAAAATAATGGAGAGTGTTTTTGAAATTAGGTATTATATCCATGTGTTTTAAAACAAAGTGGGCAAATTTATGCTCATTAAATCCCTCCGCCACTTTATTTTTTATTCCACTAGACTTTCAATTTTAAACGTATTCAATTTAGTCCTTTTATTTTAATTTGACCGTTTATTTTAACTCTTTTTATTACATAATTTTATATTATTAAACCTTTTTTAAAATTAAATTTCAATTTATATTTTCTTATAAAACCGGCTTGTATGCCAAGTATTGACGCAATTCGAGAATGATACATTTTTAAAAAGATTGTGTTTTATTCCTTTACCTTGTTGTTTATTTTAATTACTTTAATGTAAATATTTAATTTTATGTAATCTAATTTCCTTTTTATTATTTTGTTAATTTAGTTCAATTCTTTGGAAAAAAAACTTTAAATGCTTGCCTCTTTAATTAAATCTTTAGTTTAAGTAAACTCCTAAGATTAGGTTGTTAAAAGCCTTAATTAGGTCCTTGAAGTTTAATAAAAACTCTTCTCACATCAAAAATTTATAAAATACACTTAATTAAACTTGAACCATTAGGTAAAATTCATTTAGACGTATTTTATTACTTAAAAAGGCTACGACAATATGATTGCCTAGCATTCTTTTTTTCAAGGATCAAAGCTGCACATTGGATTTGATCAAAAAAAAGCTGCACATTGGAATGGAAAAGGCAGCTTTTAAGCAATTAAAGGAGATAAGGTTTGGTCACAACAACATCAATCCCCCTATCCCCAAACATTAAATATGATTTGTCTGATAGCAAACTGCAACTTGGATAGAGCAGCCTGTCAGCCATCGGTGCATAAACCTAGGAATAATGAGACCTCTAAATAGGGACTCCCATAATTTAAAGGCTTTTCATATCATTTTCGGTGCCTCTAAATAGGGACAAATTAATAATGGTTGCGTTAAGCAACCTAAAATTCATTCGTTGCATTCATGATTTTTTAGCCAAGCAGCTTCAAATTTAGTTTGGATGAACGTTTCTTACCTAAATTTAATACGGTTAAACCCCCGTTTTATTACAGTTAATTTTTTTAACTTTTATTCAAACGATTGTTGCAGTCAACCAGCGTTTGCCTACCTATAACAATAACAAACAAAAATTATGAAGTCCATGCAAAAATTATTGAATAATGATTTTTATCGTTGAATGAGCATATTCTTGGTCACTCAAGACAAGCACAATGGTGGTCAGGACCGTCTCAGAGATTTTCGGGGTTCTGAGCAAAAACTAAAATTATACCATTATATAAATAAAACATATCTTATTACGAATAGAAATTCTCTACCTATATTTAGGCCCCAACAATACAAAATTAGGTTTAGAGTTTAAGGTTATGGTTTAAGATTGGGGTTTAAGGTATTGGTTGCGTAGTTTAGGATTTAGTATTTAAAAGTTAGGGTTAAGACTTAGAATTTAATTTTTTTAATGTTAGGCATAGAAATGGGCACCAAAAAGAGAAAAAAATTTATTTATCTCATTACTTTGAACAATTAATTTAATATTTCAAACACATTATTTGCATTGTTAGATTAATTAATTTAGAAAAGAGAATTGTTTTTTTATCATTAAATTAATAATATTTATTTGATAAATTAAAAAATTAAAAAATATAAATAATAAAATTTTAGGGGCCTTTGGCTGGTTGGGGGCTTGAGCAGTCGCTCAGGGTGTTCCCTTATAAAGCCGGCCTCATGGTGGCCAAAGTAGAACTCAGGACTCTAGAACCCAGGACCAATACACATGCTTACTATCATGCCGAACATCATTAATAGGCAACGGATGGATTATGGATAGTTCTCATATACAGATGTTGCACTTTAGAAAACACCAGGCTGCAATGACCAGATGCATCCAATAATAATAGGCTCGTGCATCTTTGCAAAGAAATGTAAAGACAAGCTTAAAACTGAACCACTATAACATCCTTTATTGTCACTTGCTTAGTTTTAAAAGGCGCGTTTAAGCACACCTTATGCGTCAGACGTAGTGAGGCACGAAAAAAAAAATATATCTTCACCAGCTAATGCGAGGCGAGAAAAATGAGACGCTGTTAGGCGCATAGAGGCGTGCGCTTCTAAAATGGCGATAGACATTGCGCTTTGTGGCTTACTAAAATTTGAAAGAAAATAAAAGTGCGAGCTCTTTTAAACAACCCAGTTCAAATTAAACACCCTACCCTCTTCTACCACTTCCCAACATTCAACAAAAGTAAAGAAAAGAATCCAACATGTAATATTAATAGAAAAACGGATGATATTCGTCTTTCAAAAATTTAAATTCAACCACTTTATTTTTAAAATATCTTTAAACATATATTAAATTATAATCACTTCTAAATACATGTTTTTTCTCTTTCCTTCTTTTTATCTACTTATTTTAGGTTAATTTAGATTATTTTATATATTTTTTTGGTTCTCCAGTAATTATCTAGACCCACTATCGAGATACTCTTGTTTCAAAATATATAAGTAACAGGATATTAATACAGAATTATATAAAATCTATCATTTGATAATGGTGACAACCGACAGCTTTATTTTTAGATATAAATTATTAAAGATTTTTATCTTTATCTTTGTTACCATACTTAGGACCATCTGACATGATGTCTAATGGCATGGGAATGTAGGGAAGGACAGGCAAAAATGCGGGAGCTGCTCCTCTTTCGAATATATTGGCTCTCAGGCGCAACAGAACTTGCGAGAAGGCATTGCTAGCAACATCAAGACTTCCAGTAATCTGTACCGCATTAGAAGATAAAATTTCCATCGATTAGAGAAGTCTAACCATGATTGAGTGAACGGCAGAGTGCATGTGCACAC
Source organism: Hibiscus mutabilis (assembly GCA_019671005.1). NCBI lineage: Eukaryota > Viridiplantae > Streptophyta > Magnoliopsida > Malvales > Malvaceae > Hibiscus > Hibiscus mutabilis. Next base: position 27,652,088 of record CM033714.1, read on the forward strand.
CAAAAAGTATATTTATTCACCTGCACCATCTCTTCATCTTCATATGCAACTTTGGGAAGGTTTTCCTTAGATAGTATTCGAATACTAGCCCTAGTAGCATTCCTCATCCCAGATATTATTGCCCCGCCTTTACCAATAAGGCATCCAACCTGTGAGCTTGGGACGAGTAAGCGCGTGGTAATTACAGAATCACCGGACTCTCTTTCTGTTTTTTCACTGCATCGTGATTGCAAGCGCAAAGCAGCGTTGATGGTAGGGGATGGGTCTTCAATGAACTGCAGATACATATAATTTGGCATGACATGTACATTCTTACAATATAAAATCCTCAATGATAATGTAGCTAATTTTAAGAACTAATGTATTGTTACCTCCTTTGTTGATATGAATATAATGCAATCATCTCCTTCAGCCGCAGAGCTATCGACTTTTATAGATGCCCCAGATTCCTGTCTAATCTGTTTGATAACACCACCACCTTTTCCAATCACACCCCCAATATTTCCAACTGGGCAAGCCAAACGAAGAGAAAATTCCCTTGCAGAACCATCATCTCTTCTGGAAGAATAGTTGCCATAAGAACCAATAAGGCGAGCATTCATGTACATCCCATCAGGTGGATTCATATTAGATAGAGAGGAGAGAAGCAAGTGCTGGGATCTTGAAGGATTATCATGAAGGCGATATGCCACATTGGAGAGAGCCTTCCTCACTACTGAGGGCTCTCCAACTATCTGAAATCCGCACAAAGAAATTCAACAAGTAAACAACAAGGCGCGAGATGATTCAAAATCCCAAAATAAGGTGGCAGCTCATACATCTTTGAGGGTATTAAATACAGTTACAACATGAGGACACATTTTAAGGTAAGAAGAACAGAATGTAATAAAACCTCTTTCCTTTCTAGGAAGAAAATATGGAATTGCGGGTGCAAAGTATCACCAATATACATCTAATTTCTTTTTAAAGAAGTCGCATTCAAACAATTCTCATGACTCATATCAAGAAATCTCGATCATCCGGTTAAGTATCTTTCGGTTAAACAACCAACATCCTTTCTCCTACATATTACAATAAAGGCATAAAACACATGGTATATCTTTTCACAAAAGAACAACTTTACCTGAAGAAGCTCATCAGAACTCAAAGCACACAGAGGCAAATGCTCATTGCTTAAAACCCGAATCTGAGCATGTGTTTCGCTCCTTATTGTTTGAATCACTTGTCCACCTTTCCCAATAACACAGCCAATCTGATCAGATGACACAAGCATTCTCACAGTAACAACATGTGTTTGCTCTTCAAAATCCTCATCAGCAGGCAACTCTTCAGCAACAACCCTATCATGTACCCTAAACAAAGCATCATGAGCAGGCGAAACAAGCTCGTCGTCGCCATCACCAAAGGGATTTGTTTCCTCACTAGAGCTATAAATCATAAGGACCCTCTCCTCGCAACCCGGAATAGCTTCGTAAATCCTAATGTTAGCCTTACTATCTGACCTTAACTGTTTCACAATCTCACCACCTCTCCCTATAATACTCCCAATCCTTTTGACATGACATAAATAACGGTAAACGGTGTCTTCAGGCCCAATCCCATGCGGTTCATTTTCCTCATCCGCATTCCTTCTTTTACTCCCTCCTCCGATTCCAGCATATTCAGGCCGAAAATGGGATCTTTTACCGTAATCATTTGTTTGACCAGCCATAACAACCGCCTCAAGTTTCAAATTTTCGATCTCTATAACAAGTTAAATTAACTGCATTATACCAACAAAACAAAAATCGAATTCAGAAAACAAAAACAATGACTAAATTCCTAAACTTTATTAAACTCTCAAATCGTAACAGGGTAATTAGAACAATAACAATAATAATCAGACATAAAAAAATGAAAAGAAAAAAAACAAGTAATAACTAGAAATAGTAGAACAGTACGAATTAAGTAAAGAAGCGAAGGAAAATTACGGAGAAACGCCGGAGCGGAACGGAAGAATAGTAACGGAGAAACGTCGGAGTGTTTTATCGTGTGAGAAATATCATCGGTTGGTGGCTGCTTGGAAATTTATTTCTAGGGTAGGCTTCGAAGCGGTCCGTTTTGATAGATTAGATACTAATCTTTCTAAAGACAAGCTATAAACGATTCGTTTTGACTCTAAACTAGTAGACACTAAAAAATAAAAATTTCAATTCGGTTCTGACTTAAAAAATTAGATTTAACTGAATCTAATTATAGAGAAGGATATTCGAATCTCAAATTTAAATATTTATATATTATTAAAAATATAAATAAATATTATCGTATAATCAACTTAATATATAAAAAAAATTAAACTTAATTTAAATTGAGCTCGGTCTAAATTGTATAGCAATATTATAAAGTTAGAAAATATCTAAAAAATGTGAGGTTGATGATGGCCATGACGGTGCTTTTTGTAAGCCATTCCTAAAACTGTAACTTGCAACTGACACTAGAAAACAAAGATGTTGAAACTGGTTCACCTCCATCAATCTCCTAGTTCCCAGCTTCAACCTCTTGCCACCTTACAAACCACCCAAAAGAGCAGCTCCGCCGCTACAATTCCCAGCAAACAGCCACCGTCTGCCGCCAGATTCTGTTCCTGTTGCGGAAGAAGACATTTTATTGAAGCAGCCACGACTGCTGCTCTTCTTCCAGTTTCCCCTCCCAAATCCAATGCCTCCACTTTACACTCTGATAATTACTTGGTACCCTATCTTCATCTCTCTCAAAACATATACATATACATATACATATACATATAACTGGTTAGATGATTTCTTTACATACCTTTTCATATTTAGAATTTGCTCAACAAGATTCACCCTCCAAGACCTGATTGGTATGAAGAGTTTTATGCCTCTGTTATGGACACAAGCATGAAATCTTATGAGGCAAAGGTTAGTTAGTTTATGTTTTTATTTTCTCACATACATACATACATACATACATACATACATACATACATAAATGCATGGTTGGATTACCAAGTCTTTTTGTTGAATCTCAAGATTGCAGTTTATAAGTCGCAGCTTTTTGGGAAACTAAAGGGAAAGGCCAAAAGGGTAATGGAGATTGGCATTGGGACAGGCCCTAATCTCGAGTACTATGCTGGTAATGATGAGGTCCAAGTCTTTGGTTTGGATCCTAACAAGAAGATGGAGAAGTATGATCGAGCATCGGCAACCGCGGTCGGTATGCCCCCGGAGAATTTCCATTTCATAGAAGCTGTAAGTTTCATCAATGGCATAACTGATGGGAATTGATGCCTTTTCTATGCAAATGGAGAGTAAAACTAACATGCTGCATTTTATACAGGTTGCGGAGGCTGTTCCACTAGATGATTCCTCCATTGATGCAGTTGTCGGAACACTTGTATTATGTTCTGTCAAAGATGTTAGCATGGCACTTCAAGGTAGTTCGAATTCGATACTTAAAAACTATTGATCAGCTCATGTATGATCAAATATTTTTAATGAATTGTTAACTTTGATCAGAGGTGAAGAGGGTGCTGAAACCAGGAAAGCCTTTCCTGTTTATCGAACATGTCGCCGCCAAAGGTATTAATCCGAATCTCTCCACATTCGAATTCGATTCATACAACTACCCTTAAGAAGTGGCATCCGCACGCTGCCAAAATGAGATAACGATAAATTCATACTTTGAGATGGTATTGCAGATGGAACAAGCCTCAAGTTCTGGCAGACCGTGCTTGATCCTTTGCAACAAACAGTTGCAGATGGATGTCACCTTACCCGAGAAACGGGGAAATACATAACCTCAGCAGGGTTTTCGAGTTTGGAACTAAACGTGGCTTCCTTGTACAATGATCCATAATGCTTGAATGAGTCTAATTGTCGCCATTAAAGTAATACTCCATAATGCTTGCCAGCCGGTGCAAAGAATATGATTATGTATCTATTAGGTAGGTATGAATTTATTTCAATTTTTTAAAGAAGTTGCCCTTAATTAATCAATCATATGTATTTATTTTATCAATCACTTTTTATTATCAATAATTAAGTATAATAAATCAGCATAAATGAGATCGTTTAAATTTAACTCAGTTAATATTATTGTCGATATAATATATAAAAAGATATGAGATCGAGTATGCCTAAATTCTTAATATTCTTTAATCAATAGACGGGGAGAAATTGAAGTAGTATAAACATTGTATTAAATTGTACGTTTAGTACCAGATTTAGAAGCAGAAAATGAAAAAAAGGGGGATAGTTTTAGAAAAATACAAAGAAAGGAGGTCCTAATGTGAAAATTGTTATTTTCATATTAAATTAATCTTCTTTTCCACCAGTAAATTAGGGTTGTTTTCATCCTCTAAAATCCCCACGCATCTCTTCCCGATTGCATTTCATCTCCTTGAATCGTAAGTTCTTACACTCTCTTTATTCTTTGTTTTTCTTTCTCGTTTTGTCATTAATGTTAGTTAACTTAAATCTTTTGTTCTAATTACTTGCATAATCGCAGCTTCCTTTAAGTCTCTCTGAACTGTTCTTTGAAGTTATTTTAATTATCGTTCTTATTTTATGGTGTCTTTGCTACTATTTAGTTACTTGGTTTCCATTTAGCTTTTTTTCATTTTTCCGAAGTTCAGAAATTATGAAAAAATTTGCATTTTTAGGCTGTTCGATTCTTAGCTTTATGGCCGTATCAAGTTGAAATATAGAATTTTGTTATAGTAAATTGTCAAAATGTTTCTGCGTAGTTCGTCTGGAATTATTAAAATTTATTGCTACCATTTCTATTTTGGGAGTAACTGTAAGGAAGTTGGAAAGTGGATGTTTGGGAAATGATATGATTAAAGTTTATTTGATCGTCAACTTGGAGGGACATTTCGTTCTTTGTCATTTATTTTATTTCATTGCTAAATTTTCGGCTGTTTAGCGGCAAGATTTTTACATATGATTGTACTTATTTTACTTTTTCCTGCCAGGTTTCTGTTTTGATGGTAGTGAGTTGACTGATTCTCTAAAGGAACTGTTGAGGGGATTTAACATGCTTGAATGAAATGTGTTAATTCTTATATTTACTGAAGTTTGAGTCTTAACCTCAAAATGGTTGCCGATAACGAAACGTATCTCAAGGATGGTGTGATTCTTTGAGTTATTTGTTGGAAAGCTTTGTAAAAGTTTAAAGGTAGTAGAGTTAGAACTTGTGAGGCTTACAAAAAATAGCTAAGACGGGGTCGCTGTGTTGTGTGGCTGCAAGGCCACATGGGTCGAATACAGCCAGTAGAGACTGGTCCATGGCCCCTGAAGAGCCTTATTGGCGAAATAATACTAGTTTCTCGCCACCCCCTTCAAGATGGGATTTCCATTTGCAACCCGATGGACTGTCATATGGTTCATATGATGGGAGTCAATTGTATGAATCATCTACATCTCCAAACAGCAAAGAAAGTAGGGGCTGGGTGAGGAGAAACTTTCTTTACAATCATCAATATTCTGCATCTGATGGTGCTGGGCCCTTTTTAAGTAGCCCTTCGAATCTTTCACAGGGTCCACAGTGGACACCTCCAGTAATACAAGAAATTTCTCTTGATGACTATGAAACTGCAGCGAGAAGAGGTAAGCTAGTTAAGAGTGTCACTTTGATTGTTAAACTATATTGATGTTGTCTAAGTTTTATTCTTACTTTCACCCTTTCATTTTCCTTTGATGGACATGCTCTTTCTGGTAGTGCATGGGAAATTGGATAATTCTCTGAAGTACTTGTTTTTGTCTTGTAACTTATCAGTTATAATTCTCAAGTAAATAAATAGACTTGTACAAAGATGTACGCTTGTGTGCAAACATTCAAACGGTATGATGTCTTCCTATGACAAGGACAAGCAGTGCTCCTCTTAGTCCCTCTTTAGATGAAACTCATTATCTTCCTCCATGTTCCTCATAAAATGGCAAACTATCGAACCTATTATTGTATCATTGAGGATATTGTAAGACTGGCTTTTGGTATGTCTTGGTTTTCCACTTAGCTTTTGCTGTCAAAACTTCAATTGCCATAATATTATTTCTTTGTTCCTGTATATATTTGTAGCCTTGTAGGCATAAGTTTGTTATTGCCAACGTTTTTCCTTGCATGCATCAGATTAACAAAATCATTATGTGAAAGAGAATAAGCTTCAACTGAAACAAATTATTGTTGTCTTTTCCTTGTTAGATCTTGTTGGTGGGCAATTACCCTTCACGTCTATTGTTGAGGTGCCTTATTCCCATCTTCACACTGGTGTTAAGTTGAGAATGTTCCCCTGGAATTTGTATTTCTCAAGTTGATGGAATTTTGCAGGGGAATTCAACAAATGCAGATAGTGGAGTCTCCGCTTCATCTTATTCAGACAGTAGTGAGTCTGAGCCCATGGTCAAGCAATGCTTGTCATCTCAACGAAGCATTTCAAGTCGGTATTACTTCATGTCCAAACCTATTCACTCCTTGTCCTTTCCCATAGAGACTCCTACCACAGAAGCCTCAGACTCGGCAGTTGTGGGACTTTCAGATGATACAGCCACACCACAAAGAGATGCCCATCGCTGGAGCAGTGCTAGCAGCAACAATGATATTGCAGATATTTCTGAGCCATTTGAATCTCTGATATTTAGTCAATCATGTACCCCATCTAGTGGTTTTGAATGTGGTTTGTGTGAGAGATATCTCTCTCAGAGATCGCCTTGGAGTGCTCGTAGGATTGTAAGAAGTAGTGACATGCCTGTTGCAGGGGTTCTTTCATGTGGGCACACTTTCCATGCCGAATGTTTGGAGCAGACAACACAAAAAACTCGAATAAGTGACCCTCCTTGTCCTGTATGTGCCAAACTCGAAGAACAAAATTCTCCAGAGAACCGAATCTTCTCTAGGTTTAGGAGTAGCATCTCGAGGCTTAGACCATTTTCTGAGGATGGGCCATCAAGGTCTTGGAGGTGTGCACAGGTGGGAGACTGTGTTCAAGGGGCTTTGCAGCCTCCCCCACGTAGTACTATGCTATTGCTTAACCAAAGTCGCGTGAAGAAAAATCTCTTCGTGAAGGTTAATTCGAGTAAAGAATTTCCCGGTAAGCTGAGGAAAAGTGGTTCGTCATCCTTGCAACTTTTTAGTGGGAAGTCAATCGATCAAGGTGTGGTCGTGTGCTCAAAGACAATGGCGAGTCCAAGCATGAAGAGTTGAAAGTTGGCATATCTATTAAGGACCGGTTGAATAGTGCTGAATGACCTTTGATCGAGTAAAAATGGGAGTGGAAACTAGGTGTTGTATAGATATTATTTTGTGGAAACTAAGGTTGAAATCTATCAATTTCGTCTGTATATTATTTGTTTATGATGGTGGAAGTGCTGAATGTGGAAACCAAATTTCTTCTTTGTTGAATTATGGAAACCACATTTCTTGATTATATGTCATGTAATTATAATTTTTTTAATTGGAATTTTTTAATTTTGTTCATTTTGAACCATTTTGTCCTAATTATAATTTTTTTAATTGGAATTATTTCATTTTGTTCATTTTGAACCATTTTGTCCCTTACTTTTTGAAGTAATTTAACCTTCGATATTTTATTTTAAATTAAAATAATTTTTATTGATAAAAATTATTAATCAACCAAAAATAAATAGTTTAAAATGATATTTTTCAAATTTAAGCGCCAGTAGAAAAAGATGCGCATTCATAGGATTTTAAGCCCACCCCAACCCAACATCAGTCACATATTGTGGGCCGAGTCTGGATTACAACTTGGACTCGTTTTGTCAAAAGCTTTACTCTCTACGTCTCTCATGTATAAATAATACCACAAAGCAAAAGGCTAGGCCATGTTATTTGTTACAAAACATGCAGCGAAGGGTTCACATCAGCACTGTAGTTGTCAATTGTGGATATATAAACATACCCCATTTATAAACCCAGCTGGTATCCCATGTGGTGTGGGGATGAGGTTTCACATCTCCACACTCTTAAAACGAGAAAAGAAAACCATTGAAATTTTTTACCCTGGTCCTATTCTTGGGGACCATTCTCTCATGTGGTCTGTCGGTATTACCTCAGGCTGCCTCAGACATGACACAACAAGGATCGTTTCATGGTTAGTCCTCATTTCATGTTTTCCATTCCCTTTTCAAGGCCATGTTGAGGATCATTGCCATTTGCTAGGGCATCCGGCATCCCCTTCCCACTAACCCACGTTAGCCATGTTCATTAATAACCCCTTTGTCCCTTTCTTTCAATCTGGCAAAATGGCACAAATTCCTGGGATTGTATGTATCCATTCCCAACCAGAAATGAAGACAAGAGATGAGACTGAAAGATGATGCTACAAATCCAAAATCCAACTCTCTAACTTGGTTTCTAAAGGGCCCGACACACAGTAAAAAGCATATTTATGGGTCAAAAAGCATGATCTCTTCACATTGACCGGAGAAACAATGGGGATTATAATCTCATCATATGAACCAGATAAGAGATATCATATCCAACATGAAGTTTGGTTCCAAATTGGCTGACCCCACATTCAGAAAAAAAAAAGATAGAATTAAAATTCAAAGCAGCTGATCAAACATCTTAGCAGAGTAACAAAACTGGTTCAGTTAATTGGCAACCTAACTAGCAATAGCATTAAATTGGGCCGCATCATAATGGTTTTGGAGGTCACCCCAAGCATTCGCAATCTAAAATAATTACGATTTTTTGTAAACAAAACACGACCGCAACAACCGTTACACGTACGTCATTGCTTCTTTTATGGTAAGTAGTCCCCAGCTTGCATTTATAGCCAAGGGTGCTTGAGAAATATAGATTAGGGTTGTTAAAACTGAACTATTTGAAGTGGTTCAGTGCTTTACAACATCATTACTCCGCGTGCCTTTTAAAGCACCTATTCTAAGCTTTCGTTGTTGTTATCAGTGGATGATATTGGTTATTGTGATATAGAGCTGGATTCAATTAGCAAGAAAATGCCCCCTTTTATCTCCTGGTTTTGATCTTGTCCTTTTTCCTTCATCTCCAGGTTTGGATTCTGGTTCAATATTCATAATTTCTGGTCTTAAAAGTCATAGGATGGAAATGATTTATTATCATTTTAACAACGGTTTACTTTATACTCGATCCTATGTCACCGATCGAATCGGATCCGATGCCGGAAAGGTCAATCACTAGTGAAATAGATAGGATAAAGAGGAGGGGTCTATCAAGGTGTGGAATTAGATATAACATCAATTCTTGTACCCTTTAGAATCACGTTTCTTGTAACATTGTCTAACTTTGTTACATCACTTTCATGGAGAAAGATTGGCGAAGGGAATTGACAAAACTTCACATTAATCGCTCAAACTTGATCAAAATACAGTTTGGTAATTGGTATATCAGAGCTTAGCCCTGTATCAACTTGGCTATACCAGTCTGGTGAGATAGCTAAGGCATAGGCATAGGCATAGGCATAGGCATAGGCATAGGAGGTGGTGAAAAATGGCTGGCTGAATTAACAGTCTGATTAGCACCAAACATTCAACCCAACTGTTCCTGAAATGGGCCTATGATTAATCTGGGCCACTCTTTCTCTACTACATTGCACGTGGTTTTCAACATCATCAACTTTTTTCTGTTTAATAAAAGGGAAATTATTAAAGACTAGGGATCGAGGGGACGGGAAGGGCCGTTGTCTTTTTAAAAGTTTGAAATTATTATATGATTTAAAAATATATATTTTTATTAAAAATTTATTTTTATTCTCTAAATTTTTATAAATTCACCTTTAATATTTTATAAATTTGCTCTCTTAACATAAAATCTTGCATCTGACCCAGTGAAGTACTAAACAAATTTTTTGTTATAAGATTAATAATTTAGTTTACAATTTAGGGTTTGGTTCAATATTTTTTTGTTTAATCTCATGAGATTACACCTTGATGTAATTTTAGATTGTAATTTGCTCGTTAGGTTAAAAAACCAAACATTATAATCATACATTTTAAGATTAGACTATATATTTTTGGATAACACGAATCAAACATCCTCTTATTCGATTATTTTAAATATTTGACTGTTACGTAAACAATTCCCAAAAAAATCAGTTTAAATATTTAACCAAAATTCTACTTATTAATAAACAAAAGTAAAACTAGAATATAACCTAGTAGAGATTTTAAAACATCTATAAAAGACAACGGTAAATTGCACAGATCATCATTCAACAATCTTCTCACTCCTATTTTGGTCACTCAACTTTTAAAATTTTCTATTTAATAACTGAACTTTATACGTTGAATGTTTTTAGTTACTCACAAATATTTTATTATTATTTTAAAAAATTTTAATATTATTAAATATAAAATAATTTAAAATAAATAATAAAATAATATTTTATTATTAAGTTTTAAAAATATTTAAAATAATTACCGCCGCTTGTCATCACCGTCTGCCATCGTCGACCACCGTCGGCCTTCAAAATCGGTGGTCGTTTGACCTTTCAAAATCGCTGAGTCCGAATCCGATAGTTGTTTCACCGAAAATTTCCTGAAACTCGCGAATCTCGATATAAACGTTTCAGTTTCCTCACTTTCGATCTCTTTTTTGTGAATTTCGAAGCACTTTCCGACAAAATGGAGGTCAGATTTGGGCTTAGAGGAGTGAGACAAAGTGACCGGTGAAATATGAGACCGAACGACCACCATCTACGGCCGTCGGCAGTAGCGGCAAATGGTGGCCGGCAGACAATTTAATTTTCTTTTTATTTTTTATTTTAAATTATTTGTATATTAAATAGTAATAAAAAGTATCATGTCATGATAGAATAATAATAAAATATTTGTGAGTGACCAAAAACGTTCAATGTATAAAGTTCAGTTATTAAATAGAAAATTTTGAAAGTTGAATGACCAAAATAAGAGTGAGAAGATTGTTGAGTGATGATTTGTGCAGTTTACCCAAAAAATAAAGAAAAGTAAATCTAAAAAGAAAAGATAAGTGATGCACGAGTCATATCGACACTTCCTCTTTGCACCAAAGAAAATTTCTATGATCCATTGTAAGAAAGGTCCTTAGGGAGTTGTCAAAACACGAACTAGATAAAATCACAAAATCGGCCACCTTTCACGTATATTCTCAAAAATAATGATCTGCTACAGATTACATCGGCAAACAACTCAAGAGGAGATAAAACTCTATGTAACTACCGACCATCACGAATCATAGACAAATGTTGTAAGGGTCGTCGTAAGGGTCACTTATGGCTTACTTGATGATCATCTATTTAATAATTTGTATAGTCTTATAATGTTTTTATATGATTCTATTTTTTTTATTAAGTATAGAGATATTACATTTCTCAAGAAAATGTCTGAATTCGAACTTATACAAGATGAGACAATAAGTAATATTGGCCAATTAATGAATTTTTTACAACTGTATTTAAATTTTTATGTTTATATACCTTTAAGGTGTTAATATTTTTTGAATAGAACGTGTTAATATTTTTTATATATGAAGTTTATATTATATATCATATTTTAATTTTTCAATATTTTATATTATATTTGCCTATGGCTATCTAAGACTACCTTCTTCTTTTGCATTCTAAAAAAAAAAACCCCTCTTCTTTTGCCTAATAATTCACTTCCATACGGTACATTATTGTTGTTAAGACAGAAAGAAAACATGATTAAGACGTTAAACCACGCAAAACTTGTAGTAACTCCAAATTATTGCAAGAGAATTACCCAACTTAATCCTTGGCTGGATTACACTAGTTTGGTCGGGAATATCAAACATATTTTGTTTGTTATACATAGAAATCAAGAGTTAATATGGTAATTAGACAAGTAATTAGCTGGCTGATTAATGTATAAGTCACAATCCAAGGCCACGACTCCAAATTAATGTGGCAGACAAGATTTATTTTTGTCACTTACGTAAGATTTCGCTTTTTACTGCTTTTTTATCCCCTAAAAGAAAAGTTGGTTTATGTATCTAATTCAAGTTTGGCATTTAGATTCTACTAAGGAATGGCATAATTTTGTGTTGTGGTTAACAACATTAATGACTAATTAAGCATCTAATTAAATCCACAATTATTTTTAGGATACCAAAATAATTAGGGTTTTCACCCCAACCTGTCATCATAATTAATTTAGTATGATTTGATTTGTAGGGTATATAAACTTGTTCATTAAAACTTAGCTATCCCAGCTAAGCTAAGATTGTATATTTCTCCAAACGAAATGATGTAAAATTCTCCATTAGCCCTAATGGTGTCTGCTTAAACTTGTTAATAAAGTTTGTAAAGGTTGTTAAGATTAGATTGCAGCATAAATGTATAGATATGAACGATCAGATAAATATATAACTTTACTTAGATTGTGGTGTCATTAGTTAACCTTTTATAGGTTATATTTGTAGTACTTGTGTAGCAGCTTACTGCTTTTTTTCTTTTTGGTAATAATATAATATTTTATCCAAAAAATTGTACGAACTCATACATGTGTCGATATAATGGAATTACTATGCAAATTATCATTCCATCTCTCTTGTGGTAGAGTCGAAAAATTTTAAATATAGTGTCAAAATTTAGAAAGATATTGTCAAACTCAAATTACTGTGTTAAAATTTTAAAAGTGATATAAATACTCTTTTAAAATAATTTTTTTAAAAATATTTTTATGTTAAAATTTTTTGAGTGTCAGCGGAAAATCGGAGGATGTCCATACTAGGAGATTCAGGTTCAAATCGCTTTGTTTGCAGGCTGTATGTAGAAGTGTGCATTTCGGATATCCGAAATTTTTGGATAGGTAATTTAGAGATCCGTATCCGATCTGAAAAAATCAGATATCCGAGTATCCGAATTTATGACTTGATTTAATTATTTTTTAACTATGAAAATTTTAAGTTTTCGAATATAACAATCAACAAATTATTGAATATAACAAGATTTGTATCCATGGAAATTTTGAATTTTCATATATAACAAGTAAAAATATCGAATGTAATAAGATTGATATCTATATAAAAAATTGAATTTTTGGATATCGAATAATCGGATATTCGATTCGAATGTGAAATAACTATCCGTATCCGATCCAAATTTTTCGGATATTCGATCCGGATTATCAGAATAATAAAAAATATATCAGATATCTAAAATTTCAGATCAGGTCAGATTTTTTTGCACACCCTTAGTTGTATGTGCATTGTCAAATAGTTAAAAATATATATGAATTTCTTCAGAAAAAAATATGTATGAACATATATCACCCAATCTGTCCCTAATTCCACCAGTACATTTCTCCACACATTCATAAACCATATATATAGGATCCAAGATAGACCTGAAAATTTTGTGGACAGAAATACTTAGATGAAAAGAAAAGTGAAACAAAAATTAGGGTTTCAGGCATTTAACCTAGTTTTACATATACTATTAAATTAAAAGTTACTCTAATCATGGTGGAAGTGGGATTTGTTGACTTTGATTGACCTTTATACTTTTTTTTTTCTTGAACAATCTAAAAATTAAAGTAAAACCCTACTCTACAAACGATAACTTGCACCTATCTTATCAAATATTATGCACCTAGCTTTTACAACATGAATGTAAATTTTAAAATCAAATGGTGGAATGTGAAAAGGGGATGGTTGGGGAGGAGAAAACACAAAAGTGAGTTCCATGGAAAAATCCTTGAGCAGCATAAATGATGGTGTCGACAAGCATATCCTTGATAGTTTGATTTGATGAATTTAAAATTGAAATTAAATCTAATTTGATCATAAAAATTTAATTATTTAGTATTATTTTGATTATTGAAACGGGATAGTATTTGAATCATAGACAAGAGATTTCAATATCATATAACCAATATGACAATGGTACTATCAACTTTTTCTATAAGAGAATAGGGGTTATTTAGGATTAAACCAATTAATGTTAACCAAGACTAAAACAATATTTCTGATCAATACATCACAAGCATATATAAAGCAAACTGGATTGGGATGGTCATCCCATATTATACCTCACAATATTCAATATAAATTGGTCGACCAATGAATTAGATATCAATAATCATATCATTATACAAAAAATGTTAATTACTTGAATTTGAATCGACCTGGATCTTTAAGGAAAAGGATCAAGGGGTCCTTATGAACAACTTTGACCGAAAATGACATGAAGAAGAAAATGATATAAATATGAATTTATCCAAACAAGTAGTTCAAACTTGAAGTGGCGAGAATATGTAATAATCTGAGATGAACTAAAATTAAAATTGATCTTGAAATTTTAAAAACTTAGATTAATCCAATCTAAGAGTAAATTACAAGAGAAGTCACCAAACTATAAGTTTACATTTTTGACAATTTACTTTAAAAACTACAATTTGGTCCCTCTATGTATACATTTGTAACAAAGAAGTAACTCTAGCGTTAAGTGTGTAACAAGTATTACTTTTTAGGGTAAATTTACATTTTGGCTACTCAATTTTCGAGTGTGATTTAACTTTGTTGGGTATTCTTTTAGACTTTCTTACAAGTTGGTGTAACATCAATTTCTTTGGTCTTCTTGGACAAAAGTTCTTCGATGTTTTTGTACAAGAAAAATGAGAAGTAGTTTTTTGCTTGAACTGTCTCTTCACATGCCCATTGATTACAGGTTCATTACATATCAAACTAATTTAAATATTGATAGGGTAGTAAATTTTCTTTGTCAATGCACAACAAAATAGGGGAACATCTTGCTACATTGTCATTGTCATTAACATTGAATGAAAATAAGACGTATTGCTTCATTGTAACACCTCGATCTTAATTCGGATTCGAAGCACTACATTCGAGTCATCCAAAACTGACCCAACAAAGTTTCCATTAAAAATACAAGTTTAGCTTTTTTCAAATTATCGAACCATCCATAAATTTATGTAATTAAATAAACATTTAAATAAATTTACAAAAATATGTGCTACAAGTTTAAAACACCTATTACCAAAATAATATTTCAAATAGAGTTACAGACTCAACAGTGGCAAGGTCCTATGAATACATTAGCCCAAACTAAATAACAAGTATTGTACTCTGAAAGCGAACGCGGTGCTGGGAAATCCTCGTCGATGTGCTCCTCCAAAGGGTGACCTGTCAACCTACACACGGAAAACAACACATCCGCACGCTGTGCTAACAAATCTCAGTGGTACATTTATAATCTACCACAATTCGTGAATATCATAAAATAAGCATGCAAGATAAATATAGTCTAGAGAGCATAGATAAGGCTTCACTATCTATGAGCTATCATTTAGCCTACACAAGCTAGAGTTCTTAGATCACCTATCACAAGGTATCATTAAGCTTACAACAAGTCTTACATGCTTCCACAAAGCTTTGCCATACTCGAGGTGACACAACATATCGAGTTACTCAAGCTCACTCAGCCCATCGAGTTAATACACATCGTACCCTGATCACTCAGCCATCGGGTACATAAGTATCATCTATAGCATCCACACAACATATACAAATACATACATACATCATTTACATAATGACCAATGAAGCCTTACTTTACCACAATCATAGCCACAGATAAGATTCTAACCGCACCCAGATCACTAAGCCTATGGGTACGTCGGATATACTTGATCACTCAACCAGAAGTACACATCCCCTTATATAAGTATCGTAATACTAACTCTAGGACATCAGAATTCCTTTACCACGATTATAAGATAATAAATGTTCCCCGAGTATTCATACACCTCACCAAAAGGTAAGTGGCACCAAGTCAAGCCATCAACAAATACCCCAAGGCATGACACTAACCATCACGGTTATATCGATTCATCATTTACCAAGTTATTACACGTTACACCTATCTATGAGGTTCAAATCTCAGTTTCTCAATTTTACTATTTATTTTACTACCTTAGAAGCCCATTGGGTTATAGTACTCGAATTATAAGTCCCTTAAACTCAAAACGTATTTTTTCAAGTAGATTGCCTATTGAGTATCGATACCTACCCAAGTGTACCGATACACCTCTGTGGGTACCGATACCCACCCTATGCATATCGATACACAACTTCAAACATGAAAGGGATCAACAAGCAACCTTGTATCGGTACATAGGGAACGTGTACCGATACCCTATCGGTATCAATATGCCCCAAGAGTATTATTAGATAAATGGATGAAATCACGAGATCCTCTCCCAATTCACTCGCAAACAATAATAAGAATCAAGAATGAATAAACCTTGAAATAGAAAAGTGCAAACTCTTATTACCTAAACAAAAACCAATAGTTTCTCACAACCACAAAACACAATAACCATAGCCAAGTAAATTTAGTTCATGGCTAGGTTCCAAAGAAACACAAGATAATTAATCCCTAGCATGAACCCAATCGAACAAAGATGAAGGAAGAGGCTTGTCGAAATCCTCCTTGCCCTTGATGCTTGTCGAAAATTCTCTCCTCTTGCCCTACTTGGACTTGCCGAAATTTCCCTCTTGCTCTCCCCCTTGAATTGTCGAAATCTCCTTGATATTTATAGGGCCAGGCCAAAGTCCTTCTTTGAGGAGGAGTTTGAGTTGGAATTAAATTATCTTTAAAGAATATAATTCTTTATTATAATTTTATTCCTATTAGAACTTCTCCTATCCTCTTGGAATTTAATTCTTCTTTAATCTCTGCATGGCAATCAAATTCCTTTGGGCTTGGACCTTGCTCCATGTCATCTTGGGCTTGTAAAATCATGAATTTCGACATCCATATTGCTTTTGGTCTTTGTCGACAAATGCCATGGCAACTAGCTCGGCATATCCTTCATGCATTGCCCTGGCAACTAGCTCGGCATTGCTTTGGCAAGTGATCCTGCACATACACACACAAAAACACACCAAAGCAGCATCTATTTCCACAAAAATCACCAAGTTATGTAATCAAGCTCAACGATTGAAGGAAACATGGATTAATGCATGAATGGCTAACTATGCAACTAATATGAGCCTAAGTCTAACAATAATATGAGTAAAAAGGGTAAGAAAAATAGTACTTTTGAACACTTATCACACCCCCAAACTCGAACTATTGCTTGTCCTCAAGCAATGCAAACTCATAATTACCTGCCAAGACTTCAAATTTTCACAAACTTAGCTTTGAACTTGATTTCAATTCTCTGAACCGGGGCACAAAGTATGATTGGCTTTTTATTTTCCGAAAAACGAGGAATTACTCGGAATCAAACTATAATGCTTATGAGTGTGTGTGCGGAGTTGTGTGCAAGTTGATTTTTCGGATTCTATGCAAACAATAGGTTTTCAAATTACTTCATTGGGTTCTTTTTAACATGTTTTAACTAGAGCCAATTTCGGGCACCTCTAGTGTTTTATTTTTAGTTTTCTTAAGTTAATTTAATCGACTAGAGCCGGTTTCGGGCACCTCTAGTGATCAATTTTTTTTTTAGCATATGCTAGAGCCAATTTTGGGCACCTCTAGCATTCATCCAATTTTTATTCTAGTCCCCCAATTTATTAATTATCGACCTAAGTTTACTAGAATTCCTTAAATCAATCAAACCACAACAAAGAGTTCATCAAATTTAGCATCATAGTAAAATTCTAAGTTTTTCCATGGTTATCCTAGAATAAAAATTCTATCAATTAAGTGCATTGGCAAAGTCATCATCGAATATTCATCAAATCTAAGCAATTCTTGTTCCAATTAAAGGCATGGCAAGCAATTTATGTATCCTAAATGTAATGCTTAAGATTAATGTAACTAAACATGGTAATTACTAATAACAATCCCCCCCCCAAACTCGAGTGAGGCATTGTCCTCAATGCATGCATAATAATAACGAAAAATAACAATAAAAATAAAAATGCATACGAGGACTTACTCCGAGAGTTCGTCATCGTAGATGATTAGTTTCCTTCTAGTTGGCGTCTTGACTTTCTTGCTTGAACGCGATGGTTGTTTTCTTGTTGCCGGTGGTGGAATCGATCCTCGTACGGGGTTGTCCTCATCATCCTCTTCATCAATGTCAATGGCTTTTCGTTTGGAGGATTCAATTGGTGCGGTCTTTATTGGTTCAATGGAGGACTCGTCCGAATCTGAAAAATCAGAAAATGATTCCGTAGGAGTTGATTCAGACATAGGTGCTTTACCTTTGGCTTTTTCAGTGGTTGCCGGGGCATTGTCAGAGTTGGTTGCCGTGGCGTCAGCTTCCTTGGTTGCCGTGGCAAGGATATCAGCGGGAAATATTGGGAACGGCACACGGCTGTCCGGGTACTTTTCTATGATGACTTGGGTGATGGCATTGTTGTGCTCCTTCATGTACCGCATGAACATTAGTTGCCGATCTTCAATTTGCCTTAGGCGGCTTTCCAATGGGTGTAAAAGTGCTTCAAAGTGTCCCGGGATTAATGGCCGAGTTGCCACAGCGTTAGGTGCTTGGGCATTAGGGATTTCCGCGGCGGCGGGAGTTGCCGTGGCAATTGGAGGCCTTGAAGAATCTCCCGTGCCTCTCCCATTAGCTTCGGATTAGTGTTTGATTCCAACCAGACTTGGGTAGGGCCTTTTCATCGGTGGACTCACTCGGGACATGCATCTCCTTGCAAAGATTGGAAATTAAGCAAGGGAAGAAAAGATAACCCTTATCTTTTGAGTTGCATACAAAAAAATCTCATCGCAAATAATTTTTCCAATGTTAATGATGCGATTATGCAAAATAGAATGTATGAGCAAAAGACGTGGTATGTCAACGGTAGTATTGTGTGTGGAGGATATTAAAGAAGTTTTAACAAACTTATTCCATAGTTTTGCCTCGGGTTTAAGCCGAAGGCGATTTACCGTGCCCTTGTATTTACCGTCGTTCCAATGAGTTCCCGGTTGAGTGAGTTCTTGAAGCACCTTGTCGAGTTGCTTGGGATTGATTTGGTCAACGAAGGCTTGATGTTCGTCCTTCTCAATGTAAAGTCCGTAAAAGGTGTTGATGCTTTCGGACTTATAAGTATGGCCTTGTCACGAACAAAAACATAAGGATTATCCGGGTTAGGTGAGTGAGCATAGAATTCTCTTACCCATGAGATGTTACCCGGTTCGGTTGATGGCAAAAGATTTGCCACTTTTGATGTGCAATCCTTTTGAAGATGAATGGTTCAAGGCCGAATCTTGAGATCTGGAGTATTCAAAGCCTTGTTCTTCATGAATCTTCCGCTTTCAAACTTTGATTGAAATCTTTCTTGAACCGCCGGTGTAGCAAACTTCTTATATCTTGGTTCTTTGGAGGAACTTGGATGAACTAAAAGTTTAATCTTGGATGCCATGTATGATCTTGGTTGTGAGTAAAAACAAAGAAAAGAAAAGAAACTAAAAAGTTGCAAGATAGAAAGTAGGAATAGGTTAAGGGTGATGGGTTTTATAGAAAAGATAGGTGGGTGGGATTAGGGAAATCGACAATTGGGTTAGGGTTTGGTAGGAATTTTTACAAAAGGGGTTTTGGTTAGGATGAATTGGAGGCTTTATATAAGCCTTAGATTCAGCCCATTAGTTTCCTTGTTGAAGATGTTTTCCTACTTGGTTTAGAATTCCTTCTTTCTCTTGAACTTCCTTTCCTACAATTCAAAAACCAATCAAATAAGGATTAAAATTAAAGATAAACTAATAAAGAAAATAAATAAAGATGTGTAATAGGATTCTTAGACTTGAATAAAAAAAATCTATCCTAAAACTACTAATAATCGGCAAAATAATAAAATAATAAAAAATAATAATCGGAAAAAAAAATGAAAAATAAATAATTAAATAATCGACAAAAACAAAAATAAAAATAAAAAAAAATAAAAATAAAAATAAAAATAACAAAGGGGAGAGCATGCTCATGCATCTCCTAAATTGACCACTTCCTTGTTACGTTCCACATGGGCACCATTGTAGTGCTTCAAACTTTGTCCATTAACTTTGAATTCATGGTTGTCAGAGATGGACTTGATTATCACGGCGCCATGGGAG
Organism: Hibiscus mutabilis; assembly: GCA_019671005.1. Classification (NCBI taxonomy): domain Eukaryota; kingdom Viridiplantae; phylum Streptophyta; class Magnoliopsida; order Malvales; family Malvaceae; genus Hibiscus; species Hibiscus mutabilis. The sequence goes on from CM033714.1 coordinate 27,672,105, forward strand.
AATGGTTTGACGACTTCAAATGGTCCCGACCATCTTGATTTCAGCTTTCCCGGGAAAAGTTTTAGCCGAGAATTGAATAGGAGAACTAGTTGCCCTGGCGTGAATTGCCGTGGCAATAGTTTCTTGTCATGCCATCGCTTTGTTTTCTCCTTGTAGATTCGTGCATTGTTATAGGGGAGTGCACGAAATTCTTCTATCTCATTGAGATCCATCAAGCGCTTTTGTCCGCACTTTCCCAATCCATATTCACGGTCTTGATTGCCCAAAGACGCCTTGTGCTCGATTTCCACCGGTAGATGACATGTTTTACCATAGACAAGTCGGAAGGGGACATACCTAAGGGTGTTTTGAATGCGGTCACGATATGCCCAAAGTCGTCATCTAGTCTTAATGACCAATCCTTCCTTGAGGGATTTACAACTTTCTCGAGTATTCCCTTCAACTCTCGGTTGGAGATTTACGCTTGCCCATTGGTTTGTGGGTGATATGCCGTGGCGATCTTGTGTGATATGCCGAGCGTTGCAACATCTTGGCAATTAGTCATTGTCAAAATGCTTGCCCCGTCGCTGATAATTGCTCTCGGCATCCCAAACCGTGTAAATATGTTTTTCTGCGGGAATCGTTGCGGTCTTGGAATCGTCGTTGGGAAGTGCAGCTGCCTCTACCCATTTAGACACATAGTCGACGGCGAGTAAGATGTAGAGGTTGCCGAATGAAGATGGAAAAGGTCCCATAAAATCGATCCCCATACATCGAACAGTTCCACCTCGATGATGTTCGGAGTGGCATCTCATGTCGCCTAGAGATATTGCCCGTCCTCCGCAACGATCACATTGCCTGTAAAAGTCTTGGGCATCTTTGTACAATGTTGGCCAATACAAACCGGATTGCAAGACTTTGGCATGATACGAGTTCCTCCAAAATGTCCTCCATAGGGTGAAGAATGGCATTGCCGGAGTACATTCTGTTGCTCTTCTTGAGGACACATCGGCGTATAACCTGATCTGCACATTGTTTAAACAAAAGAGGCTCGTCCCAAAAGTAATGCTTAGCATTATGGCGGAACCGCTTCTTCCCTTGGTGAGTAATGCCATACGGAAAAATACCACAAACAAGGAAGTTAACTAAATCTGCGTGCGGTATTGCCGGGGCATGTCTTTGCCCGTAGTGTCTCGCTCCCAAAATTGCCGAGGCGTGCTCGTCAAAAGACTAACGCTGCGGCGTCGAGTTGCCGAGGCGTGTGCTTCCATGGTTGCCGAGGCGTCATGGGCTGTCGAGGCGTCAAGGGTTGCCGAGGCGATTAGAATTTGTTCATCCGGGAATGCATCGCATATCTCTAGATCCGCGTCCTCTTCCCTATTGCGTTCCAAACGTGATAAGTGATCGGCCACTTGATTTTCTGTTCCTTTCACGTCCCAATTTCAATATCAAATTCTTGTAAAAGTAATATCCAACGAATCAAACGAGGTTTAGCATCCTTTTTAGCAAATAAGTATTTGATTGCCGAATGGTCCTGTATGAACAATTACCTTTGTACCAATTAAATAGGATCGGAACTTGTCAAATGCGAAAACTACAGCTAGTAACTCTTTCTCCGTTGTTGTGTAATTCACTTGAGCATCGTTAAGAGTTTTACTAGCGTAGTATATCACATGGAAGGTCTTACCTGTGCGTTGGCCTAGGACTGCTCCTACCGCGAAATCACTTGCATCACACATGAGCTCAAAAGGTAGCGTCCAATCTGGTGGAACAACAATGGGTGCCGAGGCAAGCTTTTTCTTTAGGGTTTCAAATGCTTGAGTGCAAGAATCATCAAAATCGAAGACTTTATCCTGTTCAAGCAGATTACACAAAGGTTTAGTGATTTTAGAAAAGTTATGAATGAACCTCCCAAAAAACCTCGCATGTCCGAGAAAACTTCGAATTCCTTTAACCGAATTTGGTGGGGGTAATCTCTCGATCACGTCCACCTTGGCTTTGTCTACTTCAATTCCCTTGGATGAAATCTTATGGCCGAGCACTATTCCTTCATCTACCATAAAGTGGCATTTCTCCCAATTGAGGACTAAATTCGTTTCTTCGCATCTTGCCAACACCCTCTCTAAATTGCCGAGACAGCCGTCGGGTCATTACCAAAAACCGAAAATCATCCATGAAGATCTCAAGGAAGTCTTCGACCATGTCTCGAAAAGAGCGCCATCATGCATCTTTGGAAGGTTGCCGGGCGTTACATAATCCGAACGGCATCCTTCGGAAGGCATAAGTACCGTAGGGGCATGTGAAGGTTGTCTTTTCTTGATCTTACGTGCTATGGCAATCTGATTGTAACCTGAATAACCATCAAGAAAACAAGAAAAGGGTTTACCCGCAAGACGGTCAAGCATTTGATCAATAAAGGGTAATGGGAAGTGATCTTTCCTAGTGGCTTTGTTTAGCTTTCGATAGTCCATACAAACCCTCCAACCGGTCACATCTGGTTGGGATAAGTTCATTATTTTCATTGCTTACCACTGTTATACCTCCCTTTTTTGGCACACATTGTACGGACTTACCCACGTACTATCGGAGATAGGGTATATAATGCCGCGTCAAGCCACTTGATGATTTCTTTCATTACAACCCCTTTCATGGCATGATTCAGTCTTCTCTGGGCCTCAATTGAAGGTTTGTGGTTATCTTCCAACAAGATCTTGTGCATGCACACCGGGGCTAATTCCCTTCAAGTCGGCAATTGTCCACCCTATTGCCTTTTTATGTAGCTTCAACATGTTGATCAGCTTCTTTTCTGCTCAGCTGTAACTTAGAGGAAATAATTACGGGTAATGTATTATCGATCCCTAAGTATACATATTTCATTGCTCGCAATTGTTTCAACTCAAGAATTGGTGGATTTTCGATAGAGGGTTTTTCGATCTTACCTTCCTTACCCGAGTAGTCCAGTGGTTCAAAGTATGTACCGGTCGATTGACTAGCCAATTTACCTCTTCTGGTTGTTCCTCATCGACCGGTTCTTCATACTCCTCGGGTTCCTCTTGATCGGCAATGTAGTTGCCGAGGCAACTAAATTCCTCATCGGTTAAACTCTGCGCCGTGGCATGAAGTAGTTGGCATTCTTCCGGATCATCGACATGCCTTAGTGTTTGGAACACATTTAGTTTTACCTGCTGGTCATTCACCCTCATTGTGAGTTCTCCTTTTCAACATCAATCAAAGTTCTCCCAATCGCTAGGAATGGTCTTCCGAGAATGATAGGCGCATGCTCATCCGCTTCACAATCTAAAACAATAAAGTCAGCGGGAAAAATAAATTTATCAACTTTTACCAAGATGTCCTCGATTTTTCCCTCGGATGCACATAGGATCTGGCGGCTAGCAGTAGCATAATCATTGTAGGTCTTGCCTTCCCGATTCCTAGTTTCGAAAACCGATTTAGGCATCAAGTTTATGCTAGCCCCTAGGTCGCATAGTGCTTTCCCGACATAGTGATTTCCAATAGAACAGGTATTGTGAAACTTCCGGGATCCTTCAACTTGGGCGGCATACGATTGTGCAACATTGCCATGCATCCTCTCTTGCGGCAATTGTTTCAAACTCTCCTAGCCTTGTTCTCTTGGACACAATGTCTTTAAGAAACTTGGCATAGTTTGGCATTTGTTCAATTGCTTCCACCAATGGCAAGTTGATGTGGACTTGCTTTAGGATATCAAGAAACTTCTTGAATTGGTATTCTTGCTTTTGTCGCTTCAACCTTTGTGGGAATGGTGGTGGAAGTCGGATATCTTCGATCTTTTCATTGGTTTGAAACCTGATTGACGGCATTACGAGGACATCCGGAGTTGCCGATGTGTTACCAATCGGGGTTGCCGCGGCGTGCTTATCGCAAGTTGCCGAGGCGTCATCGGTTGCCGAGGCATGCTTATTGCCGTTGCCGCAGCAATTCTTGGTTCAGCATCCGAGACTTTGCCGCTAGGTTTGTCTTGCTCTTTTGTGTGAGTTTTGTTTGACGAGCGGGTTTGAACCTCTCTAAGTTGTTGGCCACTTCGGTGGTGATTGCCTTACATTGCTCATGGCGTTCCTCTTGCGACTTCAATATCGCTAGGTAAACCTCCTTGTGGTCTAGTGTTCAGATTTTGAGCAAATTGTCCGACTTGATTTTCCAATGATTTGATTGCCGCCTCTTGGTTTTGCAATCTCATCTCGGTCCTGTTAATAAAAGCATCGATTCTTTTATGAAATTACTATTCTCAGCCATATAAGATTCAGTTTTCATCATAAAAGCATTTAGAGAATTTTCCAAAGAACTAGATGTTGTCGGTTGTTGCTTTGCGCATCCGCTGCCGTGGCATATTTTGCTTTGAATCCGATGCTTGTGCATTCTGATTGTTCCGTTTTAGAGCATTGTTGGGATTACTCCATGAAAAATTTGGGTGCGGTGCTTCTTCCAAGCTGGATTGTATGTATTTGACATCATGTTGTTGCCCCGATTGTAATTCCCCACATAGAAGCTAGATTCGGATTCTGCATACATTCGAAAGAATTATGGTTATCGCCACATAACTCACAAAAAGAATCCATTACCTTGACTTCATGTGTGTTGTTTGGTTTTTGCATGTTCGGACCATCTTGGTTAAAGCGGCCAATTGTGCGAAATTGAATCGATGATCCTAGTTCATGTATTGTGGCTTGCGTCTAACTCCTCCTCTTACGGTAGATGGGAATTGATAATCATTCTTGGCCAGCTGTTTAAAAATTTGCATTGCTTCTTCCGGTGACTTATCTAGGAGTATGCCGTTTGCCGAGGCGTCTAGCATCATCCTTGTTGGTGTATTCACGGCATTGTAAAACATTGTCACTTGAGTCCACACCGGGAATCCGTGTAGAGGGCATTTGTGTAGAAGTTCTCTATATCGCTCCCAAGCCTCGTACATGGATTCATCATCCACTGCCGAAAAAAGTAATGTCGTTCTGAAGCTTATCGATTAAATTTGTAGGATTAAATCTAGCAAGGAAATCACGACAAAGATCAGTCCAAGATGCTATGGATCCGGCAGAATGCTATTTAGCCATGCTTTCGCCTATCCTCGGTGAATAGGGAATAATCTTAATCGTAAGACATCGGGGTGACTCCGTGTATCTTGAACGAGTTGCAAATCTCGAGGAAAGATTTCAGATGTTGTCGTGCATCTTCGATTCTTTGAGCCGCCAAATTGACCTATTGTGTTGATCATATTAAACATTACCGTTTTCAACTCAAAGTGGTCGGCTTCAATTTCGGGTGCGACAACTCCGGGTTAAGTCCATCAAGATCTTCTTCAAGATAGTCTCGAATAGTTACATTTCGTGCAAGAATCACTCCTCCTCTTGCTCGAACATCTTGATTAATATTGCCGTCTTGATTTGCCATTGCTTCTCTTATCCTTCGTCTAAGTCTTTGTAAGGTTCGTTCGATTTACGGATCAAAGGGATATTCTGGTGAAGTCGGTCTCGCCGGTCATATACCAATGCAAAACCAAAGTTTGTTAGCCCTTTGAATTTTAAACAAGAAAAATAAAAAGAAAGTGCAAGAAAGTAAAAACAAAGTCGCTATTGCCAATCCCGACAACGGCGCCAAAAACTTGTTGCGCGTAATAAGTGCTACGCAATTGTGCAAGTATACACGCCGCAAGTTATAGTATAAAAGATATCGTCTCCACGAGGATTGGTGCCACTTCAAGAATCTAGTCTCTTGCAATCGTAAAAAGTAAAAACACAAGTGAAGGATTATAGAAGTTTTAACTAATAACTAATCTAGAAAGCAATTAAGTAAAAGAAAAGATGAATTCAATTGAGAGAGGTAGGCTAGGTTATCGTGAGTTGAGGTGTGATAGCCGATTGGATTGTCTTGGTAAAAGAGTGCACGGGCAACTCGATTGCCGTGGCAACTTGCACGACGGGGTTGCCGTAGCAACTAATTGATGGTTGCTTGGGCGACTAGTTGGGCAACTACTTGGGCGATCGGGCAGCAACTTCAAGGTCCGCGGAGCGTTCTTCAATGGTTTCTTCTTATCCCTAAGTCGAAACTCTAGCTATTTGTGCATGCCTTGATAATACATCCTGCGTGAATCAAGGGTGAACAACAACCAATCTTGCGCTCCTCTTAGCCGTTGAAATCCTTAACTTATTCCTAAGCCGGATTAATCTTCACCATCATTGGATTGAATAAAGATCATATTCATTCGTTTCTTGAATCTAACTCTCCCGATATTAGATAAATGGATGAAATCACGAGATCCTCTCCCAATTCACTCGCAAACAATAATAAGAATCAAGAATGAATAAACCTTGAAATAGAAAAGTGCAAACTCTTATTACCTAAACAAAAACCAATAGTTTCTCACAACCACAAAACACAATAACCATAGCCAAGTAAATTTAGTTCATGGCTAGGTTCCAAAGAAACACAAGATAATTAATCCCTAGCATGAACCCAATCGAACAAAGATGAAGGAAGAGGCTTGTCGAAATCCTCCTTGCCCTTGATGCTTGTCGAAAATTCTCTCCTCTTGCCCTACTTGGACTTGCCGAAATTTCCCTCTTGCTCTCCCCCTTGAATTGTCGAAATCTCCTTGATATTTATAGGGCCAGGCCAAAGTCCTTCTTTGAGGAGGAGTTTGAGTTGGAATTAAATTATCTTTAAAGAATATAATTCTTTATTATAATTTTATTCCTATTAGAACTTCTCCTATCCTCTTGGAATTTAATTCTTCTTTAATCTCTGCATGGCAATCAAATTCCTTTGGGCTTGGACCTTGCTCCATGTCATCTTGGGCTTGTAAAATCATGAATTTCGACATCCATATTGCTTTTGGTCTTTGTCGACAAATGCCATGGCAACTAGCTCGGCATATCCTTCATGCATTGCCCTGGCAACTAGCTCGGCATTGCTTTGGCAAGTGATCCTGCACATACACACACAAAAACACACCAAAGCAGCATCTATTTCCACAAAAATCACCAAGTTATGTAATCAAGCTCAACGATTGAAGGAAACATGGATTAATGCATGAATGGCTAACTATGCAACTAATATGAGCCTAAGTCTAACAATAATATGAGTAAAAAGGGTAAGAAAAATAGTACTTTTGAACACTTATCAAGTATCAATACACGTTTTAGCTGCTGGAATTTTGGTAGAACAGGGGGTACGATACCCTTTTTAGGCGTACCGATACGCCCTTCAAGAATCGCTTGTGTTCATCAAATATAACACATGGTATCGATACGGGCTCCCCATGTACCGATACCGAAGCCTATAAATGGCTTCCTAGGCTTAAAAATCACTTCTCAAACCCCCAAAATGTAACCTTTAACCCCTTAACCCAATCTTACATCTTATAGGAGTTGATTAGGGTGGTTTTCTATCCTTTTTACACCTTATTAACATTTAATCTAGGATTTACCATTAATGAAGCTTTAAGCTACCAAACACCAAATTTAGCAATCTTAAACCACAAATCAAGCAAGACATTCACTTTATGATCCTCAAGAAGAGTAGGAGTCTAAGATGTGTTGAACTTAAGCAATAAATCCAAAATTAGCTCTTACACTAGCCACCTTAGACTTTCCTCATTGTCTTAAGCTTGAATAAGCACTTCAACCCCTACCACTCACCATACAAACAAGAAATCTGAACCAAAGCTTAGTCTAGTATGAAGGAGGAGATTAACTATGAAGATACAACCTTTAGAATAAAAGAATAACTCCATAAATCTTTCCAAGCTTAAATCTTCCAAAAACCTATTTTTGAAACCCTTACATTCTTCAATATTATGATTTCCTTGAAGGTCATGAAGAGGAGATCAATGTACTCGAATCTTGGTTCTTGAAAGGAAGAGATGAGGATAAAAGCTTGAACCTTTAAGGTTTGGTAGAGATGGATTTGGGAGAAGAAAGATGAAAGAAGATGGTGGAGAAAGGGAGAAACAGTGATCTCACCAATATGTTTCCTTGTCCCCAACTTAAAGCTCACATGAATACTAACAAAACTAAGAAAAGATTTGTCTTTCTTTTGGAAATTGGTATATTCACCACATAAAGCTCCCAACTTCCATTCTTCTTCCAAAATAGTCACAACCCAAGCCCATGTAGCTTAAATCTCATCCAACAAGGCCCAAACTTGGCCCAAATGGTCCAGTTACTCCAACCAACACGAAGTTTCGTAACCCAGGTTAACGCCTAAATCATTGGCTTAAAAATTCGGGCTGCTACAACTCTCCCCTCCTAAAAGAAATTTTATCCTCAAAATTTAAACAAATGGAGGAGATGTAACTAACTCAAAACCAACCTTTACCCAACTCATAGTTATTCACCTCGATTCTGAAGTTTCTCTACCAACTTCATTAGCCAAGCTCACAACACTGGACTCCTCAACACCCTTCTCATGAATCTCCAACGATTGATTTTGAACAACCAAATAACACTCATAACAAACCCTAAAATCGAATAACATAAGATGGGCTCAACGATACGCAACACCTTTCCAAGATACACCACTAGGAAACTTCTCAGTCTATTATTAACATCATGACCAAAAGTTCAAGAACATGTGAAACACTGACATCCAAACTCTACCATCAATCTATTTTGAATTAACAACATTTTCTTCCTGGCTTGGCCAACCAAGATAGGACTTAGCACTTTACTTTACTAGAACAAACCCCTAACACGAGCGAAGGCTAACTTATGAAGATACGATTTCACTACTCGAGCCACTTGTTTCCAACCAAAAACCGATGCCGCTTACAAACTCTTACTAGAGATTAACAATCAATCAACTATCCCTGAAAGTCCGAACATTATCTTTCAACCCAACCACTTAATTCCAACGAATAGTTATTCTGAAACCCTAACAAGCCCTCAAGGATTTTCAAACAATTCCTCCAACAAAATATGTTACAACACAAGAATCCCGGTTCCATATAACCATAGCCGGTAACCCACATTTCTGTTGTGCTACTGTGATAATCTCCACATTGTGTACAGTATCGGTAGACAATCCATATCAAAACTCAATAGAGCAAATACTCAAAACATAGATCTCAAAATTATATCGACGCACTCATGAGCCCAAACTACTTCACGAATCGTACTTAAAGTCTAAACATCACCTCAAACGTAATCTTTACCAAAACTTCTCTTCAACCTTCACTTACAGTACTCAAATTTTGAACGATCATACGAAAATCATAAAACTACTCAACCATTTACAAGATCATTAACCTCGAGAAATGGGTAACGGTCCTTCATCGTTACACGTCGACTCACGACATCTAACGCCACCACTCTTCGCCATACCAACTGATCGATGTGAAAATGTCACACTTTTTAATGCAAGCTACACTACCGATGCAAGAATAAAAACAAGGAAATCTTGTTTGAATATCGATTCCACGAGGATAGTGAATTATGCTTATACTTATGTAACCACAATGCAATACTATAAAAGTGGTAGTTATGGGTGCAATGGTGTTAGAGTATGCCCAAAGAACAATCATAAGATTATTGTAAATGACATTTATTTTTACCTTGTTTATTCATAAAGAGGCATTGCCATTATTATTTTCAGCTACAATTCTGCATGCATAAATAAACTAATTTATAATAAAGTCCTTAGAATAATATGGTTATTCTTAAATGTCCTTAGTCGAGTATGTGGGAATGGACAATAATAATGCATTAAGACTAATATGTAGTTGATTGATGATAAAGTGTTGTCATTGACATAAAGATGTAAAAATCAATACATAAGTATGTGTTAGAGAACGACATATTGGACTGACCTGCTATGAACATGTTTCTTGGATTATTATGTGACAGTCGCAATATTACTCATAGTGATAACTACATGTATGATCCTTAGACTTGAGATCATTATTATTTCAACATCGTGAGTGACATATTTTGATACAGTTAAACGTGTGCTTTAACTGACTACTCTATAAAGACTGATATTGGATATGTCACAATCTATGTAGTGAGATATGGTTGATCAAGATAGGATTTGTCCCTCCTACATAATATGAGTAATATTGCAAGCCACTTGATTGAGTGAGACTAGAAATGCATGGCCATGCTCGAATAAGTTGATATGAGATATCATAGTTATTCGTTTATAATAGTCTACACATATCAAGAAATATTAGATGGACTATACAAGTGTGACTGTTCCATGACGTGTGTCCAATTGAGATATAAAAGACAAAAGGATTTAATACTTGAAAAAGAGTTAATCACGAAAAAGGTTATGTCGAATCATGATTTCTTGTAACTTAAGTGACAATGACATATTTCTAGATGTCACTCATTGTTTGTAATATTAGAAATGTTCTAATATTTACTACTAACGTTACATGAACCTACATGGTCACACCCACGGTTGAAATGAGCATATATTAAACGAATTATATATGTACAAATTTGTTGTACACGAATTTAGTTGAATTGAGATTATATATATTAATATATATTGAAATCCTAATTAAGTTAAATTGGGATATATATATTTAATGTATATATATATATATATTGAAATCCTAATTAAAGTTGAATTGAGATTATATATATTTAATATATATATATATATTAAAATCCTAATTAAGTTGAATTAGGATTATATATATTTAATATATATATATATTGAAATTCAAATTAAAGTTAAATTAGGATTATATATATATTAATATATATATATATTGAAATCCTAATTTGAGTTGAATTAGGATTTCAAAGGCTATATAAAGGCATGAGAGATCTAGCAATCAGTAATGCTTTTGGAAAAACCCTCTAAATAGTTTATAGAGTTTTATATGCTCATTCAACTAGGTGAACTACGTAAAGGTCGAAGTGTTATCATTGCGGCTTAAGAATCGACATCGTAGAGTCGTGATTGGATATCTATCTTCTCTAAATTCAAAATTCCAGATTTTAAATGTGTAATTATTCACCCTAATTCGTTCCTCGTACATGGATCTCTGGTGTTAATCGCCGGATAATTTTTCTGTTGTGCCATAGGGTGTACCGGTGTGACCCAACAAATGGTGGTTGCAATAGTAATATAAAATAAGAGTAAATGATTTGATGTGGTAGCAATAATCGAGAGTAATAAAAGATGAAGAATGATGAAAATAAGCCTGGATCTCTTTGGTTCAGCTTGGCATAAAGATCAAGTGCACATCGAGGGCTCAAGATAGGTTCAATCAACGATACAATGGTCAGCTTGAGTGTTAACTTCCATTCAACCTTCAACTATCGGCTCAGGTACAAAGATCAACTTCAAATTTCATTGTAAGTCGAGTATAAGGCCCCTTGAACAAGTGGACCAACTTTCATTGCATCCAGACAACTTTCGCTGCAATAACTCGTTAATTTGACTTGTTACTGTTTCCGTCGATGTCAGCAACTAGTTTTAACACTCTCATGCAAAACGTAAATCAAATCCAACAATTGAAACTTAAGAAAAAGCTAACATTGAAATATATTAAACTAAGAAAACAGTTTAAATAAGTTCCACAAGCTCCAGAAAATTAAAACATGAACATAATGAGTACGACTACAAGTAAACTTCATAAAATCATCAAAATAAAGAAAAGTTTATAAAGAGAACAAGATAATCCCTCTAATAAGCACTCGACTCCTTATCTTCTCTGATAGATCTGCCTTACATCGCCTTGGATCTCCAAAAAATAAGCTTAGACTGCCATTAATTGAAGATAAAAGCTTAGGAGGAAAAAGATGGTGTGAAAATAAGAATAGCACATCGTTCTCTTTCCTCTAAAATCGTCCTTATATAGCCCACCTGAGGAATGACACATGTCCTACACATTATTTTCTTGCTCAGCATCGTGCAATTTTTGTGCCCTGTTATTTCGTAGCATCTCTAAGAAATCTAGCCTTTTTGTGCCCTGTTATACCAACATGAGTTTTTCTACAAACCAAATAATTTACCATGTCAGCGTACCATGGTGTTGTATTCACAATGAACAACTTTTCATTAGGAAATACATCGATAATTTACAACTTATTGTTGTCTTCGCTTGTAGCTTCTAACCTCGAAAGGTGATCAGCAACTTGATTTTCTGACCACTTGCGGTCTTTAATTTCAATATCAAATTCTTGCAGCAATAAGATCTAGTGGATTAATCTTTGTTTAGCATCCTTCTTTGTAGAGAGGTATCTCAGCGTAGAATGATCAGTAAAAACAGTAATTTTTGTGCCCACAAGGTAAGCGCAAAATTTATCAAAAGCAAAAATTACAGCTAATAACTCTTTCTCAGCAGTAGTATAATTAATTTGAGCTTCAGTAAGAGTCTTACTAGCATAATATAATGCATGGACTACATTGACCTTGTGTTATCCTAATACTACTCCCACAAAAAAATCACTTGCGTCACAAATAAGCTCAAATGGTTGCTTTCAATTTGGTGCAACAACTATCCGTGCATTCACAAGTTGTGCCTTGCTTTTGTTGTATGCATCTAGACATGCATCGTCAAAAATGAATTTTCTTCCTTGCTCCAATAGTAGACATAAAGGCTTGGTAATCTTTGAGAAATCACAAATAAATCTCTTGTAGAACCTAACATGACCCAAGAAACTACAAATACCTTTCACATTTGTTGGTGTTGGTAGTTTTTCAATAATATATGCTTTAGCTCTATCTACCTCAATTCCAGCCTTTGAAATTTTGTGGCCTAACTCAATTCCTTCAGTGACCATAAAGTGATATTTCTCAAAATTTAGAACCAAGTTAGTGTCTTCACACCGTTGCAAAACCTTCTATAGATTTTCGATGCAGTGGTTAAAATTATTCTCGTAGACCAAAAAATTGTCCATAAATATTTCAAGGGAATTGTCAATCATGTCTGAGAATATTTTCATCATGCACCTTTGAAATGTGGCTGGTGTAATGCAAAGGCCGAAAGGCATGCGACGAAAAGTAAAGGTCCCAAAAGGGCATGTGAAGGTAGTCTTCTCTTGGTTCTCAAGGGCAATAGTCATTTAATTAAAGCCAGGATATCCATCTAAGAAGCAATAATACTTCTTGCACGCGAGTCGATCTAACATCTGATAATGAAATGAGGAGAAAATGATCTTTTTTGTGGCTGCATTGAGGCATTTGTAGTCCATACAAATATACCAACCAGTAGGGATACGAGTTGGTATCATATCATTAGCATCATTACGAACCACAATAATGCCACTCTTCTTAGGGACGCAATGAAATGGACTCACCCGTGCACTATCAAAAATTGCATATATAATACATGTGTCTAACCATTTAAGGACCTCCTTCTTAACAACTTCCTTCATCTTTTCATTCAATCTTCTATGTGGCTTAATGGATTGTTTGTTCTCATCATCTAGCTTAATTTTGTGCATACAAAAATATAGACTAACGCCTTTGATGTCAGCAATTGTCCACGCAATTGCACGCTTGTGTCGCTTCAAAATATCTAGCAGCTTAGCTTCTTGTATTACATCCAGAGTTGCAGAGACAATGACTGGTAGTGTCTTTTTATCTCTAAGGAATACATATTTGAGGTTAGTTGGCAATGGCTTGAGTTACAGCATAGAAGCTTCTTCTATAGATGGTTTAAAAGTAGGAGTTGGCCGATGAGTGAGATCTAAGGATTCAACTTGCCATTTATGATGTACTAAAGTAGTGAGAACCTCGACAATGTGGGAGATCATCTTCTACTATTGTCATTGTTGTATCTTCTATAACAAGAAGACTTCAATAATGGAGGTCATCTAGAATAATATAATCAAGAATATCAATATGTTGGCAATCTTCAGGCTTTCTTCCCATAGTAGTAGTAAACATCCCAAATGTGATTGTATTATCATTAACCCTCATTGTAAGCTCTCATTCTGATACATCGATCATTGTCTTTCCAGTAGCTAAAAATAGGCGACCAAGAATAATATGAACATCTTTGTCAGCCTCACAATCTAGAATAATAAAATCAGCTAGGAAAACAAACTTATTAACACGGACCAATACATCCTTGATTTGACAGTCTAGATGGGTCAAAGATCTATCAACCAACTGTAATGTGATTGTAGCAGGCTTCATATCTCCAATACCTAACTTTTGGAAAGTAGAAAGTGGCATTAAATTTATACTAGCCCCCAAATCACAAAGAGCTTTACTAAAATAATGATTACCAATTGAGCAAGGTATGACGAAGCTGTCTAGATCCTTCATCTTTCGTGGTAGAGGGGTAGATATCAACGCATCGCACTCCTCAGTGAGCGCAATGGTTTCTATTGCATTGAGCTTCTTCTCATTGGATAAGACATCCTTCACTAACTTTGCATCGCTCAGGTTCTGTATAAGAGCATCAATCAAAGGAATTTGAACTGTAAGTTGTTGCAAAGTATCATGAAAGAATTGAAATTGATTATCCAACTTGACTTTCTTAAACCATTTAGGAAAAGGCTGAGATGGGTTATCTGGTTGCTACGTCGACATTGGATGTTATGGTGATAACATTGATGTTGAATCAGTTAAAGCATGAGTAATAGGAGAATGAATATTGCTCTAATAAGCACTCAAGTTCTCATTTCCTCTGATAGATCTGCCTTACATCACATCAGATCTCCAGAAAATACGCTTAGGCCGCCATTAATGGAGGATAAAAGCTTGGGAGGAAGAAGATGTGTGAAAATAAGAATAGCTTGTCTTTATCTTTCCTCCAAAATCGTCTTTATATAGCCCACTAAGGAAGGACACATGTCCTACATATTATTTGCATGCTCAGCGTCGTACAATTTATTGTAATAGAATGGACAGTTAGCATATTCGTTCTTATCCTCAAGCAGACTGGAAAGCTAGTAGATGTAGTGTCGAACTGCCTGCAGTGATGAAAACAACCTCCGTATGGATATTAGCAATGTAGCGACAAAAAGGCAAAAATAGGTAGAAATATACAAAACTTGAGTCACAAGAACTAAGTTAGAAAATATGTTGAAATAGACAATGAAAATACAGAAATGGAAGTAATGGATGCTGATGTGTGGACAATAAAACCTATAGATTGAGGGGGAAAACCATGCTTTTTAAAGAGCTATCACCAACTCAGGCATGTCCCAAGGTGAACCACTTGGCGACAACACTCGTATTTGCTCACTTTTATAAATGAGTACTCACTCAAGAACTTCGATCTATGTCATACCTCAAGGTGATATGAACCAACACCGAACTCGACATTACCTCTATCATAGGTTCTAATTCACAATCAAGAGGTAAGCTCGCTCATTCTCTGAAGAGCACCTCAACATCCTCTTAACGTCTGCAACTCTAAAGCTTCAGACCATCAACCCTCATATATACTACGTGGGATAAGAACTGATAAATGTTCAAAAGTACTATTTTTATTACCCGTTTACTCATATTATCATTAGACTTAGGCTCATATTAGTTGCATAATTAGTCATTCATGCATTTATTCATGTTTCTTTCCACTGTTGAGCTTGATTACATAACTTGGTGATTTTTGTGGAAAAAGATGTTGCTTTGGTGTGTTTTTGTGTGTGTGCAGAATCACTTGCCTAAACAAGGCTAGAACCAGTTGCCAGGGCAGTGCATGAAGGAGATTTCGACGCAGTTGCCAGGGCAATGCATGAAGGAGATGCCGAGCTAGCTGCCAAGGCAATTTTCGATAAGGTGATATGGTAGTCGAAATTGATGACTAAATAAGCCCAAGATGACGTGGAGCAAAGTTAAATCCTAAAGGAGTTTGATTTCCATGAAGAGGTTAAAGAGAAATTAAATCCCAAGAAGATAGGAGAAGTTCTAGAAGGAATTTAAATATAATAAAGAATTATATTCTTTAAAGATATTTAATTCCAACTTAACTTCCTCCTCAAGAAGGATTTTGACCTAGCTATCTCCTACCAAGCCGTCAAAGAGAGTTGAAAAAAGAATAGAGGATTTTCGACAACTCCAAAGGGCAAGAAGGGAGAGATTTCGACAATAGAGCAAGGGGGAGAGAGTTCGATTTCTTCTTCCTATTCTTTGCTTCCATTAGATTCATGGTTTGGGGATTATTCTTTGTATACCTTTTAAACCCAACCATGAACTAACTTGATTGGTTGAGGTTATTGTGTTTTGTTGTTGTGAGAAACAATTGGATTTTGTTTAGGTAATAAGAGTTTGCACTTTCAATTCAAGGTTTACTCATTCTTGGTTTTTATTCTTGTTTGCGAGTGAATTGGGAGAGGATCTCGTAACTTCATCTATTTATCTAATATCGGGAGAGTTAGATTCAAGAAATGAATGAGTATGGTCTTTATTCAATCTATTGATGGTGAAGATTAATCTGGCTTAGGAATAAGCTAAGGATTTCAACGGCTAAGAGGAGCGCAAGATTGGTTGTTGTCCACCCTTGATTCACGCAGGGATGTATTTTCAAGGCATGCACAAATAGCTAGAGTTTCGACTTAGGGATAAGAAAAAACCATTGAAGAACGTTCCGCCGAACCTTGAAGTTGCTGCCCAGCCGCCCAAGTAGTTGCCCAGCTAGTCGCCTAGGCAACCATCGATTAGTTGCCAAGGTAACCCCGCTGTGCAATTTCCACGGCAACTGAGTTGCCCTTGCACTCTTTTACCAAGACGATCCAATCGGCTATCACACCTCAACTCACGATAACCTGGCCTATTCTCTTTTATTTGATTTCATCTATTCTTTTAGTCCATTGCTCTTAGTTTACTCGTTAATTAGAACTCCTATTATCAATTGTGTTTTTATTTTCACAATGCAGTAACTTAAGCAAAGTGGCCCAAACCAATCCATGTGGAGACGATACTCGATACTCATATCACTTTATTACTTGCGACGTGTATACTTGCACAATTGCGTAGCACTTAAAACACGCAACAAGTTTTTGGCGCCGCTGCCGGGGATTGGCAATTGGTGTTAGTTGTTTTTTTTATTGCATTTTTTTCTTCTTAGTTTTACTAACTTTTTTTGTTTGTTTTATAAAAAAAAAATAATTAGGTGCGCTACAAGTTAAGGGACATCAACATGTCGGGAAATAAAAGCCGATCTATTCGAGAGTTGATGTTGGAAGATATGAATCAATCCAATCAAGAGTTTCTTGCACCCTTTGATGATTACCTATACCAACCGAGAAAAGCCCAAAGAGCCTATACCGTGGAAAAATCTTGTGCTATGTGTGGAGAACATCATGTGTTTGAAAATTGCCCTCACATTTTCGGTGCATATGACTACATGGAGGACCATAGAGGGAACCATCAGCAAAATTCTTCACGGTATGGTCAAAAAGCTCAAAAATTTTTTTACCATAACAATTTTGCCGCAGCAACAGATATGCCATGACAATGTAGTCCTTTTCAAGAGCATTCCAATTCCTTGGAGGAAACGTTGCTAGCTTCCTTGGCTAGACTTGACGGATCAATTGAAGAGATTCGAGAGCTATCAAAGTCCATGGATACGAGGATAGCTCAGTGGGATTCAACCTTGGGGGATTCAGAAGATCACTTGAGGAGATCCACATGTGTCATGGATAACATGCACCAACAATTCATTCCTAGGGATACTGAGGTCCCAAGGCAAGATGACAAGGAACAATGCAAGGAAAGCTCTCCGATGTGTGATGAACAACTAAAACCTCAAAGTCGAGAGTATGTTGATGAGAAAGTCTGCCCAACACATGATGAGCCTGAGCAACAAATTGCCTCGGCAATGATTGAGGAACCTGAACAAAGAAATGCCACGACAACACTCAGTGAAGCTGAGAACAACAATACTATAGCAAATTCTGAGGAACCAGATGCCCAAAAGGTTACAATGTTGATGTTGAAGCAGGAATCTTTAGATTGCTCTCATCTACAGTTGCCACGGCAATTGCACGACCACATGCAAGATCAACAAGATGATAATACTTTGCCAATGGAATATGAGCAGGTAATGGTTGAAACTTTTAAATTCTTTAAAAACTCACATCATCCATTGCAGGTATGTCTTGAGGAACTGATGTTGGTAGATTTGAAGCCATCAAAATCTCTACTGATGGAGATGTTTGAGAGGCCAAAAGAAAAAGGTGTTTGGATTCGTAAAGCTTTTCACGAAATTGGTTCTTCCCTTGACTTACAGCAAAATTTGGCAACTGATTGCCACGACAATTGGCTTGAGCAGCAATTGCCACGACAACGAAGACTACATCCAACCATGATATAAGTCGACAAGAATAAGGTAATTGAATGGTTGAGAATGGATATAATTTTTCCTATTAATATATTTGTGCCTTCAGGAATAGAAGCAAGGTGGAGGGCATGCATGGACTACAAGGGAACACGAAAGAAAGACACATCCACCATGGTAACACAAAGGGGAGTAGCTGGGAGCACATTGGCCGAACTCTTTTTGGGCAATATTATCACTCGATGCAGGGTACGGATGGACTATAAGAAGTATCAGAAATGACTCTCCTCAAGTTTTCTCAGATATGCAGTAACATTAGAAGATGCATGATGGCACTCTTTTCAGACATGGTCGAAGACTTCCTTGAGATCTCCATGGATGATTTTTTCATTTTTGGTAATGACTTCAACAGTTGCCTCAGTAATTTAGAGAAGGTGTTAGCAAGATGTGAAGAAATTGATTTAGTCCGTAATTGGGAGAAGTGCCATCTTATGGTAGATGAATGAATAGTGCTCGACCACAAGATTTCATCCAAGGGAATTGAAGTAGACAAAGCCAAGGTGGACGTGATCGAGAGACTACCCCCACCAAGATAAAGTCTTCAATTTTGATGATTTTTGTGCCCAAGCATTTGAAACCCTAAAGGAAAAGCTTGCCTCAGCACCCATTCTCGTTCCACCAGATTGGACGCTACCTTTTGAGCTCATGTGTGATGCAAGTGATTTCGCGGTAGGAGCAGTCCTAGGCTAACGCATAGGAAAGGAACATAAAATCAAGTGGCCCATCCTTATCACGTTTAGAACGCAATAGGGAGGAGGACGCGGATTTAGAGATATGCGATGCATTCCTGGATGAGCAACTTTTACTTGCCTCGGCAACCATGGATGCGCATGCCTCGGCAACCCTCGACGCCGCAGCAACTCTTGACGCGCACGCCTCGGCAGCCATGGATGCGCATGCCTTGGCAACCCTCAACGCCACAGGAGCTCTTGACGCGCACGCCTCGGCAACTCCAGACGCGCACGCCTTGGCAACCACTGATACGCACGCCTCAGTAACCATAGACGCGCATGCCTCGGCAACTCTAGACGCACATGGCTCGACAATCTTGGGAGTAGTCGCCACGGTAGCACATGCCTCGGCAATACCCTGGTACGCGGATTTAGTTAATTTCCTTGTTTGTGGTATTTTACCTTATGGCCTTACTCATCAAGGGAAGAAGCGGTTCCGCTATGATGCTAAGCATTACTTTTGGGACAAGCCCTCTTTTGTTTAAATAATGTGCAGATCAGGTAATACGCCGATGTGTCCCTGAAGAAGAGCAGCAAAATGTACTCCGGTAATGTCATTCTTCACCCTATGGAGGACATTTTGAAGGAACTCGTACCGCGGCCAAAGTTTTACAATCTGGTTTGTATTGGCCAACACTGTACAAAGATGCCCAAGAGTTTTACAAGCAATGTGATCGCTGCCAGAGGACGGGCACTATCACCCACAAACCAATGGGCAAGCAGAAATTTCCAACCAAGAATTGAAGGGTATACTCGAGAAAGTTGTAAATCCCTCTAGGAAGTATTGGTCAGTAAGACTAGATGACGCACTTTGGGCATATCGCACTGCATTCAAAACACCCTTAGGTATGTCCCCCTTCCGACTTGTCTATGGCAAAACATGCCATCTACCAGTAGAAATCGAACACAAGGCATATTGGGCAATCAAGACCGTGAATATGGATTGGGAAAGTGCCGGGCAAAAGCGTTTGTTAGACCTCAATGAGATAGAAGAATTCTGTGCAGTCGCATATAACAATGCACGAATCTACATGGAAAAAACAAAGCAATGGCAGGACAAGAAACTATTGTCGCGGCAATTTTTGCCAAGGAAACTAGTTCTCTTATTCAATTCTCGGCTGAAACTTTTCCCGGGAAAACTAAAATCAAGATGGCCGGGACCATTCAAAGTTGTCAAACCATTCTCCCATGGTGTCGTGATAACCAAGTCCATTACCGACGAATATGAATTCAAAGTTAACGGACAAAGATTAAAGCACTTCAACGGTGTCCATGTAGAACATAACAAAGAAGTTGACACCTTAGGAGATGCATGAGCATGCTCTCCTTTCGATTTTTTATTTTTTTATTTTTTTTGAACTATTTTGTTCTATTATTTTCAGTTATTTTTTTTCTCTTTTTTAGGAGATATTTTATTTTTCTTCATTATCTTCAATTTCCAGGTTTTCTTTGTTTTTTCTTTTCCACAATAAGACTCACAACCAACATGCTAAGGAAATTCATTGCCGACTACTTGCCACGACAACCGCAACAGAGGATGCCCCTACAACTACCTCAGTAGTTGCCACGGCAACAGAAACTACTGATGCCCAGGCAAGTGAACCTGCATCGGCAAACATGGATCAAATCAAAGCAATGCTATTCACACTGTACCAACATTCAACCACCGACTGAAAAATGAATCAAGCAAACGGCACGAAGGAAACTTATCACTCGAGGTGACGACCTCTCCGACTAACTCATTTCGTTTAGTTTCTTTTAAATTTTGTTTCACTTTTACATGCATTGAGGACAATGCTTCTCTCGAGTTTGGGGGGTGTTGGTTTCTAGTTAGTTTCATGTTTAGTTGCATTCATCTTTAGCAATCACATATAGTTTGCATATGTTACTTGTCATGCCTTTAATTGGATTTAATTGCTTAAGACTTGTTGAATATCCAATGATAAATTTTTGCCACTGCACTTAATTGAAAGAACCTTTAATTTTAGGATTGCATGAAAAGAACTTAGAATTTTACTATGATGCTGAATTTTTTTACACGGTTGTGGCTTGTTGATTGAAAGAAACTTAGTGAACTTAGGTTGCTTAAAATTTCCGTAAATTTAAAATTGAAAATTAAAAGTTAAATTCTTGCTAGAGGTGCCCGAAACTGGCTCTAGTAGTTAATGCACATTAAAGAATCGCTAGAGGTGCCTGAAATTGGCTCTAGTCGACTAAAATAAAATGAGAAATTGCTTACTTTGCTAGAGGTGCCCGAAAATTGGCTCTAGTGAAAATAAAAATAAATGCCCCGATAATTAACTTGATAAAAGCCTATTGTTCACATAGAATCTTGAAAATCAACTTGTACACAACTACGCATACACATTGTCACGAGCATTATAGTTTGGTTCCGGGTAATTTTTGTGCTATCCGAAAAATTAAAAGGTGATCATACTTTGTGCCACGGTTCCAAGGTTTGAATTCAAGTTTAAAGCATGTCTTTGATGATTAAAGTCTTGGCAGGTAATTGTTAGTTTGCATTGCTTGAGGACAAGCAATAGTTCGAGTTTGGGGGTGTGATAAGTGTTCAAAAGTACTATTTTTATTACCCTTTTTACTCATATTATCGTTAGACTTAGGCTCATATTAGTTGCATAATTAGTCATTCATGCATTAATTCATGTTTCTTTCCACTGTTGAGTTTGATTACATAACTTGGTGATTTTTGTGGAAAAATATGCTGCTTTGGTGTGTTTTTGTGTGTGTGCAGAATCATTTGCCAAAACAAGGCTAGAACCAGTTGCCAAGGCAGTGCATGAAGGGGATGCCGACGCAGTTGCCAGGGCAATACATGAAGGGGATGCCGACGCAGTTGCCAAGACAATTTTCGATAAGGGATAAGGTGATATGGTAGTCGAAATTGATGACTAAATAAGCCCAAGATGACGTGGAGCAAAGTTAAATCCTAAAGGAGTTTGATTTCCATGAAGAGGTTAAAGAGAAATTAAATCCCAAGAAGATAGGAGAAGTTCTAGAAGGAATTTAAATATAATAAAGAATTATATTCTTTAAAGATATTTAATTCCAACTTAACTTCCTCCTCAATAAGGATTTTGACCTAGCTATCTCCTATTTAAAGGACCAAGCCATCAAAGAGAGTTGAAAAAAAAGAGAGGATTTTCGACAACTCCAAAGGGCAAGAAGGGAGAGATTTCGACAAGAGAGCAAGGGGGAGAGAGTTCGATTTTTTCTTCTTCTTCTTTGCTTCCATTAGATTCATGGTTTGGGGATTATTCTTTGTATATATTTTGAACCCAACCATGAACTAACTTGATTGCTTGAGGTTATTGTGTTTTGTTGTTGTGAGAAACAATTAGATTTTGTTTAGGTAATAAGAGTTTGCACTTTCAATTCAAGGTTTACTCATTCTTGGTTTTTATTCTTGTTTGCGAGTGAATTGAGAGAGGATCTCGTAACTTCATCTATTTATCTAATATCGGGAGAGTTTGATTCAAGAAACGAATGAGTATGGTCTTTATTCAATCTATTGATGGTGAAGATTAATCCGGCTTAGGAATAAGCTAAGGATTTCAACGGCTAAGAGGAGTGCAAGATTGGTTGTTGTCCACCCTTGATTCACGCAGGGATGTATTATCAAGACATGCACAAATAGCTAGAGTTTCGACTTAGGGATAAGAAGAAACCATTGAAGAACGTTCCGCCGAACCTTGAAGTTGCTGCCCAGCCGCCCAAGTAGTTGCCCAGCTAGTCACCCAGGCAACCTCGCTGTGTAAGTTGCCATGGCAACTGAGTTGCCCTTGCACTCTTTTACCAAGACGATCCAATCGGCTATCACACCTCAACTCACAATAACCTGGCCTATTCTCTCTTATTTGATTTCATCTATTCTTTTAGTTCATTGCTCTTAGTTTACTCATTAATTAGAACTCCTATTATCAATTGTGTTTTTATTTTCACAGTGTAGTAACTTAAGCAAAGTGGCCCAAACCAATCCCTGTAGAGACGATACTCGATACTCATATCACTTTATTACTTGCGACGTGTATACTTGCACAATTGCGTAGCACTTAAAACATGCAACAAGAACGTCTTGCAACTTACAAGGCTCTCCTTGAACTAAAATCACAGGAACACGACCTTCACGCTAAAATGCTAATGGTTTCTTGTAGCCATTACCCGCAAATGGGTTCGCCTAGAACCATGAAGCTTCAAGACTCCCGCTTGAAACCAAGGCATACGTCGTGCTCACACGACCAGCCTATACTAAGGGTAACTCTCAAAACTAGGGAGAGTGTAAATCTAACAAGTCTATAGGGACCGTTACTCTCAATCCTCGCTCATTATCTATGGTAAAACCTTACCTATAAGCACTTACGGATATGAAGGAATAACCAATCTAACACCAATTTCTAGATCTTACCACAACACTTGTTCAATGAAAATTAAAACCATTGCATGAACAAGAAATTAAATTCTCATCAATGCAACAACTGAAAACCAAAACAGAACACTGAAGAGCACCTCAACATCCTCTTAACCTCTGAGACTGAACAAGTGTACCATCATCCATCACTGGGCAGTCCTTCGCCATATAACATGGTGCCCGAAACTTATAGTAAACCCTCAAAAGCAAGAAGCACACCCCCAAGGTGATGTCGACAATAATGCTTACAAGCCAGTGGAAGCGAAACTCCGACTAAACCATCAGTACTCTCCTCTAGAGTAGAAATCAATGAACCTCTATGAATCCTCGGTCTAAATCCTTGACTGTCCCTCGAAAGCTAATCGAAAGAAACTCTCTTTGTATCCATCAAAGTAGGGAACCTCATAGACGAAGTCTGAGAATAACTTATGACATCCTGGGTCCCCACAACATGGCCTCTAAAGTTCTTAATCTGACTTGGTGCAGAACAATAAAGTCATTCAAGTGCCTTCGTACTATTGGCTAACTCTAAGAATGTCCCAAGTGGAACCATTATCACGTGAATTTGAAGGTCAACCTTCAATCCATGTTTGAACGTCTTACACCTCAACTCCTCGGTGGCAACCAACTTCGGGGCATAATAGCTCAACCGTAGGAAATCTTTCCACACTCAAACATTATTCAGTCCCCCCAAACTAGGTGCAAGAATTGATCTCTTATCTCATCCACGTGAACCTCACTGATGTACTTCTTCTTAAACTCATCCAAGAAGACATATCATGTTGGAAGTGCCGACTGTTGACCCGACTCAACAGTCTCTCATCATTCGCGTGTATTGCCCTTAAGAAATGAGACAATACAATCGAGGTCGTCCTTCGAACTCCACATAATCTATCTCAGAATCCTCTAAGTGTCTATTAACCACTGGTTGATCTTGATCTGGTCGTCCTCACCCAAACCTTCAAAATCCTTTGGCCCAAAACGGTGAAGCCTCTCAATAGGGGTCTTTCGAGGCGTCTCAGATTGCCTTGGGATAGCTTGCATCACTTGTAAGACATAATAGGTAAGATCATGGAGATGGATCATCCCTCCACTTTCGGTACCTCCTGAAAGGCTCGTGTCCCCAACATTCGGGATAGACTCCTTACAAAGTCTTCTACTTAAGAGACATGGCCCTTCTCACGAATTTCCTGCTCGCGTTTGGCTTCACCCGCCATCAAACTTTGTGAAACACAAGGAAACGAGGTAGTGCCATTAGGATTCCTAGTCGTGGAAGAGTACAACTTAAATTTAGGGACTTGAATTCACTAGACACCTTACCATGACCTCTATATCACCCTAAGATTTCCTAGAACCAGCTAAACATAAGATTTAATACCACTATATGTAACACCTTGATCTCGATCCGAATTTGAAGTATTACATTCATGTCACCCAAAACTGACCCCAACAAAGTTTCCATTAAAAACACAAGTTTAGCCTTTTTTAAAATATTAAATCATCCATAAATTCATATAATTAAATAAGCACTTAAATAAGTTGACAAAAATATGAGCTACAAGTTTAAAATGTCGTATACCAAAAAAATATTTCAAATAGAGTTATAGACTCAATAATGGTAAGGTCCTATAAATACATTAGCCCAAACTAAAATAACAATTATTGTACTCTAAAGTGAACGTGGTGCTGGGAAATCATCGTCGATGTGCTCTTCCAAAAGGTGACCTGTCAACCTACGCACGAAAAACAACATATATGCATGCAGAGCTAACAAAGCTCAGTGGTACATTTTTACTCTACCACAATTCATGAATATCATAAAATAAGCATGCAATATAAATATAGTCGAGAAAGCATAGATAAGGCTTTACTATCTATGAGATATCTTTTAGCCTACACAAGCTAGAGTTTTTAGATCACATATCTCAAGATATCAATAAGCTTACAATAAGTCTTACATACTTCCACAAAGCTTTGCCATACTCGAGATCACATAGCCTATCGAGTTACTCAAGCTCACTCAGCCCATCGAGTTAATACATACCGTACTATGATCACTCAGCCATCGAGTACATAAGATATCATCTATAGAATCCACGTAACATACACAAATACATACATCATCTACATAACGGCCAACGAAGCCTAATTTTACCCGTGCTCACACAGTCGTTAGGTTACTCGTGCTTACACATTCGTCAGGTTAAATGGACCATATTCGGATCACCATAGCCATGGACTTGGATCACATTATCCACAAGTAGTCTTTACCTGAGGTCACTCAGCCTATCAGGTTACTCGAGCTCACTCAGCCTATCGAGTTTATTACTTTATCAAGATCATCATAGCCATAGATAGGTTTCTAACCGCACCTAGATCACTCAACTTGTGGGTATGTCGGATGTACTTGATCACTCAGCCTAAAGTACATATCCTCTTCTATAAGTACCATAGTACCGACTCTAGGACATCTAGATTCTTTCACCATAATCATAAGATAATACATGCTCCTCGAGCATTCATACACCTCACCAAGAAGTAAATGGCGCCAAACCAATCAATCAACAAATGCCCTAAGGCATGGAACTAATCATCATAGTTATATCGAGTCATTATTTACCAAGTTATTACACGTTACACCCATCCATGAGGGTCAAATCTCAGTTTCTCAGTTTTACTATTTATTTTACCACCCTAGAAGCCCATTAGGCCATAATCCTCGAATTATAAGCCCCTTTAACTCAAAATGTATTTTTCAGGCATATTACCTAGTGGATATATATACCCACACAAGTGTACCTATAACACCCCTTTCCCGGCCTAGTAGAGAACTCGGTCGAAAAGTGTTATCGAAAACTTATCTGGAGATCGGAAGTTTAACTGGGTTCGGAATATTATTCAGAATGACTTGTTAATCTCTTTTAAGACTTGTCGATCTAACCTATTAATGGCTTATTCCAATTGGGGTCAATTTTAAACCTTTTCGTACTCAGGGACTAAATTGTAAATTTCACATATTAAGGGACTTAATCAGAATTTATTTTTACAAATCTTCAATTAAACTTACTAGTTACTAGACTGTGAAATTTCGTGACTAACAGAGGTCGTTTACCTGTCCAATTACACTATTCAAATTTAGTGACCATTTTGTAAATTTCTTAAAACTAGATTCTATGTCATTTAACAAAATTAATTAACACCATACCGATACACTTAGGACCGTATCGGTACGCTAAGCCAAATTTCTGAAATTCCAGAACTAGGGGCGATAAGCCCGTATCGATACATCCAAAACTGTGTCGATACGCGTTGACAAAGGTTGAACCGTTTCAGTACACCTCAAGGTCGTACCAATGCAATTAATTTCCCAGACCTCACTACCAAGATTCGTAATGGTACACTCTATTTTGCTATGTCCAATTATGCAAGGCCGTGTCGATACAGCTTGACCAATATCGATACGCCTGTCTTGTAATGACAGATTTTATCTGGTTTTAAGTCAACTTAGCCTGTTGAACGATGTCCAAATTTTACCAAATTTTACAGACAAGTTATAAACACATAAATCTAGCATGTGAAATTTTAGACCGATCCGAATTCATTTACTAGGATTTTACCTTTTGGTGCCTTTAAGCACATTTTAACTAGTTTTACCAATTCAAAACATGCCAACTTTCACATTTGACACTTAGGCACTATTAGGCTATTACACACATATCAAAATATGAAAACATGACATGTTTGAGCCATATTCCACCTTACTAGGAGTTTAAAGCAAATTTTAAGCATACATATGATTGGTGGAAGTGACTTGCAACCGTAACTACACGATCGAGCTTGGAATTCCTTTAAGGCCTTGAAAATGCATGAGACGCTAAACGTTAGGCTTACTTAGCCTAGTGAGGTAGTTATAACAAAAGAAAATATGTTCCTACAATGCATAAATGACATATATACATGCTTGAATGACCAAGGTGTATCATTAATCATGTATAATCATGCACAAGTCAATTATCATAATTCATATACCAAATGCAAAGCATAAATTCATATTATTTCCTTTGATATAGAAACCAATGGATATGCGGATTCCCTTATACACCAAATCATATCGAAGGTAGGCCTTAGCCTTGAGCCGTAGCTCCAAAAAATATCCCTTACACAAACTGACCTTATTTCACCACATATAGGCCGTAGCCCCGAACCATAGTCCAATCCCTTACTTAGTGAGCTCAAATAACCCTATAACATGCCAATTGTATCCATAACTCACAATGTCCAAGATTACACATTTTGTCATAAACCTTACCTTGTGCCCATAGGCCATAACATATCGGAATGGCAAAATTGAGCCTTAGCTCCACATATCATATCATAATATGTTCATATCATAGTATATTGATATCAATTTCACATATATAGCATTCCTCGAATATCAAATACGAACTTACAATGCTTACTATTAGCGTCCACATATGCTTGCTCTACTTGAGCCCTTAACCAACAATGCAAAATCAACGTAAAACAAATGCAACAGGATGGCACCTAGCCTATCCCTTGACACAATTACACTCACCTAGTGCACGGAAGCTTTTAGGGATCCCAGATTTTGATTTATTTGCTCCTAAACTTGATTAGGGATGATGGATTGGTTTCCTTCGATTCTTGCTAGAAAATAACACAAAGAATCGTTATAATCAACATAACGACATCAACACTCATTTCAAAGATTAGGCTTAGTAATTCGACTCGAAATTAAATTCAAAATATTTATGGAATTTGATAATTGATTTAGGGCTTTTACTTACCCAATCGATGGCTATGCTATGGAGGTTTCAAATCAAAGAAAACTTGAGCCTAAAGTAGTCAATAATAGAGGTGTGTGCTTGCTTAGGGTTGAAGACAACAATGGTGGTGCTAGCTTGGTTTCCTTTGAATTTTGATTTTGGGAAGTTCAAATAAGGTAAAGGGCTTTTTCCAATTCATTTTAAGAGACTAAATCCCTTAATTATTGTTCCACCTCACCCCTAGCCAATGGAAAGGTTTCCTTTGGCCAAAGGTTTGCTTAGCCCAATCCATTACTTTCCTTTCTTTCAATTTGACAATTTGATGACTATTAGTCATCTGTTCTGAGTTATTTCACGTGGGGGAGGCTAGCAAGTAGGTGACTCAGTACCTTAATTCCCATATCCTTTCAATTTAGTCGCCAAAATAGATTTCTGCAAGGACTCGTATCGATACACCTTATGGTCGTATTGATACGGCTAAGCTAAAACATGTAAGTTAATTATGGACAATTAGGCTGTATCGATACTGGTCTTATCGTATCGATATGCCTACCTTATTTTCAACATTTTTAGCTTTGAATTTCTTACAAAAAAAGATCTCCACGATTTAGATTAAGCCCTGCTAGTTTTCATTACTTACAAAATGGGGTACAAAGATTTAAACATTCACATTATTTGGGTTAAATTGATGCAAAATTTTGATCACCGTAACCTATCTCCGACTAGGCCGGTTTTCGGGATGTGACAACTTCCCCCTAAGAAAATTCGTCTTCAAATTTTCACTATAGTTGAACAGATGAGGGTACTGCTTTCGCATTGTCTCTTTCGGTTCCCACGTTGCTTCCTCACCCGATTGACTTCTCCAAAGGACTTTCACTATGGGTACAGACTTATTACGAAGCTTCTTGACTTCTCGTGCGAGGATCTCTTTCTCGTACGTTAGATTGGACTGGATCTCCACAGACTCTGGTTCAATCACGTGGGAAGGATCAGACCGGTACTTCTGTAACATAGAGACATGGAACATATTATGGATCCTTCTTAACTCTTCAGGGAGGGCTAGTCGGTAGGCAACAGGTGCAACTCTTTCGATCACCTCGAATGGGCCAATGAAACGAAGACTCAACTTCCATTTTTTGCAAAAATGAAGGATCTTCTTCCACGGAAACACCTTAAGGAAAGCTTTCTAACCAATGTTGTACTGGATGTCCCTTCTTTTCAAATCAGAATAAGCTTTCAGCACAAGCATTATAGTTTGATTCCGAGTAATTCCTCAGTTTTCTGAAAAATAAAAAGCCAATCATACTTTGTGCCCCAGTTCAGAGAATTGAAATCAAGTTCAAAGCTAAGTTTGTGAAAATTGAAGTCTTGGCAGGTAATTATGAGTTTGCATTGCTTGAGGACAAGCAATAGTTTGAGTTTGGGGGTGTGATAAGTGTTCAAAAGTACTATTTTCTTACCCTTTTTTACTCATATTATTGTTAGACTTAGGCTCATATTAGTTGCATTGTTAGCCATTCATGCATTAATCCATGTTTCCTTCCATCGTTGAGCTTGATTACATAACTTGGTAGTTTTTGTGGAAAAGATGCTGTTTTGGTGTGCTTTGTGTGTGTATGTGCAGGATCACTTGCCAAAGCAATGCCGAGCTAGTTGCCAGGGCAATGCATGAAGGATATGCCGAGCTAATTGCCAGGGTAATGCATGAAGGAGACGCCGAGCCAGTTGCCATGGCAATTGTCGACAAAGAGAAAATGCAATAGGGATGTCGAAATTAATGACTTTACAAGCCCAAGATGACATGGAGCAAGGCCCAAGCCCAAAGGAATTTGATTGCCATGCAGAGATTAAAGAAGAATTAAATTCCAAGAAGATAGGAGAAGTTCTAATAGGAATAAAATTATAATAAAGAATTATATTCTTTAAAGATAATTTAATTCCAACTCAAACTCCTCCTCAAAGAAGGACTTTGGCCTAGCCCTATAAATAGCAAGGAGATTTCGACAACTTGGAGAGAGAGCATTAGGGAAATTTCGACAAGTCCAAGGGAGAAAGCAAGGGATTTTCGACAAGCTTCATCTTTTCTTCCTTGTTCGATTGGGTTCATGCTAGGGATTGTTTATCTTGTGTTTCTTTGGAACCTAGCCATGAACTAAATTTACTTGGCTATGGTTATTGTGTTTTGTGGTTGTGAGAAACTATTGGTTTTGTTTAGGTAATAAGAGTTTGCACTTTTCTATTTCAAGGTTTATTCATTCTTGGTTCTTATTCTTGTTTGCGAGTGAATTGGGAGAGGATCTCGTGATTTCATCTATTTATCTAATATCGGGAGAGTTAGATTCAAGAAACGAATGAATATGATCTTTATTCAATCCAATGATGGTGAAGATTAATCCGGTTTAGGAATAAGTTAAGGATTTCAACGGCTAAGAGGAGCGCAAGATTGGTTGTTGTTCACCCTTTATTCACGCAGGGATGTATTATCAAGGCATGCACAAGTAGCTAGAGTTTCGACTTAGGGATAAGAAGAAACCATTGAAGAACGCTCTGCCGAACCTTGAAGATTGCTGCCCAGACGCCCAAGTAGTTGTCCAACTAGTTGCCCAGGCAACCATCGATTAGTTGCCAAGGCAACCCCGTTGCGCAAGTTGCCACGGCAACTGAGTTGCCCGTGCACTCTTTTACCAAGACGATCCAATCGGCTATCACACCTCAACTCACGATAACCTGGCCTATCTCTCTCATTCGATCTCATCTTTTTATTTACTTAATTGCTTTCTAGATTAGTTATTAGTTAAAACTTCTATAATCCTTTACTTGTGTTTTTACTTTTTACAGTGCAAGAGACTAGATTCTTGAAGTGACACCAATCCTTGTGGAGACGATATCTTTTATACTATAACTTGCGATGTGTATACTTGCACATTTGCGTAGCACTTATTACGCGCAACAGTTACCCGAATAACCCTTTCGGATTGACCATCGGTCTGAGGATGGAAAGTAGTGCTTAGGTTCAGTCGGGTTCCCAAAGCCTCTTGTAGGGTCTTCCAAAACCGGGATGCAAAACATGGATCACTATCGGAAATAATGGACATAGGAAATCCGTGCAAATGGATAACTTCTCGAATGTACAACTCAACAAGCTTAGGCAAGCCGAAGTCTATTTTCACCGGAATAAAATGAGAAGATTTGGTGAATCATACTACAATGACCCAAATAGCATCATTTTTCTTCGGTGTCATTGGTAGACCACTTACGAAATCCATTGTAATACGTTCCCATTTCCACTGTGGAAGCTCAATAGGTTGAAAGAGACCAGTAGGCACCTTGTGCTCGATTTTAACTTGTTGGCAGGTCAGACACCTAGCAACAAAGTCTGTGATCTCACCTTTCATACCAGACCACCATACAACTCATTCAAGCCTTTATACATCTTGATAGCTCTAGGATGAACAGAGAAATGACTCGAATGAGCTTCACTCAAAATCTAGTTCTGAAGATCATCTTCGTCAGGGACACAGATACAATTTCGAAAACACAATAATCTTTCAAAATTCATAGCAAAGTCAAGATCGAACTTATCTTTGATCTTAGCAATAAGAGTTTGCAACTCCTCATCAGATTCTTGAAGTGCTTTGATTCGAGACAAGATGGTTGACTGAACTCTCAATTTAGCCAATAACTTTCCATGCTTCTTGAGCCAGAAGTGAGCATTCAAACATCTCAGGGAGAGAGTTG
The DNA here is from genome assembly GCA_019671005.1 of Hibiscus mutabilis. Lineage (NCBI taxonomy): Eukaryota > Viridiplantae > Streptophyta > Magnoliopsida > Malvales > Malvaceae > Hibiscus > Hibiscus mutabilis. The sequence goes on from CM033714.1 coordinate 27,704,052, forward strand.
GCTTCCGACTTAAAGCGTCAGCCATAACACTGGCCTTACTAGGATGGTAATCAATGACCAAGTCATAGTCTTTGAAAAGCTCCATCCACCGGCACTGACAAATGTTTAACTCTTTTTGAGTTAGAAGATACTTCAGGCTCTTATGATTGGTGTACAAGTAACATTTCTCACCGTAAAAATAGTGCCTCCAAATTTTTAAGGCAAACACAACAGCAGCTAACTCTAGATCATGTGTCGAGTAGTTCAGCTCGTGGGGTTTAAGCTGACGTGAAACATAGGCAATAACTTTTCCTTCTTGCATAAGTACACAACCTAATCCCAGATGGGATGCATCATTGTATACGGTGAAGTCTTTACCTGACTTGGGTTGCACCAAGACATGGGCATAGGTTAAGACTTGCTTAAGCTGATCAAAACTCTTTTGTTGCTCTATTGTCCATACAAAATGAATTTTTTTTATAGAAAAGCTTCGTCAAGGGCGTAGCAATCATCGAGAACCCTTTAACAAATCTACGGTAGTAGCTTGCAAGGCCTAGGAAGCTACGAACTTCCCCAACACTCTTTGGAGGAATCCAGTCAAGAACTGCTTGAATCTTCTTTGGGTCCACCTGAATTCCCGCAGAAGAAATCGCATGCCCCAGAAAGGACACTTCAGATAGCCAGAATTCACATTTACTAAACTTAGCATACAGTTGTTTCTCATGGAGAGTCTAAAGTACAATCCGGATGTGTTCTTCGTGAGTGGTAGTGTCCTTGGAATAGATCAAGATGTTGTCTATGAACACAACCAATAATCTATCCAGATAGGGCCAGAATACACGGTTCATCAGGTCTATAAAGGCTGCAGGTGCATTGGTAAGCCCCAAAGGCATTACCAAGAACTCATAGTGGTCATATCTAGTTCGAAAGGCAGTCTTTGGAACATCAGACTCCTTCATTTGCATTTAATAGTATCTAGATCGTAGGTCTATCTTAGAGAAGATAGAAGCACCTTTTAACTGATCGAACAGGTCATCGATCCTTGGTAACGGATACTTATTCTTGATCGTTACCCTATTCAATTGACGGTAATGAATACATAGTCGCATCGATCCATCTTTCTTCTTGACAAATAAAACCGATGCTCCCCGGGGTAAAGAACTCAGTCGAATGAATTCCATATCCAAAAGGTCTTGGATTTGGGCCTTCAATTCTTTTAATTCAACCAGAGCCATCCTATATGGAACGGTGGAGACTGGTGTAGTCCCCGGCTCACTTCAATCCCGAATTCTACTTCTCGAAATGGTGGGAGTACCGAAAGTTCATGGGGAAAATATTAGGGAATTCTTTTAGTACCGGTACATTCTCAAACTTTGGATCTTCTTTAGACTCCATTGTACACAAGGTAGCCTTACTAGGCTCGGATTAAGTTTTCATCAAGGTTATGCTTTCTTTGCCAAGTCCACGGAGGTATAGCTTTTTCTTCAAACAATTTACCCAGGCTTGATGTTCAGCTAGCCAATCAAGGCCTAGGATAAGATCGAATTCACGGAAGGGAAACGCCATCAAATTAGCCGAAAATGGGATCCCTTGGATCCTCCAAGAAAAAGCTTTACAAATCGATCGAATAACCACACTATCTCCTAGTGGGTTAGAGACAACAATCTTGGAAGTGACTAGTTCGGATTCTAAGGCATACTTTGCAATCAATGGTTCACTAATAAAGGAATGCGTAGAACATGGATCCACTAATGCATAAACATGATCATAACATAATTTCACTATACCTACAATCACATCTGGTTGTCCCCCTATGTCGAGGAGAAGTCGAGTATGATTCGTTCATAGCACGCATATCAGTGGGTGCAGACATTTTCAAATCTATTCATACAAAAAGGATTTAATCGTGTAATTTGCAAGTCACAGATAATATATACAAAAAAACTCCTATGTGGCATATGCACTTACAGACTCGACTAAACTTATTCAAAAATGTAATACCCCTTCCTAGCCTGGTAAAGAACCAGGTTGGAAAGTGTTATCGAAAACTTATTCAGAGATAAGTTCCGGTGATCAGAATTTTGCATCGATTCAACCCAAACAATGTGAATGTTCAAATCTTTGTACCCCCTTTTGTAAGTAATGAAAACTAGCTGGGCTTAATCTAAATTGTGGGGATCTTTTTGAAAGAAATTCAAAGCTGAAAATATTGAAAATGAGCCAAGCATATCGATACGGTAAGACTAGTATCGATACGGCCTAACTGTCCATAACTAACTTACCTATTTTAGCTTAGCCGTATTGATACGGCCATAAGGTGTATCGATACGGGACCCTGCAGAAATCTGTTTTGGCGACTAAATTGAAAGGATATGGGAATTAAGGTGCTAAGTCACCTACTTGCTAGCCTTCCCCACGTGAAATAACTCAGAAAAGATGACTAATAGTCATCAAATTGTCAAATTGAAAGAAAGGTAAGGAAAGTAATGGATTGGGCTAAGCAAACCCTTGGCCAAAGGAAACCTTTCTATTGGCTAGGGGTGAGGTAGAACAATAATTAAGGGATTTAGTCTCTTAAAATGAATTGGAAAAAGCCCTTTACCTCATTTGAACTTCCCGAAAGCAAAACTCAAAGGAAACCAAGCTATCACCACCATTGGTGTCTTCAACCTTAAGCAAGCACACACCTCTCTTATTGACTACCTTAGGCTCAAGTTTTCATTGATTTGAAACCTCCATAGCATAGCCATCGATTGGGTAAGTAAAAGCACTCAATCAATTATCAAATTCTATAAATATTTAGAATTTAATTTCGAGTCGAATTACTAAACCTGGTCTTTGAAATGAGTGTTGATGTCGTTATGTTAATTATAAAGATTCTTTGTGTTATTTTCTAGCTCAAGAATCGAAGAAAATCAATCCATCATCCCTAACCAAGTCTAGGAGCAAATGAAACAAATTCAGGGAACCCTAAAAGCTTTTGTACACTAGGTGAGTATAGTTGTGTCAAGGGATAGGCTAGGTGTCGTCCCGTTGCATTTGTTTTACATTGATTTTGTATTGTTGGTTAAAGGCCCAATTAGAACAAGCATATGTGGATGCTAATGGTAAGTATGGTAAGTCCTTATTTGATATTCGAGGAATGCTATATATGTGAAATTGATATGAATATGCTATGATATGATATGAACATGTTATGATATGATATGTGGAGCTAAGGCTCAATTTTTCCATTCCGATATGTTATGGCCTATGGGCACAATGTAAGGTTTATGACAAAATGTGTAATCTTGGACATTGTGAGTTATGGATACAATTGGCATGCCATAGGGTTATTTAAGCTCACTAAGTAAGGGATTGGACTACGGTCTAGAGCTACGGCCTATATGTGGTGAAATAAGGTTGGTTTTTGTAAGGGATATTTTCCGGAGCTATGACTCAAGGCTAAGGCCTACCTTCGATATGATTTGTTGTATAAGGGGAATCCGTGTATCCATTGGTTTTTATGTCCAAGGAAATAATATGAATTTATGTTTTGCATTTGGTATATGAATTATGATCATTGACTTGTGCATGATTATACATGATTAATGATACACCTAGGTCATTCAAGCATGTATATATGTCATTTATGCCTTGTAGGAACTTATTTTCATTTGTTATAACTACCTCACTAGGCTAAGTAAGCCTAACATTTTAGTGTCTCATGCATTTTCAAGGCCTTAAAGGAATTCCAAGCTAGATCGTGTAGTTGCGGTTGCAAGTCACTTCCACCAATCATATGTATGCTTAAATTTTTCTTTGAACTCCTACTCAGGTGGCATATGGATCAAACATGTCATGTTTGCATATTTGATATGTGTGTAATAGCCTAATAATGCCTAAGTGTCAAATGTGAAAGTTGGCATGTTTTGAATTGGCAAAACTAGTTAAAATGAGCTTAAAGGCACCAAAAGGTAAAATCCTAGTAAATGAATTCGGATCGGTCTAGAATTTCACATACTATTAGATTTATGTGTTTATAACTTGTCTGTAAAATTTGGTAAAATTTGGACATCGTTCAACATGCTAAATTGACTTAAAACCAGATAAAATCTGTCATTACAGAGCATGCGTATTGATACGGGTTAAGATGTATCAATACGGATATTGGCAGTGAGGTTTGGGAAATTTATTGTATCGGTACGGCCTTGAGGTGTATCGAGACGGGTCAACCTTGGTCAACGCGTATCGATACAATTTTAGATGTATCGATACGGGCTTATCACCCCTAGTTCTAGAATTTGAGAAGTTTGGCTTAGCGTACGGATACGGTCTTAAGTGTATAGGTACGGTGTTAATTAATTCTGTTAAAATACATAGAATCCAGTTTTCAGAAATTTACAAAAATGGTCACTAAATTTGAATGGTGTAATTAGACAGGTAAACAACCTCTGTTAGTGACGAAATTTCACAGGCTAGTAATCGGTAAGTTTAATTGAAGATTTGTAAAAAGAAATTCTAATTAAGTCCCTTAATATGTGAAATTTACAATTTAGTCCCTGAGTATAAAAAGGTTTAAAATTGACCCCAATTGGAATAATCCATTAATAAGTTAGATTGTCAAGTCTTAAAAGAGAATAACAAGACATTCTGAATAAGATTCCAAACCCGGTTAAACTTTTGATCTTCGAATAAGTTTTCGATAACATTTTTCGACCCGGTTCTCTACCAGGCCAGGAAAAGGGTGTTATAGTACCAATATGCCATTTTGGGTATCGATACTCACCCTATACGTATCGATACACGACTTCACATGTGAAGGGGTTCAACCAGCAAACCTGTACTGGTACATGGGGAACGTGTACCGAGACCCTATTGGTACCGATACGCCCTAAGAGTACCGATAAGTTTTTTAGCTACTGGTTCTAAATGTTACCCCCAAGACATGCCTATGCGCTGCACTGAATCTAGAAGGTCACACAAAAGAAATCCACATAAAGAATATTTTTTTTCTTTAAATACATGTTAAACTATAAAACAAACTTCTGTTTAAAATACCCTCTCCGAAAAATCATTTAAACATATAATAGTAATTTCAAAAAGTGTTCTACAAACACTATCATAAAATAATACACGACATACATGCCCACTAACTGTACCAGTACCGTACTTCAAAAGTAGTGTCGAGAGAACTCCAAACACAGATGTCGGTCACTATACCATGATAGATTTGTTCTAACCTGCGATGGTAAAAATAGCGTGAGCTTCGGAAAGCTTAGTAATATAGAATTATCAATAGATGCTCAAGGCACAAGTAGGTATATGGCAGAGTATAAGGTTATCATGATGTTCTGGGTAACCATATACTTCAATTACAGTTTACTATTTCAAATAAACATTATATCTAAAGTTAACAAAATTGTTCTTTATTCGACCACCGAGTATCAGGTGAGAAGCCTATAAACCAGAGAATCAGAAAAGTAATGGATTAAGGAACTTAAACCAATGAGATTAGTGTGTGTTCCGACAGTGCAGAGCTATTACACGAAATATAACAATGCAGTAAACATTTTATTTTGAGAGCATATGTTTCAAGTAGCAATAATGTTCATTTTAATTCTCTATCTACCCTTCAACCGAACTCCGGTATTCAGTTCCCCATAACTACATCTATAAGGGCGTTAACCCATGCCCATTGGGCATAGGTGCCAACCTAAGGGAATACCTTAGGTGTAGTACGATAGGAATCACCCTAGTCGGAGCATAGGAACCTGTAACGATAAGGAATTACCCTAGCTGAAGCATAGGAACCTGTAACGGTAAGAAATTACCCTAGCCGAAGTATAAAAACCTATAACGGTAAGGAATTACCCTAGCCGAAGTATAAGAACCTGTAACGGTAAGGAATTACCCTAGCCGAAGCATAGGAACCTGTAACGGTAAGGAATTACCAGCTGGATCAGGGTTGAACCTGCGGTAACTTTACACTCTATCCTAAGTACGCCAGTAATAGTCAAGGCAGTGATAACAATAATAATATTAATCAGTAGTATGCAGTAGTAACAGTAATCGATAGTAATCGGTAATAACAGGAATCACTAGTAATCGATAATAGTAGGTAATAATAGTGGTTGGTAGTAATAGGTAATAACAGTAGATATAACTCAAACTTTAGTTTTTCAGTGAAACAGTAACTAGAGAGAACAATTTTTCAGTTCATACACAGAGGTATATCTTAGACAGATAAAAGTCATATTTCAAATCGGAGAGAAAATTCATGTGCACTTGGAACACACTAGATGGAATAATTTATTTCTCGGAGATACTTGGTATTTACAAAAAGGAGAGACACGTAACTTCTGACAAATTTTGAACATATTTCAAAGACGAGGTCCCTATAAAAAGAGGCTTGGTAATCAACGTCTCCATCCAAGAATTCAAGAATTGCTATATTAAGATCATTCAAGACATCAAAAATATTAAGGATGTTCTGATCATTTTGGCCAATGAGGGCATTTTGCTCATTTGACATTTAGGGCCATTTTTGTAATTTAACCTTGATAGGGTAAGTGGGTGATTTACTGCTGAAAATCACTGACAGCTTGCTAGGCTTTCAAGCTCATTCCATTAACCACGTCTCATTAAAGCATTACTTCTCCAACATTCAGATAGGTACACCTCACATATGTTCGTTATTTAGTTCTACCTGTATGGTATAGCTAAACGGGTCATCGTCTCAAATTATCCTGGAATGAGCCTTGAAGGGTTGAACATGTATTCGAGCGGTATTATTTCATTATCGTAACAATATTAAAAAGTTTGATTTACATAGGGGCATTACAGTTTTTTGTAGTCTATCAACATTTCAAAATTTCCAAGCTTTCACACATTTCAAGTGGCATATGTATTTCAATCATTTAACTATTCGTTAGTGTTTCAGTCATTCAAGTACTTTCAAAATTTCCAACAATTCATTCATTTCAGAACTCAAGGATTTATCCATCATTTCAGTTAATTTGGTAAATCCCAGTGTCTAAGGTTATTTATGTCATTTCAATTATTCCGATCAATTCATTCTTTATTGTCGTCTAAGTCAGTTCAGGAATACAAAGAACTTCCCGTAAATTTATCATTAAGTGTTCATCCAGGATACGAAAAAAATCCAATTGTTTTGTTATAACACATATCTGCATCTTGATACCGAAGTTTTTCCCAATAGATCAAGGATTTCATATAGGGTAATTATTTTTTCAGATCAAGTGTAAATTTCATATCATTTTTAGGGCATTTTAATCATTCTTAACGAAATATTTCAGATACCAAATCCTTTAGCACTATTTGTCACAACCATGCATACTCTAATCAAATGCCAACATGTTTCGTAAAGTATGCAAGAGCTAGTAATGTATTACCTCGGCTCAAAGCTACATCGATTAACCTTTGATACTCTTCTCGGTCGCTCATAGAGTCGAACTCAACGTCCCTCGATATCTCGAATACATGGCAAAACAATTTATATTAGAAATAGAACTTAAACGTGATAATCAGATCTATCTAAAAGGTCAAACGTAGAATAATAGTTTACCGGGTTCGAATTTAGCGAAATAGACTTCAAAAACGGACTTAGGACGTCGAAAAACATAAAACATGACTTTTCGAGAAAAGTTGACTTTTTTGTCAAAGTTAACGATCAACTGTTAGGTCAACGCTGACATCATCTTCTAATGTCATCAGTCAATGCTGACATCAGTTGTCAACGGGTTAATAGTCAACCGAGTTGACTCGAACGGGTTAACTCGCTAAGTTGACTCGAGCGAGTTTGACTCAGTCAACTGAGTCAACTCGATCAACGAGTCAGACTAGATCAAACTGGGTCGAGTCAACTGGTCAGGTCTGTCAAACAGGTCAGACCGGTCATACGGGTTGGATGGACCGAGTCGGGTCAAGACAACCTGGGTTGAATCTGGATCGATATGGACTGGGCTCAAGTGACTAGGTCGGATTTAGAGTACTGGGCCAAGTTCAAACCGGCCCAGTTCAGGTTGGGTTCAACTTAGATTAACGGATTTGGGCTCAGGTTGCAGACCGGACTTCGCTCAAGGAACTGGGCCTTAACAGACTAGCCCAAATCGCAACAAGCCGGTCTAGTCGACTAGTTTAAGACCGAGTCAACTCGGTTCGGGTGGATGGATCGATTCAAGGCCGGTTCACCTAAAGGCTGACTCTGTGATGGCTGGAAATCACCACTAACGGCGTGTGTATCCCACGCGCGGTCTGAACTGGCCAGAAAACACCATAGACAATGGCCATAACCCATTCTAACCACCAAACACCGAAATATATTGAACCAACCAAGTTAAACTCAACAAAACTAAAGGAAAAGCCTTACTATACTCACCCTTTTCGGAAATAAAAATGTAACTCTGGCGAAGCTTAAAACGGTGACGATCGGAGATCGAAGGTTGGGGGTTTTTCTTGCCTTGGCACAAGGAATACAACGGTGGTGCAGGCTTCACGAACGGACAGCCACTATGGCCGAAAAATCATGAAAATAGTGGCCAAAAAATATTTGGATATTGTCGAACCTTGCCATGGCTCTCTATATTGAACGGTTGGCCAGAGCTGGGAGTGGCGGCCAGAGGATTGGTTGGGATGGGACGACGGTCATAGAGACATAGGCTGTGAGCGGCACAGACTGGCGGTGAACGGAGGACGGTGACTGAACGGTGATGGCGGTGGGGTGAAAAAGTCTTTGGTACTCTCCCCCTAATTCTCGATGAGAATGAGACTAATCCCGATGATGGGGGTAGTTTAGACTTTTATTTTTAGCTAACCCTCCCCAACTTAGTTCAAGATTTAGCTAAGTTCAATCTTGACAAACATGGGCACTTTGCCCAGCGGTTTAACACACATGTGGGAAAGGGGAAAGTGAGGTCGTGAGTTCAAAACCCCACAATTGAATTCGAGGCTCTAGAAATCACTTCCCAAGCTCACAAAATGTAACCTTTAACCTCTTAATCCAATCCTACATCTTGTGGAGTTGATTATGGTGATTTGCTACCCTTTTTACACCTTATTAACATTTAATCTGTGATTTACCATTAATGAAGCTTTAAGCTACCAAACACCAAATCTAGCAATCCTAAACCATAAATCAAGCAAGACATTCATTTTATGATCCTCAAGAAGAGTATGAGATAGAGATGTACTGACCTTAAGCAATAAATATGAAATTAGCTCTTACACAAGCCCCATTGGACTTCCTTCCTTGTCTCAAGCTTGAAGAAGCTCTTCAACCCCTACCACTCACCATACAAACAAGAAATTCGAACCAAAGCTTAATCTAGCATGAAGGAATAGATTAACTACAAAAATACAACCTTTAGAACAAAAGAATAACTCCATAAATCTTTCCAAGCTTAAATCTTCAAAAACCTATTTTTGAAACCCTTGCATTCTTACCTCAATATTATGTTTTTCCCGAAGCTCATGAGGAGAAGATCAACGTACTTGAATCTTGGTTCTTAAAGGAAGAAATGAGTTTATCTTGAACCTTTAAGCTTTGTTAGCCATGAAGTTGGGAGAAGAAAGATGAAAGAAGATGGTGGAGAAAAATGGGAAAAGGGTGATCTCACCAAAATGTTTCCTTGTCTGCCAACTTAAAATCTGATGTGAATACCAACAAAACTAAGAGAAGATCAACATTTCTTTTGGAAATTGGTATATTCATCACTTAAAGCCCCCAACTTCCATCATTCTTCCAAAATAATCACAACACAAGCCCATGTAGCTCAAATCTCATCCAACAAGGCTCAAACTTAGCCCAAAGGTTCCAATCACTCCAACTAAAATGAAGGTCCGTAACCTGGGTCAACGTCCAAATTATTGACTCGAAAATTCGAGTCGCTACGTTCATCTTACTAGAGGTGTATGCAACAGTGCACTCGAAAGCTGAAAGTTTCTTTAAAACTTCATAATCAATGGGCATGTGCAGTAATGTAATAATTCAAGCAGAAAGTGTTCTCATTTTCTTTGCAGATTCATGAAATATACAAATATTTAAGAAATTTTGTCAAGTTAACACCAAGCCAATGAGAAATCAATCGTGCACCAACCTATAAAAAATTAAAAGAAAAAATACTCAATAAAATTCAATTATAATTAAAAGTTAAGTGATAAAAATGTAAATTTACCGTTAGTATATCTTAAACATTTAATATCAAATTGACTTTTTTTTACAAATATATAATATAAAGTGACAAGATTGAATCTTTAAAGTCTTTACCAAAATGTAAACTTACTCAACTACGAACAAGCTTCGATAGAAATCACATTAATCTAATAAGTGATGGAGTCAGAATTTTCATATAATAGGTCGGTAAAAAGTATGAGGTACGGATGATTCTCATACTACTACAATAAATATTGCTGACTATCTACCTCAACAAATTAAGTGTGATTAATTCTAATATTTCTTATAAAAAAATTAAAAATTCTATATTACCTCTTAAAAATCGGATACCCAATGAATAAAATGGGTCAATTGAACCACAAATGTTAAAGTAGATCTACCCATGAATCTAAATCATACGTCTTTGTAACCCTCTTAACCTAATTATTACGGACCATGAGTTTCGAGTTTTCAAAGTGTTCACCGAATCCAATGGGTAGTTGCTGGAAATCTTTTCTGTGTTTAAAGAGACATAGGGTAGTTAGGTTATCTACAATTAAAGGCAGTTAAAAAGGGTTATAGACATTGCGGTGAAAAGCTGTTGCCATATTCATTTCGGAGTGTTTTTGTCTGATTCTTCTCAGCTTTTTGCATGGCGGGGTCCTTCTTTTAACCTTTTTATTCCATTAAACAATTCTAAAACTTTATTCTCTGTGTCAAAATGTTTGAATATTATCCCTCGAAAAGGATAGCTCTAAGAATGAAACACAGTTTTCTATGTGTGTTTCAACTCTTTACTGATTTGTAAGATTAACTTTTTCCATTTATTTTTTAAATTTTTAGTCACAAATCAATATATCGTTAGTTGAAAAAAAATGAGAATGACAATTGTTGTGTTTTATGTAGAAAATAAATGACGTATTTAGGGGAAAATCTAATATTTTTTCACGTCTTTTAAATTACATATTTTAATTGTTTTTTCGAGAATTTTCTTGTGAATTCAGTCTCAAATATTTTTTATGATTTGAGGATATTAAATTTGTTCTATCATGTTTAAAAAATAGACTTGACTCAATTTCGAATATTATCAAATTAAATGTAACTACTAAATACTGATTTTTAAATCAAACAAAAAGAAAGATAGTCTAAGTTGAAGAGCAAAGGCAAATTGCAATTTGGGATATTTTAGTGGATTTAGGGTCATAATAAGATATGATTAGGCAAACATAACAACACAACATACCACATGGGGGTTGATGAGACAGCTAAAACTAATGATAAAGGTGAGAAAGAAGAGGGAATTAGATTTTGTTTAGGAAGATTTGATTAAAAAAACAAATTATTCGATTTTTTATTTAATTCAGTTCTCTAACTAATAAAGATTTGATTTGATGTGAGGTTCAAGTCTCCATTAACATGATGGGAATATGGAACTTTTGAATGTTTGTTAAAATTATATTAAGATTAGTCTATTGTTTTGTATAGTCATCTTTATTTAAATCATTAATTGATGGATCTAACAAATAGTTTCGGTGGAAAAACAAAAAATATATTCATTTTAAAAAATTCAGGTTTAATTATTCTGTCTATAAGATGAGTGTGTAGTGTCAGAGGGTTAAAAATATGTATGAACAAATACTACATTGTAATCACTTTTAGAATATTCAGAAAATTATTAATTGATTAACTTGAATTTAATACAATAGAAGTCTATTACGTGAACTATCCTTTTAATCTAATTTACTCATTCTATAAGGTTAAAATTTAAATTTTAACTTTATTTAAAAGATCTAGTGCGTTGTCTTATTATATTAAATAGTTGTTAGTAAGATTAACTATTATTTAGTTAAAATGTTATAATATCTGAAATTTTTGAAAATATACAATTAAAAAGGAGTGAATTAATCAATACAACATTAATTTTTTAAATTAATAATTTATTAAGAAAATGGTAAAAACAAAGTTATTGGAAAATATAGATATATAAATTGAAGACAATAGAGTTTTGAATTGCCAAGGAAAGAGCCAAAATATCTACATGCAGAGCAAGAGAGGGAAATATCCAAGAAAAACCAAAAAGGGCATAAACCACAAGAAAAAATAAGGTCAAACAGAGGCTCAAAATAACTCCGAGAAGAAGGAACATGAAAAAAACTAACAGAGATAACAACCTTTATGAATAAAATTTGCCTTCTGCAGCTCGTCGATAATGTTAAAAACTTTTGACTTGGAGACCTCTTTTAAAAGAGCTTTAAAGAGCTTCATTTTGTTTGAAAAACTTTAACTTCGACATCAAATTTACTCATATGTCAAGATAGCTCGAATCGGTTTGAATTAAATGTTGAACAAAAACAAGATTAAATTAGAAATAATCAATAAAATAAATTGAAGTAATGAAATTACAGTAATCAAATAGAAATAAACGAAATACAATTTCGAAATAACTTTACACGGTTGCTGAAGCCTGCTAGAAACGCAGTTTCTTTAAAATAGATTCGACCGCTCTTCGGTGCTAGAGATCTTCAATCGTCGGTCTCCCAGGATATAAACAGCGGATGATTATCTTCAACAGCACGACTGGTAATCACAAACGAATTCGAGCCTTCGACTATCACCAGAAAAATCAATGCAGTTTGGTAGAAGGAAAACGATTTTAGTTGTGTATTAAACCACTGAAAAGGATCATGTATTTATAGGGGAGAATTAGGTCAAACGTGAATCAAATATATTCTGATTTTACCCCTAATTGGATATATGAGTGGGCTGCAAAAATAATTCGAAGTGGTAAAAAGTTTACAGGTCCACGTAGGGCCCGACCAATTCAAACATTCGCGTCGCCCACATCATGAGGGTGCGCCGCAGGCACCCCAACCCCCGAATGGGATTGGATTCACACCCCCCATGAGCGCAAGACGTAGTTTCCATTTAAGTCATTCAATAACCACAGTATATAAACACTTCTCATTCCATTTATCTCATCCATGTGGGATATGGGGGTTTCATTTCCTTTACTCAATTTGCAACCTCTTTACTTTGAGCATCAATTTCTCATTTATTACTCAACCATTCTGAGCATATGAGATACTGTTGTAAAGGTCTCACAGAGTGGATTAAGATCCAATCGAATCCTCATTCGAATCTTCATCTTTACTCATTCGAAATATGGCTCAAAGTTACCATTTTATCATGTTTTTTCAACAATCCCCCACATGGATGAAATTGATGCATTTTATCAAAATATTTTGACTCGATGTGGTGATAGTTTCTACGATTGATAGTTGCATAGGATAAGTAGTTTTCCTCCTTTGAACCTTCCCCTTGTGAAAGTATATTTAGTTTACTAGCTATCTAGTAGACGTGATGTCCTTGAACTATTCAGCCGCTTGTGTAAACGATGATATACCTCACACAACTACCTCTCTGACACGAGTTTTATTTTCATGGTTATGTCCATATGATCGTGGACATTGTCTAGTTCTGCGAAAGTTTGAGAGAACTATGCCCCAATAGTCTCCTTGAAGCGGCCCCACTTCACTCTCACATAAGAGGGTGCGAATCCAATCTCATTTGGGTTGGGTCGCACCCGTACGACGTGGACGACGCGAATGTCCGAACCGGTCGGGCCCTACGTGGACCTGCAAATATTTTACCTCTTCGAATTATTTTTCCTTTTGAAATAGCATATTATGTCGAAATTAAAGGGATAATTTTGGATTGAAATTCGAATTTTGCTTGCAGCCCACTCATATATTCGATCAGGGGCAAAATCAGAATATATTTGATTCACGTTTGACTTAATTCTCCCCTATAAATACATGAACCTTTTCAGTTGTTTAATACACAACTAAAATCGTTTTCCTTCTACCAAACTGTATTGGTTTTTCTAGTGATAGTCGAGGCTCGAGTTCGTTCGTGATTACTCAGTCGTGCTGCTGAAGATAATCATCTACTGTTGTATTCTGGGAGACTGACGACCGGAGATCTCTAGCACTGAAGAGCGGTCGAATCTGTCTTAAGAAATTTGTGTTTCTAGTATGCCTCAACAACTGTGTCTAGTTATTTCAAAAATGTATTTCGTTTATTTCTATTTGATTACTGTAATTTCATTAATTTAATTTACTTTATTGATTATTTCGAATTTAACCTTGTTTTTGTCTAACATTAAATCCATGTTTATTTTTGTATTAATGTTTACATAATTCATAAGTAACAACAAATAATTCTTTTAAATTATAAAATAATAAATCGAGTATACAACATCGTGTTTTCTTTACGTGTTAGGTGTATAATAAACAAGCACCGATAACTCTTTTTTCAATGCATGTTTAGCAAGAACACAATCACTCGAATTTTTAAATAATTTGACTTTGAAACTCGCAAAAACACTCATAATTATAAAAAAGGCTTAATAGGCAAATAGGTGCTCAAACTATTTTTGAGTCAAATTAAGATCTAAAGTTTTATTTCGTGACACATTTAAGATTTGTCATTAATTTTTCCGTTAAAGGACACATGTCACCACCAGAAAAATCCAAAATTATATTAAAAATAAATAAAGATAATTAATTTTCAAAAAATCTTTAAATTTTCCAGATTTTACAAAATAACCCCCATTTTCCAAAATCCCTAAACCCCCAAAACCTAAATCCCAATTTGGGCCAATTTTGCCGTTGATTGCCACGCCGCCGCCCACCACATCGGTCTCCAGACCATTACGACCATTTCTCCCACCATCATGTCGTCAGAAATCGAACGACGGCGTGCGAATTGACGAAATTGTCGAATGGTTATTTTGAACAATTTGCGACGAACGGCGTGTGGGTTGTTCGGGGAGGGAGTGCGTTTCATTTCGTCGCCAGCAACGCGGCCGCCGCCGGCGGGAGTGGTCGAATTTGGGGGGTTTAGGGATTTGGGGACTATTTTGGAAATATTTGAAAATTTTAAGATATATTTTTATTTTTGTTTTCTTTTATTAACTTTATTTATTTTTAATATAATTTTGGGTTTTTCTGGAGGTGACACGTGTCATTTAACAGAAAAATTAACGATGAACCTTAAATTGGTTACGAAATAAAACTTTAGGTCCCAATTTAACCCGAAAAATAATTTAGGCACTTAACTGAAAAAAGAGAGCATAATTTAAGCATCTATTTGACGATTAAGCCTTATAAAAATCAAACACGAATTTTATTAATTTCAACGAAGCATAAACAACCCCGTTTACTTTTGAGACACCATTGGTTTCGTTTCCATTGATTGAATTGTTTATGTTTAAAGTGAAACCAGGAACATGGGATCGCAATTAAGTCAAGCTACATTAGCTTATCTCTTGGTACCTGTACCCCTTGTAAATGTACACTTGGCTCTTAATTTATGCCTTTGATTTTGATTCAACAAATATATGTATAGAGCGAGAATCACGGCCCTTTTATTTAGCAAGCCAATTGAGAAAATCCAGGTTTTAATCCTCTTTTGTCAACATGCAAAGATCGGGTCTTGCTACAACAAGATCATGATTTGCCTAATTATCCAGCTAATTACGGTTTTCTATTATGTTTTGTCTTCCACTTATATCTCTTTCACGTGATTTCAAGGTTTTTTCACCTTCTTTGTATTGATGTATTATAAACGGAGAAAAACTTCAATACAAATATGTGTAAACTAAAGTTTGCACGAGTTTTTAAATTTTAAGAGTTAGATGTTTAATTTAAGATTTATGTTTCATAGTTTAAAATTTAATGTTAGTGTTTAGAATTTAAGATTTAAGGAATTCAACAAGTGTTAGCGGATGATATTAATCTTAGGAGACAAGGATTCAAATCGCTCTGTCTACAAGGTGCATGTGCATTGTTAAAAGGTTAAAAATATGTATGAACATATACTACATTGTAATTATTTTTAGACTATTCAAAAAATAATAATATATAATTTTATGTTTCATAATTTTGGATTTGAATTTATAATACAAAAATCTTAAAAAACTTGTCACCAAATTAAAAAAAAAAAAAAACTTGACTATAAACATTGAGGGAGCGTGGGTGACTTTTGTACATCCAAAGTCTCATCTAAAGAATTGTTAAATTTCATTCAGAGTTGTTCTTTTTCCCCTCAAAATTTAAACGACATGAGATTAAGTCGTAATCAGTTGAGGGGTAGAGGTCGAATAAAGTTCAGCAACCCTCGTGTAGTTAACTCCTATCATGCTCTTTCCCACTTTAATTTTAGGCTTAAGGGGTATGAAACTTTGAATTTAAAAAAAATAATTTTTTTTATTTTCAATTATGCCTTTAATTTAAGACATTAAAACAACTAATTCTTTAAATTAAGAAATTAAATTAATTAAGTCATTTACTTAGTTAATTTTGACCATTAAATCTCGACATTTTTTTAGATCTGTTGAAAAAATGCTTCATTTCACAATATTTTCACTTGATATTTTTAGATTTTTTTATTTAAAAAATTCTTTAAAGTTTTAAAATTCTAAAAAATTATAAAATTTATAAAAAATATATTTTTGAAAAAAATCTATAAATACAACATGATAGAACTGTAATGTACCATGTACTAATAATATTAAAGATAAAACTTTCAAAATTTAATGATCAAAATTGGTTAAAAGTCTTAATTGATTAATTTTTTTGGTTTAAGTGCTTAGTTGAGTGAAAAAAGATTTAAGAGCTTAATTAATTTTTAATACTTCAAAGGACTCTTACACTTTTAGGCCATAATTTTATTGCTTCATTTCATGGATGAAGTAAAATAAGTTAGAAAGATAATTTTTTTATAATTATCAGTATTTGATTTACTAATTGATTAATTTGAATTGAATTTTACATAGACTTAATATAGGGCGACCCTTTTAACCAATTTCTTTTATCCTTTCACAACGTCAAGATTCAGACACGTGACCTTTCTGAAAGGACCTAACACCTCATCTCGCTAGACTAACTAGTTGTTGATAGTTAGAAAGATAATTTTATAATAAATTTATACAATACTTGATTTGAATTAATCGATCAATTAGTCAAATATTAATTACTATATATAAAAAAGAATTAGAATAATATTTCTATATTTTCGTACAATATAAGAAAAAATATACATTAGCCTCAATCATTTTAACCCTTATTTACTCGATTCAATTCGAAATAAACGTTACTAAAGTATTTTTAGCGAATTTAATAATACTAATTGTAGTAGATGGTATAATAAAATTATGAAAAAAGGAGAAGAAATAAATAGACTTAAATAGGCATATAAGAAATCTGAGTATTAAATTACCCATCCTCAAAATTGATTTGTTAACTTCAAATATTATAAAACATGAGACGAACTCGATAAAATTAATTGATCAAATGGTTAAAATTCAAAATAAAAAATTGATTATAAATTTTCACTATTTCATTAACTAATTTACATTCTTCATACCAAACAAGACATTGATTTGTGAAACAATCCTTACAACTATCCAAACTACACTTAAAAGAGATTTTTTTTTGTTTATCCACTTATGCCCGACCCACTAGTTGACTAATCTAAATTAAATTTTGCAGAAACTTATTATGGAACGACACTCTCAACTTAATTTTCTCTATTCACAACATCAGGATTCGGACCTCTGACATTACTTAATGGATCTAGTACTTCATCTCACTATATTTTTTTATTATTTATATTTCTACTAATGTAGTAATTTTTCTACCAAACTATAAAACTTCCTTTTTGCAAATAATAAATTCTCAATCCCTAATTTACGCCCTACTTAACGGCAGTAGCCCAGCACCACCAAAACCACAGATTTTTTTTTTTTTTTTTGATATAACCAAAACCACAGATTAATTGTTCAACAAATATAATCTTATTATTGAAATGAAATGTTCATCTGTTAATCTAAAAATAATAATAAACCTATTATATGATTAAGGACATACGTGTATTGGAGATCAAACAATTGATGGCGTTTTATTAATTATTCTTCTTTCTTTTCTTAAAAACAGTTGGCCTTTTGCGTTTTTGGTCCCCAAGTGGTAGTTAATTCTAGTTGCAAGTTAAAGGGTGGCCTCCTGCCCAAAAAATTCTATAAAACCCCCCTTTCCACTCCGCCATTTCCACCACTCAACTGCTTCAACATTATTTCTTACTAGGAACAATGGCTCTTGCTGAGGCTTTCTTCATGGCTTTACTTTCAACGGTGGCAGCTGTTCATGGATATGGCGGTGGTTGGACCAATGCTCATGCTACCTTCTATGGCGGAAGTGATGCTTCAGGAACAATGGGTATGCACCAAAGATGAAAACATATCTTGGGGTATAAAAATGGTCGGGTGTGGCTTATTTGATTGATTTTCTCTTCTTCTTTTTTATCTGCAGGTGGAGCTTGTGGTTATGGAAATCTGTATAGTCAGGGTTATGGGACGAATACGGCTGCTTTGAGCACTGCTCTGTTCAACAATGGGCTAAGCTGCGGTTCTTGCTACGAGATCAAGTGTGTCAACGACGGCAAATGGTGCTTGCCCGGCTCCATTGTGGTCACGGCCACCAATTTCTGCCCACCGAACAATGCTCTCCCGAACAATGCCGGCGGCTGGTGCAACCCTCCTCTGGAACACTTCGACCTTTCTCAGCCTGTCTTCCAACACATTGCTCAGTACAGAGCTGGAATTGTCCCTGTTTCTTACAGAAGGTAAAAAAAACTGTTTTTTTTTTCAATCTTTGTTTAGAAACATCAGTTACATTCGGTGGGGTATTTCTGTAGGGTACCATGCAGAAGAAAGGGAGGCATAAGGTTCACAATCAACGGCCACTCCTACTTCAACCTAGTTCTCATCTCCAACGTCGGCGGAGCCGGCGATGTACATGCGGTGGCCATCAAGGGTTCCAGGGGCGGTTGGCAGCCAATGTCCAGAAACTGGGGCCAGAACTGGCAGAGCAACAACTATCTCAACGGGCAAAGCCTCTCGTTTAAGGTCACAACGAGTGATGGTCGTACTGTAGTCTCCTACAATGTTGCCCCGGCCGGCTGGTCCTTCGGCCAGACCTTCTCCAGCGGCCAATTCCGCTAGAGATTAAAAAACCCCATCTTTCTTCTTTAATTAAACACTATATATATACACCATCCAAATTCCGAAGTAGTAGTATTAGCTACCTTGAATTTTTAGTATATCTAGCTAGTAGAGTATAGTACTATGTTAAAAGAGTCATTTTTTATTTCTTCTGCTGTTTATAAAGCAGGGGAGCTGGGCAGAGGTGGACTTACACCACCCGCCGCTACGCATTGTTTCCTTGTAAGGTCCATCGCTTCTGAGCAGCTTTGGCTGAAATTGTTGTTGGCTTTCATTTCTATGATGAGTGTGAATTTGTAAACCTGAAATTTCCACTGGTAATGGAAAAGTAAACTCCGGGACCGTTTAAAAGCTTTGTCTCGTCTATTGTCTGGTTAAATTCTTATTTACTATACAATTTTCTTGGCATTTTCTAGGGAAAGTGACATGCATTAAATCCCCTTTGGGAAATTCGAATTCAAAATCTGTAATTTTGGAAATTGATGTTAAAAACATGAAAACGGGAAACATATGAGAACAAAATTTACGAATAACAGAAGAAACCAGTGGAGTGGGGAAAAAGGAAATGGATGACATTTCATATCAGTGTTTGTTTGTCCCTTAGTTCACCGTCTCTTTCACTAGAGATTTGCTTCCAATGTTCAAATCTTCTGCAAGAGTTTTGATTAAATCTCAAACATTAGTGTGAATTCAACACCGCTGAAAGTAATACGGCAAGGTAAAGCTAATGGCTTTTGAAGCAACCGTGAAGTTTTATTTTATGCGATTGTAGATATCGGTGACTGAAAGGTCAACTCTGGTGCATAATGGGAGGGTGACCTCACATATAATCCCCGAGCCATGTAAAAGTTTATTGCTTTATTTTGTCTGCACTACTTTTCAGACCGTATCTAATGTTTGGTTTTCCCACGGTTGCAGTTCCCTGACTGTCTTCCCATTTTACTGGGCAACCATACGATACGATACAATTTTCTTTTAACTTCTGACAATAACATCTAGGTAGAGCTGGCAAGCAGGTCATTCGGCCTGTTTTTGGTTTGAAACATTTTGAGTGTGATTATATTCGTTTTGGTTCATGTCTTGTGTGGTTTAAGATTAAGTCTATGATTATTCGGGTTATATTAGATTGATTGATTTTTGGTTCGTTGACACAAGGTAAGTTGATTCCGGTTCGGGTCAATAGGATATTAGTCAGTTTTTGATTCATGTCAACATTTGGACCGGTTAGTTTCAGGTCGGGTCAGCTTTTTACACTTCTATATGTGACTTTTTTGTGAGTTGTGCCTTAATTCACATCCCATCATCTTTTTTTTATTTCTTTTAATATTTTTCTTTATTTTAGGTTGTCTTCGGTTCATGTTGCTTTTAATTTGAGTAAAATCGGTTCAAGTCTATTCGCTTCGGTTGAAAATCGGTTTAGATTCATTTCGGTTCAATTAAAATCCAGGTCATTTGGTCCGGTTCGGTTTATTTCGAGTTTCGGATCAAATTCGTGTCATCATGTTCATAATGAAAATCGCTTGCCCCCTTAGCATGCCTCCATTTATGCCTCCACACTAAAACTAGGGTTTAGAGTATATGGTACAAGGAATTTAAGGTAAGATGTATTTTTTAGAGTGTAGGATTTAGGGTTTAAAATTTAGGATTAAGATTAATAAATTAATTTGTAAAAGTGTTTTTTAACATAGGACATAAATAGGGCATACTTAGAGAGCAGAGAATTTTTATTTTCATGTTCAAGTCAATATTAAGCCTCGAGTCGAGTAAATTGGTTCGGGTCTTGAGTCAAATTTGTCAGGTCGACATTTATGCCTATGGTGTTGGTTTGATTCGATTCCATTGGCTATTGCCTTTCGTATTGTAGTATGCCCTTTTCCTCCTAGAAAATTCTACGGTGAGACCTTAAACAAGGGTTCTGAGTACCCTTTTTCGTTCAAATCCAGCAGAGCTGTGGAAATGTTTATGGGCCAAATGTCATGTCCAAGTCTCATTGTCCTGGGAATATTCAATGTTTAACCCTGTCTGGGATTGTAGAAGATTAAAGAGGCATTAACTTTAATGATATGATTTCATAACATCAGAATCTAAGAGCACTTTAATTTAGTCTGATCCAGCTTAGCTTGGAGTCCATGCATATTTTCATGTCAACATCGCATACAGTAAGAAGTTGCAAATTCAAGAAACTAATCTAATTAATAACACTTTTCAAGAAGTTGCAAATTCAAGAAAATTTACAATCTTTGTCTTTTTGCTACTTGTTTATTTACAGCATAAGCTTGACATTGAGGAGGAGAAAACAGTGATCGCCATCAGTAAACTCTAGTAGTAATCAGAAGTTGAAGATGAAAAATATAAGTAAAAAAGAAAATCTACTATATATATTAGTATATACAGAAATGTGGTGCCTCGTTTGATTGTCATCAGCAGCACTCAGTCAGCAGTTTGTTACTATTCAGGTAAATCCATATGTTGTGCAGTCTAGCTATACATCTCATCAACCAAGTCCCAGTTTTGCTTGGCGATGACATCCATCGAGTTTCAAGGATCATGTTTAATTCAACATTGCATGGTACCAAGTTCTTCCATAGCCTGCTCGGTGGATGAGATGAATTGTAGCATCCCTCTTCTGCATCTCTGTTAGTTGCTGGCATGCTGCAACAGATGGATACATGAATTATGTAGAGAAAATAATCGAATAAGAGTGTGTGGATCTAAGAGAGAGAGAGAGACAAAATATATGTGCTTCTTCAACTCGTTCGCATACTGGGAATAACAGTAGAAAGACTTACTCATGTATATAATAATGGCTCATCAAATATGGTAACAGCGCAAGGGCCAGAAGTAGAAGCCCAACTGCCTTTGTCCGCGTCATATCCGGCTCTAGGACCTGCTACAACTCCATTAACATGATAATCTACAGGAGTTTCCTGAAAGTTCATCTCTGCCGCCGGTGGGAATTTGCGATCATTCAGTATGCTAAGATCGTACGAGAAGGTGTATTGTCCACCTAGTTGCAAATCATTAAGGATGCCATTTTCTTGTCCAGAGCTTGATAGTTCAGAACTTTTAGGAGTGCTGAAGTAACCTGAGTAACTACCAAACGAGGAACTTGCAGAACACTCCACATCCCTGGGAATTACGAAATCAACGTCATAATACATTATGGAAGGCCTTAAACATCAACTTTAAGATTTCTAGAGCCTTCACTCACCTATGGGGTATCAAATTTGGGTCCTCCGGTAAGGCCATGGGTCTACTGTCATTATTCGGTATCCATGCAAGAGATTGGAGCTGTTGCTCGATGCCCATTCTTAAGGGGTCATGCATTTCATTTTGGAACTGCAAGGGATGGTTAAGATATTACATTCTTGTGACTTTTAAAGAGCAACCCAAGCAGGAAAATATGCCAAGCCCATCGCACATTCATACCTGACTCGTGCATTCTAACGGTAAAAGCGGCTGCTTTCCTAAATTTTCCTGCCCAAAGAAGGTAGATAACGTAGTCTTTAAGTTAAAACCCCATTGCTTTTGGCTCAGTTTAACCAAGCAAACTACAGCGTATGCTCCCTGGCGGAGCAGTCTATCACTTGTCATAAAAGATATAGGCATACCCTATGGGCTCGAATTTGATTTAGAGACTCTTTAAGTGAATCTTCCATTTGCCCCAAATGATCAACGTTGTTGATATTGTCTATGTCAGTCCAACAGCTGAGCAGCAAATATTAATATTAGCACAAGGCCAACAATAATACATTCAAGGTTATTAATAACGAAGGGACATATTAAAACTCAACATTAGAAACTATGTAGAACTTCACCTCAGTCTCCTCTGAATTTCAGAAAGCCGAGTCTGCAATAACCTTGTTTGGTTGGTCAGGTCCTGCCCATAGCAATTACAGATATGCAAAAAGCTCATTAGAATGATAAAAGCACCATGGTCTAAGAATTTTAAATTATAATCATAGATTGATGTTTATGACTCATCAGGCATACATACCTCTATAGTATGCGTACTGTGAAAAAAGAAAGAAAGCAGAAAAGAAAAGGTCATAAGCCTATCAGAATATTTTGTAGAATAAATAAATTAAATAAAATTTACTTGGCGGAATTTAGTCGACAAGAGGAAGATTGTCATGTACCTTGTACCCAAAAATTCATGAATATTTACATCATGGTCTGACTTCTTGAATGTCTTCTTGAGTGCCTAGACTCTCGAAGAGAAAACAAATTACATAACCGATAAGGGTGATG
Source organism: Hibiscus mutabilis (assembly GCA_019671005.1). Taxonomy (NCBI): domain Eukaryota; kingdom Viridiplantae; phylum Streptophyta; class Magnoliopsida; order Malvales; family Malvaceae; genus Hibiscus; species Hibiscus mutabilis. The sequence continues at coordinate 27,727,496 of CM033714.1, forward strand.
AAGTTTTTGAGACAAACAAACAACATATGGTAAAGGATAGATAACTGTATGAAAGAACTTACTTCAAGGCTTTCCAACTTCCTGTTCCAAGTAAAACAGAAATGAAAATGACTCAATTCCATTTCGATAAATATACCATAGAACTCTTAAAGTATGAAGATCAGTAATGTGATTTTTAAAGCCGGAAAATTTGAGCACACCACACCTTTTGGCCCGTTCTTGTGGAGTTAGTTGAGCAAACTTTTCAATGATCTCCTCAAAGCTGCTGAATCCACATGGCAAAATAAAAAAAAATATGAATGTTTCCAACCAAACTGCTTTGACAAGAATACAATCAATCATACATATATTATATGTATGAAAACCGAATCAAACTAGTGGCGTGCAATGAAATTCTAAGGTATCATTCAAGTTCCTCAGCATCGATAACATGCATGGATCTGCATTGCTTACTCATTCGATAAGGCCTCGCAGATACCTTAGCACAAATTGTACCTGCCATGTGACTCTCAAAGACACTACTATCAACATCACTTGGGTGATTTTGTGCCTATTAACACTTTTTAGTATTTAGACAGGATCTAACTATTTTGCCAAAATGTAGCATCCAAATCCCATCTTTCAATATCAAGTTCCCAAATGCAACTTAGGAAAACTAAAACCTGTCTGCCACGTTTGAAGATGGCATTTGTTATTAAATTCCATTACCAAAACCTTTTAATGTATCAACATATATCAATGACATATGATTCTGAAACAATGTTCAACCATGTAATTACCTCTTGAATTTCATAAATAAAAATGGAGCTAAATGCAAAAGGAAGGAACTAAGAATGGCCTACCAGCGCTTCCCAATGCACAGGGAAGGTTTGTTAGTTGGGGAGAACATAAGGAGGATAGTTTCTACATCACAAAGGATAGAAAGCTCATTAGCCTTCTTCATTATCCCATGCTTCCTTTTGGCATAAGTTGCCTGGCGGCCATTTGTGTTCTCTAACTTCTTTATCTTTAGCTTAACCCTTCCCATCCTGCATAAACATGCCATAATTAGAAATGGTGTTATAAAAAATCTCCAGGAAAAAAAACCCAGATTATGATTCATTTAAAGATCAAATCTTTTCCCCAAGTATATGGAACAACGCATATACCCAAATGAGCAAAATCAAAGGAGTTGAAAGTGCACAACCCAAACGTGTTAAAAGGAGGGGGAAAGGTTGATTATTGAGCCAAAGAAAAGAACACCAAAGGGCACAGAGAGAGAAGAGAGGAAAGAAAGATGGAGAAAAGGTAGAGTGGTGTGAAAAATGATGAGCATAGAAATAGGGATTGCGTTTACACGACCGGTTGAGCGGCAAAAGCGGTCGTGGGAAACGAGCTTCAGAATAGGTGATTAGTCGAGACAACCGGGAACCAACAACTCTCCCCAAAGCCCAAACCAAAAACCATCCTTTGCTCCATAACAACTACACCTCAAAATTCACAAAAACCAAACCTTTCAACTTCACATTTGTTTGGACAAAACCACTACTGTCTTCAGTTTTCACTCTTGACCATGTAATCGTGCCATTGTTTTGCATGTCTAATGTATATGGTTCTGTAGTTTACCATTGGCCAACCAAAAAACAAAATGTATGGTGTTAATACGATATGAAATATCATAAAATTTTCAGCTTTGATACATGAGAAATATATAATATTGATTGATTTGTGCAAACTATTATGGGTAAATTACCACTGAATTTTACTCTCTAATTTATTTCAGTCACTGAAGTTTCACAACGTTTAATTTGCTTACTAAAGTTTAGACATTAAATGTTTTTTTGTCACTCCACTGTTAATTATTTGACGACGTCTATTTATCGGCGAACAGATGAACTTCTCTAAGATTCGACGATGAAAAACTTCATTGGCACAAGAGAAGCAACATACTGAGAAACAAGCTCTATTCGACAGCGGAAGAGAGAGATCGACGAGAGAGAAATCAAAAGATTTGGTTGATTCGTAAACTTCTGAACACTTTCCCGATAAAATGAATGTTGAATTCAGACTCAAGGGCTAAGACGAAGTGACTAGTAAAATTTGAGACCAAACGACTATTATCTATGACCGTTTGGGGTTTAAGAGTGATAAAAAAACGTTCAATGTCTAAATTTTAGTAACAAAAAAATTTAATGTCTAAACTTCAATGACTAAAATAAATTTAAGAATAAAGTTCAATGATGATTAATTTACCCAACTATTATTAATACACAATTTTTAGTTAGTAAAACCGTGTATTGATATTCTTTGAAAAAAGCCGATGAAATCACCAAGGAAAAGAGTTAACAGTTGATTTTAAAGCTGACATTCTTTGATGATCTCTTCCTTTTTCTTTTTAGTTAGTAATGCCTTTCATTTCATTTCACCGTGAGTGCACACATATAAAGCTTTTGATTTTAGAGCACAAGTCTACGGTACAACCTCTTAATTCAAAATTAAAAAAGATAAATTTTAAAATTTTGTCCAAACAACCTTAAATGTTATATTTTTTTAATAATATTTTAGGTATAGAAGCTTTCTTTTCATCTATTGTTTTGACTATGCATCATTGATAAACAGACAAGCTTTGATGCATGAAAACGTTGCTCTAATTTTTCTGTTAAGCTAAATGATGATTGCAGAGAAGAGATTAGTAGGAGTACATTATGATAAACAGTTTTGGGGGCACATGAATCTCTGTTTGCATGAACCTTGTCTTGTTTGTTCTTCCCAGTTCCCCCTCCCTGTTGTTTTTTGTTGTTTCTTTTGTAACCGTGCCAATCAACTGTAACAATGGATTTCTCTTTCTAGTTTTCTGCCCAGAAAACTTTGTCATCTCTTTCATTGGGCATTCATGAGTATATTTTTCCTCGTGCTGCACTTTTGTTTTCTGTGTCAAGAGAATCTTTGTATAGTCAATACTAGGGGTGTAAACGAACCAAGCTTAAACGAACAAGACTGTGTTCATGTTCGTTTGTTTATTTTTAAAGGTGTTCATGTTCGGTTCGTGTCCATTTAAATTTTTAATATTGTGTTCGCGTTCGTTTATTTATCTTTTAAGGTGTTCGTGTTCGTTTGTTTAGTGTTCACAAAAGTGATCGTTTAAGTGTTCACAAACTTGTTTGTTTAAGTGTTCGCGAACGTGTTCATTTCAGTGTTCACAAATGTGTTCGTTTATTCGTTCGCGAACATGTTCATTTATATGTTCAAAAAAGTTAACTAAATTAACAATAAATAAATAAAACAAAAACAACAAAATAAAACTTACATTTCGACATGAACTTGTATAACATCCTTAGCAACAAGTATTTTTGTCCTATAAACGAGCTTATAAAAGATTTTGTTTGCGAACATAAACGAACTGAACACACCTATGTTCGTGTTGGTTCGTTTATTAAACAAACATAAAAATTTTGTTCGTGCTCGTTTATTTAGCTTAATAAACGAACGGTTCACAAACGGTTTGTTGAACGCTCTGCTCATTTTCACCTCTAGTCAATAGTGCCAACCATGGATGGCCGTGAGCACACTTACTGAAAAATTATTGTTGCCTCCAAGGAGGGAACTGTTAACCATAAGAATACAAATATATTCACATTTTTACTTTTTTTCACCGGAAAGTGTTTAGAAGTTCACGAATCAGCTAAAAAAATTTATTTTTTTTCATCGATCTTTTTTCTCTGCCGTAAGATAGAGCTCGTTTCTTGGTATGTTATTTTTCTTATGCGATGAAGTTTTTTACCGTCCGGATCTTGGAGAAATTCTTTCGTTTACCGATCAATAAATGTTGTCAAAAGTTAACGGAGTTATAAAAAAAATCAATATTTAAACTTCAGCGAGTAAATTGAATGAAAGTAAAATCCAGTGATGATTTACGTAATTTATCCGATAGAAAATGACATTCAATCGGAGCCTTGGCTACACTACAGTCAGCCAAATGTCATTAATGAAGTGTCACAACACCATGCACATCAATGCCTAGGCGTGGGATAGCAGATTTATTAGTTTCGATCCCCACAATCCAACCATATCAGCTGGTTTGTAATTGTTGCCTTGTTGGTGAGACTAGAACTTTGGTACTTATTAAGATGTTAATGAATATTGAACTAAGTAAACTAACCCAAGTTGATGATATAGGGTTGTTCTTGAAACATAATGTATATTTATATCCTTTTCAATGTTGTCACTATACCAAGTCTGAAAATGAGCAAAGCCCACTTGCCTTTGTTGTGTTTTTTTGTTGTCTTCCCGGTTTTTCAGGGCTTTGCCTTGATTAATCCAGATTGACCCGTGTTGCACACCTAATTTTGGTAGTTGAGTCTCATTGCGGGGATTTTCTATATACACAAGGCCTCGAACTCGAGACCTGCTTAAGCGATACCAAACTGTTTATCACTTAAATCAACCTCCGTCGGTCGCTTTTGTTGTGTCTTTAAACTGTCTGGAAGATCATCTTAATGTATGTTCCTTGGAACTCAGGATTGGTTGGTTCCTATGACCATATATGTATTCGGGAGGGAAGGAAGTCACATCTCTCACATTCACAAAGTATGGGCAAAGGATCCCAAGGTGCTTGTAGCAGCTGTTGAGTCATCTCAGACAAAGTTAACAGACAACCTCCATACATGATAATCAAACATGTTTAGAAGCAAAAACACCCCCAGGACATGTTATGTCTGCTGCTGTTGTCGACCTTGTTTCTCGGCCATTTTCTCTCTTTTTCATTAGATTAGTTTTACTGAATTAGTCTCAATTTTACTGGTTGGGTTTTTTCATGTTGCTATAGAGGAAGTGTGTCACATCTTGTCTTTGCTTTTTCATATGGTTCCAAGGGAACAACCCCAACAGAATCTTATGACGAGGCCTACTATTTATATGGTGGGTCATTCATATATCACCAATGTGACCTCTCCTTTCTTTTTCATGCATATCACAAGCAGTTCAAAAATAAAGAGTAAGGTATCCATATATCACCAATGTGACCTCTCCTTTCTTTTTCATCTACCTATTTCGTTGCCCCTTTTAATATCAAACACCGAAAAAATAAATATAAAGTCTAAATTTTAAATTTTAAACCATACACCCTAAAAAATACACACTACCCTAATTTTTTAAACCATAATCCTAAACCTTAACTTTAGTCTCTAATCCAAAACCTAGATATTTAGTGCGCGAGCACAAAAAATAACACAAAAAAGAGACAAATAATTTCTATATATATCGATACATGAATTTAACTTCAATGGTTAATTTATCATCTAAATTTTGTTTCAGTCTAATTTGATATTTGAATTTCGCTTCAAGATTTAGTTTAATACATTGACTTTTACTGTACATATTCTAAATTAGATATGAATATTTGTAAATGTGAAAAATAAGAATTTACATTTTTATAATAAATCCATGGAGGTTTGAAATTGTGTTTGATTTTGGGCAGTATTGACATGAAAACGGTGTGACATCACCGACACCAATACAAAAGAACAAGGCCAAACCCAAAGCATCCTATGTTTTCATGTTTGAGACTTTTGCCACTTCACATTTCAAAACCCTCTTCTTCTGCCATACAAGAGTGATCCATGCATGTCTCCACACACGTGCAAACAAGGGACCACATGTGCATGTACACACAGAGAGGTAAATCAGATGCTAGCAGGCAATTACCCAATTCTCTTTTTAATATATTTTAACAAAATAACCCTTCTTAAAATTATTTAAAGAAATAATCTCATTTTCAGACCCGTACGATGAAAACACTTCCCTCTAACACATTTTTAAAAAGGCTACTTCCTGAACGCGACTCTATTAACATTATATTTTTGTTTTATACATATAAAATTAAATATATATGAAAGTCGCGCTCAGTTAACATCATTTTTTAAAAAAACGTTAGATAAAAAATGTATTTTAAAAGTACGTCAGGCGGGAAATCTTTTTTGTTCTACATGTCTAAAATGAGAGTATTTTTTAAATAATTTTTTGAGGGAATAATATTTGGATAAAGTTGTCTCGTTAGCTTATAATAGGAGAATAAAACAAGAAAGCTCATATATGCATGCATGCATGATGCATTGATGATGGGTATATACTATATATGTGGTGGAAATGTACTGCGACAAGTTTTACCTGCCAATGCCCTATTAGTTTACAACAATATGTGACGGTGTCTGAAAGTTGGAGACCGAGGCCATACATTAATTGTGCGTTTTGTTTTTTTACCTGAAAATGTAATACCAACACGTCCTTTGATTTTACAAATTGGTTATAAAAGGCTTCATTGCCTTTGCCTTCTTCGGTTCTACTTCTTCCCCTAAGACACAGATACTCTTCTGTCATGCCTCACCTCACAAACCTAACTTCCCTTTCTCATTGTCCGTAAATTGGACCACTTTTCCCTCTTCAAATTTCATTATTCAAATGGATTATCCATTCAGTTTAAGTGTTTAACTAATGTAATGTAATGTTGATTAATTCCATAAATATGACAGATAAAACCAACTGGTTTTTGCCAGTTCCCAATGTCATGATGCCATCAAGACAACAGTGTAAGTAGGTAAGTAATCTTATGGCAGAAGTAAACAAAACTAAAAACAAAAAAAAGCCGCCACCTTTATTAGGAAAACACAGAGTTATAACAACTATAACCCATCTAATTTAGAGGGCATTTTTATGAAAAAACCTATTTTAATAGTTATTTAGAAAAATGACCTTTAGTTAAAATTATTTAAAAAATGATCTTTAAATTTTTACGTAAAGTGACTTCGCGTTCCACGAAATTCGATTACTAAACTCGTTTTTTTGTGTATAGCAAGATCCATCCTACGTAAATGCACTTTTCATATAAACCTAATTTAAAATAATGGAATAAGTCCAAGAGAAATTGAAGGGGCAGATGAATTTATCTCGGGAATTACTGAAGCGACTTCACGTCCTGCACATAGCGAGTTCCTTGAAATCCAGGCTAAAAATAAGGGTGTATAGGCATGTTCGAGGCGTTTTATCGTGTCAGTAGTCCAAAATTTTTCAGCTTAGAGACGTAGTATTAGAAATTATCTTTCATTCGAGACTAATATTGGCACGTAATAGATATTACAGACGGTGTTAAAAGCGCGCTGAAAATGATTTGAATGCTATTTTTTGTGCAAGAATAACAAGTTGAAATGGCTTAGTAGGCATGTTGGAGTTGTTTTTCCGGGTTATTAATAGGAAAATCTTCGTAATATTTAAGGTTACAGACTTAGTATTGGTACTTATCTTTCATTTGAGACTGATATTGGCACAAACGAGATATTGGCACAGACTGATACTGCAGATGGAATTCCACCATCAATTCCACATCAACGTTGTCCACAACGTCGTATAATGAGTACGTTAATGATTCTAATGACGTCGGCACTCGATACTTCAACGGTTCTAACTTTTTCCCACGACCATGTGGAACATTATTCTCCACTTCCTTCGTCAACTTGTTATACGATAAGTTCCTTGGTAGCAGAAGCAATACATCATTTGAGGACTGAAATACGACGCCGAGAGATGCATCAACGACTATCTGCCCATCGTAGTATACCAAAGCTGTAATAGTTTCTCGTCTCGACATATTTTTAGAATATCCATGATCATCCACAAACATTACCGATATTGTAATGACTTCACGCTATATAAGACTCGAAAATTATTTCTCCGCCAAAACTAGAGGCTGATTGTTCAGTGACCTCACTTTTTGTAGATAGCGAGGTCCTTAGAGATTCCTGACATGTCAGTAGAACTCGCTTTCTGTAGAATACGGGGTTGCATTTTTTAAAAAAATATTTATTTTATGTGTTTATTGCATTTAAATTCTGACGCTTATAAAAATAAATATTTTTTTATAAATAAATAATATTTAAATTATTATTTTTTCCCAAAACATTTATTGTGTCTTTTTTAAGTTGAAATATTAATATATTATTTAAAGAAATTAAATCACATAAGACACAATCAACACATAAAATAAGATAAAATATAATTATTTTTGGATTAAAGGATAAAATAAAGTTTGCGTACATAATTAAAACTAATTGCATATCCATCCTAATGACGCCTATGTCCACCCGTACTGCATTATGGTGGACAACGATCCTAATGCGGATTTCTAAGTTTGCGTGCTCTATCATAATCATCATCATTATCGTCAGCAGCAACAACTGCATCCTGAGTACCATCGCTAGCACTAAGACCAATGTAGGGTAAGTTCTACGGCGACGTTTGCTCCACAATACTGAAGTTGAATTGTGTTGCCAGTGGAGCAACTTCATACACTAGAGGAACAAATACAGAGGGCGGTGTCGAATAATCTACTGGAGGACCCACCATAAAGGGACGCAACGCGCCATGAAAAACCTTTAGGCGGATAACCCATAGGCTGAAATGATGAATAAGTTGAGTGAGTGAATGCATGTGCTGACACCGGTGTATGAGGATGTGGTGCTGACTGGCTAGGTGCCTGTGCTGTTCCAGATGACGAGGCCCCTAGAGCGTGTGTTCTCTTTATCTGGCTTTGTTCCCCATCTTGGTACCACGTTGCGTCGGCGTATGTTGCGCCGGCAGATAGTTTGAGGGAAGAACAACTATTTCTCGTTCGTGCTCCTCTAGGGTGAGTATATGTTGCTTCCTATTTTGTTTGTACCAGTGCATATAATCATATGTAACACTGTGGAACACAATGGGTTCACAATTGGGGGCAACCTACGAAATTTGTCATCCATTCGGCCATCCCACACCGCATGATGATGCCTCCAATGGACCTTCGTATTCCTTTGCTGCGTTACGCGATGCAATTCGTCCATATTTGGTGGTGGATCCAAAATCCCATGTACACAACTGAATTGTCGCAGTATGCAGTCGGTAGGATGTCACTCTACTATTTTATAGTGTATGATCGGGACCCTTAACATCCAAATATTCGCAGTCAACATTATTTCTGGTGGAATACATGCTGCAATACCAGGATCAACATATGGCGTCCACAAGAACTACACAAAAATTTTGTAAACTAAGTTAGATAAACTCAATTTTAAGAATAGATTTTTAAATTCAAACAAAAAATCGATTAAAATAGTACCCCTTCTATCTTGTCGATTAACAATCTATAATTTTGTTGCATTGTTGATAGTCCCACGTGAGTTAATGGAACACACCACCTATCATTTATACAACAAAAAATATTATTAGCATATTGTAAAAAAGGGAAAAAATAAAAATTTAGAATATTTTTCATTACCTCCGAAGTAATAGAAACACAAATAGGGTCGGATTTTTAGTAGTCATGCTCAAAAATGACATTCGAAACCAATCCCGGGATTGGAGCAACAAAGAACACCCTCCAATGACACGTATGTCCGGGTCGACGGTTCTGCATAGCTCCCTAAAAAGAAATGCTAGGACTGCCGATCCCCAACTCTTATGTTTGGATTCCGCGGGACTGCTTAGATGAAGCAACCACATCATATGCACTTTGTTTCAGGATTTTTCTAGCATCAATACCCCCAATGACTCTTAGAATATGAACACGAGCAAAACGCTGCAAAAATAATAAATACCTATGTCAAATTATTTTCAATAAAAATAATATCAAAATAAATAATCGTGAATAATTAAATTTATTTATATTACCATCTTTGTTTCTTCATTAGCATTTAACGGAAGCTCTTCAAAAGTATTCTCCAAAAAAATCAACAAAATTTTACCGCCGTCGAACTTGTCTGTCACAACTCTGAGCAAATTACCGCACACGGCTTCCTAGTTTGCTTCAGCAATACCGGTTATAACCTCGTCTTCAACTCACAGACTAAAATGCAATGCAACATCTTGCAACGTAATTGTAGCCTCACCACACGAAAAATAAAATGTGTGTCTCCAGCCTCCACCTTTCCAACAACGTGTTTACCAACAATTGGTTAATCTTCGTACCGCCAACTATCCGACATACATGGCCAAAACCGGCTTCTTCAAAAAATGGAACACGATCCGCATACGGTTCAGCCACAATACGATTCAGGTAAATCATCAATGCACATTCATAATGCTTCAAATTAAAATTTAAAATTAATAAATAATTAAAAGTAATTAACTAGTTAAAAAATAGATTTCACCTCGTCAGTTGTCCGCCAAAAGTTGAACACGTGTCTGTGATCCAACCTCAATAACCCCATCATAATGTCGAATATTGATCGAACTCTTTAAAAATAATGTCGAATAGTAGAGTAAGAAGAAGAATGAATGAATGAAGATGAGTTGTGAAAATATTCGGAGACTATGGACCCCTATTTATAGGGGACCTCGCACCCCTTCCGAAGCGATATCAATGGACCTCGCTATCTGCAAAACGCGAGGTCCGTTGAAAAGACACGACTTTTTAGTTCGAATCAATTCCACCCTGTCAGAAGGGACCTCGCGTTCTGCTGATAGCGAGGTCCCATGTTTTCAAAATTTTAATTTTAATTTTTTTAAATAGCAAATTTTTACATTTATGATTTTTTTTTACATTACGACTATTTGATTTAAGATATTATACAATAATTAGGATTTTAATTTAAGGAAAATAAGGATTTGAAATCAAAGATTTGTACTAAAGATTCTTATTTAAGAAAAATATGTCAAATTAAAATAATTAGGATCTTCTCAAATAATTATGATTTTTCATATCCTTAAAACCTTTTTTAAAATAATTACATCAAATAATTACGTTATATTATATTATATATTTGAATAATTATAATTTATTAAATTACATATTAAAAAAATTAGGTCAAATAAATTATATCTATAGTAGAGGGTATTTAAAGGTATTAGGATCTTTCATTTATTAAGGAACAGTTCCTAAACGGTCAAAGGACATCGTTATGCGCAAGATGCGAGGTCGCTTCAGTAATTCTCGCGATAAATTCATTCACCCCTTCAATTTCTCTTGGACCTCGCGTTTTTTATTTTGTTATTTTAAATTGAGTTATTTGAAAAATGCATCTACATAGGACAAATCTCACTATACGCAGAAAACAAGTTCAGTAATCGCATTTTTTGGAGCACAAAATCACTTTACGTGAATAATTTGGAGGTTATTTTTTTAAATAACTTTGGCCCGAAGTCATTTTTCTAAGAGATATTTCAGACGAAAATCTTAAAAAAAATTATCTTTTTGACAAAAGAGTGTCCAAAATCACATTAGCAGCAATGATCGTACATTCCTGTTAGACTCTCTGGATCTCATTGAATGAAAAGTCTGTCATTAGGATTCCTTTTTTTAAACATAATCTGTTATTAGGTTTCCAGTTAGCAAGAACCGAGTGAAAAATATAATAAAATCTGAAGCATGGTTTGTTTGTTTTATCCTAGCATTTTTATATGATATAATTCATTAGTCTTTTCACATTTTTTCCTGGGTATAGGTTAAGGACATTCCTTACATGGAAATATGCTTATGCTTTTAACTGGCTTAATTGAGTTTTTGTTTTGAATATGCCCCTTTTTTTTACTATTTCACAGGTTATTTCATTCACTGATCTGACCCATCAAACAGAAAGAAAGTTTGTTGCCTATTTATAGGTTCCATTAGAGTCACCCTTTGAACTATTAATGGTAAAAAAACCATAGTAAGAAACTGTGAACTGGACATACTGTAATTCTGTAAAAAAAAATTTTTGAATAGGCCATTGACTCATGACAGAAGTGGTTGGCAAATAGTCTTGACAAATGACCTATTAAATACTTTCTTTAATTCTGCAATATTAGATGATTACTGGATTTTAAGAACCTGCAAATTAACTTAAAGGAAAGAAAAAGCAACAAAAAAACTACAGAGATGATGTACAAAGATAGAAAATTGATGACTGATTTCTTGATGCATCCCACTTTCTGACACATACAGTGGTATGCATGTACATACATACATCATGCATCAGGATTATTGCAAGGGAAAAGCCAAATGTATTATGTTATTTGTTATATCTCTTCTGGTTTTTACTGTTCAGGCTTGTAAGATTATGGTAAAAGGAGTGAATACTGAATATCCTTTTTTATATTTGTGTCTAAACAATTAGGTAGAATCTTTGTTTATAATAATGAAGATCGGTAGACAGTAATGAAGCTAGATGAAAGAGCCAGCCATTTTTTGTACTGTTCACAACTCGTTGGATAGAAGGGACAGGGATATGGTAAATTCGTAGTTGGGTCAATTTCAGGTGGTTAACTGAACCCTAGGTTAAGGGGAGTCTAAAACACAGCGGGTTTAGGGTGCGGCTAAAAATATCAAGTTTCGAAATTTGTCTATGACTCACCTAACACTTAAAATAATACTTTTTATAATATTTTTGGTTGATTTTTCTTAATTTTTGACAAGTTTCGCAACTTAAAAAATAAGTTTCAAAACTTGTAAAAAATCACGAAAAAATCAACCTAAAATAATATAAAAAATCTAATATTTTAAATTTTTGAATGAGTCTGAACAAATTTTAAAACTTATCGTATTTTAACCGCACCTTAAACATACCGCACTCCGACTAATCTCCCGGCTAACCCAATCCTCAAGTTAAGATCTTTGATAGAGATGGTGAGGGGGCTAGGTTATTTAGTAGTGTTGACAGGGGCTTGTTTTGGGCTAAATTGGTTGAATATTCTTTTTTTGGGGAAAATTTTGGAAAAACAACTTCTTTTGAAATTATTTGGAAAAATGCCCTTCATTCAGTACAAATAGGTATGACTCGCGTTCTCCCAGGCGCGAAATCAAAACTCGCATTTTGCCGAATGCGAGTTCCATCTGATGTGGCGTATCTTATCCGTTGACGTCTTTTAAATATTCATTTAAAAGAACTTCCGCCTAACGGGACGTGAGTTCAGCGAAATAATCAGATAACGATGCGATTTTTTTCGTGCGAAATGAATGTAACTCGTGTTTGGTGCAACGCGAGTTTGTTACAATTGTGTTGTTAAAACAAGCTTCGATAGGCATGTTGTAGGTGAAATTACAGGGTGTTGGGGGATAGTATTTCGTATTTTTGAACTTTCACGTCGTAATATGAAACATCTCTTGAAAATGGTGTAGAGATCGGCGCATATAAGGCATCCTAAAGTGTGTATAAATCGCGTTAAAAACGCTATCTAACCATATTTTTCCCATGAAGAACAATCAAACATGGGTCCATAGGCATGTTTAAGTTAATTTTGTGGTATGTTGGGAGTTTTTGTTGTTGTTGTTGTTTAACTTTCACGTCGTAGTACTGAAACATATGTTTACAATGGTGCTAAAATTGGCGCGTATAAGGCATCCTAAATGGTGTAGAAATCGCGTTAAAAATACTATCTAGCCATATTTTCCCCCATGAAGAACAAGCAAACATGAGTCGATAGGCATGTGTATAGGTCGATAAGTGAAAAGCATAAAGTTGGTGTATGGAATGAGTGAATTCATGGTGTTAAATAGGGGTGTGGGCGAACGGGAAGGTAAATTTAAAATTTAAAGAAAACTCGCAAAAGGAAGAGCTTTTGGTCAAATTGATTATTAATTGTTGTGTAAAATGAAGATGACAATACTCTAATTATGAACATATATTATTAAAAAAATCAAAACTTACCAGGAACTGAAAACGAAGTTTCTCCCTTTCTCCTTGGCGAATGAAAGATAAAATTGAAAATGTGGGATGAGTGAAAAGTAGAAAGTTGGTGTGTGAAATGGGTAAATTCACGGTGTTAAATAGGGGTGGGAGGGAATGAGAAAAGTAAATTTAAAATTTAAAATACTAGAAAACGAAGAGCTTTTGGTCAAATTAATTATTGATTAATGTGTCTTTTTAGAAGAAAAAAATAGACTGGGCATGCATCGAATGCCCATGTAGCTACAACCATTTCGCAAAAAACATACATGGGTCTATAGGCATGTTTAAGTTGATTTTGTGGTATGTTGGGGGATATTTTTTGTTGTTGTTAAAGTTTCACGTGGTAGTAGTGAAGTATATGTTTACAATGGTGCTAAAATTGGCGCGTATATGGCATCCTAAAGTGTGTAGAAATCGCGTTAAAAATGATATATACCCATATTTTTTCCCATGAAGAGCAAGCAAACATGGGTTGGTGGACATGTGTATGGGTTGATAAGTGAAAGACAAAAAGATGGTGTATGAAATGAATGAATTCATGGTGTTAAATAGGGGTAAAACAGAAAATGGTGGTAAAATAGAAAACGAAGCATCGAAGATCATTAAAAATGGTGCTAAAACATTACATGGAGAAGTACAATTAGTTGATTTCAGTGTCGGTCCTAAGAGGACATTTTCTCCTACCGTGTCCAGTGTTCCAACATCTAGTGCACCGTTTAGGTTATCCGGTCCGTTCTTGATGAACCATATCTCCGGCACATTGAATCCTAGTTGACGTTGGGTGACTTTTTTATTACAACGCAAGGAAAGATATGGGCATATCTTAGGTTCATCGTCAATGATACGACGATCACGTTCATTCTTGATTAGAGGAAACTCATTTCGGTATACCTTGAATATGTTTTCAAGTCGGTAAACCAGATCAACGAGTGTCATGACATCAAATTGAATGGATGCACATGCATTAAAAGTGTGCACACATGGGTGCTTGAATGTTTGGAAGACTCCGCAATCACACTTTCTTTGGCGCAGATCAACCACGTAATTGTTTTGCATTATTCCTTCAAGGGTTGCGAATATTTCAAAACCTGAAAGTGATATTGGCGACAAGAGAAACATATCACACCAATCGCGTTTGCGTGCGCATGTTATGTTTGAAATTTTTGCTGGAGTTTTGGATAGAACCTGTAGCCACCTGCCATCCAATCCATTGTTTGTTTTTTGAGGGTTGCAAAAAGGGTATCCAGTCGGTAATATGTCACCTTGACAACGGATGTGATAGGTAAATGACATGTTCCCTTCAGAGATGAATTGATCGCCTCAGCCAAATTCGTTGTCATATGACCATATCGATGACCCCCATCATAACATCACATCTATTTCTCCCTCAGGATATCAATAAGATAGTCATATCCATTTTAATTTCTTATGCTCAACTCTTCCAGTAGCTCCTCATCTTGGTCTACCTAGTGTGCGTTTCCTATTCAATAAGAGATGAAATAGTTAACGAGAAATAATAATAAAAGTAATGATAAATAAAACGTAATGACAGTTGAAGGCGTACCCATGCGAAGAACCATTATACGTTCATCATTATTCTTATATCTTTGGTAGTACTTTGCTGCAATGTGTTGCAAACAGTACTAGTGATGTATATATGAGGGTTGCCAAGACGCCTTCATACGCGAGATTGCTCCTCATATCCATGTGCCTTTGTCTGAAATACTACATATCCCCTCTTCTCTTTCTCGTAGAACCTGACGTAGGACATATTTGCTCAGGTTGGTGAGAAAAAAATACTAAGAAATGATATATTCCTTTTCAACTATTGAAAAAGCTAATGGAATACATTTTTTATTACCGTCTTGTGCAACTGCCAGCAGTAAGATCTGTGTGTATCTACCATACAAGAATGTGTCGTCAATCTGGAGCATAGGCTTGTGGTGGTAAAAAGCCTTAGCACATTGTGGAAATATCTAGAAAAAGTAAAAAAAAATGGCACTCCCCAGGTACGATATGATCAATGTAGTATTTCGGTACAGTGTCCAGTTGCACAACTGTATGGATTGTATTTCTACATAATCTTTAGCCACATTCGTAACTCGCTGTACATTTTTTCCCACTGCCCATATAGTTTTTGGATGGCATGATATCTTCTATACCATGCTTTATCGTATTTAACCATGTATGTGTATAAGGATTTAATGTCAGCTATATATACCAGCACAATTACGCATGGATTTCTTTCACGAGTGGAAGGATGACATCACAAAGCACGTGCACATCCAAGTTAGAATGATCTTGGCTCAAGCTTCCCACTGAGCATGTATGAGGTTCGTTGTATCTCGTTATTTTCCAAAGGCTATTCAGCTTCTTCAATTGTAATACGCGGACCCTCCAATTACATCTCTCGTACTTGTGGGGATATTTTACAATATATTTGTCCGCCTCAGTTCGTTGTAATGCTTAATCGCAGCCTTTACGAGTTTTTTTTTATCTTGAAGACCATTCCACGTTGTAGTCCACCTTCATTTCGTTCATTGTACTACTCCAATTGTGGGAATTCTGGAAATTCAGTAGCGATGAAGCCTTCCATATCCACTGTTATAAAGTGAGATGGTGGGTCGTAATACGTTGAGCAACTGCCAGCGCTAGTAAAGTTAGGTGGGGTAACATCTTCCACCTCATCTTTCTCTACATCGTCCTCGGAAGCATCGTCTGCGTCATCCTCCACATCGATAAGCTCGTAAAGGTCTACTACTTCTTCAAGAAATAAACTCATCTCATCACCATCGGGTCCGACCTCCATATGTAGTTCTTCATCAAAATTATCCCCTTTAAACCATAATAGTTATACTTCATCAACAACATGTACATTAGTAGGTTCTGCAGCTGTAACCTGATCACAAGACTACTAACGAGACCTATCTATGTTGACAACAACAGCGATTGAATGTCTCTCTATAGATGAGAAATCATCTGCGTTTCACTCACTAGGGATATAGGTTGAGTACCGCCCGGTTGAGAAATCATCGAACATGTTAAACTCTTCATAGTAAGACGACCTCATAGATGATGATGCCCCTAGACTTGTACCGTATGGATTGTACGTTGAATGTTGGGTTGGAGGCATGTTTAGGTCGAAGTCGAACTTGGTAACGCAAAAATGCCTTGGCCTCGAAGTAGAAGACGATGAAGCTTTGTTATTGCTCGTATTTAGTAGGTTGAAGCCGTGTCGCAGACTTGATGTTGGACTATGAGCATTTGGGTCAAAGTTAAGATTTGTTCGTAGCCAATTTGGAACCACATTATGACCTCCGACATGACCTTTAGAAAATGTTGCAAACGGCTCTATGGGCCATCCAATTGAATACTGAGCATGAGTCTCGAGCATCAATTCCGCAACATCATTGTCCTGAACATCGAATATTGTGAAATACAATAGTTGTAACTATGTAGGACATCAATACTTAAATGACTCTAATTCCCTTCCGGAAGCATCTAAAACCTTCCCCAATATTGTGTACTTCAGCGTTTGATACGTGGCTCGCCTCGAAATCCTTATCGTAACACTGTCGGGGGACTGAAATACAATATCAACATATCTATTAGGGATTATCTAACCATCATAGTATACCATAACCGTCAATCTTCTTGCCATTGTTGAGAATAGCAGAGCAGTCAGTCTTTCTCTTAGGGTTTGTTAGGAAAATGTTACTCGTGTTTGATAATTTCACTGAGTAATCCCTTATAATAGAAGTTGGTATGCCTGACACGTTTGTTGAATTCACGTTTGGCCAAAAACAATTTGCCACCTTTTGTAAGATTCTTAACATACCAAGCAAACTCGCGTCCTGTGAAACGCGAGTTTTGTTATCTTCTTCAGCAAAACTGAAATGTCAGTGGAACCCATATTTATTTAAACGAGAGTTCAGCCTTCAATTATTCAGAAAAGACATCAAAAACACGTGTAAATCCAACTTTATGAACCCCCAATCTAGCATATAAATTCAACCAGAGTAAAGTTTACACCACCCTAAACAATTTCTACATTCGTATCAAACATAACCCATATTTTGCAAATTATGGCTCGATTTTCTGCTACTATTTTATTTCGTGGAACGTACTTCTACATTTTTTCAACGGCAAAATCACAACATATTATTTGTTTGAGTTGATTTCAAAACGGGTTAGGGAGTCTACAAGCTCTAAATTTTTTGCCTTGCGTATCAAAGTATCAGTCAATGAGCCCGACCTAGAAGAAAACACTACATGCTAACACTATCGAATGAGAAAGATATGTAGAAGATGTTTCGGGCATACAAACTTGCTGGGGGTACGAACATCGAGCTTAATATAAAATTTGATGAATGCTCCAGTTCATAAACCGATGCATTAACGGGACCCCATTGTCCAGACGAGGAAGCGGTCTGTACACGAAATTATAGGAGACGACATGAGAAAAAACAAATAATTGAGGAACTAAACTTAACATCTGACATAAGTATCGACTACGAAAATAGTGAATCAAATTTCTCTTCCATTTATTTTAACTAGGCTTAGTAATTTAATGTTGGTGTAGTTATTTCAATTAACTATCCTATAGTACGTTTTGTTAATATAATTATCTATATCTATCCGATTTAAATTGCTTACTTACGTTATATACTTTTTTATTACATCATAAATAACGCATGAATCATCCAATTACATTTTTAAACCATTAACAATCACAAAATATGTAATTAAGAAAACGTTATATGTCATCCAATTACATTGGAACAACTAGCATGTATGAGGTCCGTTGTATCTTGTTATCTGCCACACATTTTTCAGCCTCCTCCTTCATGATACACATACCCTCTAGTTATAACCGTGGTCCTTTTGGACAAATTCTGCAATATAGTTGTCAGCACTCATTTTCTTCATTATTGAAACATCTGATCGGCGTAAGTTGTAGTTCTTAATGAAATCTTCAACTATTTTGTTAGTCGTGAATATCATCCCAACTTCTAGTTCACCGTCATTATCGCCAGAAGCATCGCACGGCTGTCTCCTAATAGATGGGAAATCATCTACGTTCGCATCCATTATAGAGCTTGAACGAACGAAATGGACTAAAAGAAATATTGAGTGAATTATTATGAACCGAAAAAGTGTGAGTTTTTGAGAATGCGGATGGGTCTATTTGTAGGGGTTTAAATGAACCGATGTTCATTTATTCATTTATTTTAGAAGCCGTTTGTTCGTCTAGTTATTTTAGAAATTGTTCGTATAAACTTTTCTCTAAAAACGTAAAATGAAGGTGTGTGTTCATTTATTATAGAAATTGTTCGTTCATTTAATTTTTAAGGTGTTCGTTCATTTATTTTAGAAACTATTTATAGGGGTGTAAATCATGTACGGTTTGTTTATTTTTGAAGGTGTTCGTGTCAGTTTTGCTATAAACACGTAAAATGAATCCATAAATATGCTAATAAAGAAGCTTATAAAAGAAAGAAACATGGTTAGATTATAATAGTATGAACCACAAACATTCTACAAACATACAAGATCATCAACTTGTTTTGGTCTCTAGGTCTCATAGTAATTCAAGTTGTACAATTGTACCCCTAAACACTCGATTATCTTCTTCAAGCCTAAACCGGTATTTGAGGCTGCCATCGACTTACTTCCAGGGCTGAATAGTCCAGTAAGTTTAAATCCTTATGGTATGCTTTACTTGTAGTCTTTCTTGTTAACATACCTCAGTTCATCAACCAGAGCTTAGTAGAAAACCGATGCTTTTCTTCTAAAGGCCTGAGTAGTCCAGCAAGTTTAAAACCTTGGGGTTTGCATTTTGCGAAGTCAGCTGTTAACATACCCTCAGCTTACTTATTGAGCTGAGTAGAGAACCAATATTCCTCTTCAAGCTTAGAGGTCTATTAAAACCAAGTATTGTACCCCCTAAACATGCTTTCATGAAGTGGGCAGATGACCAAGCTTCGTGGATTTCATGAGCCCAGTCAGATGGCCAATTCTACCCACTGATCGTGTACTACAACCATGGTCGGGGCTTTGACTCTGGTTACATGCGGGGGTCTTAACGTAGCCCCAATGTTGAGGTGTAAAAATAAGTTAACCGCAAACTCGAACAAAAGGTTAAGACCCTTGCCTACCATTCAAAAAGACCTCAAATTTTCGGATATTATGATTTATTGTTGTCGTTCTTCGTGAACAAAAACATCGAACAGTCATCTCACCAGAACTAGTAACACACCAACATCTACTCATTATGTAGATGCAACTACAAATACCAACAAACCACAATATCCAAAAAATTTCTTTGTAAAAGAATTTTCTAGATCTGTGGTTTGTTGCCATTACTAGTTACAATAAAATCGAAAAACTTAAAGCACTACAATGCAATTTATTTTTTTGCTTCGAATGCGTGGCATATGGTTCATTGCTATGGTATTTATATCATGAAACCCGCGTTTAGGCAATAGTGAATTTGGCCCATGATTCCTAATGTGTCAGTAGAACTCGCATTCATCTGGACGCGAGTTCCTAATGGCCTGTCAGTTCTGACGTGTCAGGCGCAGAGATTCGCGTTCGCCAGAACATGAGTTTAGTTCGAATATAAAAATTTAAATACTGATATTAAAACGAAAAGAATAACGATTTAGACTTGGTCACGATTGTTATCGATGCAATTAAGAAATATTTTGTCAAAATCGTTCAAAAAATAAATGTGAAATATTTAATACTAAAAAAATTATAAACTAAGAGAAAATCTCAATATTGCATTTCTAAAAAATAGTAGCGTACAACTAAATTTATAAAATACAAGGAAAAAATATAACTACTGATGTATATATCCACCGGTACCACACCCTGGAAGACGCCGAGGTCAATCGAGATTGCATCGACGATGAATGAGCTCAGCTAGTTGCTCATCATCGTCATCATCATCGTCCTCATTCCCGGTTCTATCTCCAGTAGTACCACTCATTCCAACTGGCTCACATGTGAAGAATAGGGACTACGGCGGTGTTTGCTGAACAAACCCTGCTCTAAAATCAGTTGCTAGGGGTTAAAATAGATACAAAGGTATGAAAGGTGTAGGAACACTCGATGTCCCATTTATCAGGGCCGAAAATGAACCGTAGGGGTTGGCCACAACAGGCATGAAAAAACCTTCCGTTAGACTCGGCGGTGGATGAAATGATGAGTGCATCGAGCGGGAAAAAGGCTGTGGTTGGATCGGTTAGGTGGCCTGAGATGGTACTAGTGTTGAGGAGGCGGAAGCATTTCTCCTCGATGACGAAGCAGTGCCAGAACTTGTACGTGCTCCTCTCGTACGTTCACGTGGGCGGTTATGTTGCACACGCTCAGTGACGACCGATTGTTTCTTTGGAGTCAAAAGATTTGGCTTCCTATTTACCAAGTACCACGCAAAGTAATCGTGGCTGACCATCATATCAAACATAAAGTAGTCACGAATGGGTTGCCGTCGCGAAAGATCCATTTCCCTTCACTGAACAATCTACTTTGCATGCTTCACCGACTAATCTACCTACCACACAATATCAACTTTTTTATTTTTCTTTATAAATATAACCTATGTTCAAATTGATAAAACATTAAACCAATTAAATTATTTTACGTCGAACTTTCCTTGTCGAGTGAGCTTATGTAATTCGTCGAAATTTGGAGGGTTCTCCAGGATTCTTTAGACACAACCAAATTGCCGTAAGACTCGATCGCTTGGATGCCACTCAACTGTAGCGTAGAAGACGAGTGGTACCTTCACCGTCCAAGCAATCTTCGTTCCGTCTGAAAATTTTGGTAGGCATTCGTGGATACTCAGATCCGCGTACGGTGACCACAAAAACTGTACAATATACAATTATAACTAAAATTAATAAACTTTATTTTAAATAAATACATCAAATTCAATATTAAATTCAAACTCCAAATATTTACCTGATTCTCGGATTGATTCTCAATATCTTATCTGATAGCCTTTAGACCTTTGGCCATACCAATATAACTTAAATTAATGCTCCACCTACATAACAACAAACATAACTTTAATATTAAAAAAACGTATATTAAAAATTATTTAATTTTTTAAAAAAATATTTACTTTTTTTCTTACCTCTGGCATAGTGGAAAAATATATGGACTCGGCACGCTTAGTTTAGGGTGTAAAAACGGCATTCTGAACCACGCCCAAGACTACAACAAAATAAGACAACCTTTAATGTCCCGCAAATGCCGTAACCACAACATGTGAACTTTATTGCAGGATTTGTTTAGCACCAATATCCCACCGATTATTTGTATAATATGAGCGCGAGCATATGCATGCAATAGTAAAAAAATATAAACATATAAAAATTTAATTATTTCATTAATATTCACAAATAATAATATTTTTTTACCATCTTCACTTCTTTGTTCGCGTCATCCGGTAAATGTCTATAATTTTCTCGTAGTCACCTCAGCAACACACAACCACCATCCATCTTGTCTGGCGCAACCCCTAGCAACTCAAAATACAGGCCACACCAGTCATCACTATTGTGACCGGTAATATCCTCTCCATCAATTGGCAAACTGAGAATATGTGATACGTCCTCCAAGGTTATAGTCGCCTCACGCACGGAAGGTGGAATGTGTGTGTCCTCGACCTCCACCTCTCTACAAGCGCGTTGATCAAATCAACATCGAATTTTGCACCTTCAATGATTTTGGATACGTGCAGAAATTCGGCCATCGAGATATAATCTTCCAGACGCGGGTCGGGTCCATTCGTCATCCGATTGATAAAAACTTCCAGACGACGTTCCATCACACCCTAAAAAATTAAACAACCACAAATTAATTTTAATTTCAAACTATCATATTATTTTTTTATAAAATACAACTAAATAAAAAATTTAAAATAATTAAATAAAATTTCATTTCTCTGCCAAAAATTGAAAACGTGTTTATGATCCAACCTTATCAGCCTCGCTATTACTTCAAGCTCGAGATATTAACTGAGATATTTTTACAAAAAATTTAATATAGAGAATTTTTGGGTGTGAATAAAGGGGTGGGATAAGGTAGGGGGTCAATTTATAGCAGAACTCACACCAGTTCAAATGCGAGTATTGAAGGAAACTCGCGTCCTGTAGGATGCAGGTTCTGTTATAACCCAGGAACCCCGTTTCGTGTAGCGTGAGTTCTGTGTATTTTCAATGCGGTCATTTATCTTTTTAACTGTTCATATTTACTGTGATAAATTCTCGTCGTTTCATTTGATTATCTCGCTGAATTCGCGTCCTGTTAGGCGCTAGTTCTTTTTACTGAATATTTAAAAGACGCCAACAGATAAGACACGCCGCATCAAATGGAATTTGCATCCGGTGAAATGCGAGTTTTGATTTGCGCCCATAAGAACACAAGTCATGCTTATATGTATCGAATGAGGAGTATTTTTTCAAATGATATAAAAAAGAGGATATTTTTCTAAAATTTTTCCTAAAAAAAATATTCAACGAATTTAGACCTGCTGTGTCAAGCACTCTCAATTTCTCTGCCATTGAAAGGAAAGGTGTCTTGTACCTGCACAACCCCAAGCTTACACACATCACATTATAGAAGCTTTCTTGTCAATATAGAGAGGGACAGCCTAAGAACTCTTAGTGAGCTTGCACACGTGTGAATGATAGGAAGGGGACAATGAAAATTTAATAATACAATAGAACTAAACAATTAACTACTTCAAGCTACTGTTTTTAGTCCATTTCCTTTTGTAGTTTTTTTTTCTCTTGCACGCATACCACCCATCTGTTTTTGCTGTTTCAAGTTTTAATCTTTTTCACTTTTCCCAGACTTTCACTGTTTGTCAAACTTTCACTCGGGTTCTCTTTTGTTTTTGAAATTATCTGATGCACATACATGACTTTGTAACAGTTGTATAACAGCATTTGTCAGGGGAGAGGAAATGAAGGCATGGTTAACAAGTGTGTTGTCAGTGCAAGACAACAGAATGAACTAAAAGCTAAGCTGTTGCTCTTCCACTATTCCCTCTTCTTCTTCTTCATCTTCTTCTTCTTCTACTCCTAGTTGCTCCATGGGGAAGGTTTTTCCTGACATGGATTCTCTTTCTCTTTGTCCAAACTATGGTATTGCACAGGAAAGTGTAAGAGCTTCTTGGGGTTTTCCTTTCACAGGAAACTGCAAATCAAGGAGCTTTGAGGAAAATCATAGCTCTGATTGTAGTGATAGGACCATTAATCTGAACGCCAACTTAAACGAAGAGAACCCCAATGAGAATGCTGTAAGTGGCAAGGAAACAGATAGTGGACAGTCAAAGCTTTGTGCTAGAGGCCACTGGAGGCCTGCAGAAGATACTAAGCTCAAGGAACTCGTAGCACTTTATGGCCCTCAGAACTGGAACCTTATAGCTGAGAAGTTGGAAGGAAGATCAGGTAAGACTGTGACCAAAAAAGTGTGGCAAAAAAGCAATATTATTTTATTTTTAGTTCATTAAAGACTTGTTTCAGTCTTTTTTTTTTTTGGGTTTCATTGTGGTTGAAGGTAAGAGTTGCAGGCTAAGATGGTTTAACCAATTGGACCCTAGGATCAATAGAAGAGCGTTTACTGAAGAAGAAGAAGAGAGGCTAATGCAAGCTCATAGACTCTATGGTAACAAATGGGCAATGATAGCCAGGCTATTCCCTGGAAGAACTGATAATGCAGTCAAGAACCATTGGCATGTGATTATGGCTAGGAAGTATAGAGAACAATCGAGTGCCTATAGGAGGAGGAAGCTGAGTCAATCTGTTTACAAGAGGATGGAAGAAACTAAAGCTGAACCACCAGCCCCATACTGTCTCAACATCCCCAATAGAAGAATTGGCACAATCTCACAATACCAGTTTGGAAACTTCAATGGTGGTTCTGATGCTGGGGTATATGGTTGCTCAAATGTTTCAACCTACATGACCAGCGAGGTCCCTCAGTTTGGGTTTTCTGCACAACTAGGACCTTTTGATTTCTTCCGTGGTAGGTCTCTTTATCATGCAGTTATGTGCATTTGGGTTTCTGTGCTGTTTCTTCATGGTTTTCTACTTTTCTTTCTTACTACTACTCTTTGATGGTTTTAGTGTTATAGACATTGACTGATGTAACCGTTTTTGCTGCTTTAAACCCCAATCCTAAGCCTTTTACATGCTTTTTTCACATTACATTCACGTTTTGACATTGTTTCTCTAACATTGGAACTGGTGGTGTTTTTGAACAACATTTGAAACAGGTCTCAAGAGCAATGACATGATGGGTATGTTCAACCAGACCAGATCTTGGGATAGGCCCATAGATGAACCTCAATGCTACGGTTTCTATCCCCAGCACCAGCACCTGCAGCAGCACCACCAGAGTAGCTCAGCACCAACAGCTCAAATCTCAGGCAGTGAATCAGTAGCAGCAACCAGCAGCAGCAGCCACTATGAGACCGTTCAACCCCCATTCATTGACTTCCTTGGAGTAGGAGCCATATGAAAAGTTTTAGAAAACAACCCAGATTTTAAAAAATGAAGAGGAAAATGGTTGCCACCTTAATGTGGAAGTGCTCCAAGATAACTGAGAGGTCCATTTAGAGGTGACAGTTGATGAATCTGTGCAATCAGTCTGTCCCGAAAGTCATAACTCCCAGCTTCTTTTTTCTTGTTATCCTCAATCTTTTCATAAGTTGAAAACAAAGTAATAAAATTATAATTATATATGCGTTCCGTTGTCTATGGGATTTTAACCAGAAGGTAAACGTGTGTGCCTGTAATGGAACACACTGTGTTACTATTAACCATGTTCCTTAATTTACGGTTTAAAATCATTACAAAAGTATGAGGGGGAATACTTTGTAAGATAAGAGGAACATACGAGTGGCATGGATTGATGTTTTTATGTATGATGGTGAAATTAAACAGCAGCATAAGATGATGATGAGGCAAAGAAAGACAAAAACAAGAAACTGAAACATGACATCCTTTTGTCACGAGACTGCAAAATTCAGGCACGAATGATGCAAACAGAACAAACCTCACCAGCCTTTGTTTCTCCACAGCATCCCTCGTTTCCTTTCCATCATCAATCATTCCCATGGGAATGAATATACATTAAAAAGTTGTTTTGGAAGAGAGAGTGGGAAATCAATACATATGAAAATGTTGACTGTGAACGGCTTTGTAATCTTGTTATTCCCTTAAAATATGGTTACTTTTACTTAACCAAACAGTTCAAATTTGGGGTTATTAAGAATTTTCAAGTGACAATGAACAAATCTACCATGAATAAAAAAAACTCTACCTATTTTCGGTGCTCTTATGTTCTCACACTAAAATTTTAGGTTTAGAATTTATGATTAAGGTTTACGATTAGAGTTTAAAGTTAGTGTTTAAGAAATTATTGATATGGTGTTAAAATTTAAAGTTAGAGCTTAAAATTTATTTTTTTATTATTGGAGCAGAGACACCGAAGATGGGCATAGAATTTTTGTCCCTCTACCATCTTGTATTCAACATAATAAAGAAAAGGAAAACATCAAGGGATTTTAGTGATAGGCAAGCTGCGCTGTTTTCTTGTGAGCCCAGTATCTACTTCTCTTTTGTATAGTATTGGGCTTCAATTTGGGCTTCATGTTCATCAGCTTTTTCTGGCCAACACTTTAGATAAATTCTCCCTAAAAAACATTTTACCCAAATTTTGAACATTAATTTACTCAAATCATATAATTTATTAATGTCTTTTAATTGATCTCGAAAGTTGCAAACATGTAAGTGAACATTAATTTTTAATTCTTTTAATTTTTCTCTTGCATGTATTATATGTTATCGTTTCTCTTTTGATAGATAGTGTTACAATGTTGAAATGTAAATGAGTAATAATTTAACGTTTTGCCACACTACTTTTTTAGTATATATGTAATTTATATTTAAAGTTAAAAATCATTGAATGATGATGCACTCCCGTTGAGTTTAAAACAATATTTTGATATACAAGCTTGTTAAAGTTTATATAAGTTTTTTAATTTTAGGGTTTATGATTTAGAGGTTTAGGATATAAAATTTAAGGTTTATGATTAGATTTTTGAGTTTAGGGTTTAAGGTTTAGATTTTAGGGTGTTAGGGTTTTAGGTTTTAAATTTTATAGAAGGGTTTTGTAACATTTTTTTATACAGTTTGTGTATCAAAATATAACTCATTTAGAAACCAATTAAAGTTGGATAATTATTTGATTCACTGGAGGTGAAAACTTTTAGTTTCCACAAGTGCCTTAGTTTTAGGGCTTAGGGACTCATTTTAGGGTGTAGGATTTAGAGGTTTATGTTTAGTAGTTTAGAATTTAGTGATTGTGAATATAATTTAGGATTTATGAGTTAAAACATAAATTCTCAATATATTACCCTAAAACTTAAATCATAACCTCTAAACTCTAATCCTAACCCTAACCCCTAAATTCTAAACCCTACACCTAAACCACTAAACCCTTCACCTTAAACTGAATCCATAAACCCTAAAACTAAGACACTTATAAAAACTAATTACTCTAAATTATATGATTTGAACAAAAAATTTACACAAATTTAATCAGGTACCTGATATTTACGGGTCACTATTTTTAATATCCAAAAATTTGGGTACTGAAAGTTTTGGGTACTCAAATACATGTACTCAATCTTGAACGCTCCTAATTACCTATTATTTGTTAACAACTTTAGCGGTTCTGCTCTATGATTTTTCCAATTTTGAAGAATTACTCTCAACAAATAGTATACGACATGCAGATTTTTTATGCAAATTGATCATTCTCTCTCTTTCTTCCCTTATTGTCCATGTAAGTTGAAACTTGAATCATATGAAACTAGGTCAGTTTGTTGCACTTCGAGTTCATAAATGTCTAATATTTATCCACCATGTTGATGTACTTACTATACCCTAAACCAGGACGAAAAATCCATTCATAGTGGTTACTTTTATATTTTAGAATATTAAAACATAGTTGCAAAATGCATAAACATAATATTTTAGAAATGTTGTGATTTTTGAGAATCACGTCACATTTGCGACGACCACAATGTCTTAGTAACGTCCACAACACGTGACGTCACAATCGCAACGAACACCACAACCGAATTTATAACTATTGAGTACCGAATTCACTTTACCCCAACTGAACACTGAAAGAAAGAAAAATTTTTTTTTTCCGTAAAACTAATTACATGAAATAAAGACACCCTTTATTTATCGCTTTATATTGTAATCGTTAATTCAATTAAGTGTTTGGTTATGTTTTTCATTAAAAAATACTGTTTGCTTATGTTCCATCCGGTAGCTAAGTAGTTGAAGGAAAGAAAACAAATACAAAGGACATTCTTTCCCTTTGGATACTCTTTTCCCCTTTCATCTCCGTGACAGCTGAACACTATGGCATATACTCTATGTTCGTAGTCTGTTTTTACTGCTAGTTTGAGTAACCAAGTGGGCAGCAGCACTCGATGTGGGTTGTAGCATTTCATCAGATATGACTTTGATTTGAATTATTTGAAGGAATGTTTCTGCATGATTTTGCTTTGTCTCTACCAATCAAATGTGTGTGTGTGGGGGGGGGGGTCTTAGGGCAAAGATGTTATGCCTTGCATAAATATCACATAGATTTCTAGAATTTGGGCTTCATTTACTGAAGCAATTACTGTCTTGGTATGAAGAAAACAATCATTGTCTACCACTTGTATCATTGTGCTGCATTATTGTATATGCTCTGCAACATGAAATTTATCATTCAACTTCACTTCACTGTATAAGACACAGCTTTTACTTTTACTTTCACAATGAATGAAAACTTTTTCCTCCATTTTTGCAGGTGTTTTCATGCTTTTGCTTTCTTTCTTATTCTTTTTTGTAACTTTATGTACATTTCCAAACAAAACAATGGCATACACATTGTATAAGTGACATCCAGTAAGTTCAGAGTTTAAATTCCTTATCTGCAATCTTTCTCTTTATCTCGAGACCGAGACTTACTGCTAAATTCGATGAAAACAAGAAATCCAGCTTGAGGAGTACAACAACATTTTAGAGATCAAGTCTTTATCAGTAAACACAATCAACTGTTGTCATTTGAACATGAGTCATTTCATGCTTGCAATTTCTTACAGTTTTAGGTTGGGTTTGTGACATATTGCTAACATCATTTTCACTGTTTGGGTGACTATGCTTGACACAATATTTCATCTGAAGATTTCCAATATTCTTTAGTTGGATTGTGACTAATTCCTTTTCTTTCTCCTTCTAGATTCCTAAGGCCATATTCTTCTCATCTTCTTCTAATGGGGTCCCTTTAAAAAACAATAATTGGTAATCCACCTTAGTAATTGTATGACTTTTGGTTCACTGGTTGGCAATGGCATCATCCTACAATCTCCTTTTACATGGCTATGGAATATATTAAAGAGAAAGGTACATCAACAACTCTTGTTTTCTTTTTCTTGTTTTTCAAACACTCGGGCCACACATCATAAGACCTTGTCGATCGTTTTTATTTCTTTCGCATATGAACTACGAGCTTGCCATTGAGGAAACTACAGTTCCGTAGGCGGTGATTATGGACCCGTCACTTTGTTGGTTCACCATGTCTTCTTCTTTTGTTGTTGACAGATACAATCTCATCAGTGGACCTTCCACTCTATGCACTCTCTCACTGAATTGTATCCAACTGTGAGTCAACTTCAAAAGGCATCAATTCAAGGTAATTTAAGCAATGAAATAACACTTGATTTAGCAGACCAAGTGAATGTAAGGCACTGAGATGGCAAATACTTTGGTGTTCAATCAACTCCGTGACTTCCTGTATTGCAAGATATTCAACAAGTTAAAAAAACTCGAGTTACAAATAGGGTTCGTGGTTCGTACATCAACCTGTTGGGATCCAATAGCAGTATGTATAAGAAAAACAAAAGGACCTTATTGGTGTAGGAAGAATTTATAGGCATGGGGAGTAATTTTCATACCTCAATTGTGTTTTGGATACCTATAAGGTGGCCTGTTTTGATTCACTTCATTTAGAGTATTTTCTTTATATGAAGAAAGAAAGAACAGGGTCAGTGGGGTCCAAGATCTAATATTAGATTCTTTGATACATTCATCTACTGTTTTTTTTTTTCTCTTTAAAAAGTATTCATTACATAACCTTTCTGTCAAATGTAATTTTCTCTTTTCTTTTCCTTTCTTTTCTTTTTTTCCCCCTTTGAAAGCTTCTATAGTATTAGGAAAGTTGCATTCCATTATTCATCATGGTGGGGCTAACCTAACTCAGCAAGGGAATCAAGCAGGGAAAAGAATAAAAGAAAATTGTGCTGCATGAATAAGGGGAAAGCAACAAAGAACAAAACAAATCATGCACTTTCTTTATTTCTCTCTCCTTTTGAGACTCTAAGTTTTAACTCTGTTGCTTTCTATGTTTTTGCTGCATAAGAGAGATTCACTCCATCTACCACCCCTTGAAAGACCTAAGACGATTCGGAATAAGTAAACACCGAAACTGGTCATTTTTATTTCACGATTTACTGACTTAAGTATCGAATATGTCCCGAGGCAAAGCCCTTGTGCCCTCTAACATAGACAAAAGTCGAATAGAAAAAGATTCTTTTTTTCCTATTTGTGTTAAAAAAGGAAGTTGGTGTGAAATGGGAAAAGGGCACAGCTCATGGCATATATTCCCTCCCCAATGCAACCCCTCCAAATGTTTCCAGATATGGAGTGAGATCATAGGACAGCCCAACAACTCCAAAATTTATAAAGAGAGACTCCAATCCCATCTGCCGCATATTGAAAGCATAGTTTCTACTAGAAAAAGGATCAAAACAAGAAGAAAAACCAACCATTGGAGCTTCACTTTTCTGCCCGTCTCTCTACATAAGCATTGGTCTGGTCTGGTCTCGTCTGCTGCAAAATACTCGAAATTCAAAGAATTAATTTGGTTCTCTCAACTGATTCAAAGCCTAGGCTAAAGTGGACTCCTGAACTTCATCAAAGATTCGTCGAAGCTGTCAATCAACTAGGAGGGGCAGACAGTTAAGTAAAACACTTTGGAATAACCTTAATAATATGATCATCTTGTCCAAATCATATTGTTATTTGTCCATGTTTTTCTTTGTGCTTATTTCTATACAGAAGCAACACCAAAGAGTGTGATGAGGGTCATGGGGGTTTCTGGACTCACTCTGTATCATCTTAAAAGCCATTTACAGGCAATTTACTCTTTCATTATATTATCATATCAATACTCTTTGTACTAGGAAGGGAAAAAACAAGCTTTAACTATATTCTTCTTGCAGAAATACAGGCTGGGGAAAACCCAACAGACAGAAATCTGCCTCGGCAATGATAAACAGGATGGTGGGATTAAGAATCCATTCTTTGTTGCGTCTATATTCATATATTGAGTTTTAGAATGGTATAATAATTTTTTTCTTTCACTTTCATTGTTGCGATACAGATTACAAAGAGATAAAGAGCAGTAATGGGAATTTCAGTAGTGACACTAGTGATAGAATTCACAAGCAAATGACAGAGTAATAGTTATAAATATGGATTCTGATTCCTATGTCTTATGGTAAATTTTGGATGGAAATGCTGATAAAACAGATTGTGTTGACAATCTAATTATTGTGTTCATCAGAAGCAAGCGGATTTCTCATGCTTTCCAAATGCAGATGGAGGTACAAAGAAAGCTTCATGAACAAGTTGAGGCATGTCTATATAAACCCTACTATACCAATTTCAGTTTAAATGTCTGGTTTTCTGCTAATGCACCAAAGCATATCAATCAAGATATTTCACCATTTTCAGGTCCAGAGACATTTACAGCTAAGAATTGAAGCTCAAAGGAAGTACTTGCATTCAGTATTGAAGAAAGCACAAGAAACATTGGTTGAATATAGCTCCTCTTCTGTTGGTGTAGAACTTGCCAAAGCTGAACTCTCTCAACTAGTCTCAATGGTTAACACCGGCTGCACAAGTTCTTCGTTTTCAGAACTAACCGAAGGAGGAGGTTCGAGCTTAATAGAAAGAGAAAGAAAGGCTACGAGAGGTACTATATGTTCCATGGAGAGCTCAATGACATCTTCCGAGAGCTCGGAGCAAGAGCACCATCAGACACCGAAAAAATGAGAATATTTGTACAGAAAAGAAGCCTTTGAGTGGTTCAAGCAATCAAGCTAATGTTAAGAAAAGAAGTATGGGTAACACTTCTGATGGTATATGTGTTGAGCAACCACTAGCTAAAAGATTGGAGCTTCCTGAGGAGGAAATAGGTAGCCGTTTGAGAAAGGCCAGATTCTTGGCGTCATTTGATCTCAACATCCAATGCCACAATGATATCGAATCAGGTCCAAAAGCAATCGACTTGAATTGCAGCGAATAGATCGATTCAATGGGCACGGAGTACAGACAAACTTTGTAACGTTTGGTTGCTGTTAGTAATATAGTGTAAGCAATGGACTTGATTATTTACGTCCATAAACCATGTGTATTGTTATATGTATTGAACTTTAAGAACTTCTGAAAGAATGTTGATATCAAAAGAAGGTATAATGTCATATTCTGCAGAAACAACTCGCTCTTAATCTCTCCCTCTGAAATCAAATTGCCGAAAACAAATTCATACTTCAAATACATATAACAATACAAGTATCTCTATGTGCATGGTTTTCCCACAAAGATGGAAAAAAATTGAAATGAAGGGCAACAAAGGGGAAAAAGCATCCAACACAATCCTTCTAACCCTCCATTTCATGATTATCATCAGGCCTGGGACTTGCAGAGTAGACATTACCAGCATCAGCTGAAGGGACTTGATTTGAATCCTCACTTCTCCTACTATTGTTAAAAGAAAAACTAACCCAAATCTCCCTCCTCTGCTCATCTCTCTTCTTGCCCATCTCTTCTTCATCAACAGGCATCTTATACCTGCAAACAGGGCATGTCCCATGAATTGCAAGCCACTTCTCTATGCACCCATCATGAAACTTGTGCTTGCAAGGCATCTCCTTTGCCACCTCACCAGGCTTCCACTCTTCCAAGCAAGCAACACACTCCCCATATTCACTTTCACCGATTTCCACGCTTGGCATGGCTTCTATGGATGCCTTGGAAGCAGGCGGCTGGCCATCTTTGTTAACCTGACCACCTAGCAAAGCTTCCAAATTTGAATCTCCTTCGATCACCACCATGCTTTGATTAAATGGGTTGATGAGAACTATTCTTTCGCGTTGGGAAGTTGTTTCTTGATCTGGGTCTTCACTGTTTTGTCTTGAAACACTGTTGTTACCATTGTCGGAGACACCCAAGATGAAAGGTAGAAAGAAATAGAGGTCTCTTTGCCTCAACAACCTTTCAAACAAAGAGGAAACTTCGGGTGCTTCAGTTTCAGAAGCCATGGAAACTTGATGAATTTGACGGCAAGAAAAGGGACCTTGAAGGAAGAAGAACTTTGATGAAGAAAGGTGAAAACTTTTGAAATTTGAACTATTGGAATGAATTAATGAATGAAAAGATGTGATTTTTGGGAGATATTATATAATAGGGGAGTTAGTTGGAGTGAAGAACTGGGGAGCCCACAGATTTGAGATTGAGGAAGGTTGTGGAAAGATCTAGAATGTTGATTGCCGTGTATCAATAAAGTTTTAACAATGCTTATCCCTTGAGACATGTTAAGAAAGGTCGTTTTCAGTTTAGATGAGATATTTTTAGGAGGGCGTATATTTCAACGCTGATGTCAGTTTATGTTTGAGTGCCACTTGTCTTGTTGTCTACCATCTCTTTGATATTTTCCCTTCTTGACATTTATTTAACCCAATGAGACTTTATTCTAGTTATGTAAAGATTCTTCTTCAATTACCTAGATTTTAAGCACTTGGTATGGTACAATTATTGTGGAGTTTCTTAATCTGCTTCTGCCTCGAGTAGTTTAGACCATAATTAATCACAAGACTTTAGTAATTATAGAGAGCTGATTTAGACCATGATTGGAGAAAAAGATTCGATTGAAACGTTTATATTAAAACTTATAACTCTAAGGTTTAAATTATTGGATCCTAATCAACGAAGTTGGTTCAAGTGGTAAATAGTTTGATATCGTTTAAATATGTCTCGAATTCGAAGTTTTGTGTATGCAAAAAGTTCTTGTTGGGAGTCGACTCACCCTTTAAAATCAGGTGTGCAACGTAAGCCGATCCAAATTAATCAGGATAAAACTTAAGAACCGGATGGGCAAAAAAAATTATTAGACCATATTAATCTTGCGTTTAGTCCATGATCATGGACTGATATAACAAAATAATTGCATATCTGTTACTGTTCAATAGGGTTTTGGCCAATGACTGATATGTGTATATATAATTATGCGACAAAAAAGATGAACTGAAATTTAATGAATTTAGGAAATATGAAACTCCATGTTATGTCAAATGAACTCTAAAATGTAATCACATGTCCTTTACATGAGAAGGACAAGATGATAAAATGCTGTTGTTTGAAATACATATCAAAAGAATCTAAAAGGCGGGGAATTCAATCTCTGATCCACATCCCCCTTGGGGAAAAACAGGGCATTCCATGAGGTTTGACCCTGAACTGTCCAAGCACAAATACACCTGGTAAAGTTGGCTGTTCCCTGATGAGTCTTCATTGCACTCTACCCATGGAGCGTAACCAGTTCCTTCTTTTATAGCATCTTTAATATTCTCCATGCTATAAGATCCTCCATCTGGATTGATTCCTGCAACGCCCACATTTTTTGTGTTTTTTTCAATGAACTAGTGATGGAATAAATACTGCAGCAAGTGAAACTAATTTGAGAGGTGTTAATTTTATGGATTTACCTGCACTTGTAAGACTT